>OZ012654.1:14186906-15448523 GCA_963942575.1 Priocnemis perturbator | reverse complement strand
GCCATTTCTCAACGGATTCGTGCGAATCAAGTGTCATACGCGTTTTTAGCGTCTAAAACAGACGGGGACCACGTTTTTGACGCGAAACACTCGCCGATGTCCGAGATACGAGAGTTCTTGAACGAATTGAACGAATTCATCGTCCGGAAGTGTAACACGGCGTATCTCGGCCATTTCTCAACGGATTCGTGCAAATCAAGTATCATACGCGTTTTTAGCGTCTAAAACAGACGGGGACCAGGTTTTCGACGCGAAACACTCGCGGATATCCGAGATACGAGAGTTCTTGAACGAATTGAACGTATTCATCGTCCGGAAGTGTAACACGGCGTATCTCGGCCATTTCTCAACGGATTCGTGCGAATCAAGTGTCATACGCGTTTTTAGCGTCTAAAACAGACGGGGACCACGTTTTCGACGCGAAACAATCGCGGATGTCCGAGATACGAGAGTTCTTGAACGAATTGAACGAATTCATCGTCCGGAAGTGCAACATGGCGTATCTCGGCCATTTCTCAACGGATTCGTGCGAATCAAGTGTCATACGCGTTTTTAGCGTCTAAAACAGACGGGGACCACGTTTTCGACGCGAAACACTCGCGGATATCCGAGATACGAGAGTTCTTGAACGAACTGAACGAAACGCGGTGCATCGTGCGTTTCGCTTGCAAAACGTGAGAACTACCAAGATTTCATCGTCCGGAAGTGTAACACAGCGTATCTCGGCCATTTCTCAACGGATTCGTGCGAATCAAGTGTCATACGCGTCTTTAGCGTCTAAAACAGACGGGGACCACGTTTTCGACGCGGAACACTCGCGGATGTCCGAGATACGAGAGTTCTTGAACGAATTGAACGAAACGCGGTGCTTCGTGCGTTTCGCTTGCAAAACGTGAGAACTAGCAAGATTTCATCTCCGGAAGTGTAACACGGCGTATCTCGGCCATTTCTCAACGGATTCGTGCGAATCAAGTGTCATACGCGTTTTTAGCGTCTAAAACAGACGGGGACCATGTTTTCGACACGAAACACTCGCGGAAATCCGAGATACGAGAGTTCTTGAACGAATTGAACGAATTCATCGTCCGGAAGTGTAACACGGCGTATCTCGGCCATTTCTCAACGGATTCGTGCGAATCAAGCGTCATACGCGTCTTTAGCGTCTAAAACAGACGGGGACCACGTTTTCGACGCGAAACACTCGCGGATATCCGAGATACGAGAGTTCTTGAACAAATTGAACGAATTCATCGTCCGGAAGTGCAACACGGCGTATCTCGGCCATTTCTCAACGGATTCGTGCGAATCGAGTGTCATACGCGTTTTTAGCGTCTAAAACAGACGGGGACCACGTTTTCGACGCGAAACACTCGCGGATGTCCGAGATACGAGAGTTCTTGAACGAATTGAACGTATTCATCGTCCGGAAGTGTAACACGGCGTATCTCGGCCATTTCTCAACGGATTCGTGCGAATCAAGTGTCATACACGTTTTTAGCGTCTAAAACAGACGGGGACCACGTTTTCGACGCGAAACACTCGCGGATGTCCGAGATACGAGAGTTCTTGAACGAATTGAACGAAACGCGGTGCATCGTGCGTTTCGCTTGCAAATCGTGAGAACTAGCAAGATTTCATCGTCCGGAAGTGTAACACGGCGTATCTCGGCCATTTCTCAACGTATTCGTGCGAATCAAGTGTCATACGCGTTTTTAGCGTCTAAAACAGACGGGGACCACGTTTTCGACGCGAAACACTCGCGGATGTCCGAGATACGAGAGCTCTTGAACGAATTGAACGAAACGCGTTGCATCGTGCGTTTCGCTTGCAAAACGTGAGAACTAGCAAGATTTCATCTCCGGAAGTGTAACACGGCGTATCTCGGCCATTTCTCAACGGATTCGTGCGAATCAAGTGTCATACGCGTCTTCAGCGTCTAAAACAGACGGGGACCACGTTTTCGACGCGAAACACTCGCGGATATCCGAGATACGAGAGTTCTTGAACAAATTGAACGAATTCATCGTCCGGAAGTGCAACACGGCGTATCTCGGCCATTTCTCAACGGATTCGTGCGAATCAAGTGTCATACGCGTTTTTAGCGTCTAAAACAGACGGGGACCACGTTTTCGACGCGAAACACTTGCGGATGTCCGAGATACGAGAGTTCTTGAACGAATTGATCGTATTCATCGTCCGGAAGTGTAACACGGCGTATCTCGGCCATTTCTCAACGGATTCGTGCGAATCAAGTGTCATACGCGTTTTTAGCGTCTAAAACAGACGGGGACCACGTTTTCGACGCGAAACACTCGCGGATGTCCGAGATACGAGAGTTCTTGAACGAATTGAACGAAACGCGGTGCATCGTGCGTTTCGCTTGCAAATCGTGAGAACTAGCAAGATTTCATCGTCCGGAAGTGTAACACGGCGTATCTCGGCCATTTCTCAACGTATTCGTGCGAATCAAGTGTCATACGCGTTTTTAGCGTCTAAAACAGACGGGGACCACGTTTTCGACGCGAAACACTCGCGGATGTCCGAGATACGAGAGCTCTTGAACGAATTGAACGAAACGCGTTGCATCGTGCGTTTCGCTTGCAAAACGTGAGAACTAGCAAGATTTCATCTCCGGAAGTGTAACACGGCGTATCTCGGCCATTTCTCAACGGATTCGTGCGAATCAAGTGTCATACGCGTCTTCAGCGTCTAAAACAGACGGGGACCACGTTTTCGACGCGAAACACTCGCGGATATCCGAGATACGAGAGTTCTTGAACAAATTGAACGAATTCATCGTCCGGAAGTGCAACACGGCGTATCTCGGCCATTTCTCAACGGATTCGTGCGAATCAAGTGTCATACGCGTTTTTAGCGTCTAAAACAGACGGGGACCACGTTTTCGACGCGAAACACTTGCGGATGTCCGAGATACGAGAGTTCTTGAACGAATTGATCGTATTCATCGTCCGGAAGTGTAACACGGCGTATCTCGGCCATTTCTCAACGGATTCGTGCGAATCAAGTGTCATACGCGTTTTTAGCGTCTAAAACAGACGGGGACCACGTTTTCGACGCGAAACACTCGCGGATGTCCGAGATACGAGAGTTCTTGAACGAATTGAACGAAACGCGGTGCATCGTGCGTTTTGCTTGCAAATCGTGAGAACTAGCAAGATTTCATCGTCCGGAAGTGTAACACGGCGTATCTCGGCCATTTGTCAACGGATTCGTGCGAATCAAGTGTCATACGCGTTTTTAGCGTCTAAAACAGACGGGGACTACGTTTTCGACGCGAAACACTCGCGGATGTCCGAGATACGAGAGTTCTTGAACGAATTGAACGAAACGCGGTGCATCGTGCGTTTCGCTTGCAAAACGTGAGAACTAGCAAGATTTCGAGTGAAGCCCAATTGCGCACAAGACCGATTGCGCACGTGCCGATTGCACACGTTCCAATTGCGCACGTCCCGATTGCACACGTCCCGATTGCACACGTTCCGTTTGCACACAAGACCTATTGCGCACGTTCTTTTTGCGCACAAGACCGATTGCTCACGTTCCGATTGCACACGAGCCGATTGCGCACGTCCTGAAGCCGATGTCCCGTTTGCACACAAGCACTATTGCGCACGTCCCTTTTGCGCACAAGGCCGATTGCTCACGTTGCGATTGCACACGGACTGTTTGCGCACACGTCTCATTGCACACGACGATTGCATACGGGCCGGCTGCAACCCGGATCAATTGCACACGGGCGAGTTGCATAGTAAAGTGCCAATAAAATAGTGGATGGACAGTGCGTATTTACATTGCGGGCTACGTGTCAACGGCGTGACGTTCATGGACGTTAAATGTAACATAAATAGTGCAGAGTTACAGTGCGGGGCGCGTGGAATATCTGCAGAATCGTTCCCGCGCCAGTCTGAACCATTCATATAGAGAATCACTCGTGAAATTGACTTGTAAAGTTTGAAAATACATGTGACACGTGGGAGCATAACCTGATCCAAGGTGGTCTAAATCGTCCGTCGTTCGGAACAAGGCACAATTTCTTCGAAAATCATCTTTGACATGGTTCTAACTCATTCAAAAGAAACTAAGGAGAACGATTGAAAGTATGTATGGATCGAATTAGTTTGTTTTCCGGTTATTTTATGAAATGGCTATGTTATTTTTATAAGTAAAGAGGCTCGTCATTAATGAATATAAATCTTTCTATTTCAGATATCATACTGTATCAACACTGCATTAGCTAATAGTTACTTTAAGGTTTTATGCAAGTGAACTTGGAGACTGGATTATAGAGATGGTTACAGAAGCTACAACGTCTTTGAGTCTACAGGACGCAAAAGAACGCAGTATAGTTCTAAGGACATTCAAGATTAATGCGGTGGTGAATGGCAGGGGCCAAATTTAGGGTGACAAATTGCTCTGAAGACATCATGTGTAAGCAACTAATATGAATAGACTTAAAGGGTTTGTATGCAATAACATATGAAATGAAATGTATAATTTCAACTTTATTTTTTTTATTTTACTTATAATAGAATTATGTCTCAAAATATATATCCTGTTATGGATTATAGAAACGACCATTCACTGCCGGTTGAAGCCAAGACACCTTCTGATCATAATGAAGTCCTGGACGAGGATAGAGATGTTTGAAGCAATTCCGATTCCGCACTACAAATTTGGAAAATAGTAACATAAAGATATTAATAATAAGATTACAGAGAAGACTGCTATCAGAGAATACATTAATATTTTACAAAGTAATAACGTATTTACGTCCTCAATATATCCATTGCCCCAATGGAAATCTGAATTTACAGGACACAAAAGAATGCTGTATCCCGGACTAAGCGAATGCAAGATGCTTGCGTTGGGGAACAGCAGGAGCCAATTGTTTCTTTTAAAAGAATGAATCCGAGTGGATCGTGACACAAAAGATTAATTGTTTCACGTTAAATGTCGAGGATTTCTTGGATATCCATTTAAATCAGTCCTTTTCAGGGCTACAACGTGAATCCAAACGTTGACAACTCTCGTTCAATAAAATTTCCTATGTACACACGTATAATTATTTCAATGGCTTGTATGAAAGTACTGTTGTGCCGGCCTATTGGCATCGACTAGTTTACTTTAAGATACGCGAAATGTAATAGGTGGTAACGAAATCGAGTTCGAAAGTCTTTCAGTTCAAGAGTTTTATTTTAGGACTAACTGACAGAGTGACGGTGTCTATGCCAGAACTGGAGATGGTCTTTTGCGGTCCTGGGTACCTTTATATGTTTCTAAAAGGAGCTTGGAGGTGGAATTTGAAAAAGGACAGAATGTTTTAGAAAGGAAGTATTTTTGGAGTTTGCTCAGGTGTTGATACGTAATCAAAGTGAAATTTTATCATTATGTCAAGCTCAACAATTGAAGGGAATTTTTATGGGTTTATGTTCCTGTTGAGGGTTTGCTTATTTGGCGGAACCTTTGGCAACGGAAAGGTTTATCGGTAGGTTTGTTCAGGAAGGAATTTGTGGAAGTCCGACTAATGTGACGATTGGATTGGAAAATGTGATAGGAAGGCATAACAGTACGTTATTTCCAGAGTTAGATGACTACAATCGGAATGACCGTCTAGGTTTCCATGTAGAAGGGAGACCGTGCGAAATGACAAAATGGGCAAATGACGTAGAAATTTGCAGGATATATGAAAGTTGTGTCGGGCTAAAATCCAAACAATTTGAGATCTCAGATTGAATCAAATGTTGTATGGGGATGTTCGATTGTCTTCAAGAATCGATTTTATAAGGTAAACAATAGATTCGTCGAAAAGTCGTGGATAATAATTGTTATGTTGGTTGGTTGCTACGCGCCGTAGAATCGATTTTGTAAGTTAAGTAATCGTTAATAATAAATAAAATGATTGGTTCGTTATTACGTCGAAGATTCTATTTTTTAGAATTATAACATACCTACAAACATTTAATGAAATTTGAAACCTGAAATTGGTTAGTTTTTGAACTTTCACAACTTTCATAAATACCTGCATATTTATACATTATTTGCCCATTTTCTCATATTTCTGGGTCCCTCTTGTATATTGAAACCAAGTATGTCATTCCGCTTGTAGCCATCTAACGCTGACAACAACATACTTCCATATGGCTTCCATACAAGCCATAGAAATAATCAGGAATATTTTATTGAACGAGAGTTGTCAACATTTGGAATCACTTTGAGGCCATGAAAAGGGCTGTTTTGAATGGATATCAAGGAAATCCTTGAAACTTGACATCAGAAAACCAGTCGCTTGTCTCCTGCGGCACACAGATTGATTCTCTTGAAACCAAGATTTAGCTCCAGCTGTTCCCTACCACTTCCACTCTGCGTTTGCTTAGGCCTGCATACAGCTTTCTTTTGTGACCAGTAGACTCCGGTTTCAATTAGGAGAGTGGATATGTTGTGGATGAAAAGATGTTATTGCTTGCGTAATCTTCTTTATAATCCAGCCGACGATAGGATTGCAAATAGCATAAAAATCAGCAATCAGAAGTCCACAGAATCTAGTTGCATAGAACCTTAAAGTAACTATATCCACGCAAGTAAAACTCTACAAGAATTCAACATATCCTCGACTATATCAACATGTATACATACATATATACTGATTTAGAATTGTTCGAGAAGCACGCGGGTCTCTCTTTTATAGGGATTTTTGTAAATTACACGTTTTTGTGTCATTTTAATTGATTCGAACCCACGCCCTTTCGGACTGGTGCCTAAAGAACGAAAAGGATACTTGGAGGAACAGGCGAGGACGGAAACAGAAAGGTGCAATCTCTCTCTCCCTGGTTTTTGCACAGTTTTCCCTGGGAGCGACGGGTGAATGCCGGAGACGAGTGTTTCCGACGGCCGTGCAAGCTATCTTGGAATCCACATGCACCCAGAAATCATCATTTCCTCCTAATAATTCGGAAGATACCGTACAAACGATTTCGTCCGAAAGAAGGAGCTGGGAGCTTCCTGGAGGTCCATCGCTACCTGAAGATATAGGCATAAAGTATTGTTAAATTAATAGGATAAGAACGTTCAGTCATTTATTCAAAATGAGTCGGAGAAAGAGAAATGCAAAGCGAGCTAGGTAGGTTGGTAAATTATACATCAGGATCGGAAATTTTAAATGGGTTAGAGGTCGAGGATGTGGCCGTTGAAAATTGTCCCGTACAACCTTTGCCTAAAACAAGGGGATTTGAAATAGTAAGTATGGCGCCAGCAGAAGGAAATTCTATTGTGGAAAATCTGCTAAATGAAGGATCTGACGGGGAAATTGATAGTGCCAGTACTTTTATTTACCCCGCTAAAAACGATCGGAGTTTTATGTCTTTTAAATTCGCAGCGGAATCAATACCCAAATTCGATGGAAATTCATGTTCATTACAAAAATTTATTAGTCAGAGTGAGTTGGCGAATTCGGTCATAAATCCCAGGGAACGAAAAAACCTTTTCCTTTTAATTAAAAATCGGATTGGGGGTCGAGCTGAGCGGCTAATAGCAAACCGTCAACAGCCCAGGAATCTAGAAGAACTTTTAGACTTATTAAGATCTATTTATTTGCGATCTTTTAATTTAGACCAAATACAAGATAAAATGAAAGAAATTAAGCAGGGTTGAAATGAAAATTTGAAAAGGATTATCGGTTGAGAATTGAAGATATTCTTAATCAGGGAAGAGAAGTCGCAAAAGGAAAATTTTCGAAGGAACAATGCCAGGGAATAACAATGCTCTTGAATAAGACAGCCGTTCGGAATTTTCGTTTAGGTCTTCAAAATAATCTTTTAAGTAATATGCTGATAGATCAAAGTCAAAATTTGTTACAGATCATGGACGAAGCACTATTTTGCGAACAGGAAATTACTTAAAATCTGTGGACTCACACGTTATACTCTTCAAAACACCAAAATCTATCAAACAATTACAGATTATCGTAAATGCTATCAATGTGGAAAATTATGCCATATACGAAGGAATTGTTCTCAGAATTGAATGAGTCAGCCTCACTCACAGAATTTCAATTGTACCCGTTGCAATATTTGCGGAGACCCGAATCACACGGGGAACGAGTGTTTTAGAAGGCCGAAAGGAAATTATTGACCTGTACAAAGAGCGCAGGAACCTGGAGTGTGCAATTCTTTCCAAAAGTCCGATAAAATAAACTGCCACACTGCTCCACCAAATGGCGGACCAGGGAGCAGAAAGTTCATTGCACGCCGGAACCCAGCAACTGATTTAAAATAAATGTGAACATCAGCCATATACCCACAATAACCCTTCATGACAAATTATTTAGAGGAGGAATTTCGAAATTTCTAATGGACACAGGCTCTCAAGTAAATATAATAAAAAGGGGGGAATTAATTAACAATGTGAATATGAATACAGATGTTTGCTATAAGCTTACCGGTATTGGTCCTGAGATAATCTGCACAAATGGGGAAACATCCATTCATATTTGTGGTGTGAAAGTGAAATTCCAATTTGTTGCAGATGAGTTTCTGAAAAGGAAATTCTGCAGCACGGTAAGTACGCTTAACCTGAACTATAACTAATATGTACAATGGTACTGCAATGCAGTTCTTAAAGTTTACAGGCGGAATTTACAGCTTGGTAACGTACGCTTCACGCTTTAGATGAATCTAACACAAATTAACAATGCAGGAATATCGAAAAGTACTTCAGAGAATAAGCAAAGGTTTAATAGCGAAGAATTGAATGAAATTATGTGAGAAATGATATAATAGAATCGTAACAGTGTCTGTCTTGCTAGATTATGTCGGTGTGAGCTGCCAGGCCCTCGGAAAATTCTCGGAAATGGTACTAACCGTCCTATTATCATGCCGGAACTCGGAAAAAATTGAACGTGCGGAAAGCCGGGGTGTTAACAGGCAGTACCGTCTAGTACGTTGGAATGCGGATAATCCGCTGCTTACTCTCTAACACTTTCCCATTGCAGTAGCGGGTATCCTGGGAATACGGTTTCTGTAAAATCAGAATGCAATAGTTAAATTGAATAATTCTAGTCCAAATTCTATTCAGATCGGGGACAAAGAAATTTTACTCGAGGATAGTTCTACATTCCATTTGCCAGCGCGTAGTAAAGTGTTGGTCACAATTCCTGTAAAGAATAAAGGAATCAAATCGGGTTATGTTAGAAATTTTAATGTTAATCCAGAAGCTTACGTAGGTGAAGCTTTGGTTACACACATAAATGGCTTTGCAAAATTATTTGCCATAAATACCACTTCAGATCAAATTAAGTTTTCCTTACCTCCGGTAGAACTAGAAGAGTTTGAGGTTATGCCTCCAGCACCATGATCAGCAAGTTGGAAAATTTAATAATGCTCAGGCCAAAGCAGATGCGCAGAGTTTTTCTAAAATTGTTGAATCATTACATTTACGTCTTAATAATTTGGAGGTAACAAGCCTTCTCAAACTAATATATATGAATTTTCATATCAATTTCATCTTCCAAATGACAAGTTACAGGCAACAAAGCTCGCAAAACATTCAATAATTACCACTGATGAAGTCCCAAGAAGTGCAAAACAATATCGCTTTCCATGTATACATAAGCAGGAGATAAAAGAACAAGTAGATTCTTTGCTTGAGAATGATATTATTCAACCATCCTCATCTGCATTCAATTCTCCCTTATGGATTGTTCCAAAAAAATCTGATGCTACTGGAAAGCCTCAATGACGGATGGTTATTGATTATCGGAAGTTGAACGAGAAAACCATCAGCGACTCATATCCTATTCCAAACATAGTGGACATTTTAGATGATCTTGGTGGTGCCAAGTATTTTAGTATTCTTGATTTGGCTTCAGGGTTCCATCAAACACCCATGGACCCCGAATCCAAGTCAACGACAGCGTTCTCAACTATCAATGGACACTACAACATTTCAACAGTGCATGGACTTATTATTATCTGGGTTACAGGGAATTGAAATGTTTATTTATATGGATGATATTGTTTTTTATGCAAGCTCATTGGCAGAACATTCCCAGAGATTAAAACATATTTTAGCACGTTGACAAAACGCTGGACTCACCTTATAACCTGGAAAGTGCCAATTCCTTCGTCGTGAAATAACATATTTGGGGCATCTTATAACATTGAAGGGTGTAAAACCTGATCCAGGCAAAGTCAAGGCTGTCAAGAATATCCCAATAACTAAACATAAGAAAAGTTTAAAACAATTCTAAGGCCATGTTGATTATTACAGGAGATTTATGGATGGAATGGCCAAAATAGCAAAGCTACAGTAAATTCTGTCACATTGTCACTACTGGAGCTCCAGTCACATTGTCAATGGGCTGCGTCTGCGCCAATGTATGCGTCATTCCTACGCCTATGTTACCTCGAGCGGAGTCAGTCAAGCGTGTGATGTTTATGAGGCGTGAAGCGACGCGGCTCCTTTGTCGAGAGTTCGCGGTTTGGTTTTTTATAATACAATCACATAATTTTTTACATTTTGCTTTTTGTTTTTCTAAAATAGAGATTAATATATTGATGAGATTTTTCCGCGTAAAATGAAATCAAACATGATATTAATCGGACCATATTTACTTATTTATTACTGTGACGTTCTATTTTCATATACGCTGCATATATACATTATTAAATTTGTACGAATAATAAATAAAAAAGAATCGAATAAAAAGACATAAATCGATGACGAGGACGAGTTAAAAATAATAAAAAACAACAACAAATAAAATAAATAAATCTACGAACATTTCCTAATTTATTTACCGGGCTTGTCTGCTTATCTTCCTAATAATATAAATCCTGGACGATAGGACCAGTCACAATTTAAAATACATATATAAAATCTCAGTTTCACATGTTCCGCGTCACACTTATTTATAATATTCTATCCCGGTCGTGGAGATATAACATTAATACATTTAAAATATAGGGCTTAGTCCTTATCGCTACTCGGCTCTACTCTTACTCGCATACTATTTTACATTGCCAGTGAGCTGAGATCCGTAGTACGACAAGGTGAGAGAGAAGGACGCGAGGCGCGAAAACCATGTCCTTCTCTGTCACATTGTCATACTACGGTTTTCAGCTCACTGACAATGTGAGAGAGTACACTACGATCAGTTAATGTGATCTCAATTACACCATGTTTGATCTCATTTTTATCCCAATAATTTCATGATTATGTTATACAATTTTTCATACAGGAAAATTTAATAATAAAAAGCGATAAGAATCGTCTTTAATATAGCATTTGGTACGCTGAGTTTTAAATGGCTCAGTTGCCTCGGCTGTGCTTTTTTACTCTCTTTTGTTCGCTGTCCTTTTCTTCGTTCGGCGAACTACAAAGGCGGGTCGCGAGGCTCGAAAACCGTGTCTACTATCTCCAAGTGGTCCGAACCATTGAACTATATACACCTGGAATCAGAACATTGTTACGGGACCGTCGGTGGTAAAGGTCTTCCTTGAGTATAAATAACTCTACGTTTGGTTGTTTTAAGAAAAACAGGTTTTTATTGTTGCTTATTCGTGGATAATTTTACACTTTGTTAAACGCACTTGGTAACTCCAGACTCGGTGGTCTCTGGCTAACTGACTTTTGGGTGAAAAGGGCCTTTCTTAAGTACTACGGGCGCGGACCCTAACCCTCAGACCTAAGGGGTGGGGGTAGGTCTAGCGTTACACCCCCTTGGTTGGATTCGTCTTGCTCCTGGAAGACGTGGTTCGAGCCGCCTGGTTGTTTCAACCAGTGGTCCAGTTGTGGCTAATTTACTCAACGGTGTCAGTCGAAGCTCCCCTTGTGACGTCTGTATTACCGTTGCCAGTAGGAACACTATTAATATTGTCGTCATCTATAACAGATTGGTAATAAGGTTTAGTTCTATCAATGTGCACTCTAATGTGTTTGTTGTTTTGGAGTATGGTGAGATTGTTATTGTCGTGGGCTTCTGTCATGGCGTATGGTCCAAGCCATTCACTGTCAAGTTTTATGAGTCTGCGCTCATTATGGAGTAATATTAAGTCTCCAACTTCATAAAGTGGATGTTTCCTGGTAATTTTGGAATCTTGGTATTTCCTTGATCGTTCCTTTGCTTGTTGGATTCTTTGTCTGGCAAGGTTGATGCCAGACTCGTGCCTCTGTCGCCATTTTTCCACCAGTTGATTGTAGGAGACACTTGATGTTCCGGCTGGTGCTGATGGTATGGTTGCCTTTCTACCGAAGGTTAATTCGAAAGGTGTAAATTCGTGGCTTTCGTGGACTGAGGTATTATACGCAAACGCGATAGACTGTTGAGTCTCGTCCCAATACTGGTTTCTTTGCGCACATTCGAGACTGGTTTTAATTAGATCCCGTATTACTGCATGTGCGCGTTCTAAACTTCCATTTCCTTGTGGATGGTAAGCGGTGGTTTTAATGTGGTCGATTTGGAATACTGGTTCGAATTCCTTCATCGTGTCGGATATGAAATTCGAACCTTGGTCGGTTAGAATGTTTTTTGGTGTAGAGAACGTATAAATGTAATGTTCCAGCAGGGCGGTAAATACTTCTTCGGATGTTATTCCTTTTAGTGGACACAGTAAGATATATTTCGTCAGAACGTCTTGTATGGTGAGAACGTATCGATTCCTCTTTTGGGAGAGAGGTAGTGGGCCGAATATATCAAGTGCGATTTTGTCATTCGGTGCAGTAGGTATGTATGTATGTATGTATGTATCTTTATTTTGTTCCCTGCCGGGTTACAAATTCCATTTTTTCCTCCTTCTCATCCACTCCACGCATTTCACCGCTCCTTACAACTACTTAACACTATCTTATTCTAGCTTATTCTAAACTTGTCTTATTTTCTACTTCCTCCGTCATCACCCTACTTCACCTTCTCGCACGCCCTCTACCTCGCACGCTCGCTCCCTCTTTCGCTCGCCCGCTCGCTCGCTCGCTTACTCGCTCGCTTGGTCGCTCGCTTACTCTCCTACTCGCCCCCTCTCGCCCACTCGCTATCTTACAATTTCCTTTCTCCCGCCCACTCTCTCCCTCCCCCCCTCCCCCCTCCTCCTCTCCCCTTTCGGACTTCTGTTTCCGCCCATTCTTTCTTCCTCACACTTCTCCCGTTCTCATTCTTTCACCCATCCGTTTCTCCCGGTTCATCCATTCCTTTTCTCATTCATACCTCTCCTCCCTTCCCTTCTTTACCTCCCACCCTCCCCTTCTCTAACCTCTTTCTCCCATCTCGCTCTCTCTAGTTTCTTCAGCCATTCCTCTCCCCCTCCTTCCCCATCTAGTATTTCCTTTACCTTCCCCTCCCATCCCTCCTTTCTCTCCTCTATTTCCCCCCATCCTTCGCACCTCTCCCACACGTGCTCCCACGTCTCTTCCTCTTCCCCGCACAATCTGCATTTCCTCTCCTCCTCCTTTGCCCAGTATAATCCTTCTCTCATTTCATTTCCCATCCTAAACCTTGCCACTCTACTCACTCTTCTTTCATTGAACCCCTTCCTCAGGTATCCTTTCCCTCCTTCCCCAACTACTTCCCTATACCACCTATTCGACCTCGATTCTTTTATTCTTTTCTCCCTTTCCCTTTTCTGTTCTTCCTCATCCTTCTTCTCCATGTCTCCATATTCCACCCCTTGTTCCTCTCCCATCTTTATCCCTCTTTCCCTCAGGAACTCCCTTCTCTCCTCCTCCCACTTCCCTATCACCTTTCCCTTTTTCCATCTCTCCACCATCTCTCCCCAACATTCTCTCGCTATCGCCCCCCCTTTCCCCTCCACCAAACCCTTCTCGTAGTTCCATGCCCTTCTTCCCGCCCTTACCCTCATCTTTCCCCTGTCCGACTCTTCCCTCACCATATACCCTGGCGTTCTCCACCCTAGCCCCAGTACCCATCTTATGTACCTCTCCTGCAAAGCCTCCACTAACCTCCTTTCCCTCCATCCCCATACCTCCACCCCATATTCCGCCACCGTCCACACCAGCGTGTCGAACAGCCACAATCTTCTCTCCCAATCGTTGCTCCACAACCTCTTCCCCATTCCCCAAACCTCCCTCATCGCCGCCGCCGCCCTTCTAACTCTTTCCCTCACATTTTTCTCACTCTCCCCCGCCTGCTCTACCCAATATCCCAAATACTTCATTTCCCTTACCTCCTCCAATTTCTTACCCCCCCACCTCCAGTCTATTCTTCTCTTCCTCCCTCCCCCCTTTCTAAACCTCATGACCTTCGTTTTCTCCGTGTTCACTTCCAGTCCCTTCCTTTCCATATATCTTTCCAGCCTCGCCATCATCGTCCTCATCTCTCCTTCGTCCTTTGCCATTAACACTACGTCGTCAGCGTATGACAGCGAGAAAACCTTTTTTCCCCCCACCTTTATCCCTCCCCACCCCCCCTTCTTAGGTCCTCTTCCAAGTCCGCCATCAGGATGTTAAACAAAATCGGGCTGAGCGGGCACCCCTGCCTCAGCCCTCTCGCCGTCCAAAACACCTCCCCCTGCTCCCCCCCTACTCTCAACCTGCTCTTTGTCTCCTTCATTATTTCCTCTACTCTTTCCACCAGTCCCTCCCTAACCCCCCTCTCTCTCATCGCTTCGGCCACTTTTCTCTTCCCCACCGAGTCAAAAGCCGCTTTTAGATCTAAAAATAGCGCTACCATTCTTCCTCCTTTCTTCCCTATTTCTCTGTTTATTAGGTAGTTTAAGGCATAGAACTGGTCCCTCGTTCCCATCCCTTTCCTGAATCCAGTCTGTGTTTCCCCTAGCAGCCCTTTGCCCTCTACCTCCTCCCTCAGCCTGTCCGCTAATACCTTCGCGTATATCCTGTATAGCGAAGGCATTAGCGTGACACCCCTATAATCCCCCGCCTTCTTCCCCTCCCCTTTCTTTACAATTGGCACTATTTCCCCTTCGCACCACTCCTCCGGCCACCCCTCCCCAGCCCACACCCTCCTGCATATTTCCCCTCTCCACTCTCTCACCTCTGCTCCCCCAAACTTCCACACCTCATTTGGGATCCCATCCCCCCCCCCCCACCGCCTTTCCCTCCTTCATCCCATTCATCACCCCCCCTATTTCCTCCATACTCAACTGACTCTCCTCATCCCCTTCCCTCTCCCTTCTCCCCCCTCCACACACCACCTTCCTTTCCGCCCCTCCCAATAACCCCATGAAGTGCTCCTTCCACTCCTCCCCCGTAATTTCCTCGCAGATCCCCTTCCTTCCCCTCCTGTTACTCCTTACCACCCCCCACACATCCCTCTCCGTCCTTGCCTCTCTCACTTCTCTTAGAACCCTCTCTCTCTCCTCCTCCTTCTTCCTCTCGCATAGTCCCTTATATTCCTTCTTTTTTTCCCTATACTCTTTCCCTCCCCCTTCCTCTCTCTTCCACTTTCTCAATTCCCTTCTTAGCTCGCTCTTCGCTTCCCTACAATCCTCATCCCACCAACCCCTCCTCCTCCCCCCTATCTTCACCTCCTCCCCTCCTTCTTCCACCGCCAATCTTATCTTATCCCCCAGCCTCTTCAAATCCTCCTCTGGTGTCCCTCCCCCTCCCTTCCTCCCCCCCTCCTTTCCATCTTTCCCTTCATCTCTACCACTAGTGGCTGATGGTCTGAGTCCACTTTTTTTCCCACCTCTATGCTCTCCACCTTCTCCTTCGTTCTACTGTCCCCAATCACATAGTCTATCACCGACCTGCCCCTTGTCCCGATATACGTGAATTCCCTCTCCTCGTCCCCCTTTGTGCATCCATTCATTATTGCCCATCCCCCCTCTTCCACACACTCTGCTAATAGCCTTCCCTCCCTGTTCACTTTCCCATCCTTCGATCTTCTTCCCTCCTTCTCTTCCTCTTCCTCATCCGCCTCTATCCATCCTCCCCTCCTTCCTGTCCTGGCATTAAAATCCCCTACCACTATTATGGACGTTCCCTCCTCCTCCCCCCTTCCATCCTGTTCCTCAACCCCTCTAGCTTTCTCTCTATATCCCCCCTCACATAAATTCCTATCACTCTCCATCTCTCTCCTCCTACTCTCATCACCCACTCCCATTTCCCGTCTTCCTTCTCCCCCATCTCCTCCTCTTCAATCATTATGCCCTTCCTCGTCCCCCTAATCATTCCCCCGCACGCTCTACCTTTTGCATTCCACCTCTTCGCATACCTTGCCTCCCACTCAAATTCTTTCGGTAGCCTTTCCTTTAATCTTTCCCACCCTTTTTCCTCTATCCACGTCTCTACCCATAGCACCACATCCCATTCCTTCACCCCCTCCCAGAATTCCTTGTCCTTATTTCCTACCCCCGCCACGTTCCAAAACACTAATTTCCATCCTTCCGCTCTGTCTACCCCCCTCCCCCCGTCCACCACCCCTTCCTTTCCACCCGTTCCTATTCTTTCCTCCTCCTCCCTTCCACCTATCCTCCCCCCCCGCGCTTCCCTTCCCCCTCACCCCCTTTCATCCCCTCCTTCAGTCTCTCCTCTTCCTCATCCCACCTCCACCATTTCCCTTCTATCCTTACTTTCCCGTATCCCACCCATACCTTCTTTCCTTTGTTCCTTTCCTCCGTCGCTATTTCCTCTAGCCTCCACCTCATCTTTCTCTCTCTCCATGTCAGATCGTCATCTATCCTTATTCCTTTATTTTCCTCCTTCCCATCATCACCTCCCCCTTTCGCTCCCTGTCCTTCAAGTCCACTATTACCGTTCTCCCCTCTCCTTCCCTCACCACTCCTCCGATCTCCCTCATTCCCTCTATCTTCATCCCAACCCCCATTTCCCCTAACAATCCCTCTATCTCCTCTCTTCTCTCCATCCCTCTTTTCTTCAGCCCTCTTATCAGTATGTTATTCCTTCTTTCCTCTCTCCCCTTCCTTTCTTCCCTCCATTCCATTCCTTTAACCCTCATCATTACCTCCTCCACTTTGTCCCCTTCTTCATTTTCTTCCTTTCTCCCCCTCCCCTTCCTTCCTTCCTCTATCTCTTTCCTCCTTTCCCCCTCCAATTCCTCTATCCTTTTCTCCAGTTCCCTTTTCTCCCTTTCCCATTTCTCCTCCCCCTCCTTCATTTGTCTCCTCAGTTCCTCTATCTCCCCTCTCACCGTCTCCTTCAATTCCTTGACTTCCCCCCTTATCCCCCCTCCTTGCCTGGCCATCATCTCCATCATACTCCTCACCCCATCCCTCCATTCCTGTCTCATTTCGCGTACCTCCTTTCTCAGTTCCTTCTCTTCCCCCTCCCCTTCTTTCTTTTCCGCTCCCTTCCCCGGCGACCTCTGCAATTTTCTGGAGGGCTTGAAGATCACCTCCTCGCCCTCGCCCTTTTTTTCTCTCTTTTCCTCCCCCTTCACTTCCCCAGGGCTTTCTCTTTTCCTTTTCGTCACTTCCTCCCATCCTGCCTCCCCTTGTCCTCTATCGCTCTGCCCTCTCTCTGCTCCTTCTTCCATTTCTTCCTTTTCTTTCCTACCTCTCTACTTCCCTGCTTTACCGACCCTAATTCCTAATTCCCTTCCTCTCCGCCAGGTGTCTCTCCCGCCGCCCTGCACCGTCTTCCCGCTTTTCCTGTCACGTTCTCTCCTAACCTCTTCCCTGCCCGCTTCTTTCCTTCCTTAATTACACCTCACCCACTCACCCGTTCAACCCACCAACACTCACCCACGCACCTTTCCCTTTCCTCTACCCTCTCCCGCCCTCTGTGTCTCCTACGTTCACTTTTCCTCACTCTCCGCACACTTTCCTCTTTCCACACACTCTCTCTCGTCCACTCTCTCACGCTCCGGAAACGGAAGTCCCCGGTGCAGTAGGTGTATCAGGTATTATCGCAGGCGTCTTTTGCCTGATTCGCACCAATTTTTCTATCTGGCATTGTTGGCATTTCCTGATGTATTCTACCATGTCCTGATGTATTCTACCAATGTGCGCTCTAATATGTTTGTTGTTTTGGAGTATGGTGAGATTGTTATTGTCGTGGGCTTCTGTCACGGCGTATGGTCCAAGCCATTCACTGTCAAGTTTTTTGAGTCTGCGCTCATTATGGAGTAATCTTAAGTCTCCAACTTCATAAAGTGGATGTTTCCTGGTAATTTTGGAATCTTGGTATTTCCTTGATCGTTCCTTTGCTTGTTGGATTCTTTGTCTGGCAAGGTTGATGCCAGACTCGTGCCTCTGTCGCCATTTTTCCACCAGTTGATTGTAGGAGACACTTGATGTTCCGGCTAGTGCTGATGGTATGGTTGCCTTTCTACCGAAGGTTAATTCGAAAGGTGTAAATTCGTGGCTTTCGTGGACTGAGGTATTATACGCAACCGCGATAGACTGTAGAGTCTCGTCCCAATACTGGTTTCTTTGCGCACTTTCGAGACTGGTTATAATTAGATCCCGTATTACTGCATGTGCGCGTTCTAAACTTCCATTTCCTTGTGGATGGTAAGCGGTGGTTTTAATGTGGTCGATTTGGAATACTCGTTCGAATTCCTTCATCGTGTCGGATATGAAATTCGAACCTTGGTCGGTTAGAATGTTTTTTGGTGTAGAGAACGTATAAATGTTATGTTCCAGCAGGGCGGTGAATACTTCTTCGGATGTTATTCCTTTTAGTGGACACAGTAAGATATATTTCGTCAGAACGTCTTGTATGGTGAGAACGTATCGATTCCTCTTTTGGGAGAGAGGTAGTGGGCCGAATATATCAAGTGCGATTTTGTCATTCGGTGCAGTAGGTGTATCAGGTATTATCGCAGGCGCCTTTTGCCTGATTCGCACCAATTTTTCTATCTGGCATTCTTGGCATTTCCTGATGTATTCTACCATGTCTTGGTCCATATTGACCCAATCGTGTTGTTCCCTGAGTCTTTTAATCGAACGGTTCTCTCCAAAATGTTGCGTGGCGGTTTTTCCAGGGCATTCTGCTAGTAACTGTTGTTTTTGTTCGTGTGTCAGTTTGTTGTGTGAAGTGAAGCAAATCTTAATGACGCTCTGCAGTTTGTTACCCAGGAAGTTAAACATATCTTTGAGGACTTCTCTTTCCCAAGTGGTGATGGTTGGATCGGTAATTCGGAACTGGTACATCTTAATGTTGCCCTTTTTGAGGAAGGCGATTGCCAACCCGAGTTCCTCTATCCATTTGACCTCGTTATACGGTCCTAGTGACGCGATGTCATCGTCTTCGGTGGTGTCCTTGGAAACTTTCATCCAATGTCCTTTGTTGGTTGACTGGAGTATTCTTATTTTGTCTTCCGGATGTACGCTCTGGTTCCATAAAGTGTATTCATTATACCAATTAGTTGTTTGTAATGCGTCAATTTCATCGTTGGCTTCGTCTTCTCCCTGGTCGATTCTTGTCGGTGGTTCGTCAGCTTCAGGTACATCTCGTGTGGGTAAAACTCTCGAAAGAGCATCTGCGGCTGGATTCTCCTGTCCTTTGACGTATTCGATGGTGTAGTCATATTCCTCAAGTTTTAGTCTCCAATGAAGTAGTCGTGATGACGGGTCCTTTACATTGAATAGCCATACTAAGGATCGATGGTCTGTCTGAATTTTAAACTTTCTGCCTAGTAGGAATTGTCTGAGTCTTTTGACACCCCAAACTATACCAAGCAGTTCCTTTTCAGTTGTGCTGTAATTTCTTTCAGGTGCGTGTAGTACTCGTGATATGTAGCAACACGGGTGCCCGTTTTGTGATGGCACTGCTCCGAGTCCTACGTTTGATGCGTCAGTTGTCAATGTAAATTCCTGCCCGTAGTCTGGATACTTCAAAGCCGGGGACATACAGAGTTTTGCTTTTAACGCCTCAAAACTGGCTTGGCATTCACTCGTCCACTTGATGTCTACGTCTTTTTTTGTGAGTTCCGTAAGAGGCTTTCCAATAGTCGAAAAATTCTTGATGAATTTACGGTAATAACCTGCAAGTCCCAGGAAGGATTTTATTTCATTCGGTGTTCGTGGCTGCTTAAATTCGTTCACTGCATCAAGTTTTGCAGGATTTGGCTTTACTCCGTCCTTGGTTATGATATGGCCTAAATACTCGAGTTCTGGTCTGAGGTACTCACATTTGCCAGGCTGAAGTTTCAGCCCTGCTTGTCGAAGTCGATCCAGTAGTATTATCAGATTTTCGTTATGCTCTTGCATCGTTGAGCCAAATACTACTATATCGTCTAGGTAGGCGAAACATATTTTGCCAATTAGTCCTTTCAACGCCATGTCCATCATGCGTTGGAATGTGGCTGGGGCATTTTTTAATCCGAAGGGCATACGGTTGTAATCGAAGTGTCCTTCAGGAGTGGAGAATGCCGTGAATTTTTTCGATTCTTCCTCCATAGGAATCTGGTGGAACCCTGAGCTAAGGTCAAAGGCCGAAAAGAACTTTGCCTTTCCTAAGTGGTCGAGTATGTCGTCGATCACGGGTAAAGGGTAAGCGTCTTGTTCTGTTTTCTCGTTTAGCTTCCTGAAGTCGATCACTATTCTCCACTTTTTTTCACCTGATGCATCGGTTTTCTTCGGTACAACCCATATGGGTGAGTTGTACGGAGATGTCGAATGCGCGACGATTCGTTTGTTCAACATATTCCTTATTTGTTTGGATATCTCCTGTCTATGGCACTCTGGTGGTCTGTACGAGGCGTTGTTGATCGGCTTATTGTCTGTAAGTTTGATGGTATGTTCAGCTACTTTAGAAGAGGATAGCGGGTCACCTGGTAGTGTAAACACGTCATGGTAGTTGGAGATAATCTTCCATATGTTGTTCCGATCTGAATCTTCGGCGTGGTCGAGTCGGGTGTTTTCCAGTAGCAGTTGTACTCTGCTACTAATTTCCATTGGTGAAATCTGATTTACTCTATTTCTCTGAATTCGGATAGGCTGCATGTTTATTTCCTGGTGTTTGATATTAATATCATTTGTGGTGTTGTTATAGATGGGTACGCGTACCCTATGGTTATTTACTGTAAATACCGAATCTGGCATTTCCGGATGGTCAAAAATGCTTACATGCCCTTTCTTGAGTCCGCATTGCACGTTAAGAACGCGTGTTGTTTGTGCGGGGACATAATAGCCATCGTCATAAAGACGGTGACTAATGCCGTCGAGCGTCAGCGTGTTGTTGTTAAGATTATACCTGAATGATTGTAGCAAGCGTTGTCCTATAATCCCGTCCTCAGGTATTGGGAATTCTGACGGTACTGCATGAAATGTGTGTTTCTTTCTATGTAGCATGAGGGTCACGGAATATGGTGATATGTGCTTGTCGTTGCCCATCAAAAACTCTTTTTTTGTTGGTTCTCGGTCGGTTGTTGGTGGAATCAGAGTTTCTTTCACAATGTTTATTGAGGATCCGGAGTCGATGAGGTATCGTCCTGTTCTGCCGGTTCGTCCCAATTTCCATTGGCATGACTGTAGTCGGGCGGAGATAGCACTGACTCGGTCAAGTACTGCTCCTGAAGCTGGTCTATCAGTTCGTCGCTTATCTCGTCGACCCAATTGTCCTGGATTCGGTTCACTTGTTGAGGCGGGCGCCTTAGACCTGGGTCTCCCCGAAAATTTAGGCGGAAGCACTGAGCCTCGGTGTGCCCAAGTTTCTTGCAAAAATTGCAGGTCAACTTTGCACATTCTTCGAAGGGCCTGCTGTAGGTTGGTGAATTGGCAGAGGCAGGTCGATTCTGGGAAGGTGGCCTTTGTTCATTTGTCCGTCGGTACTGGAAATGGTTGGTACCTGCAGGACGTGGGGGTGGTGCCGAGGGTCGAATACGGTTTGCCTTTTCCCGGATCCATACCTCGGTTTCCATTGCATCTGTTTGTGCTTCGTTCAGGTCAGTGGGTCTTAGGCTCCGAACTTGGGTACCTATGTCGTCGCGTAGACCCATTATGTATGATTTTACCGCGTTCCTCTCCTCTGTTTTTATGGCTATGCGTCGCTCGGTCGCATTTGTCTCATTTTGTATAGCGTATTTTAGTTCGTTTAATTTTTCGCGGAATCGTTGACTGTATGACTGTACGCTTTCACTGTGCAGCTGTCTTGTTTGTAAGAGCTTGGAACGGGCGAGTTCATAGGACGTCGTGCCGCTTAGATTTTGCCGAAGGGCCAGGTACAGCTCTTCGTATGTATTCGTTTGGGTAAAACGAATAGCACGTTCGGCATTGCCGATTATTTTCTCGTCGAGGATGAAGTCGAGCAGGCGGTCGGGCTCTTTGCACTGTATTCGGGCTTTCCTCACGGATTGTATGAAATCCTCGACCCCTGCGTCATCGTGTCCTTTTATAGTGCGCACAGTGCGGATTATTTCGCTGGCTGGCGCGAGTTCTCTGTTGCGATCGCCCTGGGAACCGGTATGTCTGGGCGGACTATTTTCTGGGGAACTCCCGTGATCGTGGCGTCCCGTGGGTTGCTCCTTTCGTGAGTTCGTCGATGGTCCGCTGGCCTCATCTTCGGTGAAATCTGTTCCCAGGTGTCTCCAAATATCCTTATTTTCTTTATATCGCTTTACGTTTTCTTCTCCCAGTGTACGTATAGCTGCAGTGGACACGTCCAATTTCGTTTCTAGTTGCTCCAATGTTTGGAGCAGAAGTGCCATGGGGTCCGTCTCCTGAGGCGTTGTTGTCGGGGACTGTGCCTTCGACATCCTCGAGTTTGAGTTAAGCGGGTTCTGGATACGTTCAATCACGTCACTGTCCGAACTGTTGGGGCTTTCCTTGGAATAGCCTCGTTTAGTGCGGTATTTGATGAACGCCAGAGTTCAGTAATAAGTGAACTTTCTTTCCCCTTTCTCTTCTTTTTTATTTATGGTCACGTGGTATTAATACCGTGCAATCCTCGCAAGTTGCTACAAACTTGTCTGGATGTACAGGTAAATTTTTTATTTTTGTTAACGAGAGATATGGGCTCGCAGGCTCAGTCTCACGGAGTTAGGTTACCTTTATTTCCTTTTCTGGATGTTCCAAGCTCCTCCTTGAAATGGCTCAGCGATGATTTCCTCACTTTTAAATTTTCAAACACGTTCCAATGGTTCGTGGTCAAGGATTGTTCCCGTTGATCGTTCAGTGTCCGTGTTGATCTTCGTATAACGCAACGCGTTCAGGGACGATTTCTTCTTCCGGAATAACGTCGTGAGAGACAATCCTGGCAGGATCGCCAATTTGTTACGGGACTGTCGGTGGTAAAGGTCTTCCTTGAGTATAAATAACTCTACGTTTGGTTGTTTTAAGAAAAACAGGTTTTTATTGTTGCTTATTCGTGGATAATTTTACACTTTGTTAAACGCACTTGGTAACTCCAGACTCGGTGGTTTCTGGCAAACTGACTTTTGGGTGAAAAGGGCCTTTCTTAAGTACTACGGGCGCGGACCCTAACCCTCAGACCTAAGGGGTGGGGGTAGGTCTAGCGTTACAAACATCCATATGTAAAGTCGCCGAAAAGCGGGACAGAGAGAGAGAGAGAGTATGATTCCAGGGATACCTGTCCTTTGTTAACTGTACGATCCGTTTCAAAAATATCGGTGTAGCAGACGAGAGCCCAGTCAAGAAATTAAACCGCGTATATCGGTGGATTACAAACAAGTGCAAACGTGCAAACCAGTTGAATCAAGGCACTTTATCCAAGCGGCAGAAACTAGGTTATGTCGTGTTGTATTAAAAATTGCTAAAGCGTGTGGACGAAGAATGGGGATATTACTTTTCACAGGTAATTAGGAATAAAAGTAAAACTGCGTAGCATATATGAGGAATAGTGTCAGCATATGGAGTTCTGAACACCATTCGTGTCGGCCCTGATTGGACCTAAGCTGTGCGCATCGCACACAGACTGACAGACGCGCACGTACACTGCGACACAAATGGTGTTCAGAGCTCCATATGCTCACACTGATGAGGAAAAGCATTTTTTATTCCCAATTAATTATATCCAAATTGTCTTTATTTACAGCTTTCCCAAGGATCCGGCATCATTTGCAGAATTTGTAACGGCAATACCGCCGACATTCGTAAAAAAAATTACGAAGTACACCACCATTTGCAGTAAACATTTTATATATGATTCATTTCAGGTAACACCATCTGGACAGAACCTCCTAAAGCAGAGAGCAATACCCACATTGTTTGACTACGATGTGGATTATTCAATAGCAAGTAGTTCAACAAATGTGGTATGTAAATATCTATATCGTGCATATTACTTAAACATTCTAGTGAAACTTATCGCCTCGGATACCCACTATGGGTCAATTTGACCCGAAGCCTGAAGATCGTCAACCCATTTTTTGAGCAAAATAAAAATGTTCGCCTACGTACATTTTCGCGACGTTGCAATATATTTTAAACGTTGACAATTTGTTTATAAATTGTTTATAAAATTTTTTACAAAATTAAAATTTTTGCTTCCGTGCATTATAGCGACGTTGCAATGTATTTTACGATTGTTGATAATTTGTTTATAAATTGTTCACAACTTCTTCCGATCAAAATTTCTAAAATTTTCTGCGACATGGTCGTTAGTATTTTATAACGCGTAGAATTTACTTTGCGGTTCTCGTCTCACATAAATTTATACAAATAAAATGTCGGGTTGCCGTCCTGCAGGATGGGTTAGAATGACGTGGGATTGCGTGTCTCCTTTTTTCAGTCGGGTGTCCGAGAGTTAAAGTGTTTCAAATATGTTAACGATGTAAGTACAATTGTATTATTACTTTAATCACAAGGCACCATGATTGATTTAGGTTCAACCTTCAACGAGTACAGGGATCATACAAAATTTGCATGCAGGACCCAGCAAATATTCAACAAATATTGAGGATACCGATAACGAAATGGTAGGTTGTATGACATACTAAATAGGACCGCGCCAGTAATATAAGGCATGTGTGTTTATAAGTGTAAATTGAGAAACTGTTATAAATTTATATTATATTATAGATAATAGAAGCTGCAAATACCAGCTGTGATACAAATGTCACACTTCACCAGAACTGCTCTTCTAATGATGATGTGTTGCATGCTGAAAAGTTACATGTATGTTATTATGTTTTGTTTTATGATCTTTCATTCATATTTTGTAAAATGTTAATAGTATCAAGTGTGTAATATTCAAGGTAGAATTTATCTTTACAGTCAGGACCTGCAATCAACAGAAGATCACAGGACATTGGCACACAAACATCATCCCGGATTTTAAGCAGACAGGATAAAATGGTAACTTTGCGTAAAAAAGTAAGAGTGCTACAGAAGCGGTTGCAGCGACGCAACAATAGATTAAAAACGATGGAAGACTTGGTTCGGCATTTAATACTATTCTGTCCTTTGTTACCTGTACTACCCTTTCAATAATGTTGTGTACGCCGTTAAAATATACGGAACTGAACTATCTTTGCTGTACTACCCTTTTGTTGCTTCTATGACAAAAGGGTTTATGGTAAGTCGTAATAAAAACAGAATGTGTTTGAAGAAAAACTGTTCCCATACAAGAAATATAGACTATATGTGTTTCATAATTTGCAATTTGTATACAGAGAGATAATTCCAAATGTGTATAATCAATGAGGCATCTATTACAATTTCTGACTGTGGCAATAGCATGTGAAACTTGTTAATTACCAGTATATATATTATTTTATTCCTAAATAAATGTTAATGGGTGAACCTGAACGAGGAAACACTACTTTCAAACGCATAGAAAAATTAAAAAAAAGTAACACCGACTTCAAAAATCGAACATTATTTAATATTATTCAGTGCATTTTTGAAGTCTGTTAAACAGGATACTTTCTCAAACAAAATTAATAATATCAATCAAAATTATTGTAATATTTATTTTATTTATTGTCTATGTCTATTTGGAAAAAAACAAAAAATGAGCAAGTATTATATTTTTACATCCAGCATGAACAATTCCCAAAGGAAAGCAATTTCGATATGTATTAACAATTAACCTTCACTACCTCTAAAACAAAAAATCATGTGTAATTTGAATGCGTTTGATAATATTTTTTACTTTATTTTGTGATCATATACATTAATTTCTGTGACATACTGACATCACCTACTGAAATATCTAAATAGAAGAGAGCAACTCTTTTCGAACCGGTCATATCTAGTCAAATCTCTGTGGAACTTACGTCGAACGGCGCAAATCAACTGTATGTCCCAAAGGTCCAGTGGTAAGAGTGAGACAGAATACCAAAATATCTTTCTTCTCTCTCTAACAGCGAGGCGCGGCTGTTCCTGCACCCGTGCACATTCCAGGTATTCTATAGTTCAATGTAGCCAATTGAATGGTGGAGTCGCAAGCGGTCTTGCAGGGAACTACAAAAGTTACTAGGAATATATATACGTTGGTTTCCAAATCATTGGACTCGCGACGTGCACATTATACACAATAACGCACGTTTAAAATAAATTATTTATATGAAATTGAAGTAATAGTGTAACATAAAATAGTGTGTATATATATACAAGTAATAGTATATATAATACGGTAATTTTTATTATATTTATGTTACGTCCCCGGCCGTTTTCGCGCCCAGAAGTAGGAATCGTTGAAATATATTACACTCGCATGGTCTTCGTCAAGTAAATAGAAAGTCGAGCCAACTCCTTCCCAGGCCGCGATAATCTTGCAGGACATCGTAAAACATAGTCGAGGGTTTAGTTTATTGAGCCAAAGAAAATGAGTAAATCCAGACGTAAAAATCCTGAAGAATAGCAAAGGGGAGATGGAACGAACTCAAGGATTCACACGTGGGAGGCCTTAGTCATGGAGTTTTTCAAGCCCCTCTTTGTTCAAAGAGTTGCCCTCGGGAGAACAAAGACGGGCGTTGATCAAGGAAGAGGAAGAGAGAGAAAAGACTGAGGCCCCGTGCGTGGGAGAAGTCGGAAAAACCGAAAAAGGACGACGTGTGATACGTCCTTTTTCGAAAAGTGGGCGAATACCGAGGATCGGGAAGAAGGGGGTAGTTTGGGACTCTCTAGCGGGAGCCGCTCGATTTGAGACAGAGACTTCACTTCCATTTTGGTCTTTGAGCTGAGTAGTCAGCACACTCTCACCCTACCTTTGGTTTCGTTCAGGGCATACCAGCCAGTTAGTAGTTATACTTATCATTCAGTTAAATTCCTTCAATCTATTGTGCCTTTCGTAACCAATAAAATCAGTGCCGCTGAATATCCGACTTTGGGTCCACCTAAATCAACCAGCTCCCACTACAAGTTTCAAGGTAAGTGATTTCTAATATCTATCATTGGTGGAGGTTTATTTGGTCTTCGTTCACATCACCTGGTGGAGGGTAGTAACCGTAAGCAACTAACTCAAACGTGCACTTAATTCCGTTACACACCACAACCCAGCCTCCTTATCGCGTCTGGTCCTAGTAAAGCCGCGAGTTCGCGGTTGACTGAAAACAGACATCACGCCCGCATCTTGATCAAGGTCAGGTGCGTGCAATTGTTATTTAGCGGGACGTGGGTGATCGCGAGGACAGCATCCATATCGCGTATCTCTGCCCTAACTCGTGCCGCGACGTAACATTTACGTGCCATTATACACAATAACGCAGGTTTAAAATGAATTATTTATATGAAATTAAAGTAATAGTGTAACATAAAATAGTGTGTATATATATATATAAGTAATAGTATATGTAATACGATATTTTTATTATATTTGAAGGGTTACATTCAAGTAAATTCATAATAACACTGTAATCAATTTATTAATCCTATTATAATTCACCTAAATATACATCAAATATCAGTGACATATGTGAAGTACATTTTGGTTTACAAACAATGGTATTTATTCGCGTCGTCAAATCAATAAAACGTATCCTATCCATATAAACTGACAGACATTCAAAAGCTGCCTAACGTGATCTCACCTGTATGTATGGCGAAGTAGTATTCACCTCTGAATTCCTCTTCCTCACGATATCCAGGCCACATGTCGGAATAGCATATGTGTATTTCCCCCGGATATTCGTTATGTCGGTATTGATTGTCCTTACGATTTTCCGAAGATGTCATCATGCTAAGTGGGTTCATACAAAATTGTTTTAATAATGTGAAGAACTGATGAAATTTATATTGACAGTCAATAGCTAAAAATATAAATGTACACGTACCTCAGATCAATTGTCTCATAATGTACATGACTTTTGCAGTCCATGTTACTTCCAGTCACCAATATGGGGCCAGAACAATTTAGTGCTCAGGTCATTCTTGATAATATAATATAGGCAATGAACCTGTAAAATGAAGACATTTATTACATTGAAACTTCATACCAAATCCAATGCCCTGAACAGGGACCAACCCACCATAGCAGCAACAAAATTTTACATTTGTTTCCAACACCAAGTTGAACAGCGGAATCAGGAAAAGAATCGTATACATAATGTATAATGTAGGATTGCCCTCTTCTGGGTTGAGAATGGAATGAATCAATGTATTTCAACCCTTACATGTTTCAAAACAATTAGTTTCCTCATCAGGAGTCTATAACATACAAAAGTGAACTAATGTAAATGTCTATTACATTTTAGTTGTAGATCTAGCGGATGTATCCTATTGTGGTGGTACTCACGTAAATTGATATAGGATGCAGTATTGAGATGGTATGTTTGAAAATTTAACCAATTTTTCCTATGTGATTCATTCAATTTTTTCATATTGCACAGTGTCTGAAAGCAAATCAGTGCGTTGAAGAAACCATGGCCAGAAATATGCAAAGCTTACATAATTTTCAACATTTCTCACATTGTAAAATTTTAACTCTCCAAGATTTGACACATTTCTGCATTTTAATTTTGTAATATTAACCAATCTCACCGGTCTTCGCCAATCGCTGATTGGATTAGGATCGTTTCGTTTCACGTTTGAACAATATTTTGGATGCTTTCTAATACAACACATACTTACAGATGAATGTATTTATGTTAAAGTATATGACTCGATGTCTCCCAAGAAGTGTTTGTGGTGTCGATATGTTTACCTTTAGCAGAGTGAAGGGCCGGCATTAAACGTTTCAACCCCACAGATAGCAATTTTTCTTAAGGAAATGGGGGCGCACCGAAGAAAAAAAAATGTTGCAGAACAATTTTCAGAGCGCGGCACCCTATAAGGTACCCACTTTGCCGAATAATAGGCCCTTCACTATACGTAGTACCCTGCAAGACCGCTTGCGACTCCACCGTTCATATTGGCTTCATTCCCCAGATCCTGATCTCGCATCCATTGTATAGAGATCAGTGCTCCGTCCCCTTATTCCTATGTCCATGTCCGCAACACGAGGCGGCAATTGGTCGGCGCGACAAAGTTGCGTCGCCAGCCTCCTGTGAACCGGGTTAATCTCTATTCAACTTTATCCTATACATCGTCAGTTTGTCTCGACCATTCTCAACCGTTCTGAGTTCTGACACAGACGAGGTATAGAATGGACCTTCGTGTCACACGTCTAGAAATACCGACGGAGCAGAAAACGAGGCAAGTTGGAGCGCCCTCTGCGTATGCGAACGGCAGAAGTCATAGGCCTGTATTCAAATACTGCGCTTAGGCCTCGGCTTGAGTCGGGATTACGTAAACCTGGCTCAGACGTGTAATCCGGGTTCAGAAACCTGGCTTGGATCAGATTCTCAAACCAGGATTACATTTGCGTGCCCCCACTCCGATTAAGCCCCGCCCACCGTGTTGTTACACGGGTACACAGGCTTCTCGCATAAAAGTGTAGAGGTCGGTCGGAGTGGGGGTCGAGAAATGTAAGCCTGGCCCGAGACGCCTTGGAAAGGCCTCTTGAGCCGGGATTACGGCCGTTTTTCGCGCCAAATCTGTAAAAATATAACCAAACGTTTACACGACTGTTTAGCAGTTCAGCAGCGTTAAGGTTGGTTAAGGTAATGTTCACCCATGGACAATCAGCAAGAAGTAAATTGAGGAGAAGAATAGAGAACTGCAGTTTCGAAATAGACAGATTGTTCGCGATGATGAGCTCATTCAGGGTGTTCCAGTAGTACAAAGTGTAGAGGATTTGGAAATTTATGAAAGAAAACTTAAAACTTCTGCATTTTTACAAAAATCGGTAATTATTTTTTAATAACATCTTTCGTGTAAAACATACTACAAAAATGACCTTTCGATCAATAGTTACGTCGCAGTCTCAAAAATATAATCGTAATTACAATACAGAATTATAAGTTAACGTTATTTATTATTTATTATTACATTTATAGTAGAACTTGATAATTGAGGATTAATCAAAATAATATATTCTATAACATAAATTGGCTTGAATTATTTACAATGTTAAACAGAATCATATGGAGAGTGTAATATTGAATAAATATTCTTGGAACTTTGAGGCAATATTCCGTGTCATATTCATGCAATATTCCCACAAGATACGAAGAGGCGGACATAGTAATATCGCTGCAACATTCTTGCAATAATCCGGCGAAGTCACCTGCAAGGTTTCGCACTGTAAAGTAATATTTATACAACCTTCCAACATTATTCCTTGCTGTCTGGGTAGCCGAGATTCAGACAAGAAGAACGGTACATGAGCGAGTGAATAAATGCTGCTTTTTATTAGTTGTAATGCAAAATCTGTAAAAACAACCAAAAGCGTCCACACGACTGTTGAGTAGTGTTCAGGTAATGTTCAGCCATGGACAACCAGCAAGAAGTAAATATTGAGGAGGAGAATTTGAAACTTGCAGTTGCGAGACGGATTGTTCGCGATAATTGGTATAATTAATCAATCGGCAAGGCATCGATTTCAACGCACATCTTGTTAAAATTGGAATTGGGTGGCCGTGAAAACTATCTCGAATGTTCCGCCTTTTTGGTGGCATTACACCTCAGCGCTGCGTGCGGCCCATGGGTGATTCGGCCGATGGTGTTGATACAAGACTGTTACGCAGCATGCGGAATATTATATAAGTAAGTTCCTGTGGCTCATGTCTGACGATAATACAACACTCTTCTCTCATTCGTGGTCCTAAATCGGATGATTCCGAAGTTTCCCGCAAGCGAAGCAAGCCGCATGCAGTGTCAGCATATCGACTCTGAACACCATTCGTGTCGCAGGTATGTGCGTGTCGGTGTGCGATGCGCGCCGCTTAGGCCCAATCAGGGCCTTAGCATCGCACACAGGCGAGCACGTACACTGCAAACACGCATGGTGTTTAGAGATCGAAATGCTGGCACTGGCCGCATGGCACGCCTTGGCCACGCCCATTATCCAATGACTGCCAGGATCTCCCTTCCACGCGACGTCTAAACCGCGTTTGTGAATACACGAAAAATCTGAACCCGGATTACGCATCTGAGCCAGCTTTACGTAATCCCGACACAAGCCAAGATCGAAGCGCAGTATTTGAATACGGGCCTCAGAATCGGCTATCATGCAGCTTCTCCCTTTGGCCAATGGCGGCGTTTGCGAGCTGCACGATAGCCGAAACCGAAATTGTTAATTACGGGCAAACTACGATTTCGTAAACTCTGAAATCGATTGCGTAAACTTGCGTAAACTATTCGTAAACGATTGAGACCAAAATAAGCGAAATCGGTGATAGTTGTGTGCTAACTATACGGCGGTGAACATATCAATCTAAATCAAGATAGGGCGATAGCGTTTGAACGGCTTTGTAAAAATGCTGAAAAGCAGAAGCAACGTTTCGATAAAACGCGCAGAACAAATATTGTATATAAAAACGGCGACTCTGTTTTTGTAAAACCCGCCGATACAAGAAGGGCGAAAACAGACCGTAAGTTTGAGAGTTCATTTGTAATTTTGAAAACCCTGGCAAATGATCGTTATGAGATATTGGGCAAAAGTGGTAGGCCACAAATTGTGCCTAAGGACCGATTGCGTCCTTGGAAGGGCGAATGGACGGCTGATAACGATGCCACTGATAGTGAGCGAGAGAACACGGATGAGCCATGTTAGCGTTGTATGTTTATGTTTGTCTATGTTTGTTATGTTTGCTTATATTTTATTAATACTATGTGAGATCTTTTGTAGCTGAGTTGTTTTGTTCCTCTTGCATGGAAAATAGAAAATAAAAAAATAAAAAAAAAAAATTAAATGACTATAAAAAGTACGTTTTTGTCATTGCCTTTTTCTTTGTTCTCACATATAAAAACTTTACTATCCATGAATGAGGCTGCATGATTGAAAACGTATGTTGGAAGATGGAAGTTGGTTGCGTTTGAGAGTAACGATAGCACGATGCAGGTTGCTGCGCGTGGCTGTAGACGTTACGATCTCTGGAAGACGCTGTGTGATGGAAATGCGCGTGCACGGTCCATCTGCCGACACACTTGTGAGTGTTGTCTGGGTTTTTGGGTAAGGTGCTTGAAGGCACTGTCGCATATTGTTGTGTGACGTGGTTTAGCCTTGTGTTTGAGACCACGGGGCCGAAGTGACGCTTTGTGTCTGTTGGCAAGTTTGCAATGAGTGATTGCTGCGATGTAACACTATGTGGTGGCTGCTAGCTGTATTACATTGGAAAATACTGTTATATTGAAAGCTGTTATGCACGAGAGAATAAGAGTCTTGCTCAAAGGGTAATGATGCTTCTCGAGAACGCGAAGCAGGTCAGTTTGGCCGTGTTAGCGATGCATTTGATTTCGCCCATAACACTCGGTAATTCGACAGTGGCACACGACAGTGCGTTGCTGTGTCACCTGTTTTTGGAGGCGCCGAGAGTCGCGGATCATATGTTTACCTCGGCGGCCGGTGCATTGACCTGCGTCTCAGTAAGAGTAAGTATTGTAAACAAATGCGAGAGTGAATCTGGCCGAAGATCGGAGCAGGCTTTGCCTGTTGGAAAGAGGACGGAGCTTGACCCCTCTGCACTTCCCCCAGAATCGCTAAAACGAACACATCTCGTCGAGCTATTTTGCGGGTTTCTAACATGCCTGTGCTTGCTGCCTGTGCATGCTGTGCTGCCTGTGCTTGCTGCCTGTGCTTGCTGTGCTGCCTGTGCATGCTGCCTGTGCTTGCTGTGCTGCCTGTGCTTCCTGCCTGTGCTTGCTGCGCCTGCTGTGCTGCCTGTGCTTGCTGTGCTGCCTGTGCTTGCTGCCTGTGCTTGCTGCCTGTGCTTGCTGTGCTGCCTGTTAGCGATGCATTTGATTTCGCCCATAACACTCGGTAATTCGACAGTGGCACACGACAGTGCGTTGCTGTGTCACCTGTTTTTGGAGGCGCCGAGAGTCGCGGATCATATGTTTACCTCGGCGGCCGGTGCATTGACCTGCGTCTCAGTAAGAGTAAGTATTGTAAACAAATGCGAGAGTGAATCTGGCCGAAGATCGGAGCAGGCTTTGCCTGTTGGAAAGAGGACGGAGCTTGACCCCTCTGCACTTCCCCCAGAATCGCTAAAACGAACACATCTCGTCGAGCTATTTTGCGGGTTTCTAACATGCCTGTGCTTGCTGCCTGTGCATGCTGTGCTGCCTGTGCTTGCTGTGCTGCCTGTGCTTGCTGCCTGTTCTTGCTGTGCTGCCTGTACTTGCCGCCTGTGCTTGCTGTGCTGCCTGTGCTTGCTGCCTGTGCTGCCTGTGCTTGCTGCCTGTGCTTGCTGTGCTGCCTGTGCTTGCTGCCTGTGCTTGCTGTGCTGCCTGTGCTTGCTGCCTGTGCTTGCTGCCTGTGCTTGCTGTGCTGCCTGTGCATGCTGCCTGTGCTTGCTGTGCTGCCTGTGCTTCCTGCCTGTGTTTGCTGCGCCTGCTGTGCTGCCTGTGCTTGCTGTGCTGCCTGTGCTTGCTGCCTGTGCTTGCTGCCTGTGCTTGCTGTGCTGCCTGTTAGCGATGCATTTGATTGCGCCCATAACACGCGGTAATTCGACAGTGGCACACGATAGTGCGTTGGTGTGTCACCTGTTTTTGGAGGCGCCGAGAGTCGCGGATCATATGTTTACCTCGGCGGCCGGTGCATTGACCTGCGTCTCAGTAAGAGTAAGCATTGTAAGCAAATGCGAGAGTGAATCTGGCCGAAGATCGGAGCAGGCTTTGCCTGTTGGAAAGAGGACGGAGCTTGACCCCTCTGCACTTCCCCCAGAATCGCTAAAACGAACACATCTCGTCGAGCTATTTTGCGGGTTTCTAACATGCCTGTGCTTGCTGCCTGTGCTTGCTGTGCTGCCTGTGCTTGCTGCCTGTGCTTGCTGCCTGTGCTTGCTGCCTGTGCTTGCTGTGCTGCCTATGCTTGCTGCCTGTGCTTGCTGTGCTGCCTGTGCTTGCTGTGCTGCCTGTGCTTGCTGCCTGTGCTTGCTGTGCTGCCTGTGCTTGCTGCCTGTGCTTGCTGTGCTGCCTGTTAGCGATGCATTTGATTTCACCCATAACACGCGGTAATTCGACAGTGGCACACGACAATGCGTTGCTGTGTCACCTGTTTTTGGAGGCGTCGAGAGTCGCGGATCATATGTTTACCTCAGCGGCCGGTGCATTGACCTGCGTCTCAGTAAGAGTAAGCATTGTAAACAAATGCGAGAGTGCATCTCGCCGAAGATCGGAGCAGGCTTTGCCTGTTGGAAAGAGAACGGAGCTTGACCCCTCTGCACTTCCCCCAGAATCGCTAAAACGAACACATCTCGTCGAGCTATTTTGCGGGTTTCTAACATGCCTGTGCTAGCTGCCTGTGCTTGCTCTGATGCCTGTGCTTGCTGCCTGTGCTTGCTGTGCTGCCTGTGCTTGCTGCCTGTGCTTGCTGTGCTGCCTGTGCTTGCTGCCTGTGCTTGCTGTGCTGCCTGTGCTTGCTGCCTGTGCTTGCTGCCTGTGCTTGCTGTGCTGCCTGTGCTTGCTGTGCTGCCTGTGCTTGCTGCCTGTGCTTGCTGCCTGTGTTTGCTGTGCTTGCTATGCTGCCTGTGCAAGATGCCTGTGCTTGCTGTGCTGCCAGTGCTTGCTGCCTGTGCTTGCTGTGCCGCCTGTGCTTGCTGTTTGTGCTTGCTGTGCCGCCTGTGCTTGCTGTTTGTGCTTGCTGTGCTGCCTGTGCTGCCTGTGCTTGCTGCCTGTGCTTGCTGTGCTGCCTGTGCCTGTTGCCTCTGCTTGCTGTGCTGCCTGTGCTTGCTGTGCTGCCTGTGCTTGCTGCCTGTGCTTGCTGTGCTGCCTGTGCTTGCTGTGCTGCCTGTTAGCGATGCATTTGATTTCGCCCATAACACGCGGTAATTCGACAGTGGCACACGACAGTGCGTTGCTGTGTCACCTGTTTTTGGAGGCGCCGAGAGTCGCGGATCATATGTTTACCTCGGCGGCCGGTGCATTGACCTGCGTCTCAGTAAGAGTAAGCATTGTAAACAAATGCGAGAGTGAATCTCGCCGAAGATCGGAGCAGGCTTTGCCTGTTGGAAAGAGGACGGAGCTTGAGCCCTCTGCACTTCCCCCAGAATCGCTAAAACGAACACATCTCGTCGAGCTATTTTGCGGGTTTCTAACATGCCTGTGCTTGCTGCCTGTGCTTACTGTGTTGCCTGTGCTTGCTGCCTGTGCTTGCTGTGCTGCCTGTGCTTGCTGCCTGTGCTTGCTGTGCTGCCTGTGCTTGCTGTCTGTGCTTGCTGTACTTGCTGTGCTGCCTGTGCTTGCTGTGCTGCCTGTGCTTGCTGCCTGTGCTTGCTGCCTGTGCTTGCTGTGCTGCCTGTGCTTGCTGCCTGTGCTTGCTGTGCTGCCTGTGCTTGCTGCCTGTGCTTGCTGTGCTGCCTGTGCTTGCTGCCTGTGCTTGCTGTGCTGCCTGTGCTTGCTGCCTGTACTTGGTGTGCTGCCTGTGCTTGCTGCCTGTGCTTGCTGTGCTGCCTGTGCTTGCTGCCTGTGCTTACTGCCTTTGCTGCCTGTGCTTGCTGCCTGTGCTTGCTGCCTGTGCTTGCTGTGCTGCCTGTGCTTGCTGTGCTTGCTGCCCTGCCTGTGCTTGCTGCCTGTACGTGGTGTGCTGCCTGTGCTTGCTGCCTGTGCTTGCTGCCTGTGCTTGATGTGCTGCCTGTGCTTGCTGCCTGTGCTTGCTGTGCTGCCTGTGCTTGCTGCCTGTGCTTGCTGTGCTGCCTGTGCTTGCTTTGCTGCCTGTGCTTGCTGCCTGTGCTGCCTGTGCTTGCTGTGCTGAGGGTCGCCAGGTCCTTCCTGGAACTGGCACCCTAGCTTCCGTTTGGAAGTTGGCGTTCTCGGAACGATGTGTTGCCGCGGATCGCTAGTCGATCGTTGGGGTTAGCCTGTGAGCTGATTCGGCGTCAGCATTCTTATGTCTCTACTTACATCGCTATTGTCGTCATTATGTCATTCCTTCGCGTGGCGCGGATTACTTCCCGAATGGGCGTCAGTGTTACGTGCAGGAAGTTCGGTGGCGCGGTGCGCCGGCTCTTGTTTCGTTTATGTACGACTTACATCTAATTAAATAGATACGCGGTGCGATGAGCTCGTTGCGAGAATATAGTCGTTAAAAAAGCGGGTGGAGGACGTAGGACGTAACAAGTCATGTACATTATGAGACAATTGATCTGAGGTACCTGTACATTTATATTTTTAGCTATTGACTGTCAATATAAATTTCATCAGTTCTTCACATCATTAAAACAATTTTGTGTGAACCCTCTTAGCATGATGACATCTTCGGAAAATCGTAAGGACAATCAATACCGACATAACGAATATCCGGGGGAAATACACATATGCTATTCCGACATGTGGCCTGGATATCGTGAGGAAGAGGAATTCAGAGGTGAATACTACTTCGCCATACATACAGGCGAGATCACGTTAGGCAGCTTTTGAATGTCTGTCAGTTTATATGGATAGGATACGTTTTATTGATTTGACGACGCGAATAAATACCATTGTTTGTAAACCAAAATGTACTTCACATATGTCACTGATATTTGATGTATATTTAGGTGAATTATAATAGGATTAATAAATTGATTACAGTGTTATTATGAATTTACTTGAATGTAACCCTTCAAATATAATAAAAATATTGTATTACATATACTATTACTTATATATATATATACACACTATTTTATGTTACACTATTACTTTAATTTCATATAAATAATTCATTTTAAACCTGCGTTATTGTGTATAATGGCACGCAAATATAATAAAAATTACCGTATTATATATACTATTACTTGTATATATATACACACTATTTTATGTTACACTATTACTTCAATTTCATATAAATAATTTATTTTAAACGTGCGTTATTGTGTATAATGTGCACGTCGCGAGTCCAATGATTTGGAAACCAACGTATATATATTCCTAGTAACTTTTGTAGTTCCCTGCAAGACCGCTTGCGACTCCACCATTCAATTGGCTACATTGAACTATAGAATACCTGGAATGTGCACGGGTGCAGGAACAGCCGCGCCTCGCTGTTAGAGACAGAAGAAAGATATTTTGGTATTCTGTCTCACTCTTACCACTGGACCTTTGGGACATACAGTCGATTTGCGCCGTTTTGACGTAAGTTCCACAGAGATTTGACCAGATATGACCGGTTCGAAAAAGTTGCTCTCTTCTATTTAGATATTTCAGTAGGTGATGTCAGTATGTCACAGAAATTAATGTATATGATTGTCACGTCCCGATCGGCGATTTCGCGGATTTGAGGGATTTCCATGAAACGATTGCAGTCGGGAAGCGACTGTTAAATTCCTCCTTTAGTCGAGAGGCCACGGAGCGCGATCTCAGCGACTTGGGGATCCTGGCGGTGCGGTTTTATTGGTCGAGCACTATGAGTTCCGGATAGAGGCGTTCGCGCCTCTTTCGAATGTACGTTTCGAAACGCGGATCGAATCTCGGCACGGTCGCGGAATATATCGGCGCTTCTAAATTGAGCGGAATGAGTTCCCACTTCGAGGATTTATCTGTTTTTACCGAGCTCGCGGATGATTTTATAATCAACGTGGTTTTAGCGGACGGCTGTACCTTCTTTACACTGCTTACAGACGGTTGATTTTCCCTTACGTTACTCGCTGAAGGCTGTACTACCCGTATATTGGGTCTAACGGCACGACACTCGACTATACGCGGTTTTGGGGTTGGTGGCGGAGGCCTGTTAGTTTCTGAAGGAATAGCGTAGAAGTTCCTGATCAATTTATGTAGTTGGTTCTTCCGGCCGGCTCTCTTTTGTTTAGGCATTCAGGATAGTGGTGACTTTTGGTCTTATGGTGAATGTATATGCCGTCAAGCGGATCGTCCTCTTGTTGGCGGGTAAATGGACAGTATGAGGTGTGGGTAAGTATGGGGTTAAGGAAATATTTGTCGTCGAGCTATCGCCCTCTCGTTGACGGAATAAAGGTAAGTATGGAGTTGAAGGAATATTTGTCGTCGAGCTATCGTCCTCTCGTTGACGGAATAATGGAAACGTAAGGTAAAGGTATATGTGAGATTGTAGGCTTTTATGTCGTGGAGCTATCGTCCTCTCGTTGACTGCCTGGATATGTGTGGTAAGGATAGGTGTGAAGATGTAGGCATTTATGTCGTCGAGGTAACGTCCTCTCGTTGACTGCCTGGATATATGTGGTGAGGGAATGCTTAGACGTAGAGCGTTATGGAAGGCTTAATTTACTTTAAGAACGCAAGGATGGAATGATAGAAGTAATTTGTATAACAAAGGTCTATATATAGACTTTGACTATATGGTTCTTACAATATTGACTATACGATTGAACAATTTAAGGAACTAGATTCTACCTTAATAATTAGTACAGTGTTATGCGAGTGTCGAACCGGCAAGTCAGTTTGCTTACCGTGAGTTGGTTTTTGTCGAGTCTTCAGTTGTTGCTTCAGCACTTATTCTTTGATAAAATGATTTGAGCTTTTGAGTTTGTGATTTAGATTTATGAATTTGGGATTTTATTGGATTGAAATGAACTGAGCTTTCACTATAGATTTCGAACAAAGGATTTTAGTACACTGTTCTTCAATTTGATGTAACTGCTTGTCTTCAAGACGACTTAATTAATCTTCAAGAAGGAATTAAGTAGACGATTGTAAGTAGAATGCACTCAAGAAAAGTAATGAACTGCTTGTCAAGTATAATAGCACTGTGATATTAAGTATAATACATAATGCACTGATTTTCGGTTCGACCCGGCCTTAAATCTAATTACTAGGGCCCGCCGCTAAGGAAGGGGTACGGCCCTTAGAGTGGGGCTCGGCGCTCGACGCAGGCGCGTTGGTGGTGGAGCGCAGTCCACTTGGAGCGCCGCGTGCGCTTTTACTTAGAACTAATGCCCTAACGCTCGATGGGTATAGGCGCAAAGATATATCTACTTATGATTCGATTCTATGTTATCATGGCTTAAACTAGGTGAGTGTGAACGAGTGAGGGAGAAGTTCCGTCGCTCGTCCACTTAGGCGACCTCTGGGAGTGCCCTCAAGATACTAGCCGGCTTATGGTTAAAGGCGGGTCGAGAATGGTGTCGGTAACGGCTGGCCGTCACAATGATCACAAAATAAAGCACCGACGAGATATTCCTAAAGACTGCCAGCCTTATGGGACTTTGTGTCTCCAGCAAAATTCGCTGTTCTCGGGCGCCCTCTAGAATATATTGCGGCCAGAGTAAGAAACTGATGTCGAATCACCACCGTACTGAACTATTATCATGAGATGTCACCTGTGTGTGGGCAAGTGAAGCTCTCTTTACAGACGATTTCAAGTGGAATTTTAAGTTTCAAAATAATAGAAGCAAAATTACTATTAACGGCAGACAAAGGGTGTACGAAACATAAAATGAAAGATAAAAAGTTCACTAAAATTTTAATAAATGTTCAACTATTCAACGTTAACCGTAAAAATATATGTACAACATTGGACGCGGAAATTTTGATATACAAACCTGACCATGTCTTGTTGGTCTGAATTTTGGATATATATTATTGTATGTTCAAGTGAAGTTCACGTATAGTTTCAATGCAATTTGCTCATTTGTTCCACCATTCGAAGCTGTGTGAGATACATGAAACTGACAATTGGAGAACAGGTGCCCGGAAAAATCTGCCGTATAGGTCATGATCGCTATAGGTGAGATTGAAAATAAGTAAGGCTGCCGTTACAATGGTCGCGGTTTTGGTCGATCTTCTGTAGTCCGAAACAATTTGTCAGTAGTGGCACTCAGCTACATCGACAAATACGTCGCATAGCAACAACGGTATCGCTGCGAGAGTAGGCATAGTCCATGCGTGCATCTACACACGCATATCCACTCTCAAGGTCATGCTTTCGTTTGTTTAGCGATCGCCGAAAACGCACGCAACGCAACCACGCCGAAGACAGCTACAATGAGTTTTACAAAATCAGCACTAGAATCACCGAGAGAATCAACTTCCCTCGTTTGGCTTTTATTTATATATAGTGATCAAATCTTTTCAAGACGTTTTATTTATTAGCGCAGCTGCGAATTTTGACCAATGACACGGGCTAATTGAAGAGTGCCATGCGTTGACGCATTGCTATGCGACTTGTTTGAGAGGTATCAAGGGGCTGACGGCTGACAAGCATATGCTCACCTCGGGGCATTGACCCGTATAGAAAGAGTGGACATAAAAACAAATGCGAGAATGGATCTGGCCGAAAATCGGAGCAAGAGTTACCTGTCGGGAAAAGGACGGAGATTGACCCTTCCGCGCTTACCACAGAACTGTCTTTAAAGTTCATTTCATATAGACATATACCGTTCTTTTCTAAGATCTAAGATATTATTTTAAAGAACATTTTGTGTTTCATTAATATATAATGACTCTATTACAAAGTGCCAGAGAAGAGATTTTCACCCCCTTGATACTTCTAGTGTTTAGTCTTCCAAATTTAATATAGTTGTTGGACGAAAAAGCGAAACATGTTTGAAACACCAGCTCTTGACCACATCGTAACTGCTCTCACCGTGCCACTGTTGCTTGTTTGTGTGCGTTTTCGTCGGATGTCAAACAAATGAAGCATCGTCTTGTGAGTGAGTATGCATGTGTAGGTGCACGCATGGACTATGGCCACTCTCAAAACGATGCTGCTGTTAACGATGAGTGAACCCGATGTACGAGCTGTCTATGAATATTTAATTCAGACTATACAAGGATACTCTACTTGTCGCCAATTTGGTGCTAACCGTGTTATCTAAACCACCGGAGTGTACGAGTAAATCTCTACCGCAATTAAATAATAATATAAAATACCCTTTCAAACTTTACGAAATCATATTTGGCCTATGGCCCCTAACAGTCACAGTGGCTACTCGATTCGTTGCCAAAGATGTGTCAAGGAGCTTCGTTGCGAATTGTCCCGTCGCGTCGTCCTCCCGACTCGACCCAATGTCGTGACGGACAAGGAGAACCGCGACTGTCTGTCTGAGCAGGTGAACGAGAAGTCATTGGTGTGTTGGAAATTCATTCTAGTATGGGAGAATCGGTGTAGCTTGCTTGGCCCGATCCGCGACTGTCCAGAAGTGGCTCTTTTACACCATCGGTGCCCGCGGGAGTGGGGATACGTGCAAGTGTGCGTGCCCTATCTGTGAGAGCTGCGCGCACCGTTTCCCGCCGAATCGCGCTCGGCGTGGAGAGAAGGACGGAACTATGTTCCGCACACAGGCCCGTGACAGTGGTGCCAGATTTCGCATAAGGCATCGCACGTACCATTGCGTTCTTTCAGCCGGAAGGCAAATCGGGCACCACCGCCCTGAGCAGAGCGCGATCCAGAGGAAAGTCAATCGAGGACAGTTTGGGTTTGGGATTGATTCGTCGTACTCATCGTCGCTCGTCAACACGTTGGTTTTTTTTCGTAGGTTCGCGCCCAGTCATGGTTCAATTTTTTTTCACAGAATAATTTTCTTCTTAATAATTTATCATACGGCGACAAACGACATTCATTTACAAATATTTTAGTACTTACTACGGATAGTTTTTAATATTTTGTCAGCGGAATAGATGTGTCGCATTGATTTATAATAGATATGGGCAAAATATATATTTCATAAAGCTTCTGGCACTAGACGTTCTGAGGGATCGTACGTAACACGCGATTTGAACAAACGACAGCGTACGTCAGGAAGTATTTGCCTGACACGACTGCATGTCGAACAAAGACGCAACGCGCGATATTGGTTGAAAGGGGACGGAGCATAGTTCTGTCCTTATGTGTCGTCACGATATCTGACGTCACATACGACGTTGGTGGAAGGGAGACGCAGCATAGTTCCGTCCTTCTCTCCACGCCGAGCGCGATTCGGCGAGAAACGGTGTGCGCAGCTCTCACAGACAGGGCACGCACACTTGCGCGTATCCCCACTCCCGCGGGCACCGATGGTGTAAAAGAGCCACTTCTGGCCACACTGGGTGAACGAGAAATCATTGGTGTGTTGGAGATTCATTCTAGTATTGGAGAATCGGTGTTGCTTGCTCGGGCCGATCCGAGACTGTCGGATCGGGCTGTGAGCAAATGTCGGCATCAGAAGAGTGGCAATATTTTAATGAATTATAATCGTTTTTATACTTTTTAAATATCACAAAGTTAGAGATGTTTTTCCTCAGTCTGATTTGCTTTTGAAAAAGTGCAAGCTACACCGATTCTCCAAGTCTAGAATGAATCTCCAACCACCAATGATTTCTCGTTCACCCGTTCAGACAGACAGTCGCGGATCGGCCCGAGCAAGCTACACCGATTCTCCAACATTAGAATAAGTCTCCAACACACTACATTTTTTTTCGTACGGCGGCGAACCGATCAATCGATGAGGGCAATGTGAAACCATTGAAACGGTTTGCCCCGGCTTGCCTACGCGCCCCTGATGACGTAATGCTGAGGCCGAACATGTATTTTATTACATAAGAGCATCTGTTGGTTAATTTTCAGACTTTGAGGCGCTGAAAACAAATCTAAAATCCGTTTATCTCCGTAATCCTTAGTTTTTAGAAAGGAAAAAATTAATATTTTTTGTACGTTGAATAACATTCTGTGGGAAGTGACACACACGCCACACCAGTCCCTTGCCGTGTATCGCCGGCCCGGGCCCGAGCCTCGGCGCGCGTCCGGCGAAAAACATAAGCGTCGCGATGAGTGAAGGGGGGAGAGAGGTGACGACGCACGACTCAGGAGGCAGTCAGCCACGGATGTATGTACATTGTACAAATGTATATGATTGTAGGACACACGTGCGTAAATATAAAAAAGCGAATTTGATTTCCGATTACAAGCTTTACCCGATACCCACACATTCAGATCGTCAATTTAAAATTTAGACTATAAAAAAGAATCTAGCAACTTTTCTGAATAACATCATTGCGCACACCTATTTTTCCGAATCCTTTCCAATTTTTAGTAAAAATGACTAATCTGCCATAAATTCTAGTGTCTAATTTTACTGCATCATACAACAGGTATATTTCTTCTGAAACGATAAATAAAATAGTTGTGGAAGTCACGCACTGACAGCAGAAATTCTCCGACCGTTTTAATATATAGCGTCCTGCGCTGCGGATGTAAACTTTATTTTATATTCTTATAAAAACGACTAATGAGCAATTACATAAAAAAATCGGGTAGGCTCAAGTTCGATTGAGTTGTCAGTTGAGTAGGAGTGTAGGACTAAGACTTGCAGATTGGAGAGTAAAGTTGAGCTAGTCAAGTATGGTTTCTAAGCGTTTATTTCATGCGGGTGTGCTGCCGTGTTTAACTCATTGTCAGTCTATCTCGGCAACTGTGAGTGCAACACAACGAATTTGGTAAAGAATGTTTAAAATGTTTAGCTTAAAACAATGCAAAATGTTCTTCGTATATTCGAACAGATCTTGTCGAGAGCTTCACAGCGATACCTTGCACGGTTGTGTTCTATTGACCGTTTCCGAGACAAGCCAAGATAAACGAAGTCAAACGTGACCGAACATCCATAAATATTGCACCGTTTCCCCGGGCACTCGATATTTTCCGCAATACACTAATCGATTCTTACGCTTTCATTGGTCTATTTAAACAAGTTTTTCGTTTTGTTGCAAAACATGCAGCCGCGTACCAATTTGAACTCGAATGCACATGAGGGCAGCCCGAGGCCGCATGAAAAGTTGATCCGAGGCGCAACGAACTGTTTTGATATATTAAACAGATATTGCAAAGTAGCGAAAGAAATTGACGTTATTTTTAAATCACGTGCTAATTACTCTTTAATTATGTATGCATCTGTGAAGTGTCGATTACAAAGGTGAGGGTGAAATAAAATTATAAAATAAAATCTCATTAGGTTTTAAGCAGTTACACAATGGGTAATGTCAACGTTCTATGTTTGTCTATTACCTACGGTACTAGCTCCAATTACCGACGCCAACCGACGCCGCCAAGAGACCTCAGCGCCCCCTCAGACCCCATCCAGCCCCCATTTGCGGGCCGCGGTTTAACACAGGCGCTGGCAGTCTTTAAGAATATCTCGTCGGTGAATAAAGTAAAAAATATTATCAGACGCATTCAAATTACACATGATTTTTTGTTTTAGAGGTAGTGAAGGTTAATTGTTAATACATATCGAAATTGCTTTCCTTTGGGAATTGTTCATGCTGGATGTAAAAATATAATACTTGCTCATTTTTTGTTTTTTTCCAAATAGACATAGGCCGGTTGTTCCACCTCTTGGTAAATATCAGGATATCTGTCCGGTAGCTACCTAGAGGATAAGCCCTACCCAGCACTTACCGGCTACTTTTATACATTGGTTGTTCCATCATATTTTATCCTCTCGGTAAAGTTATCCATACTTATGACGATTTACCCAGCCACCAGATGGCACATATACACTATTCTGCGTTAACGCGCATGATTTGAAAACGAAAACTTGAACCAGTGTACGATAAATGTAAAAGGAGACCGTCTTATATGATTGATTGATTGCCCATTGATTTATTATAATAAAAGAAATAATAAAATAAGGGAATTAGTTGCTAAGACGATAGTTGTTACGCTTCTTCCTTCTCCATCTTCTTCTTTGCAACTCCAACGACTACCGACGTGCTTTCTCGCTTAAAAAATAAAGTTTTTCTTACATTTCTTCTTAAACTATACTTTATTTATTGTGTTATTCCGAGTTAAATTATTTCGTTGTTTATTTTTGTTTATTTGACTTTTAAATTTGCTATCACAAACAGCCTGAACATTTATGGTAAATATTCCTTTTCTGTTTCTGAACGTTTCAGCTTCGTCTCCGCCTATCAATAAAAGCAATATGACAATAATGTACATACACTTATAATTCGTAAATATAATCAATACCTGGTGATTGTATTTTAATGTGAGTGCAATCTATAGCACCAGCCACTCGAGGAAAGCGAGCGCTCTCACAAAATTGTGTTTATATTAGCATTAAGTCGTCATTTGTAACCGGTAGCTCAATTATAATGAATTAGGGCCGCAATGCAGCTAATGCTTCGGTAACTTGGTTGATTATGCGGCACACTGTCGAATTGTGGATGCTGCCAAAATCACCAATTGCCATCTGGAACGTTCCGGAGGCATAAAAACGCAATGTCAAGAGCAATTTCAGCAATGGCGACACAGCATGATTTCTGAAAGAAAAATATATACATATATTAATCACGATTATCTTTGCATATATAGATATCGTGACCTTAATTAGCAAATCTCATAATCCGATTTTTATCGTAATATCGGATATTTGCACAATCTTTTAATAGGCTTTAAAATGTAAATTGTCAGCTAATACAGTACACAATTGTTAATTACGGCATGCATTTTATAAAATAACCTTATAAAAGAAAGATACATTCAATATTTACCTGTCCGTCCTGCTCCTTATATTATTTTCCACAAGTGCCAAAATGTTCAAGGTAGTTTGTTTGCGGAACCGAAAACGCCCTGCGAACTCGGAGTCATTATATAATTCAACAAAATTTGAACGCCGACGAACGGTATATGATACAGTTTCCGAATAACCAATACAATTTCTTGTATGCATTCCTCCTCATCGTCGTCGCCATACAACACTCGGTCATCTTGGAGATTCATTTCCATTTTTTAAACTCTAAATATTTTATTAGCGTACTTTGCGAAAACGATCTGACTCAACGAAAGCAAACTACATACTCCATATACGAATGAGATATGACTTCTACCTCCCACCTCCCACCCCTCACACAGCGTGCACTTTCTACCCCCACCACATATTTATCTGTTAGTTAGCGGCTTACACGGTTGATTCGCGACCGGATAGTGTATCCTGTCGGTAGCTTCATTTACCAGGAGGATAAATTTTACCCAAAGGTGGAACAACGCAAGATAACTTTTGTCTAGTTTTTATTTGGTAACTTCGCTACGTGACACTTTACCCAGAGGTGGAACAGCCCGGTCTAACGGTTTCAATCGTTTACGAATAGTTTTCGCAAGCTGCTGTATCGATTTCGGAGTTTACGAAATCGTATTTTGGCCGTAATTAACAATTTCGAGAATCGGGTAATGTAGGTCTTGCAAGCGCCGCCAGTGGCCGAAAGCAGAAGCTGACCAGATGCGGAACCTGGCGAAATAATTTTGACGTATCTCGTGTGTAACGGTGTCAATCGTTTACGAATAGTTTTCGCAAGCTGCTGTATCCATTTCGGAGTTTACGAAATCGTATTTTGGCCGTAATTAACAATTTCGGGAATCGGGTAATGTAGGTCTTGCAAGCGCCTCCATTGGCCGAAAGGAGAAGCTGACCAGATGCAAACTCTAGCGAAATAATTTTGACGTATCTCGTGTGTAATGGTCTCAATCGTTTACGAATAGTTTTCGCAAGCTGCTGTATCCATTTCGGAGTTTACGAAATCGTATTTTGGCCGTAATTAACAATTTCGGGAATCGGGTAATGTAGGTCTTGCAAGCGCCTCCATTGGCCGAAAGGAGAAGCTGACCAGATGCAAACTCTAGCGAAATAATTTTGACGTATCTCGTGTGTAATGGTCTCAATCGTTTACGAATAGTTTTCGCAAGCTGCTGTATCGATTTCGGAGTTTACGAAATCGTATTTTGGCCGTAATTAACCATTTCGAGAATCGGGTAATGTAGGTCTTGCAAGCGCCGCCAGTGGCCGAAAGCAGAAGCTGACCAGATGCGGAACCTGGCGAAATAATTTTGACGTATCTCGTGTGTAATGGTCTCAATCGTTTACGAATAGTTTTCGGAAGCTGCTGTATCGATTTCGGAGTTTACGAAATCATTTTTGGCCGTAATTAACAATTTCAGAATCGGCTATCGTGCAGTGTCGATTGGCTCCCAAGCGCCGCCGTTGGCCGAAGGGAGAAGCTGCATGATAGCCGATTCTGAAATTGTAAATTTCACGACAGCAAGGAATTTTGTTGGCATGTAGCACAAATATTACTTTGCAATGCTGACCCTTGCAGGTCACATTGTCGGAGTATTGTAGGAATATTGCTGCAATATTCCTATGTCAGCCCCCTCGAAATTTGCGGGAATATTGCAGGAAGATGACACAGAATATTGCATCAAGGTCCTAAGAATATTCATTCAATATTATATCCTACACACGATTCTGTTTTACATTATGAATAATTCAAAAAAATTTGTTTTACAATATATTATTTTTATTAATGAAATATTAAATTACACTAAATATAAAAGTACATATAAAATATTTACATTAAATATAACAGTAATTATAAAAACTACACTAAATATAATAGTAAATATAACAAAATCTTAACCTAGTCTCAATTCTATTTATTAAGATTTCATTTTTCGCTCAATTCTCGTTTTTGCTTGAGTGAACCACTTGCCAATGACGTCATTTACTTCCGCCTTTTTCAACTTATTATTGCCAACGGCCATACAGGCTACTATAAAATAATAAAAGAATATTAGTGATTATTAAAAGATAATTAATAATGTATATCTGTAGGAAAATACTTTGGAATAAGTTCGCAGTCCGCAATTTTGGAAAGCTTTGCTTTTGCAAGCGGCCCTGCCAACTGAAATTTACTGCGATTCCGTCTGCAAGTACTCGGGATATTACAGCTGCTACTCACATAGTCAGCTTACCTGGGCCAACAATATTTAAGTCGACGAATCTGAAAAATTTCATGATGTTATCATGTGTACATAAAAGGCAGATCAAAACAGCAACTAATTAATATAAGTTATAATAGAAATATTGTGAAAGCCAAAGAGTATTACAGATCAATATGAACCAATAAAATTGATAGTTATAGCGAGAAAGAGATGTGAATACAACACAAAAAAACACGATATATTGATTCCTTCATAGGCGAGAAAGAGTATTGTGGAATTAACGCAAAAACATGAAATAATGATTCTCTCGCGGACATGCACCAAACCTATCCTTATATATCCTTTACCTTTACCCATGCCCATGCCCACGCCCACGCCCATAGAAACTGTAATAGTACATTCATCTGAATAGGCATTATACTCAAATGAGCAGTGACGTGACTTCAATACTTTTGATGCTGACAACTACATGTTCAGGAAACCTCAGCTGTTGGGACGAAATGTATTGGATGGTCATTATTATATTTTATTCCACGAAAGATATTACTTTTTACGTTGTAGAACAATAATGGTACTTTAGAAGCACATGTGATTAAAAAATAATTACCAATTTTTTCTAAAATTCCGTCTGTTCAAGTTTGGGCTCAAACGAGGCCAAATCATCCATACTTTGCACTATGGGAACCCGCTGCAATTCATTTTCGGATGTTTCGTCCTCATCAACTTCGGCATTTTAATTTTTGGGCTCCAACAAAAAATCGACTTTTGTGTTCAGATCCTTTATTTGTAAAGATATCGTAGACAGCATTTTGTAAACATATTTTGAAATCCTAAAATATGGAAAACAGAAGGTAGAAGCATTGATATGAATGGTTTATTTGTTTTATTTACCAATTTCTAAGGTGTATGGATGATGCTCCCAGTCTCCACAGGCACTGCCTTGAGCTGCAATAGTTTCAGTAGCTAAGGGACATTAGAAAAAGATGAGAAACATTTGCAATAATCATGATTATTATGAATACACTCCGATAATATGAAGCTTACCTCCATGGCTATGTAAACAGTGGTAGGGGGTTCATTCTCATCATATGCAATTAACGTCAAACCTCCAGGTGTTGATGAATCGAAAAAGGGTTCAAGCATTACAGGTGTAATTAGTAGATTGGTTAATGTACTCTCCGCTCGTCTGTGAATGTGTCGTCATATGTTGATTTTTTCTTGGGTTTTTAGATATGGACTCCATACTCTCTTCTTCCGAAGATATGACCCTTTCAACCTTAGCCCTCCTTCGGTTTTTTAAGGCCGCAGCTAACTCATATTCCAAGAGCTCATCAGAATAGAAAACATCTGATGTGTCTTGTGCCTCATTTAATTTTTCTTGGGCCCATGCCCAATCATCCACAAAGTATATAATTGTTTATTATTATGACATCGACAGGTCTTCTAGGTATAAAAAATATAGATATCTATATTATATATAAACACATACACACATTATTAATAATATTCACTATACATACCTGTCGACCCAAAGCAACGCTGATAACTGCACACTCCTCTGACAAGGTTTGGAGTAAAGCCTCAGAAATTATTAATTTCTCTAATTAGTTCAGCAACTTGACGTGGCCTGGCCATTTGCTTACACTTTTGTTGGCATCTAACCAACAGGTTGGAATGACTTGCAAACCATCCCTCAATTCCACGATACAATATTTTTCTTCTACTACTTGTCGATGGATGACGTGAGATACGTCAAAAGTCAAAACTACTTGGTCAGGGTATACATCTGGTCAGCTTCTCTCTTCGGCCAACGGCGGCGCTTGCGAGCAAATCAACACTGCACGATAGCCGATTATGAAATTATTAATTACGGGCAAATTACGATTTCGTAAACTCCGAAATCGATACAGTAGTTTGCGAAAACTATTCGTAAACGATTGAGACTGTTAGAGATGAGATACGTCAAAGTTATTTCGCCACTTTCTGCATCTCCTTTCGCCAACAGCGGCGCTTGCGAGCAAATCAACGCTGCACGATAGCCGATTATGAAATTGTTAATTACAGGCAAACTACGATTTCGTAGACGTACATATGGAGTATGCATGGTGCATTGCCAAAGAAGGAACACCTTCTTCTTTCTCGAAATGGGGATAGCGTTGTTAAACTAAGCGTGCGTAGTAAGAAAAAGGTTTCAAATCAATGTGATGGAACTTGATGAGAACTGTTAGAATATATGCACAATTTGGTCACCTTCTATTTATAAAACAAATCATAAAGAACAACTCATAGAAACATTCGCACCGTCGGCGTCGTCGCGTCGGGTCAAGCAAATTCTTCCTGACGTAAGTTGTCGTGTGTTAAAATCGCGTGTTAGTACGATCCCTCAGAACGTTCTAGTGCAAGAAGCTCCTGTTACTTGTTTCACGGTTAATGCATAATACGCAATAATTGAGATTTATTATATACTTTCTTATTTATTACTACGATAGAAAGATTAATGTTACTGAAACCAAAATTTATGAAATATATATTTTGCCCATATCTATTATAAACCAATACGACACATCTATTCCGTTGACAAAATATTAAAAACTATCCGTAGTAAGTACTAAAATATTTGTAAATGAATGTCGTTTGTTGTCGTGTGATAAATAATTAAAAGAAAAAATTGTTTTGTGAAAAAAATTGAACCATGACTGGGCGCGAACGTACGAAAAAAACCAACGCATCGACGAGCGACGATGAGTACGACGAATCAATCCCAAACTCTCCTCGATTCACTTTTCTCTGCATCGCGCTCTGCTCAGCGCGGTGGTGCCCGATTTGCCTTCCGGCTGAAAGAACGCAATGGTACGGGCGATGCCTTATGCGCAATCTGGCACCACTGTCACCGGCCTGTGTGCGGAACGAAGACGCGACGCCGCGACTGCATGTCGAACAAAGACGCAACGCGCGTTGCTGGTTGAAAGGGGACGCAGCATAGTTCCGTCCTTCTCTCAAAGCCGAGCGCGATTCGGCGAGAAACGGCGCGCACAGCTCTCACGGACAAGCACGCACACTTGCCGAGGTTTCCCCCACCCAAAAAACTCCAATTGAGTTTTCGTGCCAGATCTGCTATCACTGGATCCCGTGCTGGCTATGTGAAGCCAATTGAATGGTGGAGTCACAGACGGTCCTGCAGGGAACTACAAAAGTTACTAGGATTATATATATGTTGGTTTCCAAATCATTGTACTCGCAACGTGCCCAATACACACATTAATGCACGTTTTAATATGAATTATTTATGATATTAAAGTAATAGTGTAATATAAAATAGTATATATATAAGTAATAGTATAGCTAATACGGTACTTTTTATTATGTTTGAAGGATTATATTAAAGTAAATTCATAATAACACTCTAATAAATTTATTAATCCTATTATAATTCACCTAAATATACATCAAATATCAGTGACATATGTGAAGTACATTTTAGTTTACAAACAATGGTATTTATTCGCGTCGTCAAATCAATAAAACGTATCCTATCCATATAAACTGACGGAATATTCAAAAGCTGCCTAACGCGATCCCGCTTGTATGTATGGCGAAGTAGTATTCACCTCTGAATTCCTCTTCCTCACGATATCCAGGCCACATGTCGGAATAGCATATGTGTATTTCCCCCGGATATTCGTTATGTGGGTATTGATTGTCCTTGCGATTTTTCGAAGAAGTCATCATGCTAAGTGGGTTCATACAAAATTGCTTTAATAATGTGAAGAACTGATGAAAATTATATTGACAGTCAATAGCTAAAAATATAAAAATACACGTACCTCAGATCAATTGTTTCATAGCTTACAAGACTTTTGCCGTCCATGTTACTTCCAGTCACCAATATGGGGCCAGAACAATTTAGTGCTCAGGTCATTCTTGATAATATAATATAGGCAAAGAACCTGTAAAATGAAGCCATTTATTACATTGAAACTTCATACCAAATTCAATGCCCTGAACAGGGACCAACCCACCATAGCAGCAACAAAATTTTACATTTGTTTCCAACACCAAGTTGAACGGCGGAATCAGGAAAAGAATTGTATACATAATGTATAATGTAGGATTGCCCTCTTCTGGGTTGAGAATGGAATGAATCAATATATTTCATCCCTTACATGTTTCAAAACAATTAGTTGCCTCATCAGGATTCTATAACATACAAAAGTGAACTAATGTAAATGTCTATTACATTTTAGTTGTAGATCTAGTGGATGTATCCTATTGTGGTGGTACTCACGTAAATTGATATAGGATGCGGTATTGAGATGGTATGTTCCAAAGTTTAGCCAATTTTTCCCATATGATACTTTAAATTTTTTCACATTGCACAGTGTCTGAAAGCAAATCAGTACGTTGAAGAAACCATGGCCAGAAATATGCGAAGCTTACATAATTTTTAACATTTCTTACATTGTAAAATTTTAACTCTCCAAGATTTGACACATTTCTGCAGTTTAATTTTTTAATATTAACTAATCTCACCTGTCTTCGCCAATCGCTGATTGGGTTAGGATCGTTTCGTTTCACGTTTGAACAATATTTTGGAAGCTTTCTAATACAACACATACTTACGGATGAATATATTTATGTCAAAGTATATGATTCGATGTCTCCCAAAAAGTGTTTGTGGTGTCGGTATGTTTACCTTTAGCAGAGTGAAGGGCCGGCATTAAACGTTTCAACCCCACAGATAGCAATTTTTCTTAAGAAAACGGGGGCGCACCGAAGAAAAAAAATGTTGCAGAACAATTTTCAGAGCGCGGCACCCTACAAGGTACCCACTTCGCCGAATAATAGGCCCGGCACTATACGTAGTACCCTGCAGGACCGTTTGTGACTCCACCGTTCATATTGGCTTCATTCCCCAGATCTTGATCTCGCATCCATTGTGTAGAGATCAGTGCATAGCATGCATAGCCAGCACGGTGTTACGGTCGCCCCGAGAAACCTCTACTAGAGCAACACCATGGGCATGTGGTGAGGCGTTCGCCCAGATCTCCGGCTCACTCCCCGGACCGACTCCAAGTCGGGACCCGCAGGGCTCAGCGACGTCGCCGAAGCCACCGACGTGGAAGCCGGCACGGCCCTAGAAACAACGGCAGGCGAAGCGGCGGACACGAGATACGGCGTTAGATGGAAAAACGGGCACACCACCCGTAACAAGGCAAGGAGGAAGTAAAGAAAGTCAAATGGGCACAGCCCACGAACCAATCAACCGACGCAACTGCGGAGTGAACGAAAGGAGGGGGCCTGTTCGAAGCTCCAATCAAAGTGTTTCCTAATCTGAGTTATTGCTGCGACCGTGACCCTCCGTGTACCTCAGCTGTTTTTAAATAACGTTTGTGTACCTATCGAGATCCCGTCATCGTTTACCCACATGCATCCGTGCAAATACCTATTGTACCGACAGCGATAGGAGTATGGGCTTGTTTGTCTTTAATTTCTCTATAAGGGAGCCTGCGACCGCCGTATAGTTAGCAGACAACTATCATAGATTTCGGCTATTTTCGTCTCAATCGTTTACGAATAGTTTACGCAAGTTTACGCAATCGATTTCAGAGTTTACGAAATCGTAGTTTGCCCGTAATTAACAATTTTTAGGTGAGTGTATAGTTAGCAGACGACTATCATAGTTTTCGGCTATTTTGGTCTCAATCGTTTACGAATAGTTTACGCAAGTTTACGCAATCGATTTCAGAGTTTACGAAATCGTAGTTTGCCCGTAATTAACAATTTTAATATCTCGTAATTATCGTCTGCTACCGCGCAGCGCCACCGTAGCCGGGAAGCGAAGCTGACCAGATGCAAACTCTGGCGAAATAGTTTTGACGTATCTCGTGTGTAACGGTCTCAATCGTTTACGAATAGTTTTCGCAATCTGCTGTATCGATTTCGGAGTTTACGAAATTGTATTTTGCTCGTTATTAACAATTTCAGGATCGGCTAACGTGCAGCTCGCAAGCGCCGCCGTTGTCCGAGGCGAGAATCGCTCTTCGGACATAGAGTAACGAAACAATTTTGACGTAAATCATCTCTAACGGTCCCAATCGTTTACGAATAGTTTACGCAAGCCACTGTAACGATTTCAGAGTTTACGAAATCGTATTTTGCTCGTTATTAACAATTTCAGGATTGGCTAACGTGCAGCTTGCAAGCGCCGCCATTGGCCGAGGCGAGAATCGCTCTTCGGACATAGAGTGTTGAGGATTGGGACTTGTACACCTCAGAGGTTAAATTACGCGCCCGTTCTATTAAGCGCGTGAGCGTGACGGGACGCACTGCCGTTGGTACGCGGGTTAGCGCCATGCGGCAGACTGCATGGCGCCCGGAAGACACCGCGTTCCCGCGCTCACAGTCAGGGAGCACCGTTAATGTGTGTGTGTACATCAGCCGTATTAGGCGTCTGATTGGCGCACACACCACCTTGTCGTACACAGACGAGCCTGGGAAGACGGCTGAGCGGTTTCCCCTTCCCAGGCGCGGCGGTCTTCTTGTTCCGCCATCGAAACCGAAAGCACGTGTCTCTCGATATAGTCAGAAACTTTTGTACATAGTGTACTATTCTTCTTTTGAGAATTTCAAACTCATACGCGCATCGGCCACATTGCATATATTACGCGCTTATCAGAAACAAAGTGTAGAAGGTAAAAATAAAGAACAAGAACAGGTTGTGCATTAAATAGTGTCATAGAACTTCTCGGCCCCACTTTTCAAGAGGCTCTTCCCAGCCTCCTTCCGGCAGCCACGGATCGAGCAAAAACTCGATCGCGATAACATAAAAGGGAGAAGCTGCATGATAGCCGATTCTGAAATTGTAAATTTCACGACAGCAAGGAATTTTGTTGGCATGTAGCACAAATATTACTTTGCAATGCTGAACCTTGCAGGTCACATTGTCGGAGTATTGTAGGAATATTGCTGCAATATTCCTATGTCAGCCCCCTTGAAATTTGCGGGAATATTGCAGGAAGATGACACAGAATATTGCATCAAGGTCCTAAGAATATTCATTCAATATTATATCCTACATATGATTCTGTTTTACATTATGAATAATTCAAGAAAATTTGTTTTACAATATATTATTTTTATTAATGAAATATTACATTACACTAAATATAAAAATACATATAAAATATTTACATTAAATATAACAGTAAATATAAAAACTACACTAAATATAATAGTAAATATAACAAAATCTTAACCTAGTCTCAATTCTATTTATTAAGATTTCATTTTTCGCTCAATTCTCGTTTTTGCTTGAGTGAACCACTTGCCAATGACGTCATTTACTTCCGCCTTTTTCAACTTATTATTGCCAACGGCCATACAGGCTACTATAAAATAATAAAAGAATATTAGTGATTATTAAAAGATAATTAATAATGTATATCTGTAGGAAAATACTTTGGAATAAGTTCGCAGTCCGCAATTTTGGAAAGCTTTGCTTTTGCAAGCGGCCCTGCCAACTGAAATTTACTGCGATTCCGTCTGCAAGTACTCGGGATATTACAGCTGCTACTCACATAGTCAGCTTACCTGGGCCAACAATATTTAAGTCGACGAATCTGAAAAATTTCATGATGTTATCATGTGTACATAAAAGGCAGATCAAAACAGCAACTAATTAATATAAGTTATAATAGAAATATTGTGAAAGCCAAAGAGTATTACAGATCAATATGAACCAATAAAATTGATAGTTATAGCGAGAAAGAGATGTGAATACAACACAAAAAAACACGATATATTGATTCCTTCATAGGCGAGAAAGAGTATTGTGGAATTAACGCAAAAACATGAAATAATGATTCTCTCGCGGACATGCACCAAACCTATCCTTATATATCCTTTACCTTTACCCATGCCCATGCCCACGCCCACGCCCATAGAAACTGTAATAGTACATTCATCTGAATAGGCATTATACTCAAATGAGCAGTGACGTGACTTCAATACTTTTGATGCTGACAACTACATGTTCAGGAAACCTCAGCTGTTGGGACGAAATGTATTGGATGGTCATTATTATATTTTATTCCACGAAAGATATTACTTTTTACGTTGTAGAACAATAATGGTACTTTAGAAGCACATGTGATTAAAAAATAATTACCAATTTTTTCTAAAATTCAGTCTGTTCAAGTTTGGGCTCAAACGAGGCCAAATCATCCATACTTTGCACTATGGGAACCCGCTGCAATTCATTTTCGGATGTTTCGTCCTCATCAACTTCGGCATTTTAATTTTTGGGCTCCAACAAAAAATCGACTTTTGTGTTCAGATCCTTTATTTGTAAAGATATCGTAGACAGCATTTTGTAAACATATTTTGAAATCCTAAAATATGGAAAACAGAAGGTAGAAGCATTGATATGAATGGTTTATTTGTTTTATTTACCAATTTCTAAGGTGTATGGATGATGCTCCCAGTCTCCACAGGCACTGCCTTGAGCTGCAATAGTTTCAGTAGCTAAGGGACATTAGAAAAAGATGAGAAACATTTGCAATAATCATGATTATTATGAATACACTCCGATAATATGAAGCTTACCTCCATGGCTATGTAAACAGTGGTAGGGGGTTCATTCTCATCATATGCAATGAACGTCAAACCGCCAGGTGTTGATGAATCGAATAAGGGTTCAAGCATTTCAGGTGTTATTAGTAGATTGGTTAATGTACTCTCCGCTCGTCTGTGAATGTGTCGTCATATGTTGATTTTTTCTTGGGTTTTTAGATATGGACTCCATACTCTCTTCTTCCGAGGATATGACCCTTTTAACCGTAGCCTTCCTTCGGTTTTTTAAGGCCGCAGCTAACTCATATTCCAAGAGCTCATCCGAATAGAAAACATCAGATGTGTCCTGTGCCTCATTTAATTTTTCTTGGGCCCATACTCAATCATCTACAAAGTTTATAATTGTTTATTATTATGACATCAACAGGTCTTCTAGGTATAAAAAATATAGACATCTATATTATATATAAACACATACACACATTATTAATAATATCCACTATACATACCTGTCGACCCAAAGCAACGCTAATAACTGCACAATCCTCTCACGAGGTTTGAGATAAAGCCTCGGAAATTATTAATTTCTCTAATTTGTTCAGCGACTCGACGTGGCCTGGCCATTTGCTTACACTTTTGTTGGCATTTAACCAACAGGTTGGAATCACTTGCAACCCATTGCTCAATTCCACGATACAATATTTTTCTTCTATTACTTGTCGATGGAAGACGTGAGATACGTCAAAAGTCAAAACTACTTGGTCAGGGTATACATCTGGTCAGCTTCTCCCTTCGGCCAACGGAGGCGCTTGCGAGCAAATCAACACTGCACGATAGCCGATTCTGAAATTGTTAATTACGGGCAAATTATGATTTCGTAAACTCCGAAATCGATACAGCAGCTTGCGTAAACTATTCGTAAACGACTGAGACCATTGCACACGAGATACGTCAAAGTTATTTTGCCACTTTCTGTATCTGGTCAGCTTCTCCCTTCGGAAAACGTCGGCGCTTACGAGCAAATCAACGCTGCACGATAGCCGATTATAAAATTGTTAATTAGAGGCAAACTACGATTTCGTAAACTGCGAAATCGATACAGCAGCTTGCGAAAACTATTCGTAAACGATTGAGACCGTTACACACAAGATACGTCAAAATTATTTCGCCAAGTTCCGCATCTGGTCAGCTTCTGCTTTCGGCCACTGGCGGCGCTTGCAAGACCTACATTACCCGATTCTCGAAATTGTTAATTACGGCCAAACTACGATTTCGTAAACTCCGAAATCGATACAGCTGCTTGCGAAAACTATTCGTAAACGATTGAGACCGTTACACACAAGATACGTCAAAATTATTTCGCCAAGTTCCGCATCTGATCAGCTTCTCCCTTCGGCCAACGGAGGCGCTTGCGAGCAAATCAACACTGCACGATAGCCGATTCTGAAATTGTTAATTACGGGCAAATTATGATTTCGTAAACTCCGAAATCAATACAGCAACTTGCGTAAACTATTCGTAAACGACTGAGACCATTACACACGAGATACGTCAAAGTTATTTCGCCACTTTCTGTATCTGGTCAGCTTCTCCCTTCGGGAAACGTCGGCGCTTGCGAGCAAATCAACGCTGCACGATAGCCGATTATAAAATTGTTAATTACAGGCAAACTACGATTTCGTAAACTCCGAAATCGATACAGCAGCTTGCGAAAACTATTCGTAAACGATTGAGACCGTTACACACAAGATACGTCAAAATTATTTCGCCAGAGTTTGCATCTGGTCAGGTTCTCTTTTCGGCCACTGGAGGCGCTCGCAAGATCTACATTACCCCATTCCCGAAATTGTTAATTACGGCCAAAATACGATTTCGTAAACACCGAAATCGATACAGCAGCTTGCGAAAACTATTCGTAAACGATTGAGACCATTACACACGAGATACGTCAAAATTATTTCGCTAGAGTTTGCATCTGGTCAGCTTCTCCTTTCGGCTACTGGAGGCGCTCGCAAGATCTACATTACCCCATTCCCGAAATTGTTAATTACGGCCAAAATACGATTTCGTAAACTCCGAAATCAATACAGCAGCTTGCGAAAACTATTCGTAAACGATTGAGACCATTACACACGACATACGTCAAAATTATTTTGCCAAGTTCCGCATCTGGTCAGCTTCTGCTTTCGGCCACTGGAGGCGCTCGCATGATCTACATTACCCCATTCCCGAAATTGTTAATTACGGCCAAAATACGATTTCGTAAACTCCGAAATTGATACAGCAGCTTGCGAAAACTATTCGTAAACGATTGAGACCGTTGCACACGAGATGCGTAGAAGATATTTCGCCAGGTTCCGCATCTGGTCAGCTTCTGCTTTCGGCCACTGGCGGCGCTTGCAAGACCTACATTACCCCATTCTCGAAATTGTTAATTACGGGCAAACTACGATTTCGTAAACTCTGAAATCGATTGCGTAAACTTGCGTAAACTATCGTAAACGATTGGGACCAAAATAAGCGAAATCGGTGATAGTTGTCTGCTAACTATACGTCGGTGTTCATATGCATCTTTCGTTTTTTCAAATGGACCGACACAATCACAGTGTATCGTGTCGAAGGGGAAAGGCTTCTTTTCAATTGGGTGCAATTTCCCTTGTTTCGGTCCGGTCTGTCGTTTGCATACTACGCAAGTAATGCAGTGATCGATGTACTTACGGACAAATCTTAGCATTTTTGGGAACCAGTATTTTTTCGCGATGCGGTCGTATGTTTTTTCAAAGCCTGCATGACAGTTTTCGTCATGGTACAGACGCAACAAACCAAGGCGGCTTCCCTTCGGGACAAAACTTCGGTAGATCACTCGGCCTGTGTCCCGGAGTGTTTTTCGACACAGTATACCGTCTCTTAGCTCGAAATCCGTAATAACAGTTTCGTTCGACTTTACCCGCTCGATCAAGTTTTGCGTTTCTTCATCATTTTTCTGCGCGATTTCTAGCCAGGAGTCCTCACAAATTACGTTTAACGATAGTTTTTACACGGATTTCTACTTAAATAATCCACGTGCTCTACGTATTTGCCTTTCCTATATTCAAGATCAAAGGAAAAGTCTTGTAGAAATATCCACCAACGAGCTACGCGTGGTAATAAATCTTTTTTGTTTTGCGTAGCCTTAATGGCATTACAGTCGGTGAAAATTCTAAACTGCATACCAAGCAGATATACGCGGAAGTATTTCAGTGCGTTCACAATCGCGAGTGTCTCTAGTTCATACGAATGATAGCGCGATTCCTCTGGGCTGGTACGACGACTAAAATATGCGACCACGCGTAGTTCCTTTTCCACTCTTTGGAAGAGGATTGCACCATATTCAAAGGAACTAGCGTCGGTGTGGAGCTCCGTATCTCGCGTTGGGTCGAATATTACGAGCAAAGGGTGTGTACTCAGTTTGTCTATGATGTACGATCGCGTTTCTTCCTGTTCTTTACCCCATACCCACGGCTCATTATGTTTTGTTAATTTGGTCAAGCACGCCGTTCGCACCGCGAATTCAGGTACAAACTTCCGGAAATAACTCGCTAGGCCAATAAATTGTCTTATCTGCTTCACATTGTTCGGAACTGGTGATTCTAATAGGGCTTTAACTTTTTCTTTGCCTGGCTTTATGCCTTCGGATGATATCTCTCGACCCAGGTAATTGATCGAAGTTTCAAAAAATTTACATTTTGCGATGTTTAACGTGAATCCTGCCTTGTCCAATACCTCCAGCACGCGCTCTAAACTCTGTAGCCCTTCCTCGACCGTTTGCGATGGGATCAAAATATCGTCCATATAGACTAATGCGACGCTATTTCTTAGGTTGCATAGAGCCGCGTTAATGGCTCTCTGAAAGACAGCGGGCGCATTACAAAGGCCGAAGGGCATACGGATATACTCATAATGCCCGTCGGGGCTAACAAAGGCAGTTTTACAAATTGAATCGACGGCAATGGGTATTTGGTGAAATCCCGCGGCCATGTCTATCGTAGTAAATACCCTACCCTTTCCCAAACGATTCAATTGATCATCGATTAGTGGTAAAGGGTATCTGTCTTGAACCGTAATTCTATTTAACGCCCCGAAATCGACGCACAGACGGTCCTCTCCATTTTTCTTTTTCACTAAGATAACGGGGCTTGCAAACGGCGAGTTGCTTTCGCGTATTATGCCGTTACTTATGAGGTCATCTATGATCCCCCTTAATTTCTCCCGTTCCGAAAGTGACAGACGGTAAGGGTGGTAATTTATTACCTTGTTCTCTTGAGTAATTATTTTGAGCTCCGCCGTACTTACGGACCGCACGTGATTGCCAGTGGTCAACATTCGCTTGAATTTTCTTAAAAGATCTCTAAGAGAATCGTTCACAACGTCGAGTGTGAAGCACGGTGCCTTCGTTGTAGCCTCGTTCCTTTCTGCCGTGACAAGTCCGCACCGTTGAAGCCTCGTCGTCCCATCAGGTTCCGTCACAATGCGTAGATCGGCATGCACCAGGACATTCTTCCCGATTATGACCTCGTACGGTATTGCAGTATCCGGGACAACAAACAAATCCAACTCAGTGGACACATCCTCCGTCTGAATTAATGCTGATGTGCATCCGACGGTCGTCGTGCTAGACTCACACAGTCCTTGTATTGTCGTCGTGTACGCGTTTACTTTGCAGTTTGCCCGGTCGGCAACACTTTCTCTCACGAGGGAATATGTTGCGCCATTGTCGATCAAACAGCGTCGTACGATCATCTGTCTCAATAGTATTGGTGTCAGTTTGTGTTCTACTGAGTAGCACACGTTGGCATCGGGTTTCTTCGAACCTTGATGGTTTTGGGCTATTCGCTGCTTCGCCCAACATTGCGATTCGGTATGGCCCCTCTTTTTGCAAAAATTGCAGTTAGTTACGCTGGGAGTTTCCCGTTGCGGTAATAATTTTCTCCTTTTCGGGCAATTCACCCGTTTATGTCCCAGCTCATTGCATTGGTAGCATCTGCCGTCTTGTCGGTTCGGAGCGCGTTCTCCGCCATCGCGTGCAAATCTTTCCCTTCGTTTCGTTTCTTTTACGAAATTGGAAGTGCAGAGGGGTCAAACTCCGTTCTCTTTCCAACAGGCAAAGCCTGCTCTGATCTTCTGCGAGATTCACTCTCGCATTTGTTTACAATGCTTACTCTTACTGAGACGCAGGTCAATGCACCGGCCGCCGAGGTAAACATATGATCCGCGACTCTCGGCGCCTCCAAACACAGGTGACACAGCAACGCACTGTCGTGTGCCACTGTCGAATTACCGCGTGTTATGGGCGAAATCAAATGCATCGCTAACAGGCAGCACAGCAAGCACAGGCAGCACAGCAAGCACAGGCAGCACAGCAAGCACAGGCAGCACACCAAGCACAGGCAGCACAGCAAGCACAGGCAGCACAGGCAGCACAGCAAGCACAGGCAGCAAGCACAGGCAGCACAGCAAGTACAGGCAGCAAGCACAGGCAGCACAGCAAGCACAGGCAGCAACCACAGGCAGCACAGCAAGCACAGGCAGCAACCACAGGCAGCACAGCAAGCACAGGCATGTTAGAAACCCGCAAAATAGCTCGACGAGATGTGTTCGTTTTAGCGATTCTGGGGGAAGTGCAGAGGGGTCAAGCTCCGTCCTCCTTCCAACATGCAAAGCCTGCTCCGATCTTCGGCGAGATTCACTCTCGCATTTGTTTACAATGCTTACTCTTACTGAGACGCAGGTCAATGCACCGGCCGCTGAGGTAAACATATGATCCGCGACTCTCGGCGCCTCCAAAAACAGGTGACACAGCAACGCACTGTCGTGTGCCACTGTCAAATTACCGCGTGTTATGGGCGAAATCAAATGCATCGCTAACAGGCAGCACAGCAAGCACAGGCAGCACAGCAAGCACAGGCAGCAAGCACAGGCAGCACAGCAAGCACAGGCAGCAAGCAAGCACAGGCAGCACACCAAGCACCGGCAGCACAGCAAGCACAAGCAGCACAGGCAGCACAGCAAGCACAGGCAGCAAGCACAGGCAGCACAGCAAGCACAGGCAGCAAGCACAGGCAGCAAGCACAGGCAGCACAGCAAGCACAGGCAGCAAGCACAGGCAGCACAGCAAGCACAGGCAGCACAGGCAGCACAGCAAGCACAGGCAGCAAACACAGGCAGCACAGCAAGCACAGGCAGCACAGCAAGCACAGGCAGCAAGCACAGGCAACACAGCAAGCACAGGCAGCACAGCAAGCACAGGCAGCAAGCACAGGCAGCACAGGCAGCACAGGCAGCACAGCAAGCACAGGCAGCAAGCATAGGCAGCACAGCAAGCACAGGCAGCAAGCACAGGCAGCACAGCAAGCACAGGCAGCACACCAAGCACAGGCAGCACAGCAAGCACAGGCAGCACAGGCAGCACAGCAAGCACAGGCAGCAAGCACAGGCAGCACAGCAAGTACAGGCAGCAAGCACAGGCAGCACAGCAAGCACAGGCAGCAACCACAGGCAGCACAGCAAGCACAGGCAGCAACCACAGGCAGCACAGCAAGCACAGGCATGTTAGAAACCCGCAAAATAGCTCGACGAGATGTGTTCGTTTTAGCGATTCTGGGGGAAGTGCAGAGGGGTCAAGCTCCGTCCTCCTTCCAACATGCAAAGCCTGCTCCGATCTTCGGCGAGATTCACTCTCGCATTTGTTTACAATGCTTACTCTTACTGAGACGCAGGTCAATGCACCGGCCGCTGAGGTAAACATATGATCCGCGACTCTCGGCGCCTCCAAAAACAGGTGACACAGCAACGCACTGTCGTGTGCCACTGTCGAATTACCGCGTGTTATGGGCGAAATCAAATGCATCGCTAACAGGCAGCACAGCAAGCACAGGCAGCACAGCAAGCACAGGCAGCAAGCACAGGCAGCACAGCAAGCACAGGCAGCAAGCAAGCACAGGCAGCACACCAAGCACCGGCAGCACAGCAAGCACAGGCAGCACAGGCAGCACAGCAAGCACAGGCAGCAAGCACAGGCAGCACAGCAAGCACAGGCAGCAAGCACAGGCAACAAGCACAGGCAGCACAGCAAGCACAGGCAGCAAGCACAGGCAGCACAGCAAACACAGGCAGCACAGCAAGCACAGGCAGCACAGCAAGCACAGGCAGCAAGCACAGGCAGCAAGCACAGGCAGCACAGCAAGCACAGGCAGCAAGCATAGGCAGCACAGCAAGCACAGGCAGCACCGGCAGCACAGCAAGCACAGGCAGCAAACACAGGCAGCACAGCAAGCACAGGCAGCACAGCAAGCACAGGCAGCAAGCACAGGCAGCACAGCAAGCACAGGCAGCAAGCACAGGCAGCACAGCAAACACAGGCAGCACAGCAAGCACAGGCAGCAAGCACAGGCAGCACAGCAAGCACAGGCAGCAAACACAGGCAGCACAGCAAGCACAGGCAGCACAGGCAGCAAGCACAGGCAGCACAGCAAGCACAGGCAGCAAGCACAGGCAGCACAGCAAGCACAGGTAGCAAGCACAGGCAGCACAGCAAGCACAGGCAGCAAGCAAGCACAGGCAGCACACCAAGCACAGGCAGCACAGGCAGCACAGCAAGCACAGGCAGCAAGCACACGCAGCACAGCAAGCACAGGCAGCAAGCACAGGCAGCAAGCACAGGCAGCACAGCAAGCACAGGCAGCAAGCACAGGCAGCACAGCAAGCACAGGCAGCAAGCACAGGCAGCAAGCACAGGCAGCACAGCAAGCACAGGCAGCACAGGCAGCACAGCAAGCACAGGCAGCACAGCAAGCACAGGCAGCAAGCACAGGCAGCACAGCAAGCACAGGCAGCAAGCACAGGTAGCACAGCAAGCACAGGCAGCACAGCAAGCACAGGCAGCAAGCACAGGCAGCACAGCAAGCACAGGCAGCAAGCACAGGCAACACAGCAAGCACAGGCAGCAAGCACAGGCAGCACAGCATGCACAGGCAGCAAGCACAGGCATGTTAGAAACCCGCAAAATAGGTCGACGAGATGTGTTCGTTTAGTGATTCTGGGGGAAGTGCAGAGGGGTCAAGCTCCGTCCTCTTTCCAACAGGCAAAGCCTGCTCCGATCTTCGGCGAGATTCACTCTCGCATTTGTTACAATGCTTACTCTTACTGAGACGAAGGTCAATGCACCGGCCGCCGAGGTAAACATATGATCCGCGACTCTCGGCGCCTCCAAAAACAGGTGACACAACAACGCACTGTCGTATGCCACTGTCGAATTACCGCGTGTTATGGGCGAAATCAAATGCATCGCTAACAGGCAGCACAGCAAGCACAGGCAGCAAGCACAGGCAGCACAGCAAGCACAGGCAGCAAGCACAGGCAGCACAGCAAGCACAGGCAGCACAGCAAGCACAGGCAGCAAGCACAGGCAGCACAGCAAGCACAGCAAGCACAGGCAGCAAGCACAGGCAGCAAGCACAGGCAGCAAGCACAGGCAGCACAACAAGCACAGGCAGCAAGCACAGGCAGCACAGCAAGCACAGGCAGCACAGCAAGCACAGGCAGCAAGCACAGGCAGCAAACACAGGCAGCAAGCACAGGCAGCAAACACAGGCAGCACAGCAAGCACAGGCAGCAAGCACAGGCAACACAGCAAGCACAGGCAGCAAGCACAGGCAGCACAGCAAGCATAGGCAGCAAACACAGGCAGCACAGCAAGCACAGGCAGCACAGCAAGCACAGGCAGCAAGCACAGGCAGCAAGCACAGGCAGCACAGCAAGCACAGGCAGCAAGCACAGGCAACACAGCAAGCACAGGCAGCAAGCACAGGCAGCACAGCAAGCATAGGCAGCAAACACAGGCAGCACAGCAAGCACAGGCAGCAAGCACAGGCAGCACAGGCAGCACAGCAAACACAGGCAGCACAGCAAGCACAGGCAGCAAGCACAGGCAGCACAGGCAGCACAGCGAGCACAGGCAGCACAGCAAGCACAGGCAGCAAGCATAGGCAGCGCAGCAAGCACAGGCAGCAAACACAGGCAGCAAGCACAGGCAGCACAGCAAACACAGGCAGCAAGCACAGGCAGCAAGCACAGGCAGCACAGCAAGCACAGGCAGCAAGCACAGGCAGCACAGGCAGCACAGCAAATACAGGCAGCACAGCAAGCACAGGCAGCAAGCACAGGCAGCACAGCAAGCACAGGCAGCAAGCACAGGCAGCACAGGCAGCATAGCGAGCACAGGCAGCACAGCAAGCACAGGCAGCAAGCACAGGCAACACAGCAAGCACAGGCAGCAAGCACAGGCAGCACAGCAAGCACAGGCAGCACAGGCAGCACAGCAAGCACAGGCAGCACAGGCAGCACAGCAAGCACAGGCAGCAAACACAGGCAGCACAGCAAGTACAGGCAGCAAGCACAGGCAGCACAGCAAGCACAGGCAGCAACCACAGGCAGCACAGCAAGCACAGGCAGCAACCACAGGCAGCACAGCAAGCACAGGCATGTTAGAAACCCGCAAAATAGCTCGACGAGATGTGTTCGTTTTAGCGATTCTGGGGGAAGTGCAGAGGGGTCAAGCTCCGTCCTCCTTCCAACATGCAAAGCCTGCTCCGATCTTCGGCGAGATTCACTCTCGCATTTGTTTACAATGCTTACTCTTACTGAGACGCAGGTCAATGCACCGGCCGCTGAGGTAAACATATGATCCGCGACTCTCGGCGCCTCCAAAAACAGGTGACACAGCAACGCACTGTCGTGTGCCACTGTCAAATTACCGCGTGTTATGGGCGAAATCAAATGCATCGCTAACAGGCAGCACAGCAAGCACAGGCAGCACAGCAAGCACAGGCAGCAAGCACAGGCAGCACAGCAAGCACAGGCAGCAAGCAAGCACAGGCAGCACACCAAGCACCGGCAGCACAGCAAGCACAGGCAGCACAGGCAGCACAGCAAGCACAGGCAGCAAGCACAGGCAGCACAGCAAGCACAGGCAGCAAGCACAGGCAGCAAGCACAGGCAGCACAGCAAGCACAGGCAGCAAGCACAGGCAGCACAGCAAGCACAGGCAGCACAGGCAGCACAGCAAGCACAGGCAGCACAGGCAGCACAGCAAGCACAGGCAGCAAACACAGGCAGCACAGCAAGCACCGGCAGCACAGCAAGCACAGGCAGCAAGCACAGGCAACACAGCAAGCACAGGCAGCACAGCAAGCACAGGCAGCAAGCACAGGCAGCACAGCAAGCACAGGCAGCACAGGCAGCACAGCAAGCACAGGCAGCAAGCATAGGCAGCACAGCAAGCACAGGCAGCAAGCACAGGCAGCACAGCAAGCACAGGCAGCACACCAAGCACAGGCAGCACAGCAAGCACAGGCAGCACAGGCAGCACAGCAAGCACAGGCAGCAAGCACAGGCAGCACAGCAAGTACAGGCAGCAAGCACAGGCAGCACAGCAAGCACAGGCAGCAACCACAGGCAGCACAGCAAGCACAGGCAGCAACCACAGGCAGCACAGCAAGCACAGGCATGTTAGAAACCCGCAAAATAGCTCGACGAGATGTGTTCGTTTTAGCGATTCTGGGGGAAGTGCAGAGGGGTCAAGCTCCGTCCTCCTTCCAACATGCAAAGCCTGCTCCGATCTTCGGCGAGATTCACTCTCGCATTTGTTTACAATGCTTACTCTTACTGAGACGCAGGTCAATGCACCGGCCGCTGAGGTAAACATATGATCCGCGACTCTCGGCGCCTCCAAAAACAGGTGACACAGCAACGCACTGTCGTGTGCCACTGTCAAATTACCGCGTGTTATGGGCGAAATCAAATGCATCGCTAACAGGCAGCACAGCAAGCACAGGCAGCACAGCAAGCACAGGCAGCAAGCACAGGCAGCACAGCAAGCACAGGCAGCAAGCAAGCACAGGCAGCACACCAAGCACCGGCAGCACAGCAAGCACAGGCAGCACAGGCAGCACAGCAAGCACAGGCAGCAAGCACAGGCAGCACAGCAAGCACAGGCAGCAAGCACAGGCAGCAAGCACAGGCAGCACAGCAAGCACAGGCAGCAAGCACAGGCAGCACAGCAAGCACAGGCAGCAAGCACAGGCAGCACAGCAAGCACAGGCAGCACAGGCAGCACAGCAAGCACAGGCAGCAAACACAGGCAGCACAGCAAGCACAGGCAGCACAGCAAGCACAGGCAGCAAGCACAGGCAACACAGCAAGCACAGGCAGCACAGCAAGCACAGGCAGCAAGCACAGGCAGCACAGCAAGCACAGGCAGCACAGGCAGCACAGCAAGCACAGGCAGCAAGCATAGGCAGCACAGCAAGCACAGGCAGCAAGCACAGGCAGCACAGCAAGCACAGGCAGCACACCAAGCACAGGCAGCACAGCAAGCACAGGCAGCACAGGCAGCACAGCAAGCACAGGCAGCAAGCACAGGCAGCACAGCAAGTACAGGCAGCAAGCACAGGCAGCACAGCAAGCACAGGCAGCAACCACAGGCAGCACAGCAAGCACAGGCAGCAACCACAGGCAGCACAGCAAGCACAGGCATGTTAGAAACCCGCAAAATAGCTCGACGAGATGTGTTCGTTTTAGCGATTCTGGGGGAAGTGCAGAGGGGTCAAGCTCCGTCCTCCTTCCAACATGCAAAGCCTGCTCCGATCTTCGGCGAGATTCACTCTCGCATTTGTTTACAATGCTTACTCTTACTGAGACGCAGGTCAATGCACCGGCCGCTGAGGTAAACATATGATCCGCGACTCTCGGCGCCTCCAAAAACAGGTGACACAGCAACGCACTGTCGTGTGCCACTGTCGAATTACCGCGTGTTATGGGCGAAATCAAATGCATCGCTAACAGGCAGCACAGCAAGCACAGGCAGCACAGCAAGCACAGGCAGCAAGCACAGGCAGCACAGCAAGCACAGGCAGCAAGCAAGCACAGGCAGCACACCAAGCACCGGCAGCACAGCAAGCACAGGCAGCACAGGCAGCACAGCAAGCACAGGCAGCAAGCACAGGCAGCACAGCAAGCACAGGCAGCAAGCACAGGCAACAAGCACAGGCAGCACAGCAAGCACAGGCAGCAAGCACAGGCAGCACAGCAAACACAGGCAGCACAGCAAGCACAGGCAGCACAGCAAGCACAGGCAGCAAGCACAGGCAGCAAGCACAGGCAGCACAGCAAGCACAGGCAGCAAGCACAGGCAGCACAGCAAGCACAGGCAGCACCGGCAGCACAGCAAGCACAGGCAGCAAACACAGGCAGCACAGCAAGCACAGGCAGCACAGCAAGCACAGGCAGCAAGCACAGGCAGCACAGCAAGCACAGGCAGCAAGCACAGGCAGCACAGCAAACACAGGCAGCACAGCAAGCACAGGCAGCACAGCAAGCACAGGCAGCAAACACAGGCAGCACAGCAAGCACAGGCAGCACAGGCAGCAAGCACAGGCAGCACAGCAAGCACAGGCAGCAAGCACAGGCAGCACAGCAAGCACAGGTAGCAAGCACAGGCAGCACAGCAAGCACAGGCAGCAAGCAAGCACAGGCAGCACACCAAGCACAGGCAGCACAGGCAGCACAGCAAGCACAGGCAGCAAGCACACGCAGCACAGCAAGCACAGGCAGCAAGCACAGGCAGCAAGCACAGGCAGCACAGCAAGCACAGGCAGCAAGCACAGGCAGCACAGCAAGCACAGGCAGCAAGCACAGGCAGCAAGCACAGGCAGCACAGCAAGCACAGGCAGCACAGGCAGCACAGCAAGCACAGGCAGCACAGCAAGCACAGGCAGCAAGCACAGGCAGCACAGCAAGCACAGGCAGCAAGCACAGGTAGCACAGCAAGCACAGGCAGCACAGCAAGCACAGGCAGCAAGCACAGGCAGCACAGCAAGCACAGGCAGCAAGCACAGGCAGCACAGGCAGCACAGCAAACACAGGCAGCACAGCAAGCACAGGCAGCAAGCACAGGCAGCACAGGCAGCACAGCAAGCACAGGCAGCAAGCATAGGCAGCGCAGCAAGCACAGGCAGCAAACACAGGCAGCAAGCACAGGCAGCAAGCACAGGCAGCACAGGCAGCACAGCAAATACAGGCAGCACAGCAAGCACAGGCAGCAAGCACAGGCAGCACAGCAAGCACAGGCAGCAAGCACAGGCAGCACAGGCAGCATAGCGAGCACAGGCAGCACAGCAAGCACAGGCAGCAAGCACAGGCAACACAGCAAGCACAGGCAGCAAGCACAGGCAGCACAGCAAGCACAGGCAGCACAGGCAGCACAGCAAGCACAGGCAGCACAGGCAGCACAGCAAGCACAAGCAGCAAACACAGGCAGCACAGCAAGTACAGGCAGCAAGCACAGGCAGCACAGCAAGCACAGGCAGCACAGCAAGCACAGGCAGCAACCACAGGCAGCACAGCAAGCACAGGCATGTTAGAAACCCGCAAAATAGCTCGACGAGATGTGTTCGTTTTAGCGATTCTGGGGGAAGTGCAGAGGGGTCAAGCTCCGTCCTCCTTCCAACATGCAAAGCCTGCTCCGATCTTCGGCGAGATTCACTCTCGCATTTGTTTACAATGCTTACTCTTACTGAGACGCAGGTCAATGCACCGGCCGCTGAGGTAAACATATGATCCGCGACTCTCGGCGCCTCCAAAAACAGGTGACACAGCAACGCACTGTCGTGTGCCACTGTCAAATTACCGCGTGTTATGGGCGAAATCAAATGCATCGCTAACAGGCAGCACAGCAAGCACAGGCAGCACAGCAAGCACAGGCAGCAAGCACAGGCAGCACAGCAAGCACAGGCAGCAAGCAAGCACAGGCAGCACACCAAGCACCGGCAGCACAGCAAGCACAGGCAGCACAGGCAGCACAGCAAGCACAGGCAGCAAGCACAGGCAGCACAGCAAGCACAGGCAGCAAGCACAGGCAGCAAGCACAGGCAGCACAGCAAGCACAGGCAGCAAGCACAGGCAGCACAGCAAGCACAGGCAGCACAGGCAGCACAGCAAGCACAGGCAGCACAGGCAGCACAGCAAGCACAGGCAGCACAGCAAGCACAGGCAGCAAGCACAGGCAACACAGCAAGCACAGGCAGCACAGCAAGCACAGGCAGCAAGCACAGGCAGCACAGCAAGCACAGGCAGCACAGGCAGCACAGCAAGCACAGGCAGCAAGCATAGGCAGCACAGCAAGCACAGGCAGCAAGCACAGGCAGCACAGCAAGCACAGGCAGCACACCAAGCACAGGCAGCACAGCAAGCACAGGCAGCACAGGCAGCACAGCAAGCACAGGCAGCAAGCACAGGCAGCACAGCAAGTACAGGCAGCAAGCACAGGCAGCACAGCAAGCACAGGCAGCAACCACAGGCAGCACAGCAAGCACAGGCAGCAACCACAGGCAGCACAGCAAGCACAGGCATGTTAGAAACCCGCAAAATAGCTCGACGAGATGTGTTCGTTTTAGCGATTCTGGGGGAAGTGCAGAGGGGTCAAGCTCCGTCCTCCTTCCAACATGCAAAGCCTGCTCCGATCTTCGGCGAGATTCACTCTCGCATTTGTTTACAATGCTTACTCTTACTGAGACGCAGGTCAATGCACCGGCCGCTGAGGTAAACATATGATCCGCGACTCTCGGCGCCTCCAAAAACAGGTGACACAGCAACGCACTGTCGTGTGCCACTGTCGAATTACCGCGTGTTATGGGCGAAATCAAATGCATCGCTAACAGGCAGCACAGCAAGCACAGGCAGCACAGCAAGCACAGGCAGCAAGCACAGGCAGCACAGCAAGCACAGGCAGCAAGCAAGCACAGGCAGCACACCAAGCACCGGCAGCACAGCAAGCACAGGCAGCACAGGCAGCACAGCAAGCACAGGCAGCAAGCACAGGCAGCACAGCAAGCACAGGCAGCAAGCACAGGCAACAAGCACAGGCAGCACAGCAAGCACAGGCAGCAAGCACAGGCAGCACAGCAAACACAGGCAGCACAGCAAGCACAGGCAGCACAGCAAGCACAGGCAGCAAGCACAGGCAGCAAGCACAGGCAGCACAGCAAGCACAGGCAGCAAGCACAGGCAGCACAGCAAGCACAGGCAGCACCGGCAGCACAGCAAGCACAGGCAGCAAACACAGGCAGCACAGCAAGCACAGGCAGCACAGCAAGCACAGGCAGCAAGCACAGGCAGCACAGCAAGCACAGGCAGCAAGCACAGGCAGCACAGCAAACACAGGCAGCACAGCAAGCACAGGCAGCAAGCACAGGCAGCACAGCAAGCACAGGCAGCAAACACAGGCAGCACAGCAAGCACAGGCAGCACAGGCAGCAAGCACAGGCAGCACAGCAAGCACAGGCAGCAAGCACAGGCAGCACAGCAAGCACAGGTAGCAAGCACAGGCAGCACAGCAAGCACAGGCAGCAAGCAAGCACAGGCAGCACACCAAGCACAGGCAGCACAGGCAGCACAGCAAGCACAGGCAGCAAGCACACGCAGCACAGCAAGCACAGGCAGCAAGCACAGGCAGCAAGCACAGGCAGCACAGCAAGCACAGGCAGCAAGCACAGGCAGCACAGCAAGCACAGGCAGCAAGCACAGGCAGCAAGCACAGGCAGCACAGCAAGCACAGGCAGCACAGGCAGCACAGCAAGCACAGGCAGCACAGCAAGCACAGGCAGCAAGCACAGGCAGCACAGCAAGCACAGGCAGCAAGCACAGGTAGCACAGCAAGCACAGGCAGCACAGCAAGCACAGGCAGCAAGCACAGGCAGCACAGCAAGCACAGGCAGCAAGCACAGGCAACACAGCAAGCACAGGCAGCAAGCACAGGCAGCAAGCACAGGCATGTTAGAAACCCGCAAAATAGGTCGACGAGATGTGTTCGTTTAGTGATTCTGGGGGAAGTGCAGAGGGGTCAAGCTCCGTCCTCTTTCCAACAGGCAAAGCCTGCTCCGATCTTCGGCGAGATTCACTGTCGCATTTGTTACAATGCTTACTCTTACTGAGACGAAGGTCAATGCACCGGCCGCCGAGGTAAACATATGATCCGCGACTCTCGGCGCCTCCAAAAACAGGTGACACAACAACGCACTGTCGTATGCCACTGTCGAATTACCGCGTGTTATGGGCGAAATCAAATGCATCGCTAACAGGCAGCACAGCAAGCACAGGCAGCACAGCAAGCACAGGCAGCAAGCACAGGCAGCACAGCAAGCACAGGCAGCAAGCACAGGCAGCACAGCAAGCACAGCAAGCACAGGCAGCAAGCACAGGCAGCAAGCACAGGCAGCAAGCACAGGCAGCACAACAAGCACAGGCAGCAAGCACAGGCAGCACAGCAAGCACAGGCAGCACAGCAAGCACAGGCAGCAAGCACAGGCAGCAAACACAGGCAGCAAGCACAGGCAGCACAGCAAGCACAGGCAGCACAGGCAGCAAGCACAGGCAGCACAGCAAGCACAGGCAGCAAGCACAGGCAGCACAGCAAGCACAGGTAGCAAGCACAGGCAGCACAGCAAGCACAGGCAGCAAGCAAGCACAGGCAGCACACCAAGCACAGGCAGCACAGGCAGCACAGGCAGCACAGGCAGCACAGCAAGCACAGGCAGCAAGCACAGGCAGCACAGCAAGCACAGGCAGCAAGCACAGGCAACAAGCACAGGCAGCACAGCAAGCACAGGCAGCAAGCACAGGCAGCACAGCAAACACAGGCAGCACAGCAAGCACAGGCAGCACAGCAAGCACAGGCAGCAAGCACAGGCAGCAAGCACAGGCAGCACAGCAAGCACAGGCAGCAAGCACAGGCAGCACAGCAAGCACAGGCAGCACCGGCAGCACAGCAAGCACAGGCAGCAAACACAGGCAGCACAGCAAGCACAGGCAGCACAGCAAGCACAGGCAGCAAGCACAGGCAGCACAGCAAGCACAGGCAGCAAGCACAGGCAGCACAGCAAACACAGGCAGCACAGCAAGCACAGGCAGCAAGCACAGGCAGCACAGCAAGCACAGGCAGCAAACACAGGCAGCACAGCAAGCACAGGCAGCACAGGCAGCAAGCACAGGCAGCACAGCAAGCACAGGCAGCAAGCACAGGCAGCACAGCAAGCACAGGTAGCAAGCACAGGCAGCACAGCAAGCACAGGCAGCAAGCAAGCACAGGCAGCACACCAAGCACAGGCAGCACAGGCAGCACAGCAAGCACAGGCAGCAAGCACACGCAGCACAGCAAGCACAGGCAGCAAGCACAGGCAGCAAGCACAGGCAGCACAGCAAGCACAGGCAGCAAGCACAGGCAGCACAGCAAGCACAGGCAGCAAGCACAGGCAGCAAGCACAGGCAGCACAGCAAGCACAGGCAGCACAGGCAGCACAGCAAGCACAGGCAGCACAGCAAGCACAGGCAGCAAGCACAGGCAGCACAGCAAGCACAGGCAGCAAGCACAGGTAGCACAGCAAGCACAGGCAGCACAGCAAGCACAGGCAGCAAGCACAGGCAGCACAGCAAGCACAGGCAGCAAGCACAGGCAACACAGCAAGCACAGGCAGCAAGCACAGGCAGCAAGCACAGGCATGTTAGAAACCCGCAAAATAGGTCGACGAGATGTGTTCGTTTAGTGATTCTGGGGGAAGTGCAGAGGGGTCAAGCTCCGTCCTCTTTCCAACAGGCAAAGCCTGCTCCGATCTTCGGCGAGATTCACTGTCGCATTTGTTACAATGCTTACTCTTACTGAGACGAAGGTCAATGCACCGGCCGCCGAGGTAAACATATGATCCGCGACTCTCGGCGCCTCCAAAAACAGGTGACACAACAACGCACTGTCGTATGCCACTGTCGAATTACCGCGTGTTATGGGCGAAATCAAATGCATCGCTAACAGGCAGCACAGCAAGCACAGGCAGCACAGCAAGCACAGGCAGCAAGCACAGGCAGCACAGCAAGCACAGGCAGCAAGCACAGGCAGCACAGCAAGCACAGCAAGCACAGGCAGCAAGCACAGGCAGCAAGCACAGGCAGCAAGCACAGGCAGCACAACAAGCACAGGCAGCAAGCACAGGCAGCACAGCAAGCACAGGCAGCACAGCAAGCACAGGCAGCAAGCACAGGCAGCAAACACAGGCAGCAAGCACAGGCAGCAAACACAGGCAGCACAGCAAGCACAGGCAGCAAGCACAGGCAACACAGCAAGCACAGGCAGCAAGCACAGGCAGCACAGCAAGCACAGGCAGCAAGCACAGGCAGCACAGCAAGCACAGGCAGCACAGGCAGCACAGGCAGCACAGCAAGCACAGGCAGCAAGCACAGGCAGCAAACACAGGCAGCAAGCACAGGCAGCAAACACAGGCAGCACAGCAAGCACAGGCAGCAAGCACAGGCAACACAGCAAGCACAGGCAGCAAGCACAGGCAGCACAGCAAGCACAGGCAGCAAGCACAGGCAGCACAGCAAGCACAGGCAGCACAGCAAGCACAGGCAGCACACCAAGCACCGGCAGCACAGCAAGCACAGGCAGCACAGGCAGCACAGCAAGCACAGGCAGCAAGCACAGGCAGCACAGCAAGCACAGGCAGCAAGCACAGGCAACAAGCACAGGCAGCACAGCAAGCACAGGCAGCAAGCACAGGCAGCACAGCAAACACAGGCAGCACAGCAAGCACAGGCAGCACAGCAAGCACAGGCAGCAAGCACAGGCAGCAAGCACAGGCAGCACAGCAAGCACAGGCAGCAAGCACAGGCAGCACAGCAAGCACAGGCAGCACCGGCAGCACAGCAAGCACAGGCAGCAAACACAGGCAGCACAGCAAGCACAGGCAGCACAGCAAGCACAGGCAGCAAGCACAGGCAGCACAGCAAGCACAGGCAGCAAGCACAGGCAGCACAGCAAACACAGGCAGCACAGCAAGCACAGGCAGCAAGCACAGGCAGCACAGCAAGCACAGGCAGCAAACACAGGCAGCACAGCAAGCACAGGCAGCACAGGCAGCAAGCACAGGCAGCACAGCAAGCACAGGCAGCAAGCACAGGCAGCACAGCAAGCACAGGTAGCAAGCACAGGCAGCACAGCAAGCACAGGCAGCAAGCAAGCACAGGCAGCACACCAAGCACAGGCAGCACAGGCAGCACAGCAAGCACAGGCAGCAAGCACACGCAGCACAGCAAGCACAGGCAGCAAGCACAGGCAGCAAGCACAGGCAGCACAGCAAGCACAGGCAGCAAGCACAGGCAGCACAGCAAGCACAGGCAGCAAGCACAGGCAGCAAGCACAGGCAGCACAGCAAGCACAGGCAGCACAGGCAGCACAGCAAGCACAGGCAGCACAGCAAGCACAGGCAGCAAGCACAGGCAGCACAGCAAGCACAGGCAGCAAGCACAGGTAGCACAGCAAGCACAGGCAGCACAGCAAGCACAGGCAGCAAGCACAGGCAGCACAGCAAGCACAGGCAGCAAGCACAGGCAACACAGCAAGCACAGGCAGCAAGCACAGGCAGCACAGCATGCACAGGCAGCAAGCACAGGCATGTTAGAAACCCGCAAAATAGGTCGACGAGATGTGTTCGTTTAGTGATTCTGGGGGAAGTGCAGAGGGGTCAAGCTCCGTCCTCTTTCCAACAGGCAAAGCCTGCTCCGATCTTCGGCGAGATTCACTCTCGCATTTGTTACAATGCTTACTCTTACTGAGACGAAGGTCAATGCACCGGCCGCCGAGGTAAACATATGATCCGCGACTCTCGGCGCCTCCAAAAACAGGTGACACAACAACGCACTGTCGTATGCCACTGTCGAATTACCGCGTGTTATGGGCGAAATCAAATGCATCGCTAACAGGCAGCACAGCAAGCACAGGCAGCACAGCAAGCACAGGCAGCAAGCACAGGCAGCACAGCAAGCACAGGCAGCAAGCACAGGCAGCACAGCAAGCACAGGCAGCACAGCAAGCACAGGCAGCAAGCACAGGCAGCACAGCAAGCACAGCAAGCACAGGCAGCAAGCACAGGCAGCAAGCACAGGCAGCAAGCACAGGCAGCACAACAAGCACAGGCAGCAAGCACAGGCAGCACAGCAAGCACAGGCAGCACAGCAAGCACAGGCAGCAAGCACAGGCAGCAAACACAGGCAGCAAGCACAGGCAGCAAACACAGGCAGCACAGCAAGCACAGGCAGCAAGCACAGGCAACACAGCAAGCACAGGCAGCAAGCACAGGCAGCACAGCAAGCATAGGCAGCAAACACAGGCAGCACAGCAAGCACAGGCAGCACAGCAAGCACAGGCAGCAAGCACAGGCAGCAAGCACAGGCAGCACAGCAAGCACAGGCAGCAAGCACAGGCAACACAGCAAGCACAGGCAGCAAGCACAGGCAGCACAGCAAGCATAGGCAGCAAACACAGGCAGCACAGCAAGCACAGGCAGCAAGCACAGGCAGCACAGGCAGCACAGCAAACACAGGCAGCACAGCAAGCACAGGCAGCAAGCACAGGCAGCACAGGCAGCACAGCGAGCACAGGCAGCACAGCAAGCACAGGCAGCAAGCATAGGCAGCGCAGCAAGCACAGGCAGCAAACACAGGCAGCAAGCACAGGCAGCACAGCAAACACAGGCAGCAAGCACAGGCAGCAAGCACAGGCAGCACAGCAAGCACAGGCAGCAAGCACAGGCAGCACAGGCAGCACAGCAAATACAGGCAGCACAGCAAGCACAGGCAGCAAGCACAGGCAGCACAGCAAGCACAGGCAGCAAGCACAGGCAGCACAGGCAGCATAGCGAGCACAGGCAGCACAGCAAGCACAGGCAGCAAGCACAGGCAACACAGCAAGCACAGGCAGCAAGCACAGGCAGCACAGCAAGCACAGGCAGCACAGGCAGCACAGCAAGCACAGGCAGCACAGGCAGCACAGCAAGCACAGGCAGCAAACACAGGCAGCACAGCAAGTACAGGCAGCAAGCACAGGCAGCACAGCAAGCACAGGCAGCAACCACAGGCAGCACAGCAAGCACAGGCAGCAACCACAGGCAGCACAGCAAGCACAGGCATGTTAGAAACCCGCAAAATAGCTCGACGAGATGTGTTCGTTTTAGCGATTCTGGGGGAAGTGCAGAGGGGTCAAGCTCCGTCCTCCTTCCAACATGCAAAGCCTGCTCCGATCTTCGGCGAGATTCACTCTCGCATTTGTTTACAATGCTTACTCTTACTGAGACGCAGGTCAATGCACCGGCCGCTGAGGTAAACATATGATCCGCGACTCTCGGCGCCTCCAAAAACAGGTGACACAGCAACGCACTGTCGTGTGCCACTGTCAAATTACCGCGTGTTATGGGCGAAATCAAATGCATCGCTAACAGGCAGCACAGCAAGCACAGGCAGCACAGCAAGCACAGGCAGCAAGCACAGGCAGCACAGCAAGCACAGGCAGCAAGCAAGCACAGGCAGCACACCAAGCACCGGCAGCACAGCAAGCACAGGCAGCACAGGCAGCACAGCAAGCACAGGCAGCAAGCACAGGCAGCACAGCAAGCACAGGCAGCAAGCACAGGCAGCAAGCACAGGCAGCACAGCAAGCACAGGCAGCAAGCACAGGCAGCACAGCAAGCACAGGCAGCACAGGCAGCACAGCAAGCACAGGCAGCACAGGCAGCACAGCAAGCACAGGCAGCAAACACAGGCAGCACAGCAAGCACAGGCAGCACAGCAAGCACAGGCAGCAAGCACAGGCAACACAGCAAGCACAGGCAGCACAGCAAGCACAGGCAGCAAGCACAGGCAGCACAGCAAGCACAGGCAGCACAGGCAGCACAGCAAGCACAGGCAGCAAGCATAGGCAGCACAGCAAGCACAGGCAGCAAGCACAGGCAGCACAGCAAGCACAGGCAGCACACCAAGCACAGGCAGCACAGCAAGCACAGGCAGCACAGGCAGCACAGCAAGCACAGGCAGCAAGCACAGGCAGCACAGCAAGTACAGGCAGCAAGCACAGGCAGCACAGCAAGCACAGGCAGCAACCACAGGCAGCACAGCAAGCACAGGCAGCAACCACAGGCAGCACAGCAAGCACAGGCATGTTAGAAACCCGCAAAATAGCTCGACGAGATGTGTTCGTTTTAGCGATTCTGGGGGAAGTGCAGAGGGGTCAAGCTCCGTCCTCCTTCCAACATGCAAAGCCTGCTCCGATCTTCGGCGAGATTCACTCTCGCATTTGTTTACAATGCTTACTCTTACTGAGACGCAGGTCAATGCACCGGCCGCTGAGGTAAACATATGATCCGCGACTCTCGGCGCCTCCAAAAACAGGTGACACAGCAACGCACTGTCGTGTGCCACTGTCGAATTACCGCGTGTTATGGGCGAAATCAAATGCATCGCTAACAGGCAGCACAGCAAGCACAGGCAGCAAGCACAGGCAGCACAGCAAGCACAGGCAGCAAGCAAGCACAGGCAGCACACCAAGCACCGGCAGCACAGCAAGCACAGGCAGCACAGGCAGCACAGCAAGCACAGGCAGCAAGCACAGGCAGCACAGCAAGCACAGGCAGCAAGCACAGGCAACAAGCACAGGCAGCACAGCAAGCACAGGCAGCAAGCACAGGCAGCACAGCAAACACAGGCAGCACAGCAAGCACAGGCAGCACAGCAAGCACAGGCAGCAAGCACAGGCAGCAAGCACAGGCAGCACAGCAAGCACAGGCAGCAAGCACAGGCAGCACAGCAAGCACAGGCAGCACCGGCAGCACAGCAAGCACAGGCAGCAAACACAGGCAGCACAGCAAGCACAGGCAGCACAGCAAGCACAGGCAGCAAGCACAGGCAGCACAGCAAGCACAGGCAGCAAGCACAGGCAGCACAGCAAACACAGGCAGCACAGCAAGCACAGGCAGCAAGCACAGGCAGCACAGCAAGCACAGGCAGCAAACACAGGCAGCACAGCAAGCACAGGCAGCACAGGCAGTAAGCACAGGCAGCACAGCAAGCACAGGCAGCAAGCACAGGCAGCACAGCAAGCACAGGTAGCAAGCACAGGCAGCACAGCAAGCACAGGCAGCAAGCAAGCACAGGCAGCACACCAAGCACAGGCAGCACAGGCAGCACAGCAAGCACAGGCAGCAAGCACACGCAGCACAGCAAGCACAGGCAGCAAGCACAGGCAGCAAGCACAGGCAGCACAGCAAGCACAGGCAGCAAGCACAGGCAGCACAGCAAGCACAGGCAGCAAGCACAGGCAGCAAGCACAGGCAGCACAGGCAGCACAGGCAGCACAGCAAGCACAGGCAGCACAGCAAGCACAGGCAGCAAGCACAGGCAGCACAGCAAGCACAGGCAGCAAGCACAGGTAGCACAGCAAGCACAGGCAGCACAGCAAGCACAGGCAGCAAGCACAGGCAGCACAGCAAGCACAGGCAGCAAGCACAGGCAACACAGCAAGCACAGGCAGCAAGCACAGGCAGCACAGCATGCACAGGCAGCAAGCACAGGCATGTTAGAAACCCGCAAAATAGGTCGACGAGATGTGTTCGTTTAGTGATTCTGGGGGAAGTGCAGAGGGGTCAAGCTCCGTCCTCTTTCCAACAGGCAAAGCCTGCTCCGATCTTCGGCGAGATTCACTCTCGCATTTGTTACAATGCTTACTCTTACTGAGACGAAGGTCAATGCACCGGCCGCCGAGGTAAACATATGATCCGCGACTCTCGGCGCCTCCAAAAACAGGTGACACAACAACGCACTGTCGTATGCCACTGTCGAATTACCGCGTGTTATGGGCGAAATCAAATGCATCGCTAACAGGCAGCACAGCAAGCACAGGCAGCACAGCAAGCACAGGCAGCAAGCACAGGCAGCACAGCAAGCACAGGCAGCAAGCACAGGCAGCACAGCAAGCACAGGCAGCACAGCAAGCACAGGCAGCAAGCACAGGCAGCACAGCAAGCATAGCAAGCACAGGCAGCAAGCACAGGCAGCAAGCACAGGCAGCAAGCACAGGCAGCACAACAAGCACAGGCAGCAAGCACAGGCAGCACAGCAAGCACAGGCAGCAAGCACAGGCAGCAAACACAGGCAGCAAGCACAGGCAGCAAACACAGGCAGCACAGCAAGCACAGGCAGCAAGCACAGGCAACACAGCAAGCACAGGCAGCAAGCACAGGCAGCACAGCAAGCATAGGCAGCAAACACAGGCAGCACAGCAAGCACAGGCAGCACAGCAAGCACAGGCAGCAAGCACAGGCAGCAAGCACAGGCAGCACAGCAAGCACAGGCAGCAAGCACAGGCAACACAGCAAGCACAGGCAGCAAGCACAGGCAGCACAGCAAGCATAGGCAGCAAACACAGGCAGCACAGCAAGCACAGGCAGCAAGCACAGGCAGCACAGGCAGCACAGCAAACACAGGCAGCACAGCAAGCACAGGCAGCAAGCACAGGCAGCACAGGCAGCACAGCGAGCACAGGCAGCACAGCAAGCACAGGCAGCAAGCATAGGCAGCGCAGCAAGCACAGGCAGCAAACACAGGCAGCAAGCACAGGCAGCACAGCAAACACAGGCAGCAAGCACAGGCAGCAAGCACAGGCAGCACAGCAAGCACAGGCAGCAAGCACAGGCAGCACAGGCAGCACAGCAAATACAGGCAGCACAGCAAGCACAGGCAGCAAGCACAGGCAGCACAGCAAGCACAGGCAGCAAGCACAGGCAGCACAGGCAGCATAGCGAGCACAGGCAGCACAGCAAGCACAGGCAGCAAGCACAGGCAACACAGCAAGCACAGGCAGCAAGCACAGGCAGCACAGCAAGCATAGGCAGCAAACACAGGCAGCGCAGCAAGCACAGGCAGCACAGCAAGCACAGGCAGAAAGCACAGGCAGCACAGCAAGCACAGGCAGCAAGCACAGGCAGCACAGCAAGCACAGGCAGCAAGCACAGGCAACACAACAAGCACAGGCAGCAAGCACAGGCAGCACAGCATGCACAGGCAGCAAGCACAGGCATGTTAGAAACCCGCAAAATAGCTCGACGAGATGTGTTCGTTTTAGCGATTATGGGGGAAGTGCAGAGGGGTCAAGCTCCGTCCTCTTTCCAACAGGCAAAGCCTGCTCCGATCTTCGGCGAGATTCACTCTCGCATTTGTTACAATGCTTACTCTTACTGAGACGCAGGTCAATGCACCGGCCGCCGAGGTAAACATATGATACGCGACTCTCGGCGCCTCCAAAAACAGGTGACACAGCAACGCACTGTCGTATGCCACTGTCGAATTACCGCGTGTTATGGGCGAAATCAAATGCATCGCTGACAGGCAGCACAGCAAGCACAGGCAGCACAGCAAGCACAGGCAGCAAGCACAGGCAGCACAGCAAGCACAGGCAGCACAGCAAGTACAGGCAGCAAGCACAGGCAACACAGCAAGCACAGGCAGCAAGCACAGGCAGCACAGCAAGCACAGGCAGCAAGCACAGGCAACACAGCAAGCACAGGCAGCAAGCACAGGCAGCACAGCAAGCATAGGCAGCAAACACAGGCAGCACAGCAAGCACAGGCAGCAAGCACAGGCAGCACAGGCAGCACAGCAAACACAGGCAGCACAGCAAGCACAGGCAGCAAGCACAGGCAGCACAGCAAGCACAGGCAGCAAGCACAGGCAGCAAGCACAGGCAGCAAGCACAGGCAGCACACCAAGTACAGGCAGCTAGCACAGGCAGCGCAGCAAGCACAGGCAGCACAGCAAGCACAGGCAGCAAGCACAGGCAGGACAGCAAGCACAGGCAGCAAGCACAGGCAACACAGCAAGCACAGGCAGCAAGCACAGGCAGCACAGCATGCACAGGCAGCAAGCACAGGCATGTTAGAAACCCGCAAAATAGCTCGACGAGATGTGTTCGTTTTAGCGATTCTGGGGGAAGTGCAGAGGGGTCAAGCTCCGTCCTCTTTCCAACAGGCAAAGCCTGCTCCGATCTTCGGCGAGATTCACTCTCGCATCTGTTTACAATGCTTACTCTTACTGAGACGCAGGTCAATGCACCGGCCGCCGAGGTAAACATATGTTCCGCGACTCTCGGCGCCTCCAAAAACAGGTGACACAGCAACGCACTGTCGTGTGCCACTGTCGAATTACCGCGTGTTATGGGCGAAATCAAATGCATCGCTAACAGGCAGCATAGCAAGCACAGGCAGCACAGCAAACACAGGCAGCAAGCACAGGCAGCACAGCAAGCACAGGCAGCAAGCACAGGCAGCACAGCAAGCACAGGCAGCACAGCAAGCAGAGGCAACAAGCACAGGCAGCACAGCAAGTACAGGCAGCAAGCACAGGCAGCAGAGGCAGCAAGCACATGCAGCTCAGCAAGCACAGGCAGCACAGCAAGCACAGGCAGCAAGCACAGGCAGCACAGGCAGCACAGCAAGCACAGGCAGCAAGCACAGGCAGCACAGCAAGCACAGGCAGCACAGCAAGCACAGGCAGCAAGCACAGGCAGCAAGCACAGGCAGCACACCAAGTACAGGCAGCAAGCACAGGCAGCGCAGCAAGCACAGGCAGAAAGCACAGGCAGCACAGCAAGCACAGGCAGAAAGCACAGGCAGCACAGCAAGCACAGGCAGCAAGCACAGGCAGCACAGGCAGCAAGCACAGGCAGCACAGCAAGCACAGGCAGCACAGCAAGCACAGGCAGCAAGCCCAGGCAGCAAGCACAGGCAGCAAGCACAGGCAGCACAGCAAGTACAGCAAGCACAGTCAGCAAGCACAGGCAGCAAAGCAAGCACAAGCACAGGCAGCACAGGCAGCACAGCGAGCACAGGCAGCACAGCAAGCACAGGCAGCAAGCACACACAGGCAGCACAGCAAGCACAGGCAGCAAGCACAGGCAGCACAGGCAGCATAGCAAACACAGGCAGCACAGCAAGCACAGGCAGCAAGCACAGGCAGCACAGCAAGCACAGGCAGCAAGCACAGGCAGCACAGGCAGCACAGCAAGCACAGGCAGCAAGCACAGGCAGCACAGCAAGCACAGGCAGCAAGCACAGGCAACACAGCAAGCACAGGCAGCAAGCACAGGCAGCAAGCACAGGCAGCACACCAAGTACAGGCAGCACAGCAAGCACAGGCAGCAAGCACAGGCAACACAGCAAGCACAGGCAGCAAGCACAGGCAGCAAGCACAGGCAGCACACCAAGTACAGGCAGCACAGCAAGCACAGGCAGAAAGCACAGGCAGCACAGCAAGCACAGGCAGAAAGCACAGGCAGCACAGCAAGCACAGGCAGCAAGCACAGGCAGCACAGCAAACACAGGCAGCAAGCACAGGCAGCACAGCAAGCACAGGCAGCAAGCACAGGCAGCACAGCAAGCACAGGCAGCAAGCACAGGCAGCACAGCAAGCACAGGCAGCAAGCACAGGCAACACAGCAAGCACAGACAGCACAGCAAGCATAGGCAGCAAACACAGGCAACACAGTAAGCACAGGCAGCAAGCACAGGCAGCACAGCAAGCACAGGCAGCAAGCACAGGCATGTTAGAAACCCGCAAAATAGCTCGACGAGATGTGTTCGTTTTAGCGATTCTGGGGGAAGTGCAGAGGGGTCAAGCTCCGTCCTCTTTCCAACAGGCAAAGCCTGCTCCGATCTTCGGCGAGATTCACTCTCGCATTTGTTTACAATGCTTACTCTTACTGAGACGCAGGTCAATGCACCGGCCGCCGAGGTAAACATATGATCCGCGACTCTCGGCGCCTCCAAAAACAGGTGACACAGCAACGCACTGTCGTGTGCCACTCTCGAATTACCGCGTGTTATGGGCGAAATCAAATGCATCGCTAACAGGCAGCATAGCAAGCACAGGCAGCACAGCAAACACAGGCAGCAAGCACAGGCAGCACAGCAAGCACAGGCAGCAAGCACAGGCAGCACAGCAAGCACAGGCAGCAAGCACAGGCAGCACAGCAAGCACAGGCAGCACAGCAAGCAGAGGCAACAAGCACAGGCAGCACAGCAAGTACAGGCAGCAAGCACAGGCAGCAGAGGCAGCAAGCACATGCAGCTCAGCAAGCACAGGCAGCACAGCAAGCACAGGCAGCAAGCACAGGCAGCACAGGCAGCACAGCAAGCACAGGCAGCAAGCACAGGCAGCACAGCAAGCACAGGCAGCAAGCACAGGCAGCACAGCAAGCACAGGCAGCACAGCAAGCACAGGCAGCAAGCACAGGCAGCACAGCAAGCACAGGCAGCAAGCACAGGCAGCAAGCACAGGCAGCACACCAAGTACAGGCAGCAAGCACAGGCAGCGCAGCAAGCACAGGCAGAAAGCACAGGCAGCACAGCAAGCACAGGCAGAAAGCACAGGCAGCACAGCAAGCACAGGCAGCAAGCACAGGCAGCACAGGCAGCACAGCAAGCACAGGCAGCAAGCACAGGCAGCACAGGCAGCATAGCAAACACAGGCAGCACAGCAAGCACAGGCAGCAAGCACAGGCAGCACAGCAAGCACAGGCAGCAAGCACAGGCAGCACAGGCAGCACAGCAAGCGCAGGCAGCAAGCACAGGCAGCACAGCAAGCACAGGCAGCAAGCACAGGCAACACAGCAAGCACAGGTAGCAAGCACAGGCAGCAAGCACAGGCAGCACACCAAGTACAGGCAGCACAGCAAGCACAGGCAGAAAGCACAGGCAGCACAGCAAGCACAGGCAGAAAGCACAGGCAGCACAGCAAGCACAGGCAGCAAGCACAGGCAGCACAGCAAACACAGGCAGCAAGCACAGGCAGCAAGCACAGGCAGCACAGCAAGCACAGGCAGCAAGCACAGGCAGCACAGCAAGCAGAGGCAGCACAGCAAGCAGAGGCAACAAGCACAGGCAGCACAGCAAGTACAGGCAGCAAGCACAGGCAGCACAGGCAGCAAGCACATGCAGCTCAGCAAGCACAGGCAGCACAGCAAGCACAGGCAGCAAGCACAGGCAGCACAGGCAGCACAGCAAGCACAGGCAGCAAGCACAGGCAGCACAGCAAGCACAGGCAGCAAGCACAGGCAGCACAGCAAGCACAGGCAGCACAGCAAGCACAGGCAGCAAGCACAGGCAGCACAGCAAGCACAGGCAGCACAGCAAGCACAGGCAGCAAGCCCAGGCAGCAAGCACAGGCAGCAAGCACAGGCAGCACAGCAAGTACAGGCAGCACAGTCAGCAAGCACAGGCAGCAAAGCAAGCACAAGCACAGGCAGCACAGGCAGCACAGCGAGCACAGGCAGCACAGCAAGCACAGGCAGCAAGCACACACAGGCAGCACAGCAAGCACAGGCAGCAAGCACAGGCAGCACAGGCAGCACAGCAAACACAGGCAGCACAGCAAGCACAGGCAGCAAGCACAGGCAGCACAGCAAGCACAGGCAGCAAGCACAGGCAGCACAGGCAGCACAGCAAGCACAGGCAGCAAGCACAGGCAGCACAGCAAGCACAGGCAGCAAGCACAGGCAGCACAGCAAGCACAGGCAGCAAGCACAGGCAACACAGCAAGCACAGACAGCACAGCAAGCATAGGCAGCAAACACAGGCAACACAGTAAGCACAGGCAGCAAGCACAGGCAGCACAGCAAGCACAGGCAGCAAGCACAGGCATGTTAGAAACCCGCAAAATAGCTCGACGAGATGTGTTCGTTTTAGCGATTCTGGGGGAAGTGCAGAGGGGTCAAGCTCCGTCCTCTTTCCAACAGGCAAAGCCTGCTCCGATCTTCGGCGAGATTCACTCTCGCATTTGTTTACAATGCTTACTCTTACTGAGACGCAGGTCAATGCACCGGCCGCCGAGGTAAACATATGATCCGCGACTCTCGGCGCCTCCAAAAACAGGTGACACAGCAACGCACTGTCGTGTGCCACTCTCGAATTACCGCGTGTTATGGGCGAAATCAAATGCATCGCTAACAGGCAGCATAGCAAGCACAGGCAGCACAGCAAACACAGGCAGCAAGCACAGGCAGCACAGCAAGCACAGGCAGCAAGCACAGGCAGCACAGCAAGCACAGGCAGCACAGCAAGCACAGGCAGCACAGCAAGCAGAGGCAACAAGCACAGGCAGCACAGCAAGTACAGGCAGCAAGCACAGGCAGCAGAGGCAGCAAGCACATGCAGCTCAGCAAGCACAGGCAGCACAGCAAGCACAGGCAGCAAGCACAGGCAGCACAGGCAGCACAGCAAGCACAGGCAGCAAGCACAGGCAGCACAGCAAGCACAGGCAGCAAGCACAGGCAGCACAGCAAGCACAGGCAGCACAGCAAGCACAGGCAGCAAGCACAGGCAGCACAGCAAGCACAGGCAGCAAGCACAGGCAGCAAGCACAGGCAGCACACCAAGTACAGGCAGCAAGCACAGGCAGCGCAGCAAGCACAGGCAGAAAGCACAGGCAGCACAGCAAGCACAGGCAGAAAGCACAGGCAGCACAGCAAGCACAGGCAGCAAGCACAGGCAGCACAGGCAGCAAGCACAGGCAGCACAGCAAGCACAGGCAGCACAGCAAGCACAGGCAGCAAGCCCAGGCAGCAAGCACAGGCAGCAAGCACAGGCAGCACAGCAAGTACAGCAAGCACAGTCAGCAAGCACAGGCAGCAAAGCAAGCACAAGCACAGGCAGCACAGGCAGCACAGCGAGCACAGGCAGCACAGCAAGCACAGGCAGCAAGCACACACAGGCAGCACAGCAAGCACAGGCAGCAAGCACAGGCAGCACAGGCAGCATAGCAAACCCAGGCAGCACAGCAAGCACAGGCAGCAAGCACAGGCAGCACAGGCAGCACAGCAAGCACAGGCAGCAAGCACAGGCAGCACAGCAAGCACAGGCAGCAAGCACAGGCAACACAGCAAGCACAGGCAGCAAGCACAGGCAGCAAGCACAGGCAGCACACCAAGTACAGGCAGCACAGCAAGCACAGGCAGAAAGCACAGGCAGCACAGCAAGCACAGGCAGAAAGCACAGGCAGCACAGCAAGCACAGGCAGCAAGCACAGGCAGCACAGCAAACACAGGCAGCAAGCACAGGCAGCACAGCAAGCACAGGCAGCAAGCACAGGCAGCACAGCAAGCACAGGCAGCAAGCACAGGCAGCACAGCAAGCACAGGCAGCAAGCACAGGCAACACAGCAAGCACAGACAGCACAGCAAGCATAGGCAGCAAACACAGGCAGCACAGCAAGCACAGGCAGCAAGCACAGGCAGCGCAGCAAGCACAGGCAGCAAACACAGGCAGCACAGCAAGCACAGGCAGCAAGCACAGGCAGCACAGCAAACACAGGCAGCAAGCACAGGCAGCACACCAAGTACAGGCAGCACAGCAAGCACAGGCAGAAAGCACAGGCAGCACAGCAAGCACAGGCAGAAAGCACAGGCAGCAAGCACAGGCAGCACACCAAGTACAGGCAGCAAGCACAGGCAACGCAGCAAGCACAGGCAGCACAGCAAGCACAGACAGCAAGCACAGGCAGCACAGCAAGCACAGGCAGCAAGCACAGGCATGTTAGAAACCCGCAAAATAGCTCGACGAGATGTGTTCGTTTTAGCGATTCTGGGGGAAGTGCAGAGGGGTCAAGCTGCGTCCTCTTTCCAACAGGCAAAGCCTGCTCCGATCTTCGGCGAGATTCACTCTCGCATTTGTTTACAATGCTTACTCTTACTGAGACGCAGGTCAATGCACCGGCCGCCGAGGTAAACATATGATCCGCGACTCTCGGCGCCTCCAAAAACAGGTGACGCAGCAACGCACTGTCGTGTGCCACTGTCGAATTACCGGGTGTTATGGGCGAAATCAAATGCATCCCTAACAGGCAGCACAGCAAGCACAGGCAGCACAGCAAGCACAGGCAGCAAGCACAGGCAGCACAGCAAGCACAGGCAGCAAGCACGGGCAGCACAGCAAGCACAGGCAGCACAGCAAGCACAGGCAGCAAGCACAGGCAGCAAGCACAGGCAGCACACCAAGTACAGGCAGCAAGCACAGGCAACGCAGCAAGCACAGGCAGCACAGCAAGCACAGACAGCAAGCACAGGCAGCACAGCAAGCACAGGCAGCAAGCACAGGCAGCAAGCACAGGCAGCACAGGCAGCACAGCAAGCACAGGCAGGAAGCACAGGCAGCACAGCAAGCACAGGCAGCAAGCACAGGCAGCAAGCACAGGCAGCACAGCAAGCACAGGCAGCAAGCACAGGCAGCACAGCAAGCACACGCAGCACAGCAAGCACAGGCAGCAAGCACAGGCAGCACAGCAAGAACAGGCAGCAAGCACAGGCAGCACAGCAAGAACAGGCATCACAGCAAGCACAGGCAGTAAGCACAGGCAGCACAGCAAGCACAGGCAGCAAGCACAGGCAGCACACCAAGTACAGGCAGCAAGCACAGGCAGCGCAGCAAGCACAGGCAGCACAGCAAGCACAGGCAGCAAGCACAGGCAGCCCAGCAAGCATAGGCAGCAAGCACAGGCAGCACAGCAAGCACAGGCAGCAAGCACAGGCAGCACAGCAAGTACAGCAAGCACAGGCAGCAAGCACAGGCAGCACAGCAAGCACAGGCAGCACAGCAAGTACAGCAAGCACAGGCAGCAAGCACAGGCAGCAAGCACAGGCAGCACAGCAAGCACAGGCAGTAAGCACAGGCAGCACAGCAAGCACAGGCAGCAAGCACAGGCAGCACAGCAAGCACAGGCAGCAAGCACAGGCAGCAAGCACAGGCATCACAGCAAGCACAGGAAGCTAGCACAGGCATGTTAGAAACCCGCAAAATAGCTCGACGAGATGTGTTCGTTTTAGCGATTCTGGGGGAAGTGCAGAGGGGTCAAGCTCCGTCCTCTTTCCAACAGGCAAAGCCTGCTCCGATCTTCGGCGAGATTCACTCTCGCATTTGTTTACAATGCTTACTCTTACTGAGACGCAGGTCAATGCACCGGCCGCCGAGATAAACATATGATCCGCGACTCTCGGCGCCTCCAAAAACAGGTGACACAGCAACGCACTGTCGTGTGCCACTGTCGAATTACCGCGTGTTATGGGCGAAATCAAATGCATCGCTAACAGGCAGCACAGCAAGCACAGGCAGAAAGCACAGGCAGCACAGCAAGCACAGGCAGCAAGCACAGGCAGCACAGCAAGCAGAGGCAACAAGCACAGGCAGCACAGCAAGCACAGGCAGCAAGCACAGGCAGCACAGCAAGCACAGGCAGCAAGCACAGGCAGCACAGCAAGAACAGGCAGCACAGCAAGCACAGGCAGCAAGCACATGCAGCACACCAAGTACAGGCAGCAAGCACAGGCAGCGCAGCAAGCACAGGCAGCACAGCAAGCACAGGCAGCAGGCAAAGGCAGCACAGCAAGCACAGGCAGCAAGCACAGGCAGCACAGCAAGCACAGGCAGCGCAGCAAGTACAGCAAGCACAGGCAGCAAGCACAGGCAGCACAGCAAGCACAGGCAGCAAGCACAGGCAACACAGTAAGCACAGGCAGCAAGCACAGGCAGCACACCAAGTACAGGCAGCACAGCAAGCACAGGCAGAAAGCACAGGCAGCACAGCAAGCACAGGCAGAAAGCACAGGCAGCACAGCAAGCACAGGCAGAAAGCACAGGCAGCACAGCAAGCACAGGCAGCAAGCACAGGCAGCACAGCAAGCACAGGCAGCACAGCAAGTACAGCAAGCACAGGCAGCAAGCACAGGCAGCACAGCAAGCACAGGCAGCAAGCACAGGCAACACAGTAAGCACAGGCAGCAAGCACAGGCAGCACAGCAAGCACAGGCAGCAAGCACAGGCATGTTAGAAACCCGCAAAATAGCTCGACGAGATGTGTTCGTTTTAGCGATTCTGGGGGAAGTGCAGAGGGGTCAAGCTCCGTCCTCTTTCCAACAGGCAAAGCCTGCTCCGATCTTCGGCGAGATTCACTCTCGCATTTGTTTACAATGCTTACTCTTACTGAGACGCAGGTCAATGCACCGGCCGCCGAGGTAAACATATGATCCGCGACTCTCGGCGCCTCCAAAAACAGGTGACACAGCAACGCACTGTCGTGTGCCACTCTCGAATTACCGCGTGTTATGGGCGAAATCAAATGCATCGCTAACAGGCAGCATAGCAAGCACAGGCAGCACAGCAAACACAGGCAGCAAGCACAGGCAGCACAGCAAGCACAGGCAGCAAGCACAGGCAGCACAGCAAGCACAGGCAGCACAGCAAGCAGAGGCAACAAGCACAGGCAGCACAGCAAGTACAGGCAGCAAGCACAGGCAGCACAGGCAGCAAGCACATGCAGCTCAGCAAGCACAGGCAGCACAGCAAGCACAGGCAGCAAGCACAGGCAGCACAGGCAGCACAGCAAGCACAGGCAGCAAGCACAGGCAGCACAGCAAGCACAGGCAGCAAGCACAGGCAGCACAGCAAGCACAGGCAGCACAGCAAGCACAGGCAGCAAGCACAGGCAGCACAGCAAGCACAGGCAGCAAGCACAGGCAGCAAGCACAGGGAGCACACCAAGTACAGGCAGCAAGTACAGGCAGCGCAGCAAGCACAGGCAGAAAGCACAGGCAGCACAGCAAGCACAGGCAGAAAGCACAGGCAGCACAGCAAGCACAGGCAGCAAGCACAGGCAGCACAGGCAGCACAGCAAGCACAGGCAGCACAGCAAGCACAGGCAGCAAGCCCAGGCAGCAAGCACAGGCAGCAAGCACAGGCAGCACAGCAAGTACAGCAAGCACAGGCAGCAAGCACAGGCAGCACATCAAGCACAGTCAGCAAGCATAGGCAGCAAAGCAAGCACAAGCACAGGCAGCACAGGCAGCACAGCGAGCACAGGCAGCACAGGCAGCAAGCACACACAGGCAGCACAGCAAGCACAGGCAGCAAGCACAGGCAGCACAGGCAGCACAGCAAACACAGGCAGCACAGCAAGCACAGGCAGCAAACACAGGCAGCACAGCAAGCACAGGCAGCACAGCAAGCACAGGCAGCAAGCACAGGCAGCACAGGCAGCACAGCAAGCACAGGCAGCAAGCACAGGCAACACAGCAAGCACAGGCAGCAAGCACAGGCAGCAAGCACAGGCATGTTAGAAACCCGCAAAATAGCTCGACGAGATGTGTTCGTTTTAGCGATTCTGGGGGAAGTGCAGAGGGGTCAAGCTCCGTCCTCTTTCCAACAGGCAAAGCCTGCTCCGATCTTCGGCGAGATTCACTCTCGCATTTGTTTACAATGCTTACTCTTACTGAGACGCAGGTCAATGCACCGGCCGCCGAGGTAAACATATGATCCGCGACTCTCGGCGCCTCCAAAAACAGGTGACACAGCAACGCACTGTCGTGTGCCACTCTCGAATTACCGCGTGTTATGGGCGAAATCAAATGCATCGCTAACAGGCAGCATAGCAAGCACAGGCAGCAAGCACAGGCAGCACAGCAAGCACAGGCAGCACAGCAGGGACAGGCAGCAAGCACAGGCAGCACAGCAAGCACAGGCAGCAAGCACAGGCAGCACAGCAAGCACAGGCAGCAAGCACAGGCAACACAGCAAGCACAGGCAGCAAGCACAGGCAGCAAGCACAGGCAGCACACCAAGTACAGGCAGCAAGCACAGGCAGCGCAGCAAGCACAGGCAGCACAGCAAGCACAGGCAGCAAGCACAGGCAGCCCAGCAAGCATAGGCAGCAAGCACAGGCAGCACAGCAAGCACAGGCAGCAAGCACAGGCAGCACAGCAAGTACAGCAAGCACAGGCAGCAAGCACAGGCAGCACAGCAAGCACAGGCAGCACAGCAAGTACAGCAAGCACAGGCAGCAAGCACAGGCAGCAAGCACAGGCAGCACAGCAAGCACAGGCAGTAAGCACAGGCAGCACAGCAAGCACAGGCAGCAAGCACAGGCAGCACAGCAAGCACAGGCAGCAAGCACAGGCAGCAAGCACAGGCATCACAGCAAGCACAGGAAGCTAGCACAGGCATGTTAGAAATCCGCAAAATAGCTCGACGAGATGTGTTCGTTTTAGCGATTCTGGGGGAAGTGCAGAGGGGTCAAGCTCCGTCCTCTTTCCAACAGGCAAAGCCTGCTCCGATCTTCGGCGAGATTCACTCTCGCATTTGTTTACAATGCTTACTCTTACTGAGACGCAGGTCAATGCACCGGCCGCCGAGGTAAACATATGATCCGCGACTCTCGGCGCCTCCAAAAACAGGTGACACAGCAACGCACTGTCGTGTGCCACTGTCGAATTACCGCGTGTTATGGGCGAAATCAAATGCATCGCTAACAGGCAGCACAGCAAGCACAGGCAGCAAGCACAGGCTTCACAGCAAGCACAGGCAGCAAGCACAGGCAGCACAGCAAGCACAGGCAGCACACCAAGCACAGGCAGCACAGCAAGCACAGGCAGCACAGCAAGTACAGCAAGCACAGGCAGCAAGCACAGGCAGCACAGCAAGCACAGGCAGCACAGCACACACAGGCAGCACCGCAAGCACAGGCAGCACAGCAAGCACAGGCAGCAAGCACAGGCAGCACAGCAAGCACAGGCAGCAAGCACAGGCAGCACAGCAAGCACAGGCAGCAAGCACAGGCAGCACAGCAAGCACAGGCAGCAAGCACAGGCAGCAAGCACAGGCAGCAAGCACAGGCGGCACAGCAAGCACAGGCAGCAAGCACAGGCAGCACAGCAAGCACAGGCAGCACACCAAGCACAGGCAGCACGGGCAGCACGGGCAGCACAGCAAGCACAGGCAGCAAGCACAGGCAGCACAGCAAGCACAGGCAGCAAGCACAGGCAGCACAGCAAGCACAGGCAGCAAGCACAGGCAGCACAGCAAGCACAGGCAGCAAGCAAGCACAGGCAGCACACCAAGCACAGGCAGCAAAGCACAGGCAGCACAGGCAGCACAGCGAGCACAGGTAGCACAGCAAGCACAGGCAGCAAGCACAGGCAGCACAGCAAGCACAGGCAGCAAGCACAGGCAGCACAGCAAGCACAGGCAGCAAGCAAGCACAGGCAGCACACCAAGCACAGGCAGCACAGGCAGCACAGCAAGCACAGGCAGCAAGCACAGGCAGCAAGTACAGGCAGCACAGCAAGCACAGGCAGCAAGCACAGGCGGCACAGCGAGCACAGGCAGCAAGCACAGGCAGCACAGCAAGCACAGGCAGCACACCAAGCACAGGCAGCACGGGCAGCACGGGCAGCACAGCAAGCACAGGCAGCAAGCACAGGCAGCACAGCAAGCACAGGCAGCACAGCAAGCACAGGCAGCAAGCACAGGAAACACAGCAAGCACAGGCAGCAAGCACAGGCAGCAAGCACAGGAAACACAGCAAGCACAGACAGCAAGCACAGGCAGCGCAGCAAAGCACAGGCAGCGCAGCAAGCACAGGCAGCAAACACAGGCAGCACAGCAAGCACAGGCAGCAAGCACAGGCAGCAAGCACAGGCAGCACAGGCAGCACAGCAAGCACAGGCAGCAAGCACAGGCAGCACAGCAAGCACAGGCAGCACAGCAAGCACAGGCAGCAAGCACAGGCAGCACAGCAAGCACAGGCAGCACAGCAAGCACAGGCAGCAAGTACAGGTAGCAAGCACAGGCAGCACACCAAGTACAGGCAGCAAGCACAGGCAACACAGCAAGCACAGGCAGCACAGCAAGCACAGACAGCAAGCACAGGCAGCACAGCAAGCACAGGCAGCAAGCACAGGCAGCACAGCAAGCACAGGCAGCAAGCACAGGCAGCGCAGCAAGCACAGGCAGCACAGCAAGCACAGGCAGCAAGCACAGGCAGCACAGCAAGCACAGGCAGCAAGCACAGGCAGCACAGCAAGTACAGCAAGCACAGGCAGCAAGCACAGGCATCAAGCACAGGCAACACAGTAAGCACAGGCAGCAAGCACAGGCAGCACAGCAAGCACAGGCAGCAAGCACAGGCATGTTAGAAACAAGCAAAATAGCTCGACGAGATGTGTTCGTTTTAGCGATTCTGGGGGAAGTGCAGAGGGGTCAAGCTGCGTCCTCTTTCCAACAGGCAAAGCCTGCTCCGATCTTCGGCGAGATTCACTCTCGCATCTGTTTACAATGCTTACTCTTACTGAGACGCAGGTCAATGCACCGGCCGCCGAGGTAAACATATGATCCGCGACTCTCGGCGCCTCCAAAAACAGGTGACACAGCAACGCACTGTCGTGTGCCACTCTCGAATTACCGCGTGTTATGGGCGAAATCAAATGCATCGCTAACAGGCAGCATAGCAAGCACAGGCAGCACAGCAAACACAGGCAGCAAGCACAGGCAGCACAGCAAGCACAGGCAGCAAGCACAGGCAGCACAGCAAGCACAGGCAGCACAGCAAGCAGAGGCAACAAGCACAGGCAGCACAGCAAGTACAGGCAGCAAGCACAGGCAGCACAGCAAGCACAGGCAGCAAGCACATGCAGCTCAGCAAGCACAGGCAGCACAGCAAGCACAGGCAGCAAGCACAGGCAGCACAGGCATCACAGCAAGCACAGGCAGCAAGCACAGGCAGCACAGCAAGCACAGGCAGCACAGCAAGCACAGGCAGCAAGCACAGGCAGCACAGCAAGCACAGGCAGCAAGCACAGGCAGCACAGCAAGCACAGCAAACACAGGCAGCAAGCACAGGCATGTTAGAAACCCGCAAAATAGCTCGACGAGATGTGTTCGTTTTAGCGATTCTGGGGGAAGTGCAGAGGGGTCAAGCTGCGTCCTCTTTCCAACAGGCAAAGCCTGCTCCGATCTTCGGCGAGATTCACTCTCGCATTTGTTTACAATGCTTACTCTTACTGAGACGCAGGTCAATGCACCGGCCGCCGAGGTAAACATATGATCCGCGACTCTCGGCGCCTCCAAAAACAGGTGACGCAGCAACGCACTGTCGTGTGCCACTGTCGAATTACCGGGTGTTATGGGCGAAATCAAATGCATCGCTAACAGGCAGCACAGCAAGCACAGGCAGCACAGCAAGCACAGGCAGCAAGCACAGGCAGCACAGCAAGCACAGGCAGCACACCAAGCACAGGCAGCACAGCAAGCACAGGCAGCACAGCAAGTACAGCAAGCACAGGCAGCAAGCACAGGCAGCACAGCAAGCACAGGCAGCACAGCACACACAGGCAGCACAGCAAGCACAGGCAGCACAGCAAGCACAGGCACCAAGCACAGGCAGCACAGCAAGCACAGGCAGCAAGCACAGGCAGCACAGCAAGCACAGGCAGCAAGCACAGGCAGCACAGCAAACACAGGCAGCACAGCAAGCACAGGCAGCAAGCACAGGCAGCACAGCAAGCACAGGCAGCAAGCACAGGCATGTTAGAAACCCGCAAAATAGCTCGACGAGATGTGTTCGTTTTAGCGATTCTGGGGGAAGTGCAGAGGGGTCAAGCTCCGTCCTCTTTCCAACAGGCAAAGCCTGCTCCGATCTTCGGCGAGATTCACTCTCGTATTTGTTTACAATGCTTACTCTTACTGAGACGCAGGTCAATGCACCGGCCGCCGAGGTAAACATATGATCCGCGACTCTCGGCGCCTCCAAAAACAGGTGACACAGCAACGCACTGTCGTGTGCCACTGTCGAATTACCGCGTGTTATGGGCGAAATCAAATGCATCGCTAACAGGCAGCACAGCAAGCACAGGCAGAAAGCACAGGCAGCACAGAAAGCACAGGCAGCAAGCACAGGCAGCACAGCAAGCAGAGGCAACAAGCACAGGCAGCACAGCAAGCACAGGCAGCAAGCACAGGCAGCACAGCAAGCACAGGCAGCAAGCACAGGCAGCACAGCAAGAACAGGCAGCACAGCAAGCACAGGCAGCAAGCACATGCAGCACACCAAGTACAGGCAGCAAGCACAGGCAGCGCAGCAAGCACAGGCAGCACAGCAAGCACAGGCAGCAGGCAAAGGCAGCACAGCAAGCACAGGCAGCAAGCACAGGCAGCACAGCAAGCACAGGCAGCGCAGCAAGTACAGCAAGCACAGGCAGCAAGCACAGGCAGCACAGCAAGCACAGGCAGCAAGCACAGGCAGCAAGCACAGGCAGCACACCAAGTACAGGCAGCACAGCAAGCACAGGCAGAAAGCACAGGCAGCACAGCAAGCACAGGCAGAAAGCACAGGCAGCACAGCAAGCACAGGCAGAAAGCACAGGCAGCACAGCAAGCACAGGCAGCAAGCACAGGCAGCACAGCAAGCACAGGCAGCACAGCAAGTACAGCAAGCACAGGCAGCAAGCACAGGCAGCACAGCAAGCACAGGCAGCAAGCACAGGCAACACAGTAAGCACAGGCAGCAAGCACAGGCAGCACAGCAAGCACAGGCAGCAAGCACAGGCATGTTAGAAACCCGCAAAATAGCTCGACGAGATGTGTTCGTTTTAGCGATTCTGGGGGAAGTGCAGAGGGGTCAAGCTCCGTCCTCTTTCCAACAGGCAAAGCCTGCTCCGATCTTCGGCGAGATTCACTCTCGCATTTGTTTACAATGCTTACTCTTACTGAGACGCAGGTCAATGCACCGGCCGCCGAGGTAAACATATGATCCGCGACTCTCGGCGCCTCCAAAAACAGGTGACACAGCAACGCACTGTCGTGTGCCACTCTCGAATTACCGCGTGTTATGGGCGAAATCAAATGCATCGCTAACAGGCAGCATAGCAAGCACAGGCAGCACAGCAAACACAGGCAGCAAGCACAGGCAGCACAGCAAGCACAGGCAGCAAGCACAGGCAGCACAGCAAGCACAGGCAGCACAGCAAGCAGAGGCAACAAGCACAGGCAGCACAGCAAGTACAGGCAGCAAGCACAGGCAGCACAGGCAGCAAGCACATGCAGCTCAGCAAGCACAGGCAGCACAGCAAGCACAGGCAGCAAGCACAGGCAGCACAGGCAGCACAGCAAGCACAGGCAGCAAGCACAGGCAGCACAGCAAGCACAGGCAGCAAGCACAGGCAGCACAGCAAGCACAGGCAGCACAGCAAGCACAGGCAGCAAGCACAGGCAGCACAGCAAGCACAGGCAGCAAGCACAGGCAGCAAGCACAGGGAGCACACCAAGTACAGGCAGCAAGTACAGGCAGCGCAGCAAGCACAGGCAGAAAGCACAGGCAGCACAGCAAGCACAGGCAGAAAGCACAGGCAGCACAGCAAGCACAGGCAGCAAGCACAGGCAGCACAGCAAGCACAGGCAGCACAGCAAGCACAGGCAGCAAGCCCAGGCAGCAAGCACAGGCAGCAAGCACAGGCAGCACAGCAAGTACAGCAAGCACAGGCAGCAAGCACAGGCAGCACATCAAGCACAGTCAGCAAGCACAGGCAGCAAAGCAAGCACAAGCACAGGCAGCACAGGCAGCACAGCGAGCACAGGCAGCACAGCAAGCACAGGCAGCAAGCACACACAGGCAGCACAGCAAGCACAGGCAGCAAGCACAGGCAGCACAGGCAGCACAGCAAACACAGGCAGCACAGCAAGCACAGGCAGCAAACACAGGCAGCACAGCAAGCACAGGCAGCACAGCAAGCACAGGCAGCAAGCACAGGCAGCACAGCAAGCACAGGCAGCAAGCACGGGCAGCACAGCAAGCACAGGCAGCAAGCACAGGCAGCAAGCACAGGCAGCACACCAAGTACAGGCAGCAAGCACAGGCAACGCAGCAAGCACAGGCAGCACAGCAAGCACAGGCAGCAAGCACAGGCAGCAAGCACAGGCAGCACAGCAAGCACACGCAGCACAGCAAGCACAGGCAGCAAGCAAAGGCAGCACAGCAAGAACAGGCAGCAAGCACAGGCAGCACAGCAAGAACAGGCATCACAGCAAGCACAGGCAGTAAGCACAGGCAGCACAGCAAGCACAGGCAGCAAGCACAGGCAGCACACCAAGTACAGGCAGCAAGCACAGGCAGCGCAGCAAGCACAGGCAGCACAGCAAGCACAGGCAGCAAGCACAGGCAGCCCAGCAAGCATAGGCAGCAAGCACAGGCAGCACAGCAAGCACAGGCAGCAAGCACAGGCAGCACAGCAAGTACAGCAAGCACAGGCAGCAAGCACAGGCAGCACAGCAAGCACAGGCAGCACAGCAAGTACAGCAAGCACAGGCAGCAAGCACAGGCAGCAAGCACAGGCAGCACAGCAAGCACAGGCAGTAAGCACAGGCAGCACAGCAAGCACAGGCAGCAAGCACAGGCAGCACAGCAAGCACAGGCAGCAAGCACAGGCAGCAAGCACAGGCATCACAGCAAGCACAGGAAGCTAGCACAGGCATGTTAGAAACCCGCAAAATAGCTCGACGAGATGTGTTCGTTTTAGCGATTCTGGGGGAAGTGCAGAGGGGTCAAGCTCCGTCCTCTTTCCAACAGGCAAAGCCTGCTCCGATCTTCGGCGAGATTCACTCTCGCATTTGTTTACAATGCTTACTCTTACTGAGACGCAGGTCAATGCACCGGCCGCCGAGGTAAACATATGATCCGCGACTCTCGGCGCCTCCAAAAACAGGTGACACAGCAACGCACGGTCGTGTGCCACTGTCGAATTACCGCGTGTTATGGGCGAAATCAAATGCATCGCTAACAGGCAGCACAGCAAGCACAGGCAGCAAGCACAGGCTTCACAGCAAGCACAGGCAGCAAGCACAGGCAGCACAGCAAGCACAGGCAGCACACCAAGCACAGGCAGCACAGCAAGCACAGGCAGCACAGCAAGTACAGCAAGCACAGGCAGCAAGCACAGGCAGCACAGCAAGCACAGGCAGCACAGCACACACAGGCAGCACCGCAAGCACAGGCAGCACAGCAAGCACAGGCAGCAAGCACAGGCAGCACAGCAAGCACAGGCAGCAAGCACAGGCAGCACAGCAAGCACAGGCAGCAAGCACAGGCAGCACAGCAAGCACAGGCAGCAAGCACAGGCAGCAAGCACAGGCGGCACAGCAAGCACAGGCAGCAAGCACAGGCAGCACAGCAAGCACAGGCAGCACACCAAGCACAGGCAGCACGGGCAGCACGGGCAGCACAGCAAGCACAGGCAGCAAGCACAGGCAGCACAGCAAGCACAGGCAGCAAGCACAGGCAGCACAGCAAGCACAGGCAGCAAGCACAGGCAACACAGCAAGCACAGGCAGCACAGCAAGCATAGGCAGCAAACACAGGCAGCACAGCAAGCACAGGCAGCACAGCAAGCACAGGCAGCAAGCACAGGCAGCACAGGCAGCACAGCAAACACAGGCAGCACAGCAAGCACAGGCAGCAAGCACAGGCAGCACAGCAAGCACAGGCAGCAAGCACAGGCAGCACAGGCAGCACAGCAAGCACAGGCAGCAAAGCACAGGCAGCACAGGCAGCACAGCGAGCACAGGTAGCACAGCAAGCACAGGCAGCAAGCACAGGCAGCACAGCAAGCACAGGCAGCAAGCACAGGCAGCACAGCAAGCACAGGCAGCAAGCAAGCACAGGCAGCACACCAAGCACAGGCAGCACAGGCAGCACAGCAAGCACAGGCAGCAAGCACAGGCAGCACAGCAAGCACAGGCAGCAAGTACAGGCAGCACAGCAAGCACAGGCAGCAAGCACAGGCGGCACAGCGAGCACAGGCAGCAAGCACAGGCAGCACAGCAAGCACAGGCAGCACACCAAGCACAGGCAGCACGGGCAGCACGGGCAGCACAGCAAGCACAGGCAGCAAGCACAGGCAGCACAGCAAGCACAGGCAGCACAGCAAGCACAGGCAGCAAGCACAGGAAACACAGCAAGCACAGGCAGCAAGCACAGGCAGCAAGCACAGGAAACACAGCAAGCACAGACAGCAAGCACAGGCAGCGCAGCAAAGCACAGGCAGCGCAGCAAGCACAGGCAGCAAACACAGGCAGCACAGCAAGCACAGGCAGCAAGCACAGGCAGCACAGGCAGCACAGCAAGCACAGGCAGCAAGCACAGGCAGCACAGCAAGCACAGGCAGCACAGCAAGCACAGGCAGCAAGCACAGGCAGCACAGCAAGCACAGGCAGCACAGCAAGCACAGGCAGCAAGTACAGGTAGCAAGCACAGGCAGCACACCAAGTACAGGCAGCAAGCACAGGCAACACAGCAAGCACAGGCAGCACAGCAAGCACAGACAGCAAGCACAGGCAGCACAGCAAGCACAGGCAGCAAGCACAGGCAGCACAGCAAGCACAGGCAGCAAGCACAGGCAGCGCAGCAAGCACAGGCAGCAAGCACAGGCAGCACAGCAAGCACAGGCAGCAAGCACAGGCAGCACAGCAAGTACAGCAAGCACAGGCAGCAAGCACAGGCATCAAGCACAGGCAGCAAGCACAGGCAACACAGTAAGCACAGGCAGCAAGCACAGGCAGCACAGCAAGCACAGGCAGCAAGCACAGGCATGTTAGAAACAAGCAAAATAGCTCGACGAGATGTGTTCGTTTTAGCGATTCTGGGGGAAGTGCAGAGGTGTCAAGCTGCGTCCTCTTTCCAACAGGCAAAGCCTGCTCCGATCTTCGGCGAGATTCACTCTCGCATCTGTTTACAATGCTTACTCTTACTGAGACGCAGGTCAATGCACCGGCCGCCGAGGTAAACATATGATCCGCGACTCTCGGCGCCTCCAAAAACAGGTGACACAGCAACGCACTGTCGTGTGCCACTCTCGAATTACCGCGTGTTATGGGCGAAATCAAATGCATCGCTAACAGGCAGCATAGCAAGCACAGGCAGCACAGCAAACACAGGCAGCAAGCACAGGCAGCACAGCAAGCACAGGCAGCAAGCACAGGCAGCACAGCAAGCACAGGCAGCACAGCAAGCAGAGGCAACAAGCACAGGCAGCACAGCAAGTACAGGCAGCAAGCACAGGCAGCACAGCAAGCACAGGCAGCAAGCACATGCAGCTCAGCAAGCACAGGCAGCACAGCAAGCACAGGCAGCAAGCACAGGCAGCACAGGCATCACAGCAAGCACAGGCAGCAAGCACAGGCAGCACAGCAAGCACAGGCAGCACAGCAAGCACAGGCAGCAAGCACAGGCAGCACAGCAAGCACAGGCAGCAAGCACAGGCAGCACAGCAAGCACAGCAAACACAGGCAGCAAGCACAGGCATGTTAGAAACCCGCAAAATAGCTCGACGAGATGTGTTCGTTTTAGCGATTCTGGGGGAAGTGCAGAGGGGTCAAGCTGCGTCCTCTTTCCAACAGGCAAAGCCTGCTCCGATCTTCGGCGAGATTCACTCTCGCATTTGTTTACAATGCTTACTCTTACTGAGACGCAGGTCAATGCACCGGCCGCCGAGGTAAACATATGATCCGCGACTCTCGGCGCCTCCAAAAACAGGTGACGCAGCAACGCACTGTCGTGTGCCACTGTCGAATTACCGGGTGTTATGGGCGAAATCAAATGCATCGCTAACAGGCAGCACAGCAAGCACAGGCAGCACAGCAAGCACAGCAAGCACAGGCAGCAAGCACAGGCAGCACAGCACGCACAGGCAGCAAGCACAGGCAGCAAGCACAGGCAGCAAGCACAGGCAGCAAGCACAGGCATGTTAGAAACCCGCAAAATAGCTCGACGAGATGTGTTCGTTTTAGCGATTCTGGGGGAAGTGCAGAGGGGTCAAGCTCCGTCCTCTTTCCAACAGGCAAAGCCTGCTCCGATCTTCGGCGAGATTCACTCTCGCATTTGTTTACAATGCTTACTCTTACTGAGACGCAGGTCAATGCACCGGCCGCCGAGGTAAACATATGATCCGCGACTCTCGGCGCCTCCAAAAACAGGTGACACAGCAACGCACTGTCGTGTGCCACTGTCGAATTACCGCGTGTTATGGGCGAAATCAAATGCATCGCTAACAGGCAGCACAGCAAGCACAGGCAGCACAGCAAGCACAGGCAGCAAGCACAGGCAGCACAGCAAGCACAGGCAGCACACCAAGCACAGGCAGCACAGCAAGCACAGGCAGCACAGCAAGTACAGCAAGCACAGGCAGCAAGCACAGGCAGCACAGCAAGCACAGGCAGCACAGCACACACAGGCAGCACAGCAAGCACAGGCAGCACAGCAAGCACAGGCACCAAGCACAGGCAGCACAGCAAGCACAGGCAGCAAGCACAGGCAGCACAGCAAGCACAGGCAGCAAGCACAGGCAGCACAGCAAACACAGGCAGCACAGCAAGCACAGGCAGCAAGCACAGGCAGCACAGCAAGCACAGGCAGCAAGCACAGGCATGTTAGAAACCCGCAAAATAGCTCGACGAGATGTGTTCGTTTTAGCGATTCTGGGGGAAGTGCAGAGGGGTCAAGCTCCGTCCTCTTTCCAACAGGCAAAGCCTGCTCCGATCTTCGGCGAGATTCACTCTCGTATTTGTTTACAATGCTTACTCTTACTGAGACGCAGGTCAATGCACCGGCCGCCGAGGTAAACATATGATCCGCGACTCTCGGCGCCTCCAAAAACAGGTGACACAGCAACGCACTGTCGTGTGCCACTGTCGAATTACCGCGTGTTATGGGCGAAATCAAATGCATCGCTAACAGGCAGCACAGCAAGCACAGGCAGCACAGCAAGCACAGGCAGCAAGCACAGGCAGCACAGCAAGCACAGGCAGCACACCAAGCACAGGCAGCACAGCAAGCACAGGCAGCACAGCAAGTACAGCAAGCACAGGCAGCAAGCACAGGCAGCACAGCAAGCACAGGCAGCACAGCACACACAGGCAGCACAGCAAGCACAGGCAGCACAGCAAGCACAGGCACCAAGCACAGGCAGCACAGCAAGCACAGGCAGCAAGCACAGGCAGCACAGCAAGCACAGGCAGCAAGCACAGGCAGCACAGCAAACACAGGCAGCACAGCAAGCACAGGCAGCAAGCACAGGCAGCACAGCAAGCACAGGCAGCAAGCACAGGCAGCACAGCAAGCACAGGCAGCAAGCACAGGCAGCAAGCACAGGAAACACAGCAAGCACAGGCAGCAAGCACAGGCAGCGCAGCAAAGCACAGGCAGCGCAGCAAGCACAGGCAGCACAGCAAGCACAAACAGCAAGCACAGGCAGCACAGCAAGCACTGGCAGCACAGCAAGCACAGGCAGCAAGCACAGGCAGCAAGCACAGGCAGCACAGGCAGCAAGCACAGGCAGCACAGCAAGCACAGGCAGCAAGCACAGGCAGCAAGCACAGGCATCACAGCAAGCACAGGAAGCTAGCACAGGCATGTTAGAAACCCGCAAAATAGCTCGACGAGATGTGTTCGTTTTAGCGATTCTGGGGGAAGTGCAGAGGGGTCAAGCTCCGTCCTCTTTCCAACAGGCAAAGCCTGCTCCGATCTTCGGCGAGATTCACTCTCGCATTTGTTTACAATGCTTACTCTTACTGAGACGCAGGTCAATGCACCGGCCGCCGAGGTAAACATATGATCCGCGACTCTCGGCGCCTCCAAAAACAGGTGACACAGCAACGCACTGTCGTGTGCCACTGTCGAATTACCGCGTGTTATGGGCGAAATCAAATGCATCGCTAACAGGCAGCACAGCAAGCACAGGCAGCAAGCACAGGCAGCACAGCAAGCACAGGCAGCAAGCACAGGCAGCACAGCAAGCACAGGCAGCACACCAAGCACAGGCAGCACAGCAAGTACAGCAAGCACAGGCAGCAAGCACAGGCAGCACAGCAAGCACAGGCAGCACAGCACACACAGGCAGCACAGCAAGCACAGGCAGCACAGCAAGCACAGGCACCAAGCACAGGCAGCACAGCAAGCACAGGCAGCAAGCACAGGCAGCACAGCAAGCACAGGCAGCAAGCACAGGCAGCACAGCAAGCACAGGCAGCAAGCACAGGTAGCAAGCACAGGAAACACAGCAAGCACAGGCAGCAAGCACAGGCAGCGCAGCAAAGCACAGGCAGCGCAGCAAGCACAGGCAGCACAGCAAGCACAAACAGCAAGCACAGGCAGCACAGCAAGCACTGGCAGCACAGCAAGCACAGGCAGCAAGCACAGGCAGCAAGCACAGGCAGCACAGCAAGCACAGGCAGCAAGCACAGGCAGCACAGCAAGCACAGGCAGCAAGCACAGGCAGCAAGCACAGGCATCACAGCAAGCACAGGAAGCTAGCACAGGCATGTTAGAAACCCGCAAAATAGCTCGACGAGATGTGTTCGTTTTAGCGATTCTGGGGGAAGTGCAGAGGGGTCAAGCTCCGTCCTCTTTCCAACAGGCAAAGCCTGCTCCAATCTTCGGCGAGATTCACTCTCGCATTTGTTTACAATGCTTACTCTTACTGAGACGCAGGTCAATGCACCGGCCGCCGAGGTAAACATATGATCCGCGATTCTCGGCGCCTCCAAAAACAGGTGACACAGCAACGCACTGTCGTGTGCCACTCTCGAATTACCGCGTGTTATGGGCGAAATCAAATGCATCGCTAACAGGCAGCATAGCAAGCACAGGCAGCAAGCACAGGCAGCACAGCAAGCACAGGCAGCACAGCAAGCACAGGCAGCAAGCACAGGCAGCACAGCAAGCACAGGCAGCAAGCACAGGCAACACAGCAAGCACAGGCAGCAAGCACAGGCAGCAAGCACAGGCAGCACAGCCAGCACAGGCAGCAAGCACAGGCAACACAGCAAGCACAGGCAGCAAGCACAGGCAGCAAGCACAGGCAGCACACCAAGTACAGGCAGCACAGCAAGCACAGGCAGAAAGCACAGGCAGCACAGCAAGCACAGGCAGAAAGCACAGGCAGCACAGCAAGCACAGGCAGCAAGCACAGGCAGCACAGCAAACACAGGCAGCAAGCACAGGCAGCAAGCACAGGCAGCACAGCAAGCACAGGCAGCAAGCACAGGCAGCACAGCAAGCACAGGCAGCAAGCACAGGCAACACAGCAAGCACAGACAGCACAGCAAGCATAGGCAGCAAACACAGGCAGCACAGCAAGCACAGGCAGCAAGCACAGGCAGCGCAGCAAGCACAGGCAGCGCAGCAAGCACAGGCAGCAAACACAGGCAGCACAGCAAGCACAGGCAGCAAGCACAGGCAGCACAGCAAACACAGGCAGCACAGCAAGCACAGGCAGCAAGCACAGGCAGCACAGCAAGCACAGGCAGCAAGCACAGGCAGCACAGCAAGCACAGGCAGCAAGCACAGGCAGCAAGCACAGGAAACACAGCAAGCACAGGCAGCAAGCACAGGCAGCGCAGCAAAGCACAGGCAGCGCAGCAAGCACAGGCAGCACAGCAAGCACAAACAGCAAGCACAGGCAGCACAGCAAGCACTGGCAGCACAGCAAGCACAGGCAGCAAGCACAGGCAGCAAGCACAGGCAGCACAGGCAGCAAGCACAGGCAGCACAGCAAGCACAGGCAGCAAGCACAGGCAGCAAGCACAGGCATCACAGCAAGCACAGGAAGCTAGCACAGGCATGTTAGAAACCCGCAAAATAGCTCGACGAGATGTGTTCGTTTTAGCGATTCTGGGGGAAGTGCAGAGGGGTCAAGCTCCGTCCTCTTTCCAACAGGCAAAGCCTGCTCCGATCTTCGGCGAGATTCACTCTCGCATTTGTTTACAATGCTTACTCTTACTGAGACGCAGGTCAATGCACCGGCCGCCGAGGTAAACATATGATCCGCGACTCTCGGCGCCTCCAAAAACAGGTGACACAGCAACGCACTGTCGTGTGCCACTGTCGAATTACCGCGTGTTATGGGCGAAATCAAATGCATCGCTAACAGGCAGCACAGCAAGCACAGGCAGCAAGCACAGGCAGCACAGCAAGCACAGGCAGCAAGCACAGGCAGCACAGCAAGCACAGGCAGCACACCAAGCACAGGCAGCACAGCAAGTACAGCAAGCACAGGCAGCAAGCACAGGCAGCACAGCAAGCACAGGCAGCACAGCACACACAGGCAGCACAGCAAGCACAGGCAGCACAGCAAGCACAGGCACCAAGCACAGGCAGCACAGCAAGCACAGGCAGCAAGCACAGGCAGCACAGCAAGCACAGGCAGCAAGCACAGGCAGCACAGCAAGCACAGGCAGCAAGCACAGGTAGCAAGCACAGGAAACACAGCAAGCACAGGCAGCAAGCACAGGCAGCGCAGCAAAGCACAGGCAGCGCAGCAAGCACAGGCAGCACAGCAAGCACAAACAGCAAGCACAGGCAGCACAGCAAGCACTGGCAGCACAGCAAGCACAGGCAGCAAGCACAGGCAGCAAGCACAGGCAGCACAGCAAGCACAGGCAGCAAGCACAGGCAGCACAGCAAGCACAGGCAGCAAGCACAGGCAGCAAGCACAGGCATCACAGCAAGCACAGGAAGCTAGCACAGGCATGTTAGAAACCCGCAAAATAGCTCGACGAGATGTGTTCGTTTTAGCGATTCTGGGGGAAGTGCAGAGGGGTCAAGCTCCGTCCTCTTTCCAACAGGCAAAGCCTGCTCCAATCTTCGGCGAGATTCACTCTCGCATTTGTTTACAATGCTTACTCTTACTGAGACGCAGGTCAATGCACCGGCCGCCGAGGTAAACATATGATCCGCGATTCTCGGCGCCTCCAAAAACAGGTGACACAGCAACGCACTGTCGTGTGCCACTCTCGAATTACCGCGTGTTATGGGCGAAATCAAATGCATCGCTAACAGGCAGCATAGCAAGCACAGGCAGCAAGCACAGGCAGCACAGCAAGCACAGGCAGCACAGCAAGCACAGGCAGCAAGCACAGGCAGCACAGCAAGCACAGGCAGCAAGCACAGGCAACACAGCAAGCACAGGCAGCAAGCACAGGCAGCACAGCCAGCACAGGCAGCAAGCACAGGCAACACAGCAAGCACAGGCAGCAAGCACAGGCAGCAAGCACAGGCAGCACACCAAGTACAGGCAGCACAGCAAGCACAGGCAGAAAGCACAGGCAGCACAGCAAGCACAGGCAGAAAGCACAGGCAGCACAGCAAGCACAGGCAGCAAGCACAGGCAGCACAGCAAACACAGGCAGCAAGCACAGGCAGCAAGCACAGGCAGCACAGCAAGCACAGGCAGCAAGCACAGGCAGCACAGCAAGCACAGGCAGCAAGCACAGGCAACACAGCAAGCACAGACAGCACAGCAAGCATAGGCAGCAAACACAGGCAGCACAGCAAGCACAGGCAGCAAGCACAGGCAGCGCAGCAAGCACAGGCAGCGCAGCAAGCACAGGCAGCAAACACAGGCAGCACAGCAAGCACAGGCAGCAAGCACAGGCAGCACAGCAAACACAGGCAGCAAGCACAGGCAGCACACCAAGTACAGGCAGCACAGCAAGCACAGGCAGAAAGCACAGGCAGCACAGCAAGCACAGGCAGAAAGCACAGGCAGCACAGCAAGCACAGGCAGCAAGCACAGGCAGCACAGCAAGCACAGGCAGCACAGCAAGCACAGGCAGCAAGCACGGGCAGCACAGCAAGCACAGGCAGCAAGCACAGGCAGCAAGCACAGGCAGCACACCAAGTACAGGCAGCAAGCACAGGCAACGCAGCAAGCACAGGCAGCACAGCAAGCACAGACAGCAAGCACAGGCAGCACAGCAAGCACAGGCAGCAAGCACAGGCAGCAAGCACAGGCAGCACAGGCTGCACAGCAAGCACAGGCAGGAAGCACAGGCAGCACAGCAAGCACAGGCAGCAAGCACAGGCAGCAAGCACAGGCAGCACAGCAAGCACAGGCAGCAAGCACAGGCAGCACAGCAAGCACACGCAGCACAGCAAGCACAGGCAGCAAGCACAGGCAGCACAGCAAGAACAGGCAGCAAGCACAGGCAGCACAGCAAGAACAGGCATCACAGCAAGCACAGGCAGTAAGCACAGGCAGCACAGCAAGCACAGGCAGCAAGCACAGGCAGCACACCAAGTACAGGCAGCAAGCACAGGCAGCGCAGCAAGCACAGGCAGCACAGCAAGCACAGGCAGCAAGCACAGGCAGCCCAGCAAGCATAGGCAGCACAGCAAGCACAGGCAGCAAGCACAGGCAGCACAGCAAGAACAGGCAGCAAGCACAGGCAGCACAGCAAGAACAGGCATCACAGCAAGCACAGGCAGTAAGCACAGGCAGCACAGCAAGCACAGGCAGCAAGCACAGGCAGCACACCAAGTACAGGCAGCAAGCACAGGCAGCGCAGCAAGCACAGGCAGCACAGCAAGCACAGGCAGCAAGCACAGGCAGCACAGCAAGCACAGGCAGCAAGCACAGGCAACACAGCAAGCACAGACAGCACAGCAAGCATAGGCAGCAAACACAGGCAGCACAGCAAGCACAGGCAGCAAGCACAGGCAGCGCAGCAAGCACAGGCAGCGCAGCAAGCACAGGCAGCAAACACAGGCAGCACAGCAAGCACAGGCAGCAAGCACAGGCAGCACAGCAAACACAGGCAGCAAGCACAGGCAGCACACCAAGTACAGGCAGCACAGCAAGCACAGGCAGAAAGCACAGGCAGCACAGCAAGCACAGGCAGAAAGCACAGGCAGCACAGCAAGCACAGGCAGCAAGCACAGGCAGCACAGCAAGCACAGGCAGCACAGCAAGCACAGGCAGCAAGCACGGGCAGCACAGCAAGCACAGGCAGCAAGCACAGGCAGCAAGCACAGGCAGCACACCAAGTACAGGCAGCAAGCACAGGCAACGCAGCAAGCACAGGCAGCACAGCAAGCACAGACAGCAAGCACAGGCAGCACAGCAAGCACAGGCAGCAAGCACAGGCAGCAAGCACAGGCAGCACAGGCTGCACAGCAAGCACAGGCAGGAAGCACAGGCAGCACAGCAAGCACAGGCAGCAAGCACAGGCAGCAAGCACAGGCAGCACAGCAAGCACAGGCAGCAAGCACAGGCAGCACAGCAAGCACACGCAGCACAGCAAGCACAGGCAGCAAGCACAGGCAGCACAGCAAGAACAGGCAGCAAGCACAGGCAGCACAGCAAGAACAGGCATCACAGCAAGCACAGGCAGTAAGCACAGGCAGCACAGCAAGCACAGGCAGCAAGCACAGGCAGCACACCAAGTACAGGCAGCAAGCACAGGCAGCGCAGCAAGCACAGGCAGCACAGCAAGCACAGGCAGCAAGCACAGGCAGCCCAGCAAGCATAGGCAGCAAGCACAGGCAGCACAGCAAGCACAGGCAGCAAGCACAGGCAGCACAGCAAGTACAGCAAGCACAGGCAGCAAGCACAGGCAGCACAGCAAGTACAGCAAGCACAGGCAGCAAGCACAGGCAGCACAGCAAGCACAGGCAGAAAGCACAGGCAGCACAGCAAGCACAGGCAGCAAGCACAGGCAGCACAGCAAACACAGGCAGCAAGCACAGGCAGCACAGCAAGCACAGGCAGCAAGCACAGGCAGCACAGGCAGCAAGCACAGGCAGCACAGCAAGCACAGGCAGCACAGCAAGCACAGGCAGCAAGCACAGGCAACACAGCAAGCACAGACAGCACAGCAAGCATAGGCAGCAAACACAGGCAGCACAGCAAGCACAGGCAGCACAGCAAGCACAGGCAGCAAGCACAGGCAGCACAGCAAGCACAGGCAGCAAGCACAGGCAGCACAGCAAGCACAGGCAGCAAGCACAGGCAACACAGCAAGCACAGGCAGCAAGCACAGGCAACACACCAAGTACAGGCAGCACAGCAAGCACAGGCAGAAAGCACAGGCAGCACAGCAAGCACAGGCAGAAAGCACAGGCAGCACAGCAAGCACAGGCAGCAAGCACAGGCAGCACAGCAAACACAGGCAGCAAGCACAGGCAGCACAGCAAGCACAGGCAGCAAGCACAGGCAGCACAGCAAGCACAGGCAGCAAGCACAGGCAGCACAGCAAGCACAGGCAGCAAGCACAGGCAACACAGCAAGCACAGACAGCACAGCAAGCATAGGCAGCAAACACAGGCAGCACAGCAAGCACAGGCAGCAAGCACAGGCAGCGCAGCAAGCACAGGCAGCGCAGCAAGCACAGGCAGCAAACACAGGCAGCACAGCAAGCACAGGCAGCAAGCACAGGCAGCACAGCAAACACAGGCAGCAAGCACAGGCAGCACACCAAGTACAGGCAGCACAGCAAGCACAGGCAGAAAGCACAGGCAGCACAGCAAGCACAGGCAGAAAGCACAGGCAGCACAGCAAGCACAGGCAGCAAGCACAGGCAGCACAGCAAGCACAGGCAGCAAGCACAGGCAGCAAGCACAGGCAGCACAGCAAGCACAGGCAGCAAGCACAGGCATGTTAGAAACCCGCAAAATAGCTCGACGAGATGTGTTCGTTTTAGCGATTCTGGGGGAAGTGCAGAGGGGTCAAGCTGCGTCCTCTTTCCAACAGGCAAAGCCTGCTCCGATCTTCGGCGAGATTCACTCTCGCATTTGTTTACAATGCTTACTCTTACTGAGACGCAGGTCAATGCACCGGCCGCCGAGGTAAACATATGATCCGCGACTCTCGGCGCCTCCAAAAACAGGTGACGCAGCAACGCACTGTCGTGTGCCACTGTCGAATTACCGGGTGTTATGGGCGAAATCAAATGCATCGCTAACAGGCAGCACAGCAAGCACAGGCAGCACAGCAAGCACAGGCAGCAAGCACAGGCAACACAGCAAGCACAGGCAGCACAGCAAGCACAGGCAGCAAGCACGGGCAGCACAGCAAGCACAGGCAGCAAGCACAGGCAGCAAGCACAGGCAGCACACCAAGTACAGGCAGCAAGCACAGGCAACGCAGCAAGCACAGGCAGCACAGCAAGCACAGACAGCAAGCACAGGCAGCACAGCAAGCACAGGCAGCAAGCACAGGCAGCAAGCACAGGCAGCACAGGCTGCACAGCAAGCACAGGCAGGAAGCACAGGCAGCACAGCAAGCACAGGCAGCAAGCACAGGCAGCAAGCACAGGCAGCACAGCAAGCACAGGCATCAAGCACAGGCAGCACAGCAAGCACACGCAGCACAGCAAGCACAGGCAGCAAGCACAGGCAGCAGAGCAAGAACAGGCAGCAAGCACAGGCAGCACAGCAAGAACAGGCATCACAGCAAGCACAGGCAGTAAGCACAGGCAGCACAGCAAGCACAGGCAGCAAGCACAGGCAGCACACCAAGTACAGGCAGCAAGCACAGGCAGCGCAGCAAGCACAGGCAGCACAGCAAGCACAGGCAGCAAGCACAGGCAGCCCAGCAAGCATAGGCAGCAAGCACAGGCAGCACAGCAAGCACAGGCAGCAAGCACAGGCAGCACAGCAAGAACAGCAAGCACAGGCAGCAAGCACAGGCAGCACAGCAAGTACAGCAAGCACAGGCAGCAAGCACAGGCAGCACAGCAAGCACAGGCAGAAAGCACAGGCAGCACAGCAAGCACAGGCAGCAAGCACAGGCAGCACAGCAAACACAGGCAGCAAGCACAGGCAGCACAGCAAGCACAGGCAGCAAGCACAGGCAGCACAGGCAGCAAGCACAGGCAGCACAGCAAGCACAGGCAGCAAGCACAGGAAACACAGCAAGCACAGACAGCACAGCAAGCATAGGCAGCAAACACAGGCAGCACAGCAAGCACAGGCAGCACAGCAAGCACAGGCAGCAAGCACAGGCAGCACAGCAAGCACAGGCAGCACAGCAAGCACAGGCAGCACAGCAAGCACAGGCAGAAAGCACAGGCAGCACAGCAAGCACAGGCAGCAAGCACAGGCAGCACAGCAAACACAGGCAGCAAGCACAGGCAGCACAGCAAGCACAGGCAGCAAGCACAGGCAGCACAGCAAGCACAGGCAGCAAGCACAGGCAGCACAGCAAGCACAGGCAGCAAGCACAGGCAACACAGCAAGCACAGACAGCACAGCAAGCATAGGCAGCAAACACAGGCAGCACAGCAAGCACAGGCAGCACAGCAAGCACAGGCAGCAAGCACAGGCAGCACAGCAAGCACAGGCAGCAAGCACAGGCAGCACAGCAAGCACAGGCAGCAAGCACAGGCAACACAGCAAGCACAGGCAGCAAGCACAGGCAACACACCAAGTACAGGCAGCACAGCAAGCACAGGCAGAAAGCACAGGCAGCACAGCAAGCACAGGCAGAAAGCACAGGCAGCACAGCAAGCACAGGCAGCAAGCACAGGCAGCACAGCAAACACAGGCAGCAAGCACAGGCAGCACAGCAAGCACAGGCAGCAAGCACAGGCATCACAGCAAGCACAGGCAGCAAGCACAGGCAGCACAGCAAGCACAGGCAGCAAGCACAGGCAACACAGCAAGCACAGACAGCACAGCAAGCATAGGCAGCAAACACAGGCAGCACAGCAAGCACAGGCAGCAAGCACAGGCAGCGCAGCAAGCACAGGCAGCGCAGCAAGCACAGGCAGCAAACACAGGCAGCACAGCAAGCACAGGCAGCAAGCACAGGCAGCACAGCAAACACAGGCAGCAAGCACAGGCAGCACACCAAGTACAGGCAGCACAGCAAGCACAGGCAGAAAGCACAGGCAGCACAGCAAGCACAGGCAGAAAGCACAGGCAGCACAGCAAGCATAGGCAGCAAGCACAGGCAGCACAGCAAGCACAGGCAGCAAGCACAGGCAGCAAGCACAGGCAGCACAGCAAGCACAGGCAGCAAGCACAGGCATGTTAGAAACCCGCAAAATAGCTCGACGAGATGTGTTCGTTTTAGCGATTCTGGGGGAAGTGCAGAGGGGTCAAGCTGCGTCCTCTTTCCAACAGGCAAAGCCTGCTCCGATCTTCGGCGAGATTCACTCTCGCATTTGTTTACAATGCTTACTCTTACTGAGACGCAGGTCAATGCACCGGCCGCCGAGGTAAACATATGATCCGCGACTCTCGGCGCCTCCAAAAACAGGTGACGCAGAAACGCACTGTCGTGTGCCACTGTCGAATTACCGGGTGTTATGGGCGAAATCAAATGCATCGCTAACAGGCAGCACAGCAAGCACAGGCAGCACAGCAAGCACAGGCAGCAAGCACAGGCAGCACAGCAAGCACAGGCAGCACAGCAAGCACAGGCAGCAAGCACGGGCAGCATAGCAAGCACAGGCAGCACAGCAAGCACAGGCAGCAAGCACAGGCAGCACACCAAGTACAGGCAGCAAGCACAGGCAACGCAGCAAGCACAGGCAGCAAGCACAGGCAGCACAGGCAGCACAGCAAGCACAGGCAGGAAGCACAGGCAGCACAGCAAGCACAGGCAGCAAGCACAGGCAGCAAGCACAGGCAGCACAGCAAGCACAGGCAGCAAGCACAGGCAGCAAGCACAGGCAGCACAGCAAGCACACGCAGCACAGCAAGCACAGGCAACAAGCACAGGCAGCACAGCAAGAACAGGCAGCAAGCACAGGCAGCACAGCAAGAACAGGCATCACAGCAAGCACAGGCAGTAAGCACAGGCAGCACAGCAAGCACAGGCAGCACACCAAGTACAGGCAGCAAGCACAGGCAGCGCAGCAAGCACAGGCAGCACAGCAAGCACAGGCAGCAAGCACAGGCAGCCCAGCAAGCATAGGCAGCAAGCACAGGCAGCACAGCAAGCACAGGCAGCAAGCACAGGCAGCACAGCAAGTACAGCAAGCACAGGCAGCAAGCACAGGCAGCACAGCAAGCACAGGCAGCACAGCAAGTACAGCAAGCACAGGCAGCAAGCACAGGCAGCACAGCAAGCACAGGCAGCAAGCACAGGCAGCACAGCAAGCACAGGCAGCAAGCACAGGCAGCACAGCAAGCACAGGCAGCAAGCACAGGAAGCTAGCACAGGCATGTTAGAAACCCGCAAAATAGCTCGACGAGATGTGTTCGTTTTAGCGATTCTGGGGGAAGTGCAGAGGGGTCAAGCTCCGTCCTCTTTCCAACAGGCAAAGCCTGCTCCGATCTTCGGCGAGATTCACTCTCGCATTTGTTTACAATGCTTACTCTTACTGAGACGCAGGTCAATGCACCGGCCGCCGAGGTAAACATATGATCCGCGACTCTCGGCGCCTCCAAAAACAGGTGACACAGCAACGCACTGTCGTGTGCCACTGTCGAATTACCGCGTGTTATGGGCGAAATCAAATGCATCGCTAACAGGCAGCACAGCAAGCACAGGCAGCAAGCACAGGCAGCACAGCAAACACAGGCAGCAAGCACAGGCAGCAAGCACAGGCAGCACAGCAAGCACAGGCAGCAAGCACAGGCAGCACAGCAAGCACAGGCAGCAAGCACAGGCAACACAGCAAGCACAGACAGCACAGCAAGCATAGGCAGCAAACACAGGCAGCACAGCAAGCACAGGCAGCAAGCACAGGCAGCGCAGCAAGCACAGGCAGCAAACACAGGCAGCACAGCAAGCACAGGCAGCAAGCACAGGCAGCACAGCAAACACAGGCAGCAAGCACAGGCAGCACACCAAGTACAGGCAGCACAGCAAGCACAGGCAGAAAGCACAGGCAGCACAGCAAGCACAGGCAGAAAGCACAGGCAGCACAGCAAGCACAGGCAGCAAGCACAGGCAGCACAGCAAGCACAGGCAGCAAGCACAGGCAGCAAGCACAGGCAGCACAGCAAGCACAGGCATGTTAGAAACCCGCAAAATAGCTCGACGAGATGTGTTCGTTTTAGCGATTCTGGGGGAAGTGCAGAGGGGTCAAGCTGCGTCCTCTTTCCAACAGGCAAAGCCTGCTCCGATCTTCGGCGAGATTCACTCTCGCATTTGTTTACAATGCTTACTCTTACTGAGACGCAGGTCAATGCACCGGCCGCCGAGGTAAACATATGATCCGCGACTCTCGGCGCCTCCAAAAACAGGTGACGCAGCAACGCACTGTCGTGTGCCACTGTCGAATTACCGGGTGTTATGGGCGAAATCAAATGCATCGCTAACAGGCAGCACAGCAAGCACAGGCAGCACAGCAAGCACAGGCAGCAAGCACAGGCAGCACAGCAAGCACAGGCAGCACAGCAAGCACAGGCAGCAAGCACGGGCAGCACAGCAAGCACAGGCAGCAAGCACAGGCAGCAAGCACAGGCAGCACACCAAGTACAGGCAGCAAGCACAGGCAACGCAGCAAGCACAGGCAGCACAGCAAGCACAGACAGCAAGCACAGGCAGCACAGCAAGCACAGGCAGCAAGCACAGGCAGCAAGCACAGGCAGCACAGGCTGCACAGCAAGCACAGGCAGGAAGCACAGGCAGCACAGCAAGCACAGGCAGCAAGCACAGGCAGCAAGCACAGGCAGCACAGCAAGCACAGGCAGCAAGCACAGGCAGCACAGCAAGCACACGCAGCACAGCAAGCACAGGCAGCAAGCACAGGCAGCACAGCAAGAACAGGCAGCAAGCACAGGCAGCACAGCAAGAACAGGCATCACAGCAAGCACAGGCAGTAAGCACAGGCAGCACAGCAAGCACAGGCAGCAAGCACAGGCAGCACACCAAGTACAGGCAGCAAGCACAGGCAGCGCAGCAAGCACAGGCAGCACAGCAAGCACAGGCAGCAAGCACAGGCAGCCCAGCAAGCATAGGCAGCAAGCACAGGCAGCACAGCAAGCACAGGCAGCAAGCACAGGCAGCACAGCAAGTACAGCAAGCACAGGCAGCAAGCACAGGCAGCACAGCAAGTACAGCAAGCACAGGCAGCACAGCAAGCACAGGCAGAAAGCACAGGCAGCACAGCAAGCACAGGCAGCAAGCACAGGCAGCACAGCAAACACAGGCAGCAAGCACAGGCAGCACAGCAAGCACAGGCAGCAAGCACAGGCAGCACAGGCAGCAAGCACAGGCAGCACAGCAAGCACAGGCAGCACAGCAAGCACAGGCAGCAAGCACAGGCAACACAGCAAGCACAGACAGCACAGCAAGCATAGGCAGCAAACACAGGCAGCACAGCAAGCACAGGCAGCACAGCAAGCACAGGCAGCAAGCACAGGCAGCACAGCAAGCACAGGCAGCACAGCAAGCACAGGCAGAAAGCACAGGCAGCACAGCAAGCACAGGCAGCAAGCACAGGCAGCACAGCAAACACAGGCAGCAAGCACAGGCAGCACAGCAAGCACAGGCAGCAAGCACAGGCAGCACAGCAAGCACAGGCAGCAAGCACAGGCAGCACAGCAAGCACAGGCAGCAAGCACAGGCAACACAGCAAGCACAGACAGCACAGCAAGCATAGGCAGCAAACACAGGCAGCACAGCAAGCACAGGCAGCAAGCACAGGCAGCAAACACAGGCAGCACAGCAAGCACAGGCAGCAAGCACAGGCAGCACAGCAAACACAGGCAGCAAGCACAGGCAGCACACCAAGTACAGGCAGCACAGCAAGCACAGGCAGAAAGCACAGGCAGCACAGCAAGCACAGGCAGAAAGCACAGGCAGCACAGCAAGCACAGGCAGCAAGCACAGGCAGCACAGCAAGCACAGGCAGCAAGCACAGGCAGCAAGCACAGGCAGCACAGCAAGCACAGGCAGCAAGCACAGGCATGTTAGAAACCCGCAAAATAGCTCGACGAGATGTGTTCGTTTTAGCGATTCTGGGGGAAGTGCAGAGGGGTCAAGCTGCGTCCTCTTTCCAACAGGCAAAGCCTGCTCCGATCTTCGGCGAGATTCACTCTCGCATTTGTTTACAATGCTTACTCTTACTGAGACGCAGGTCAATGCACCGGCCGCCGAGGTAAACATATGATCCGCGACTCTCGGCGCCTCCAAAAACAGGTGACACAGCAACGCACTGTCGTGTGCCACTGTCGAATTACCGCGTGTTATGGGCGAAATCAAATGCATCGCTAACAGGCAGCACAGCAAGCACAGGCAGCAAGCACAGGCAGCACAGCAAGCACAGGCAGCAAGCACAGGCAGCACAGCAAGCACAGGCAGCACACCAAGCACAGGCAGCACAGCAAGCACAGGCAGCACAGCAAGTACAGCAAGCACAGGCAGCAAGCACAGGCAGCACAGCAAGCACAGGCAGCACAGCAAGCACAGGCAGCACAGCACACACAGGCAGCACAGCAAGCACAGGCAGCACAGCAAGCACAGGCAGCAAGCACAGGCAGCACAGCAAGCACAGGCAGCAAGCACAGGCAGCACAGCAAGCACAGGCAGCAAGCACAGGCAGCACAGCAAGCACAGGCAGCAAGCACAGGCAGCAAGCACAGGCGGCACAGCAAGCACAGGCAGCAAGCACAGGCAGCACAGCAAGCACAGGCAGCACACCAAGCACAGGCAGCACGGGCAGCACGGGCAGCACAGCAAGCACAGGCAGCAAGCACAGGCAGCACAGCAAGCACAGGCAGCAAGCACAGGCAGCACAGCAAGCACAGGCAGCAAGCACAGGCAACACAGCAAGCACAGGCAGCAAGCACAGGCAGCACAGGCAGCACAGCAAACACAGGCAGCACAGCAAGCACAGGCAGCAAGCACAGGCAGCACAGCAAGCACAGGCAGCAAGCACAGGCAGCACAGCAAGCACAGGCAGCAAGCACAGGCAGCACAGCAAGCACAGGCAGCAAGCACAGGCAGCACAGCAAGCACAGGCAGCAAGCACAGGCATCACAGCAAGCACAGGAAGCTAGCACAGGCATGTTAGAAACCCGCAAAATAGCTCGACGAGATGTGTTCGTTTTAGCGATTCTGGGGGAAGTGCAGAGGGGTCAAGCTCCGTCCTCTTTCCAACAGGCAAAGCCTGCTCCGATCTTCGGCGAGATTCACTCTCGCATTTGTTTACAATGCTTACTCTTACTGAGACGCAGGTCAATGCACCGGCCGCCGAGGTAAACATATGATCCGCGATTCTCGGCGCCTCCAAAAACAGGTGACACAGCAACGCACTGTCGTGTGCCACTCTCGAATTACCGCGTGTTATGGGCGAAATCAAATGCATCGCTAACAGGCAGCATAGCAAGCACAGGCAGCAAGCACAGGCAGCACAGCAAGCACAGGCAGCAAGCACAGGCAGCACAGCAAGCACAGGCAGCAAGCACAGGCAGCACAGCAAGCATAGGCAGCAAACACAGGCAGCACAGCAAGCACAGGCAGCAAGCACAGGCAGCGCAGCAAGCACAGGCAGCGCAGCAAGCACAGGCAGCGCAGCAAGCACAGGCAGCAAACACAGGCAGCACAGCAAGCACAGGCAGCAAGCACAGGCAGCACAGCAAACACAGGCAGCAAGCACAGGCAGCAAGCACAGGCAGCACACCAAGTACAGGCAGCACAGCAAGCACAGGCAGAAAGCACAGGCAGCACAGCAAGCACAGGCAGAAAGCACAGGCAGCACAGCAAGCACAGGCAGCAAGCACAGGCAGCACAGCAAGCACAGGCAGCACAGCAAGTACAGCAAGCACAGGCAGCAAGCACAGGCAGCACACCAAGCACAGGCAGCAAGCACAGGCAACACAGTAAGCACAGGCAGCAAGCACAGGCAGCACAGCAAGCACAGGCAGCAAGCACAGGCATGTTAGAAACCCGCAAAATAGCTCGACGAGATGTGTTCGTTTTAGCGATTCTGGGGGAAGTGCAGAGGGGTCAAGCTCCGTCCTCTTTCCAACAGGCAAAGCCTGCTCCGATCTTCGGCGAGATTCACTCTCGCATTTGTTTACAATGCTTACTCTTACTGAGACGCAGGTCAATGCACCGGCCGCCGAGGTAAACATATGATCCGCGACTCTCGGCGCCTCCAAAAACAGGTGACACAGCAACGCACAGGCAGCAAGCACAGGCAGCACAGCAAGCACAGGCAGCAAGCACAGGCAGCACAGCAAGCACAGGCAGCACAGCAAGCACAGGTAGCAAGCACAGGCAGCACAGCAAGCACAGGCAGTACAGCAAGCACAGGCAGCACAGCAATCACAGGCAGCACAGCAAGCACAGGCAGCATAGCAAGCACAGCAAGCACAGGCAGCACAGCAAGCACAGGCAGCAAGCACAGGCAGCACAGCAAACACAGGCAGCAAGCACAGGCAGCACAGCAAGCACAGGCAGCACAGCAAGTACAGCAAGCACAGGCAGCAAGCACAGGCAGCACAGCAAGCACAGGCAGTAAGCACAGGCAGCACAGCAAGCACAGGCAGCAAGCACAGGCAGCACAGCAAGCACAGGCAGCAAGCACAGGCAGCAAGCACAGGCATCACAGCAAGCACAGGAAGCTAGCACAGGCATGTTAGAAACCCGCAAAATAGCTCGACGAGATGTGTTCGTTTTAGCGATTCTGGGGGAAGTGCAGAGGGGTCAAGCTCCGTCCTCTTTCCAACAGGCAAAGCCTGCTCCGATCTTCGGCGAGATTCACTCTCGCATTTGTTTACAATGCTTACTCTTACTGAGACGCAGGTCAATGCACCGGCCGCCGAGGTAAACATATGATCCGCGACTCTCGGCGCCTCCAAAAACAGGTGACACAGCAACGCACTGTCGTGTGCCACTGTCGAATTACCGCGTGTTATGGGCGAAATCAAATGCATCGCTAACAGGCAGCACAGCAAGCACAGGCAGCAAGCACAGGCAGCACAGCAAGCACAGGCAGCAAGCACAGGCAGCACAGCAAGCACAGGCAGCACACCAAGCACAGGCAGCACAGCAAGCACAGGCAGCACAGCAAGTACAGCAAGCACAGGCAGCAAGCACAGGCAGCACAGCAAGCACAGGCAGCACAGCACACACAGGCAGCACAGCAAGCACAGGCAGCACAGCAAGCACAGGCAGCAAGCACAGGCAGCACAGCAAGCACAGGCAGCAAGCACAGGCAGCAAGCACAGGCGGCACAGCAAGCACAGGCAGCAAGCACAGGCAGCACAGCAAGCACAGGCAGCACACCAAGCACAGGCAGCACGGGCAGCACAGCAAGCACAGGCAGCAAGCACAGGCAGCACAGCAAGCACAGGCAGCAAGCACAGGCAGCACAGCAAGCACAGGCAGCAAGCACAGGCAACACAGCAAGCACAGGCAGCAAGCACAGGCAGCACAGGCAGCACAGGCAGCACAGCAAACACAGGCAGCACAGCAAGCACAGGCAGCAAGCACAGGCAACACAGCAAGCACAGGCAGCAAGCACAGGCAGCACAGCAAGCACAGGCAGCAAGCACAGGCAGCACAGCAAGCACAGGCAGCAAGCACAGGCAACACAGCAAGCACAGGCAGCAAGCACAGGCAACACAGCAAGCACAGGCAGCAAGCACAGGCAACACACCAAGTACAGGCAGCACAGCAAGCACAGGCAGAAAGCACAGGCAGCACAGCAAGCACAGGCAGAAAGCACAGGCAGCACAGCAAGCACAGGCAGCAAGCACAGGCAGCACAGCAAACACAGGCAGCAAGCACAGGCAGCACAGCAAGCACAGGCAGCACAGCAAGCACAGGCAGCACAGCAAGCACAGGCAGCAAGCACAGGCAGCACAGCAAGCACAGGCAGCAAGCACAGGCAACACAGCAAGCACAGACAGCACAGCAAGCATAGGCAGCAAACACAGGCAGCACAGCAAGCACAGGCAGCAAGCACAGGCAGCGCAGCAAGCACAGGCAGCGCAGCAAGCACAGGCAGCAAACACAGGCAGCACAGCAAGCACAGGCAGCAAGCACAGGCAGCACAGCAAACACAGGCAGCAAGCACAGGCAGCACACCAAGTACAGGCAGCACAGCAAGCACAGGCAGAAAGCACAGGCAGCACAGCAAGCACAGGCAGAAAGCACAGGCAGCACAGCAAGCACAGGCAGCAAGCACAGGCAGCAAGCACAGGCAGCACAGCAAGCACAGGCAGCACAGCAAGCACACGCAGCACAGCAAGCACAGGCAGCAAGCACAGGCAGCACAGCAAGAACAGGCAGCAAGCACAGGCAGCACAGCAAGAACAGGCATCACAGCAAGCACAGGCAGTAAGCACAGGCAGCACAGCAAGCACAGGCAGCAAGCACAGGCATGTTAGAAACAAGCAAAATAGCTCGACGAGATGTGTTCGTTTTAGCGATTCTGGGGGAAGTGCAGAGGGGTCAAGCTGCGTCCTCTTTCCAACAGGCAAAGCCTGCTCCGATCTTCGGCGAGATTCACTCTCGCATTTGTTTACAATGCTTACTCTTACTGAGACGCAGGTCAATGCACCGGCCGCCGAGGTAAACATATGATCCGCGACTCTCGGCGCCTCCAAAAACAGGTGACGCAGCAACGCACTGTCGTGTGCCACTGTCGAATTACCGGGTGTTATGGGCGAAATCAAATGCATCGCTAACAGGCAGCACAGCAAGCACAGGCAGCACAGCAAGCACAGGCAGCAAGCACAGGCAGCACAGCAAGCACAGGCAGCACAGCAAGCACAGGCAGCAAGCACGGGCAGCACAGCAAGCACAGGCAGCAAGCACAGGCAGCAAGCACAGGCAGCACACCAAGTACAGGCAGCAAGCACAGGCAACGCAGCAAGCACAGGCAGCACAGCAAGCACAGACAGCAAGCACAGGCAGCACAGCAAGCACAGGCAGCAAGCACAGGCAGCAAGCACAGGCAGCACAGCAAGCACAGGCAGCAAGCACAGGCAGCACAGCAAGCACACGCAGCACAGCAAGCACAGGCAGCAAGCACAGGCAGCACAGCAAGAACAGGCAGCAAGCACAGGCAGCACAGCAAGAACAGGCATCACAGCAAGCACAGGCAGTAAGCACAGGCAGCACAGCAAGCACAGGCAGCAAGCACAGGCAGCACACCAAGTACAGGCAGCAAGCACAGGCAGCGCAGCAAGCACAGGCAGCAAGCACAGGCAGCCCAGCAAGAATAGGCAGCAAGCACAGGCAGCACAGCAAGCACAGGCAGCAAGCACAGGCAGCACAGCAAGTACAGCAAGCACAGGCAGCAAGCACAGGCAGCACAGCAAGTACAGCAAGCACAGGCAGCAAGCACAGGCAGCACAGCAAGCACAGGCAGAAAGCACAGGCAGCACAGCAAGCACAGGCAGCAAACACAGGCAGCACAGCAAACACAGGCAGCAAGCACAGGCAGCACAGCAAGCACAGGCAGCAAGCACAGGCAGCACAGCAAGCACAGGCAGCAAGCACAGGCAGCACAGCAAGCACAGGCAGCAAGCACAGGCAACACAGCAAGCACAGACAGCACAGCAAGCATAGGCAGCAAACACAGGCAGCACAGCAAGCACAGGCAGCAAGCACAGGCAGCAAGCACAGGCAGCACAGCAAGCACAGGCAGAAAGCACAGGCAGCACAGCAAGCACAGGCAGCAAGCACAGGCAGCACAGCAAACACAGGCAGCAAGCACAGGCAGCACAGCAAGCACAGGCAGCAAGCACAGGCAGCACAGCAAGCACAGGCAGCAAGCACAGGCAGCACAGCAAGCACAGGCAGCAAGCACAGGCAGCACAGCAAGTACAGCAAGCACAGGCAGCAAGCACAGGCAGCACAGCAAGCACAGGCAGCAAGCACAGGCAGCACAGCAAGCACAGGCAGCAAGCACAGGCAGCACAGCAAGCACAGGCAGCAAGCACAGGCATCACAGCAAGCACAGGAAGCTAGCACAGGCATGTTAGAAACCCGCAAAATAGCTCGACGAGATGTGTTCGTTTTAGCGATTCTGGGGGAAGTGCAGAGGGGTCAAGCTCCGTCCTCTTTCCAACAGGCAAAGCCTGCTCCGATCTTCGGCGAGATTCACTCTCGCATTTGTTTACAATGCTTACTCTTACTGAGACGCAGGTCAATGCACCGGCCGCCGAGGTAAACATATGATCCGCGACTCTCGGCGCCTCCAAAAACAGGTGACACAGCAACGCACTGTCGTGTGCCACTGTCGAATTACCGCGTGTTATGGGCGAAATCAAATGCATCGCTAACAGGCAGCACAGCAAGCACAGGCAGCAAGCACAGGCAGCACAGCAAGCACAGGCAGCAAGCACAGGCAGCACAGCAAGCACAGGCAGCACACCAAGCACAGGCAGCACAGCAAGCACAGGCAGCACAGCAAGTACAGCAAGCACAGGCAGCAAGCACAGGCAGCACAGCAAGCACAGGCAGCACAGCACACACAGGCAGCACAGCAAGCACAGGCAGCACAGCAAGCACAGGCAGCAAGCACAGGCAGCACAGCAAGCACAGGCAGCAAGCACAGGCAGCACAGCAAGCACAGGCAGCAAGCACAGGCAGCACAGCAAGCACAGGCAGCAAGCACAGGCAGCAAGCACAGGCGGCACAGCAAGCACAGGCAGCAAGCACAGGCAGCACAGGCAGCACACCAAGCACAGGCAGCACGGGCAGCACGGGCAGCACAGCAAGCACAGGCAGCAAGCACAGGCAGCACAGCAAGCACAGGCAGCAAGCACAGGCAGCACAGCAAGCACAGGCAGCAAGCACAGGCAACACAGCAAGCACAGGCAGCAAGCACAGGCAGCACAGGCAGCACAGCAAACACAGGCAGCACAGCAAGCACAGGCAGCAAGCACAGGCAGCACAGCAAGCACAGGCAGCAAGCACAGGCAGCACAGCAAGCACAGGCAGCAAGCACAGGCAGCACAGCAAGCACAGGCAGCAAGCACAGGCAGCACAGCAAGCACAGGCAGCAAGCACAGGCATCACAGCAAGCACAGGAAGCTAGCACAGGCATGTTAGAAACCCGCAAAATAGCTCGACGAGATGTGTTCGTTTTAGCGATTCTGGGGGAAGTGCAGAGGGGTCAAGCTCCGTCCTCTTTCCAACAGGCAAAGCCTGCTCCGATCTTCGGCGAGATTCACTCTCGCATTTGTTTACAATGCTTACTCTTACTGAGACGCAGGTCAATGCACCGGCCGCCGAGGTAAACATATGATCCGCGATTCTCGGCGCCTCCAAAAACAGGTGACACAGCAACGCACTGTCGTGTGCCACTCTCGAATTACCGCGTGTTATGGGCGAAATCAAATGCATCGCTAACAGGCAGCATAGCAAGCACAGGCAGCAAGCACAGGCAGCACAGCAAGCACAGGCAGCACAGCAAGCACAGGCAGCAAGCACAGGCAGCACAGCAAGCACAGGCAGCAAGCACAGGCAGCACAGCAAGCATAGGCAGCAAACACAGGCAGCACAGCAAGCACAGGCAGCAAGCTCAGGCAGCGCAGCAAGCACAGGCAGCGCAGCAAGCACAGGCAGCGCAGCAAGCACAGGCAGCAAACACAGGCAGCACAGCAAGCACAGGCAGCAAGCACAGGCAGCACAGCAAACACAGGCAGCAAGCACAGGCAGCAAGCACAGGCAGCACACCAAGTACAGGCAGCACAGCAAGCACAGGCAGAAAGCACAGGCAGCACAGCAAGCACAGGCAGAAAGCACAGGCAGCACAGCAAGCACAGGCAGCAAGCACAGGCAGCACAGCAAGCACAGGCAGCACAGCAAGTACAGCAAGCACAGGCAGCAAGCACAGGCAGCACACCAAGCACAGGCAGCAAGCACAGGCAACACAGTAAGCACAGGCAGCAAGCACAGGCAGCACAGCAAGCACAGGCAGCAAGCACAGGCATGTTAGAAACCCGCAAAATAGCTCGACGAGATGTGTTCGTTTTAGCGATTCTGGGGGAAGTGCAGAGGGGTCAAGCTCCGTCCTCTTTCCAACAGGCAAAGCCTGCTCCGATCTTCGGCGAGATTCACTCTCGCATTTGTTTACAATGCTTACTCTTACTGAGACGCAGGTCAATGCACCGGCCGCCGAGGTAAACATATGATCCGCGACTCTCGGCGCCTCCAAAAACAGGTGACACAGCAACGCACAGGCAGCAAGCACAGGCAGCACAGCAAGCACAGGCAGCAAGCACAGGCAGCACAGCAAGCACAGGCAGCACAGCAAGCACAGGCAGCAAGCACAGGCAGCACAGCAAGCACAGGCAGTACAGCAAGCACAGGCAGCACAGCAATCACAGGCAGCACAGCAAGCACAGGCAGCATAGCAAGCACAGGCAGCAAGCACAGGCAGCACAGCAAGCACAGGCAGCAAGCACAGGCAGCACAGCAAGCACAGGCAGAAAGCACAGGCAGCACAGCAAGCACAGGCAGCAAGCACAGGCAACACAGCAAGCACAGGCAGCAAGCACAGGCAACACACCAAGTACAGGCAGCACAGCAAGCACAGGCAGAAAGCACAGGCAGCACAGCAAGCACAGGCAGAAAGCACAGGCAGCAAGCACAGGCGGCACAGCAAGCACAGGCAGCAAGCACAGGCAACACAGCAAGCACAGACAGCACAGCAAGCATAGGCAGCAAACACAGGCAGCACAGCAAGCACAGGCAGCACAGCAAGCACAGGCAGCAAGCACAGGCAGCACAGCAAGCACAGGCAGCAAGCACAGGCAGCACAGCAAGTACAGCAAGCACAGGCAGCAAGCACAGGCAGCACAGCAAGCACAGGCAGCACAGCAAGTACAGCAAGCACAGGCAGCAAGCACAGGCAGCACAGCAAGCACAGGCAGTAAGCACAGGCAGCACAGCAAGCACAGGCAGCAAGCACAGGCAGCACAGCAAGCACAGGCAGCAAGCACAGGCAGCAAGCACAGGCATCACAGCAAGCACAGGAAGCTAGCACAGGCATGTTAGAAACCCGCAAAATAGCTCGACGAGATGTGTTCGTTTTAGCGATTCTGGGGGAAGTGCAGAGGGGTCAAGCTCCGTCCTCTTTCCAACAGGCAAAGCCTGCTCCGATCTTCGGCGAGATTCACTCTCGCATTTGTTTACAATGCTTACTCTTACTGAGACGCAGGTCAATGCACCGGCCGCCGAGGTAAACATATGATCCGCGACTCTCGGCGCCTCCAAAAACAGGTGACACAGCAACGCACTGTCGTGTGCCACTGTCGAATTACCGCGTGTTATGGGCGAAATCAAATGCATCGCTAACAGGCAGCACAGCAAGCACAGGCAGCAAGCACAGGCAGCACAGCAAGCACAGGCAGCAAGCACAGGCAGCACAGCAAGCACAGGCAGCACACCAAGCACAGGCAGCACAGCAAGCACAGGCAGCACAGCAAGTACAGCAAGCACAGGCAGCAAGCACAGGCAGCACAGCAAGCACAGGCAGCACAGCACACACAGGCAGCACAGCAAGCACAGGCAGCACAGCAAGCACAGGCAGCAAGCACAGGCAGCACAGCAAGCACAGGCAGCAAGCACAGGCAGCACAGCAAACACAGGCAGCAAGCACAGGCAGCACAGCAAGCACAGGCAGCACAGCAAGCACAGGCAGCACAGCAAGCACAGGCAGCACAGCAAGCACAGGCAGCAAGCACAGGCAGCACAGCAAGCACAGGCAGCAAGCACAGGCAACACAGCAAGCACAGACAGCACAGCAAGCATAGGCAGCAAACACAGGCAGCACAGCAAGCACAGGCAGCAAGCACAGGCAGCGCAGCAAGCACAGGCAGCAAACACAGGCAGCACAGCAAGCACAGGCAGCAAGCACAGGCAGCACAGCAAACACAGGCAGCAAACACAGGCAGCAAGCACAGGCAGCACACCAAGTACAGGCAGCACAGCAAGCACAGGCAGAAAGCACAGGCAGCACAGCAAGCACAGGCAGAAAGCACAGGCAGCACAGCAAGCACAGGCAGCAAGCACAGGCAGCACAGCAAGCACAGGCAGCAAGCACAGGCAGCAAGCACAGGCAGCACAGCAAGCACAGGCAGCAAGCACAGGCATGTTAGAAACCCGCAAAATAGCTCGACGAGATGTGTTCGTTTTAGCGATTCTGGGGGAAGTGCAGAGGGGTCAAGCTGCGTCCTCTTTCCAACAGGCAAAGCCTGCTCCGATCTTCGGCGAGATTCACTCTCGCATTTGTTTACAATGCTTACTCTTACTGAGACGCAGGTCAATGCACCGGCCGCCGAGGTAAACATATGATCCGCGACTCTCGGCGCCTCCAAAAACAGGTGACGCAGCAACGCACTGTCGTGTGCCACTGTCGAATTACCGGGTGTTATGGGCGAAATCAAATGCATCGCTAACAGGCAGCACAGCAAGCACAGGCAGCACAGCAAGCACAGGCAGCAAGCACAGGCAGCACAGCAAGCACAGGCAGCACAGCAAGCACAGGCAGCAAGCACAGGCACCACAGCAAGCACAGGCAGCAAGCACAGGCAACACAGCAAGCACAGGCAGCAAGCACAGGCAACACACCAAGTACAGGCAGCACAGCAAGCACAGGCAGAAAGCACAGGCAGCACAGCAAGCACAGGCAGAAAGCACAGGCAGCACAGCAAGCACAGGCAGAAAGCACAGGCAGCACAGCAAGCACAGGCAGCAAGCACAGGCAGCACAGCAAACACAGGCAGCAAGCACAGGCAGCACAGCAAGCACAGGCAGCAAGCACAGGCAGCAAGCACAGGCAGCAAGCACAGGCAGCACAGCAAACACAGGCAGCAAGCACAGGCAGCAAGCACAGGCAGCACACCAAGTACAGGCAGCACAGCAAGCACAGGCAGAAAGCACAGGCAGCACAGCAAGCACAGGCAGCACAGCAAGCACAGGCAGCAAGCACAGGCAGCCCAGCAAGCATAGGCAGCAAGCACAGGCAGCACAGCAAGCACAGGCAGCACAGCAAACACAGGCAGCAAGCACAGGCAGCAAGCACAGGCAGCACACCAAGTACAGGCAGCACAGCAAGCACAGGCAGAAAGCACAGGCAGCACAGCAAGCACAGGCAGCACAGCAAGCACAGGCAGCAAGCACAGGCAGCCCAGCAAGCATAGGCAGCAAGCACAGGCAGCACAGCAAGCACAGGCAGCAAGCACAGGCAGCACAGTAAGCACAGGCAGCAAGCACAGGCAGCACAGCAAGCACAGGCAGCAAGCACAGGCAGCACAGGAAGCACAGCAAGCACAGGCAGCAAGCACAGGCAGCACACCAAGTACAGGCAGCAAGCACAGGCAGCGCAGCAAGCACAGGCAGCAAGCACAGGCAGCACAGCAAGTACAGCAAGCACAGGCAGCAAGCACAGGCAACACAGCAAGCACAGGCAGTAAGCACAGGCAGCACAGCAAGCACAGGCAGCACACCAAGTACAGGCAGCAAGCACAGGCAGCAAGCACAGGCAGCGCAGCAAGCACAGGCAGCACAGCAAGCACAGGCAGCAAGCACAGGCAGCCCAGCAAGCATAGGCAGCAAGCACAGGCAGCACAGCAAGCACAGGCAGCAAGCACAGGCAGCACAGCAAGTACAGCAAGCACAGGCAGCAAGCACAGGCAGCACAGCAAGTACAGCAAGCACAGGCAGCAAGCACAGGCAGCACAGCAAGCACAGGCAGTAAGCACAGGCAGCACAGCAAGCACAGGCAGCAAGCACAGGCAGCACAGCAAGCACAGGCAGCACAGCAAGCACAGGCAGCAAGCACAGGCATCACAGCAAGCACAGGAAGCTAGCACAGGCATGTTAGAAACCCGCAAAATAGCTCGACGAGATGTGTTCGTTTTAGCGATTCTGGGGGAAGTGCAGAGGGGTCAAGCTCCGTCCTCTTTCCAACAGGCAAAGCCTGCTCCGATCTTCGGCGAGATTCACTCTCGCATTTGTTTACAATGCTTACTCTTACTGAGACGCAGGTCAATGCACCGGCCGCCGAGGTAAACATATGATCCGCGACTCTCGGCGCCTCCAAAAACAGGTGACACAGCAACGCACTGTCGTGTGCCACTGTCGAATTACCGCGTGTTATGGGCGAAATCAAATGCATCGCTAACAGGCAGCACAGCAAGCACAGGCAGCAAGCACAGGCAGCACAGCAAGCACAGGCAGCAAGCACAGGCAGCACAGCAAGCACAGGCAGCACACCAAGCACAGGCAGCACAGCAAGCACAGGCAGCACAGCAAGTACAGCAAGCACAGGCAGCAAGCACAGGCAGCACAGCAAGCACAGGCAGCACAGCACACACAGGCAGCACAGCAAGCACAGGCAGCACAGCAAGCACAGGCAGCAAGCACAGGCAGCACAGCAAGCACAGGCAGCAAGCACAGGCAGCACAGCAAGCACAGGCAGCAAGCACAGGCAGCACAGCAAGCACAGGCAGCAAGCACAGGCAGCAAGCACAGGCGGCACAGCAAGCACAGGCAGCAAGCACAGGCAGCACAGCAAGCACAGGCAGCACACCAAGCACAGGCAGCACGGGCAGCACAGCAAGCACAGGCAGCAAGCACAGGCAGCAAGCACAGGCAGCACAGCAAGCACAGGCAGCAAGCACAGGCAACACAGCAAGCACAGGCAGCAAGCACAGGCAGCACAGGCAGCAGAGCAAACACAGGCAGCACAGCAAGCACAGGCAGCAAGCACAGGCAGCACAGCAAGCACAGGCAGCAAGCACAGGCAGCACAGCAAGCACAGGCAGCAAGCACAGGCTGCACAGCAAGCACAGGCAGCAAGCACAGGCAGCACAGCAAGCACAGGCAGCAAGCACAGGCAGCAAGCACAGGAAACACAGCAAGCACAGGCAGCGCAGCAAAGCACAGGCAGCGCAGCAAAGCACAGGCAGCGCAGCAAGCACAGGCAGCAAACACAGGCAGCACAGCAAGCACAGGCAGCACAGGCAGCAAGCACAGGCAGCACAGCAAGCACAGGCAGCACAGCAAGCACAAACAGCAAGCACAGGCAGCACAGCAAGCACTGGCAGCACAGCAAGCACAGGCAGCAAGCACAGGCAGCAAGCACAGGCAGCACAGCAAGCACAGGCAGCAAGCACAGGCAGCACAGCAAGCACAGGCAGCAAGCACAGGCAGCAAGCACAGGCAGCACAGCAAGCACAGGCAGCACAGGAAGCACAGCAAGCACAGGCAGCAAGCACAGGCAGCACACCAAGTACAGGCAGCAAGCACAGGCAGCACAGCAAGCACAGGCAGCACAGCAAGCACAGGCAGCAAGCACAGGCAGCACAGCAAGTACAGCAAGCACAGGCAGCAAGCACAGGCAGCACAGCAAGCACAGGCAGCACAGCAAGTACAGCAAGCACAGGCAGCAATCACAGGCAGCACAGCAAGCACAGGCAGTAAGCACAGGCAGCACAGCAAGCACAGGCAGCAAGCACAGGCAGCACAGCAAGCACAGGCAGCAAGCACAGGCAGCAAGCACAGGAAGCTAGCACAGGCATGTTAGAAACCCGCAAAATAGCTCGACGAGATGTGTTCGTTTTAGCGATTCTGGGGGAAGTGCAGAGGGGTCAAGCTCCGTCCTCTTTCCAACAGGCAAAGCCTGCTCCGATCTTCGGCGAGATTCACTCTCGCATTTGTTTACAATGCTTACTCTTACTGAGACGCAGGTCAATGCACCGGCCGCCGAGGTAAACATATGATCCGCGACTCTCGGCGCCTCCAAAAACAGGTGACACAGCAACGCACTGTCGTGTGCCACTGTCGAATTACCGCGTGTTATGGGCGAAATCAATTGCATCGCTAACAGGCTGCACAGCAAGCACAGGCAGCAAGCACAGGCAGCACAGCAAGCACAGGCAGCAAGCACAGGCAGCACAGCAAGCACAGGCAGCACACCAAGCACAGGCAGCACAGCAAGCACAGGCAGCACAGCAAGTACAGCAAGCACAGGCAGCACAGCAAGCACAAACAGCAAGCACAGGCAGCACAGCAAGCACTGGCAGCACAGCAAGCACAGGCAGCAAGCACAGGCAGCAAGCACAGGCAGCACAGCAAGCACAGGCAGCAAGCACAGGCAGCAAGCACAGGCAGCACAGGAAGCACAGCAAGCACAGGCAGCAAGCACAGGCAGCAAGCACAGGCAGCACAGCAAGCACAGGCAGCAAGCACAGGCAACACAGCAAGCACAGGCAGCAAGCACAGGCAGCACAGGCAGCAGAGCAAACACAGGCAGCACAGCAAGCACAGGCAGCAAGCACAGGCAGCACAGCAAGCACAGGCAGCAAGCACAGGCAGCACAGCAAGCACAGGCAGCAAGCACAGGCTGCACAGCAAGCACAGGCAGCAAGCACAGGCAGCACAGCAAGCACAGGCAGCAAGCACAGGCAGCAAAGCACAGGCAGCGCAGCAAGCACAGGCAGCAAACACAGGCAGCACAGCAAGCACAGGCAGCACAGGCAGCAAGCACAGGCAGCACAGCAAGCACAGGCAGCACAGCAAGCACAAACAGCAAGCACAGGCAGCACAGCAAGCACTGGCAGCACAGCAAGCACAGGCAGCAAGCACAGGCAGCAAGCACAGGCAGCACAGCAAGCACAGGCAGCAAGCACAGGCAGCAAGCACAGGCAGCAAGCACAGGCAGCACAGGAAGCACAGCAAGCACAGGCAGCAAGCACAGGCAGCACACCAAGTACAGGCAGCAAGCACAGGCAGCGCAGCAAGCACAGGCAGCACAGCAAGCACAGGCAGCAAGCACAGGCAGCACAGCAAGCACAGGCAGCAAGCACACGCAGCACAGCAAGCACAGGCAGCAAGCACAGGCAGCACAGCAAGTACAGCAAGCACAGGCAGCAAGCACAGGCAACACAGTAAGCACAGGCAGCAAGCACAGGCAGCACAGCATGCACAGGCAGCAAGCACAGGCATGTTAGAAACAAGCAAAATAGCTCGACGAGATGTGTTCGTTTTAGCGATTCTGGGGGAAGTGCAGAGGGGTCAAGCTGCGTCCTCTTTCCAACAGGCAAAGCCTGCTCCGATCTTCGGCGAGATTCACTCTCGCATTTGTTTACAATGCTTACTCTTACTGAGACGCAGGTCAATGCACCGGCCGCCGAGGTAAACATATGATCCGCGACTCTCGGCGCCTCCAAAAACAGGTGACGCAGCAACGCACTGTCGTGTGCCACTGTCGATTTACCGCGTGTTATGGGCGAAATCAAATGCATCGCTAACAGGCAGCACAGCAAGCACAGGCAGCAAGCACAGGCAGCACAGCAAGCACAGGCAGCAAGCACAGGCAGCACAGCAAGCACAGGCAGCACACCAAGCACAGGCAGCACAGCAAGCACAGGCAGCACAGCACACACAGGTGTTACGTCCGGGCGAGGCTTATCACGACTTTGATGTTTGTCAAGACGGTCGATGAGAAATCCGCGAGCGGCCTGCCGTGCGACCGGTCGTAACGCTTGAATATTTTTGTTAATTTAATTACAATAAATCAACGGCAATCTAACTGAAGATCATCATTGCGGTATTCTAATCCCTTCCTGGAAGAGGAGGGATTTTCTAGTTTATTCGGTACAAGCTAAACGGGGAAGTTAATTTAAAATCTAATATCGCGTTTGGTTTTATGCAGGACTAATAGGATTCGTGTGTCTTCTCAAGACCCGTACAGGTCCCCAATTGTTCTCGCGAGGTTATGTTTTCGGCCGGTGTACAGTGCTATGGTATATGAGGTGTGACGTCACAACACAGATTAAATCAAAGAGAGTAATATAAGGGGAAAACAAAAGTAGTTATATTCAATTGAAAATAATCATATAAAGAAAAGATAGAATATATAGAGAAAAGTAGAACAGATGTGTTACGAATTCGCTAACTATGAAAGAATTACTGCAAGAAATATTATTTGCAGTATTGAAGATTGTTCATGAATGGTGCGCGACAATGTTGCGCCTTAATTCGAGCGCTCTCGGTAATTCACGGTTATGCCCTTACAATCGGCAAGTTAACTAGGAATCTTGCACGGTCGAATGACCGTGCCCGTGGGATCCCGCCGTGGCCTAAGCTCGGGTATGATCATATAATAAGATGGTATTTGTCGTCGTGTTTCGAGACTGGAGGTTCCTACCGTGCCGCTGATCTTCGTTTACGTTCGTGTAGCTGCGCCTTGCGCACGCGCTCCTTCTCGCTCTTTCTCTCGCTTTGTCTGTCTCTCTCTCTCTCTCTCTCTCTCTCTCTCTCGCTCGCCTCGCTCTATCGCTCTTCCTCTGGCGTAGGTCGGTGGAATTTTCAAAAGGGTTTCGATGGAAACGATGATAATACCTTCGAATCGAATGTTAATTTTAGTAATTTGAACTTCCTTGATTTGCCTATGCTCTGAATGATTGAGCCGGGAACTAGTCTGTTACAAGGTTCGGCAAGTCAGGAAGATGGTGCTTCTACTCAGATATTTCGATAAACCAATTCCGACTTCAATCGCCACACGAGCGAGGAACAACCTTTCGCGCTCTGCTCAAGTTAAATAATAAAGAAAAGAGTAATGTAAATGAAATCAAAAAAAGGAAACTTAGGCTAACGTGTCCGACGCAATTTGTCGGCCACGTGCAAAACGTAACGCGCACACCTTCGCACTTCCGCTAAATTAAAGAAAACTGAGTCTGTGTCTCACTTAAACTGAATATATAAACTATTGTTTAACGAGGATTAATGAGTCCGTATTACTACACACTGCAAGAAGAATATGCACTTTAGGCTCAGAAATTAATGAAAACTAAGACACCCTCGGACAATCGACTACGTACCTCACGACTTTACAGCCAACTGCCCAGAGAAATCCGTCGTGAGACGGCTCCTGGCCTCGCTCTAGGCCAGTTTTTCATACCCTAACCATGGAAACGGTCGATCAGCGGTCGATTCAGTGTACAAATATTGTGTTACTATGCTCGCTCGATGTTCAGCGAGAGACTTTCGTTTGCTCATTTATCCTCCTTTAATTATTCAGTTTTATTGCAAATAAAATATGATTGCCTTGACTCAGCTATTCAAAACTTTAGTAGTGCACGCTCCTGACTTATATGCTTGAACAGAATTAGGTTGATATCTGGGCAATGCCTTATTGCCACGAAAATAATAATTTACTTTTGAGAGAGAGAGAAACTAAAAATTAACACGCGGAACCTCATCGCGAATTCCTTAACCTACGCACACATACGTCCATACCGCACACACACACTCATACTATATTCACGCATTCATACCCGCTCGCACGCTTATGACTACTTACATCTACTTATATATATATATACGATGGGACGAATATGATTCCACGATGAGGGAATTCCACTACATATTAACAACTCGACAGCACCACATATACGATGAGGCTAAACCGTGATACAAGTAATTCGTATACGCGGCCTGGAGGAAAAATAGAATAATCATGATTTTACAACTAATACTCTAACAGCGCACCGGATGCGATGAGCCTAAGCCGTTATACAAGTAATACGTAATCCGGCGGCCGGAATAAAGGAAAGAAAAGAGAGTTTAATTTGAAACATAGAATAAAAGAAAAGGAAAGTTACGCTGGGACGTAACACAGGCAGCACAGCAAGCACAGGCAGCAAGCACAGGCAGCAAGCACAGGCAGCAAGCACAGGCAGCACAGCAAGCACAGGCAGCACAGCAAGCACAGGCAGCACAGCAAGCACAGGCAGCAAGCACAGGCAGCACAGCAAGCACAGGCAGCAAGCACAGGCAGCACAGCAAGCACAGGCAGTAAGCACAGGCAGTAAGCACAGGCAGCACAGCAAGCACAGCAAGCACAGGCAGCAAGCACAGGCAGCACACCAAGTACAGGCAGCAAGCACAGGCAGCACAGCAAGCACAGGCAGTAAGCACAGGCAGCACAGCATGCACAGGCAGCAAGCGCAGGCAGCACAGCAAGCACAGGCAGCAAGCACAGGCAGCACAGGCAGCACAGCAAACACAGGCAGCACAGCAAGCACAGGCAGCAAGCACAGGCAGCACAGCAAGCACAGGCAGCAAGCACAGGCAGCACAGCAAGCACAAACAGCAAGCACAGGCAGCACAGCAAGCACAGGCAGCAAGCACAGGCAGCACAGGCAGCACAGGCAGCACAGGCAGCACAGCAAGCACAGGCAGCAAGCACAGGCAGCACAGCAAGCACAGGCAGCAAGCACAGGCATGTTAGAAACCCGCAAAATAGCTCGACGAGATGTGTTCGTTTTAGCGATTCTGGGGGAAGTGCAGAGGGGTCAAGCTCCGTCCTCTTTCCAACAGGCAAAGCCTGCTCCGATCTTCGGCGAGATTCACTCTCGCATTTGTTTACAATGCTTACTCTTACTGAGACGCAGGTCAATGCACCGGCCGCCGAGGTAAACATATGATCCGCGACTCTCGGCGCCTCCAAAAACAGGTGACACAGCAACGCACTGTCGTGTGCCACTGTCGAATTACCGCGTGTTATGGGCGAAATCAAATGCATCGCTAACAGGCAGCACAGCAAGCACAGGCAGCAAGCACAGGCAGCACAGCAAGCACAGGCAGCAAGCACAGGCAGCACAGCAAGCACAGGCAGCACACCAAGCACAGGCAGCACAGCAAGCACAGGCAGCACAGCAAGTACAGCAAGCACAGGCAGCACAGCAAGCACAAACAGCAAGCACAGGCAGCACAGCAAGCACTGGCAGCACAGCAAGCACAGGCAGCAAGCACAGGCAGCAAGCACAGGCAGCACAGCAAGCACAGGCAGCAAGCACAGGCAGCAAGCACAGGCAGCACAGGAAGCACAGCAAGCACAGGCAGCAAGCACAGGCAGCAAGCACAGGCAGCACAGCAAGCACAGGCAGCAAGCACAGGCAACACAGCAAGCACAGGCAGCAAGCACAGGCAGCACAGGCAGCAGAGCAAACACAGGCAGCACAGCAAGCACAGGCAGCAAGCACAGGCAGCACAGCAAGCACAGGCAGCAAGCACAGGCAGCACAGCAAGCACAGGCAGCAAGCACAGGCTGCACAGCAAGCACAGGCAGCAAGCACAGGCAGCACAGCAAGCACAGGCAGCAAGCACAGGCAGCAAAGCACAGGCAGCGCAGCAAGCACAGGCAGCAAACACAGGCAGCACAGCAAGCACAGGCAGCACAGGCAGCAAGCACAGGCAGCACAGCAAGCACAGGCAGCACAGCAAGCACAAACAGCAAGCACAGGCAGCACAGCAAGCACTGGCAGCACAGCAAGCACAGGCAGCAAGCACAGGCAGCAAGCACAGGCAGCACAGCAAGCACAGGCAGCAAGCACAGGCAGCACAGCAAGCACAGGCAGCAAGCACAGGCAGCAAGCACAGGCAGCACAGGAAGCACAGCAAGCACAGGCAGCAAGCACAGGCAGCACACCAAGTACAGGCAGCAAGCACAGGCAGCGCAGCAAGCACAGGCAGCACAGCAAGCACAGGCAGCAAGCACAGGCAGCACAGCAAGCACAGGCAGCAAGCACACGCAGCACAGCAAGCACAGGCAGCAAGCACAGGCAGCACAGCAAGTACAGCAAGCACAGGCAGCAAGCACAGGCAACACAGTAAGCACAGGCAGCAAGCACAGGCAGCACAGCATGCACAGGCAGCAAGCACAGGCATGTTAGAAACAAGCAAAATAGCTCGACGAGATGTGTTCGTTTTAGCGATTCTGGGGGAAGTGCAGAGGGGTCAAGCTGCGTCCTCTTTCCAACAGGCAAAGCCTGCTCCGATCTTCGGCGAGATTCACTCTCGCATTTGTTTACAATGCTTACTCTTACTGAGACGCAGGTCAATGCACCGGCCGCCGAGGTAAACATATGATCCGCGACTCTCGGCGCCTCCAAAAACAGGTGACGCAGCAACGCACTGTCGTGTGCCACTGTCGATTTACCGCGTGTTATGGGCGAAATCAAATGCATCGCTAACAGGCAGCACAGCAAGCACAGGCAGCAAGCACAGGCAGCACAGCAAGCACAGGCAGCAAGCACAGGCAGCACAGCAAGCACAGGCAGCACACCAAGCACAGGCAGCACAGCAAGCACAGGCAGCACAGCACACACAGGTGTTACGTCCGGGCGAGGCTTATCACGACTTTGATGTTTGTCAAGACGGTCGATGAGAAATCCGCGAGCGGCCTGCCGTGCGACCGGTCGTAACGCTTGAATATTTTTGTTAATTTAATTACAATAAATCAACGGCAATCTAACTGAAGATCATCATTGCGGTATTCTAATCCCTTCCTGGAAGAGGAGGGATTTTCTAGTTTATTCGGTACAAGCTAAACGGGGAAGTTAATTTAAAATCTAATATCGCGTTTGGTTTTATGCAGGACTAATAGGATTCGTGTGTCTTCTCAAGACCCGTACAGGTCCCCAATTGTTCTCGCGAGGTTATGTTTTCGGCCGGTGTACAGTGCTATGGTATATGAGGTGTGACGTCACAACACAGATTAAATCAAAGAGAGTAATATAAGGGGAAAACAAAAGTAGTTATATTCAATTGAAAATAATCATATAAAGAAAAGATAGAATATATAGAGAAAAGTAGAACAGATGTGTTACGAATTCGCTAACTATGAAAGAATTACTGCAAGAAATATTATTTGCAGTATTGAAGATTGTTCATGAATGGTGCGCGACAATGTTGCGCCTTAATTCGAGCGCTCTCGGTAATTCACGGTTATGCCCTTACAATCGGCAAGTTAACTAGGAATCTTGCACGGTCGAATGACCGTGCCCGTGGGATCCCGCCGTGGCCTAAGCTCGGGTATGATCATATAATAAGATGGTATTTGTCGTCGTGTTTCGAGACTGGAGGTTCCTACCGTGCCGCTGATCTTCGTTTACGTTCGTGTAGCTGCGCCTTGCGCACGCGCTCCTTCTCGCTCTTTCTCTCGCTTTGTCTGTCTCTCTCTCTCTCTCTCTCTCTCTCTCTCTCTCGCTCGCCTCGCTCTATCGCTCTTCCTCTGGCGTAGGTCGGTGGAATTTTCAAAAGGGTTTCGATGGAAACGATGATAATACCTTCGAATCGAATGTTAATTTTAGTAATTTGAACTTCCTTGATTTGCCTATGCTCTGAATGATTGAGCCGGGAACTAGTCTGTTACAAGGTTCGGCAAGTCAGGAAGATGGTGCTTCTACTCAGATATTTCGATAAACCAATTCCGACTTCAATCGCCACACGAGCGAGGAACAACCTTTCGCGCTCTGCTCAAGTTAAATAATAAAGAAAAGAGTAATGTAAATGAAATCAAAAAAAGGAAACTTAGGCTAACGTGTCCGACGCAATTTGTCGGCCACGTGCAAAACGTAACGCGCACACCTTCGCACTTCCGCTAAATTAAAGAAAACTGAGTCTGTGTCTCACTTAAACTGAATATATAAACTATTGTTTAACGAGGATTAATGAGTCCGTATTACTACACACTGCAAGAAGAATATGCACTTTAGGCTCAGAAATTAATGAAAACTAAGACACCCTCGGACAATCGACTACGTACCTCACGACTTTACAGCCAACTGCCCAGAGAAATCCGTCGTGAGACGGCTCCTGGCCTCGCTCTAGGCCAGTTTTTCATACCCTAACCATGGAAACGGTCGATCAGCGGTCGATTCAGTGTACAAATATTGTGTTACTATGCTCGCTCGATGTTCAGCGAGAGACTTTCGTTTGCTCATTTATCCTCCTTTAATTATTCAGTTTTATTGCAAATAAAATATGATTGCCTTGACTCAGCTATTCAAAACTTTAGTAGTGCACGCTCCTGACTTATATGCTTGAACAGAATTAGGTTGATATCTGGGCAATGCCTTATTGCCACGAAAATAATAATTTACTTTTGAGAGAGAGAGAAACTAAAAATTAACACGCGGAACCTCATCGCGAATTCCTTAACCTACGCACACATACGTCCATACCGCACACACACACTCATACTATATTCACGCATTCATACCCGCTCGCACGCTTATGACTACTTACATCTACTTATATATATATATACGATGGGACGAATATGATTCCACGATGAGGGAATTCCACTACATATTAACAACTCGACAGCACCACATATACGATGAGGCTAAACCGTGATACAAGTAATTCGTATACGCGGCCTGGAGGAAAAATAGAATAATCATGATTTTACAACTAATACTCTAACAGCGCACCGGATGCGATGAGCCTAAGCCGTTATACAAGTAATACGTAATCCGGCGGCCGGAATAAAGGAAAGAAAAGAGAGTTTAATTTGAAACATAGAATAAAAGAAAAGGAAAGTTACGCTGGGACGTAACACAGGCAGCACAGCAAGCACAGGCAGCAAGCACAGGCAGCAAGCACAGGCAGCAAGCACAGGCAGCACAGCAAGCACAGGCAGCACAGCAAGCACAGGCAGCACAGCAAGCACAGGCAGCAAGCACAGGCAGCACAGCAAGCACAGGCAGCAAGCACAGGCAGCACAGCAAGCACAGGCAGTAAGCACAGGCAGTAAGCACAGGCAGCACAGCAAGCACAGCAAGCACAGGCAGCAAGCACAGGCAGCACACCAAGTACAGGCAGCAAGCACAGGCAGCACAGCAAGCACAGGCAGTAAGCACAGGCAGCACAGCATGCACAGGCAGCAAGCGCAGGCAGCACAGCAAGCACAGGCAGCAAGCACAGGCAGCACAGGCAGCACAGCAAACACAGGCAGCACAGCAAGCACAGGCAGCAAGCACAGGCAGCACAGCAAGCACAGGCAGCAAGCACAGGCAGCACAGCAAGCACAAACAGCAAGCACAGGCAGCACAGCAAGCACAGGCAGCAAGCACAGGCAGCACAGGCAGCACAGGCAGCACAGGCAGCACAGCAAGCACAGGCAGCAAGCACAGGCAGCACAGCAAGCACAGGCAGCAAGCACAGGCATGTTAGAAACCCGCAAAATAGCTCGACGAGATGTGTTCGTTTTAGCGATTCTGGGGGAAGTGCAGAGGGGTCAAGCTCCGTCCTCTTTCCAACAGGCAAAGCCTGCTCCGATCTTCGGCGAGATTCACTCTCGCATTTGTTTACAATGCTTACTCTTACTGAGACGCAGGTCAATGCACCGGCCGCCGAGGTAAACATATGATCCGCGACTCTCGGCGCCTCCAAAAACAGGTGACACAGCAACGCACTGTCGTGTGCCACTGTCGAATTACCGCGTGTTATGGGCGAAATCAAATGCATCGCTAACAGGCAGCACAGCAAGCACAGGCAGCAAGCACAGGCAGCACAGCAAGCACAGGCAGCAAGCACAGGCAGCACAGCAAGCACAGGCAGCACACCAAGCACAGGCAGCACAGCAAGCACAGGCAGCACAGCACACACAGGTGTTACGTCCGGGCGAGGCTTATCACGACTTTGATGTTTGTCAAGACGGTCGATGAGAAATCCGCGAGCGGCCTGCCGTGCGACCGGTCGTAACGCTTGAATATTTTTGTTAATTTAATTACAATAAATCAACGGCAATCTAACTGAAGATCATCATTGCGGTATTCTAATCCCTTCCTGGAAGAGGAGGGATTTTCTAGTTTATTCGGTACAAGCTAAACGGGGAAGTTAATTTAAAATCTAATATCGCGTTTGGTTTTATGCAGGACTAATAGGATTCGTGTGTCTTCTCAAGACCCGTACAGGTCCCCAATTGTTCTCGCGAGGTTATGTTTTCGGCCGGTGTACAGTGCTATGGTATATGAGGTGTGACGTCACAACACAGATTAAATCAAAGAGAGTAATATAAGGGGAAAACAAAAGTAGTTATATTCAATTGAAAATAATCATATAAAGAAAAGATAGAATATATAGAGAAAAGTAGAACAGATGTGTTACGAATTCGCTAACTATGAAAGAATTACTGCAAGAAATATTATTTGCAGTATTGAAGATTGTTCATGAATGGTGCGCGACAATGTTGCGCCTTAATTCGAGCGCTCTCGGTAATTCACGGTTATGCCCTTACAATCGGCAAGTTAACTAGGAATCTTGCACGGTCGAATGACCGTGCCCGTGGGATCCCGCCGTGGCCTAAGCTCGGGTATGATCATATAATAAGATGGTATTTGTCGTCGTGTTTCGAGACTGGAGGTTCCTACCGTGCCGCTGATCTTCGTTTACGTTCGTGTAGCTGCGCCTTGCGCACGCGCTCCTTCTCGCTCTTTCTCTCGCTTTGTCTGTCTCTCTCTCTCTCTCTCTCTCTCTCTCTCGCTCGCCTCGCTCTATCGCTCTTCCTCTGGCGTAGGTCGGTGGAATTTTCAAAAGGGTTTCGATGGAAACGATGATAATACCTTCGAATCGAATGTTAATTTTAGTAATTTGAACTTCCTTGATTTGCCTATGCTCTGAATGATTGAGCCGGGAACTAGTCTGTTACAAGGTTCGGCAAGTCAGGAAGATGGTGCTTCTACTCAGATATTTCGATAAACCAATTCCGACTTCAATCGCCACACGAGCGAGGAACAACCTTTCGCGCTCTGCTCAAGTTAAATAATAAAGAAAAGAGTAATGTAAATGAAATCAAAAAAAGGAAACTTAGGCTAACGTGTCCGACGCAATTTGTCGGCCACGTGCAAAACGTAACGCGCACACCTTCGCACTTCCGCTAAATTAAAGAAAACTGAGTCTGTGTCTCACTTAAACTGAATATATAAACTATTGTTTAACGAGGATTAATGAGTCCGTATTACTACACACTGCAAGAAGAATATGCACTTTAGGCTCAGAAATTAATGAAAACTAAGACACCCTCGGACAATCGACTACGTACCTCACGACTTTACAGCCAACTGCCCAGAGAAATCCGTCGTGAGACGGCTCCTGGCCTCGCTCTAGGCCAGTTTTTCATACCCTAACCATGGAAACGGTCGATCAGCGGTCGATTCAGTGTACAAATATTGTGTTACTATGCTCGCTCGATGTTCAGCGAGAGACTTTCGTTTGCTCATTTATCCTCCTTTAATTATTCAGTTTTATTGCAAATAAAATATGATTGCCTTGACTCAGCTATTCAAAACTTTAGTAGTGCACGCTCCTGACTTATATGCTTGAACAGAATTAGGTTGATATCTGGGCAATGCCTTATTGCCACGAAAATAATAATTTACTTTTGAGAGAGAGAGAAACTAAAAATTAACACGCGGAACCTCATCGCGAATTCCTTAACCTACGCACACATACGTCCATACCGCACACACACACTCATACTATATTCACGCATTCATACCCGCTCGCACGCTTATGACTACTTACATCTACTTATATATATATATACGATGGGACGAATATGATTCCACGATGAGGGAATTCCACTACATATTAACAACTCGACAGCACCACATATACGATGAGGCTAAACCGTGATACAAGTAATTCGTATACGCGGCCTGGAGGAAAAATAGAATAATCATGATTTTACAACTAATACTCTAACAGCGCACCGGATGCGATGAGCCTAAGCCGTTATACAAGTAATACGTAATCCGGCGGCCGGAATAAAGGAAAGAAAAGAGAGTTTAATTTGAAACATAGAATAAAAGAAAAGGAAAGTTACGCTGGGACGTAACACAGGCAGCACAGCAAGCACAGGCAGCAAGCACAGGCAGCAAGCACAGGCAGCAAGCACAGGCAGCACAGCAAGCACAGGCAGCACAGCAAGCACAGGCAGCAAGCACAGGCAGCACAGCAAGCACAGGCAGCAAGCACAGGCAGCACAGCAAGCAAAGGCAGCAAGCACAGGCAGCACAGCAAGCACAGGCAGCACACCAAGCACAGGCAGCACAGCAAGCACAGACAGCACAGCAAGTACAGCAAGCACAGGCAGCAAGCACGGGCAGCACAGCAAGCACAGGCAGCACAGCACACACAGGCAGCACAGCAAGCACAGGCAGCAAGCACAGGCATGCAAGCACAGGCAGCAAGCACAGGCAGCACAGCAAGCACAGGCAGCAAGCACAGGCAGCACAGCAAGCACAGGCAGCAAGCACAGGCAGCACAGCAAGAACAGGCAGCAAGCACAGGCAGCACAGCAAGCACAGGCAGCAAGCACAGGCAGCGCAGCAAGTACAGCAAGCACAGGCAGCAAGCACAGGCAGCACAGCAAGCACAGGCAGCAAGCACAGGCAGCAAGCACAGGCAGCACAGCAAGCACAGGCAGCAAGCACAGGCATGTTAGAAACCCGCAAAATAGCTCGACGACATGTGTTCGTTTTAGCGATTCTGGGGGAAGTGCAGAGGGGTCAAGCTGCGTCCTCTTTCCAACAGGCAAAGCCTGCTCCGATCTTCGGCGAGATTCACTCTCGCATTTGTTTACAATGCTTACTCTTACTGAGACGCAGGTCAATGCACCGGCCGCCGAGGTAAACATATGATCCGCGACTCTCGGCGCCTCCAAAAACAGGTGACGCAGCAACGCACTGTCGTGTGCCACTGTCGAATTACCGCGTGTTATGGGCGAAATCAAATGCATCGCTAACAGGCAGCACAGCAAGCACAGGCAGCAAGCACAGGCAGCAAGCACAGGCAGCACAGCAAGCACAGGCAGCAAGCACAGGCAGCACAGGCAGCACAGCGAGCACAGGCAGCACAGCAAGCACAGGCAGCAAGCATAGGCAGCGCAGCAAGCACAGGCAGCAAACGCAGGCAGCACAGCAAGCACAGGCAGCAAGCACAGGCAGCACAGCAAACACAGGCAGCAAGCACAGGCAGCACAGCAAGCACAGGCAGCAAGCACAGGCAGCACAGCAAGCACAGGAAGCAAGCACAGGCAGCAAGCACAGGCAACACAGCAAGCACAGGCAGCACAGCAAGCATAGGCAGCAAACACAGGCAGCACAGCAAGCACAGGCAGCACAGCAAGCACAGGCAGCAAGCACAGGCAGCGCAGCAAGCACAGGCAGCGCAGCAAGCACAGGCAGCAAGCACAGGCAGCACACCAAGTACAGGCAGCAAGCACGGGCAGCGCAGCAAGTACAGGCAGCACAGCAGGCACAGGCAGCAAGCACAGGCAGCCCAGCAAGCATAGGCAGCAAGCACAGGCAGCACAGCAAGCACAGGCAGCAAGCACAGGCAGCACAGCAAGTACAGCAAGCACAGGCAGCAAGCACAGGCAGCACACCAAGCACAGGCAGCAAGCACAGGCAACACAGTAAGCACAGGCAGCAAGCACAGGCAGCACAGCAAGCACAGGCAGCAAGCACAGGCATGTTAGAAACCCGCAAAATAGCTCGACGAGATGTGTTCGTTTTAGCGATTCTGGGGGAAGTGCAGAGGGGTCAAGCTCCGTCCTCTTTCCAACAGGCAAAGCCTGCTCCGATCTTCGGCGAGATTCACTCTCGCATTTGTTTACAATGCTTACTCTTACTGAGACGCAGGTCAATGCACCGGCCGCCGAGGTAAACATATGATCCGCGACTCTCGGCGCCTCCAAAAACAGGTGACACAGCAACGCACAGGCAGCAAGCACAGGCAGCACAGCAAGCACAGGCAGCAAGCACAGGCAGCACAGCAAGCACAGGCAGCACAGCAAGCACAGGCAGCAAGCACAGGCAGCACAGCAAGCACAGGCAGTACAGCAAGCACAGGCAGCACAGCAATCACAGGCAGCACAGCAAGCACAGGCAGCATAGCAAGCACAGCAAGCACAGGCAGCACAGCAAGCACAGGCAGCAAGCACAGGCAGCACAGCAAACACAGGCAGCAAGCACGGGCGGCACAGCAAGCACAGGCAGCACAGCAAGCACAGGCAGCAAGCACAGGCAGCACAGCAAGCACAGGCAGCAAGCACAGGCAGCACAGGAAGCACAGCAAGCACAGGCAGCAAGCACAGGCAGCACACCAAGTACAGGCAGCAAGCACAGGCAGCGCAGCAAGCACAGGCAGCACAGCAAGCACAGGCAGCAAGCACAGGCAGCACAGCAAGCACAGGCAGCAAGCACACGCAGCACAGCAAGCACAGGCAGCAAGCACAGGCAGCACAGCAAGTACAGCAAGCACAGGCAGCAAGCACAGGCAGCAAGCACAGGCAGCAAGCACAGGCAACACAGTAAGCACAGGCAGCAAGCACAGGCAGCACAGCATGCACAGGCAGCAAGCACAGGCATGTCAGAAACAAGCAAAATAGCTCGACGAGATGTGTTCGTTTTAGCGATTCTGGGGGAAGTGCAGAGGGGTCAAGCTGCGTCCTCTTTCCAACAGGCAAAGCCTGCTCCGATCTTCGGCGAGATTCACTCTCGCATTTGTTTACAATGCTTACTCTTACTGAGACGCAGGTCAATGCACCGGCCGCCGAGGTAAACATATGATCCGCGACTGTCGGCGCCTCCAAAAACAGGTGACGCAGCAACGCACTGTCGTGTGCCACTGTCGATTTACCGCGTGTTATGGGCGAAATCAAATGCATCGCTAACAGGCAGCACAGCAAGCACAGGCAGCACAGCAAGCACAGGCAGCAAGCACAGGCAGCAAGCACAGGCAGCACAGCAAGCACAGGCAGCAAGCACAGGCAGCACAGGCAGCAAGCACGGGCAGCACAGCAAGCACAGGCAGCACAGCAAGCACAGGCAGCAAGCACAGGCAGCACACCAAGTACAGGCAGCAAGCACAGGCAACGCAGCAAGCACAGGCAGCACAGCAAGCAGAGACAGCAAGCACAGGCAGCAAGCACAGGCAGCAAGCACAGGCAGCACAGGCAGCACAGCAAGCACAGGCAGGAAGCACAGGCAGCACAGCAAGCACAGGCAGCAAGCACAGGCAGCAAGCACAGGCAGCACAGCAAGCACAGGCAGCAAGCACAGGCAGCACAGCAAGCACAAACAGCAAGCACAGGCAGCACAGCAAGCACAGGCAGCAAGCACAGGCAGCACAGGCAGCACAGGCAGCACAGGCAGCACAGCAAGCACAGGCAGCAAGCACAGGCAGCACAGCAAGCACAGGCAGCAAGCACAGGCATGTTAGAAACCCGCAAAATAGCTCGACGAGATGTGTTCGTTTTAGCGATTCTGGGGGAAGTGCAGAGGGGTCAAGCTCCGTCCTCTTTCCAACAGGCAAAGCCTGCTCCGATCTTCGGCGAGATTCACTCTCGCATTTGTTTACAATGCTTACTCTTACTGAGACGCAGGTCAATGCACCGGCCGCCGAGGTAAACATATGATCCGCGACTCTCGGCGCCTCCAAAAACAGGTGACACAGCAACGCACTGTCGTGTGCCACTGTCGAATTACCGCGTGTTATGGGTGAAATCAAATGCATCGCTAACAGGCAGCACAGCAAGTACAGGCAGCAAGCACAGGCAGCACAGCAAGCACAGGCAGCAAGCACAGGCAGCACAGCAAGCACAGGCAGCACAGCAAGCACAGGCAGCAAGCACAGGCAGCACAGCAAGCACAGGCAGTACAGCAAGCACAGGCAGCACAGCAATCACAGGCAGCACAGCAAGCACAGGCAGCATAGCAAGCACAGCAAGCACAGGCAGCACAGCAAGCACAGGCAGCAAGCACAGGCAGCACAGCAAACACAGGCAGCAAGCACGGGCGGCACAGCAAGCACAGGCAGCACAGCAAGCACAGGCAGCAAGCACAGGCAGCACAGCAAGCACAGGCAGCAAGCACAGGCAGCACAGGAAGCACAGGCAGCAAGCACAGGCAGCACACCAAGTACAGGCAGCAAGCACAGGCAGCGCAGCAAGCACAGGCAGCACAGCAAGCACAGGCAGCAAGCACAGGCAGCACAGCAAGCACAGGCAGCAAGCACACGCAGCACAGCAAGCACAGGCAGCAAGCACAGGCAGCACAGCAAGTACAGCAAGCACAGGCAGCAAGCACAGGCAGCAAGCACAGGCAGCAAGCACAGGCAACACAGTAAGCACAGGCAGCAAGCACAGGCAGCACAGCAAGCACAGGCAGCACAGCAAGCACAGGCAGCAAGCACAGGCAGCACAGAAAGCACAGGCAGCAAGCACAGGCAGCACAGCAAGCACAGGCAGCACAGGAAGCACAGGCAGCACAGCCAGCACAGGCAGCACAGCAAGCACAGGCAGCACAGCCAGCACAGGCAGCACAGCAAGCACAGGCAGCAAGCACAGGCAGCACAGCAAGCACAGCAAGCACAGGCAGCAAGCACAGGCAGCACACCAAGTACAGGCAGCAAGCACAGGCAACGCAGCAAGCACAGGCAGCACAGCAAGCACAGACAGCAAGCACAGGCAGCACAGCAAGCACAGGCAGCAAGCACAGGCAGCACAGCAAGCACAGGCAGCAAGCACAGGCAGCACAGCAAGCACAGGCAGCAAGCACAGGCAGCACAGCAAGCACAGGCAGCAAGCACAGGCAGCACAGCAAGCACAGGCAGCAAGCACAGGCAGCACAGCAAGCACAGGCAGCACAGGCAGCACAGCAAACACAGGCAGCACAGGCAGCAAGCACAGGCAGCAAGCACAGGCAGCACAGGCAGCAAGCACAGGCACCACAGGCAGCACAGCGAGCACAGGCAGCACAGCAAGCACAGGCAGCAAGCATAGGCAGCGCAGCAAGCACAGGCAGCAAACACAGGCAGCACAGCAAGCACAGGCAGCAAGCACAGGCAGCACAGCAAACACAGGCAGCAAGCACAGGCAGCACAGCGAGCACAGGCAGCAAGCACAGGCACCACAGCAAGCACAGGCAGCACAGCAAGCACAGGCAGCAAGCACAGGCAACACAGCAAGCACAGGCAGCAAGCACAGGCAGCACAGCAAGCACAGGCAGCAAGCACAGGCAGCACAGCAAGCACAGGCAGCAAGCACAGGCAACACTGCAAGCACAGGCAGCACAGCAAGCATAGGCAGCAAACACAGGCAGCACAGCAAGCACAGGCAGCACAGCAAGCACAGGCAGCAAGCACAGGCAGCACAGGCAGCACAGCAAACACAGGCAGCACAGCAAGCACAGGCAGCAAGGACAGGCAGCACAGCAAGCACAGGCAGCAAGCACAGGCAGCACAGGCAGCACAGCAAGCACAGGCAGCACGGGCAGCACGGGCAGCACAGCAAGCACAGGCAGCACACCAAGCACGGGCAGCACGGGCAGCACGGGCAGCACAGCAAGCACAGGCAGCACAGGCAGCAAGCACAGAAAACACAGCAAGCACAGGCAGCAAGCACAGGCAGCGCAGCAAAGCACAGGCTGCAAGCACAGGCAGCACAGCAAGCACAGGCAGCAAGCAAGCACAGGCAGCACACCAAGCACAGGCAGCACAGGCAGCACAGCAAGCACAGGCAGCAAGCACAGGAAACACAGCAAGCACAGGCAGCAAGCACAGGCAGCGCAGCAAAGCACAGGCAGCGCAGCAAGCACAGGCAGCAAACACAGGCAGCACACCAAGCACAGGCAGCACGGGCAGCACGGGCAGCACAGCAAGCACAGGCAGCACAGCAAGCACAGGCAGCACAGGCAGCAAGCACATGCAGCAAGCACAGGCAGCGCAGCAAAGCACAGGCAGCGCAGCAAGCACAGCCAGCAAACACAGGCAGCACAGCAAGCACAGGCAGCAAGCACAGGCAGCACAGCAAACACAGGCAGCAAGCACAGGCAGCAAGCACAGGCAGCACAGCAAGCACAGGCAGAAAGCACAGGCAGCACAGCAAGCACAGGCAGAAAGCACAGGCAGCACAGCAAGCACAGGCAGCAAGCACAGGCAGCACAGCAAGCACAGGCAGCAAGCACAGGCAGCACACCAAGTACAGGCAGCAAGCACAGGCAACGCAGCAAGCACAGGCAGCACAGCAAGCACAGACAGCAAGCACAGGCAGCACAGCAAGCACAGGCAGCAAGCACAGGCAGCACAGCAAGCACAGGCAGCAAGCACAGGCAGCACAGCAAGCACAGGCAGCAAGCACAGGCAGCACAGCAAGCACAGGCAGCACAGGCAGCACAGCAAACACAGGCAGCACAGGCAGCACAGCAAACACAGGCAGCAAGCACAGGCAGCACAGGCAGCAAGCACAGGCACCACAGGCAGCACAGCAAGCACAGGCAGCAAGCACAGGCAGCACACCAAGTACAGGCAGCAAGCACAGGCAACGCAGCAAGCACAGGCAGCACAGCAAGCACAGACAGCAAGCACAGGCAGCACAGCAAGCACAGGCAGCACAGCAAGCACAGGCAGCAAGCACAGGCAGCACAGCAAGCACAGGCAGCAAGCATAGGCAGCGCAGCAAGCACAGGCAGCAAACACAGGCAGCACAGCAAGCACAGGCAGCAAGCACAGGCAGCACAGCAAACACAGGCAGCAAGCACAGGCAGCACAGCAAGCACAGGCAGCAAGCACAGGCAGCACAGCAAGCACAGGCAGCAAGCACAGGCAGCACAGCAAGCACAGGCAGCAAGCACAGGCAGCACAGCGAGCACAGGCAGCAAGCACAGGCAGCACAGCAAGCACAGGCAGCAAGCACAGGCAGCAAGCACAGGCAGCACAGCAAGCACAGGCAGCACAGCAAGCACAGGCAGCACAGCAAGCACAGGCAGCATGGGCAGCACAGCAAGCACAGGCAGCAAGCACAGGCACCACAGCAAGCACAGGCAGCACAGCAAGCACAGGCAGCAAGCACAGGCAGCACAGGCAGCACAGCAAGCACAGGCAGCAAGCACAGGAAACACAGCAAGCACAGGCAGCAAGCACAGGCAGCGCAGCAAAGCACAGGCAGCGCAGCAAGCACAGGCAGCAAACACAGGCAGCACACCAAGCACAGGCAGCACGGGCAGCACAGCAAGCACAGGCAGCACAGCAAGCACAGGCAGCACAGGCAGCAAGCACATGCAGCAAGCACAGGCAGCGCAGCAAAGCACAGGCAGCGCAGCAAGCACAGCCAGCAAACACAGGCAGCACAGCAAGCACAGGCAGCAAGCACAGGCAGCACAGCAAGCACAGGCAGCAAGCACAGGCAGCACAGCAAGCACTGGCAGCACAGCAAGCACAGGCAGCAAGTACAGGCAGCACAGCAAGCACAGGCAGCAAGCACAGGCAGCAAGCACAGCGGCACAGCAAGCACAGGCAGCAAGCACAGGAAACACAGCAAGCACAGGCAGCACAGGCAGCACAGCAAGCACAGGCAGCAAGCACAGGAAACACAGCAAGCACAGGCAGCACAGGCAGCACAGCAAGCACAGGCAGCAAGCACAGGCATGTTAGAAACCCGCAAAATAGCTCGATGAGATGTGTTCGTTTTAGCGATTCTGGGGGAAGTGCAGAGGGGTCAAGCTCCGTCCTCTTTCCAACAGGCAAAGCCTGCTCCGATCTTCGGCGAGATTCACTCTCGCATTTGTTTACAATGCTTACTCTTACTGAGACGCAGGTCAATGCACCGGCCGCCGAGGTAAACATATGATCCGCGACTCTCGGCGCCTCCAAAAACAGGTGACACAGCAACGCACTGTCGTGTGCCACTGTCGAATTACCGCGTGTTATGGGCGAAATCAAATGCATCGCTAACAGGCAGCACAGCAAGCACAGGCAGCAAGCACAGGCAGCACAGCAAGCACAGGCAGAAAGCACAGGCAGCAAGCACAGGCAGCACAGCCAGCACAGGCAGCACAGCAAGCACAGGCAGCACAGCCAGCACAGGCAGCACAGCAAGCACAGGCAGCAAGCACAGGCAGCACAGCAAGCACAGCAAGCACAGGCAGCAAGCACAGGCAGCACACCAAGTACAGGCAGCAAGCACAGGCAACGCAGCAAGCACAGGCAGCACAGCAAGCACAGACAGCAAGCACAGGCAGCACAGCAAGCACAGGCAGCAAGCACAGGCAGCACAGCAAGCACAGGCAGCAAGCACAGGCAGCACAGGCAGCAAGCACAGGCACCACAGGCAGCACAGCGAGCACAGGCAGCACAGCAAGCACAGGCAGCAAGCATAGGCAGCGCAGCAAGCACAGGCAGCAAACACAGGCAGCACAGCAAGCACAGGTAGCAAGCACAGGCAGCACAGCGAGCACAGGCAGCAAGCACAGGCACCACAGCAAGCACAGGCAGCACAGCAAGCACAGGCAGCAAGCACAGGCAGCACAGCAAGCACAGGCAGCAAGCACAGGCAACACAGCAAGCACAGGCAGCAAGCACAGGCAGCACAGCAAGCACAGGCAGCAAGCACAGGCAGCACAGCAAGCACAGGCAGCAAGCACAGGCAACACAGCAAGCACAGGCAGCACAGCAAGCATAGGCAGCAAACACAGGCAGCACAGCAAGCACAGGCAGCACAGCAAGCACAGGCAGCACAGGCAGCACAGCAAACACAGGCAGCACAGCAAGCACAGGCAGCAAGCACAGACAGCACAGCAAGCACAGGCAGCAAGCACAGGCAGCACAGGCAGCACAGCAAGCACAGGCAGCACGGGCAGCACGGGCAGCACAGCAAGCACAGGCAGCACACCAAGCACGGGCAGCACGGGCAGCACGGGCAGCACAGCAAGCACAGGCAGCACAGGCAGCAAGCACAGAAAACACAGCAAGCACAGGCAGCAAGCACAGGCAGCGCAGCAAAGCACAGGCTGCAAGCACAGGCAGCACAGCAAGCACAGGCAGCAAGCAAGCACAGGCAGCACACCAAGCACAGGCAGCACAGGCAGCACAGCAAGCACAGGCAGCAAGCACAGGAAACACGACAAGCACAGGCAGCAAGCACAGGCAGCGCAGCAAAGCACAGGCAGCGCAGCAAGCACAGGCAGCAAACACAGGCAGCACACCAAGCACAGGCAGCACGGGCAGCACGGGCAGCACAGCAAGCACAGGCAGCACAGCAAGCACAGGCAGCACAGGCAGCAAGCACATGCAGCAAGCACAGGCAGCGCAGCAAAGCACAGGCAGCGCAGCAAGCACAGCCAGCAAACACAGGCAGCACAGCAAGCACAGGCAGCAAGCACAGGCAGCACAGCAAACACAGGCAGCAAGCACAGGCAGCAAGCACAGGCAGCACACCAAGTACAGGCAGCATAGCAAGCACAGGCTGAAAGCACAGGCAGCACAGCAAGCACAGGCAGAAAGCACAGGCAGCACAGCAAGCACAGGCAGCAAGCACAGGCAGCACAGCAAGCACAGGCAGCACAGCAAGTACAGCAAGCACAGGCAGCAAGCACAGGCAGCACAGCAAGCACAGGCTGCACAGCCAGCACAGGCAGCACAGCAAGCACAGGCAGCAAGCACAGGCAGCAGAGCAAGCACAGGCAGCAAGCACAGGCAGCACAGCAAGCACAGGCAGCAAGCACAGGCAGCACACCAAGTACAGGCAGCAAGCACAGGCAGCACAGCAAGCACAGGCAGCAAGCACAGGCAGCACAGCAAGCACAGACAGCAAGCACAGGCAGCACAGCAAGCACAGGCAGCAAGCACAGGCAGCACAGCAAGCACAGGCAGCAAGCACAGGCAGCACAGCAAGCACAGGCAGCAAGCACAGGCAGCACAGCAAGCACAGGCAGCAAGCACAGGCAGCACAGCAAGCACAGGCAGCACAGGCAGCACAGCAAACACAGGCAGCACAGGCAGCACAGCAGACACAGGCAGCAAGCACAGGCACCACAGGCAGCACAGCAAGCACAGGCAGCAAGCACAGCCAGCAAACACAGGCAGCACAGCAAGCACAGGCAGCAAGCACAGGCAGCACAGCAAACACAGGCAGCAAGCACAGGCAGCAAGCACAGGCAGCACACCAAGCACAGGCAGCACAGCAAACACAGGCAGCAAGCACAGGCAGCACAGCAAGCACAGGCAGCAAGCACAGGCAGCACAGCAAGCACAGGCAGCAAGCACAGGCAGCACAGCAAGCACAGGCAGCACAGCAAGCACAGGCAGCAAGCACAGGCAGCACAGCGAGCACAGGCAGCAAGCACAGGCAGCACAGCAAGCACAGGCAGCAAGCACAGGCAGCAAGCACAGGCAGCAAGCACAGGCAGCACAGCAAGCACAGGCAGCACAGCAAGCACAGGCAGCACGGGCAGCACAGCAAGCACAGGCAGCAAGCACAGGCACCACAGCAAGCACAGGCAGCACAGCAAGCACAGGCAGCAAGCACAGGCAGCAAGCACAGGCAGCGCAGCAAGCACAGGCAGCACACCAAGCACAGGCAGCACGGGCAGCACGGGCAGCACAGCAAGCACAGGCAGCACACCAAGCACAGGCAGCACGGGCAGCACGGGCAGCACAGCAAGCACAGAAAACACAGCAAGCACAGGCAGGAAGCACAGGCAGCGCAGCAAAGCACAGGCTGCAAGCACAGGCAGCACAGCAAGCACAGGCAGCAAGCAAGCACAGGCAGCACACCAAGCACAGGCAGCACAGGCAGCAAGCACAGGCAGCAAGCACAGGCAGCGCAGCAAAGCACAGGCAGCGCAGCAAGCACAGGCAGCAAACACAGGCAGCACACCAAGCACAGGCAGCACGGGCAGCACGGGCAGCACAGCAAGCACAGGCAGCACAGCAAGCACAGGCAGCACAGGCAGCAAGCACAGGAAACACAGCAAGCACAGGCAGCAAGCACAGGCAGCGCAGCAAAGCACAGGCAGCGCAGCAAGCACAGCCAGCAAACACAGGCAGCACAGCAAGCACAGGCAACAAGCACAGGCAGCACAGCAAACACAGGCAGCAAGCACAGGCAGCAAGCACAGGCAGCACATCAAGTACAGGCAGCACAGCAAGCACAGGCAGAAAGCACAGGCAGCACAGCAAGCATAGGCAGCGCAGCAAGCACAGGCAGCAAACACAGGCAGCACAGCAAGCACAGGCAGCAAGCACAGGCAGCACAGCAAACACGGGCAGCAAGCACAGGCAGCACAGCAAGCACAGGCAGCACAGGCAGCAAGCACAGGAAACACAGCAAGCACAGGCAGCAAGCACAGGCAGCACAGCAAGCACAGGCAGCAAGCACAGGCAGCACAGCAAGCACAGGCAGCACAGGCAGCACAGCAAACACAGGCAGCACAGGCAGCAAGCACAGGCAGCAAGCACAGGCAGCACAGGCAGCAAGCACAGGCACCACAGGCAGCACAGCGAGCACAGGCAGCACAGCAAGCATAGGCAGCGCAGCAAGCACAGGCAGCAAACACAGGCAGCACAGCAAGCACAGGCAGCAAGCACAGGCAGCACAGCAAACACGGGCAGCAAGCACAGGCAGCACAGCAAGCACAGGCAGCACAGCAAGCACAGGCAGCAAGCACAGGCAGCACAGCAAGCACAGGCAGCAAGCAAGCACAGGCAGCACACCAAGCACAGGCGGCCCAGCAAGCACAGGCAGCACACCAAGCACAGGCGGCCCAGCAAGCACAGGCAGCACAGGCAGCACAGCAAGCACAGGCAGCAAGCACAGGCATGTTAGAAACCCGCAAAATAGCTCGATGAGATGTGTTCGTTTTAGCGATTCTGGGGGAAGTGCAGAGGGGTCAAGCTCCGTCCTCTTTCCAACAGGCAAAGCCTGCTCCGATCTTCGGCGAGATTCACTCTCGCATTTGTTTACAATGCTTACTCTTACTGAGACGCAGGTCAATGCACCGGCCGCCGAGGTAAACATATGATCCGCGACTCTCGGCGCCTCCAAAAACAGGTGACACAGCAACGCACTGTCGTGTGCCACTGTCGAATTACCGCGTGTTATGGGCGAAATCAAATGCATCGCTAACAGGCAGCACAGCAAGCACAGGCAGCAAGCACAGGCAGCACAGCAAGCACAGGCAGAAAGCACAGGCAGCAAGCACAGGCAGCACAGCAAGCACAGGCAGCAAGCACAGGCAGCACAGCAAGCACAGGCAGCACACCAAGCACAGGCAGCACAGCAAGCACAGGCAGCACAGCAAGTACAGCAAGCACAGGCAGCAAGCACAGGCAGCACAGCAAGCACAGGCAGCACAGCACACACAGGCAGCACAGGCAGCAAGCACAGGCAGCAAGCACAGGCAGCAAGCACAGGCAGCACAGCAAGCACAGGCAGCAAGCACAGGCAGCACAGCAAGCACAGGCAGCAAGCACAGGCAGCACAGCAAGCACAGGCAGCAAGCACAGGCAGCAGAGCAAGCACAGGCAGCAAGCACAGGCAGCACAGCAAGCACAGGCAGCAAGCACAGGCAGCAAGCACAGGCAGCACAGCAAGCACAGGCAGCACAGCAAGCACAGGCAGCAAGCACAGGCAGCACAGCAAGCACAGGCAGCACAGGCAGCACAGCAAACACAGGCAGCACAGGCAGCAAGCACAGGCAGCAAGCACAGGCAGCACAGGCAGCAAGCACAGGCACCACAGGCAGCACAGCGAGCACAGGCAGCACAGCAAGCATAGGCAGCGCAGCAAGCACAGGCAGCAAACACAGGCAGCACAGCAAGCACAGGCAGCAAGCACAGGCAGCACAGCAAACACGGGCAGCAAGCACAGGCAGCACAGGCAGCACAGCAAGCACAGGCAGCAAGCACAGGCAGCACAGCAAGCACAGGCAGCAAGCAAGCACAGGCAGCACACCAAGCACAGGCGGCCCAGCAAGCACAGGCAGCACACCAAGCACAGGCGGCCCAGCAAGCACAGGCAGCACAGGCAGCACAGCAAGCACAGGCAGCAAGCACAGGCATGTTAGAAACCCGCAAAATAGCTCGATGAGATGTGTTCGTTTTAGCGATTCTGGGGGAAGTGCAGAGGGGTCAAGCTCCGTCCTCTTTCCAACAGGCAAAGCCTGCTCCGATCTTCGGCGAGATTCACTCTCGCATTTGTTTACAATGCTTACTCTTACTGAGACGCAGGTCAATGCACCGGCCGCCGAGGTAAACATATGATCCGCGACTCTCGGCGCCTCCAAAAACAGGTGACACAGCAACGCACTGTCGTGTGCCACTGTCGAATTACCGCGTGTTATGGGCGAAATCAAATGCATCGCTAACAGGCAGCACAGCAAGCACAGGCAGCAAGCACAGGCAGCACAGCAAGCACAGGCAGAAAGCACAGGCAGCAAGCACAGGCAGCACAGCAAGCACAGGCAGCAACCACAGGCAGCACAGCAAGCACAGGCAGCACACCAAGCACAGGCAGCACAGCAAGCACAGGCAGCACAGCAAGTACAGCAAGCACAGGCAGCAAGCACAGGCAGCACAGCAAGCACAGGCAGCACAGCACACACAGGCAGCACAGGCAGCAAGCACAGGCAGCAAGCACAGGCAGCACAGCAAGCACAGGCAGCAAGCACAGGCAGCACAGCAAGCACAGGCAGCACAGCAAGCACAGGCAGCAAGCACAGGCAGCACAGCAAGCACAGGCAGCAAGCACAGGCAGCAAGCACAGGCGGCACAGCAAGCACAGGCAGCAAGCACAGGCAGCACAGCAAGCACAGGCAGCACACCAAGCACAGGCAGCACGGGCAGCACGGGCAGCACAGCAAGCACAGGCAGCAAGCACAGGCAGCACAGCAAGCACAGGCAGCAAGCACAGGCAGCAAGCACAGACAACACAGCAAGCACAGGCAGCACAGCAAGCATAGGCAGCAAACACAGGCAGCACAGCAAGCACAGGCAGCACAGCACAGGCAGCACAGGCAGCACAGCAAACACAGGCAGCACAGCAAGCACAGGCAGCAAGCACAGGCAGCACAGCAAGCACAGGCAGCAAGCACAGGCAGCACAGCAAGCACAGGCAGCAAGCACAGGCAGCACAGCAAGCACAGGCAGCAAGCACAGGCAGCACAGCAAGCACAGGCAGCAAGCACAGGCAGCACAGCGAGCACAGGCAGCAAGCACAGGCAGCACAGCAAGCACAGGCAGCAAGCACAGGCAGCAAGCACAGGCAGCAAGCACAGGCAGCACAGCAAGCACAGGCAGCACAGCAAGCACAGGCAGCACGGGCAGCACAGCAAGCACAGGCAGCAAGCACAGGCACCACAGCAAGCACAGGCAGCAAGCACAGGCAGCAAGCACAGGCAGCGCAGCAAGCACAGGCAGCACACCAAGCACAGGCAGCACGGGCAGCACGGGCAGCACAGCAAGCACAGGCAGCACACCAAGCACAGGCAGCACGGGCAGCACGGGCAGCACAGCAAGCACAGGCAGCACAGGCAGCAAGCACAGAAAACACAGCAAGCACAGGCAGGAAGCACAGGCAGCGCAGCAAAGCACAGGCTGCAAGCACAGGCAGCACAGCAAGCACAGGCAGCAAGCAAGCACAGGCAGCACACCAAGCACAGGCAGCACAGGCAGCAAGCACAGGCAGCAAGCACAGGCAGCGCAGCAAAGCACAGGCAGCGCAGCAAGCACAGGCAGCAAACACAGGCAGCACACCAAGCACAGGCAGCACGGGCAGCACGGGCAGCACAGCAAGCACAGGCAGCACAGCAAGCACAGGCAGCACAGGCAGCAAGCACAGGAAACACAGCAAGCACAGGCAGCAAGCACAGGCAGCGCAGCAAAGCACAGGCAGCGCAGCAAGCACAGCCAGCAAACACAGGCAGCACAGCAAGCACAGGCAGCAAGCACAGGCAGCACAGCAAGCACAGGCAGCACAGCAAGTACAGCAAGCACAGGCAGCAAGCACAGGCAGCACAGCAAGCACAGGCAGCACAGCAATCACAGGCAGCACAGCCAGCACAGGCAGCACAGCAAGCACAGGCAGCAAGCACAGGCAGCACAGCAAGCACAGGCAGCAAGCACAGGCAGCACAGCAAGCACAGGCAGCAAGCACAGGCAGCACAGCAAGCACAGGCAGCAAGCACAGGCAGCAGAGCAAGCACAGGCAGCAAGCACAGGCAGCACAGCAAGCACAGGCAGCAAGCACAGGCAGCACAGCAAGCACAGGCAGCAAGCACAGGCAGCACAGCAAGCACAGGCAGCAAGCACAGGCAGCACAGCAAGCACAGGCAGCACAGGCAGCAAGCACAGGCAGCAAGCACAGGCAGCAAGCACAGGCAGCACACCAAGCACAGGCGGCCCAGCAAGCACAGGCAGCACACCAAGCACAGGCGGCCCAGCAAGCACAGGCAGCACAGGCAGCACAGCAAGCACAGGCAGCAAGCACAGGCATGTTAGAAACCCGCAAAATAGCTCGATGAGATGTGTTCGTTTTAGCGATTCTGGGGGAAGTGCAGAGGGGTCAAGCTCCGTCCTCTTTCCAACAGGCAAAGCCTGCTCCGATCTTCGGCGAGATTCACTCTCGCATTTGTTTACAATGCTTACTCTTACTGAGACGCAGGTCAATGCACCGGCCGCCGAGGTAAACATATGATCCGCGACTCTCGGCGCCTCCAAAAACAGGTGACACAGCAACGCACTGTCGTGTGCCACTGTCGAATTACCGCGTGTTATGGGCGAAATCAAATGCATCGCTAACAGGCAGCACAGCAAGCACAGGCAGCAAGCACAGGCAGCACAGCAAGCACAGGCAGAAAGCACAGGCAGCAAGCACAGGCAGCACAGCAAGCACAGGCAGCAAGCACAGGCAGCACAGCAAGCACAGGCAGCACACCAAGCACAGGCAGCACAGCAAGCACAGGCAGCACAGCAAGTACAGCAAGCACAGGCAGCAAGCACAGGCAGCACAGCAAGCACAGGCAGCACAGCACACACAGGCAGCACAGGCAGCAAGCACAGGCAGCAAGCACAGGCAGCACAGCAAGCACAGGCAGCAAGCACAGGCAGCACAGCAAGCACAGGCAGCACAGCAAGCACAGGCAGCAAGCACAGGCAGCACAGCAAGCACAGGCAGCAAGCACAGGCAGCAAGCACAGGCGGCACAGCAAGCACAGGCAGCAAGCACAGGCAGCACAGCAAGCACAGGCAGCACACCAAGCACAGGCAGCACGGGCAGCACGGGCAGCACAGCAAGCACAGGCAGCAAGCACAGGCAGCACAGCAAGCACAGGCAGCAAGCACAGGCAGCAAGCACAGACAACACAGCAAGCACAGGCAGCACAGCAAGCATAGGCAGCAAACACAGGCAGCACAGCAAGCACAGGCAGCACAGCACAGGCAGCACAGGCAGCACAGCAAACACAGGCAGCACAGCAAGCACAGGCAGCAAGCACAGGCAGCACAGCAAGCACAGGCAGCAAGCACAGGCAGCACAGCAAGCACAGGCAGCAAGCACAGGCAGCACAGCAAGCACAGGCAGCAAGCACAGGCAGCACAGCAAGCACAGGCAGCAAGCACAGGCAGCACAGCGAGCACAGGCAGCAAGCACAGGCAGCACAGCAAGCACAGGCAGCAAGCACAGGCAGCAAGCACAGGCAGCAAGCACAGGCAGCACAGCAAGCACAGGCAGCACAGCAAGCACAGGCAGCACGGGCAGCACAGCAAGCACAGGCAGCAAGCACAGGCACCACAGCAAGCACAGGCAGCAAGCACAGGCAGCAAGCACAGGCAGCGCAGCAAGCACAGGCAGCACACCAAGCACAGGCAGCACGGGCAGCACGGGCAGCACAGCAAGCACAGGCAGCACACCAAGCACAGGCAGCACGGGCAGCACGGGCAGCACAGCAAGCACAGGCAGCACAGGCAGCAAGCACAGAAAACACAGCAAGCACAGGCAGGAAGCACAGGCAGCGCAGCAAAGCACAGGCTGCAAGCACAGGCAGCACAGCAAGCACAGGCAGCAAGCAAGCACAGGCAGCACACCAAGCACAGGCAGCACAGGCAGCAAGCACAGGCAGCAAGCACAGGCAGCGCAGCAAAGCACAGGCAGCGCAGCAAGCACAGGCAGCAAACACAGGCAGCACACCAAGCACAGGCAGCACGGGCAGCACGGGCAGCACAGCAAGCACAGGCAGCACAGCAAGCACAGGCAGCACAGGCAGCAAGCACAGGAAACACAGCAAGCACAGGCAGCAAGCACAGGCAGCGCAGCAAAGCACAGGCAGCGCAGCAAGCACAGCCAGCAAACACAGGCAGCACAGCAAGCACAGGCAGCAAGCACAGGCAGCACAGCAAGCACAGGCAGCACAGCAAGTACAGCAAGCACAGGCAGCAAGCACAGGCAGCACAGCAAGCACAGGCAGCACAGCAATCACAGGCAGCACAGCCAGCACAGGCAGCACAGCAAGCACAGGCAGCAAGCACAGGCAGCACAGCAAGCACAGGCAGCAAGCACAGGCAGCACAGCAAGCACAGGCAGCAAGCACAGGCAGCACAGCAAGCACAGGCAGCAAGCACAGGCAGCAGAGCAAGCACAGGCAGCAAGCACAGGCAGCACAGCAAGCACAGGCAGCAAGCACAGGCAGCACAGCAAGCACAGGCAGCAAGCACAGGCAGCACAGCAAGCACAGGCAGCAAGCACAGGCAGCACAGCAAGCACAGGCAGCACAGGCAGCAAGCACAGGCAGCAAGCACAGGCAGCAAGCACAGGCAGCAAGCACAGGCAGCACAGGCAGCAAGCACAGGCACCACAGGCAGCACAGCGAGCACAGGCAGCACAGCAAGCATAGGCAGCGCAGCAAGCACAGGCAGCAAACACAGGCAGCACAGCAAGCACAGGCAGCAAGCACAGGCAGCACAGCAAACACGGGCAGCAAGCACAGGCAGCACAGCAAGCACAGGCAGCACAGCAAGCACAGGCAGCAAGCACAGGCAGCACAGCAAGCACAGGCAGCAAGCAAGCACAGGCAGCACACCAAGCACAGGCGGCCCAGCAAGCACAGGCAGCACACCAAGCACAGGCGGCCCAGCAAGCACAGGCAGCACAGGCAGCACAGCAAGCACAGGCAGCAAGCACAGGCATGTTAGAAACCCGCAAAATAGCTCGATGAGATGTGTTCGTTTTAGCGATTCTGGGGGAAGTGCAGAGGGGTCAAGCTCCGTCCTCTTTCCAACAGGCAAAGCCTGCTCCGATCTTCGGCGAGATTCACTCTCGCATTTGTTTACAATGCTTACTCTTACTGAGACGCAGGTCAATGCACCGGCCGCCGAGGTAAACATATGATCCGCGACTCTCGGCGCCTCCAAAAACAGGTGACACAGCAACGCACTGTCGTGTGCCACTGTCGAATTACCGCGTGTTATGGGCGAAATCAAATGCATCGCTAACAGGCAGCACAGCAAGCACAGGCAGCAAGCACAGGCAGCACAGTAAGCACAGGCAGAAAGCACAGGCAGCAAGCACAGGCAGCACAGCAAGCACAGGCAGCAAGCACAGGCAGCACAGCAAGCACAGGCAGCACACCAAGCACAGGCAGCACAGCAAGCACAGGCAGCACAGCAAGTACAGCAAGCACAGGCAGCAAGTACAGGCAGCACACCAAGTACAGGCAGCAAGCACAGGCAACGCAGCAAGCACAGGCAGCACAGCAAACACAGGCAGCAAGCACAGGCAGCAAGCACAGGCAGCACAGCAAAAGACATCGTTTCACCTTGCTCGTTTAGGTGAATCAAATAAAGGCAAGATGGCACAGGACTCCAATGGATCAGCGCAACGCCTTCTGTCCCAAAATGAGATGAATGCCCTGCAAGAAAGGGTCGAAGCAAAAGAGAGAGAACTCGAGCAAAAAGCCGCTGCGATACAAGCGCATGCCAAGGAATCGGAACGGAGCAACCACAGCGACCGACTGCTACCGTGCAAGTCGGCGAACTCCCGGATGCCCAACCAGAGTGGCACGACGGAGACGCGCCATGGACGTTCCAGACCACCGACCTGGGGACGCGACTGCAGGCGCACCTAGAGCAAGTGAGGAGGACTTCGCGCCCCACTCTCACGGAACCGGCAAGGGGAAGCCAAAGGAGACAAATGTCACCTTCCCCGGCTATTAGCATAAAAGACGCGCTGGAACTGATTCCAGCATACGACGGACACGGAATGTCCGTCTTCCAATTTGCAAAAGCGTGCGAACAAGCACGAGATCTTATACCACCCAGGCACGAAGTGGCCTTCACGCGCCTGATCGCCAACAAATTGAAGGGACACGCCCTCCGATTAACAGGAGGCATCACCTTCACTACCGTCAAAGCCCTGACGGACAGGCTGAAGAGCGTATTCAGCCCCAAGGAATCAGTAAACGGGTTTAAAGGAGAACTAAACGAGATCTGCCAGAAGCCCAACGAACACCTGGTGGACTACATCGGGAGGGTCATGGACCTAGTAACAGCGATCACAGACGGAGAGGAACAGCTGCATGGGTGGCTGGACACGGAAGCAAGGGAAAGGATCGAATGGGACGCCATGGATAGCTTCGTATCAGGACTACCCAACGACAATCAAGAGCAATCAAGTAGTGGACGCCTTAGAAGCCGAGGCAAGCCGTTGTAGGAAACAAAACCCCCGCGAATACCCACGACGAGAAAATCGACCGCCCTTATTTGACGATAGAAATCCGCCCCCTGCGCCGCCACGACACTTCCGCGAACCAAGAGGCTACGATCGAGGAAGCTACGAGCCAAGGGGCTACGATCAAAGAGGCTACGATCCGAGGGGCTACGACCAAGGAGGGTACGAACCAAGAGGCTACGACCAAAGAGCCTATGAACCGAGGGCCTACAATCAAGGGGCCTACTATCCGAGGACCTACGATCGAGGGGCCAACGAACCCAGGAACTACTACTCGCCGAACCCGCCCGTGCAACGCGGTCAGCGAGATGCCTACCCTCCGAGGCCCAACGATCTAGAAAGGCAGCGAAATCCGCCCCCGCGACGATACGAGGGACCAAGAAACAACTACGCTCCACCCCGCGCAACTACCTATGAGCCCGTCTGCAACTATTGCAAGACGCCGGGACACGACATCCAAGAATGTCGTCGCTTGGCATACAAACGGGAACAGGAAGGACGGCGAGACAACCAGCCTAGCCGCCCGGGAAACGGTTCGGGCGCCCTGAACCACCGCGACGTCCAGCGGAGCGCCCCGAATACGGGACGTCAGGTAATGGTGGCCGAAGCCACGACGACGACGGAGGAACGTTCGCCGTCGCCACAGTAAATCTGAGCCGATCCAAGCACATACCGGCCATCCAAATCAGCTCGAAGGACCTTAAAGAAATCACTCCCCTCATGGTGGATTCGGGCTCCGAGCTGAACCTCATCAAACAAACTGCACTCGCCGAAAACACTGAGGTACGCGAAACACCCAGATTCCACTTGCGCGGAATCTCAGACGGGACAGTTTCTACGTTAGGCACGGTAACCATCGACATACTCGGATTACCAACGGAATTTCACATGGTCCCTCACGATTTTCCCATCTCACAAAACGGAATAATGGGTTCTGCTTTCTTAAACCAAAACTCGGTGAAAATCGACTACCAGAAGAGGCGAATAAAGTGTAATGGGATGTACGTGCCCTTCGATGAAGGGGAAACTATCAGAATCCTTCCCCGAAGCAAGATCCCTTTTCACGTGCGAATCGCAAATCCCGAGGTGGAAGTCGGCTACGTAACCAGAATGAAAGTATGCGACGGCGTGTACCTAGGCGATGCCGTCGTCACTAACGATAAAGGAAGGGCCTACCTCCCTCTCTTCAACACCACGGAAAAGGATTTCGATCTCGTGATCCCCGCGGTCACGCTATGGCCCTTCGAGACCGAGGACACAGAACAAAAACCCGACAGCGTATGCTTTCCAATAAACACTGCCGAAGAGAAACCCCGCGCTGTAGCCGTCCAGGAACTCCTTAGATTAGACCATCTAGACAAAAAGGAGAAGAAAAGCGTCGAAGACTTGATCCAGGAATCTGCCGACCTTTTCCATTTGCCAAACGAACAGTTGGGCGCCACCAATTACGCTGCCCACTCCATACACACAACCGATGATGTACCCGTTAGTACTAAACAATACAGATTCCCGCCGATCCACAAGGAAGAAATTAATAAACAAGTGCAAGAGCTTCTCACAAACGGAACTATCGAAAATTCGCTGTCCCCTTACAATTCCCCCTTGTGGATCGTACCAAAGAAGGCCGACTCGCATGGGAAAAAGAGATGGAGAATGGTAATCGACTATCGGGCGTTAAACGAAAAAACAATCGGGGATGCATACCCCCTGCCTAACATCACCGAAATCCTGGACCAGTTGGGAGGCGCCAGGTACTTCTCGGTCTTCGATCTAGCGTCGGGTTTTCACCAAATACCGATGTCAGAGAAAGACGCCGCGAAAACGGCGTTCTCCACACCATACGGGCACTACCAATTCAAAAGAATGCCGTTCGGACTTAAGAACGCACCCGCTATATTTCAAAGACTAATGGATAATGTATTGACGGGATTACAGGGACAAGAGTTATTCGTCTACCTCAATGACATAGTACTCTATGCGAGCTCGCTTCACGAGCACGGGGTCAAGTTCAAAAATTTAGCTGACAGATTAAGAAAGGCGAATCTGAAACTACAACCGGACAAGTGTGAGTTCCTACGACACGAGATGAACTACCTCGGACACGTAATAGGAGAGGACGGAGTGAAACCCGACCCTAGCAAGGTCGTCGCGGTACAGAACTTCCCTACGCCGAAAAAAGATAAGAATATAAAACAATTCTTGGGCCTAGCCGGCTATTACCGGCGCTTCATCCCAAATTTTTCGAAAACCGCGAAACCTCTGACTGACCTACTACGAAAAGATATAGAATTCCAATGGAGCCCACTGCAAGCAAAGGCATTCGAAACGTTGAAACAAGCACTCATCTCCGAACCCATTCTACAGTACCCAGACTTCGCAATCCCTTTCAATTTGACTACAGACGCTTCTGGCTACGCCATCGGAGGAGTCCTTAGCCAGGGACCGATAGGGAAAGATCTGCCCATCGGGTACGCCTCGAGACTACTTAATGATCCCGAAACCCGGTACTCGACTATCGAGAAGGAATGTCTCGCCATAGTATACTGTGTGTCGCACTTCAGACCGTACCTATACGGACAAACATTCACTATTATCACCGACCACAAGCCGTTGGTATGGTTACATTCGATTCAAGACCCCACCTCCCGGTTGTGGAAATGGAGGCTGAAGTTGTCGGAATTCGACTACAAGATTGAATATAAAAGCGGGACGCTAAATTTAAATGCTGACGCACTCTCGCGTAACCCACCAGAGACACCGCAAGAAATGCAAGCTCAGGCATTCCCTGTCCAACCTCGGAAACGAGCGCCGACTCACCAAACTCGCGGCGACCGGACATCTTCCGACTCTGAAACCGAGGATTCCCCTCCGCGGCGGCGGAAAACTCGCGCCCAAACCCTCCCCCCTAAACCCAAAACCCCACCTCACGGCATCGTTCCACAAACTAAACGCCCTCACCCACACACCTCATCCTCCGACACCGTACCAAAACCACGTCAAAAACGACCAAAGGACAAAGAAACGAGCTCCTCGACAGATATTGAGGATTTCCTTCCCGCAATCTCTACTCCCCCGCACATAGAATCAAATGACGAAGTCCTGCCCCCGACTGCAGCAGACAGAGACTTCTACGATACCTACGACACGGATCACTCGTGCGACTTCAGAAATTACACTCGCGCCTCAGACCCCGAGTGGCTCCCGACACCGGCCCCTCACGCCTCCCTGACCCCCCGCGACTCCTCGATCCAGCACCGCCGACATACACTACTGACGATGATTCGGTCCCGAATATGAGCTCCGACGAGGAAGAGCTTTCCGGCGACGAAAACCCAAGCTACGAACCGACTGCAAACAGAACACGAATCCGGTACACTGACGACCCCGTCTCGATACGAAAAGACCACCTCGTCATCTTCATCGATATGCAAGGGAATCCCTGCGATAACGGGAGTAGGAACCTAGCAGAAAATAAACTCCTTCCTGAATACAAAACTGCGGATTTAACATTGGGGCGCGCCAAAGTAACCCCGTTTAAATCTAAAAAACTAATAGCGTTGCCAATCAAAGCGGACAGCAGCGATCGACCGGACGAAAAGATCATGCACGAGGCCGCGTCCTCATTATTGGACGTAGTTTTGGAACTCGGGCTAAGTAGCTTTAGCATAGCGCATACGGTCAGTATAGACGACTATTGGACGTGGACCATAATTGAAACAATAATGCTCAACAAACTAAAGGGACGCATTCCCGAAATCTTTATTTGCACGGCGAGAATCTCGATCCCTCCCCAGGAGCGACGAGCGGAAATTATAAGAGAATACCACTCTTCGGCCCTGGGAGGCCATAAAGGAGTGACCAAGACATACCGCCGAATTCGCGAACGTTACTTCTGGGAACGCATGAAGGAAGAGGTCGCAGAACACATAAGGCAATGCCGTAGTTGCCAGTTGAAAAAACTCACTCGGGTAAAGACAAGACAACCAATGATCATAACAGACACGCCGGGTTCCGCGTTTGATAAAGTCGCCCTTGATATGGTCGGGCCGCTTCCGGTTACACCGCGAGGTAACCGATATGTCCTTACGATGCAAGACCTGCTGACTAAATATAGCGTGGCCGTCCCACTACCAAGCGGGGGAGCAATCCCGATCGCTGATGCCATCACAAAAAACCTCATCTGCCGGTTCGGAGCACCACGGGCAATCTTGACCGATCAAGGCACCCCGTTTTGCTCCACAGTTTTTAACCACATCGCGAGGCGATTTAGAATAAAGCAATTCCGAACCACCGCGTACCACCCGCAAACGAACGGGTCATTAGAAAGGTCACACCACGTCCTCGCGGAATACCTGAAACAATACATCGAGACGAGCGAGGACTGGGACAAATGGACGGAACTCGCGATGTTATCATACAACACAAGCGTGCACGAGAGCACGAAGTACACGCCACACGAGCTAGTGTTCGGCAAACTCGCGCGAGTCCCGTCCAGCATACCGCATATTGAAGACGGTTTAGACATAACGTATAAGGACTACCTCGAGGGCCTATTCCACAATAGCAAGTAAAATCAGGTCGGCCGATTACTACAATCGACGAGCAAATCCTAAAAATTTCAGGCCAGGCGTACACGTATTTCTATTAAAAGAGCCCCGGAAGGGCAAATTTGACAATCAGTACACGGGCCCTCATGTGGTACTCGATATACTGCCACGCAATAACGTCAAAATCGACATCAACGGAAAGGCCCGGGTAATCCATCAAGACAAACTTAAACTCAGTAGAATTTAACCAGGCTATTGTAAAGATTGTGTGCGTAAACCACCGGTGAAAGTCTGATCAATTTGGCGACCCATATACACCCATAGGTAGCATGGCACCCCGCGAACAAATATTTCCACGCGTCATCCCGGAAAGGCCCCATACCAACGGCCTCGCCGTATCGGCATGCGTGATCGCGGAACTCTGCGATTACGGAGAAGAATTCTTATGCCGAAGGTGCACACAAGGAATCAAGGGCGAAGAGAGACGACGCCACCCCCTGATCATGATGCACCTGCTGCTGGGTCCCTACACCCTCGAGCCCACGTGCGACCGATGTGGTAGGCCACCCCTGATCACGCGACCGGCCGCGAGTTGTGCACTATGCACGGAAGAATATGAGGAATCCGGAGCACCCCTAGAGGCCCTGGGCCTGTTGATGAACTACGCCCAATTGATCCGCCAAATAGTAGACCAATAAAATAAATGTTCGACCTTACAAATGAAAACATACCGTAGTCATTTTGTCCCGGAAACCACGCGCACACAATCTTAACTCGCCACAAGACACCACCGCTATCGCGCTTACCATAGAATTAAGATAAGGATACCGCAAAGGTTGTGTGTGCAAAGATTGGGAGGAGACAGAGAGTCAGGAATTTCGCGCGCTCACATGGAACAACCCCCGACTCCGACAAGCGAGGTGTCGAAAACCTACCTAGGGAGCTCACACAGCACTTTCGTGTTTCGAACCGCGGAGACGCCGCTCGAGAACGGCGGAACGTTCATTCCCCAAGTACATCCCGAGCAGGTCTGACCATAGTCGCAGCTGCCGGAAAGTAAAAATGACAAGTTCGGCCCCCTCAACGATATGGAACTATGGAGGCCTGGCCCGGGCAAGGTGTGTCCGGGAGGTTTACCGGAGGTATGAATGGGACCTTCTATGCGCAAGGTGTGCCGGGGTCCACTTTGACCCCGAGGCCCGGAGGGCGGGCGACATAAGAGTCCACCTGCTAGTGGGCCCTAGGACAGGGCTGCCGCACTGCCAGCGATGCTGGAGGCAGCCCTTCCACGTGCGGGCAGCCGCAGACTGCGCCCGTTGCACGGCAGAATGGGGCCGAACGGGAGGGGACACCACCCAGAATGGGCAGCTGCGACCATACAGGCAGATAATTGAGCTGTCAGTAATTCCCTCTGAGGCAACCTAAGAAAAGGGAAAAACACATGTCATAACCACCCACTAACCCTAGGCTAAGACTACTAATATTTTTGTACCAACTATTTTTTTTTCCCACCGTGTAACCTAGTTGCCCTAAGCAGAAAAGATAAATTTCCTTTCAAAAAAGGCGAGAAAAAAAATACAAAAAATCAAACAAAAAACACTTAAACCAAAACAAAACACAAAATGAGGACCCAAGAGATGCCCCACGCACGCACACACAGCCTCGGCGTCCCGCGCTCGGCGCCCCGCGTCCCGCGCCCCTCTGCAACCACCACGATTATTATCAAGGTCAAACCACGTTTATCCATTCGGTTGCAGAGCATGGACGCACACACTTTTCTCGTCTTAGCTAGCTTGTACGTTGGCGTGGAGGCACTAATCGGATTCGATTGCGGGGGTCGTCACCTGAATTCCACCACCATCTCTCTACTGGACACCGGAGACTGCAACGTCGACCCGAAGCCATCTAATTCAACCAGAACGTACATTCAGCTCCTGCAATTAGCAGAGTACCAGCACGCCAATGTCTTTCAATGCAAGGTGGAAATCTCCCGGACAATATACTATTGCGGGATGCACTCCCACGTGTCAGTCGTCCACAACGGCCAGTACGAATACCTGCTGGACGTCAGCCGAAAAACCTGTCTACAGATGCACCAGGATGGAACGCTCTCACTAGGACAAGGGGCGTACATAACAGGACTACGGGGAAACCAGACCGAGAGCAGGAGCATCACCTTGGCGGGAAAAATCGGCCAAGGAGGAGACTGCTCAGGGACGCAGTTTTCCGACCCATACGGAACCTGGGACGGCGTAGTCGTGCAAGCAGTTGCGAAGATCACCCTGCAAACCGGAACAGCATCGGTGAAACTGGCTGCGGGAAAGATCATCCTGAGATCAGGCACGACCTGTGCCCTCAGCGACGGAAGCTGCGTGGACTTGTATGACGGCTACACCTTCTGGTCGCCCATGCCCATTCCCACCTGCAACTTCGATCAATATGACGTGTTGTACGAAGGGCACGCCACAAAAATCCAGGAAAGCGGCGAGGGAACGCCCACCCTCTACTCTCTGACGACACAGGACGTCACCTTTGCACTCACGAAGACAACGGAACAACAACTTTGCGGTTACACCCTGCTGAGGACAGAACACCCCAAGCTATTCGTGCTGGAGTCTCCAAAAGGGGATATGTTCAAGGCCAGAACTCGAATCCCAGTCGAGAACCTGGATATCTTCACATATGTAAATTCCAAATTCGTCTACGTGGAAAGACACATTCGCAACCAGATGGCAACCCTCTACCACGACGTCATGCGGCAGAAGTGCAACCTGGAGAAGCAAGTGATAAAAAACGCCCTGGCATTCGGAACCCTACTACCGGACGAATTCGCATACGTCCTGATGAAACAACCAGGATACATGGCCGTCTCCGCAGGCGAAGTCGCCCACATCGTAAAATGCGTACCCGTCGAGGTCACCATCCGGAAGTCCCAGGACTGCTACACGGAGCTACCAGTCACCCACCGGAACCGCTCGTTATTCTTGACGCCCAAGTCAAGAATTCTAATGAAGGCGGGAACCCAAAGGGAATGCAACACCATACTGCCGGTAATGTACCGAATCGAGGGAACTTGGTACCGGTTCGCCCCATACCCGATCGAGAACGTTGCCCCCGAGGTCGTGCAGCCTCTCACACGACCCTCGTGGACATACCTCACACCAGGACGACTAGCCACCAGCGGAATCTACACCGAAAGCGATATCGAAGCGCTCCGCGATCATATCATGTTTCCAGCCGAGAGACCCGCCGTCCTGAATATGCTGGCCCGAGGCATCGCGGGACAGGGCAACCCCCAAGGCTCCGTCTCCATGATGGGGCTACTCGACGAAGAAACCCTGGCCCAAATTGCAAAATCCACCGCCCAAAGAATCTGGGGCGGACTTACGACCTTTGGATCAGCCACAGCTGGGATCATCGGCATATTCCTGATCGTACGTTTCATCAAGCTAGTGGTGGATACCCTGATACAGGGATACGCACTACACTCGGTGTATGGATGGAGCCTGCACCTCCTTGGAGCCGTATGGAGCTCCATTACCAACCTCCTGCTACATCTCAGCCAAAGACGGGCACCCCACCACGACTCGAGGGACGACGAACTCCGGAGCATCGAGGTACACAACAAAGACCCCCCAGCCGTCGCGCCACGCCAACCAGACGCCGCGAGCAACGAGGATGTGCGTGAGGTCGTTGCAAGAATTGAGCGAATTCACCCATAAATAGGTGAATTCTTTTCCAGGGGGGGAGGTGTTACGTCCTGCGTCCTCCACCCGCTTTTTTTACGATTATATTCTCGCAACGAGCTCATCGCACCGCGTATCTAATTAACTAGATGTAAGTCGTACAGAAACTGAAACGCGAGCCGCGGCACCGTACCACCGAAATTCCTTCACGTAACGCTGACTCCCATCCGGGACGTAATCCGCGCCACGCGAAGGAATTACATAACGACCGCCACAATAGTAATGTAAGTAGAAATGTAAGAATGCTGACACCGAGTCAGCATAGGCTAACCCCAACGATCGACTAGCGATCCGCGGGAATACATAATTCCGAGAACGCGAACTCCCAAAACGGAAGCTAGGGTGCCAGTTCCACGAAGGACCTGGCGACCCTCAGCAAAATCCACCGCTTAAATAGAGCCACAAAAGCGAGCGATCAATTCAATTACAATCCTCCGTTCTACAGTCAACGTCACGCTCGAGTCGGGCATTAGTTCACATCAATTTACTTTCGTCAAAGACATTCATCTAAACTATTAGGCTCACTACAGTTAAGCGTTAGTTTAGCAACACGGTTGTGAACCTCAAGCAAGTGTATCTACAGAAATACAACTCCACTTCGATCAAGGTAATCGTCGCAACTATTAATCATCTGCCCCCACAACTACCTCCTTAGAAACATCCGACCTTCCTCTGAGACCTCCTAACCAAACGACCAGCGCGACTTCACCAAATCTCCGCGATAACTCATTAGCTACGGGTCGACTCAGTACTCGGCAGGTTCGGCTACATTTCCGGTCCTACCCAGGGCCTCCCTGAGAACTACCTACAGCCGTGGACGCCCTCACAGGCATCCACCGTGGTATAACTCCCGGTGATCGTCACCCACAGCCGTGGACGCCCTCCCAGGCATCCACCGTGGTCGACTCCCGGTAATTGCCGAGTCATCCCTAGCGCGGACGCCCTCCCCGGCATCCACCTTGGTGAACTCACGCACTATGGGAAAACCTAGGGGCAAGTGAACGGAACCAGCCGAATCCTCCGCAGTTCGTGGTCTACAGGCCGCCATAAACCGTCAAACATTGCATAGCTTGCCACCAGAATCCGCACCGGAAAAGACCCCTACATATTCGACGACGAACTCGGCAGGCACTACCTTTACCCATCCGCCACATATCTCCGAGACCTAGTTGAGGGAGTCCCGTCCACGGTTACGGTGACGGAACTCTACGAGGACTCGGATATCGAGATACTAAACTAAGTGTAACGGCGACTCCACAATAGAGCCCGACTAAAGACTCTCAAACGTTGACGTGTTTCCCATTCCTTCCCCCCGCGTACTTATAAACATTAAGGTAACCAGTAGGCCGGTTGAACCCCCGCCGAAGCTACAAACAGTAGAGCCGTAACCATTCGGACCCATTCTTCTTATATCACGCGATACGTCAGTGCGCCGCTCCACTGACCAATACAAACAATAAGAGCCGTAACCATTCGGACGCATTTCTCTTATACCACGCGATATGTCGGCACGCCGCTCCGCTGACGGATAAGCCCTCTCTTACGGTGCGATACCCCTTTTCCGTCTGTCCTCGATCCCTGGTATACCCGGTGAACGCAGGGTGCCGAAAACGAGGACGTAACACCGGCGAGAACATCTGATTGACGCGGGGTCAATGCCCCGCGACACTGCGAGCGAAGGCTCGCAAACCTTCCAGAATCTTCCAGAATCTTCGAGACGCTTCCAGAAAGTGCAAGACTAACCGTGCGAGTGAGAGAGAATAATAGTTACCGAATTATTGACACTGCTAGCAACGAATGGGTACAAAAACCCAGAGGCGCGAGGGTCGCGTCCTAGTTCGTGCTGCATCTGTGGGAGAGGACGAGGTAAGGAAACACGGCCGCCCGCAGGAGCATGACGATGCTGGGAGAGGACAGGGGTTACACCTGGACGTCTCTGCGGAACTCGGGGGAGGATGGCTTTCGTAGCCGGCCGCCCGGGGGGAGAGGACGACTGAGATAACCGGCCGCCTAGCCGAGGGAAGAGTACAGGGTAACGCTCTGGCCGCCTGCGTACTGTCGAAGCAGGACCACCCGATACTCATAAACGAATAGGAAAGGACGACTGAGAAAGACGGCCGCCTATTCGAATATGAGAATGCGGGAGGACTGCAACGATAACGTAAATTGTGGGAAAGAGAACGAAGTAGGTTTGCCTAATTTCCCTGGGCGAATAGGAGAGGACGACTGCAAAAGACGGTCACCTATTCGAGTATGGAAACACGAGTGAACTATTGTGAAACTCTTAATTTCTATTGGAAGATATGGTTTGGAAATAACCAGATCCCCAACGGAATCCCTTGCCCTTGTAAAACGCAGTTGTCAGTAGTTCGTTGCTAGCTGACCGAGTTGAGAAAGAACGACCTGATACCTGTCTGTAGTCCTCCATGTACCTAATGAGAAAGTATATTCCGTCTGTTCCTATTCGAGAATCTCGCGATTCCCGGTATGAGGAAATGAGAGGGAATGAAAGGAAAGAGGAAAGGGGGGAAATGAGAAGATCTATTGGCGGTGGAGAGGTTATGTTTCCACGTGGTCATCTTAAAGTCCGTTTAACAGAGTCTTTATTGTCAACAAAATCATGGTCACAGGTGCTCTACGGTAGTGAGAGTAGCCGTCATATTGAGCGAGATAACCGATTGTATTAATCCTATCCGCATTACAATGATTCGTACCTTTACGGGTGCACGTGCACGACTCGCGCCGCGTACAGAGCCTGCGTCGTCGGTGTTGATGTACCTTGCGTATTTGGTCTAAGTGAGATGATCCGTGGTGTGAATGAGAATGTTCCGCGATCGTGTGATGTGAGTCCCTAATGCTAGCACTAAATGTAAAGAGAAAACCCGTGAAATCGTGAAGTCAGTGTGTTCTCGACGATCACTGAGACGGTAATGACCGACATATCCGGCGGGAACGCCGCCCGCGTGCCGCGCGCAATAAAGGCGCGCTCGCATGAACCCCGCGTGTGACAACGGCCCTCAGGCCGCCTTGAGGATGCCGCGACGATGATTGGTCGGCGTCGCGGCATTCCCAAACAGTTCCTTAGTATCCAACTCCTTATTCCACTGCGCATATCCTAAACCACACAAACCTCCTACAAGATTAAATATATTTGTTTATTTCCGTACATGAAATACGAACGGTCATCAGAAATCATTTGGTGGACTCGCAGTCACCACTAGGTTGCGTGAACGACGAAAAATAAAACTCATCTTCACTGGAATTGATTTCATTACGGTAATGAAATCAGTTCAACTGAAGGTGAGCTAGATTTTTCGTCGTTCACGAAGCCAAGTGGTGACTGATCGTCACCTCTCGGGTGAAAGAGTTAATTTTATTAATAACTATGCTTTACAATACATATTATTTTTGGTATATGTAAATGTTTGAGGAACCACCCCCTCCAACCCTTTGCCCACTTCCATAATCTCCGCCTCATCTTCTTCCGGGTCTTCTCCTTCCCCCTCTGCCTCGCCGCCACCACGACCGTTTGTATTGCGGCGGCCGTATTTTAATTTTCTTATTTCCTTTTTGAGGTCTGCAACCTACATTATGAAAAATAAACATAATAATTATATCTTAACGTGAGTTTAACAATGTTTTACCTTGTTAAACTTGAAAGATAAACCTCGTCAAGTGGTCAATCAAATTGTACTAGGAAAGTACAACGGGGTAGGGTGATATGTATTAGTTTCGCGCCGAAGGCGCATCATCGAGGTACTTTCCATGCACAGGTAGTTCTCATTGCAACGTTTCTCCCCAGAAATAGGGTTGTATACATTTATGCGCGCCGAAGGCGGATCGTCCGACCTATCGTCTATACGTCTAATTGTGTCACAAATTCACGAGAATGGGCACAATTCATGTGTAGTAACGCCCGATTTTTGCTTATATCTCCGAAACTAAGGGTGAGCGACGGCAACATGTATAGGAAAAAGTTGTTTAGAATATCGACCTTGACAACATATTGCAAGGTCATCAAAATCGGGGCTGACGCCAAACTTCTGAACATTTACCAAAACTGTATCTATACGTATTTACTGATCGACTGGCATCGCGGTCGCGAGCAACGGAAGGCTACCTACAAACAATTAGGTCAGGCGCGCACTTGCGATTTTGTGTCGCACAATTATTTCTGCGACTAAATAATCACGCGGCACAGCATCCTATGCACAAACATGTTCATACGCGTCGCAACAAAGGTAAAGTTATTTTCTTACTATCCGTCAGCCGCGTCAGTGTGTATGTATCGCTCTCGAGCTACAAATCAGAATTGACTCTGGCTGCGCTCTCGAAGGGTTAAGAAAAGATCATGCCGCAGCCACGGTCGTTTGTTCGTACAGAATGCTGCGTCACTAAATAATACGCCCGCAGAAAAATGTATTACGCGATTTTCTGATTAAATCGTTGGAAACTGTCCTGCTTTTTTTGGTGTTCTAGAGGGTGTGTAACAATATTCTGAATTTGATTTCACAAGAATCCAGGTGTCATGTTAATAAAATTGTAGAAGCTGTGTTTCTTCTTGTAAGGTTAAATAAGCAGAGATGGTCACATAAACCTAAGCTCATAATACAACAAAATGGGCTGTATTCATAGTCAGTCCTTATATCTAGGAACGTGGTTAAGAGGTTCTTAAGAAGCTCTTTAGAGTCGTAGTTGTGACTGAAGCATTTGCTTCAGGATTTGTTCAAGCAATTGCTTCATTAAGGAGTTCAGTATCCATAGAGGCTTTTTAAGGTATGCTTGAGCTTGTTGGTATTCATAGTCGACTAAGAACTTCCTATTGGTGCTTATTTGGCGCGAAAAGGCATATATTGAGGTTACGATTTTAAGTCAGCACCGACGGTGTCTTAAGAAAACCTTATTTCATTCCAGTGACCGAAAGAAGCCACAATGGACGACATCGACATACAGGATATAGAAGACATCGAAGAAATCGAAGAAATTGAAGATTTGAATGAGGAAGCGGTTGAACGTGCTCCAAAGCGTTACATCCGCGACGGGCAAAACCCATTTGAAGCATATAATGACACGGATTTTAAAAAACGTTTTCGTTTTTCGCAGGAAAGGGTTCTACACGGGATTCCACCGCGCATTGAAGAAGGATTGGCAAAGCTGAACAACCGTGGTCTGCCAATTCCACCGGCGATGCAGCTGTTAACATGCCTTAGGTTTTATGCAACTGGAAGTTTCCAGGTATTTCCAATAGAAAAGTATATTTTGCAATACTCCCAATTTAGTAATAATTAGAAAAATAATTGAGTATTTTATGTTTTTAGGTTCTCTTGGGTGATGTAATGCACATTCCTCAAGCGACTACCTCCAGAATAATCTATCGCGTGAGCCTCCACATAGCAAGCCTAATGATGGACTATATTAAAGTGCCCTAGAATGTAAGAAGAACTGAAAACCACCGGGTCTTCAAGAATCTTGGTTAAGGAAACTGTGCAATTGGCCTCCCCGGTGTGCATGGTGCAATTGATTGCACCAATGTCCGCTCAGTGGACACAAGATTTCAACATTTAGACGAAATCTATTGTTACGTCTTCCGGCACCCTGCGTACACCAGGTATACCGGGGACTGGGGGACAGACGAAGTGACCGGCCCGATAAGAGATTTGACATGTCAGCGGAGCGGCTCGCTGAGACGTCGCACGCGCCTTAATATACAGGGTGTTCTAGATTTGACACTAAACCTATGTGTATTCTCGCGTCCGAATGATTACGGCTCTAAAACTGTTCTCGCGTCCGAATGGCTAAGGCTCCGTTCCAGCGAATGAATCGATCTAGAAGTCACTGGAACACGAAGGTTCTACGATGACAGCGAACGTGTCGCTCTAGGGATCACCGGAACTCGGAGGTTCGACGGTGCCAGCGGGATATTGCCCGCTAAGTGACTCAGACACAAGTTCTACGGTGGCAGCGAAGACCGCTCGGTTTACGCGCCCGGTGGTACCGGTAGCCCAAGTTACTGCGGAGGGGAGAAGGGGTGTAATGCCCCGTTTGTTTAGACTCAGAGAACACTCGGATAACCAGGTTCTATACGCAGGTGTGTGTGTGTGTGTGTGTATACGCGTCGCGAAGGATGGTGGTAGAGTAGGTGATTCACGAGATTGTTTACTTAGTGTTTATTAAATGATGGAGCCCTACAATTTGTAGAAGTGGAACGGCTTCACTTCTTTGTCGCGAGAGGAGGGTCGATGGTTGGGACTAGACACAGTGTCTCGACCGCGCAGGTCACTTATAATTATTCGTATTACACAAGTTGAAGAATTGTTCAAACCTGAGGTTGCTCGATGAGATGCAGGAACGATGTCACTGATTCTATTGCGTTAACTATTCACTAGACTTAACTTGATTCTATTCGCTAGACTTGGCTTGATTCTATTTACTTGACTTGACTTGATTCTATTCGTTAGACTTGATTCACTTAAACGGTATCGAAGGAAAATATTAAGTCGGGTGTTACGCTTTGCACCCGCACTTGAACTACCTACGAAGTCTGAAGTGACTTAATGCGCGAACATCGGTGCAACTAGCAGCCAAGTAATGAAAGGCGCTCGAAAAGGTCTCCTACTGCCCTATATAACCGGCACGCTCCGCTGAGCGGCGTTCGCTTGCTGACGCTGCATCAACATTCTTTCGTGGGATTGGCGCGACAGATGCCTTTCCCAGCACTCGGCTATACGTGTCTTATCTTTTGGGATCCTTTTTCCCGCATACAACATTATTAGGCGCTCGTCCGGTCGGCGTGCGCGAGAATTTGGTGGCGCCATATCCCGTACGCTTCGCTCGTTTGCTACTCGCGTCGTCTCGGATATCGGCCGGGTGTAGGTTACCTTTGCTTGTCGCGCGTGGCATGTCTTATCGCTAACGGGGGTCTGTTACGAGCCCCGCGCTGACGTGGCGAGTGGGTATTCTCGTAATATTGCCAGCGCGTTAGTATAGAAAATCTTGTGAGAGGAATAAGCACGCGAAACACAGGCCTTAACGGATATTGCACCGAGGCACCCTGTGGCCTCGATACTCTTCGTGACACCTTTCTCGCGGTTCTTCGTTCTCTCTCTCTCGAGATCACGCGTCACCGGTTAAAAGGGGGATTGAGGGGGAGCGGATTACCTTCCTCAATCCTCGGCAGTGTTACCTGCTGCACCTCTCGGAAAGTATGGTGGTGAGGGTGACGACCCAGACCTCAGCTGATAATTCACAGCGGCACCCCTTGAAGATTTGAGATAAAATAGGAGATGATTTCTTTTTCAGCTCGCTGATTCTCCCGAGCGGTAAGGAGAATTTGAGGTCTGTGCTACTAAATAACGATATAGTTTTAGAATTATGGGAATAAATAAAGTGGTTATATTGATAAAGATATATACAACAAAAACAAATAAATATAACAAACGCAACGATAATAAGTAACTAAATATCAAAAAACGCAATAATAAGTGACGCGGATAAGTTAGCAGAAAACGAAAAATGGTTAGGGAAATGAGCAATAGGAATTTCAAAGTATTAAGAGAACATGTATGTTTGTTGTAGTTGACCGGATCCAATGATGTTGTGGGAATTTTCTTTGGCGTAACTCTCGGTCTATATTAGAAAGTGAAGCTAAAATTTGTCCGACGTTTCGGCCAGTATATCTGGCCCTTCTCAAGGACTAAGAAATATGAGGTGTGTGTCAGACACACTTTCTAATATAGACCGAGAGTTACGCCAAAGAAAATTCCCACAATATTAAGAGAACAGTTTTGGAAACTAAAGTTACACACGTTTCGTGTGGTGAGAAATAGTCTTTGAGTCTTGAACACGAGAGACGCTCAGAGCACGCACAGGTTGCTCTTTGCGGTGAGTAAATTCGGCGAAAATAATGCCCAAAATCACTTTCACTTCGGATTTCGCTCAGGAGTCGCTTATGTAAACCTTTGCACGCATTTTTTCTATGGCCGAATGACCGCCGAGGGCTCTTTCGCGGCCCTTTTTATATGAATTAACCTTAGGCGAGGGATCATGGAGGTGACCTGAGGAAATAGCATCAGAGTGGGATGCATTTTCGGCGAAAACATCACGTGGGTTTCTAATTTTAGACATAAGATAGCGCGTACTGGCGCATGCGGTGGTACAAAGGATCACGTGATCATACACACGTCGAACCCCTCGTTTCACGTGATCACGGGCGTTGGACGCTGCGCATAGTTCGAGGGGTGAACGTCACTAATGGAAAAACGTCACTGAGGGCATGCGGCAGAGATTACGTCCCGGCCGTATCGCTAGTCGTCGGCGCTGGTAGGGCGCCCGGCGGCGCGCGGTACGTCACAGGTCCGTGAGAACCGCGCTACATTTCTAAAGTTAGCTTATAGTATATCTTAGAACTATTGAACGAGCAGCAGACTGCTGCGAGAGCAATCGATTAGTTAATTTTGAATAATTAGAAAAGTAAAAATTTGCGGGCGGTTGGAGGACGCAGGACGTAACACTATAAATATTTGTTTTGTGTTAAATCTATTGCAGCTAAATAGAGCAGTGTAATAGTTCATAAGGTTTTTTAGTTCCTATCTCGGCACCGACATCAAAAGAAGGGAATTATTTTATACTTTTTAGTGTTACGTTCTGCGTCCTCCACCCGCGTTTCTATGGCCATATTCTCGCAACGGGTTCACCGCACCGCGTATTCCTCCCATTAGCAGTAAGTCGCGCATAGACGAAATAAGAGCCAGCGCACCGCGCCACCGAAATTCCTTCACGTAACGCTGACGCCCGCCCGGGACGTAACCCGCGCCACGTGAAGGAATAACCTTGCAACCGCGCACAAACCCGCGCAAAAAACCGCGCACAATAGAACAATAGAAATATAAGGAAGCTGACGCTGAATCAGCCCGTAAGTTAATCACCCGACGATCGATCAGCAATCCGCGACAATAGAGATCCGAGAATGCCGACACCAGTTCCGCGAAGCGCCTAGCCACCGTCAGCTAAATCTACTATTTAAATAAGCGCGGAGCCATAGAGCAATCAATCACAATTGTCAGTACCATAGTCACGTCAACTAAGTTCGGGAACCAGTTCATATAACTGTTTCACTACCAAGCTCCCCGCAGCCAATCACTAATTCAGTAAGAGTACTTGAGAAGATGAATCGCCACAAATATAGTTCAACACCAATCACCAAGTAATTACAATAATCATCAGCCTCTGTTACTCCCCAACGACCCCCAAGAAATATCCGACGATCCTTGAGACACCCCGAACAAACGACCATCACGACATCACCGAATCTCCGCGATACCTCATTCAGCTACCGGTGCACTCTTTACTCGACAGCTTCGGCTACAGACCCATTCCTACCCAGGGACCCCAGTGACCGTCGAGCGACCTGCGAGCGTGGACGCCTCCCTGGCCTCCCCCGCGGCAGCTCCCGCACTGCACCGGGATCGAGCCTTCTGAACGGGGCGACTAGCAGTGAGGTAGCTTGGAAGCTTCCCTGGCTTCCTGCACCCCGCGCTTACTGGCCTGACCACCGCTCTCCCGGGCATGGGGAAATCCCCGGGTAAGTGAACAGGAACCAGCCGAAACCTCCGCAGTTTCTCCGTTTACGAACCACCACTATGAGTCGACCGTCGCGTAGGTTCCCGCCGGAGTTCTCGCCGGAAGAGCCCCCGTGCCGGACGACGAGTGCGGGCCCGAAAGGAACGAGCCCGACTCCGGGAATATCTAGCCAGCCAGACCGAAATCGGGACCTCAGCCCCCTCCGCCTGCCCCGACCATTCCCCTATCCGCATCCCTGAACCTGTCTCGGCAGAGTCCTTCGCTGACCCATACGTATTCGACGACAAACATGGTAGGCACTACTTGCACCTATCCGCCACATACCTGCTGCGTGACCTGATCGAAGGAGTTCCGTCCACCGCCACGGTCACGGAAATCTATGAGGACTCCGACGTCGAAGTATTAAATTAAAGTGTAACAGTAGCAATTCCACAATAAAGCCCGATTGAGCACCGTCAAGACGTTGACGATTCCCCTTTCCCTTCTCCCCCACGCATTTACACGCATTAAGATAACCAGTAGGCCGGTTAAACCCCCGCCGGAGCTACGAACGGTAGAGTCGTAACCATTCGGACGTGTTCTTCTCACAATCCGCGATACGTCAGTGAGCCGCTCCACTGACCGACTTTTCGGTGCAATCCATGCTTCCGTCCGTCCTCGATTCCCGGTATACCCGGTGAACGCAGGGTGCCAAAACCGAGGACGTAACATTAGTTCCTTTATTTTGTTTTATTTTGAAGTCGGTAATATTTTTTTATTAACCTTTTTTTTTTAGTATCAATTGGTATATAAATTGTATAAGATAATGGGTAGACCGCATAAAAACGTAGCTCGTATGAGGAAGCGGCGCTTAGAAGAAGACCAATTGGAAAGGATTGAGCAGCAAAGAAACACGGATGAACGAAATAAAAGACAGCAGTTAAATGAAAGTCCCGGTAAGCGTGAAATGCGGCTCTCAAAAATGAGGCAATATAATAAGCAAACGATATCCAGACAAACGGCGGAAGAAAAAGAAGGTCGTTTGTCTTCAATTAGAGAGTATTTAGAAAACAAGACCCCTCAACATCGCGAGCATCGCCTTAGTGTAGGTCGCGAAAGATTATCAAAGGAGACGCCGGAAGATCGCGAGCATCATGTTCGTTTGATACGCAATCGATTATTAAACGAGACGGCCGAACAACGCGACCGTCGTGTTGGTTTGATAGGTGAACGATTATCAAACGAGACGGCCGAACAACGCGAGCATCGTGTTGGTTTGATACGGGAACGATTATCAAACGAGACGGCCGAACAACGCGAGCGTCGCGTTGGTTTGATATGTGAACGTTTATCAAATGAGACGCCGGAAGATCGCGAGCATCGTTTGAATGTAGGTCGTGCACGTTTGTCAAGACAAACTGAAGAAGAACGGCGTGAGCGATTAAATGACGCTAGAGAACGCTCTACTGTAGTAATTGAACACGAAACAGTTGGGGAAAGACAGACTAGGCTTCAAAATTTGCGTGAATCAGCTCGTCGAAGAAGAGCCGTATTCGATACTGAGAGCTTCAAAACTGCCATTAATGTGTTCTGTAATGTTCCTTGTACAGTATGCTATAAATCATTGTATCCACAACAAAGGCGTATTATACGCACAGCAAGGTTTACCATTCCGCCTGAGTTAAATATTTTAACAGAAGTTGAAAAAAGACTATTGTGTAGAGTTGTGCCTTTCTTAAAGATGATTAAAGTTCACAATAGATTTAGTCAGAATTTGTGCAAAGGACGAATAGTGTTGTTTGCAAAAGATGTCATTGAGCTAGCCGAACACCTGGCATTGCAACTCAATCAAGCTGGTTTAATTATAGTGACAGGAAAACTTGAAAATGTGGAACGATCGAGAGACTTTCAAATCAATATGTGTAATCTGCAGTGTGCTCTCCAGTGGTTATTATCAAACAATGCATTATACAGAGACATTAGACCCTGTTTCTCTAATATAATAGAAATATGTAACATTACACAAATTGTACACGTGTCTGTAAACAATGAGAAACAACAAGTTGCAATCGATACTTGCACTACCGCAGCAACTGTTGGTGGTGTAGATGCTTACGTAAAGTTAAATAACGGCGTGACAATATTGCATGGATCGTTCCACCAAGGTAATGAAAGATTTGGTGTTGATTCTCGCGGTAAACAATGGACAGCAATTGCAGCAGTTTCATGTGCGGCATTTAGTCTCCTTAATCCATGTACATGGTCGAAAAGTGACATCGATGATATTTTATTATTGGGAGACAGATATTATTGCGAATGTTTAGCCGCACGACGTAATCCCGATTCGCAAGAAATCAATACCGAATATTTAGCTGTGACACAATTATTTGATTCTGCTTTAAATGGTCACATCGATAATGACAATAGCAGTGATGGTTTTCCTAATTTAAAGAATGCATTAATTACATTCTTTAGACAATATTCTTTTGGAATCCTTACAGCTAATTCAGCGTCAGTAGCTGCACATGTGGCCTATAGAAGCCAGTCTGGAGACATTAATTATGGGTTGTTTGATTCCCATCCACGAGGTCCGAAGGGTTGTGTTACGTCCCAGCGTAACTTTTTGATTTTTCTTTCTTTTTAGCATAATTTCTTAATTAAACTCTCTTTTGTTTTCCTTTATTCCGGCCTCCGGATGCGAAATATTCGTATCATGGCTTAGGCCCATCGTATCCGGCGTGCTGTTAGAGTATTAGCTGTAAAATCATGATTATTTCATTTTTCCTCCAGGCCGCGTATACGAAATATTCGTATCATGGCTTATGCCCATGGTATACGTGGTACTGTCGAGCGGTAGTATGTAATGGAATTCGCTCACCGTGGAATCATACTCGTCCCATTATACATATATATAAGTAGTTGTAAGTATAGTTATAAGCGAGCGAGCGGGTATGAATGTGTGTACATAGTATGAGTGTGGGTATATAGTATGAATGTGTGTGTGCATAGGTTAAGAATTGCGATGAGGTTCCGCGTGTTAATTTTTAGTTTCTCTCTCTCACAAAATTAAACTATTATTTTCACGGCAATAAGTCATTGCTCAAATTTCAACCTAATTTTGTTCAAGTATAGGAAGTCAGGAGAGTACGTCAATGAAATCTTATATCACTGAGTCGATGCAATCATACTGCATTCAAAATAAAACTTGATAATTAGAGGAAGACGAAAGACCGAAGAAAGTGTCTCGCTGAACACCGAGCGAGCGCCGTAGCGCAATATTTGTACACCGGATCGACCGCTGGTCGACCGTTTCCGCGAATAGGGCATGAAAAACCGTCCTAGAGCGAGCCCAGGAGCCGTCTCGCGACGGATTTCTCTGGGCAGTTGGCTGTAAAGTCGCGAGGTGCGTAGTCGATTGTCCGAGGATATCTTAGATATCTCAATATTCGAGCCTAATAATCATTCTCTTCTTGTAGTGTGATATGAAATGGACTCAATTACCCTAGTAAAACCATAGTTTATAAATTCTAATTATTCTTTGAGATATAGACTCAGTTTTTCTTTCGTTAAGTGAACAGTGCGAAAGTGTGCGCGTACGTTCTGCACGTGCCCGACAAATTGTGTCGGACGCGTTAGATTAAGTTTCCTTTTGACTTCAATTACATTCTTCTTTTCCATTGTACATCAAACTTGAACGAACGCGAAAGGTTGTTCTTCGCTCGCGTGGCGATTAAAGTCGCTACTCTTTGACGAAATTTAACGAATAGAAGCACTATCTTTTCTTGCTTTGCCGACCCTTGTAACGGGCAATATATCGGCTCAATCACAACTGAGCATAGGCAAACCAAGGGGGATCAGATCCCTAAAGTTCTATTACGATTCGAAGGTACTTTCATCGTTTGAACACCAAAAACCTGAGAAATTCCGACCGACCTTACCGCCGAGAAGGAGAGAGAGCGAGCGAGAGCGAAGGACTGAGAGAGAGAGAGAGAGTTAGAGCGAGAGAGAAGGAGACAGAGCGCGTGCGCAAGCCGAAGTTATACGACCGTAGCCGAAGACCAGCGACACGGTAGGAACCTCCAGTCGCGCCATTCGACAAAATTATTAACATCATGTTGTATGACCATGCCCGAGCTTAGGCCACGGAGAGATCCCACGGGCACGGTCGCTGACCGTGCAAATTCTTGCTGTAAAAACTTCTCGATTGTAAAGCGTAACTGTTAATTACCGAGAGCGCTACCGTCTAACTTGTAAAGAGCGCTCGTATTAAGGCGCATCATTGTCGCGCACTAGCAACTGAACATTTCTCAATACTGCAACAATATTTACTGCAGTAATCTCTTGGCTGTTTATTAAATTCATAATGCACATCTTTTCTATTCTTTCTTTATATTAATATTTTTCAATTCAATATATCTATTTTGTTTTCCCCCTATATTATTCTCTTTGATTTCATTTATGTTGTGACGTCACACCTCATCAAACTTAGTACTACACAAATAGAAAACATAACCTCGCGAACGATTGGGGACCTGGACGGGTCTTTCGGAGGCACACGAATCCTATAAGTCCTGCATATAACTAAACGCGATATCATTCTATAATTAACTTCTCCGTTTAGCTTATACATATAACATAATAATCCCACTTTTCCAGGAAGGGATTAAAATACCATGCAATATTGATCTTCAGTTAGATTACCGTTATTTATTATAATTAAATAGCAAAAATTATTCAAGCGTTACGCCCGGTCGCACGGCAGACCGCTCGCGGATTCTCATCGACCGTTCTGACGGATAAAAGTCGTGAATAGCCTCGCCCGGACGTAACAGTTGCAAAGCCTCATTAAAAGGTGTCGGTTGTTGCATGCGATTTAACGATGCACTTCAATTACATAACATTTTGCGTTGTAATTGGTACCAAAAAGGTGCTCTTGGTGGCAACAACAACACATTGAATGTATATACCCTAACACCAATTAAGTTAACACCAGAAGAAAGGGAAGTACAACCACAGCAACATATGGTAGCAGCCCCCCAATTGCCACCTCGTGAACATACTGGCATGGAACAGTCAGGATCGAGAAATGAGCAAACCCAACGATACCAAGGCATGTCGGTAGCCCCAGAGGTAGAATAAGCACATGGAAATAGTGTTGTGGAGCACCCACAATCCGGGATTGGGGAAACGAGATTGACTTACGCAACTAGCATGCTGCTTGCCATTGATGGAGAAGTACCCCAATTAGAAAGTGTTGTGTCTGTTAACAATTTAGAGAGTGAAGTTAGGATGGCGGAAATAACAAGAAAAACAGCACCACCATTGAATATTGAACGAGAGCGGAGAATGGAAGAATTGGCCTGGTACTTACTGTTTCCTGACGGAACAAACGGATTTGGAGAGGAGCGTGAAGTTCCAATTACTACCTTGGATTACTTTCAGGCACGAGTGATGATCCAAGAAAGTAGATTTTAAAGGAATGATTATTTGTTCTTCGCATTATCCGCAGATGAATACTTTCGGGCTAAGGCAAGTGTATCGGTCTCATGTAGAATGCGACAAGCCGATCACATTCCTCAAGGTCTGGTTGACAACATGCACATCACCATGCGAAACATAAGAGGATCTGCATCATATTGGAAGCACTATTGCTTGGAATTGATTACAATGGTAAGAAGTTTAGGGCCTCCCACATGGTTCCTAACTTTTTCTTGCAACGATCTGAACTGGCCAGATATGCTAAAGGCATTGCGTATTGCTGATCGATAAAACTCTGATGAATTTAATCTTTCATTCCGTGACCGATTGGATCTGGTCCAAAGATACCCAATAGTTGTTGCCAGACAATTTACAGTTCGCGTGAATGCGCTGATGCGTTTTATAAAGAGCAATGACGACTGTTTGAGTGGGCCTGTTGCAGATTTTTGGTACAGAATTGAGTTCCAGAACCGAGGAAGTCCACACTTACATATGTTGGTGTGGTGCGATAATGTACTCGATTTTGCCACATGTGAAGGCATCAGAGAGAGAGTTGGAGAGGGGTCATTGAGAGAGTTGTATCTTGCTCCTTGAATCTAGAGAGCACTGCATTACAAAATTTGGTGGAAAATGTAAAAATTCACAAGCACACTCGTACGTGCTACAAAGATCGTAACAATAGTGACTGCCCTTGCGGGTTTCCAAGAGCAGTCTGCGAAAATACTATGTGCCTCGATCCTGATGAAACATTAGCCAGTAACGGGCGATTCCGTGTTCTTCGAAGGACCAATGAAGAAACGATGATTAATAATTACAATCCTGTTCTATTAAGTCTCTGGGAAGGAAACATTGATATCGAACCGTGTGGCAATGTCACAGCGGTTGCCCATTACGTAGCAAAGTACGCTAACAAATGCGAGCCACACGACACGGGTGATGTTGTTCGCGAGGCTGTATTAAATGCTAAAAGACGTGGTGGTAGCGTATGGAATCAATTGTTTCCCGTATCTATGGCGATACTATCACAGAGATTGGTAGGTGCCCCCGAATGTGCATATCGGTTGTGTCACTTACCACTAAAAATGAGTTCTCTCAAACCCGTGTTTCTGAACAGCTGTAAGTCGGAACAAAGGCTCAGGATGCTCTGGTTGGAAGGTGACGAAACATCGGTTTTTAATAATATTTTTGACAGATATGAAATTAGGACTGACAATCTTGAAGATTTAAGCATTGCTGAGTTTGCTATTCGGCACGAAACTGTATCAAACACGGCCTGGACCGAAGAAGACGGAGATGAGGAGTTAAGAGAGACCGACAATGAGCCCGCGAGATACATAAAACTGAAAAACAACACGCATATGCGTATCAGACAGAAACCCGCGGTATTACGCACCCGCTATTACATAATGAATACAGACAGAGAGGCATACTTTTACAACTTAATTGTGTGTCACATTCCGTTTCGAGACAAAAAACAGCTTTTACAGGAAAATGAATCGGCCGAAGAATGCTTTTTAAGAAGAAAAGAGGAATTAAGACCGTTACTGAACGATGTCACGAGAGAACAGTTTGCTCATGCAGAACAAGAATCAGGCACTTGGACAAGCTGTCGCACTGAATGCTGTTCGTGAATCTGTTGTTACCCGAAACCGGCCACTACTTTGTGCTGATGAAGAATAATTACATATATATGCGACAGCAAAATGACGTAGAATTTGTTGATCTGTTAAATAATTTGCGTTTTGGCGAAATGACAGCTGGACAACTACAGCTTCAATGTGAAAGAAGGCGGATACCCCTAGAGGATGAATTTGAGGATGGTGCTGCCGTCCGGATTTATCCGACTGTTAGGCAGGTTGATGAATATAATGCCAAAATGACCGATAATAACTCCAAATCACATCGCGTCTACATAATTAACTCGATTGACGAATCTCGCGAGGCGGCGACGTACGGGAAAAAACCACCAGACAATGTCATTCCCAAAGATGTTAACAACTGCGGTGGCCTTCTACACTCTATTTCATTAGGCGAAAACTCTCGCGTTATGTTGAGAAGGAACATCTCTGTTACACAGGGTCTTGTAAATGGAGCTATGGCAGTGGTCAAGAAATTTAAATGGCCCGCTTTACGTAGAGACCAATTAGAGGTAGAAGAAGTACCGGAAGCTGTTCTATTCAAGTTCGATGACGAGTCAATAGGCAACAGTGTAAAGAACAGCGACGGCTATGTTGAAATAGCACTGGTAACCGCCACATTCCAAGCCACTAAGGGATATGGGGATGTTGAGCGAAGAATGTTACCCCTTATATTAAGCTGGGCCGTAACTATACATAAACTGCAAGGTACTACGCTGAACAAAGCATTATTGATTTGGGCAAAAAAGTATTTGCCAAAGGACAAGCTTATGTAGCTCTGAGTCGTGTGAGAACTTTAGATGATATAGTCCTATCTGATTTAGATTCACGCAAATTATTAAGTAAGCCACATGACGACAAGGCTATGGCAGAAATGCAAAGGATGAGAAATCTTCCTCGAGATAATGACCAGATTTAGATGCCAAATCAATACTTCGATGTGTGAATTACATCAGTATTGCGATGTGGCTAGTAGAATTTGTAATCTGAAGCTTGCAACGGCCAGAAAGATCTCATCAAATTTCGATGTGTCAATTACATCAGTATAGGATTTATTTGTAAGTTTAAGATATTACAGAGGAAGCATACAATTGTCCCGCACGCAGTCTGGCTCAGCACTAAAAACATTCTCCTTTTCTCTGGATTTCTTTCATACACACACTCACACACGCGTGCTTCTGCGACGCTCGGGGGAAAACAGTAGCGAGTCGCTTGCCGGCCACTCGCATGGCAACGACCATTCATGCACAATCATACACACTCACACCTACACGCATACACGCATCATGCAGACACACGGGTCCTACATCAGTATTTCGATGTGGCTGGTAGCATTTGTAAACTGAAACTTGCAACGGCCAGAACGATCCCATCAATACTTCGATGTATCAATTACATCAGTATTGCGATGTAGCTCGTACAATTTTTATAAATAAAACCTCGATAATAGTATAGGACGCGAACGATTATCAAACGAGATGCATGAAGAACGTAAGTATCGTGTTAGTGTAGGACGCGAACAATTATGAAATGAGACGCGTGAGTAACGTGAGCACCGTGTTAGTGTAGAACGCGAACAATTACACTGGACAAAAAAATTGGACTTTTTTTTTTACCTTTTGAACGAAAATAGCCAATTTCGATTAATCTTGACCCGCTGAAAACGAATCTGAAGCCCGTTTTTTGAACGTTATCTCCAGCTTCCGAGAAACCAATTTTTGAAAAAATGGTCTATTTTAGACTTTAAACAACAGTCGGCTCGTAATTATAAAAGATAGACAATTTCCATTTGTTGCAAAAATTCTGCAGAAATTTGTGAATAAAATGATATGAAACACTTTTTATTTGTGAACTTGCAAATATGCATAAACATTAATTACAGTTGGCGGGACACGCTTCGCGCGCCTATTTTATACTTTGTAGTGCCTTTCCTTTGTTTTGTTTTTAAGTCGGTGATATTTTTTTTGTTTTTTTTTATTTCATGTTATTATTTGTTGAATAATATTCCTCCATTTGCATAGGCTTATCAACGGATGCAGGCCCAAATAATCGCCCTGGAGGGGCAACTAAAGGATATGAAGGCGCAGCGAGAGCGGGGGGGCCGGCGTAGTGTTACCGTTTGGGACGCTTTTTCGCGCATGCGCAGCGCATTCACAGAGAAATCCAGGGACGACACATGTAGACTATGCGGAGACTACGGCAATTTGGCGCGAAGTGTTTAGTATAAATATAATATTATCCGGTCAGAGGGCCCGACAGAAACCTTTTTTTCTCTAAATGTAGCACGTACCTTAAGCGAGATTTAATGCGCATGCGCGAGAAAGCTTCCCAAACGGTAACACTGGGCCGGCGGTGCTGGCGGGACCAGCGTGGCCGACGTGGCCAGCGAGGCCACCGCGACCAGTTGGCCCAACGGGGCCAGGGGGGCCAGAGGAGCCGGGGGGCCGGAGGGGCCGGGGGGGGGGGGCAGAGGAGCAAGCTGGGGGTGGGGGGAACGAAAATTTATATTTTTACTACTCATAAATAAATAATAAAGAAAATAATGACGAGCAGCATTTTCCATATGAATCCTAAATCATGAAAATCCTGAAAACAGTCAATCCCGACCAACGCCGCGGTAGTGATCTGTTAGATGTTGTAATCTATGTTTGCTCTTCAATTAATAAGTGATGTAGGTAAAGTTGTGGGTTAATGAGCAGCGTAATCTTTTTTTTCATAGAATGTTTAATTCACCAACGTATCAGTCAACATCTGTGAGTCTCTTCAGGATTAATAAAGACAATGGTATATTGTTTAAATCTATGTGAGGACAATTTATGTTTGGAACGCCGGAAGAAAATTATACGAAAGTAAAGTCTCACCTTTGAACCTTCCTTTTAGGTATAATAGTATTACATTTGTTTAGCATGTTGTAAACGTTGTTAACGGGAAGCTAGGAAATATGTAAAAAAATGAACTAATTATAAAGACTATAAAACCACTCAAATAGCATAAACTTGAAAAGGAACGTTGTTCGTTCGCTGTTTAATGTCTAAATCTTAATGAGGACAATTTATGTTCGGAACGCCGGAAGAAAATTATATGAAAGTAAAGTCTCACCTTTGAACCTTCCTTTTAGGTATAATAGTATTACGTTTGTTTAGCATGTTGTAAACGTTGTTAACGGGAAGCTAGGATGTATGTAAAAAAATGAACTAATTATTATAAAGACTATAAAACCATTCAAATAACATAAACTTGAAAAGGAACGTTGTTCGTTCGCTGTTTAATGTTTAAATCTTAATGAGGACAATTTATGTTCGGAACGCCGGAAGAAAATTATATGAAAGTAAAGTCTCACCTTTGAACCTTCCTTTTAGGTATAATAGTATTACGTTTGTTTAGCATGTTGTAAACGTTGTTAACGGGAAGCTAGGATGTATGTGAAAAAATGAACTAATTATTATAAAGACTATAAAACCACTCTAATAACATAAACTTGAAAAGGAACGTTGTTGGTTCGTTAAATTTATGTTATTTGAGTGGTTTTATAGTCTTTACAATTAGTTCATTTTTTTACATACGTTCTAGCTTCCCGTTAACAACATTTACAACATACTAAACAAATCTAATACTATTATACCTAAAACGAAGGTTCAAAGGTGAGACATTACTTTCACATAATTTTCTTCCGGCGTTCCAAACATAAATTGTCCTCACATAGATTTAAATAATACACCATTGTTTACATTAGCCCTGAAGAGACTCACAGATATTTACTTAAACGTTGGCGAATTAAACCTATGAAAAAAATTATTACGCTGCTCATTAACCCACAACTTATACCTACATCAGTAATCTCTTAGTACAGATGTGAATTGAAACATGAGTATACTTTTTTCGAATTTTTTTATAAAATTCATATGGTACCACCGCGGGGGTGTTCTCCTACAAATGTACTCAAATTCACAAAAATTGGTCAACCTGGTGGAAAGTTATGCGCGATTATGCGTGAACATTTCGAAATCACTGTCGAAAATGTTTGGAATAATTTGTTTAAAAACTGGGTCTGCGCTGTCGAATTTGTTTGAAAAAAAAATGGGACCATAAACCATCCATTTTCGACAACCGTTCGCGAGATATGCGCGAACATACATAAAAAAAATAAATAAAATATATATATTCATGTCGAATAGATAACCTCCTCCTTTTTTGAAGTCGATAAAAAGGAGCAAGCTCAGTGCAGTTTTATTTCGAAGTCTAACGTAGCAAGGTAGAGCCTTAGACTCTATTCAGCACTCGAGTTTAACGTTCATTTTTAAACACTGTCAGTGATAACGGGCTCAAGTTCCCCTTCGAACAAAATATAGAGAGACCTCTCGATTGAGAACTCTGCAGCAAGATTGAGCTCAACCTCCTTTAAGCAAAATTAAAGTAGAGTCTTTTCCACAAAACTCACTGCTAGAAAGGGCTCAAGTTCCCCTTCGCGCAACATTAGAATAATAACGTTTTGCCTAGCATTGTCGGCTAATAGTTGTAAGTCTAATTTTATAATACTTCGAATCATCTTTACCAATTGTATATTATTGTAATTTTTACTCGTCATAATATACCAAGTTAACTGTAGTAATTGTGCTCAGTGTGGCCAGAAGTGGCTCTTTTGCCCCATCGGTGCCCGCGGGAGTGGGGATACGCGCAAGTGTGCGTGCCCTGTCTGTGAGCTGACAGGCCAATGCGTTGAGTCCACAACTTTCACAGACGGGCACGCACACTTGCGCGTATCCCCACTGCCGCGAGCACCGATAGTGCAAAAGAGCCACTTCTGGCGACACTGATTGTGCTACTTTGCCAAGTTCTTTTTCTTCCCTTAATCTTAAATTCGTGATAGATCCGACAACCCACAGATTCTCCGCAACCGCTCGAGGTGAATCAAATTACGAGTCATTTTCCCTAATCCGAATCCGGTATTTTCGAAACAGTGCCTCCCGACGCATTCACGTCATGGCCGCCACTGTTCGGTTTTTCACAGTATCCCTTAAAACAGTACTTCCCGACGCATTCACGTCGTGGCCGCCACTATCGAGGAGTCCTCGTTCTCTAATCAGCCTTCCCGACGCATTCACGTCGTGGCCGCCTAAATCAGTGATCTCAGAAATAGCATCCTGCCGCATTGCGGCACGCATGGTGGGGGAAGGCGAGAAGTGTGTGCGTGCCATGTCCGTGAGCGCTGCGCGCGCACCGTACGTAGACAAGGAAGGAGCTATGCTTCTCGTCTTCTTTCTACCAATGTAGAGAAAAATGACGTCAGAAGCTGCGCGCGCACCGTGGAGGACAAGGAAGGAGCTATGCTTCTCGTCTTCTTTCTACCAATGTAGAGAAAAATGACGTCGGAAGCTGCGCGCCCACCCAATAGAAAGAGGCACAAAATTATGCTCCGTCTTCTTTCCACCACAATCGCACGCACGTGCTTCGTTCGGCATGCGACAGCGTTACCGAATTTACCTTTCGGCTGAGCGTTGAGCCGGCTGAAATTGTAAAAAATGCACTTGTACCAAATTTATCTCGCAAGGCGTCATTCGATAGGGGATGAAAAGAAAACGCTCTATGCCAAGATTCAACCCTCTATCTCCATCAGAAGGGTAGTTATAGGGGAAATGAAAAAATCAGTTTTTAACCCATTTTCCGTATTTAGCGGTGCAGAAAAATTCTGAAAAAAAATTGAGAATATTCAGAACATGTGAATTTATGGTTGGGAATTTTTGCAGATTTTTGTCCAGCAAATCCTAAGCATAAAAAATCAAAAACCCCCCAAAAACATGAAAAATTCCAATTACGTGCTACAGTTTCCGACCCACAGAATTTTTAAAAATTCTGTAGTGAAGTATTGGCATAAGTAGTACCACCAATTTTTTTTAGATTTTTTGGTAGTATGCGTCGTAGTTCAAATAAATCAAAATCGATATTTACGACATATTTCGTGTAATAACTTATTGAATACTTCAAATAATTGCGTTTTCTTGATATTGTCAGTCAGTTATACCATGCTCTATGTTTTTGCATGCGAGAGAGCAATGTACAAATAAAGGGAATTAAGTTATTTCGAGTTTATTGAAAGTCAGTGTGCACCGTACTTTGAGAAATATTGAACAATAATCGAACAGCACGAGTAGCTCGTTGGTTAAGCTACACCCGTCTGCGACATCGTTGGGCACTTTTGTCGGAGTTTCGCGCCCAGGAAGGCTCACCTGTTTTTTTCTTTCAAACAACTACACGACGGTAAGCGATATTCACTTACAAATATTTTAAACATATTTCTATAATATTTAACTGTATTGTCTATGAAATATGTATGCACGCATTGCAGTATTTATGTGATGTTTACTTATATTTTATCACCCAATGCGTGTAATGCATTCGAACACGAATGTTCACGTGGTCTTCCACGCCACCCAAGAGGTGCCACGACTAGCGCGTTTGGTTTTTTATTGCGGACCTTCGCCGGTAGCCCTATTGTACCACATTTTTAATTTATTAAATTACAGCCGTGAAGGGCTATGTGTAAAGAAAAGCATATTTTCAACACATGACAGCAATCACCATACGACAGATTTCTTAAACGTAAAGACATGCGGTCTGACACAAGTGAGGCCAGACGATTTTTTGCTGTACCTCTCCTTTTCGGAGAGGTACGGTGTGACACAAGTGAAGCCAGACGAATTTTTTTGTTGCTGTACCTCTCCGAAAAGGAGAGGTACGGTCTGACACAAGTGAGGCCAGACGAATTTTTTTTTTGCTGTACCTCTCCTAAAAGGAGAGGAACGGTCTGACACAAGTGAGGCCAGACGAATTTTTGCTGTACCTCTCCGAAAAGGAGAGGTACGGTCTGACACAAGTGAGGCCAGACGACTTTTTGCTGTACCTCTCCTTTTCGGAAAGGTACGGTCTGACACAAGTGAGGCCAGACCAATTTTTTTTTTGCTGTACCTCTCCTTTTCGGAGAGGTACGGTCGGACACAAGTGAGGCCAGACCAATTTTTTTTTTGTTTAGACTAGCATTTACCATAAAATAGTTTATTTTATGGTACACATTAGTCCTATACATTATGAGACGAGCAGGGAGTAGCAATGTCTGCTGCATTGTCTGTGACTATTTTATGGGAACATGCAGGATATAAAGTTTTTCTTGACATGAGAGACAAATGTCTCTCAGTGACATCTAACTTCTTAGCAGTTTCCATTCTCGCCTTTAACGCCGACTTTACAACACAAGTGGCATTTACATTAGCGGACGACAGTTTGTTTCTTTTTTTTGTTTTTAAATCTGTCAAGAAGGAAAAGATTCTTTCCGAATTAGCATTTGAATTCGGGAGGGACCTTACAGCATTTACAAGACACTGCAAATTGGGATATTGACGAAGGCGGAAAATTTCTTCCCACATTTCGTCAAAACTAAATTTTAAGAAGTAATCTTTTTCTGTTGCTTCAAAATGTTCATACAGAGCGAACCATTCCGATCTTAGACCATTGTTATCAAAGCCTCTCAAAGATTCGGCGACAAAAGAAACATCATTAAATGATATTTCTCTGTTCATATCGCGCAAAGTTGTTTCGAGTTCAAAAACTTTCAACTTTGATAAAAATGCGTCTTTTATCGGTAACCTAGTGCGAATGTCCTGAGCGGCACTCATATAAAATTGCAAACATTTCTGTCGAATGTTTGTAACTATAGCTGTGTGCCCTTCTGATGACAATTCGTTTAGGTACTCTTCACATTAGATTCCTAATGTAATATCTGCTAAGGGTTTAAAATTTTCAAGATTTGAATAATCCACATTACTGCTAAAATCTTTCAAAAGCTCTGGTTTCAGAAACTGATGACAAACTGTATGCAATAATTGCAATGATTTGGTTTGCAATAACTGAATTCTGGTTTCGACAGCTTGGAAAAAGATTGTAAATGTATTGAAATAATGCAAAATATAATTTAGGAATAGAAGGTAGGCTTTCAAATCAGGATCTTGTATAGTTAACAGTAACTGCTCTGAGGTTTTCGTTTTATCGTTACTATTGACAGTTATCAAAAAGTATTCGATATTTTCCCATGTTTCTAAAAGTCATGAGTGCCGTGAAAGCCACCGTGTTTCGGCTAATTTCAGAATCTTACGGTTCGATTCCTGACAATCGGCAAAAATAGCAGATCGCTTTGGACTACAGTTAACAAAGTTCGTTATTTGCTTTACAAAGTCCTCACATTTACCTGGAATCATCTTGCATGCAGTATTGGCGACTAACGCTATGGAATGGCATGGACATGGCAATGTTTTAACATGTCCAGACTTTTCCTCTAGCTTTTTTATAAATGATGATTTTTTCCCTGTCATAACGCTTGCATTGTCGCATGACAGGGCAACAATATTTGAAAATGGAATTTCTAATCTATACATTTCGTTTCGAAATGCTTCAAACAATTTGTCGGCGCCACAATTTCTTGCATCAAGATCGATCAATTTCAGTAATTGTGAGACAATATGTGAAGTGTCAGGATCAACATATCGAACATGAAACGTCATCCATTTCGTATTAGAAATATCAGATGTTTCATCAATAAAAACGCTGAATTTAGTATTCTGAAGTATGCTCGCAACACGTTCAGTTTCAACCGGACAGATGACGTTTGAAATAATATTTTTACATTTTGTTTCCCAAATTGTCATACTTTGCAATATGCAATTATTTCTATTTCACAATATCGGCAAAAAGCTAATGTCGAGTCGTTTGATACTTCGCATAGCCATGGTTGAAATGTTACAATTTCTAACCATTGCTTACGAAATTTTTGTATGACTGGACAAGTTTTTGGCGAATTATTACTGCTTATGTTCAGAACTGAATTTTCTTTTATATTTGTTGTGTGACTCTGAGAATCCGCATGTCTGGAAATATTCGTGTCACATGACAAATTTTTCTGACATACAATACAATGAAATAAATTATCATTTAATGGTACTTTGCGTACCCAAGAACTGTATCTACTATCGCGAAGCCATGTGTCACAAAATTTACGCTTTTGCCTGCTTTTTAGAGAATCACTCATCATTGACGTGTAAATTCAAAAAGGAACTAACAGAAATGTCTTTTAACAATAAAACTAATATAAATAATAGCCCACAACTAATTTTACAGAAAGCAACAAAAAGCAACAAAGAAATAATTACAACAGAAAGAAAATTAATTCGCGCAAACTACCCTACAATTAGTACAAGCACTACAGAATAAACTTACTCACGTGCCACGTACAGACAAACGATCCAGCGCGACTGACTTATTCTTAGACACGTAAACAATCGAAGAAAGCACTCGTTACCACACACCGAAACTTCCGAAAGTACTGCAGTATGTGTGTGTTTTCATCATAGACCTTATATACATGGACTGCGCGTTAGGAACAAGAGGCGGGAACAAATGTAAGGACAGAGATATCTGTCCGTCCTCTGTTTTCCTTTAGGTACTGACGTTGGTCGCTAATGCGCATGCTCCGCGCAGAAAGAAAGAGGGAAAAGGATCGAGATATCTGTCGGTCGCTGTTTTATTTTATGTACTGATGATGCTCATGCTCAGCGCAGATGACGTATATAAGCCGAACAACCCATCAGCAAGCACTGCTAGGCAGTGACATCTGGCTTATTTACTTTATTCTGCACTGGGCATGCGCATCATCAGTACATAAAACAAAACAGAGACCCATAGATATCTCGGTCCTTCTCCCTCTCACTTTCTGCGCGGAGAATGCGCATTAGCGACCAACGTCAGTACATAAAGAAAAACAGAGGACCGACAGATATCTCTGTCCTTACAGTTGTTCCCGCTTCCCGTGCATTGCCAGCATAGGGAACGCGCAGTCCATGTATATAAGGTCTATGGGTTTATCTTCGCCTTGAAAGGCCGTCCTCAGACATTCAGACGGTTTTGCTTTTTTCTAAAACCAAGGTAGCACCCGTCAAGCTTCAAACAATACCACGCCTGGAGTTATGTGCTGCTCATTTGTTAGTACGAGCAGTAAAATTCGTAGTATCACAACTCCAATGCAATTCCATTACTTGTTGGACAGACTCATCCGTAGTCCTTGCATGGCTACAAACACCTCCGTCCCGATGGAAGCTCTTCGTAGCGAATCGGGTATCCGTTATCCAGAACGAACTTCCTCAGGCAACCCGGCGACATGTTCCAACCGCTCATAACCGAGCTGACTGCGCATCGCGGGGTATCCCAGCTCCACAACTCCTGACCCATCCTTTGTGGTGGCACGGGCCGTCTTGGCTGCGTCACAAGCAGACTGAGTGGCCGAACGTCTCGGTTGTCCCTGAAAATAATTCTGTCATAAGCGAGCAGCAGTCCCTGCGTACACTGCACACGCGCTGTGAGCCGGTGCTCGAACTGGCCGATAAAGTGTCATCGTGGACACGATTATTGCGTATAACCGCTTATGTTTTCCGCTTTATTAATAACGCGCGGGCGACGAGGTCGCGTATAACGTGCGAGTGGATCACTTCCGCGGAAATTAAAGCATCTACCACGTTCTGGATACGACATGTTCAAAACTTACATTTCCAAGAAGCGTCGACGAAACTAAAGAATTCTCTGCGCAAGCTTGATGTCTATACCGACGAAAACGGTATTCTTCGCGTAGGCGGTCGTTTGCGGAATTCAAGCCTCGCATCGGGTGAAAAGTTTCCCGTTCTCATACCGCCGTGTAGATTAGCCACTCTCTTAGCGAAGCATGCACATTCTGTCACGCTGCATGGGGGGCTCCAGATTACACTGCGGTATCTTCGCGAAAATTACTGGATTATCCGTGCGAGATCGCTAGTGAAACAAGTATGTTTCAATTGCGTTGCTTGTACACGGCATCGAGCCGTTTTAGCGAATCAACGTATGGGTGACTTACCCGCCGCTAGGGTTACGCCGTCGCGTCCATTTACGCACACCTGGATCGATTATGCCGGAGCATTCTTAATAAGGTCCTCGAAAGGGCGTGGTATTAAAACACACAAGGCGTACTGTGTGATATTTGTGTGTTTAGCCGTGCAGGCGATCCACCTCGAGTGCGCCGACGACGCTACCACTTCCGGCTTTCTCGCAGCGTTCGATCGGTTACCTCGCGCCACGGCCTCCCGGCCATTGTTTATTCCGATAACGGCACGAATTTCGACGGAGCCGCGCGCGAACTTACTGAGAATTACAACAAGGTAATGTCAGATGCGACGATAATGGGCCGCTATGCTGTAGACGGGATCGATTGGCGATTTAATCCCCCTGCCGCCCCCCATTTCGGTGGGTTATGGGAGGCAGGGGTAAAGAGTGTGAAATATCACCTCCGCCGGGTGATCGGAGAATTTACGCCAACGTACGAAGAATTCTCGACGTTGCTATGCCAAATCGAGGGCATATTAAATTCGCGACCAATCGCTCCCCTCTACGACGACGCCGAGTCATTAGATGCTCTTACCCCAGGACATTTTCTGACGGGTTCGTATCTCCGCACAGTTCCCGTGCCAAGCGTACTGTCCGAAGCTGACAACCGTCTTAATCGCTGGCAAACCGTGCAGAAACTTCAGGAGAGCTTTTGAAGATCTGGTCGTCTGACTACCTAAATTCGCTGCAACAGCGCCAAAAATGGCAAAAAATTCAAGTCAACTTCCAGGTTGACGATTTAGTGCTCCTTAAGAGTAATAACTTACCTCCTTCAAAGTGGGAGATGGGAAGAATCACGAGATGCTTCCACGGACAGGACGGATTGGTACGGGTCGTGCTTGTGCGTACAGCTACTTCCGAGTACAAACGCCCAGTTACTCAATTGTGCAAATTGCCCGTGGATTCGCATACCGCCAAGAACCCCACTCCGTCATGACTTGTATATCGCGCCAATCATTGTATATAGCTTTTCTCAATGACCCCGTTGTATAAGTTAACGTAGTCATAGTATTGTAAGCGTACGCAATGGATAGCTCGCACACTATAGCGCATTCCTTTCTGGGAAAGCCCAGACAACAAACCGGACGTCGCACTCACAGGGCATTGACCTCAAACTAGCATGGTTGCTGTATTTTTCTTTAGTTTTGCATTTTTCGTTTCTCTGTCTAACATTCATAGCTGACTGAAATTTCCTCCAGCAGCACGCGAGTTGCGACGACCCGTACGCAAGGACCCGAGCCGTGATGCGAGCTATAGTTTAGGAACGATTAGGTTATAAGGCGCTACACGCGCAGCGCGGATGCAATATTAGTTTAGTCTCATGTACATAATGCTACAATACTTACGGTCAATCTTGCGTTTTCGGTAGCGGTCGTATACCGCCTTGAAGCGGTTCCTCACTTTAGTCACGGTCGCGCGCCGCAGGAGAGTAACACTGCTCTAACATGTCACTTCCACGTTCCGGCGTGCACGTTGGCCGCAACATGCGTTGCACGGGCCCGTGCGTAGGCAATTTCGTTCCCCACCCGGAACAAGGCGGGTGGTATGTTGAAGATTTTGAGCGAGTAAGGGCCGTAGGGCCAGTACGTTGTACAGCTGCCGTCTTGCGACTCCCCGCGTTCTTTGTATTTCCGCGCGTTGACCGAACTACGTCACGCTGACTTTCGCGACACCCATTTGCCGGCATTTCGGCCACCTCGTGCGTAGCGCCAGCGGCGCCAGTATGTCTGCTGTTCCCGCGCTCACCTACGCGCGTACACAGCGAAGCAGGCGCGAAAGGCGACGCTTATTGGGGCGCACACAATTATGTCGCACACAGACGTACTGCAGGAAGACGGCACGACCAATTACCCCCGCTTTGGCGGACTTCTGGTTCCAACAACGACCGAGTGCGCATCAACAATGAGTGCAAAAGAGCGAACTTTCTACGACGACTGTAATAACTTTTATTTGAAACTTCTATTGTGGCGGATCGGCTTTTCCGCAAAACCAATTTTGCACGCAACACAGTTATTAGTAAAAAGGGGTTACAATAAAAGCCTAGTCTGAACAGTAATACAGTGAGCAGAGGTGAGACCATTATTGAGGCCCCAAAATTTCTGAGCACCTATATTTTAAGGTGGGGCTGTCCCCAGCCTCGTTCCAGCAGCCGCAGGAGCGCCTTACAGTGCTTCCTCATAAAATTATTATACAGAAGGCCACACACAATTTCAGTGTGAACAAAATTTAGCCAAGAAAGCGAAATATAATGACAGAAACGCAAAAAACGTATAAGGTTTAAATTCAGGGAGGGATATTTAAATCAAAATCTGAAAGCCTCCAGAATTGTGAATGTGGACCCTTCTACACGTGAGTCTGGAGTCAGTGTAGGGAAAAATCAATCCAATTTAATTTTTCTGCTTCAAATAATTTCGGTAATTTGTGGTTTTGTGTTGAAAAGTGCGATGATATTAAAAAAATTTAGTCAAGGGATCTATAGTAGAATTTGTAAAGTAATCTCGGAAAATATTTCGGAAAAACCCACTACTACGGGTCTGTATGTAGAAGGATCCATTGATGGGAAACCATCAAATTTCCTTGTGGATACGGGATCCTCAGTCACACTCATACACAAGAGTGAAGTTGCTGAGTTTGATAAATCAAAATTGACAGGCAATAATAGAAGGTTATTAGGGGTAGAGGGAAAGGATATTTCAAAAATTATGCTCGGAAGGAAAGAATTTAACTTTAATTTCGGCGAAACGGGAGTTAAGCACGAAGCGTACGTGGCCGAAATTAATGAAAAAGGGATACTAGGACTGGACCTTTTGACGAAGATATCCAACCGTTTGGACCTGGAGGAAGGAACGGTACTACTGAAGGATGGAAGCCGACTACCTCTAATTGGGAATCCGGACCGACCTATGAAGAAAAGTCACATCTGTAATCAGGACGAGATGCCGCAACATTTAAAAGAACTGTTCGAGAGAAGCGCAATGGGCTTGGATTTGCGACAACAAGAGACATTCCGAACCTTTCTACTGGAGTCTCAGGATTTGTTCGCGAAGGACGCCGAACAGGTTGGACAGTGCAAATTATTCAAGCACCATATTCGAACAGGACACCATTCTCCAGTTAAGCAAAAACCTCGCAGAATGCCGATTCATATGCGGAAGGTTGCGGAAGAAACTGTAGAGAAAATGTTGAGGCAAGGAGTGATTGAGGAGTCATCGAGCCCTTGGGCATCCCCAATCGTGCTTGTGAAAAAGAAAGATGGCTCAACCAGAGTTTGTGTAGATTACAGAAAATTAAATAGTCTCACAAAAAAGGACTCCTATCCCCTGCCGAGGATAGAAGACACACTAGATACAGTAGCAGGCTCGTCATGGTTTTCAACCATAGACCTTCAGAGCGGTTACTGGCAGATCGCTCTAGCCGAAGAGAACAAGGAAAAATCTGCATTCACCGTGGGAAATGGGCTATACCAATTCGTCGTGATGCCTTTCGGATTGTGCAACGCACCGGCCACGTTTGAGATACTTATGAACAAAGTGTTGTCGCAGTTGTTATGGAATATTTGCCTCGTCTATTTAGATGACATCATAGTCCATGGAAAAGACTTTTATGAAGAGCTGGACAACTTAAAAAAAGTCTCGAAGTCTTAAACGAAGTCTCTTCGGACGGAATTGGTACAGACCCTGAGAAGATAATCGCCGTACAAAATTGGCTGGTACCGAAGACAAGAAAACAAGTGAGAAGTTTTCTGGGGTTATGCACGTATTACAGGAAATCTGTCAAAGATTTCGCGAAAATGGCCAAACCCCTAATAAATGGACGGAAGAAAATCAAGATTTCGAATGGACCACCGCCAGTCAAGAAGCATTCGAAAGTTTAAAAGCCAAATTAACGTCTTCTCCAATTCTGGTATATCCGGATGTGGAGAAAGAATTTATCTTGGACACCGACGCATCCAATTTTGGAATCGGTGCAGTGTTGTCCCAAAGTCACGATGGTCAGGAACGAGTAGTTTCCTATTTCAGTAAGGTTTTGAATAAACCGGAAAGGAACTACTGCGCTACTAGGAAAGAGTTATTGGCCGTTATTAAGTCCATACGGCACTTCCATCATTATCTTTATGGAAGGAAGATTGTAGTGCGTTCGGACGATAGCGCGTTACAGTGGCTGCTTTCATTTAAATCTCCCAAAGGACAAATGGACCGATGGTTGGAAGAATTGGGACAATACGAATTTCAAATTGTCCACCGGTATGGAAGACTTTATGGTAATGCAGATGCTTTGTCTCGCATACCATGTGACAACTGTAAGTCTTGCAAGAAAACAAGGAACAAGGAAGGTCTGATTACAGAAGAGGCAACATGCAAGAGGATCTGCTTCAACCAGGAAAATCAAGACCAAAAATGGAAAATGTCACAAATGGAGGATCCAAATTTGAAATTTGTTATAGAAGCTAAGAGGCACAATCGTCGACCGTCAAAAGAAGAAGTGTCGATTTTGGGTTCCAAGGCCCGATACTATTGGCAGATTTGGGACTCACTGGAGATCAAGGATGAGCTTTTGTTCAGAAAATGGGTATCCGGAGACGAGCGAAAAGATGTTTTTGAACTCGTGGTCCCATTGAACAAGATTGAAGAGGTTCTTCAAGAAGCCCACAATTCTTCGACCTCTGGACACTTCGGCGTGAACAAGACACTGGCCAGATAAAGAAAAGTTTCTTTTGGGCCGGCTGTAGACAGGACGTGGAGGATTGCTGCCGAACTTGCGATGTCTGCAAGCCGAAGAAAGGACCAAAGCAGTAAGGACAAGCAAAGCTGTGTACCTATAACGTTGGGTCTCCATTTGAACGGTTAGGTTTGGACATACTAGGACCTTATCCGAAAACATTAAGTGGAAACAGATTCCTAATAGTCATCATGGATTACTTCACAAAATGGCCAGAAGTTGTTGCCGTGGCAAATTTTCAAGCTAAGACAATAGTACAAGCTATGATGACACAAGTTTTTAGCAGGCATGGCCTACCGATAGAGATACACACCGACCAAGGACGATCATTTGAATCAAAATTATTCCAAGAAGTCCTGAAAATACTGGGTGTAAAGAAAACAAGGACTACTCCGCTGCATCCACAGTCAGATGGATTGGTGGAAAGACTAAATCGAACAATACATCAATATTTGTCGTTGTTCGTTTCACACCATCAAAAGGACTTGGATGATTGGCTGCCTTTATTTTTATTGGCATACCGATCGGCGGAACACGAGACCACAAAACAAACCCCAGCGAGGATGTTATACGGAAGAGAACTTCGGCTACCATTAGACTTCTTCCGAGGAGTTACCCCCGAGCGACATATTTCTTCCATGGAATATGTCTCGCAACTTAATAAGGTCCACGAAGAACAAAAGGAAGATGTCCGAAACTGCAAGTAAACTGGGAAGGACCCTATTTGGTGAAGAAGAGGATTAATGACGCTATCTACGGGATCCAGCGGTCAGCCAAAGGAAGAATGAAGATTATACACGCCAATAGATTAGCAAAATATGAAGGAACCAAGGTACTAGGATGGTACAAGAAAGAAGAACGAACATAGGACAGAACGATAGGACACAAGGACAAGGACATCGCATACCGCAGCACCACTGAGTCAAGACAGTAGTGCGCCGCTATGCTTAGTCTCCCGTGAAGCATTGTAAAAATAGGGGAGGATGGGAAGTATGAAGTGTGAGGTTGAGGGTTCCGTAAGATTTAATCTTGGAAATTATTCTAAATACGGGAAGTTCTTTGTCGTTCCGTATTATTTTCAGAAGGAAGAAACCTCATCTTCCATCTGCTCCCGTTTGAATTGTTTGTTCATGTTCCGGCGGTTGCAAGCAGTTTTGCAAGTGTTCGGGTTTGAAGTCATCAACCCATTCGTTACTAAGAGTTTCGCCCAAGTGATGCGGTCATCTCGCCCAGGGTTTTTGGCATCGTTTTCCTTTGGGACCGTGAGCAAATGCTGGGATGACATTTTTGGTTCAGGAGAAGCCATGGCTGCTTACACCTGAGAGTGGCTTTTCCTGAACCGAAGCATCTGAAGATCTCGCGATAATATACGGCCGGGACGTCCGCTATCGTCGAGGGGAGGCAGTGTTACGGACGCGAAGGCGTGAAGAACACCACGGCGAAGACACAAATCCTATATTGATTTTGTGTCATAATGTTATAATGTTAATTAGTTATATCGATTTTATGACGTTCGAATGTTTTTATTGTTGGTAACCAAACAAAAAAGTCTGCCTCTGGTCTTCATACCAGACGGACGTGTCATATTAAACCGTTGTGTTTGATAATTCTGGTACGTTGTAATGTCTCCCCGCGTCCACGCAACAATATGTATACATATTCTTCCTCTGAGGATCCGTATTTTTTCCCCGTTGCAAATTATATATATAATAATCGCAACGCTCGATTAATCCATATGTATAAATACATATTTTTCGCGAAGAAAAAGACTAAGACGGTTCCGCGGCCCCTATGCGCGACCGATTGATAAATATATATAATATATTATACATATGTCTTTGTCTTTTTCCTCGCAAAAAATACGTACTATATCCAGAGATTGGATAAGCGTGGATTTGAATTTGGTTGCGAGCTGCGAAAGGCTACCTGAAGGCTACTTTAAAAGGTAACCTTCCGTTGTCCGCGATCACGGCACGCAGCCGCGGCTCAATCTATATATATGTATATGCATATAGTTCTTTCCCGGAAGATAAATTGATATATATTGTTACGACCGTAAACGTGAAGTTCGCAGGAAGATTGATTAGTTATTGATTTTATGTTAATGTCGTTTTGTTATTGCTGTTGGTTACCAAACCAAAGAATCTGTGCCCGGTCGTTGTACCGAACGAACGTGTCATATTAAACCGTTATCATTCGTAATCCTGTGCGTTATAAATGTCTCACCCGCGTCCACGTAACAATATGTATCGATTGCTCGCGTGTCACAGGTAGCGGAAGGCTAGCTTCAAACATATCAATATGAATTAATTGTTGACTTATTGTTATTTATTGCATCTCCTGTAGACGAATGAAATATTACGTGAGAGGGAAAGGGGGGGATTGCGTAGCAACGCGCCAGTATAGCGATGAAGCCACACGTTCCGACAGAAGCGATACATTTTTGTTACAGGCAGTGAGAGTCATTGGTACGTGAGTTCTCTGGCTGCACGGACGTGTCTTTGACCAAAAGTACTGCGCGCGTGTATGTATCTGTGTATGTGCTAAGTGTGGGCCGCTGAACGCTCAACGTTGAGCTGCATACAAGACTAAGCACTAAGGGTTAGTCTGTTATTCAATATATTAAATCTTTTTGCTTTTGAAGATATCGGAAACGTTAGATAACAGAGAAGCTAAATGTAATCAATTCTGTCGACGTGAAATGATCTCTATTTGCAGTTGGCAGTCTCTTCTTTCAATTTCGGGCTTACCGAGACTCTCATAGATACTGTACGCAAACGCGGTCGGTTGTTAATCGCTTTTGGCTTTTTAACGACACTGACAATGAGTGTTATAACGACTGATACAGATGCAGCGAATTGAGTATGAAACCGTTTATATTTATTGCTTGGCACCTGTTAAGCCACCGCATCTGTGCGAGTATGATAAATATGAAAGTATCGTATTGAACATCAATCAATTTACACATTGATGCCGGGCCTATTCGATTCAAGTCTTACGCGCGTACCGGGGCCAATTCAAATCAGTTCACTCAATCGCCCTTCGCGTAATAATAACTTTTTAACCAATAGAAAATTGACAACAACATTTCGAAGAAAGTGGGAAATTACTTTTATTAACCGAGATCAAAAGAAAGAGGAGATTGTCAATTCGACTTTTTTTTTTTAAATATATGGTTGCCCATAACTTGCCAACGGGTTGTCTGATCTTGATAGTTCCTTTCTCATATGAAGGCGCTGTTGGGGATAGTCGCTGCTCCGTTCGGAGATTTGCCTCCCAGTTAATTTGTTTTGTTGCAGCCGCCCTTGCTTACTGACCGCCTCATTTCTCAGAATTTATATTTCTTTTGAGTTCTCGGAAATCCCGAACTAGGTCAAGACGAGAGTGTTGGTGCGTGCGTGTAACCCACGTGACGCCTTTCCTTGCTTTTGATTGGCGCGGGCAATCTTGCAATTTTTGGGGAGGAAGCGTCTCACCGGTAGGGTGCTCCTGTTCGCTCCGATTCCCCATTCAGGTACGATCTAGGGCAGTGTGCGATATTCGATTTCTCAGCCACGTTCAGTATGTGTAAATTATTGTAGAAAGATTGAGGCTGCTTCTTCGGAACGCCTCATCTCGCAAGTTACACGCGCTCCTTTGTTTTCCTTCCTCGGGACCTTCCTGCCCGAGCCGCGGCGGCGAATCCCATCGTGCGCAGTTACGCGGTTCTTCTATCACTGCTCCTACTCTTTTCCTTCTCCGGTGTCACATACGGATTCTCCGTTTTCCTCCGTTCCCACGGTTTCAACGTAGCCTCCTCTTGGAGTCCCTACCGCCCTTGTTTAGATAAGTAAGATAGTACGTTCTGGCAGTGGGAGCAGTTCTCCCACTAGCTTCACTATCTTCATCTCTCTCAGACACACGCATTTTTCTCAAGATTTCGAGTATAAAAAGGCGAGCTGCAGCGAGCTCAACTGCAGTCTTACCACGGGAGTCAACTCTGTAAAGTCGAGCCGTAGTCTATTGACTACTCGGGTTTCACGTTCAACTCTTAAGTACTGTCAGCGAGATCGGGCTCAAGTTCCCTTTCGAGCAAAATTCTAGAGTCAACTCTATTGAGCACTCTGTTGCAAGCGAGCCTAACTTCTTGCAACCTTATAAAAGTAGAGTCCTTTTTGTTCAAAACTCACTGCCAGAACGGGTATCAGTCCCCTTCGAAGCTAAACTAGTATAAGAAACTATTCGCCTAGCATTGTCAGCTAGTAGTTGTAAGTAATTCTAGTTCAATTTCAAATCAATCGTTAACACTCTTTCTTGTATATATTTTTACATCTTACAATATACCAAAGTTAATCGTAGTAATTGTGCTACTTCATACCAAATTCATTACCTTCCAAAATAACTCTTAAATTCGTGATAGATTAGAGAACCCACAGATTCTCCACAACCGCTCGAGGAGAATCAATTACGAGTCAATATTTCCCTTAAACCTTTACCAGAACCCTCCGAGTGTAGGCCACCCAACGTATTCCCGTTGCGGCGCATGCACTCCGAGTTCCTTACATATTTCACCCTCCGAGCGTAGGCCACCCAACGTATTCCCGTTGCGGCGCATGCACTCTTGAGGTCCTTTCCTTGTACAGCAAAACTCACGACGTTCCGCGCCGTGCCGGACGCTGACAAGGAATCCTACCCATTGACGGCACCCCTTTCGGGTACCGAATCCTAATCACGCAAACCGTATTCGACTTGTGCCTCAAAACACTCGCCGTACCTTGGCTCGTAACACCGGGTTGAAATCGAGATCGATAAGATCATCGGTGCCCTTCCTTCCATTCTTGCTGCCTTCCCTACGCGTTTAATGCGTCTTTTTGTTTAATGCGTCAAGTATTTTTATTGTATATTACAGGCAATCAAATAAAACAAAGGGTTTTGTGCAATACAACTCGAGCTGTACCCAGTGAACTTTAGCGACCTAACCGCCAAAGTATCCCACTCCTATACAGGCGCCAGGTTCCCTGACTGGTCTCATTTTAGTTTCGAAAAATGTCGACGACGGAAAACCATTTTTCAAACAGTATTTTTACAAAATTTTGGGAGTAAGTGTGCGTGTGTGAGCGTGCGTGTCTGCGCTTGTGTGTCTGCACGCGCGCGCGCTTGTGTGTGTTTGTGTGTGTGCGCGTCCGAATGGTTACGACTCTATAAGTGTGGGTGCGTCGGAATTGCTACGGCTCCGTATATAAGTGTGTCCGAATGGTTACGGCTCTGAGTGAAAGTGGGTCCGAATGTTTACGGCTCGAAATGCGTCCGAATGGTTACGACTGTATAAGTGTGGTTACGTCGGAATGGCTACGGCTCCGTATATAAGTGTGTCCGAATGGTTACGGCTCTGTGTGTAAGTGCGTCCGAATGGTTACGACTCCAAATGTGTGTGTGTGCGTGCGTGCGGGCCAGCGTGCGTGTGTGTGTGTGTGTGTGAGGATGCCGGCAGAGGCGTCAACGCTCCGTAGGCTAGTTCGACGGATTCACTGGGGTTCCCTGGGTTAGAGTAGAGACACTGTTTGAATTGGCGCGGAGGAAAGGCACGGTTGTGTGGAATAATGTTCAGATGGTGGAAGTGGGTTGAATATATTATCTTGAAGTACACTTAGCTGGTTTACAAATGTTCCCTTAATTGGTTAAGGCTGATTATTGCGCGTCGGATGATTGAATAACGGGACATTGGATGATCTTGGTCGAACTTTGGTGGATTAATGAAGCGCTCTCTCCATGGCTATAAGCCTATTTAAACAGTGAGTTCTGCTGAGCGTCGTTGGGCGCTTCGTAGAAGCGGCGGCCTAGCTGTCGATTCGGCGTCAGCATTGTTATGGCTCTAGGTTCATTAGCACTATGCGCGATCGTTAGGTCATTCCTCTACGTGGCGCGAATTACATGCTCATCGGGCGTCAGCTCTACGTGAAGGAATTTCGGTGGCGTGGTGCCTCGGCTCTCGTTTCGCGGGTCTATGACTTACGTCTAGTGGAAGGATACGCGCTGCGGTGAACCGTTACGAAAATATTCTTAGAAGGACGCGGGTGGAGGACGTAGGACGTAACACTTTGTTTGATTGAAAGAGGATACTTCCGCTGTGGACCCATATCGATTTAAATAAATGTAATGGCAAATATAAAAAAAAATTGTTTTATAGCCGTATTCAAAACTGCACTAAAAAGGATAAAATAATTTTTACTTGTTGACGTTTGTTACGTTCTGCGTCCTCCACCCGCCTTTTTTTCACAATTTATTAAAGAATTAATTTATTTATTATTCTCGCAGTGACCTGCCGCGCGCCCTTTTGTTTAATACCGTTTAAGATTTATTAGGAAGTAAATTTAGGAATTTACTGCGGTTCTCACGCACTCCCCTTAGTGGTAGAGCATGTCACGCGAGACGACACAAGCGCGAGAAACAAACTTGCATACGCCTTATTGATAACCTAGACAACACAGCCGGACCGACCAGACATGCATGCAGCATGCAGTAACCAAATCGCAAAAGATAAGACACGTAACGCCGACTTTCGAAAGAACATCTGCCGCGCTGAGCCGAGCGAGGAATGCTGACGCCGAGTCAGCAGCGAGCATCATGCCTATGGGGCACCTGACGCCGCTCAGCGGAACGTGTCGGCTATATAGTGCAGCAGGAGCAGAAAAGTAGGGCAATTCAAATTCTGGTCCCGAGGGTGGCAATTCATTCGTTCATTCAATACTAGTCCGGGACTGTTCAAGTCAAGTCTAATTAAAATCAAATTCTAAATTCAAAGTTAAGTCGAGCCCAGCGAATACGGTCAACACCTCGGTATCAGAACCAGCAGGTCTCAGCACCATCTGAAACGAGCCAACCTTAGGTAATTAAGCAACCATCGTATACTAATTAATTATTTTGTAACGCGCGTGGTTCGGGACATTGCGTTTAGTCCCGACTCGTGACCCATACCCTGCGACTGTTGGTCGGGTACCATCTAATATCCGTAATCTTGTAACATTCGAGCGCTCAATAAACCTCTCGTAAACAATCTCGCGAACCACCTACCCAAACACCCACCCTGTCCTCTCAACTTCGGATTTTACTCAAACTCTCGTGACGCGTACCGCCTATCGTAGTGAGACCCGCGCACGACGTCCTACTACCCGGATGTTCTCTGTGTTTAACCCAGCGACGTGTTACTCGCGCTCTCGTTCCCACAATCACTTCTCGATCAACCGAAACCACCGGGCGCCAAGACGGGCATTCATCTGCCCCCCACCGTAGGGCACTCGTTCCGGTGATCGCTGGGCATTCATCTGCCCTGCGTTAGGCATCCACCTGCCTCCGTGCGCCCTCGTTCGGTCCCAAGGTCGGTAACCACCCCTACAGAAGATAGCGTCTTCCACCAAAGTCATAAACAGAATGCTATTCAGGTCGTCGACGGCGGAAAATATGTAAATAGAGGTTTTAAATTAAAGAAATCGAATAATTATAGTCCAAGAACGGGCCCCCAAACTAAAGTAGCTCCACACATAGCGCCGTAACCATTCGGATACTCGTTACACACATTTCGCCGTAATCTTTCGGACACGCGACTACACAGGTAGTTCTCATTGCAACGTTCCACCCCAGAAATAGGGTTGTATATATTAGTTTGTAACCGTATTTTTAGGACGGTTACATCGTACCGTAAACACCATTTGTGTACGTGTACCCGCCTCATATAGCAAGCGCTCAGCAGAGGGATACCCTCTCGCGTATAACATCAAGCGCCCACCAGTAGATGGACACCCCCCTCTCACTGGTGGTATAGCGTCCGTACGCGTATATAGACCCCGCGAATGTACAATGAAATTTGTCATATCTTGAGTTTTAGAGGACTAACCAACCTCGATCACGAAAGAACCGACCCATCATAAATTCTCGAGCCTGCGATTATCGGCACACGTCTGAGCATACGCGTAGTATACTCACATAGCACGGATCAAAACTGCATCACGGTTTTAATAGACGTCGAGCGTCCCAGGAAAGCCTAGGTGACATATTAAGGGATTCACGAGTAAAGAACGTGTTCTCAAATCTGATTTAGTTCCGAAAAGGGTTAAACTCACACTCCGTCAACGTTAAATTCACGAATGCAAAATCCGCAAGCTGACTCCCTTAATCGAGGAACAACTCCGACGAATAGCGTGGCGATTGCTCAGGATATGTTCCAAAAAGTAGAAAGTAGGAAAATATATATTAGATCCACGGAGGAATAAGGTGCCTGACTAAGACACTCGACCGGTACTTGACTGTTACCCCTTGCTGTCCGTCTTCGGCCTACCCGACTCCTCGCAGTGAGATAACCTTCTTGGACGATCGGCGCACTTGCTGGCTTTGCGTAATTGCGGGTCCCCTTTTGCAAAGACCTAGTCCACAGAAGGCAGTTTGCTTAAATCAAAAGCACTACGAGATATCTAACGGCTGGTAGATTGGATGCACGGCTGGCACTTGGTTGTGTCCCCCGCCGTCTGGTTAGATTCCTTCGCCGAAGTGTTCTCGTAGTATGAATTGAACAGAAACATTGCAGTAGCTTCTTAGATTGTAATTGGCCTAAGTCCGAGTCACTATTAAATTAACGTGACCTGTGATATCAAGGTAAAACTGTCTGGTTGCTCGGCTGGCACTTGGTTGTGTCCCCCGCCGACTGGTCGTTGTTGTAACCGAAGTGTTCACAGGTACAAAACGAATGCACATTTGCTAAGACTCGTATAGATAATTGGTCACCTTGGAGGGAATATCCTGAGCGACTCCGCGTTAAAGCGAGTCATCGGTAAAGCCCTCCGCTTATCCGATATTTGCACCTCACGCCTAGGCTTTCCTAAATACGCGACGTACTTATTATCGCGTATTGTATATATATCTATATATAAGGAACAGCTGTGTACGGCTCTTCAAGCCACTGTCCGACGTTCCCGGCAATACACGTGCGCCTGTGTGTGCAGTATCCGACACCTGTAAATAACTTTAGCTTATACGTATAGCGCATACAACACCACGCGCGTTTCTCTGTGTCAAGAGTACATAAACATAGCCGAATAGCACTAAGTACGGCCTGTCGTACGTATTGCACCGCGAATACTACCGCACTTGTACGTCTCTGTACCACGGCTTTGACTCATAACAGAATATATACGTATTTTACCAGCTACCATACCGACTCTCTCACTACATGACCTCTTATCGCCTAGTGGTTCGAATCCACGGGCATTTCACACGTGCCCACTGTTAGTTACGTGACGACTAAATTCATCATTATTAGCTGTATCTATTTTTGATTAACCTCGAATGCAACCACAGGGTCCGCTTACTCCTTCAGACTAAGCCTACCGTTGCATCCGAGGGAGAAGTGACCAGTCACGGGTTACAAGTTTCGCGCCGAAGGCGCGTCATCGATGTACTTTCCATACACAGGTAGTTCTCATTGCAACGTTCCACCCCAAGATCGCGGTTTCAAATCCTGCACGAGCCCGTTTGTTTTTCGATCCCACCTTCTATCGTGGCATCGACATCAGAAAAGAATTATTTAGAATATTCGTGATTAAAATTCACTCTTCGTTATTTCAATTTCCGTCAAGAAAAAAAGAATTATTTTTTACTTTTTAGACCGCTCTAAAGGCGGATTTCTCACGGTTTTAAAGTAATTTGTTCCTAGATAAATTTGGAAATTACAGCAATAATTTGTCTTTGCGTCGCAAAGTGACCTTATTTTATGTCGTACTTGCCGGGTTTGACGGCATATAAACTTTAAAGGAACAGCGACCCCGAAGTTTCATTAACTGTTCATCAATAGTGCCTTTGTCGGAGGCTTCATAAGCTTCCCAGCAATTGGCCGCAAAAATATTAGATACTTCGCGAATAGGTGCTAATTTGTCCGCGATTTATCTCTCTTCTCTCGTTTCGCAGTCGTCAAACGCATATATCTTAAAATATCAGTGAATCTATTTCGCGACATCGATGCTGTGTAAAACGGACGCGATAGAAAATTATCTTTTCGCCACATATCTGCAGGCGCCTCGTGTGATTCTCGACATCGGGCTGACATTAGTAAAATGCCGATAAATGCTCTTATTTCGATTCGCGTTACCTCTGTCGACGGCTGTACAGGGTGTGTTTCGAAATGTTGATGCGCCCGTTTATTAGTACATCTCACCATAATATCTATAATTTCATCATTTATGAAAACACAAAATCATCTTCGATGGTTTCCATGTTTTCACTTATCGCTGTTAATGTCGGTTCGCGAGAAGTACTTGCCACAACATCGATGTTTTCGGGAGCATCGTATTTCCAGGTGCGACCGGACACTACATGATTTCTACACTCATTCGCGTCGTCGTCACTTTCAGAACCTGAAAATACGTTGTTCTCGGACGCATTTACTTCCGGCTCTTCATCGCTGTGGACACTGTCTTCGCTGAAGTTCTCGTTCACTTCACTGTCACTGTGACTATCACAACCAGTGTTCCACAATAACGCACTATCGCGACTCGTAGCGGGTATCGCGATTTCGCGACTTGTCATCGCAACACGTGCATGCTTTCGCTGGCATAATGCGAAACTGGGAAAACGTGACACTGTTGCCGCAACTGAGCGCTGCCGTGTGTATGTCGTTGCTGTGAGTGCCAAGCGCAATTCAGCGGTGCGCAGGCAGTCATAGATTGCACGCACACTTCTCGCGTGGCCCGCGTGGCCCACCTCTGCAATCGTTGCATAATGCTTTCTGGCCACATCGCGGGAGAGGTAATAAAATCGTAGTCACAGTAAGAACGTAACGAATCTACTTTTTCTGTTCTTGGTGCATTGCTTCGTAAACTACTCAACATTCCAATTCAAAATATATGAGTTGCATACGCATCACACAAGACCCCACGGTCATATTTCGAATATTATAAAGGATGAAAGTAATTTAGTAAAAAATGTTATAAACAATTTATAAACAAATTGTCAACGTCTAAAATAAATTGCAACGTCGCTAAAATGCACGTAAGCAAAAATTTTTATTTTGCTCAAAAAATGGGTCCACGATCTTCAGGCTTCGGGTCAAATTGACCCATCGTGATTACCGCGTCGCATTTCTAGTGTCGAGTATGCAAGATTTTACAGAAATAATATAAGTAAAAAATTCATCATTTCATATGTCTGGCGCAATGAAAGGAGGCCGAGAAGTGTATCAGCGGTGACGCCGAGTCGGTAACCGTCGCTTTACAGTTTCGGAAATGTGTCGTCACATTGACTCCTGTAGCTTGTAACATTATAGCCACCGCCGTGTATGAAGGGTTGCCGCTCTCTTGGCGCCGAAAAAGTGACCCATCGTGGGTATCCGAGGGTTAAGAGTTTGATATGCTAAACATTGTGTTATCTAGTTTGCTGTTAATCGAAAGAGATGACTTATAGGATCCGTATTCCCCGGAAGACACGTACAGGCGTTTAACGTATAATCGTTTGTGAGGTTAAGGCGGATCAGTCGGTGTCGCGCTATATGGTGAGGAATGACGATACACGAAATAAAGGAAATCAGATGTAAAGTGCAACGAACGAATACATGTGTATATTGAAAGAATTTAGATTTGACAGATAGCTAGGTGAATGCTGCAGTCACCCCAGGGGCTCGGATTTGTTTCAACCAGTACGGGTTTGGCGAACCCAGGGTACCTTAGCTGGGGTCAGATTAGCATTGTCCGGTCCCGAATAACGTTGTTACATCCCGACGTTATTTTAAACATTTGTTAAGTACTCGTATGAGCGTCATATACTTGTATATTGTGTAGTAATTCCTTCGTCTCATACGAGGATGCATATTGTCGATATTCCCTTTTCATTCACACGCTCCGGTCTGCGAATGCGATAATATAATGTTATATTTCCGGTATATCCCTATCATAATAGTAGTACTGTTTGAGCAATAATTGTAATCACACGTTTTGCTTCGCCTTGGAGTCATCATCGTCCTGCGGACTGTGAGCGAGCGTGTGAATGTATGTATGTATGCGTGTGTCAGTGCGTGAACGAAAACTCGGCGAAGAACATCGAGCCGAAAAGGTAACTTCGAATTCGATTCTTTAACCCAAAAGAATCGATTCTTTGGTTTCGATTTTTTCAGAGAATCGATTCTCATGCTCTGATTCTGAATCGATTCAAAAGTCGATTCTTTCAAGAGAATCGAACATCCCTAATCCAAACTCTCCTGGTACGTGCGATGCCTTATGCGAAATCTGGCACCACTACCTCAAGCTTATACCGGCCTGTGTGCGGAACGAAGACGCGACGCCGCGACTGCATGTCGAACAAAGACGCAACGCACGATGTTGGTTGAAAGGGGACGGAGCATAGTTCTGTCCTTCTCATGTGTCGTCACGATACCTAACGTCACACGACGTTGGTGGAAGGGAGACGCAGTATAGTTCCGTCCTTTTCTCCACGCGGCTCTCACAGACAAGGCACGCACACTTGCGCGTATCCCCACTCCGACGAGCACCAATGGTGCAAACGGGCCAAGTCTGAGACCACTGGCTACGGGGAATCCGATGACATCGGTGCAGGCGATGCTCGAGCGTCTGGAGGAAAAAATGCGTCGAGGGCAGGAGCTGTTACGAGAGGGGCTCCGCGTGCAGGCAGAGGTTACTCGGCGAGAGGACGACCTTCAAAAACGGAGTGGAGGATGCCGACGAAATTGAATGGGGAGAATTGGGAAGAGTTTATGGCACAATTCGAATCAATCGCGCGAGTTAATGGTTGGTACGATGAAGCGAAAGCTGCCGCTCTGTTAAACACTTTACAGGGGCCCGCTCGTTCTGTATTAACAACCCTGAAGGATAGGTATTGCTTAGATTTCAAAAATCTGAGAGCTGCGTTGCAAAGACGATTTGCAAAGCAGAAATCAGCTTTGATAAACTATTCGCAATTTCAAGGCTACGTACAAAAGCCGGGACAAGGGATCCCAGAATTAGTAAACGAGATTGAAAAGTTGGCATTACTGGCTTCGCCAGATTGTCCGGTAGAAGTGCGCGAGAGACTGGCAGTTTCATAATTTATCAGTGCGATCGCAAAAGAAGCATTAAAAAGCAGTTATACCTTCAGAAATTTGAAAAGTTTGAGGAAATTGTACAGAAAGCTATTGAGACACAACAAATAGAAGGTTTGTGCACGGAAAGAAAAAGGAAAGATCGGGATTATGTTCACGTTAACGCATCGATTACGAATGATGGTCCGTTTGCGAAGCGAGAAAGGAGAGATAGCGCGCAAAATAGAGGTGCAAAACCAATTAGAAAACTGACGTGTTGGAAATGCGGGAAGGAAGGCCACGCACAAATCCAGTGTGGACAGAATCTAACGAAGAAACCGAGATATAACGAAAATTACTTGAAAAACGAATAAGATTTAAATTTAGGAAGGGGAATTTAAATCAAACTTTGGAAGCCTTCAGAGTTGTGAATGTGGACCCTTCTACACATAGATCTGGAGTCAGTGTAGAAAAGAATCAATTCAATTTAATTTTTCTGTTTCCAATGATTTCGATAATTTGCGGTTTAGCATTTAAAAAATTGGGTCAAGGCATTTATAGTAGAATTTGTGAAACAATCACAGGGAATGATGGGAAACCACCAAACTTCCTTGTGGATACGGGATCCTCAATCACGCTCATACACCGGAGTGAAATTGCTGAGCTTAATAAATCAAGATTGGCAGGGACTAATAGAAAATTATTAGGGACAGAGGGAAAAGACATTCCGAAAATTATTGTTGGAAGAAAGGAATTTGACTTTAATTTCGGCCAAAAGAGAGTTGAGCACGAAGCGTACGTGGCCGAGATTAGCGAAAAATGAATACTGGGACTGGATCTACTGACGAAAATATCCAAGAGTGCGACCGTACATATACCTGCCATGGCCGATATGTACGGCCCCAGCAGTGCCGGCATGCTTTCTCTCCGTGCCGCCAGTAGAAACGGCAAAGTGGAAGCTCCGAACAGCTGACCGAAAGCTATAAAAGGCGGTCCAAGGGCTCGCGGAGGTACTACTAGCGAAATTCAGCAAACGAGCAAAGATCCGGTCAGCCCGTCAGGCAATGGTTTCAGTAATAGAGGCAACTCGAGCAGGCGGCACCGGTTTCGCTCGACTCACAAAAAAGTGACTCGCCAAAGTGGTCAGTTCGTATCCTCCGAGAGTCTACCAGAATTGAATTGAAGTATTCTTGTGGCAAGGGCACAAGGATCTGAAATCTATCGCGATACTGTATTTGCGAAAGAGAGAGATAGAGAGGGAGGGACGGAGGGAGGGAGGTAGGGTATAATATCATCACTTAGCACATCAATAACGAATTTATCAAACGCACTTAATTCTATGTAACGAGCATCTACACGAATCCCTCACGGCGCCCTCCGCTCAGTGCCAGGACCATTTCTTTCACTGTGACCGTCGAGCCCGTAACCACTCGTAGTCGCTTCGCGACCTTTCTAGTAGAGCCCGCCAGTGGGTGACAGACCCGCCCGTGGCCTGTGTCCTCACCCACCGTGAACGAGAAAAAGTAAACGGTTACAAGAGTTCGGACCTGGAGGAGAGAGCATTACAATTGAAGGATGGAAGCCAACTACTGCTAATTGGGAATCCAGACCAACCTTTGAAGAACAGATATATCTGTACTTAAGACGAGATGCCATAACATTTAAAAGGACTGTTCGAGAGAAGTGCAAAGGGCTTGGATCTGCGACAACAAGAAACATTCCGAATCTTCCTACTGGAGTCTCAGAATTTATTTGCTAAGGACGCCGAACATGTTGGACAGTGCAAACTAGTCAAGGACCATATTCGAACAGCACACCATTCTCCAGTTAAGCAACAACCTCGCAAAATGCCAATTCATATGCGAAAGGTAGCAGAAGAAACAGTAGGGAAAATGTTGAGGCAAGGAGGGATGGAAGAGTCATCGAGTCCTTGGGTATCTTTAATCGTGCTTATAAAAAAGAAAGATGGTTCAACTAGGTTTTGTGTAGACTTCCGAAAGTTAAATAGTCTCACAAAAAAGGACTCCTATTCCCTACCAAGGACAGAAGACACTCTGTATATAGTAGTAGGCTTGTCATGGTTCTCAACCATAGACCTTCGGAGCGGTTATTGGCAAATCGCTCTAGCCGAAGAAGATAAGGAAAAGTCTGTATGCAAAGTGGGAAATGGGCTATACTAATTCGTTGTGATGCCTTTCGGATGGTACAACGCACCGACCACGTTTGAAAGACTCATGGACAAGGTGTTGTCGCAGCTGCTATGGAACATATGCCTCGTCTATTTAGATGACGTTATAGTCTATGGAAAAGACTTTGATGAACAGCTGGACAACTTAAAGAAAGTCTTTCAACGTTTACGTGACGCACACTTACTAATGAATCCGAAGAAGTGTACATTCTTTCAAAGAAAACTGGAATATCTAGGACACGAAGTCTCTTTGCACGGAATTGGTACAGACCCTGAGAAGGTAACGGCCATACAAAATTGTCCAGTACTAAAAACATGAAAGCAAGTTAGAAGTTTTCTGGGTTTGTGCTCGTACTATAGGAAATTCGTCAAAGATGTTGTGAAAATCGCAAAACCTTAATACATATTGACAGAAGAAAACCAAAATTTTGAATCGACCACCGCCAGTCAAGGAGCGTTTGAAAGTCTAAAAGGCAAATTGATGTCTTCTCCAATCCTAGTGTATCCGGATGTGGAAAAAGAATTCATCTTGGATACCGACGCATCCAATTTTTGAATAGGTGCAGTTTTGTCCCAAAGCCACGATGGTCAGGAACGAGTAGTTTCCTATTTTAGTAAAGTTTTGAATAAACCGGAAAGGAACTATTGTGCTACTAGGAAAGAGTTATTGGCCGTCATCAAGGCTATACAACACTTTCATCATTACCTTTATCGTAAAAAGTTTGTAGTGCGTTCGGACCACAGCGCGTTACAATGGCTGCTCTCTTTTAAATGTCCCGAAGGACAAATGGCTCGTTGGTTGGAAGAATTAGGACAATACGAATTTCAAATCGTCCACCGGTATGGAAGGCTTCATGGTAATGCAGATGCCTTGTCTCGCATACCATGTGATTACAGAAGAGGCAACATGCAAGAGGATCTGCTTCAACGTGGAAAATCAAGACCAAAAATGGAAAATGTCACAAATGGAGGATCCAAATTTGAAATTTGTTATAGAAGCTAAGAGGCACAATCGTCGACCGTCAAAAGAAGAAGTGTCGATTTTGGGTTCCAAGGCCAGATACTATTGGAAAATTTGGGACTCATTAGAGATCAAGAATGGGCTTTTGTTCAAGAAATGGGTATCCGGAGACGGGCAAAAAAATGTTTTTTAACTCGTGGTCCCATCGAACATAATTGAAGAGGTTCTTCAAGAAGCCCATGATTCTTCGACCTCTGGACACTTCGGAGTGAACAAGAGACTGACCAGATTAAGAAAAGTTTCTTTTGGGCCGGCTGTAGACAGGACGTGGAGGATTGCTGCCAAACTTGCGATGTCTGCAAGCAAAATAAAAAGATTCTGTAATTTAGACGTTTTTGTGGAACCTAATTCAATATTAAATTATAGTAAGGGGGTAGTCACTTGCTCTGATCTTATGCAATGTTCTATTGATGAAATAAAAGATGGCCTTGCATCGCAAGGGGTGACAAATGTGAGTCGTATCACAGCATTTAGGGACGGCAATCGTCAGGACACCACATCATTGATAATCACGTTCGATGCACCAGACTTACTTCGTGATGTGAAGGCGGGATACCATCGTCTTGAAGTTAGACCTTTCATTCCGGCGCCAATGCGATGCTACGTTTGTCAACGTTTCGGACACACTTCGTCTCGCTGTACGAGACCGAAGGTTTGTGTCTGTGGCCAACTGCCCCATGAAGGAGAGCCTTGCTCTGGTATTATACAATGTGTTAATTGTGGAGAAAATCATAAAACGACATCAAGAAATTGTCCCGTATATAAAGAAGAAGCTGCAATCCAAAGAATGAGGATACTGGAGCGTCTGTCATATGTTGATGCAAGGAAAAAAGTAAGAAGTACCAATCCACCTCTAAATAAACAGTATTCTGAAGTCACGAAGCAAATCTTCCATCAAAATACTGTCAAGGAACTAGCTGAGCTACTCATCCCGGAAATACTGCGGGCATTGAAATGTTATAAGGAAGCGGTCACAGAAATACCGTCTTCAACGGCCACCATTGGAAGACCTGTCTCGTTGACGCTAGAAAATCCGATACCTACATCCGTTCTAAAGAGAAAGACGACCACCTCACCCCCCTCCCACCCACCCGATCCTAAAGAATGTAGCGTTGTGATAACGACCAAGTCTGCAGAAATTTACCGATCCTTATCTGCTTCCGGGTCTTTAACGAAAAAGAATGCAACAAAAAGGTGCAAAAATTACAAAAATTACAAAATCCTTGAGAGCTTCTAAAGATTTTATGAGAACTAAACGATCAACTTCGGCTGGTCGCCAAGTTTTCACTGTAGAGAAGAAACCGTCTTCTTCTCGAGAACATTGTTCTACAGATTCATCTGGAGATAGTCCGCCACGAAAGAAGTCTGTAGATGCTGACGTTACAAAAACTGTAGATCCTGGCACAGATGAAGAAATGTTTGATGATATACCACGGCACGAACTGAGGACAATGAAAGAAATCACTCACAACAAGGAAAAGAAACCTCCTGACGAGGTAATTATTAAAACTGAATAATTGTTTTCCTTTTTTCTTTTTTTTTGCGTCTAAAATATTCAGATAAATTAGAAACGTCATATTGCATAAGAGCAACAGCAAAAGCAGAATTATTTAAGTAAATTAAATTAAATTAATTAAATATATAAATAATTATGAATCATATCCTACAAAGGAAATGCAATGGATGCAAAAACCATTTCCCCGAATTGCAAATGTTAATCGCTGATCATAATCCCTATGCAATATGTCTTCAGGAAACACATTTAAAACCTGCCGACTTTTTTACGGTCAAGGGATATAGGGTGCATCGCACGGAAGATATTCCGAACATTCATGCCAAAGGTGGGGTATGCATTTTGATAAAAGAAAGCATTGTGACAACTAAAATAAATCTCGCCACAAATTTACAAGCTATAGCCGTGGAAATTACGAACCCATTTCATATTACTTTACGTAACATATACCTGCCACACCCTATGTGGTCGTTACGCGAACTCGTTAATATAGTGAATTAACTACCAAAACCCTTCATCCCATTTGGGGTTCGACCAGAACTGATACAAGCGGTCGCATCATTGAGCGCTTTATAGACCTCACTGACCCAATCATTCTAAATGATGGCTCTCCGACCTACTTCGACAGCAGGTGTGGAACTACATCTGTGCTGGATTTAACAATATGCACACCAGAGCTGGCATCATCCCACTGTTGGCGTTAAGTTGTAGATCTATATGGTAGTGACCATTACCCCCTGATAATTTCCAATGACTTGGAAATTTCGCGGCGTCCTCCGCACAACAAGTGGAAGCTAAAGCGCGCCGATTGGAATACTTTTCGTGATAACCTGGGTCCCATTGATCTGTCCGACGATATAGACGAAGCCACAACATCACTCACAAATCATATAGTAAACGCAGCCATTTTATCCATTCCTACTTCATTTCCCATATGTCGTCGAAAGGTTGTCCCTTGGTGGAACGATGATGTAAAGAAAGCAATCCGTGACAAGCGCCGAGCAATGAAGAATTTTAATCTCCGTTCAATTGAAGAAAATTTAATAAATTTAAAGAAACTCCAAGCAAATGCAAGAAAGTGTATACTACTAGCAAAACGGTCATCATGGAACGAATACGCATCTAGCATTAATTCGTCCACTCCAATCGCGGAGGTATGGCGGAAAATTAAAGCAATTTGTGGTAACAGGTCGGCAGGGTTAGCCGAAGTTTTAAAACACAATAGCGTCTTATATACTGATACATATGATATCGTAGAGATCTTGGCAGACACCTTTGAGACTACTAGCAAAACCGAAAACTACAAAGAGGAATTCCGGGAAAGGAAAATAGATCTAGAAGCACCGCTTTGCTTCGACACGCACCCGCCACAAGATTTCGTTTACAATGCACCATTTACTGCGTGCGAGCTACAGTATGCACTCATTGTCAGTGTCATGAAGTACACGGCACCAGGCCCTGATAACATTCCATTGAAGATGATTCAGGAACTACCTTAACCGACCAAAAATAGCCTACTATGTCTTTATAATAAAATATGGTCTGGAGGAGTATATCCGAAGACGTGGCGCGAAGCGATAATAGTCCCAATCCCCAAATCAGGAAAATGCATTTACGATGCACAGAATTACAGGCCTATATCGCTTACAGGCTCAACTTTACTTTAGCCCCACCACGCTTTTCGAATGTGCGATACGTCATCCCACGCAGTTTCGCCCGCTGATCACGAATATCGCAATGTTTCTCGGCGGAAATGCCAAACAACGCCAAAAAACAGGAAAAAAGTTTGAAAACAAAAATCGTTTTTCTAAGATTACTCAGTACTCCATAGATGTTTTTCGACGCGCGAGACGTCATTCGACGCGCCTTTTTACCCCCCACACGGTCGTCGTCTTCGTTTTTTGCAGAAACCTAAAAAGCTTACGAAAATCGTGAAAAACTGTTTTAACGGTTATTGCACGATTACTCAGTACTCTATGGATATTTTTCGATGTGCGACACGTCATTTGACGCGGCCTTTCACGATCAACACGGCCGTTGTGTTGGTTTTTTGCAAAAACCTAGGAAACTTCCGTTTTTCCCGATATCAACTCTTTTCGAAAGACATTTGGTGATATATATTAGTTTCGCGCCGAAGGCGCGTCATCGATGTACTTTCCAAGCACAGGTAGTTCTCATTGCAATGTTCCACCCCAGAAATAGGGATGTATATATTAGTTTTGCGCCGAAGGCGCGTCACCGATGTACTTTCCAAGCACAGGTAGTTCTCATTGCAACATACCACCCCAGAAATAGGGATGTATATATAAGTTTCGCGCCGACGGCGCGTCATCGATGTACTTTCCACCGCTACTATGTCACATTGTGGAGTGTGTGCTTGGAAAGTACATCGATGACGCGCCTTCGGCGCGAAACTAATATATATCACCAAATGTCTTTCGAAAAGAGTTGATATCCGGAAAAACGGAAGTTTCCTAGGTTTTTGCAAAAAACCAACACAACGGCCGTGTTGATCGTGAAAGGCCGCGTCAAATGACGTGTCGCACATCGAAAAATATCCATAGAGTACTGAGTAATCGTGCAATTACCGTTATAACAGTTTTTCGCGATTTTCGTAAGCTTTTTAGGTTTCTGCAAAAAACGGAAACGTCGGCCGTGTGCGGGGCAAAAAGGCACGTCGAATGACGTGTCGCGCGTCGAAAAACATCTACGGAGTATTGAGTAATCTTAGAAAAACGATTTTTGTTTTCAAACTTTTTCCCTGTTTTTTGGCGTTGTTTGGCATTTCCGCCAAAAAACATTGCGATATTCGTGATCAGCGGGCGAAACTGCGTGGGATGACGTATCGCACATTCGAAATGCGTGGTGGGGCTAAAGTCTTACCCGCTTACATGTAATCTAAGTAAAATACTTGAGAAAATGATCAATACACGCCTCTTGTGGCTGCTCGAAGCTGAGGGTAGAATAACGAATGCTCAATGTGGCTTTAGAAAGCTCCGATCAGCGCTAGACCAATTGGTAAGATTAGAACACGTGATTCAAGACAGTTTTATAAATCGCAAACATCTAGTCGCCGTGTTCTTTGACATTGAACGAGCGTACGACATGACGTAGCGATACGGGATAATGCAACAGTTGCATCAGTGGGGTTTGCGTGGAAACTTACCGAGATTCATCAATAGTTTTATGGCCAACCGGTGTTTTAGAGTCAGACTGGGAAACACCCTATCGTCCCTCCGGCACACAGTGTGTTATTTTGGCAATCTAGCGGGACAAAAGTACCGTCTTGGTGTTTGAACATGATTTTTTATTTTTTTCAGCTGTAAGTAGTCAAAATGAAAAGAAAATATGCTGGTAAAAAAAAAAATGTTGAGCACAACAAAAAAAAAATTTTTGAAAAATAATTATAAATTTAGATATTATGTAATTTGTTTTACATTAACTAATGTAATATGAACAGAAAAACAATTATAGTTCAAAAATATATTCTTAACAAATTATGAATGATAACATAGCTGGCAAATATGGCCTTTTTCGCATTTGTGCTCATTCTACACGCAGATAAAAAATATTCAGTTTCTACCAAAAGCGCAAGAATGCGCAGAATGTTTTTACAGTTTTGGGTACTTGAATGCTCATGCATTAAGTCTATAAAAGAATCTAGTTGGAACTTAGCGGAATAACTAAGAAAAAGCTAACCTCAATGTCATGTAGTAAACGAATATTTCGCCTTGTGGAGCCCAAACTTTGAAGATCAATAACTGCATAAAAACAATTGATATTTATATAAGAAAAACAAGCAGAACATACCATATTGAAGGTACAATTCGGTATGAATAAAAAAAAACCAGGAAGATTTGCCACTTTTCCAGAATTTACGGGTAAACAGAACGAACTGAGAATAACGAGCGCAGACCATTAATTTGCAAGATGAATACGGGTGGGTTCAAACATGTCCCAACACCCTGTGTTGAAGGCAAAAGAGTAAACAGTTTCGGTTTCGAGACTACCTAATATCCCTCTGAACACACGCAATAGCGTCCACTTAAAAAAAAGAACTTCATTTTTGGACTTTTGTCCACCTAGATTGCCGAAATAACACACTGTGCGGCAGCTAGAGAATGGAGTTCCACAAGGATCCATACTCAGCGTTACGCTTTTCCTAATTGCAATAAATGGTATCACGGAAAACGTTAATGAATATGTGGGCTCCAGCCTCTATGCGGATGACTTAGTTCTGTACGCATCTGATGAGGATATAAGTACAATTAAAACTAATCTACAAAAATCCATCGACACCGTGGGAAAATTTGCTAGCAACAAAGGATTCAACTTCTCTCCAAGTAAGACAAGGTCCATTCATTTTTGCAAACGCTCTTACATACACACTGACCCCAAACTGTCCCTTGACAGCCAAACTATAAGTACATCTGATTCTATTAAGTACCTCGGAATGTTTTTTGATAAAAAGCTCCCATGGAAAGATCATATAAACTATGTGAAAACAAAGTGCATACAATTATTAAATGCATTAAAATGTTTGTCGATCCATAAGTGGGGATCGGACAGGGAAATTTTGCTAATGTTATATAAGACTCTAATTCAATCCCGAATCGACTACGGATGTGAGGTATATTCGTCTTCGCGAAAAAAAGTAATTAAAGTATTGGACTCTATTCTGCACACAGGGATCAGGATATCGACGGGTGCATTCAGAACAAACCCAAAAGAGAGTCTTTACTGCGAGGCGGGGATACCGGGACTGGAAAACGGAAGATTGAAACTATCCCTGAATTATGCTGCACGAATCTGGTCAACCTCATGGCATCCAAACTTTGATCTTATATTCGGAAACACGTTGCGAAACACGTATTCACAAAACCAGATGGCAACTAGACCCCTTGGCGTTAGGATAAGTGAACACATAGGAAAAACAAACTTCAATTTCGATACCGTATTCCAAAGACAAGTTAGTAAATCACCTCCGTGGCAAAACCCGCACTTCAATATTCATTTTGACCTTCTATATTTTAATAAACGCGAAACAAATAGTGGGACCTATACAGCAATATTACTTGACATAATAAATACATACAGCCAATCAATCTCTGTGTACACAGATGGCTCTAAAATGGGGCAAAACGTAGGTTGCGCTATTCACGCAGGTAACATGACTAAAAGATGGCGACTTAAAAGCTCTACCGGAATTTTTACAGCAGAAATGTATGCAATACTGAAAGCGTTACAATATATTCTTTCCGATCAAAATAGTAAATCTTATCTCGTCCTAACAGACTCTTACGGCGCACTTCGATCACTGGAACATCAAAACAAAACACTAATAAACGACTCGCTTAAAGAAGATATAACAACGATAATCTGGAACATACAACGCCAAGGGAAACTAGTTTCATTAATTTGGGTTCCGAGCCACGCTGGAATAAAGGGAAATGAAATCGTGGACAAAGCAGCAAAGGAAGCTACAGTAGCAATCCAAAACCAGCCCCAAGACACAGAAATACCAATAGCACTTGGGGACCTTAAAAATATAATTTCATGTCACACAAAACTAATTTGGCAAGAGGAATGGAACAATACACAAGCAAATATAAAGCAATTAAACCAAAAATTGATAAATGGTACATGCCACCATCTTTAAACAGAAGGGAGACGGTAACAATAACAAGGTTAAGAATAGGTCACACAAGATTAACGCACAAACACCTGATGCAAGCAGATGATGTTCCAGTATGTGAGGAATGTGACACGGAAATAACCGTCAAACACATACTGCAGGAATGTACTAAATACAAGGTCCAAAGAGAACATTGCAAAATTAGTGGATCCACATCAAACATTTTGGCAAATAAAGAAGATAGTATCAAAAGAGTGATGAAATTTTGTAATAAAATAAATATAGTCGAAAACATATAGTGGCACATAGAATAAATAACATAACATATCAATATAACTAATAGGAGCCCGAATATAAATCCAAACATACTTGAAACGCGAACAACATGAGCCAAAATTTAGTTAAAATTTAGCTAAAAATTTAGTCAAAATTTAGTTAAAAGATATATGGAATTTTAAATAATATTATGAAACTTGACGCGGCTAATAACAATAAATATTGAAGCTGCAAATACAAAACATTCATTCATTCATATAAATGAGTAGTGAACTTACAGTACGATATATGATGCATCCATCCATCAACTACGATATATGTATACAATGGGCTCCGGTGTAACACGACTTCTTACAACACCAATTTATATAGCGTATGACATATCAACCGCATTATACGGGAGTGTACTGTATATGAGCAACGTTGTACTACAATGTGTTACAGTGATGCACTCACTTTGTTTTGTCGACTGCAGCTGCTTGCAGTTTTTGGTGCAGCTCCCGCGCAGCTATCGGCTGAACTTCTGCAAAAAGAACATATTCATTATTTTCTGCAAAAAAAAAACTCACACATAAATGACATACCGTTGCGTGTGCAAATGAAATGGGGAATGTACAATTGTTTTACCAACAGCGCTATGTAATGTAAAGATGACGTAGAATGTATAATATGTTCACAATACTTACGCAAGGAAGTTGTCTCCATACTCTTATACACTTTCACGTTCCAAATGACACTTGAAAACTGAATCACATTTTTGCAGAAATGCGTAAATGTTGTATGCGATGGTAAAAGAGGGATTGAATGTAGTGGAGAGTGGCATAGAGAGTTGTGATTCGTGCGATTGAAAAAGGGGTCACGGCAACGTTAAATACCGGCAATTAGTAAAGGTTAAGAGTACGGAGTGGGCAGTGACGGAAGAACGTTGAAGGTGTTTGAAAAATTGGTTTTTGTTTTCATGTATTTCCATATCTTGTAGGAATTCGCTGTACGTATCATGCTCTCTATCACCCACAGTTTGCAAGAAATCAAACTTCGAAAACAATTGACTCATTTTGAGTTTGAACAAGAATTGCATCGTAAGTGTAGTTAGACAATTTTCATTGAATGTATGCATGAACGGGTTACAATTTTTCACCTACCCTACTTATGCTACTTATCCTACCTTATCCTACTCCCTCATCCGCCCACGCTCTCTCGCTCGCTCGCTTCCCGCTCGCTCGCTTCCCGCTTCTCTTTCGCACGCTCGGTTTCCACTTTTCTCTCGCTCGCTCGCTCTCTCGCTTCTCTGTCGTTTCTCTCTCTCTCCCCTTCGCTCCCTTCTCGCTTTTTGCTCGCTCGCTCATGTCTCATTTGTCGTTTGTCGCTCGCCCTTGTTACGTCCCAGTGTAACTTTTCGATTTTTCCTTTTCTTTTATTATAATTTTTCAAATTAAACTCTCTTTTCTTTCCTTTATTCCGGCCGCCGGATTACGAATTACTCATATAACGGCTTAGGCTCATCGCATCCGGTGCGCTGTTAGAGTATTAGTTGTAAAATCATGATTATTCTATTTTTCCTCCAGGCCACGTATGCGAATTATTCGTATCATGGCTTAGGCTCGTCGTATACGTGGTGCTGTCGAGTTGTTAATATGTAGTGGAATTCCCTCACCGTGGAATCATATTCGTCCCATCGTATATATATATATAAGTAGATGTAAGTAGTTATAAGCGTGCGAGCGGGTATGAATGCGTGAATATGGTATGAGTGTGTGTGTGCGGTATGGACGTATGTGTGTGTAGGTTAAGGAATTCGCGATGAGGTTCCGCGTGTTAATTTTTAGTTTCTCTCTCTCTCAAAAGTAAATTATTATTTTCGTGGCAATAAGGCATTGCCCAGATATCAACCTAGTTCTGTTCAAGCATACATATCAGGAGCGTGCACTACTGAAGTTTTAGATGACTGAGTCAAGGCAATCATATTTTATTTGCAATAAAACTAGATAATTGAAAGAGGATAAAGGAGCAACCGAAAGTCTCTTGCTGAACATCGAGCGAGCATAGTAACAGAATATTTGTACACTGAATCGACCGCTGATCGACCGTTTCCATGGTTAAGGTATGAAAAACTGGCCAAGAGCGAGCCCAGGAGCCGTCTCGCGACGGATTTCTCTGGGCAGTTGGCTGTAAAGTCGTGAGGTACGTGGTCGATTGTCCGAGGGTGTTTGCGATATCACATGTAAACGCGACGTCTCACGCGGACGCGTCTTGCGGCAGCCCTCCCGGGGCCCCGCACTCCGCTGCCTACGAACTGGCACGTTACCGCCAATTTTAGCGACTTGCCGCCAATTCGTGTACTAGCGCCTGCGAGCGTAGTTTCCGACGGTACACGGATTGGTGGACAAATTCCTTTCTGACACCTTATTGGCAACGATACGGCGCCATTACCCCCTCTCGTCATCGTTTCGACGATCGCGGAAGCGTGACTGCTTCACTTGCTTTCCAACCGTTGTTCCGAGAAGCCGCTCACGAATTCCTAGATTTTACTGTGTATATTTCCGAACCAAAAGTATAATTAAAACCCGTGTAGCAAGGATTGCAAGTCAAACTACATACTCCTATACTCAGTTTATTTACAACAACCTTTCCGACATATTCCTGAATTCTTCTTACTACAAGTACAATTTACACCTGTACTATTTCTCCTTTCTTTCTCCCTTCGTGCCTTCTCGAATTTCCCTTCCGAGAGGCTGTCCCCAGCCTCGAATCACCCTGCCGCCTACTACCGGGCTCCACAAAAACAGAGGGTATCCTAGATATCGTTAATTTCTGAGTCTAAAAGTGCATATTCTTCTTGCAGTGTGTTACTAAACGAACTCAATTATCCTCGTAAAGCTATAGTTTATAATTTCTGATTATTATTTGAGACACAGACTCAGTTTTTCTTTGGTTTAGTGAAAGTGCGAAGGTGTGCGCGTTACGTTTTGCACGTGGCCGACAAATTGCGTCGGACACGTTAGCTTAAGTTTCCTTTTGATCTCATTTACATTATTCTTTTCGTTATTATTTAACTTGAACAAAGCGCGAAGGGTTGTTCCTCGCTCGTGTGGCGATTAAAGTCGGAATTAATTATCGAGATATCTGAATAGAAGCACTATCTTCCTGACTTGCCGAACCTTGTAACGGACTAGTTCCCGGCTCAATTATCATAGAGCATAGTCAAATCAAGGAAGTTCGAAGTACTAAAACTATCTTACGATTCGAAGGTATTATCATCGTTAACACCAAAAATCCTTTGAAAATTCCAACCGACCTACTACCAGAGAGAGAGAGCGAGAGCGAGAGAGAGAGAGAGAGAGAGAGAGATAGCGCAGAAAGGAGGAGAAAGAGCGCGTGCGCAAGCCGCTTGAGCTACCGAACGTAACCGAAGACCAGCGACACGGTTGGATCCTCCAGTCGCGAGTTACGACGAAATATTATTCCATTTTATTATATGATCATGCCCGAGCTCAGGCCACGGCGGGATCCCACGGGGGTTGTCATTTGACCGCGCAAGATTCCTTGTTAACTTGTCGATTGTAAAGGCATAACCATGAATTACCGAGAGCGCATCCGTAATATTGTAAGACCGCTCATATTAAGGCGCATCATTGTCGCGCACTACTCATGAACTTTTCTCAATACTGCGATAATATCTACGCAGTAATTCTCTCATTGTTTATCGAATCCGAACACATCTATTCTACTTTTTCTTTATCTATTCTACTTTTCTTATACTACTATTTTCCAATAGAATATAACTATTTTGTTTTCCCTTTATATTATTCTTTATTTGATTTGATCTGTGTTGTGACGTCACACCTCATATACCATAGCATTGTACACCGGCCGAAAACATAACCTCGCGAGAACAATTGGGGACCTGTACGGGTCTTGAGAAGACACACGAATCCTATTAGTCCTGCAAACAACTAAACGCGATATTAGATTTTAACTTAACTTCTCCGTTTAGCTTGTACCGAATAAACTAGAAAATCCCTCCTCTTCCAGGAAGGGATTAGAATACCGCAATGATGATCTTCAGTTAGATTGCCGTTGATTTATTGTAATTAAATTAACAAAAATATTCAAGCGTTACGACCGGTCGCACGGCAGGCCGCTCGCGGATTTCTCATCGACCGTCTTGACACACATCAAAGTCGTGATAAGCCTCGCCCGGACGTAACACCCTTTTCTTGCTCCCTCGCATTACTCTCGTCTTACGGTTGACCTCGCTGACCCTCTCCCGCCTCCCCCTCTCTCCCCCCTCGTCATCCGTTTCCCTTGTTCATTCCATTCCTTCCCACTCATTCATACCATTCATCCTCACTCCCCTCCCCCCTCCTCCTCTTCCTCTTCCATTCTTTGCCTCCTCCTCTCAACCTCTTCTCTGTCACCATCTATCTTCTTTAACCATCCTTCCCCTGCTCCCTCCCCCCCTAACACCTCCCTTATTCTCTCTCTCCACTTCCCTGTCTCCTCCGGTCTTCCACCCCATCCCCTACCTCATTCCCATACCCGCTTCCACGACTCCTCTTCCTCCCCGCATATCCTGCACCTCTTTTCCCCCTCCCCCATCCAGTATTGCCCCTGCCTCATCTCGTTTCCTAACCTAAACCTTGCCAATCTTTTCTTTCTTTTCTCAGAACATTTTTTCTCAATGTATTTTGGCCTTTCCCTCTCTCTTGTCATCCCAGACCATCCGTTGTATTTTGATTCCCTTATTCACTCCTCCCTTTCCCTTTCCTGTCACTCCTTATCCCTTTTCTCCAGCTCCTATTCTTCCTCCACCCCTTCTCTTACTTCCCTCTGCTCATAATACTTTCTCCTCTTCTGTTCCCACCTTCCTATGACCATCCTTCTTCTCCACCTCTTTTCCATATCTCCCCAACATTTCCTTACTATTCCTCCTCCTCTGTCCTCCCTAAGTCTTCTCTCAAACTTCCATGCCCTTTTTCCCGCTCTTCCCCTCATCCTTTCCCTTTATGTCCCGTCTCGCACTAAATACCCTGGTGTCCTCCAATCCACCCCCAATGTCCATCTTAAGAACCTTTCCTGCATTGCCTATGCCTCTTTCCTCTCCTTCCACCCCCAAACTTCCAGTCAATGTCCCATTACTGACCACATCAGGGTATCAAACAGTCATACTCTCCTCCTCCAATCCCTTTCCCATAGTCTTTTCCCTGTTCCCCATGCCTCCCTCATGGCTGCAGCCGCCTTCTTTCCTCTTTCCCTCAGATGCGCCTCACGTCACTCGTTCTCCTGTACCGTATATCCCAAGTATTGCATCTCTTTCGCCTCCTTCAACTTCCTTCCCTTCCACGTCCAATCCACCTTGCCCTTCCTTCCGTCCCCTTTCCGAAATCTTATTATCTTTGACTTATCCGTGTTCAACTCCAACCCCTTCTTCTCCAGGTATCTTTCCAAACTGGCTATTCATGATGTTTATTTTGAGTCTACGCCCGAGAAAATCCTCAGAAATCTGGTTAGGCGCGGGAGATGGAACGCACGAGACTTGAGGAGCTTTTACTTACGCCACGCGGCACGTGGCCGGCGCGAAACTGGTACACGTGGGTGAGGTGTTCCACAAATCTTATTTCTTTCTAGACGCACTTAAAACTACTATTATACAGAGCTTGAGGGGCACCAAAGTATCTTTATAATCCCTCCGCGTTAACGGTCACTTTCACCTGTTCGCCAAACGAGTACTACACCTGCCTTTTTGCACTACAATTCACAAGGAAATATGGGAGAGCACCCGATCACTGCGATGCAGAGGACTGTAATGGCCGTCGAGAGCGCGCGGGAACGCGCGAGAGAACAATTACCCGAGAAGAACGCGACGCGGCGCTGCTGATTGGTAGGCGCGTTTACATTGTGTATCGCCCGAGTATCGACCGCATGATTGATTTCCGCGAGAACGTCGCGGGCGCCCATTGGTCGCCCGCCCGAGGTGACTGTGAATACGCAACACATGGCGTTCATGCCAATTTAATCTTCTACCATCAACACTATATCATCTGCATATGCCAGTGTATACCATTTTTATTCCCCTATTCTTACTCACCCGTTTTCCTCTCCTCATATCCTCCTCCAAGTCCGAGGGCACCCCTGCTTCAGTCCGCTTGCCAACCGAAACTTCTCCCCTTCCTCTTCTTTACACCTTACCCTACACCTCATTTCTCCCATCAGTTCTTCTGTCCTCCACCCTAATCCCTCCCTTATCCCTCTCTCCCTCACCGCCTTCGCTACCTTTTCTCTATTTACCGAATCGAAGGCCGCTTGATAATTTATAAATAAGGCATCCTCCCGTTCTTCTTCCCCAGTTGCCTATTTATTAGATAATTCAACGCGTGCACCTGGTCCATCGTGCCCATTCCTTTTCTGAATCCCGCTTGACTTTCCCCCAGCCCTCCTTTCTCCTCCACCTCCTCCCTTATCCTTTCCGCTAATGCCGCCGCATATAATCTTTATATTTGAATAATGTATTGTGGGATCAGAAAATGTGTTGCGTATTTACAGTCACCTCGGGCGGGCGGCCAATGGGCGCCCGCGACGTTCTCACCGGAATCAATAACACGGTCGATACTTGGGCGATACTGTATGTAAACGCGCCTGCTAATTAGCAGCGCCGCGTCGCGTCCTTCTCGGGCTATTGTACTCTCGCGCTTCCCGCGTGCTCTCGACGGCCATTACCGTCTTCTCTATCCTGGCGACAGGTTCTTCTCTGCTTTTGCCGAAACGTAGCGAGAGCTTAACTGTGTAAAACCTCGGTGCGTGAGGATCAATCTAATCGTGCGAATCAAGGGAACATTCGAAAGACGCTTTGGTGCCCCTCAAGTTACATTTCATAGTAGTGTAAGTGCGTTCAGAAGCGATCGGTGCGTTCACATTCATTATCATTCTCAGGTGCCGTTAATGTGCGTTATCTCGGTCTAGTGCGTATCAGACGAACCGTGCTTACTCAGGGATTCTTAGAAAGACGCTCGGGTGCTCCTCAAACATTGTAACTCCTAGTTTTAAGTGCGTAGGTTAATAAATACTTTTTGGTTATCCTCAACCACGTGTCCGTGTATTGTGCCGACCAGGTGCCGTGCGACTTAGTGTGATCTACCTCAACTTTCTTAAAATTCCTCACCCGCGCTAAACCAGACTCCTGAGGCGCTAGTGCAGACTCACTAGCACTATTCGAAACAAAATGGAAGGACAAATACGGGTCACATGGGTGAGAAAAACAGAAAATAATTATATTGACGACAATACAAAACCAACAATCGTCACGTCACAGCGTCGCAGTGCTTACTGCCGGGACCGGCAAGATGCCCCCTCCTCGCAGACGAGTCGCTACGCACGCAGCATCTCGCGACCGCCGCAGCGTCACCGTCGACAACGTCAAAGATCCCTCACACATCGGGTGATCAAAAAAATAAAAAACATTTCGCCTCCACAGTATTATGTCCTCTTCTTGGTTGAGAGTGTAACCGAAACCTTTTTTATTTTTACTCTACATGTTTCAAGACTATTGGGTCCCCCCTTCAGGAGTCTAATGATGATTGGGAACAAAAAAAAGAAATTATAAACTATCCTAAGTTATATGTGAGGCTATTTCGCCTTTCTGTTGTGTGTCGATTATGTACATACATATGAAATCGGTTTTCCTATTTGTTGCGTTTTGTTATTTGATCGGTTTGCGTAATCAGGTACTATCTCCCCTTTTTTGTAAATTTTTGCCATGGTCGCGGTTATTTGGCGTGGGGTCACGTGCTAAAGTGCGGAGTTAGATTATCTATTTGAAGGTTGTTGCAAGTGTGGAATGAATTGTTTGTGTGCACTGGGTTGTTTAATTCCTATTGCGTCGTTTGTTCTGTCTTTTTTCCGATCAATTATATTCTAATTGTGATGTGTATTCCTTGCTGTCGTTCCCGTTTTATGCTGTCTATGTGCTGATGACTACGTGTTTTGTGTAACGTGTCCTCGGGTGATGTGAGGGCGATGAGGCCCTCTTGGGGCGACGATTGGCGACGTGACACGTGGTGGAATTTTTGCGCGCTTAAAACAAAGCCAGAAACAAACACCCACGTCACTCAGACACAATACTAAAAAAGAACATTAAGCAAACCAAAGAATTCCTAAAGAACAATGACCACCTTTCAATTACACGAGCAGATAAAGGAAAACAACAGTAATTATGGGAAAGCAAGAATACACAGACAAAATGACAGGACCACTGAACGACACAACCACATACCAAAAAATAACAACAGAACCAACGAACAAAACCCAAGGCACAGTTAACAGCTTAATCAAACATTGGTGGGTGAAGGGATACAACGACCAACGCATAAAGACAGACCTGGCAGAACACGCAGCAGTTATCCCAAAAATATACGGGCTTACAAATATACATAAAGACAACTACCCAATAAGACCCATAGTATCATCCATCAACTCTCCAACGTACAAACTTCCAAAATTCTTATCAACAGCCATACAACCCACACTGGGGAAAACAGAACAACATGTAAACAACAGTTTTGAACTCTCAAAACAAATTAAATCAATACAGATACCAAAAGGGCATAAATTGTTATCCTTCGATATGGTCACACTGTACACGCACATAGATAGTGAGCTGGTGGTAAAATGTGTAAAACAAAGATGGTAAAAAATCAGACGGGCCACCCTAATGGAACGAATCGAAAGTACCAATCTATGTCTAATCTCAACATATTTCTCATTTAACAATAGCTTCTATAAACAAACTTTTGGTTCACGAATGGGATCACCTATCTCCGCAGTTCTAGCCAATCTTGTAATGGAATACGCTATAGAGGATGTTTATGTCTAAGGCAACAGCAAGGCGCTGGGCATACTGGGGAGTAGCGAGTGTTAAAGTAAGCGGATTACGTTAGCGACAGGTTTTTTATTTTATGTTGCACTGAATGTAACACAGTCTTGTCTTTTTAAAACGGGAGTCGTCCCGACGCCTAAACGTTAAATAATACTAATATCGTGACGCTCTAGGCAACTTAGGAAATACGCGTGTGTGCTCTCTAGTCCGTTATCCGGTAGCGTGAATGAAAATGGCGGGAAGGGTCTCACCACAGGATGGAAGGGCCTCCTAGGGAGATCGTCCTAACGACGTCTCGAGGACCCGGAAAGAGCAGGAAGGAAGGAGCACGCGAGCTGGAGCCGCGATGGCCTTCGAAGGATTGCTCGAGGAAGGTTAAATTAGCCCGAAAAGAATGAGGAATATCGGCGGCTACCTAAGACGCACGATGGGATTCGTCGCCGTAGCCGCGGAAGGAAGGCCGCGTGGGACCGAATGAAGGAAATTTACGAAACCTGTGCTCCACGCACGAGCACACAGCAAAGACTCAACTTTCGTCTAAGTACGCGAGCTACGGTATAAAATACTTGTATACGCGTCTTCGAAAGGCGAGATTGCCCAAATAGCAACGAGCAATGGAGCGGAAAAGAAAGCACAATGAGCGCACGCACGGTAAGAGAACGACTGACGTAAGGCGGCTCGCCAAACGAGGAAGACCCGAAATTTTGCCTTTCCTAGATTCGCCACTACGCGCGAAAAACCACACGATAGTCGCCGTGACGTCACGCTGACCAATTAGCGAACAAGGTGTGAGGTGGGTCCCCGAGCAGCGCCATGCGCAAAGTACTAATACTGCTCAGAGACGGTACCCAATCCCAAACAGAGGACTTACTGAGACGCACTGTATAAACCAACATTCTGCAAACGCTACGTTGACGACTTGCTACTCGAACTCCCACAATCACAGATATTACCAATGCTAAACCACTTCAATAGCTACAGCGACAGAATTAAATTCATACACGAAATAGAACAAGACAACCAGATTAGTTTCCTTGACTTACTGGTTACACTGAACAACAAAATTAAACTTTTTTTTTGCCTTTTGAACGAAAATAGCCGATTTCGATTAATCTTGACCCGCTGAAAACGAATCTGAAACCCGTTTTTGAAAATTGGCTCTAGATTTTGAGTAATTGAATTTTGAAAAAAAAAACAGCCTGTTTTCGATTTTGAACAACAATCAGACCGTAGGTTTACAAGTTAGACTATTTTCATTTATAGTAAACAATTCCGCAGACTTTTCCGAATAAAACGATATCAAACAATTTTACAATTTGAACTTGTAAACATGGTTAAACATTAGTTAAAATGGATAAGACACGTTTCGCGCACCTACTTTTCGAGATGTTTTTCAATTGTTTGAAAAATCTGTGACTTCGACGTGAATTCCAATGACACTACACGATAGAGCAGACATTTTCCATTGGAAAAGCATCATGATAATATGTAAAACAATTTTCGGCTTTCTACAGGAAAACTAATTAAGACTTCGTGCGCGTCACGTAGTAACACGCGTTCCGCTGTGGCTTGTTGTCGCCTCGCGTTTGCACGACATTGAGTCGGAGAACCACTGCTCACACTGTGTAACACGCACGAGGTTTTCATTTTCCTGTGCGAAGCAGAAATATAATTTACATAGTGTTAAAGTGGTTTTCCAAAGACAAATGTCTGCTCTATCGCGTAGAGGTATTGGAATCCTCGTCGGACACCCAGTTTTTTGTAAAAATTGGAAAACATCTTGAAAAATAGGTGCGCAAAACGTGTCTTATCCACTTGAACTAATGTTTAAACATGTTTGCAAGTTTAAATTGTAAAAGTGTTTGATACCGTTTTATTCGGAAAAGTCTGGAGAATTTTTTGCAACTAATAAAAATTGTCTAATTTGTATACTTACGGTCTGATTGTTGTTCAAAGTCGAAAAAAGGCTGTTTTTTTCAAAATTCAATTACTCAAAATCTCGAGCCAATTTTCAAAAACGAGTTTCAGATTCGTTTTCAGCGGGCCAAGATTAATCGAAATTGGCTATTTTCGTTCAAAAGGCAAATCTAGTGTTGTGCAGTGTTATTAACAAAACGGAAGGCACACTAACATACAACTGGCACAGAAAAAAGACAGCATCGACCAGACTATAAAAACATAGTTACAACGGATCTGATCAATAATGGATACTCACAAAAAACTATCGAGAACAGTAAAAGAACTAGCACAGATCGAATATATAACTCGTTCCAACGAGACACGAGACCCGAAACACCCAAACCACTCTCAATCCTCACAATTCATTACGTAAAAGGACTAAGTCAAACGATAAGGAGGAAGCTAAAAACATATAACATCCTTACAGCATTTAACTCATCTATAAATCTGGACAAGACAGTTTTTAGCAAGATTAAAGACAAAACACCACCAGAAATGAGTTCCAACGTGATGTACTGTTACGTCCTACGTCCTCCACCCGCTTTTTCTATAACTATATTCTCGCAGCGTGTTCATCGCACCGCGTATCCTCCCATTAGCAGTAGGTCGCGCATAAGCGAAATGGGCGCCGCGCACCGGACCACCGAAATTCCTCCACGTAACGCTGACGCGGAGGAATGACCTAGCAACCGCGCACAATAGCACAATAGAGATGTAAGTAGAAATATATGAATGCTGACGCCGAATCAGCCCACAGGTCAACCACCCAACAATCGATCAGCGATCCGCGACAATATAAATCTGAGAATGTCAACGCCTAAACGGAAGCTAGAGTGCCAGTTCCACGAAGCACCGAACGACCGTCAAGAAAATCTACCATTAAAATAGGCTTACAACCGTAGAGCGAGCTCTCTTTAGCCACCCAAGCTCGGCCACGATCAATCTAAATTCGGCAACTCATAAACCAGCGTTCGACCGCGATCATTCAAAGTGTTGTTCAATCTTCGGACGCGCAGTGAGTAGTGTTAATCATTAAGTGAACAATTGCAAACCAGCTAAGTGCACTTCGAGATGAAACATCCCGTCCACTTCCACCATCTGAACATTACTTCACACGACAGTGCCCTTCCTGTGCGTCAACACCAAACGCAACCATACGCACTCTCACACATCCAGAGCCGTAGCCATTCGGACAGCTCCTTCTTACATTCCGCCATACGTCAGTAAGCCGCTCCCCTGACGGATCAAACCTCTTTTGGTGCGATCCCTCCTTCCGTCCGTCCTTGATCCCCCGGTATACCCGGTGAACGCAGGGTGCCAAAACAGAGAACGTAACAGTACAAAATTCCATGTCTCGGTTATAAGTGTTATGTCCTAGCGTAACTTTTTGATTTTTCTTTTTATTAGCATAGTTCTCTTAATTAAATTATCGTTTTTATTTTCCTTACTCCGGCCTCTGAATGCGGCAATACTTATATTATAACGTATGCCCTTGGCATACGCAGTACTATTGAGCAGTAGCGTGTAGTGAAAATCCCTCACTGTGGCGACCCGTCGTACAATGTACGGCGAGCGGGTCATGCGGCATCCGGACTTTCGACCGTGTTTGCACCAGCATCGAGCCGGATGCGGAGAGAGGTGTGCGTACACGGCGGCAAGAGCCTTGATGTTTTCGGCAACGCGATGCGTAAGCGGAAGCCTGCGTCGAACACGTCGGAAGGCGAGCGCACGTGAGCGAGTGTCCTTCTGAGTAGCGTGCAGTAAGCATCCGAATAAACGATATTCCACACGATTCTCGTCACCTATATAATTGATACCCCGACGTAATCGTCCGCGTAACGGGCGGCAAGTTTTTGTGATCGCGAACACGGCGGTGGCGAATATAGTACCGCAGTGTGGAACGGGGAACGTGTGAATTCGACATCTATTTTAGCGTTAGTGCGTAGTGTGACACGAGTGAACGGGCAAAATGGACGGCTCGACGACGTCGAACCCCACCGGCGTGGGCGACGCCGCGGCAGGGCCGGCGGTAGCGCGAGTTTCCGTGCGCTTCCCAGCCTTCTGGTAGAAGATCCCGACGACCTGGTTCCGCCAACTCGAATCGCAATTCCTGTTATCGGGAATTACGCAAGACGCAACGATATATCACTACGTCACGGCGAACTTGGACAATAAATACGCCGACGTAGTCATCGATATTATCAATAATCCGTCGGCGGCGGACATGTACAAGACGCTTAAGAAGGAATTGATTCAGCGGCTGTCCGACTCTAAGGAACAGAACATCTGACATCTCCTGGAACACGAGGAGATCGGCGACAGGAAGCCGTAAGGCGATTTCCAGGTCTCGCTTGCAACACGGTATCGGACGAATTTTTGAAGACGCTGTGGATGGGTTGCCTGCTGACGAACGCGCACGCCATCCTCGCAGCGCGGCAAAAGGAAAGCCTGTCCGACCTAGCGGCCCTCGCGGACGCCGTGCTAGAAGTCTTGCTGCGTACCCAGGTCGCAGTGTCGTGATAGCGCGAATCAAAATACGACATAAAATAAAATATAATAGTGAATACTTTACTTAAGAATAAATAATGATACTGCGAGGGCGCGATCCACGACGTTTCTCTTCTTGGTGAGGGCGTCCCTAGGAATTTCGGTTATCTAGACATCTGTGTACCCTCAGATGTCGCAGCAGCTGCATGTCCTTCACTATCGGTCGGTTTCTATTTACTGGGACGTCGTAAAATATCGCTTGGTACGGTATGGGTGGTCAAAAAGGGAAAGCGGCGAACGGCTCGGTACCTGGGCCCGCTTACAGTAGCCGTTTCCCCACCATCGGAGGACTGGCGCAAGGGTTTGGCGGAACTCCGCCGCGAGATCGCCGCTCTCCGCATCAAGAACAGGCGACCCCGCCGACCAGAATCGAAGTCGCGGGAGAGCCGACGCAATCCTTCGCGACCGCGCGATCGTCGCGTGGAAGGGCCCCCCAGGGATGGGAAGTGGTGGTAGCATTGGAAGCATGGGGCCGCCGCGCGGAAGTGCCGCGAACCGTGCACGTTTTCCACGGGAAACGAACGGGCAGATCGGTGATGGCAACGAACGATTCCGAGCCTACCGCAAGCCGCTAATTCGTCCTGGATCGTGACACGAGGACCGCTTTCATGGTCGACACCGGATCCGATCTGTGCGTTTACCCGCGCGCGCGCTTAAGGGGTTCGCGTAAAGTAGCGACGTACCAGCTGTGCGCGGCAAACGGCTCAATAATACCGACGTACGGTTCTGTCAGCCTTCGTTTGAATCTCCGGCTGCGGAGCACATTCGAGTGGTGTTTCGTCGTCGCGGACGTCACTACACCGATACTGGGGATGGACTTTATATGCTTCTACGGACTCCTAGTCGATTTATCGTCAAAGAAGCTAGTGGATGGTACCACAACTTATGCGACGAAGGCACATATCGCGGAGAACCATGCGGGGAGTGTTAAAGTAACATCGGGGGACTCAAGATTTCACGCGATTCGCGCCGAGTTTCCGAGCGTCACGCGACCATCGGGAAGACATCGCCCGACGAAACACTCGATCCGTCACAATATCCGTACCACACCGGGCCAACCGGTGTCTTGCAAGCCACGCCGGCTCGCCCCCGACAAGTTGTAAGCGGGCCCAGGTACCGAGCCCTTCGCCGCTTTCCCTTTTTGACCACCCATATCGTACCGAGGGATACTTTACGACGTCCGGGTAACCAGAAACTGACAGATAGCGAAGTACTTGCAGCTGAGGCGACATCTGAGTGTACACAGATGTCCAGATAGCCTAAATTCCTAGAGACGCCCTTACCAAGAAGAGAGACTTCACGAAGGACGTTTTCGCCCTTCCCTGGGCTACCGACGCAACCCCCTCTTCTCACAAACCGTAGATATAAGAAGCATGTTCTACGCTGCGAGTTTAGTCTTAGTCTACATTTTAACACCGAATCTCTGCCAGTAACTATATTCATTCTTAATAAAGTATTCATTATTATATTTTATTTTATGTCGTCTCATTGATTCGCGCTATCACGACATAAAATTGGTGGCAGCGGTGGGATCCCACAAAATCCATCAGTGAAGAAGGATTGTGCAAAAAGAAGAAAAAGTGTATTCTAGTTGTCCTAGACCTATAACTTCTTGAAACAACGGTTTCGGCTCGGAGCAGTCTAAGACCGGCACAGTGAGGACCCACAAATCTATCATACTGGCAGGGGACGCAAGTAAGTGGACAGCATATCGTGACTCAAAATCACCGATCTCCACTACTGACTCTTCGCAAACATCCTCGTTCGAACTCCAAAGCTTAATTGAAACCATGTCGAGAGCAGCGTCGCCAACTAACACTAGCGAGACAATTTTGCTCGGGTTTAAAGAACAATTGAATAAACTGACAGAGAGATTAGATAAACGGGAAGAAATAACGAAGTCAAAAAAACCAGAGTCTAGAGGGTGGTTTCAAAGCAAGTTCTCAGAAGATACGAAAGAAGCGAACGATGTTGCGGGAGAAACAACCAACGCGGTTCCCGAAGAGGACCGAGGCCGAAACAACGAGGTTTTCTGCGGAGCACGGGATTCAATCGGAATGATCGGCGAATTCTCAGGGAGGAATTGCGAGAACTTCATAGCTCAAATCGAAGAAGCAAGAAGAATAACGAAGCTAGCGGAAAGACAAATTCTTCTACGGTACGTCCTAGCACAGAAATTAAAAGGAAGAGCCGACGGGGCAATCAGAGCAGATATGGTAGAAGAATATAAAGACTTATACGTCCGACTTCGCTTTCAATTCGGCATTCGGCAAAGTCTGAGTTCATTGGAGCAGCAAAGAGACATGTGTGTAATGCACAGCAACGAAGCTGTAGAACACTACGTCTCGAGATTTGTAGCAATAGTAGATTCGATAAGAGTCGCGATCGATAACCTAAAGGAGTGGACGCTACAAGAAATAGCTTTCCACCACGATGTAAATGGAAGGAAGTCAACGGATATATTCATCCGAAATCTGGCGGATCACTTGTACCACCAGATAAAACCGCTGAAACCAGGTAGTCTCAACGAAGCAATCCAGGTGACACTCGAGGTGGAAACCGAACTCGAGGAAAGAAGAGCAAGGGGACGAAGACAAATCCCGATTCAAGACAGACCAGTGCACGCCCCCAGGCTAGGGCCAAGGCCACAAGGCCAACCCATTCCAAGGCAAAGAGTACCGCAATGCAATTATTGCAAGAAATTGGGACACGAAGAACGCGAGTGCAGAACGAAAAATTTCCACCAAAATCGAAATTTTCAGTCAACAAGGCCTCAAGAGAGACCACCTGGGAGAGCCCAATACTTGGAAGAACAAACCAACTACACGCCAGGGATGATGACACCGGAACGGGACGAATACGAGGGGGTAGGCTGCCTATGGTTCGTCTAAGCATGGAGGGAATTAAGGAAAGCAGTTGGCTCGTGGACACGGGGAGCAGCTTGACTCTCATAAAAGAAGAACGACTCGTCGGAACACACCATCCAAAGAGGCCTGCCAAAATCATGGGTATAACTAACGAGAAAATATCAGCTAAGTATTCGATAGAAATACAGCACTTCGGAAAAATTAACCCCATTCAAGTATTCGATAACTCCTTAAACATACCCTATGACGGTATATTGGGCGTAGACTTTCTCTCGAGACACGGTTTCTTATGGAATTCGAGCGAGCGATTAATAAAAATAGGGCCTAGAGAATTTAAGCAAAAACAGGTAGAAGCAACTAATAACGAAGTAATGATCCTCTTCGAGAATAATTTAGCTTGTGCGACTAAATTAGACAATAATGGAGATCCGATTTTACCAACTCAGCTGAAAGAGTGGAAAAACACGAGCATTAGATCCTTCAATAGGTATGATAAAGATTTCTTCGACAGACAAGTAACGAACAGACCGCCTGAACAAACGTTGGCTGAGAGTAGGGAAAAACTTCTACGACAAAACGCGAGACTAGACCATATTAAAGACGGTAAACAGAATATATGGGAAATTATAAAGACGTTCCACGAGGTTTTTACATTACCGGGAGATCCGCTCCCGCTTTCGAATTTAACCCAGCACGCGATACACACGTTGGACAGCGTACCAATAAACACTAAACAATACAGGTACCCACCCTGTCATAAAGAAGAAATTCACAATCAGGTTAAGGAAATGTTAGAAAAGGGTATTATTCAGGAAAGCAACAGCCCATATAATAGTCCCCTCTGGGTCGTACCGAAAAAGAAAGACGCGTCGGGGACGGTCAAGTGGAGAATTGTAATAGACTTCAGAAAACTCAATGAACAGACGGTTGCGGACGCCTATCCGTTGCCGAATATAGACGAAATAATAGATCAATTAGGGAATTCACGATACTTCTCAGCATTTGACCTAGCTAGTGGGTTCCATCAAATCGGTATGAAGACCGATGATAAACCCAAAACGGCGTTTTCCACACCAGAAGGGCATTACGAATACAACCGCATGCCTTTCGGTTTAAGGAACGCACCGCCCACGTTCCAGCGGATGATTAACAATGGATTAAAAGGATTAACAGGGAAAATATGTTTTGCTTACATCGACGATATAATAGTATACGGAAGAACGCTTGAGGAACATAATGAAAACTTAATTACACTTTTCACGCGATTAAAAGAAGTAGGATTAAAACTTCAACCGGACAAGTGTGAATTTCTCAGGCCGGAATTAGAGTATTTAGGGCATGTAATTTCAAAGGACGGCATTCAGCCCAATCCCGACAGAATAGAAAAAGTAAAAGGTTACCCCGCTCCAAAAAACCCTAAAGAAATTAAGCAATTTTTGGGATTAATCGGGTACTATAGAAAATTTGTACCAAACTTTAGTAAGGTCGCGAAACCACTTACAGAGTTATTAAAACAGTCGGTAGAATTTAAATGGCAAGACCGTCAGGAGCAAGCATTCAATGAGATGAAAAACTTATTAACAACAGCGCCGATTCTTGCGTATCCTGACTGGACGAAAGATTTTGTATTAACGACAGATGCCTCAAACTTCGCAATCGGAGCGATACTTTCTCAAGGTGAACCTGGCAAGGACAAGCCCGTTGCTTTCGCCAGCAGAACCTTAAATAAAGCAGAACAGAATTACAGTACGTCGGAAAAAGAATTATTGGCAATCGTTTGGGGAACTAAACATTTTAGACAATACCTCTTCGGTAGAAAGTTCAAAATTGTGACGGACCATAAACCCTTAATACACCTAATGAATGTTAAAGACCCAAACAGTAGGTTAATGAGATGGAGATTAAAATTACTCGAATACGAATACGAAATAGTTTATAAAAAGGGAACGCAAAACAGCAATGCCGATGCTTTATCGCGCATATATGTCCTCACAAATGACGAAACACAGGACAACCCAAGCTCACTCGCGGAGTTAATGCAAGAAGAACGTGCGGAAACGAAAGTGTTGAATTTTGTTTTATCTAAAACCAAAAAACGAACGGGTTACATCAACTTAGATTCGAGACCAACAAAAGTAGAATGGGAACAAGCATTGGACCCAATCAAAGACACCAACAAAAGGTGGATCGTAAATGTAGAAGGTAGCGGAAGCTTTGAAACTTCAGGTAGTTTTTATAACTTCAGAAAGGTAATCCGAGCCTGGAATGATCAGGTAACATATAACTTTACGGGAATAAGGGTTCAACCGGCGACTCCGAGGGTCACACCTAAACCATCGCTAATTAGAGAAATAACTATTAAACCGGGACTAGGTCCAAATAACGTTCCGATATTTCAATTGACGGAAAGACGCCCTTTAAGGGAACAACCAGGAATTAAATACATTCCGCCAAACGAAACACTAACGGAGCAATTGAAAATTCTCAGTACCTTTGAAGGAAGCATTATTAGGATAGTCGTAGATAAGAATAGAAATGATCAAATTAGGATATTAGCCGACAATTTAAATAGGGATTTGACTATCTTTGTATGGGAGCAAATAAACGACGGAATTAATAAACGAGACATGTTGGAACAAGCACACGGTAGCGAATTAGGAGGGCACTACGGAATAGAAAAGACCCTGCAGAAGATAAGACGACTTGCGAATTGGCCCAACATAACGGTAGATGTAGCGGACTTTATAAAAAATTGTGAGATTTGCCAACGCACTAAGAATACACAAAAACAGACATATGTTCCACACTCGACGGACATCCCTGATAAAATGGGAGATAAGATATCCTTAGATATCATGGGACCATTTGATGAGACGGTTGGCAAGAATAAATACATACTAGTTATTCAAGATTACTTAACTAGATATTTAATAGCTGAACCGATAATAGACAAATCCACGGCAGCAGTGATAGAAGCTCTGTGGAGATTTTACATTAGATATTTCGGGAAACCATTAACTATATTAACTGACAACGGGGGTGAATTTACCTCTAATGAGTTTGAGGAATTTTGTACTCAAAGTCATATTACACACGTGACGACAAGCGTATACCATCCACAGTCCAACGGTAAGAACGAAAGATCACATTTGATACTTAAAGAATACCTACGACAGTATTCCGATCAAAACGACTGGGACGTGAAACTATCACACGCTATGCTAACGTACAATACGACGATTAATAGACAGACGGGCTACGCGCCGTACGAATTACAATACGGTAGGGAACCACCGACGATATTTAGGAACGAACAAATTATCGAAACACTTCACGACAAACTACAAGACAGAAAACTAGGCTTAGAAAATCAGCTGAGAGAAGTCAAAGATCGATTGCAAACCATTTCCAATGAACAGACGGGAATTGACTTAAAAATCATAGAAGAAGGATCATTAGTTCTTGTTAGGAATTTTAATTCGGGACCGTTAGACGATAAATGGATAGGCCCGTACGAGGTTAGAGAGAGAATAGGCGATGTCACTTACAGAGTCAGTAAGGGGACGGAAAAGGTGACTTACCATAGAAGTGACATAAAGCCCTTTTTCAGCACTCAGCATGCGGATCCTGATATTTCTGCAGATACTCCTCATAGTGCGGAGTGAAAAGTATTCCGTACGGGAATTAAAAAACGACGAGGTCATGTACCTAGAGGTACTCTCGTTGGCCAAGCAATACAACGAAGCTTGGAAGTTAGTCGTAGGATTTGATTTTACAAACTTAGAGAAGAATTTTAATATTATTACAAAAAACGCTCAAATGTTAGAAGGCGAATGTTACCAAGGAACCTGGATTTGCGAATCGCTTTACCGAATTCACAAGCAGGAGAGATCATTCGATAGAATAAGCAACGAATTATCAAATACCATGCATCTTGCCGGCATCAAACATAGTCTCAACGACAACCGTAAGAATAAAAGGAAACGCGGACTATTCGATTTCATAGGGGAGATTTCCAAGACATTGTTTGGAACCCTAGCGGATAGCGACGCAGATTATTATAACGCAGAAATAGATAAGGTCCGGGAAAATAACGTAAAGATAGCACACTTGATAAAGAACCAAACTAACATCATCGCCGATGAGATTAAATCCATGCGAATCCAGAGTGAGGAAATTCAGGATCAAGCCAAAAGAATTAACACAATGTTTGCCAAAGCCGTGGATGCCATTAAGAAAAATGAGTTAGAAAGCTATATATTAGGATTATATTTAGATAATCAAGAGCTCATAGAGATCTTGAAAGATGACACTCGAAAGTTGCAAGACCTAATTGTAGACGGAAAAAGGGGCCATATTCACCCCCACACCCTGCAGCCTGAGGATTTGTTCGATGCATTAAAGGCACAGAAACATGTAGACAACTTTCCAGTACCATTGGAAGAGCGATATTATACCGATTTGTTAGACGTAAGCGAGATCAATATTATACTAAGAGACGGAAAAGCAATCATAACCATCGAAATACCCTTGCTAGAGAGGAAAGAATACCAAGTAATTAGACCAATTCCTATCCCTCAGATGAACTGGGTTTCGCAGTCTATAATCAACCCAGATAAGAACCTAATACTGATGGACTCCGCGAAAATGGTATTCTCGCCTTTCGATTATTTAGAATTAGCACAGAGCAAAACGTTAAATAAATATAAGATTGTAAAAAGGAAGCATCCGGACTATTCGACGGACACCAGAGACTCTTGTTTAATAGAAATCTTAACACGCCGAGATACACGAAAGTGCCGAACGCATTACATGCAGCTAGCGAACACACTGTGGATTCAATTAGATACTAATTCCGACTGGATAGGAGCCGCTCCGAACCAGGAAACCTTGTATATCTTATGTAGCGACAATAAGCCACGTAGTATAGAATTATTAGGTAGCTTCATACTGCACTTAGATAAAGACTGTACCGGTACAACTAATAAGGTCTTCCTCAAACCAGCTACACACGTAACTAGAACTTTAGAGTTAAATGTTCTTTTGACGAGCAAGGAAGAGGATTTTAACGTGACTTTCGGGAAACTCAGATCCCAAGACTTACCTTTTGAACTCATTCACGAAGTTAGTATCAATCCTGACAATTTGAAAAATTTGGGTAGAACCTTAGAGGAAATAGACGACCAGATTGAGACCTTAGCATCTGAGAAACGGGTTATCACGTGGAAGGAACGATTTTACAAATATCTGGAATATACAGGATACGTGGCAATTGCTGGTTTGACAATCGTTTTCCTAGGTAAAATAGGACTATTTAAGCTAATTATAAGAACCATCCGATCGTGCTGTTTATCGTGTACATATAACAATTGTAGCTTTGGGAACAAAGCACCCACGCAGCACATTGCACCAGGTGCAACACAAGCAACATTTTCAATCAACGAACCGGACGAGGTACGCTTCATCGCTCAACGACCTAGAACGAGACCGACGAATGCTGCTTATGGATTTTAGTTTAGATCAGTACCCCAACTAAAATCTTAAACTACCCGGGGAGGTGTAAGCGGGCCCAGGTACCGAGCCCTTCGCCGCTTTCCCTTTTTGACCACCCATATCGTACCGAGGGATACTTTACGACGTCCGGGTAACCAGAAACTGACAGATAGCGAAGTACTTGCAGCTGAGGCGACATCTGAGTGTACACAGATGTCCAGATAGCCTAAATTCCTAGAGACGCCCTTACCAAGAAGAGAGACTTCACGAAGGACGTTTTCGCCCTTCCCTGGGCTACCGACGCAACCCCCTCTTCTCACAAACCGTAGATATAAGAAGCATGTTCTACGCTGCGAGTTTAGTCTTAGTCTACATTTTAACACCGAATCTCTGCCAGTAACTATATTCATTCTTAATAAAGTATTCATTATTATATTTTATTTTATGTCGTCTCATTGATTCGCGCTATCACGATAAAGTTACGGGTCGCGAAGGCGGAGTTCGAGGCCATGGTGGGAGACGGAACAACACGGCGGTCAGCGAGCTGTTGGTCACCGGCTCTACACCTGGTCCCCAAGAAGAACGACAAGTGGCGCCCGTGCAGGGATTATCGCGGTTTAAATGCGAGAAAGATTCCGGATAATTATCCAGTGCCTCACATCGAGGACTTCGCGGAGCGCTTATGCGGAAAGACAATGTTCTCGACCATAGACCTCGCGCAGACGTATAACCAGATCCTTGTGCATCCGGACGATGTATCGAAAACCGCGATCACGACGCCTTTCGGTTTACTCGAATTCCCGTGCATGTCTTTCGGCCTGTGCAACGCGGCGCAAACTTTGCAGCGCTTTATGGATGAGGTGCTGCGCGGGCTCGACTAGTGCTACGCGTATATCGACGATATCCTCGTGGCATCCAGTTCGAACGAGGAACACTTCCATTTGCGCGAGTTATTCACCTGTTTGAACGATTACGGAGTGCTGGTGAACGCTGCGAAATGGGTTTTTGGTGCGCCGGGGGTGACGTTTCTCGGATACGCCGTATCCGCGCGCGGTACTCGGCCGCTGTCCGAAAAGGTGGAAGCGACCCGAACTTTTCCGCTCCCGGAAACCGTGAAGGAACTGCGACGGTTCCTGGGGATGGTGAACTCTTACCGGCGATTCGTGCCCGAGGCCGCGGAGATCCAGGCGCCGCTCAACGAGGCGTTACTGGGAGGCGCGAAGGGCCGAACCCCCGTCGAGTGGACGTCGGAAAGGAGCGTAGCCTTCGATCGGTGCAAGGATGTAAGCGGGCCTATGTGTTACGTCCTCAGTTTTTGGCACCCAGCGTTCACCGGCTCTACCTGGGATCGAGGACGGACGGAGGGAGGGATTGCACCGAAAGAAGGATTTTGATCCGTCAATGAAGCGGTTCACTGACGTATCGTTAAGTTGCGTCCAGCGTGTCTGACGCTGCCAACCGCTAGTTTGTGACTTCGGGCGGTAATTGACCGGCCTACTGGTTATGGGGTTGTGTGTAGATGCGTCCGTATGGTTACGGCTCTATATGTAAATGCGTCCGAATGGTTACGGCTCTTGAGTGTGGATGCGTCCGAATGGTTACGGCTCTGGATGTGTGTGTGTGCGTGTGTGTGTGGGTGTGTGTGTGTGCGTGGCGTGTGCGTGGGCGTGTGTTTTGGAGGGCGAGGGAGAGAAAGCCTTGGCTTTATGATTGCCTTAGACACGGGTTTATTACTGCAATAAACCTGCGAGTTAGTTCAATACTTCGATGTCGGAGTCTTCATGAATTTCCGTCACCGTAGCGGTGGACGGAACTCCTTTAAAGAGGTCACGAAGATATTCTGCGAACGGGTGCAGGTAATGCCTGCCGCGGTCGTCGTCGAACACATACGTGTAAGGTAGGTACTCCGGCAGGCTTGGCTCGGGAGGAGGGGTTTGTTCGGGGGTAGGAATAGGGCAGTAGTCTGGACTGAGGGAAAGGGGGTGAGTTGTCGTGGGATGATAAGAGGTAACGGGGTCGGCTGACGGGGACTGGGCATTTCGCCTTGGCGCCTTTTACGGCGTGAGCTACGGTTGGGTCCTGCGCGACGGGTGATTTTCAGTTCCGATTTAGAAACGGCGGTGGGCTTCCACACTCTGTCGTATCTTGACTACTCGTCACTCCGATTTGATGGGCTCGACCTTGGTCCAGCGGCGGGAGCTGCGATGGAGGACGCCGGGGTGAGGCGTCCTCCGTACGGAACACTCCGTAGGTTAGCTCGACGAGTCACTGGGGTCCCCTGCGTTGGAGCCGAAACAACCGTCAGAACTAGCAAGCAAAGTGCGCACGGTCGCATGAGTTAATGTCGCGGCGGGTTGACGAGATCGCGGTGACCGCTTAAGTAGGGTGTATTATAAGACAACCAAACGCTTTTGTGTAAGATGTTAGGATGGGAGGAGAACGATATTCGCTTCATTACCTTGTGTTCGGCGTGTGGTGTTACTCAAGGTGGTCGGTAAACAACACAGTCTCACTGGTATGGTACTGAAACGGTACGTTTATTAAGGAAGTAATAATCGCACAATCGCCGTATACAGTAGTCGCAGGTCTGCCTATCACCCAGTCGCCCGGAACGTGACCAGGTGCTGCCTCGGATCGGCTTGTCGCGTCGGCTGCTCTTTCGACCGCACCGCTAACTATGAGCGCTCGCGATCGCGCTCTCGCTTCGGACACCACGCGGCGTAACTTGTATTATATTGAAATACACTTAATTGGTTTACAAATGTTCACTTAATTGACTAAGATTAGCTGAGGCTAACTATTGAACGTGACTGAGTCTTAATTGATCGCGGTCGAACTTTTTGAATTATGCGTGTCGAACTTAGATTGATCGTGGTCGAATTATGATCGGATAATGAGTGATCGCTTTATTGCTATGAGCCTATTTAAATGGTGAACTCTGCTGAGCGTCGTTGGACGCTTCGTAGAAGTTGCGGCCTAGCTGTCAATTCAGCGTCAGCATTCTTGTGTGTCTGTTTTGTCACGGTTTGCTAACTGATTGATTTGACTCGGCGATCGGGTTGTTGTGGTTGATTCGGCGTCAGCATTCTTATGGTTTTAGTGTCATTAGCATTATGCGCGGTCGTTAGGTCGTTCTTCTACGTGGCGCGGATTACGTGCTCATCGGGCGTCAGCGCTACGTGAAGGGATTTTTATGGCATGGTGCCTCAGCTATTGTTTCGCGGTTATATAACTTATGTCTAACGAGAGGATACGTGGTACGGTGAACCGTTGCGAGAATATTCTCAAAGAAGACAGGTGAAGGACGTAGGACCTAACACAGGTACCGAGCCCTTCGCCGCTTTCCCTTTTTGACCACCCATACCGTACCGAGGGATACTTTTCGACGTCCCGGTAAATAGAAACGGACCGATAGTGAAGGACATGCAGCTGTTACATCTGAGTGTACACAGGTGTCTAGATAACCGAAATCCCTACAGACTCCCGTACCAAGAAGAGAAATGTCGTGGATGACGCCCTCGCCCTTCTCTGAGCTACCGATGCAACCCCCTCTTCTCATAAACAGTAGATATAAGAAGCATGTTCTGTGCTGCCAGTTGAGTCTGTTACGGATTGCGAATCGCGCGCGCTTGCGAAGCTCGGGCAGCTTGGCGGTGCGTGATCCGCGCGAGCAACTACACCTGTCGGCGCTGCCTGTTACCAGGAGCGCGTTCCCGCGCTCACCGATGAGCCCGCGCATGTATTAAATGACGTCACGCTCCTTATATGGGCATAGAGTAATTAGCAGGCGCTAATCGGTTCCTACACAGCCTTCCGACAAAAATCGATGTGCGAGGCGCCGGCACACTGCGGGTCACCGACGCCACGTGGCATTACTACAGCATTAGCCTTCAGCGTATAAAGATCAGAAACCTTGTATAATTAACGAACATTGTAGACGAATTCAAACGAACAATATATTTATAACATAAGGTGCGAAATCAGTGTGTGAGTAAGTGAGTCAGATAATCCTGTATCCCACGACATTCCTTTTCCGCTTTCCATCCATAAGTAAGTTAATCCAGTAATCCTTTGGTCCCGCGCTCCTCAAATTCCTTCATCGCCCTACGACTGTCCCCAGTCCTAACAGCCCTTCCCTCGTATTCATTAACGAGGCCCCGAAACAAGTCAAAGTCTACATTTTAACACCGAAACTCTGCCAGTATCATTATTCATTTTTAAATAAAGTATTTACCACTATATTTTATTTTATATCGTCTTTTCATTCGCGTTATCACGACAAGGAGAGGCTTGCACGAACAGCCTTGTTCGCTGATCCCGACGTCGCGTTGCCCTGGGCTATTTTTTCGGACGCTTCGAATTACACGATGGACGCCGCCCTGCAGCAACGGTCATCCGACGGATGGTATCCGTTTGCTTTCTTCACGAAGAAGTTGTCGCCAACCCAACAGAACTATAGCCCGTATGAGTGGGAACACCTCGCGATTTATAAAGCCGTCAAGCATTTTCGTCACATGGTCGAGGGTCGGGCGTTCGGGATTTTCACCGACCACAAGCCGCTGATTTTCGCGTTCGCGCAGAAACTGGAGAAACATACCGTGCGACAATTCCGGTACCTCGACCTAATCGGGCAATATACGACCGATATTCGCCACGTAGCCGGAAAAGGTAATGTCGTCACCGATGCCTTGTCGCGAGTCCCGGAAATTTCGCAGGCGCTCGATTTTACGAAACTCGTCGAGACGCAATGAGACGACGAAGAGTTGCGGATTTTTCTCAATTCGGATTCGTCCTTAGCGTTGAAGAAAATCGCGTTCCCGGGCGCAACGGGCGAGCTTTACTGCGACACGGCAGCGACGACGCTGCGACCATTGGTCACACGACAATTCCGCAGGCAGGCATTCGCGTGGTTGCATACCCTCGTGTATCCCGGCGTCAGAGCAGCCGCGAAATTGGAATCGCAACGTTTTGTGTGGCCAGGTATTCAAAAGGATTGTAAGACCTGGACTAAGGCCTGCGTGCCGTGCCAGCGCGTAAAGACTAGCAGATACGTGTCTGCCCTGTTTGGATAGTTCGGTACACCTTCCTTGCGATTCGACCATATCCACGTGGATATCGTCGGCCCGTTGCCGGCAGCGAAAGGGTACCGTTACTGTGTTACCTGCGTGGACCGTTTCACGCCGTGGCCCGAAGCGTTCCCGATGGAGGATATCACCGCCGAAAACGTGGGGTCTACGCTCCTTTCAGGATGGATATCCAGGATTCGAGTGGCGCTACAACCGATCAAGGGCTGCAATTCGAGTCGGCGTAGTTCGAGCAACTATCGCGCTTGATCGGAACGCGTCATTTGCGCACGACCGCATATCACCCTGCGGCCAATGGGATGGTTGGACGCCTCCATCGACAATTAAAAAACGCGAGAAGTTTGTCAGGTCGCACACACACGCTACCTACTGGTCAGCCGTGCGACTTGACATAACTCCTGCGGTGTCAGTGGTGGGGATAGCTGTCCCTACTGAGTCGAAATCCTCGTTGTGTCCGCACGGTCGATATGCGGGGAGTACGGTCACAAGGATAAAATGGAATAAGGTGAGGGTCGGTAAGAAGTGGAGGAAGAAGGGGAATGTGGCCCGCGGACCACCAGTTGCCCAGGATAGAGCAGGCCTGGTTTGAACAAGCAGTTTGGCGTTAGTCAGACTTGAAGAAGCAGTCTGGCGTTAGTCAGACTTGACTAAGCAGTCTCGCGTTTGTCAGACTTAACCAAGCAGTCTGGTGTAACTATTGTCAGACATGATAATACGAACATGAATAAAGAAACAGGTATCTGACAAATCGATGTGGCATTACTATTTTCAGACGATGTGTATAATAACCAGATGTATAAAAATTCAGTGTCGTATTATTATTCTGACTGATTTTCGCACCTGTAAACATGATGTGTCGAAAGTATATTCATTTCTTCTTACATATACCTTCGGCAGCACCATTACATAATTATCATAATATGTGGCACAATAGGGCTATAGGCGACGGTCCACGGTAAAAAACCGAACGCGCTAGTCGTCGCACCTCATGGGTGGCGCGGAAGTCCACGTATCTTAAATTATATAAACAACAACCTTACATACGTATGTGCATTTGTCGGGTGCAGCGTTGCAACTTTCAATAGAATGAAGTCTGGTAGAAGGTAGATATTACGACTCCATTGAACCCTTTCCTCTATAATTTTACGTAATACTTACCGTTTACAGGAAAAAAACTGACTACCACAACGTGTGTACCCTGTACATGTCCATTTAAAAGTAATACATATCGTACAGTTGGTTGCAAAATAATGATGAATAAATGACCTTGGAAATCTCGGTTAGAGTCCCGGGGAAATCATTTGCAGTACGTACGTAAAATAAGCGCTAAGAAAGGTTAGACTTTTCAGATATTTCAAATAGTCCAACCGCGATCCGCGGTCGGTCAGGAGCGGCACAATGAAAATTTCGGTTTTCCATTTAAAGGGATTTTGCTATTATTGTCGTGTTTTATCATGCCTAATTCGACAATACGAACGTTGCGGCATTTGGTGAACAGAGTGCGATTATGGACGTACATATGGATTACAGTATGAACGGTGAATTGCCGTAAACCGAGCCTTGTTTCATTTCCTTTGGATTTCGATTCGATTTCAGAAAAACGTTTCAAATCAATGTCATGGGACTTGATCGGAAGTGTCAAAATATATACACAATTTGATCACCTTCCATTTCTAAAACTAATTTTTTTTATAATTATTTATAAATAAACTAATATTTTTTTGTGTAAAAAATAATTTAATTAAATACAAACATCAATAATTCATCGAATACCCTTCAATTACACTGGACAACACTAAATCTGCCTTTTGAACAAAAATAGCCAATTTCGATTAACCTTGACCCGCTGAAAACGAATCTGAAATCCGTTTTTCAAAATTTGCTCGAGATTTTCAGTAATTGAATTTTGACAAAAACAGCCTTTTTTCCACTTTGAACAACAATCAGGTCATAAGTATACAAGTTAGATAATTTTTATTGGTTGCAAAAAATTCTCCAGACTTTTCCGAATAAAACGGTATCAAACACTTTTACAATTTGAACTTGCAAACATGTTTAAACATTTGTTAAAGTGAATAAGACACGTTTTGCGCACCTATTTTTCGAGATGTTTTTCAATTTTTAGAAAAAACGGTGACTCCGACGAGGATTCCAATGCCTCTACGCGATACAGCAGACATTTGTCTTTGGAAAACCACTTTAACACTATGTAAATGATATTTCTGCTTCGCACAGGAAAATGAAAACCTCGTGCGTGTTACGCAGTGTGAGCAGTGGTTCTCCGACTCAATGCCGTGCAAACGCTAGGCGAAAACAAGCTACAGCGGAGCGCGTGTTACTACGTGACGCGCACGAAGTCTTAGTTTTCCTGTAGGAAACCGAAAATTGTTTTACATATTATCATGATGCTTTTCCGTTGGAAAATGTCTGCTCTATCGTGCAGTGTCATTGGAATTCACGTCGGAGTCACAGTTTTTTCCAAAAATTGAAAAACGTCTCTAAAAATAGGTGCGCGAAACGTGTCTTATCCACTTTAACTGTGGCGGCACAGCGCCCAAGTAGGGACCCGAGACAAAGGTCTCGCGGTGGTGGCCTGGGCATCCCCCCTCCGGTGCATGTCCCCTTGTAACTGGGCAGGCACGGGAGACGGGCAGAGAGTCCCGCAAGCGTCACGCCGATCAGTCGATAGTTTTCTTTACTTTATTCATTTAGTTGTAGGTTGTGTTTCTTTGAGTGTTTTTAGTTAGTAAGGATATAATAAACGTACTGTGGTGTCCGATATGTGCCTCTGTCATTTCTAAATAACTAATGTTTAAATGGCAATTTTTGACAATAAATGAAAATTGTCTAACTTGTAAACCTACGGCCTGATTGTTGTTTGAAGTGGAAAAAGGCTGTTTTTTTTTCAAAATTGAATTACTCAAAATCTCGAACCAATTTTGAAAGAGGGACTTCAGATTCGTTTTCAGCGGGTTAAGATTAATCGTATTTGGCTATTTTCGTTCAAAAGGCAAAAAAAAGTCCAATTTTGTTGTGCAGTGTTATAGATTGATCAATATTATCGATATCGAGGACGAACGCGTCAACGAGCTATGATGACTATGACGAGTTAATCCAAACTCTCATGGATCCACTTTTCTCTCGATCCGCGGTCGCGTTCTGCTCAAGGCAGTGTGACACGCCGCGCCGCCGAGCGCCCGCTGAGCGCCGCCGACCAGCGCTACGGCCCATGACGTCGTACCGGCCTACCCATCGTGACGTCAGCACGATGCCAGGAACATAGTGACGCGCCCGCCTAGTGACGTATGCCCCGAACACAGCGCGGAGAGCACGCGTGATCACGTGCACAACGCATGCACCGCGACGGTTGGGAATGCGATGCCCCACCGAAAATGCGCCCCACCTCGATGCACTACTTCCTCACATCTTGAGACCCCTTGCCTACAATCTTATACAATAAAAAGGGCCTCCGCCAAGCCCAGTCAGTTCAGACTGCTTCAGAAAAAGACCGTGCAAGGGTCTGCATCAGAAATTGCCAAGCGTATTATACAGAAAGAGAGTGATTCCAGAATCGCTAAAAGTGTCTTTTCCGTCGTCTGTGCTCATTGCAAGGACCAACTTGTGCGTGTTCCATGCGATTCTAGTCCTAAATCTGAGTCTAGTCAGTTTCAGAAAAGAGTATCTTTTCGCTGTCCGTGCTCATTGCAAGGAATAACTTGTGCGTATTCCGAGCGACTCTAGTCTTAAACGTTCTGCCATACTTCTGTGTGTAGTCTTAAATTCTCAACATAGCTCTTTCCTTCAAAACCAAATTATACATTGCTAGTCATTAATCGTTTTCTGTCTATTTATTCGCGACATATTTTAATAACTTTGTTAGTAGCTTTAGTTAAATTATCGTTGTGTTTGTTATACTTAGCTGCTTTTTGTGTATTTATTTTATTCAATATAATCTATTTAATTGTTTACCATAATTCTTTGCCATCGCGTTATTTAATCGCCTAGAACTCGAATCCTACGAACAAGGTTTCCCTTTACCGCTCAAGGGAACCAACGAGCCAAAAAGAGATCATAATATCCTCTAACCTCAAAGTTCGCAAGGGGTGCAGCCGTGAAAAATCGGACGAGGCCTGGGTCGGTGACTCAAAAATGAAAACTACTGATAGGTGCAGCCGTGAAAAATCAGACGAGGCTTGAACTGATTTTCCTATACCCCCTCACTGCTCCTTTCGACCGGCGACACGTATTTCCGCGAGAGAGTACGGAGAACCGTTAGAGAGGCGTCACGAAGGGTAGCGACGTGCAGGGTGCAGCCGTGAAAAATCGGACGGGGCCTGTATTTAGCTGCTCACTCCTCTCATTTACATCATTTCCCATCGGCACTGACAATAGCACTAATCCTCACCCCGTCACGCCGTGGCTCGTAATTGCAGTGCTGCGCGATTTCACTTCGGCCGGCAAAAACCCAATGTTACGTGCGGTGCCCGACACGAAATCTGGCACTACTGCTTCATGTTTATACCCGGCTGTATGCAGAACAAAGACGGGACGCCACTCCTACATGCGGAACGAATACGGGACGCGTCGTGTGTTTGGAAAGGAGACGGAGCCTACCTCTGTCCTTTCTTATGTTCGTTTCAAGCTCTGACGTCACACGACGTTGGTGGAAGGAAGACAGAGCTTGGTTCCGTCCTTCTCTCGACGCGGTACGCAGGAGCGGCACGCGCAGTTCTCACAGACAGGGCACGCATACTTGCGCGTATCCCCACTCCCGCGGGCACCAATGGTGCTTAGGCGCCACTTCTGGCCACCCTATGCTAGACACCACAAGTGCAAATGATAAATGTCGCACAAATCTGTCGCATATTGTTATGTCAGACACCACAAGTGCAAATGACAACTTGTTATGTAGTGTGGTATAATAGGGCTACAGGCTGTTATGCCGTGAGTGAAGAATCTCTGTTATTCTTCACTACGTTCTGACTCTTAGTCCACTGGCTTCGGACTAAGTTAGGTTTAATTAAAGATAGGTTTGAAGAAGATGGTTTTTATATCACACTGGCACTTTACTCGACAGAATTTTACTGTACGACTAACTATTCTAGGTGGTAACATTCCTTAATATAGGTCCTCAAATTTGAAAAAAGAAGGGATAATGAATCAGGGTATGCACTGGCAGAATAACAAGTTGAAAGGTCGGAAAAGGATAAGGATGACGCGGACGTATGAGTTTTAGGGAGAACAGAGTCCAGTATGTACAGTGTACACGTACAGTCATAGGGCTCTTGACTGACCCGAGATAAGGGCAAGGCATAACAAGGCGAAGGTCCACATTAATAAAAAACTTTAAAAAAGAACTGAGAAAACCGTCTTCAGAGTCGCGCTAAAAAGAAAGAATAATTCTAAAGGACTTCGCGCCGCTTGCACCCGTTCTCCGTCACTCTCGCTTGAACCCGAAATGTATGAAGCATTGTGTCCGGTGCAACACACAAGTGCATTATAATTGCACGTCGTCTGAAATGAGCAGATTGCGAGGATTATCACCCGCGATGGTCATATTCACGAAAAAGTTTGTCTGTTACTTTATATTCGAATTACTCTATAAATGTAATTTGAAGGAAACCTTGCAGAAGGCGAACGCGTTTGTTTCCGTCTCCTTCGTTTTTCATGTTGACACACGGGTTACGCGTTTGGGTAAGTATCATCGATTTGAGCGTGACATCACACGAACGCAGCTTACATGCAAGTGTACGGGAAGTGATGAAGCGCGTTACGGTCATCGCCTAGACTGTAGAGCTAGAGAGTTGGCACGCGGGGCGTAACAAGGGCGAAGCGTGTACACTCACGTATGCTTTATGTCGTTCGCTTAGACACTCATAAGTAAATACATCATATAGAAAAACCCATTTCCATGCTGACCAATGAGATCCGCATTCTATCTGCCCGGCAGTCTCCAGCTCTGCGCTGTGGTTAGTGAAGGCAGTTAAAGTCTTCTGTCTGTAATTGTGAGTACACGAAGCGGCAGGTGAGTAAAAATACTTGGACCTACATAACTATAAGTTGTACCGTATACATTTTGTATTTGTTGGCTTTATCGCAGCCTCATAAAGAATTGCGGTAGTTCGTATAACAAATTTATTACGATCGGAACGAATACCTATCGGTACGAGTAGTTGTAGGTTCTAAAGTGGACGAATTTGTTGAATTAGGACAATTTTTTTTGTTTCGATTGTAGCACCGACATCAGAAAAGACTTATTTTGAATATTCGCGATTCAGAGTCACTGTTTGTTATTTTAATGTTCGTGTAAGAAAAAAAGGATTATTTTTTCCTTTTTAGCGCGACTCTAAAGTCGGTTTTCTCACTTTTTTAAAAAGGTATTTATTTTTTAATTTTTTAGTTTTATTTATATAACTATATTGCTGTTTTATATAACATTAGGAAACAGGTAGAGCAAATAAAAACGCAGCTAGTATAAGAGAACGGTGAATGAAATAACATTAGAAGAAAGAGGCAGCGCTTAAATGAGACTGCCGAAGAGCGTCGTGAGCGGTTACCGAAGAAAAGATTCCTGTCGCGGAGAGTCGCATGGCGCGCGCAACCGGCACGACGACGACCACTCTCTCGCGATCTCAGGCTGTCCCATTCGCCCTCTGGCGGGTTCGGGTAGACCGAGTCGCTCGATGACCGATGCGGGGCGAGCGGGAGGAGAGAGAGCGAACGCGTGGCGAGGACCGCGTAACGGAGTGGAGGCGGCCAGTGTGACTGAGCGCGTGAGCAAGCGAACATAATAGAGAGAAGACCGATTCATAGCGAGAACTGAGTGAGTGGAACATTGTGCGAACGAGACATCGAACTCCTTTCGATCCTTCCTTAGCGGCCATACGCGTTGGTTTTAGATTAATCCTTTTTTAGTTTTGCGTACTCATGTACCCTTTTCTATTATATTAGTCTTTAAACTCCTTATTATTATTCGTTGAGTTATATATGTATACATGATAGTTTTTTTATTTGTGAGTTAGTTTAGAATAAAAACCGTTTACAGTAACCCATGGCTAGACTAACAAGGGAACATAGGCAACCCGGAAATTCAAAAAAATCTGAAATTTGGCACACATGTAGAGTAGTCCATCCGTAACACAACCATATTTTTCATTGGTGCCATAACTCGTTTTTAGGGGGTGAAAACACCCTTTGAAAAAAAATCAGATTTTTCTTCTTCGTCAAATATCTCAAGAACGATAAGAGATATCGGAAAAAAGTTTAATCAAAAACTCAATCGCTAGTTCACGTCTACGAAACTGCGTCATTTTTTATTTTATTTAATTCATATTTTTTTGTTACGCCACCCCCTCACCCCCTTTTTTCAAATTTTTGTCTTTTGCTGGCCGCCATGAAATACCTCTTGACACCGTCTTTTCATACCAGTAAATGATTTTTGCGTTAACATTTTTTTTTGTGTGTATAACCGAATGTCGAAGTGAAAATGCACGCGATATAAGAGAGATTGTAGGGATAATAAGGCGTAGGCATATTAAAGCTATTCAGAGATGACAATTTAAAATACATCTTTATTATATTATTCTGTACACGGAACAAATACTGTTAAAATTACGGGCTGTAATTGGTACAATAATGATATTCTTCATAGAAATGTTTGAAACAAAGTTACTGGCCGCACCACGCACATCGCATAAAAGCTGGCGCTCCACAAATACTACATTTAGGTACGTGCTTTACACTCTTAAAGTAACAGAAATCTACTGGATTTTGGAACTCGCCGGAATGGGTTTCTAAATACCCACTTTTAAACCAAACATATTGGAAAAGATTTGTGAATCTGGGTGAAGAAAGCTGATTATTAGTTAACAACTGTAATTTAATTATATTATTGCGTGCATGCAGATTGATATTTTCGTCTAGTAGAATGACATTGTCCGAAAATATCCGTACAAAATTTTTCCAGATTCTGAAACCAAACACATCCAAAGGTTGAATCATGCCCGTGATCTTCTTTGGAATGATTGAAAATGTCACTTCTTTGTTTTCTGGAATCAACTGATTCAACTGATCTGGACAGTGCCCGACCACGAATCGAGTAATAGAATAGTGTTATCGCTAGTATTTTTCAGATATACTTCGCTGAACCAAGTTTTGAAATGGCCTGACGTGAGTTTTCCTGATTTTGAAGCTTCGATATACATATTTTGTGGACGGAATAGAGTTTCCTAAACTTTCGGACCAAATGTTCCCGTGGGCTCCTTTAAAATGATGTATAAAGGTGGAAGAAGACGTCCGCTTGCCGAAATAGTAGGCATGATTGTGTAACTGTATGTCACAGAGGATACCGATTGAATCGCTGCTTCCACTATTTTCACGCCAGACTATGACAATGTTCGTCCAGAATGAACTTCGAGGTTGAAGCCTCTCTCGTCTGTGTTATAAATTTCTTCAATTCCGACTGTTGGGATGTTGGTCCTTATACTTGCGACAAAAGATTTTGCGATATTGTGTAAATTATCAATGCCTTGAAACGTAGATCGCGTTTTGAAAGTTGTTATCTTCCGAGACACGATTCCATGTACATTTTTGAATTTCCATATCCACCAGGTATTTGCTTTGAAATCGGGTAGGTCCACCAGGTCTTTTGCCTCCAAAGCCCACAATCTCAAATTCATGTCATGGACAAAAGATTTTCTGTCAAAAGCCACTTCAAACTCTTCCAATACATATTTTGCAATCCATGTGAATTTCTCTGCATTTGTTGCACCCTTCTCAACACTTGCAGCCCACCTGTGTAGCTGCTGTACGGATTTTACGTTTCGAAAGTTCCTCTGTACGCTGGTAAGCGGCCGATGAGGTATTCTTCCGGATTTCCAAAATTCAACGGCTCTCTTTTTGTAGCTTATATCGACTTTTCCTCGATCTTCTTCCGTTTCTGTAGGCGTAAGGTACTCTACAAATTGCGGAACAGCTGGCTCCGATGGATCGGCAAAGTCAAGTACGTAATCATGTTCAATTGACGTTACGCAATCTGTATCTTGAAAATTTGCAATAATATCGCGCAGCTCGTTGTGCAAGTCAACTTCTTTCGAATTCATTGGAGTCTGCGTTATACTTGCAATTTGAAACGTTGCGGCTAACATGTTTATTACGTTAGCAACATTATGCAAATGCATTTTGAAGAAGAAGTTTTAACGGACCACACTTCTTTTACTCGAATGACACCATGTGCACTGACTGTTCTCGTAAGGGTAGCTATTCGTAAAAACAACACCCACAGGAGTATTTATACCAAGTTAACGTATGAATAACAAATGTATTAATATTTCGTCTTTATAACATCTTTGTGCCCTCTGTGGAATATAAGCCTGTCCACGTCGATGTCGCTAAATGACGCGTATATTGCATTATTTTCCGATCATCGCACATGTGAACTTTGTTCCTCGTTACCATTTCATTACAGACGACAAAGAAGTGACATTTTCAATCATTCCAAAGAAGATCACGGGCATGATTCAACCTTTGGATGTGTTTGGTTTCAGAATCTGGAAAAATTTTGTACGGATATTTTCGGACAATGTAATTCTACTAGACGAAAATATCAATCTGCATGCACGCAATAATATAAGTAAATTACAGTTGTTAACTAATAATCAGCTTCCTTCACCCAGATTCACAAATCTTTTCCAATATGTTTGGTTTAAAGTGGGTATTTAGAAACCCATTCCAGCGAGTTCCAAAATCCAGTAGATTTCTGTTACTTTAAGAGTGTAAAGCACGTACCTAAATGTAGTATTTATGGAGCGCCAGCTTTTATGCGATGTGCGTGGTGCGGCCAGTACCTTTGTTTCAAACATTTCTATGAAGAATATCATTATTGTAAAAATTACAGCCCATAATTTTAACAGTATTTGTTCTGTGTACAGAATAATATAATAAAGATGTATTTTAAATTGTCATTTCTGAATAGCTTTAATACGCCTACGCCTTATTATCCCTACAATCTCTCTTATATCGCGTGCATTTTCACTTCAACATTCGGTTATACATACAAAAAAAATGTTAACGCAAAAATCATTTAAAGGTATGCAAAGACGGTGTCAAGAGGTATTTCATGGCGGCCAGCAAAAGACAAAAATTTGAAAAAAGGGGGTGAGGGGGTGGCGTAACAAAAAAAATATGAATTAAATAAAATAAAAAATGACGCAGTTTCGTAGACGCGAACAAGCGATTTAGTTTTTGATTAAACTTTTTCCCGATATCTCTTACCGTTCTTGAGATATTTGACGAAGAAGAATAATCTGATTTTTTTTCAAAGGGTGTTTTCACCCCCTAAAAACGAGTTATGGCACCAATAAAAAATATGGTTGTGTTACTGATGGACTACTCTACATGTGTGCCAAATTTCAGATTTTTTTTGAATTTCCGGGTTGCCTATGTTCCCTTGTAAGATTAGGTGTGTACGGCATCAACCCTCATTTCTTCATTTTCCCAAGAATTTACCGCGATTCATCCGAATACGGAATTCTAAGAAACAATTCTTCTCCTCCCGTTTCTGAAGTTAGTTAAACAAATTTCGAAATTGACGGTTCACCACCGTGAGAACACCGGCTTCAAAATAGGCTATGACTCGAGAAAATTGGTCGACGCGTTGAAAAGGTATACGGGAAAAAGTTAACATTTTTACAAAAATCTTTAAAAAAGTTGCTTAAAAACGGAGTTTTTTAAATCGGAAGGTTTTGTCACTAGAATGGAACCAAGGGGTCGACAAACACGATCGACTGACATGGGAGCCATCTGTATCCGCCCACGCGTTCGGGAATTAAACGCGAACATACCTCATGAAAAAAAAATATGCTTATCGATAAGATAACCTCCTCCTTTTCTGAAGTCGGTTAAAAAAGAATCCTGTAAAAGCTGTGGTTTCAGAAATTTCACACAAATTTTTGTAAGTATGTATGTTTGTGTTTGAGAATGCCGCGACGCCAGACGATTCATCGTCGCGACATCCTCAAGGCGGCCTGAAGGCCGGCTTACTTGCGGTTTACGTATGAACGCGCCTTTATTGCGCGCGGCATGCGGGCGGCGTTCTCGCCGGCTTTATCGGCCATTACTAACCCAATGACTATCGAGAACACATTGTCTTTTACGATTATCACGGTGTAATGTGGACACCCTATATAGCATACCTAAGTTAAGACCCAACCGTCCGACCACTATTTGTTCAGCTGAAGGACCCAGCATTCTGACCGTTTTACCCCAAAACCCCCACTTTCCGATTCCGCCCCCAAGCGACACCCCTCTTTCGAGCATTCCAAGGAGCGCTTTCCGAAGACCACGCTTCACTTCAATATTGTACTTCATTGCGACAAGACGTAGTTTTCCGTCATTAAAACCTTAAACCCTGGTGTTGGACCAGTATTTCGAACATAATAAAGTTAAGTCTAAAGTGAAGATCTACACGAGTGTTCATCCTTTCACCCTCGACGTAACATAAAAATTGGTGGCAGCGGCGGGATACTGGTGAAGATATCCGAGGAACTCCAGACAAACCACTCCAGCCAAGGTTGAGATGAGGAAAACTCTGCTTGTACTGTAAGTACAGAAAATATATGCCATTTTCTACGTATCGAACGACTAGAGAGTCTATTTTGACGGACGATTCCCTGCGTACTGAGGACTCAGAAGAATTAGACGTACCTAAAAACGAAGTAAAAATGGATAATATCTCTGATAAGCCAGAAGGCAAACCAAGCATTTCGGAACAGGCAGTGCAGGATAATGATAATCTCCAGCGCGAAAACCTACGATTGAAGGTAGAATTAGAAAACTTGAGGGTGTTATTAGAAACAACACTAAGCAAGGTAGGGAACGGCCAAGATATTCCGCGCCAACAGGCCACTGCGCCACCCGAAATCACCAGCGACACCGACTCCTTATCGACACACGCAACTACGAGACAGTTGTTAGCGGATACGCAGTCCGGAATCAAACTTTTGAACTTAGTATCGGAATTCGACGGAAAGAATCGGACCGTGGAACGATTTTTAGCCGATGTAAAAACCGTACTAACTAACTTCAAGATCGAAGAGACCATACTACTCCCTTTAATAGTTACTAATAAAATAAAAGGAGATGCTAAAGATCTGGTAGACGGATTTAACGTTCGCACCTACGACAAACTTCGGGAAGTCCTGTTGTTAGAATATGGGCTCAGTAAAAGCCGCGACTTATTATCGCTAGAAAGGCAGCATTTAAGGCAGAACGGACATAATATCCGAGAGTTCACACGACGTTATAATTTAATACATCGAGACATTGTCCGAAGCATTCAGGCGAAAGGATATTCTTCTCACGAAGCTAACTTCCTTGTAAAGTCCGAGGAAGAAAACTCATTGATTACGTACATCAGGAACCTTGATCAACCTATACAACGAGATGTTAGAAATCAAAAACCGTGTACGCTTCGTGAGGCACAACAGATAGCATACGAATTGCATCGCGAAGAAGAACTACAGAGACATATACATAGATTCCGTCCGAGCAACGTGAATTTCGAAAGGACACGTGCAACGCCTATGAGGACACCCAACACCGCACCGCGGTCAGTCGCACGCCCTTCGGAGGGCCATAAAATAAACAGTGAGAGGCCATCTGTTTCTTTCCGTACCCCAGTGTGCTATAAGTGCAACAAAGAAGGCCACTATTCGAGAGAGTGCCCTTCTGTAAATTTTCGAAAACCCTCTTTGCCGACCAGCCCAAACATCAAGTTTGTGGAATCAGCCGAGGAATACAAAGAGGACCCGAGCGAAGAAATATTATCCCAGGAATGGCAATTAGACTCCGAGGACGATTGTGCACTAGAACTTTCCTAGCCGACACGGGGGCTAATATAAACCTCATAAAACAATCTGCTTCCAAAGGTTTACAGACGCGTTCTTCCTCGAACGAGTTCCACGGAATTAGCGGACAACCGATGCACAGCAATAAGGAAGCACGATTCAAATTCGGAGATAACTATCACGAGCTGGTAGTCGTTCCGGACAACTTTCCAATTAAAGAGGATGGGATACTTGGGCTTCCCTTTTTGACCAAAGAAGGAGCCATCATCGATACAAAAGCTAGAGAAGTATTAATAAATAATACCCTACATAAGGTCTTTGTTTGCTCGAGGGACAACGAGACCAGGATACGAGAGTTGCTTGAGAGCACTCGCCTCACACATCTGAAAGACATAAAGGAAGTCAACGAATTAAAGAATCTGATTACCAGTTACGTAGACATATTCGCGTTATCCGAGGATGAATTGCCGAGTACTACGTTAACATCTCACCAGATTCCCACTCAGGACGAGGTACCCATACACGTTAAGCAGTATCGATACCCTCCAGGACATCAAGAGGAAATCCAAAATCAGATGAAGGAATTGAAATGTAAAGGAGTTATTGAAGACTCTACGTCGCCATATAACTCACCCCTCTGGGTAGTACCTAAGAAAACCGACGCTAGCGGTAAGAAGAAGTGGAGAATTGTGGTGGATTTCAGGAAATTGAACGAGAAGACCCTGCATGACGCCTACCCGCTTCCAAATATTGAGGACATTTTGGACCAACTCGGACGAGCCCGATGGTTCGGTGCTTTTGACTTAGCGAGCGGTTTCCATCAGATACCCATGGACAAAAAGGATCAACCGAAAACAGCGTTTTCTACGCCCGCAGGACATTTTGAATATACTCGAATGCCATTCGGACTCAAGAATGCTCCTGCTACTTTTCAACGTATGATGGATCAAGCCCTGAGAGGACTGATTGGTAAAATCTGCTTTGTATATTTAGACGATATTGTCATATTTGCAGAAAATCTTCAACAGCACAGAGAAAGGCTGAAAATGCTTTTTGATCGACTTCGAGACGTCGGATTAAAACTGCAGCCAGACAAGTGCCAATATTTGAAACCTGAGCTTCAATACCTTGGACACCTAATTACCGAGGACGGAGTCAAACCTAATCCCGAGAAGATTAAAGCGGTTAAAGAATTTCCTGTGCCGAAAACCGTGAGAAATATTAGAGAATTTCTAGGACTCGCTGGGTATTATCGACGATTTATACCTAAATTCAGCTATATTGCCAAGCCGCTGAATAATTTAACCAAGAAAAATGCTCCGTTCGTTTGGACTAAAGGCTGCACTGAAAGCTTCAAGACGTTGAAGAATTTACTCACGTCAGACACCATTTTGAAATACCCTAACTTTGGTAAACCTTTTATATTAGCCACAGACGCTTCAAATACAGGAATTGGCAGCGTACTTAGCCAACTAGATGAAAAAGGGCAAGAGCGACCCGTTAGTTTTGCAAGCCGCACACTCAATGCAGCCGAACAAAACTACAGTACTATCGAGAAGGAGTTACACGCCATCGTATGGTCTGTAAAACATTTCCGCCCTTATATTTATGGACATAAATTTAAACTTTTGACTGATCACCAACCATTGAAATGGTTGATGAACCACAAGGACCCTAGTTCACGTTTAACTAGGTGGCGTATCCAACTGGAAGAGTATGAGTTTGAAATCTCATACAAGAAGGGAAAAGCTAACAGCAACGCAGATGCACTAAGCCGAAACCCCGTGCACTTCACAACCAGTAAACCTGCCAATTGGCGAAGACACATCACTTTCACCGAGGAAGTTCCGGATGATTCGATCCTGATTACCCTGACTGAAAGTAATAGGACCAATATCTCTTATCCAGACAACTTCGATGAAGATCCTACTGTGGAATTTGAATACGAAGAGTTAAACGAAACATTCTTGGCGCGCTTCTCCACGACGCCATATCGTTCTCCATAGGGCATGAACGATCCCTCGTAATTCCCTACGAGGAAATACTGGAGAAAGGATTGATATCAATAGTAAGACTAAAAGAATTAATTACTAAAATATTTACAGATCCCACTCTCAGAGTATACCTATTGCAAAGATCGCTAAGGCAACCGGAAACAGAAGCCGAAAAATTGGAACTACTCCGTGAATTCCATGACTCGACTTTGGGAGGACATGCAGGCATTCAAAGAACCCTGCAGAAGATTAAAAAACAATTCTACTGGACAGGCATCTACCAAGATGTACAGGACTACATTAACAAATGTCAGGTTTGTCAACAAACGAAAACTCCTAGACGCACTACGAAAATGCCAATGGTAATAACCGACACGCCGAAACAGTTCAACGACAAAATCGCGATTGACGTCATTGGACCATTTCCTCAAAGTAAGCCCAACGAGTACAAGTATGTATTAACAATACAGGATGGTCTGACTAAATATTTGGAAGCCTGCCCGATGCAATCGCAAACTAGCTTAGAAATTGTTCAAGCCTTGTCCGATACTTGGTTATTCCGATACGGACCACCCAGACTAATACTTTCCGACCGAGGAGCTGCATTTATGTCAGAAATGATGAATCAATTAAGCGATAGTATGCAAATCGACTTAATACATACCACAGCTTTTCACCCGGAATCCAACGGAAGTTTAGAAAGATCACACGCTGTGATCAAAGACTATCTGCGCGGACAAATCCTCGCCGAGGATCCTGACTCATGGGAACAACACTTACAAGCTGCAATTTATGCATACAATTCTGCCGAGCATTCAAGCACGGGTTTCACCCCGTATGAACTCGCTTTCGGACGACCCCCACCGCTACTCAGACAACTCGAAGAGTATCCATTGGAAACATACGAAGATCATGTGCAAGCCATAACCTCGAAGGCCTCGAGACTCCAACGAATGGCACAAGACGCTCTGCATGAATCTAAGCGAAAGAGCAAGGAATTGTACGACAAGACTCAGAGACCCCTTAACCTACAACCTGGGGATTACGTGTGGATAAAGAATCCCCGTGACAAGCCCAAAAGACTTGGAACCTTTTGGACAGGACCGTTTGAGGTCGTTTCCGTAAACGACGTGAATGCCGACGTCCGTGTGGGCAAGCAAATACAGACTATACATTTAAATAGACTAAAATATGCCAACAATTCTATTACAGACTCACGTACGGAGCCATCGGAATCATAGCCGATGCAACTTTCCGTTTGGATGTATTTAAGGACATCCCTAACATCTACTTCGATGATATGGGCGTTACAAGGGTTTACCATCAAGAATGGCGCACCTTGCTATATTACGACCTAGATGACATCACGCAAATCGAAGCCACTCTCGCAGACAGCATGACCCAAGCTTATAAAAAAGCACCTAAAGGAACTGAACTACGGTTGGAAACACAAGTGTTAAATAGACTTAAGCAAGTTACACGGCAAAGGGACATATTATTCCATAGCTTAGGATTAATTAAGAACAGTCGCGTGCGTAGAGGATGGCTAAACCCCATCGGTGACCTAGCGAACCTTCTGTTCGGAACCCTTAGTCAAACAGACGCCGAATATTATAACAAACAAATCGATGACTTATTCGTCGACAATACGCACATAAGCCATCTAATTCAAAATCAAACTAGCATATTGAAAAGCACTATCACCGAGCTAAATTCTTTTGAAACCAGAGTTGCTTCAAACTTGCACAAACTCGATCAAGCAATCACAGATGAGATTAGGTACAGGCAAACGTTAGAATTTTGGATTTTTATTGAAACACTTATAGCAGAATACTTTGACATAATCAATGTGCTACACTCAATTACGGTCAACGGACGCAACGGAAACATCGACCCCCTATTGTTTGATCCCACCATCCTACTGGACTTGTTAACGGTTATCGAGAAACGCGTAGGAAGCATGAAGATGCTCTTCCCAGTTAATTCCCAAAATGCTTACAACTTTTTGAGTTACTGTTCCATTAACATCTTTTTGCTAGGGCAAACTAAATTATGTTTTGAGTTAATCCTACCAATAGTAGAAGAAGATACCTTTCAAATCTATCGACTCGTTCCTATACCTTCCTATCAAATCATTGACGCTACGACGGCACACTTACACTTATTGACTCTGACCGAGTATTTCGTCTTACTCAATAGCGAAACACGTACTTACTCTACGATGACAGAAACCGAAATAATCCTTTGTACGACACACAAAAACTTACGACTTTGTAAAAGACGTGCACCCTTGTACGATTCCACCTTAAGCGACCCTTGTCTAACGATTGCTATTCAAGGCTTAGCGTTTGATCAAACAAAGTGTAAAACATCTGTTATATCAATTTCTCATAATATATGGATACAACTTTACAATAACCAAGAATGCATAGTAATAACTCCGTTCCCAGAGCGACTACACGTGACTTGCAACAAACAACAAACCGACAGTATTTGGATAAGCGGTGTCAACAAGTTGAGCCTCACTTCCGGATGCTTTGGCAAAACCTTACACGTTACGATATATTCACACAAATCCATATCTTATGAAAAACAAATTCTCCTACAACTAGGCCTAAGTAATGCGACTCTCCCAAGAATATCTAACGATACACTATTGTTTGCGAAGATCCCCACTCTTACAAAAATGGAAATACAACCCCACGATTTAACTAATTTAGCTAGACCACTCGACGAGATTAAACAGGAAGCCGATCTTATATCGAGACACACAAGGTCTATCGCATCCACCGAAAGCAAATGGAACATTCTTTACTATTCAATATACACACTAGGCTTTGTAACCATAGTATGGATAGCGAATAAGATAGGATTATTTACATGTGTTAAGGAACTGCTGAGCACATTCAGACCGAACTTTACTAATTGCTTCAATTCAGGCGGCACACAAAATGTAATACACACACAATCAGTTCGTCATAACGTAGCAAAAGAATCCATATCTATGACACAAGTGGAAGACCCAGTCATCCCAGAGGCTCCTCCAGCGTATCGTACCACTACACAAAATAAGCGACGAACTGTACGAATTCGACATATCGAAGATAGCGAGATATAGAATTTTCTTCTGCGTTATCGAAAATTCTAAAATAAGGGAGGGGGTGTAATGTGGACACCCTATATAGCATACCTAAGTTAAGACCCAACCGTCCGACCACTATTTGTTCAGCTGAAGGACCCAGCATTCTGACCGTTTTACCCCAAAACCCCCACTTTCCGATTCCGCCCCCAAGCGACACCCCTCTTTCGAGCATTCCAAGGAGCGCTTTCCGAAGACCACGCTTCACTTCAATATTGTACTTCATTGCGACAAGACGTAGTTTTCCGTCATTAAAACCTTAAACCCTGGTGTCGGACCAGTATTTCGAACATAATAAAGTTAAGTCTAAAGTGAAGATCTACACGAGTGTTCATCCTTTCACCCTCGACGTAACAACGGTTATCATATTTACATGCATTGCACCCACCTTTGGATTCACACACGTTATTACGGACACGCTCATACTCATCCCGGACTTGCTCACTTAACACAATCTAATCATACATTACATTATCTAATATCTGGCTTAATATATACTGGTCTGCCTTCATAATGCCGTCAATTCGTGCTAACGTTCTAAATCCATTCCAGCAAGAAGCACCCTGAGCACATTACGGTCATCAGACTTCAGATATGGGATGAAAGAATACCACAAAATCCATGATAATGTTGAGGTTGTCACCGTACAAATCTAGTGAACGCGTAGTGAAGTGCTCTCGTGTGCACGGCCCGTCAGCGGTGACGGAGTCTGACGGGTCTGCGGCCTTCTCTGCTGCGGCGGTGGTGCAATGCCGGTTCTCCTTGTCGCAGCACGGCCGGGTTCGCTCCTTGCGGGAGGTTTCTCGTGCAGGAATGGGCGGTAGGGAGGCGTTTGATGAGCGTTAGTTTATGCTGTAATGTATGGTGGTATATTCTGTCCTTGTTGAATACAGTGTCGTGGTACAATGTTTGTAGTTTCACTCGCTGGTGTAATCGTATAATCGCGGCGCGGTTATTGTCGCGACGCGTTCGGCCACTACTATCGGCCACGGAGTGTGTCGTCGTTCGTCGTGTCCTTTTTCTTGTGGTAGGAAAGCGCGAACCAAGCGAACTCTTTGCCGGTGCCGAGAGCGGGTGAGAGTTCCTTGGCCACGAGGTAAGCGGTTTTCTACTGTTTGTGTAGTGAACTATGCATCAGTCTGGCCGGTGCCAAGAGCGGAGAGACTGATCGTAGCCACTGGGTATTAGCGGAGTACTGTATGTAATGGTAACGAAACAAGCGTGGCCTTTACCGGTGCGTGGGCGGGGTAGGCCACCTTGTCCGTCAGGTAAGTTGGAATGGTTTTAGGTGAACGAAAGCGAGCGTGGCTGTAGCCGGTTCTTGAGCGGGGTCAGCCACCTCGTCCGTTGGATATTGGCAGGTTTATTGGTAATAGGTAATCTCAAACGTCTTGCTTCTACTGCGTTTACTTATACTAGTTGCGACGCAATAAACTATCGTCTTCTTTCGGGCGATACCGATACGGCGCGGCGTGAGTCAAAGTTAATGTCGGGCCCGTCTTTAGCGGAGTCTTCCGAATTACGTGATTTCCACGCGGCGGTCTTTACTGTCGCGGTCTCTGGGCTTCGCAGCGCGTCAGAGGCTTAGAGGTCTCCGGGCTTGTCAGCGCGTCGGAGATTGTGATCGAATATCGATAACTGACAGCCCGGACGCGGCGCCTTTTATACCCGAGCCGCATGAGGGGAGGTATGTCGATCTATGATGGGAAGTACCGTTAGGTCCTTCCCCTCATGTGCTCGGGCATGATTAGGTCGGTAAGGGAGTACCGTTTTCCTCGCCTTACCGACCACGCGGTGTCTGTGCGTACGCGGCCTACTCCTACTGTCTCCGCCGGGCGCGCGCCGGTGCGATCTCCTTGGACCGGCGCGGGGTTCAAAGTTTTGTACGGTTACAATGCCCCCCTCCTGCTCGCAAGACGCATGGACATACGCACGTCTAATGTCGTGCGGCTCGCGAGAAACTATGTGCCGATGTTACAGATTCGCGAGTGTTTTTGTAACCGTGCATTTTTGGCCCCTTTCGGTACTGTCCTATCCGCGGTTGCCTACGCAGTCTTTAAATGAGATGCCTACTTAATTTCTATCGGGCGCTTGTCTTTATCGCGGGTGCCTGCTTTATTTCTATCGAGCACTTTCGCGCACTGTTCACGCACTGGACACACACTTGTCGTTCCCGGACGGTCGTATGGGGTGTTTGGTTGGTGGACGTCCCACTGGTGCGTTATCCCCCTGTCCTGGCTCGTTTGTCGGGTGTCCTTTGCGTCTTTGCGTCAACAGGAAATTTTGCGATTTCTCGGTCTTCCGCGTTTGCGACCGGTCTTTTCTTTTCCCAGACGTGATGTTCTGCCTGCTCATGGTAATTTTGTTTGAGCAGTGGGTATTTGTCTCGAGTTGTCTGTGGTTCGGTCGGGATTTCCTTAACGTTTGTGTGTGGTTTCGACACGTGTTTTATTTCGTGTGTGCCGTCCGTGTTCCGTGTCTGTCGGGCATGGCTGTGTGTGTTCGCGGTGCTATGGTCCTTCCCGGGGTCATGCGTGGATATCTGGTCATTCTGTGTATCTCCTGCCTGGTGTTCTTCGTTGGTCCGTGGTGCGTCGTCCTCGTTATCCTTGTCGGCGGGTACGGTCTGCGTTTGCCCTTGGTCCCCTTCGTTTTCCTCTTCTTCGTGGAGGGGAATCCGGTGTTTTCCTTCTGCCATGTGGACTTCTATTTCTTGTTTCTCTAGTGAGATAGACGCGCGCATTTTCTTTAGCGCGTCAATCCCGATAATTACATCGCGCGCGAGTCGGGGTACGATAATCATGGGTATCTCAATGTGGTCTTGTGCGTGCGTTATCCTTGCCCATATCTGTTTTTTGAGTTTTGTTGGTTTTCTTCCGACGGCCCCGACTACGGATGTTGTCGTTATTGGGAGCGCCGGGCACGCGCGTAGTGCTTCGTCCTTCGCGTTCGCCCATTCGGCTGAGATTGCAGTAATGGCACTGCCGGTGTCTACGAGCGCCTTTACTGGAACTCCTTCGATCTTCACGTTGATCGTTGGACTCCCGGACTTCTGTTGCTCCCGTATCCCTTCCCTTTCTTCCAGGAGGTCGTCTCTCGTGTGCGGGAACAATGTAAAAATTCGTTCATAATTGTCTTCCCCTTCTATGGTCGTGGGAACGGCGTCGACTTGCTCGGGGAGTTTAGGCAAGTCTCCTCTTCGCGGTTCCCTCATTCGTTTCCCGTCGCCGTCTCCTCCTCTTCTTCCTCGTGGTATTGGGCTTCGGGTTGCTTGGTCGTTGTCATTGTTCGTATCCTGGCCGTGTGTTCCCGGGCCTCTCTTGGGTGGGACGTGGTGTTCGCGGCGCGTCTCTCGTTGTCCTGTCTGACGGTGTTGGTGTTCGCTGGCATCTGTCGTGGTCGGTGTTCGTCTCGTGGTCGCCACGCTGTGTCTTGCCGCGGGCCGTGGAGCTCCGGTACCCTCGCGGAGTTTACGGTCCCTCCTCGGTCTGCCCTTTCCAAAATGGCGAGCAGTCCGTCGACGTCCCGTATCCCTTGGTGGTACACCGTGTCGTCGATGGCCTGAGAAAAGTGTCGGGCCACCAATGGCACGAGTTCTTCGTCGGTGTGTATGGGGCGGATGTCGCGTGCGATGCTAATGATCCTGGTCGCATACGCCACCCGACTTGTTCCCCGGTCCTTCCGGTATACCCCGGTATATAGTTGGTCGCGGGCCTGTAGTTGGGCGGCCTGGCTCCAAAATCGTCGGTAGAATTTGTCGACGAACATGTCCCACGAATTCACCTCGTGTGCTACGAGGTCCCACCATTCGGCGGCGATTCCTTTAAGCGCCTGACCGATGAGGAACGGCATCTCGTCTACCGGGATTCTTGCGACGTCCCGGAATTGTTGCAATTCGCGGATAAATCGAGATGGCTTCTCGAAACTCCGCCCTTCGAATATGGGTATTTGTGGTTTTAATTGGAACGGGCGTACCCGTTCGTCGGTGTCCAAGCGTGACTCGTCCCGCGGGCTTCTCTCAGTGCCCGTCGCGCCGGTTCTGTTATTGTTTTGGCGTTCCAATGGCGAGTCGGTGAATGATACGCGTCGTGTGTTGTTGGCTGTCCCTGTCCATCCTGTTTCGTTCGGTTCGTTTGTCCTATCCCGGAATATTGGCTGTCGTCTGTCTCTCGCCGGGGATCGTCGCTCGGATCTTTGTAGCGATGTTTCAATGGAGTTCATATGTTGGCGGATCTGTCCCCGGAATTCGGTCTGTTGCTTTTGTGCCTCAGTCCGCATTGCGTACAGCCGATTCTCCAGTTGCGTTACTTCCTCCTCGGAATCCTGTTTTTCTTCCGTTTCCGTCGGATTCGTGTTATTCCCTGCTTGCTGTCTCGTCTGTAAGTCCTTTAGCTGATCGCTCTGTACTACGTATTTTCTTTGTAGCTCCGCGATGTGTTGCAAGATCCTTCGGTATCCTGTATCCTCTTCTATGGTTCTCTTCTTTGTTCCCGTCGGGTTCCTTTCCGGTAACGCCGCGGCCTCTTGCCTAGGCGGCTCTACATCCTCCGTGGATGCATTCCTTCCGTCTCCTTCCATAATTATGTTTTGTCTTTCTTGTTTGCTCGTCCCTGCCTCGTGCTTCCTTGCCCAGCCCCACGTTGGGCGCCAATTGTCACCGTACAAATCTAGTGAACGCGTAGTGAAGTGCTCTCGTGTGCACGGCCCGTCAGCGGTGACGGAGTCTGACGGGTCTGCGGCCTTCTCTGCTGCGGCGGTGGTGCAATGCCGGTTCTCCTTGTCGCAGCACGGCCGGGTTCGCTCCTTGCGGGAGGTTTCTCGTGCAGGAATGGGCGGTAGGGAGGCGTTTGATGAGCGTTAGTTTATGCTGTAATGTATGGTGGTATATTCTGTCCTTGTTGAATACAGTGTCGTGGTACAATGTTTGTAGTTTCACTCGCTGGTGTAATCGTATAATCGCGGCGCGGTTATTGTCGCGACGCGTTCGGCCACTACTATCGGCCACGGAGTGTGTCGTCGTTCGTCGTGTCCTTTTTCTTGTGGTAGGAAAGCGCGAACCAAGCGAACTCTTTGCCGGTGCCGAGAGCGGGTGAGAGTTCCTTGGCCACGAGGTAAGCGGTTTTCTACTGTTTGTGTAGTGAACTATGCATCAGTCTGGCCGGTGCCAAGAGCGGAGAGACTGATCGTAGCCACTGGGTATTAGCGGAGTACTGTATGTAATGGTAACGAAACAAGCGTGGCCTTTACCGGTGCGTGGGCGGGGTAGGCCACCTTGTCCGTCAGGTAAGTTGGAATGGTTTTAGGTGAACGAAAGCGAGCGTGGCTGTAGCCGGTTCTTGAGCGGGGTCAGCCACCTCGTCCGTTGGATATTGGCAGGTTTATTGGTAATAGGTAATCTCAAACGTCTTGCTTCTACTGCGTTTACTTATACTAGTTGCGACGCAATAAACTATCGTCTTCTTTCGGGCGATACCGATACGGCGCGGCGTGAGTCAAAGTTAATGTCGGGCCCGTCTTTAGCGGAGTCTTCCGAATTACGTGATTTCCACGCGGCGGTCTTTACTGTCGCGGTCTCTGGGCTTCGCAGCGCGTCAGAGGCTTAGAGGTCTCCGGGCTTGTCAGCGCGTCGGAGATTGTGATCGAATATCGATAACTGACAGCCCGGACGCGGCGCCTTTTATACCCGAGCCGCATGAGGGGAGGTATGTCGATCTATGATGGGAAGTACCGTTAGGTCCTTCCCCTCATGTGCTCGGGCATGATTAGGTCGGTAAGGGAGTACCGTTTTCCTCGCCTTACCGACCACGCGGTGTCTGTGCGTACGCGGCCTACTCCTACTGTCTCCGCCGGGCGCGCGCCGGTGCGATCTCCTTGGACCGGCGCGGGGTTCAAAGTTTTGTACGGTTACAAGGTCCTCTATTTTTTTTTAATTAGTTTCCTATTATAAAATAAAAAAATTAAAATAAATGGTGTCAATGAATTAAAAATACTTTATACTTCAAGATACCTTATTCTCTTCCATACATCTTACATACATGGATTATGTGTTCTATGTAGTGAAACAATGAGTCCCTGAAGGACAGATGGAGGCCAAAGGCTGTGCACATGATGAGTACAAATTCAACCAACCTGTATATATGGAGCGCTCTTTTATTTGCGCTGTGCGTCTGCACACTGCATTACTGCCGCTTATGAGTGCTTATGAACAACAGAGAGGTCCAAAATCTAAAATCCTTGTAATACCGGTAGCGAAAAAGTGCAGTCCATATATATGATGTCCATCTCCTCTTACGCCTGACCTGTTTGAAATCGTTATGTGTAAATTATAATACCCTGGAAAGAAATGTTCAGTTAAATAATTACCATTATTTTATAATGTGTGAAATGTAAATTTAGAAAAGAAGCTTACGTCAAATTAAAGTCGTTTAAAATGTCGAGAATAAGTAGCTTCATTGCACACTGTAGCATCAAATGCTAAAGCTGTAAGAGAAATTAAGGAATTGTCGTTTATAAATGAAATACTCAAATGAAAATGCAATAAAAGATTCGGTAATATTTACAATTTTACGAAGTGAAACATCAAGGCACCCCAATCATAAGATTGAATTCATAATTTAATAAGCTTGCTCCAAAATTAATATTTCAAAATATGAGCACCATCTGTCAAAACACTTCATGAGGCATGTTTTCATCAAACGATATATCCTAAGGATATTGATCAAAGTTTATTGCATATTTTCGTGTAAAATACTAATATTTCTATGCTAATAGTTAATTATCAAATGCTATCAAACGTTTCTACCTGTATTTAATTAAATACTAATTAAATACACGACTATAGGGGTTTGAACCATATAAGCAGTTAATGATTGCTATTTGGACACTTGCAACTACTGATTCGTACAGGTAATATATTACTAAAGGATTACTATTACTACAGGTACAAAAGAAATTACTGTTACTATAGATACTAAAGAACGTATTGACATATGTTTGTAGGTCAATATGTGAACGCTTCAGTGTTGGAAACAGTACTGGACTGTACATCGTCAGACGAATGGTCAGGGCCTTAATGAGTATCCGGTCAAGCATCATAAAGTGGCTAAGCGACGAAAAGGCTGTTCTTGTTTTTATGTATCTATCATGACGTCGGTGTATATGAACGAAAAAAAAAACTAATTACTGTAAATATAAAAAATGTATGAATGTAAATAATGAATTCAGAATCATGAATAACAATTAATCGCTATTTTGTTATTATTTGTCATGGTATGCATCATTGTACACATCGCTACAAACTGTAAATAAATATTTGTGAACATAGTTTGGCAGTACACATCGCAGGTAATTTATTGATTTATTTACACTGCTCTGCACTACCTCTCTGCTGACAGTCTCGACGGCCGGAAGTCTGCAATTCCCTTGGACCGATGTCTGACAAAATGGTAGTACGTTACAGTCTCGTCAGCCATACTGAAAAGCATTTTCGAACGGAAATCGAGTACTGACAGAACTGTCAGCCAATTTCCGAACACGGCCTGAATATCATTCACTATCAAACGATTTTACATCTATTGGTATAGATAATAATTAAATTTTTCACAAAAATTTCGACAAAAATTCCCCTAGACATTTGTTTCTTTAATTATAAATAAACGACTAAAACGTTTGTATTAAATATCATTCACTATCAAACGATTTTACACCTATTGGTATAGATAATAATTAAATCTTGCGCAAAAATTTCGACAAAAATTCCCCTAGACATTTGTTTCTTTAATTATGAATAAACGAAGAACTATCAAACGTCTGCACCGGACTATCAAACGTTTATAGCCGATTATCAATCACTATCAAACGATTTTACATCTATTTTCGTAGATTAATAATGAAATGCCTACGACAAAATTTCCCCTAGGCACTTATTTCTTTTATTACAAGCAAACGACTAACTATCAACGTTTGTATTGGACTATTAAACGCTATCAAACGATTTTACATCAATTGGTATCGATAAAAATTAAATTTGCGACCATGGGGGTGCTAACTATAACAAAAATTCCCCTAGAAATTTGTTTCTTTAATTATAAATAAACGGTTAACTATCAAACGTTTCTTTTGGACTATCAAACACTATCAAACGACCTTCAAATGATTGCAAGTATTAAAACTCAAATCAGTTGAGGATGGGGTGCTAACTATACGGAGCCAGTGATCTCAGAAGTGGCATCCTGCCGCATTGCGGCACGCGTGGTGGGGGAAGGCGAGAAGTGTGTGCGTGGCGTGTCCGTGAGCGCTTTGCGCGCACCGTACGTAGACAAGGAAGGAGCTATGCTTTTCGTCTTTCTTCTACCAATGCAGGGGAAAATGACGTCAGAAGCTGCGCGCGCACCGTACGTAGAGACAAGGAAGGAGCTATACTTCTCGTCTTCTTTCTCTTTCTACCAATGTAGAATAAAATGACGTCAGAAGATGCGCGCGCACCCAATAGAAAGAGACACAGAATTATGCTCCGTCTTATTTCCACCACGATCGCACGCACGTGCTTCGTTTGGCATGCGACAGCGGTACCGAATTTACCTTTCGGCTGAGCGTTGAGCCGGCTGAAATTGTAAAAAATGCTCTTGTACCAAATTTATCTGGCAAGGCGTCATTCGATAAGGGATCGAAAGAAAACCCTCTATGCCAAGTGTCAACCCTCTATCTCCATCAGAAGGGTAGTTATAGGGGAAATAATAAAATCAGTTTTTAACTCATTTTCCGTATTTAGCGGTGCGGAAAAATTCTGAAAAAAATTGAGAATATTCAGAACATGTGAATTTATGGTTGGGAATTTTTGCAGATTTTGGTCTAGCAAATCCTAAGCATAAAAAATCAAAAACCCCCCAAAAACACGAAAAATTCCAATTACGCGTTGAAGTTTCCGACCCACAGAATTTTTATAAATGCTGTACTGAAGTATTGGCATAGGTAGTACCTCCATTTTTTTTTAGATTTTTTGGAAGTGTGCGTCGTAGTTCAAATAAATAAAAACCGCTATTTACGACATATTTCGTGTAATAACTTATTGAATACTTAAAATAATTGCGTTTTCTTGATATTGCCAGTCAGTTATACGATGCTCTATGTTTTTGCATGCGAGAGAGCAATGTACAAATAAAAGGAATTAAGTTATTTCGAGTTTATTGAAAGTCTGTGTGCACTGTACTTTGAAAAATATTAAACGATAAGCCAACAGCACGAGTAGCTCGTTGGTTAAGCTACACCCATCTGCGACATCGTTGGACACTTTTGTCGGAGGTTCGCGCCCAGGAAGGCTCATCTATTTTTTCTTTCTAACAACTACACGACGGTAAGCGATATTCACTTACAAATATTTTAAATATACTTCTATAATATTTAACTGTATTGTGTATGAAATATGTATGCACGCATTGCGTTATTTATGTGACCTTTACTTATATTTTATCACCCAATGAAGCTTCCAATGTGTGTAATGCATTCAAACACAGGAACATTCTACGAATCTGCTAGTATAAGTATTTTACTCCCGAATTATAAATTTTCACGTGGTTTTCCACGCCACCCATGAGGTGCCACGACTAGCGCGTTCGGTTTTTTTTATTGTGGACCTTCGCCAGTAGTCCTATTGTACCACATTTTTAATTTATTAAATTACAGTGCTGATGGGATATGTTTAAAGAAATGGGGTAGGTATATTGACGTTTTATAAAAGAAGAAGAAAAAGCGATTTATATTATACTTTTATTTATAATATTGATAAATAATTGTGGGTGCGCCACCACCTCGGCCACCACCTCGGCCACCCCCTCGGCCTCTCCGCTTTTGCTTCCATGCGGCCTTCAGGGCGCCGGCTCCCTCCCTTTTCTTCCCTAAAACATAAAGGTACACACATATAATAAATGAAACACATCTATAATAGATACTATGTAATTTCGACTCATGTAGCCCATTCGTGATCGAGCTTGCTCGTGCATGGGCCGCTAATGCAATAACAATACGGTAAGTATTGATGTTATATTTACTTTTTCTTTTTTGCTGCTGCTGCTTGGGCGGCTGCTGTTGCTGCAGCGGCTGTTGTTCCGTTAGAGGCTGTTGTTGCTGCTGTTGTTGCTGCCGCTGTTGTTGTTGCTGCAGCAGTTGCAGCTGTTCGTGTGGGTGGTGAGGCAGCGATTGCATATACTGCAGCAGTTGCAGATGCTGGTGGGGCTGCAACTGCAACTGCTGCAGTAGGTGCAATCGCTCCTGCTCCTGCTGCTGCACGAATTTCTGCTGCTGCAACTGCTGCAGTTGCAAAAACTGCAAAAATTGCAGCAACGCAGGCTCCATTATTTCATTCTGCTGTTGCGGTTGGGGTTGGTGTTGCGGCAGGGGCGGCTGCTGCTGCTGCTGTACCTGCTCCGCAGAGCCACCCTCTCCCGCTTCCTCTGGTTCTGTTTCTGCGAGAAGAAAGAAACCGACACATAAATTCGATTATATTTTGGTTAGAAATACAAGCATTCATTACATTAAGGTGACCAACTTGTATACAATGAAAAGGACAGAAATAAATTTAAGACAAAAATACCGTCAATCACACACCACGGATCGACTCTGCATCGATCGAATACGGAGATTTAGAGATTAGTCTTTAAACATCAAAAAGGAGGACATGTAGGAGGAAACTTTTGGAGGAAGGACAGAACTTACAAAAGAAGGATTGTCCTTCCTTAAGGGGGACGACTGGTCACCTTAATTGTATAAAAATCAAAGAAGAATTGTAATGATATATGTATTACTTACCGGACACAATGGAGGCCATGATCGGATTGACACGCGGTCCGCTGTCGCAAACGATTGCCTACTTTATAAATGTAGCAGAGTGTGCGTGCACGTGTGGATGGCACGGACGCGCTCGTTCCTATATTCCGTTGCATCAAAACACACACATACTGCAGTACTTTTGGAAGTTTCTCGGTGCATGGTAACGATTGCTTTCTTCAATTTTTTATGTTTCCAAGTCAGTCGCGCATGGTCACGCAGGAGCGTTTGTATACACGTGGCACGTGAGTAAAAATATTCTATATTGCTGGTACTAATTGTATTGTTTTGAATTAATTTTTTTTCTTAATCAATAATTCCTGTTTTGCTTTTTGTTGCTTTTAGTAAAATTAGTTGTGGGTAATTACCTATATTAGTTTTATTGTTAAAATACATTTTGGTTAGTTCCTTTTTGAATTTACACTTCAATGATGAGTGATTCGCTAAAAAGCAGGCAAAAGCGAAAATTGTGTGACACATGCCTTCGCGATAGTAGATACAGTTCTTGGGTACTGTATAATAATGTATAGCGCTCTCCTCGACACGCCTAGGTGTTTGACCGCGACCGTCACTCGCTTACACCTAACGCCGTCTCCGCCACAAAAACATTGATCCTAATTGGCTTAATTAGAACAAGCGAGTGGGGAGACGGCGTCCTTTCGTTGTCCTCGCACGTTTAAATGTAACGAGTTTTAGTTAGTCGTTCGACATCCTCCAAACGTACTGGCAGTACTCTTGTTTTTCAAGTATAATTCCACGTGCATTAGGAGTTCTTTTCATCGATCTGTTGTGCTCACATCAGAAAACACCTTCCTACCCGGTGATTACGGCGACGTATCACCGCGTGCGCCTTTTGTGCAGTCGCTCTCTTTTCTGCCTTCTCCTAGAAAGTAAAGGATTCCGTAGCACCCGCTACGGCCCTTTACTTCCTATCTCTTCGGGGTTTATCGCCGCGGTCTGCCGTTGTGCGAGCCCCAGCCTTCCTGCCTCGCCTCGTGGGTCTAATCATTGCACGTTTAAGCTGCGTTTTAGTTGTCTTTATTTGTACCGGCGCGTGTGTGTGTCTTCCGCGTTTAGCCTTAAATTAGAATAATCTACTATAAGTGTGTGTAAATATCCGGGCTATAGTATTATTGCATTTCGGTTTTGTCGCGTGTGACTATCCAATAAATAATTCTGGACCATACTGCTAAACGCGCCAGCTCTTTCCCCCGAAATACTCCTCAGTACAACCCAGCATCCCTCGTCTACGCCTTATTCGCGAACAGGTACGCAAAGTACCATTAAATGATAATTTATTTCATTGTATTGTATGTCAGAAACATTTGTCATGTGACACGAATATTTCCAGACATGCGGATTCTCAGAGTCACACAACAAATATAAAAGAAAATTCAGTTCTGAACATAAGCAGTAATAATTCGCCAGAAACTTGTCCAGTCATACAAAAATTTCGTAAGGAAACGACTCGACATTAGCTTTTTGCCGATATTGTGAAATAGAAATAATTGCAAGAGTGGCTGCCATTTATCGGCATGCAGAATCCGCAATGCATCTGGCAAAAGAACAACCATGTTTAGAAAAAAAAGGAACAGACAAAGATGTTTATATGACGGACGACAGTAATGTATGTTTTGACATGCGAAAGAAAATAGCAGAAATTCAATTCGCTATGTTGATCGCAGAAAAGAATATTGCGTTTTCAACAGCATCTGAATTACTAACTTTCTCTCAAACCGTGGGAAAAGATTCTGACATATTGCAAAGTATGACAATTGGTGAAACAAAATGTAAAAATATTATTTCAAACGTCATCTGTCCGGTTGAAACTGAACGTGTTGCAAGCATACTTCAGAATACTAAATTCAGCGTTTTTATTGATGAAACATCTGATATTTCTAATACGAAATGGATGACGTTTCATGTTCGATATGTTGCTCCTGACACTTCACATATTGTCTCACAATTACTGAAATTGATCGATCTTGATGCAAGAAATTGTGGCGCCGACAAATTGTTTGAAGCATTTCGAAACGAAATGTATAGATTAGAAATTCCATTTTCAAATATTGTTGCCCTGTCATGCGACGATGCAAGTGTTATGACAGGGAAAAAATCATCATTTAAAAAAAAGCTAGAGGAAAAGTCTGGACATGTTAAAACATTGCCATGTCCATGCCATTCCATAGTGTTAGTCGCCAATACTGCATGCAAGATGATTCCAGGTAAATGTGAGGACTTTGTAAAGCAAATAACGAACTTTGTTAACTGTAGTCCAAAGCGATCTGCTATTTTTGCCGATTGTCAGGAATCGAACCGTAAGATTCTGAAATTAGCCGAAACACGATGGCTTTCACGGCACTAATGTATCTCAAGACTTTTAGAAACTTGGGAAAATATCGAATACTTTTTGATAACTGTCAATAGCAATGATAAAACGAAAACCTCAGAGCAGTTACTGTTAACTATACAAGATCCTGATTTGAAAGCCTACCTTCTATTCCTAAAGTATATTTTGCATTATTTCAATACATTTACAATCTTTTTCCAAGCTGTGCAAACCAGAATTCAGTTACTGCAAACCAAATCATTGCAATTATTGCATATAGTTTGTCAGCATTTTCTGAAACCAGAGCTTTTGAAAGATTGTAGCAGTAATGTAGATTATTCAAATCTTGAAAATATTAAACCCTTAGCAGATATTACATTAGGAATAGAATGTGAAGAGTACCTAAACGAATTGTCATCAGAAGGGCACACAGCTATAGTTACAAACATTCGACAGAATTGTTTGCAATTTTATATCAGTGCCGCTCAGGACATTCGCACTAGGTTACCGATAAAAGACGCATTTTTATCAAAGTTGAAAGTTTTTGAACTCGAAACAACTTTACGCGATATGAACAGAGAAATATCATTTAATGATGTTTCTTTTGTCGCCGAATCTTTTGAGAGGCTTGGATAACAATGGTCTAAGATCGGAATGGTTCGCTCTGTATGAACATTTTGAAGCAACAGAAAAAGATTACTTCTTAAAATTTAGTTTTGACGATATGTGGGAACAAATTTTCCGCCTTCGTCAATATCCCAATTTGCAGTGTCTTGTAAATGGTGCAAGCTCTCTCCCGAATTCAAATGCTAATTCGGAAAGAATCTTTTCCTTCTTGACAGATTTAAAAACAAAAAAAAGAAACAAACTGTCGTCCGCTAATGTAAATGCCACTTGTGTTGTAAAGTCGGCATTAAAGGCGAGAAGGGAAACTGCTAAGAACTTAGATGTCACTGAGAGACATTTGTGTCTCATGTTAAGTAAAACTTTATATCCTGCATGTTCCCGTAAAATAGTCACAGAACATGCAGCAGACATTGCTACTCCCTGCTCGTCTCATAATGTATAAGACTAATGTGTACCATAGAATAGTTTATTTTATGGTAAATCCTAGTCTAAACAAAAAACAAATTGGTCTGGCCTCACTTGTGTCAGACCGTACCTCTCCGAAAAGGAGAGGTACAGCAAAAAAAAATGGTCTGGCCTCACTTGTGTCAGACCGCATGTCTTTACGTTTAAGAAATCTGTCGTGTGGTGATTGCTGTCATGTGTTGAAAATATGCTTTTCTTTACACATATCCCAGCAGCACTGTAATTTAATAAATTAAAAATATGGTACAATAGGGCTACTGGCGAAGGTCCACAATAAAAAAACCGAACGCGCTAGTCGTGGCACCTCATGGGTGGCGTGGAAGACCACGTGAAAATGTATATTTCGAGAATAAAATACTTATACTAGCAGATTCGTAGAATGTTCCTGTGTTCGAATGCATTACACGCATTGGAAGCTTCATTGGGTGATAAAATATAAGTAAAGGTCACATAAATAACGCAATGCGTGCATACATATTTCATACACAATACAGTTAAGTATTATAGAAGTATGTTTAAAATATTTGTAAGTGAATATCGCTTACCGTCGTGTAGTTGTTAGGAAGAAAATATAGATGAGCCTTCCTGGGCGCGAACCTCCGACAAAAGTGTCCAACGTTGTCGCAGATGGGTGTAGCTTAACCAACGAGCTACTCGTGCTGTTGGCTTATCGTTTAATATTTTTCAAAGTACAGTGCACACAGACTTTAAATAAACTCGAAATAACTTAATTCCTTTTATTTGTACATTGCTCTCTCGCATGCAAAAACATAGAGCATCGTATAACTGACTGGCAATATCAAGAAAACGCAATTATTTTAAGTATTCAATAAGTTATTACACGAAATATGTCGTAAATATTGGTTTTTATTTATTTGAACTACTACTCACACTACCAAAAAATGTAAAGAAAATTGGTGGTACTACTTATGCCAAAACTTCACTACAGCATTTATAAAAATTCTGTGGGTCGGAAACTTCAACACGTAATTGGAATTTTTCTTGTTTTTGGGGCGTTTTGATTTTTTATGCGTAGGATTTGGTAGACAAAAATCTGCAAAACTTCCCAACCATAAATTCACATGTTCTGAATATTCTCAATTTTTTTCAGAATTCTTCCGCACCGCTAAATACGGAAAATGGGTTAAAAACAGATTTTTTTATTTCCACTATAACTACCCTTCTGATAGAGATAGAGGGTTGACACTTGGCATAGAAAAGAGGATAGAGGAGAAAGAGATAGCGAAGAAGGTGGAGGTGGAAGGGGGGAAGAAAGCAGGACGGGGGATAGAGGAAAGAGGTAAAATGGACGAAATGGAAAGGAAGATTAAGGAGATGGAATGGAGGGAAGAAAGGAAAGAGAGAGAGAGAGGGAAGGTGGAACAACATAGTTATAAGAGGATTGGAAAAAAAGGGAGCAGAGAGAAAGTATGAGATAGAAAGAATATTAAAGGAAATGGGGGTGGTTATGAAGGTGGAGGAAATGAACGAGATGGGCGAGGTGGGAGGGAAGGAGTGGCAGGGACAGTGATAGTGGATATGAAGGACAGGGAGAACAAGAAGGAAGTGATGATGGGAAGGAGGAAGATAAGAGAGAGGAAGATAAGGATAGATGATGATCTAACGTGGAGGGAGAGGAGGATGAGGTGGAAGGTGGTGGAGACAGCAAGGGAGGAGAGAAGCAAGGGAAAGGCGGTGTGGGTGGGATATGGGAAGGTGAGGATTGAAGGGAAATGGTGGAATTGGAACGAGGTGGAGGAGAGACTGGTGGCGGAGAGAAGAGAGGCGGTGGGGGAAGCGGTGAGGGAGGGGTGGGGGGAGTAGGAAGAGGGAGAGGAAAGAGAGGAAAAATAGAAAGGAAACGGGGGGAGGAACAGACGGGAGGGAGGACAGGAGAAGGGGAGGGGTGCAAGCTAGCTTTCTGGAACGTAGCGAGGATAGGGAATAAAGGTATTATGGATAGAGACATGGGTAGAGGAGAAAGGATGGGAAAAGGTAAAGGAGAGGCTGCCGAGGGAGTATGAATGGGAGGCGAGATTTGCGAAGAGATGGAACAAAGGGAGTGCATGCGGGGGAATGATAAGGGGAGCGAGAAAGGGGGTAGTAATGGAAGAGAAGGAGAGGGGAAGGGAGGAAGAGGGGAAATGGGAATGGGGGATGAGGGTAGGGGAGAAAGATGGAGATTGATAGGGGTATATGTTAGGGGGGAAATAGAGAGTGAGATAGACGCGATAAGGGGAAGCATGGAAGAGGAAGAAGGGGAGAGGACACAATTATAATAGGGAACTTCAATGCGACGACAGGAAGTGAAGGGGGATGGGTAGAAGGGGTCGAGGAACAGGAAGGAAGTAGGTCTAAGGACGGGAAGATAAATAGGGAGGAGGAATATACGTATACAGGGGGAAGGGGTAGGTCGGTGGTCGACTACGTGTTGGGGGACAGAAAGTCGAGGGACAAGGTCAGAAGGGTGGAGGTGGGGGAGAGGGTGGATTCGGACCATCAGCCGGTAGTGATATGGGTAAAGGGGGAATTGGAAAGAGGGTGTACACTTTCTCGAGGGTCACAACTGTTCTTATTAAACTAGAGCTTGGCCGCTGGGAGCCTGACAACGAAGAGCTTATGCGAACGAGTTGCCGAAACTGAACTGACGTGACTTGGTGCCGGACCTGAGTTTGACGTTAGCTATGGAACTGACAATTGTAATTGAGGAATCGCTTGCTATGTGGCCTATTTAAGTAATGAGTTTTGCTGAGGGTCGCTATGTGCTTCGTGGAATTGGCACCCTAGCTTCGGTTTTGACGTTGGCGTGCTCAGAACTATGTGTTGCCGCGGATCGCTAATTGATTGTCGGGGGTTGGCTTGTGAGTTGATGCGGCGTCAGCATTCTTATGTTTCTACTTACATTACTATTGTGCGCAGTCGTTATGTCATTCCTTCGCGTGGCGCGGATTACGTCCCGGATGGGCGTCAGCGTTACGTGAAGGAATTTCGGTGGCGCGGTGCGCCGGCTCTTGTTTCGTTTGTGAGCGACTTACGGCTAAATAGGAGGATACGCGGTGCGATGAGCCCGCTGCGAGAATATAGTTGTAGAAAAAGCGGGTGGAGGACGTAGGACGTAACAAGGGGAAGGAAGGAAGAGTGGAAGGATAGGTAGGAACAGGGGGAAGTGGGACGAAGAAGGGAGAGAGAAATTCAAAGGGAAGATTAGGCAAGGGGAGGGGGAGTTAGAGAGGGGAAGAACGACAGGGAAGAAGGGATAGGGGAGGAGAGCTGAAGAGTACAGGGGGGTCACGATAATGCCCTCCCTGTACAGAATATATACGAAGATGTTGGCGGATAGGATAGGGGAAGAGGTTGAAAGTAAGGGAATTTTAGGGGACACTCAAGCGGGATTTAGGAAAGGAATGGGGGCAAGAGACCAGGTCTACGTGTTAAATTATATAGTGAATGGGGAGATAGGAAGGAAGGGAGGGAAAATAGTAGCACTATTCCTAGACCTCAGGGCTGCGTTTGATTCGGTGGGGAAAAGGAAGGTGGTAGTGGCGATGAGGGAGAGGGGGATTCGGGAGGGACTGGTGAAGAGGGTGGAGGAGGCGATGCGAGAAACGAGGAGTAGGGTGAGAGTGGGAGAGGGACAAGGCGATGTGTTCTGGACAGCGAGAGGGCTGAGGCAGGGATGCCTACTCAGCCCGATCCTATTAAATATATTGTTACGTCCTCCGTTTTTCGGCACCCTGCGTGCGCCGGGTATACCGGGTATCGGAAGACAGACGATATGACCAGCCCGATAAGAGAGTTGACACGTCAGCTGAGCGGTTCGCTGAGACATCGCACGCGCCGTAATATACCGGGTGTTCTAGACTTGACGTTAAACCCACGTGTACCCTTGCGTCCAAAGGATTACGGCTCTAATAGTCTATACGTCGCGGGTGACTCGAATTTACACTAACCTATGTGTATTCTTACGTCTGACTGGCTACGGTCCCGTGTGGGTTACTTAGTCTATGGTTTCTATATCCGAATCTTCGCGAATCTCGGTTATCACGACAGTAGATGGTACGATTTCCGGTTCTAGGGGCTCGAAGTAGACCGTGAACTGGTCTTGGCCCGGAGATAGCTCGAACGGATAAAGGTGTTATGGAGAGGTCCAGACCGGTTGTGTGCGTCGTCCTGGGTTGTGGTAGAGAGGCGGAGTGGAATTCGCGGATTCGCTTGCTGCTTGTCGGGATGCTTGCGAGTCGCGTAAGCGTGCAGCTTCGCGACGTGCTCGGTGTTTTACTCCAGCCCGGGGAACTCCTCTATAATCCCTAAGTCGCGGGCGACGTCGGGGTGCTGGGTAACGGGGTGCTCTCTGGTTGTGGATTTGAATGGGGGAATAGTTACGATCCGTGGAGATAACCACTGGCCTTGGGGCCGAACCGTCGTGCGCCGAATGTGGTTGAGGAGCCACGATCACAGCGAGGGGGCCGCCGCTGGCCAACGGAACCTATGTCCTGAGGTTGCAGCGAATGACTCGCTTAAGGATCACCGGATCTCGGAAGCTCGACAGTGCCGGCGAGGTATTGCCCGCTAGGCGACTCAGGCACAAGCTCTATGGCGGCAGCAAGGACCGCTCGGTTTACGCGCCCGGCGGTTTCGGTAACCCAAGTTATCGCGGGCAGGGAAAGGGGTGAAATGCCCCGTCTAATTAGACTCAGAGAACACTCAGATAACCAGGTTTTACGCGGGTGTGCGTGTGCGCGTCGCGAGGATGGGTGGTAGGGTAGGTGATTCACGAGATTGTGTACTTGGTGTTTATTAACTGATCGAACCCTACAATTTGGCAAAGTGGAACGACTCCACTTCGTTGTCGCGAGCGGAGGGTCGGAGGTCGGGACTAGACGGAGTGTCTCGATCACGCAGGTTACTTATAATGATTCGAATTTCAAAGGTTGACCACGCAGGTCACTTATAAGTAGTTGAATTTCAAAGGTTGCTTGATTGCACAAACCTGAGGTTGCCTGACGAGGTACAGGAACAATGTCACTGATTCTACCGCGTTGATTATTCACTAGACTTAACTTGATTTTAATCGTTGAATTGACATGATTCGCTTGAAAGGTCTCGAAAGTAAATACTAAGTCGGGTGTTACGCTTCGCACCCGCACTTGAATTCTTAATACGCGAACAACGGTGCAGCTCGAAGCACTGCACAGACAGAAGTGAATCAAAAAAATGTCCAACAAGTAAGTGTCAAGTCCCAAGTGGTAAGTGCCCGAAAAGGGTCTCCTACTGCTCTATATAGCCGCCACGCTCCGCTGAGCGGCGTTCGCATGCTGACACTGCATCAGCGTTATATCCTGGGAACGATGCGACAGATGCCTTTCCCAGGACTCGGCTACACGTGTATTATCTTTTGAGATTCCTTTCTGGCATACGCGTTATTTGGCGGTCGTCCGGTCGCTGGGCGCGAGAATTCGGCGGCGCCATATCTCGTATGTTTCGCTCGTTCGCTACTCGCGTCGTCTCAGCTATCGGCTGGGTGTAGGTTACCTCTACTTGTCGCGCGTGGCGTTTCTTATCGCTAACGGGAGTCGGTGAGAACCGTACTACATTCCTACAGCTAAATCTTAGAAGTATTGAACGAGCAGCAGACGGCTGCGAGAGCAATCGATTAGTTAATTCTTTAATATTTATAGAAAATTTGCGGGCGGGTGGAGGACGCAGGACGTAATAATATTAATAGCGGATATGGAGAAGGATCTGAGAAAAGGTGGTTGGGGGGGGGGGGGGGGGATTAATGTGGAAGGAGAGAAGGTATATACATTGTCATATGCGGATGATGTTGTGGTGATGGCGAGGGAGGAAGGAGAAAGGAGGGCGGTGATAGCGAGGTTAGAGGAGTATTTGGAAAAGAAGGGATTGGAAGTAAACACCGAAAAGACGAAGATCGTGAGGTTTAGGAAGGGGGGAGGAAGAAAAAGGGTGGTGGATTGGGGTTGGGGGGGGGGGGAGAAGCTGGAGGAGGTAAAGGAGGTTAAATATCTAGGATGTTGGGTAGAGCAAGGAGGGGTACGTGAACAAAATGTGAGGGAAAGAGGAAGGAGGGCGGCGGCGATGAAGGAGGTGTGGGGACTGGGAAAGAGGTTATGGAGCAAGGACAGGGAAAGAAGGATATGGTTATTCGATACGCTGGTGTGGACGGTGGCGGAGTATGGGGTGGAGGTGTGGGGTTGGAAGGAAGGGAAGGTATCAGAAGCAACGCAGGAGAGGTGTATAAGATGGGTAATGGGGGTGAGCTGGACGACACCTGGACACATGAAAAGGGTGGAGGCGAGTAGGGTGAAGATGAGGACGAGAGCAGGAAAGAGAGCTTGAGGGTATGAGAAGAGACAGGACGAAGGGAAAGGGGGTGTATTTGCGGGGAAGTGTTGGAGAGAGATGAGGGAGAGATGGGGGAGGGGGAAAGTAGTGGGGAAATGGGAGGAGGGGAGAAAGGAGTTTCTCAGAGAAAGAGGGGTGGAGGAGGGGGAAGAGGAAGGTATGGAGTACGAGGAATTGGAGAAGAAGTATATAGAGGAACAGAGGAACGAAAGGAAGAATAGGATAGAGGGGTCGAGATCAAATAGATGGTATAGGGAAGTGGTAGGAGAGGGTAGGAAGGGCTATCTGAAGAAGGGATGGAGTGAGGAAAGAGTGAGGAAGGTGGCCAGATTTAGGATGGGGAATGAGGTGAGAGAAGGGAAGTGGAGAAGGGAATTGGGTGGGAGAGGAAAAGAGGGTGTGCATACTGTGCGGGAGGAAGAGGAGACGTGGGAGCATGTGTGGGAAAGGTGTGGACGGTGGGAAAAGATGGAAGGAAGGGAAGAAAGGTGGGAGAGTAGATTAAAAGAGGGACTGGATGAGGAGGGGGGAGGGGAGAAGTGGATGAAGGAACTGGAGGGAGCAAGGCGGGAAAAGGAAGAAAAGGAGGGCGGGGGAGGGGAAAAGGTAGGATGAGGGAAGAACGAAACGAAAGGGAAAATGATGAAGGAAGGTGTGGATGGGAATGAATGAGAGAAAGGAAGGAAGTGGAGAAGGAGAGGAGAGAAGGTGTGAATGGGAGGAAACGGAAGTCCACAGAGGGACAGGGGGGGGGGGGCGAATGGTGGTAGGCTGAGGTAGAGGATAAGTGTATATAGTTGTATAAAGTAGAAGTAAGAGGAAAGCGAAGGAAGGCGTGAGGAAGGGAATAGAGAGCGAGAGAGGCAGGGCGGAGAGAGAGAGAGAATAGGCGAGCGAAGAGAGAAGGAATTGCGAGCGGAGGAGAGAAGCGTGCGATGTTAATAGGAAAAGTAGAAAGTAGAATAAGTAGAATAAGTAAAATAAGTAGAATAAGTAGACATAAGTAGAGATAAGTAGGATAAGAAGATGAATGGATGGAGATGGATGTAGGAGAGAGGAAGGTGATGTAAAGGGAACTTTGTAACCCGAAATGGAACAAATAAACATATACATACGATGGTGTGATGACACCATACAGTGTCGTACCAATTATAGGCGATGGGGCGTGCCTATTTCGGGCACTACCTTATGTTATGTATGGCAGCCAAGATCTAAATAGGGAGGTACGTGAACAAATAATTCACCACGTATGCAAAAATTGGTATGAATTCTCAATAATGTCCCATGATTGTAACGGTAACAACTGCGTGAATGCCGAGGCATACTTTGTCGACATGTTCTGACTACATACTTACGCTGGTTTATGCGAGCTCACAGCGGCTGGACAGATTTTCAAATTAGTTTTTGAAGTTTATCGCAACGGTGAACTATACGTAAAATTTGGTAAAGACGATATCCAATAGAAAGGTTACGTTTCACGCAGAATCTTTCCAGTGGTCATTTTGATGGTTACTTCCAAAATAAACCTGACAGTATGCCTAAAAGTAACCCGTTCACAACTTTGTCTAATATTGTGAATATCTATCATGAAGAATTATCAATTTCTATGTCCACACTGAAAATATCTCGCAAACGTCGTACTAAATGTATCAATAATAGGATGCAAACAAATTTTAGGACCGCGACATGGAGTCATATTGAGCAGAATCCCGATGTACATCATTTTGCATTGGTTGTTTATCAACAAAATAATTCACAATATAAAACTGATAATGTTTGCGAAAGAAATGCATTGGCCACTCAGTCTAGTGACGTCAAACACTCTTACCAGGCATTACCTACTTCATTTTGTACACCTAAGGAAACTCGCAAACGTCGTGTTAGATATACCAATGCCACGAGACAAAAACAAGTTAAAACCGCCGTAAAAAAATATACTCAGAATAATCCTGAGGTTCACCGTTCTGCAGTGGCTACCTACCAACATAATAAGCCTGGGTTGCACAGGGCGGCAACGAAGTAATTTCAGCAAGAAAAGGCGGAGGTGCACAGAGCGGCAACAAACAAATATCAGAAAGAAAAGCCAGAAGTGCATAGGACGGCTTCAAAGAAGTATCAACAAGAAAAACCAAAGGCACATAGAGCGGCGGTGGTAACATATGACCAAAGAAATCCGGCTATCCGAGTGGAAAGGCGAATGATTGTGTGGAAAGTTAAAGCTTATTCAGGCTTAGCATATGACCCAAACATGATTTATGAGAATGACAACACTGTAGCTCTCGGTGCTCTATCCCACAAATGTAATTATTGCAATGCTCTTAAGTGGAAGGACGAAGCACCTGGCATGTGTTGTAGTGCTGGCAAAGTACAACTGCCGCCTTTGGAGCCTTTACCAGAGCCTATTTACAGTTTGCTGATGAACAATCATCCAGATCATACGCATTTTATGGCCCACATCCGAAACTATAACGGTTGTTTTCAAATGACATCATTTGGTGCAAACTAGACTATAACAGACGGTTTTATGCCAACATTCAAGGTGCAAGGTCAAGTATATCACGTAATCGGGAGTCTTCTACCTGTTCCTCATAAAGAACCGCAATTCTTACAAATTCGTTTTGTTTTGTGAGGGCGAATACGAGGCACGTTTGAGGTGCAGCAATTTTCCTGGTGTAAAGCAAGACTTAGTGAAACAATTGCAACGTATGTTGCACGATAACTATAAATACATCAGAGATCTAAAAACCACGTTAGACAAAGTACCTCCAAACAGTGAATTCCAAGTCGTCATTCATGCTAACAGAAAACCTGTCAATGGACATAGAGGTCGTTTTAACGCACCAAAAAATGAAGTCGCTTTGGTGATGGCAGGGCAACAGTATGAACGGCGGGATATTATTTTGCAGAGCCACGACAACACGCTGCGGCGTATTAACGAAATTCACCGCTCCTATGACGCCCTTCAATATCCGCTTCTTTTTTGTTGTTGCGAAGATGGCTATTCCATCGATGTTCCACAATGTAATCCAATAACCAGAATACCACTCAACAAGACAGTCTCTGCAGCTTCCTTTTATTCTTACCGCCTCATGCTCAGGCAAGATGAAATTAACCGCTTACTGTACTTTCGTTATCTCTTAAGTCAGTTTTTGGTTGACGTGTATGCCAAAATAGAAAGTGAGAGGTTAAATTTGATTAGAAATAACTAGGCACAACTCAGGGTAGAAAATTATATTCATCTTAAAGATGCTGTGGGAAGGCAGGACGCTGATGCTAATCAACTAGGTCAAATGGCGATACTGCCATCTTCATTTACCGGGGGCCCCGTTACATGCACGAAGAAACTCAGGACGTCATGACATATGTCTGTAACTATGGCCGTCCGGACCTTTTTATAACGTTTACCTGTAACCCCAAATGGAAAGAAATCATCGATGCACTACTGACCGGACAAAAATCCCATGATCGCCACGACATTATCGCTAGGGTATTCCATTTAAGAGTAAAAAAAAATTATGACACTTTTGAATAAGGGAAAATTGTTTGGTAATGTTCGATGCTTTATGTTCTCTGTGGAGTGGCAACAGCGGGGTCTGCCACACGTACACATTTTGCTTTTGCTAGAGCAACGCATTTCCCCTGACAAGATTGATAATGTTATCTGTGCTAAAATTTCAGATTCTAGCAAGGACCCTCTGCTTTACGACATAGTAAAATCCAATATGATACATGGCCCCTCTGGAAGTGTAAACCATAATTCGCCCCCCATGAAACAAGGCAGCTGTAGCAAAAGATATCCACGACCTCTCCTAAAAAATACTCAGACAGGAGATGACGGATACTCACAATATCGCCGAAGATCTCCATCTGACGGTGGTTTTACCATTGATATTAACGGTATGCACTTAGACAATCGCTGAGTAGTGCCTTATAATCCAGTGCTTTTACGTACTTTCAATGCACATATTAACGTCGAGTATTGCAACTCTGTTAAGTCTATAAAATACATTTGCAAGTACGTGAACAAGGGAAGGGACCAGGCATGTTTTGTCCTTCAGAATGATAAAGATGAAGTAAAGCTTTACGAATGTGGACGATATATTAGCAGTTCTGAAGCGGTGTGGCGAATTTTTGGATTCTCTATTCATGAAAGATATCCAACTGTTATACATCCCGCTGTCCATCTCGAAAATGGTCAGCGAGTGTATTTTAACTCAAACAACTTGGTTGATAGAGTCAACAATCCACCTAAAACAACATTGTGACCGTATTTCTAGACGGTCACATCCGCGCACGTATGACGCATGTCAACGCGCTTATCGTCTGCAATAGACTGAGCGCCCAGCAGAGGGAGAACTTCTCTCGCGCGCTACCGCGATAAATGCAACAGAGGGACACCTTCCTCTCGCACGTATAATGACTTCCACGCTTGTATAGAAACCCCGAATTTGCAACGATCAAGCTGTCTTATCTTGAGTACGAGGACTAGTCACCCTCCATACGAAAGAACCGACCCAACCTACATTCAGTAGCCTACGATTATCCTAAAGTCGAAGTACGCATAGTATTTCATAGCCAACGGATTTGAACATTACATCACGGTCTTATAAAACACGTAGAACGTCTCAGGTCAGTCTGAGTGGATACTCAGGGAATCACGAGTAACAATCTGATTTTCTTTATTGAATTCATTCAGGACTAAAAGAGTTAAACTCACGTTCCGTCACTTTAAAGTCACGTATGTAACATCCTGCAAGCTGACTCCCTTAGTCGAGGAATCACTACGTCGAAGTAGCGCGGCGATCTTCAAGATAATTCCAACGAGTAGAAAGTAAGATATATTTATTAGATCCACGGAGGAATAAGGTGCCTGACCAAGACACTCGACCGGTACTTAACTGTACCCCTTGCTGTCCGTCTTCGGCCTACCCGACTCCTCGCAGTGCGTTACCCTTCTAGTGGACGATCTGCTCTCACTGCCGGCTTTGCGTGAAACCAAGCCCCCTTTGGCAGGGACTTAGCCCACTCTGAAGGCAGTTTGCTAAATACGAAGCACTACAAGATATCTATCGGCAGGTAGATTGGATGCACGGCTGGCACTTGACTGTTGTCCCCCGCCGTCTGGTTAGATTCCTTCGCCGAAGTGTTCTCGTAGTAAGAATTCTAAAGAACTACCTGCAGTCAATTCATAGCTTGTATTTGACCTAAGTCCGAGTCACTTATTAAATCAAAGAGATCTGTGATAACAAGGCAAAACTGTCTGGTGGCTCGGCTGGTACTTGGTTGTATCCCCCGCCGACTGGTCGTTGTCGTAGCCGAAGTACTCACAGGTACATTACAATTGTACATTTCACAGACTCGTATAGATACTAGGTCACCTCAGAGGGAATATCTTGATAGACGCCGCGTTTTAGCGACTCGTCGGGGAAAGCCCTCTGCAACTCCGATATTTGCACCTCACGCCAGGCTTTCCTGATTCGTAATACAAGCGATAAACACCGTCGCGCCATTGTATATAAAGGAACAGCTGTGTAAGGCTCTTCTAGCCGTCGTCCGTAGTTCCCGGACATATACACAAGCACCTGAGTGTGCAATATCTGTTTTGTAAATATTCCGGACATACGTATAAATAGAACGTATACACCACCTCGCGAACATCTCTGTGCCAGAGATCACACATACACAACACGTGCGGTCTGTCGCACGCGTTGCATTACGCACACGATCGCGTAAATACATATTCTGTACCATAGCACATAACATCTGACAGAATATACACACATTTTACCAGAAACGCATAAAACCTATTTCTTACACTGCCTCTTGTCGCCTAGTGGTTCGAATCCACGGGCATTCTCACACGTGCCCACTTAATAGTCTGTGACAACTATCTAATACCTATTTTTGTTTTTCCTCGGTCATTGCCACAGGGATTCGCTACTCCTTCAGAGTGCCCATCCGCAATTGCCGAGGGAGTTTGTGACGTGTCACGGTCACAACATTCCTGGCTTTTTTCAAATTGTGCAAACGAGATAACTTTGCAAAGAATCTCCTATACTCAGAAGTGCCTTCTTATTTTATGTGGGGGAATAACAAGTTTGAACCAAGGAACCAGGGAAAGGATGTTGACGGTTGGCCCGACATAAAGAAGGATAATGCATTGGGAAGGGTATACACGGTACATCCTAATAACACGGAATGTTATCACCTTCGCCTACTGCTACATGAAGTACGAGGTCCAACGTCCTTCTCTGCTTTAAAAACTGTAAACTTTGTTCTCCATCCTACTTATCAATCAGCGTGTCCGGCATTAGGTTTGTTGGACGATGATAAACATTGGGATGATACCTTAGAGCAGGCCTGGGCAACTCGTGGCCCGAGTGCCACATTCCCCTTCTTCTTCCACTTCTAACCGACCCCCACCTTATTCCGTTTGCGCGTTGACGGAGCAAGGGGAACTAGCGGAGACGGTCCCGAATATATGGTACGCTAGGTCCCCTCGCTCCGTCAGCGCGCAAACGGAATAAGGTGGGGGTCGGTTAGAAGTGGAAGAAGAAGGGGAATGTGGCACTCGGGCCACGAGTTGCCCAGGCCTGCCTTAGAGGAACCTGCTCTATGTGATTCTCCCCATAAGTTACGAGAACTCTTTTTAGCGATGTTGGTGTTTTGCCAACTATCCGATCCTTTCACTCTTTGGGAGAAGTACATAACAAGTTTCGCTGAAGACATCACACGGCAAATGGTAAAGAATTACAAGTGGATGCACTGCATATTATAAACGTTGCGTATAATAAATGCCTGTTAAAAATTGAAGAAATGGTAATAGCTTTGGTAGTTCACAGATTATTACGATATAATCTACCAAATCCGTCAGAGTCCGAAAGAGATTTGGATAATAGGGACTACTTAAAAGAAATCAGGGTAAATATTGGGAAGTTTGGCCTCAGCCCCGATTTTGATGACATTGTAATATGTTGTCAAGGTCGATACTCTGAACAACTTTTTCCTATACATGTTGCCGTCGCTCACCCTTAGAGGTGAGAAGAAACATCCACCCAAGAAACATGAGAGTTCATTTGCAAGGTGATGTGTCTGCAGGTCAGTTCTCCAAACTCCTACTTCAAATTGGTGGCGGAGAGTATCCCGAGTTTGAGAGCAAAATTGCCATCCCTTCCGAATTAGGCACAGTCGTGAATTGTATAACAGATTTGACATCAAAAATTTATCCTGACATAGGAAATCTATTGGAGAAATCTGCAGAATGGTTATGTGAGCGTGCCATTTTAACACCAAAGAACAGTATGGCTGCCGTAATTAATATCCTACTTCTTAATTCTTTCAAAGGAGTTCAAATGGAATACAAATCTATAGACTCTGTAATACAAAGTAATGATGCAGTCCAATACTCTATTGAGTTTCTAAACAGTTTAAATCCTCCTGGTCTTTCCGAACACACAATTCTTCTCAAGATAGGAGCACCTGTGATGTTACTGCGAAACCTTAACCAACCTAAGCTTTGTAATAGCACCAGATTACGAGTGACAGTTCTCCACAAGAATGTGATTGAAGCTACGATACTGACTGGTTCTGGTCACGGAGAATCGGTGTTCATACCACGAATACCTCTTATACCTTCAGAATATACATTTGAATTCTGTCAGAGAAATCTATGTTACCGGCAAACATCACCTCAGTTCACACTCATTAATCATGCGAGATCTTGAATCGATAACTTGTCCACCTATCAGCGATCACCATAGATCTAATCGATTGCTTTCGAGAACTCAAGTGACGAGCCGGTGCGCTTCCGGCGCCCGCCTTTATTCTCACTCACCAGCAATGTAGTTTACAAAGAGGTACTTAAATAGTTCTCCTCACTGTGGATTGTTACTATCTTTGTTGTTTGCATCGAATAATGTCTACAATAAACATTGTTTATTTCATTTAATAGCGCAAGCCAAAGTACGTGCAGCAAGCCTTTTTGGTTATCTACACCCCCCCCCCCCCCCTGCAACTACCGGTGTTCTCCATATGGATGACGCTTGATATTGCTGTAACATGGCGCAAACAAAGAAACGAAAGATGGCAACAAGCACAGAGCGGTTACCAACTTTAGTGGCAACGAATCAACGACCAGCCAACGTTGGTGGAGGCAAAAATATTAAATTTGGGGCATATATCCACCCGTGTCGTAATCACCGATTGCAAACGGATTTACCAAAATCCACTCTCTATTGTAGTGAAACTTTTAGCCACGGTAGCGTCAATTTACTTGATCGTGAAACAAAAGTGTTGAAACAAATCTGTGAAGCACGAAATATCGTGAGCGGAAGAAAGAGTAAACGATCACTGTCTCTCTCTTCCCATCCCACAATACGGGCTTGCATTGTGACGTCTCTATCACATGTCACGCGGTTGCTCAGAGGCTACTGGACATAGGTGGTTGTAGTATTTGATCAGTGCTTTCGCGATGTACATTTCTGTACAGCATAACGATTCATAGTTTACTCTGTATATAGTTAGCTAATTAGTGTGTCGTAGGCGTGTCTTCCACCTCGATGACAGCTTAACGCGTCCACGTGACGCAAGTATTTGTCGACATTAAATTTACGTCCTCAAAATTACTTCTTAGAAATAACACGGGTCGATATTGTAGGAATAATAAATAACTCATTAGACCCATACAAAACGTTACAAATTAGTACTGTGCCGTAGCGAAGCACGGGTATCAAGCTAGTAATTCATATGTGCAATTGAAAGTGTCCGTTCCTGCTGTTATTTTTTAAATCTTTTCATTGTTTTTGTTTATACTTTCATATTATTTATTGTTTTATTTAGTTTTATTTATTTAGATTTAAAAATTGTGATGCCGTATTTATTTCCCATGTTCAACCATAAATGTGATATTTTTTTGTTATGAATATTGGTAAGGTTTTTGGCAGTTTTCCTCACTCTTGCAACAAATGTTGGTATTCGTTATAATTCTGCCAAATAAAATATTTTTGTTAACTGAATAAATTATTCAAAAATTATTTTATGTCCTCTTGTTTCCTTATCCAAACCTTTTCTATTTGATTATTATGTCAATATTGTATAATATAAATATGTTTGTGTATAAATAATGCCACAAATTATCTAAGCAAGTCTTTACATCGCCTTTTATGATATTGTTAATTATTTATTTGTAATTAATTAATTTGTAACATATTTTCTATTATGTTTAACACTATCTGAGCAGAAGGCCCAACAGAACCCTTTTTCTTCTACAATTAACACGCTCCTTAAGTGAGATTTCAATGCGCATGCGCGAGAAAGCGTCCCCAGGAACATCACTGGCGGTATGTTCAATGGTACTCGTATTTATGCAACCAGTCAGCGAAGCGGTAAACATGGCAGCGGAGACTCTTTTGCTAAATACTTGGGGAGCAAACTTACATTTCATTTTGTCAAATCCGTTCGGCCGTACATGTTTTCAGATAATCTGTAAGCTGCTGTAATGCTTTTATCTTTTTCAATATTCCACAATTGAACAACATCAGCTCATCAAACGATCTTGCCGTCAATTTTGAAATTGTATGTCATTAAATTATTTCTTATACTTTTAAATAAATGTAAGTAATCAAACAGAAAATATATTTTTTGGCCGTTTCTTTCAAAATATGGTTCTTCGATTGAAACCTTCTCCGCTGCTATGCCTGTATTGGCACTTCTCTGATCGGAAACAACCGCTCTAACTCTAAAGTCTGTCTCATAAATGGCATCCAAAATTTCGTCCAGAATTTGTGATAAATCATTTCTTTTAATACCCGATTTTGTACAAAGAAAGCGAGCAGCTGTTTCCAATTGTTGGGTGGAAATCCAAACATTTTTTTATAGCCATTTCATCGAACATAAGAACGCAATTACGGTCAGCTAAATCCATATAGGCTGATTTTATTTTTAAAGCATTAAATAGGGTCGGGCAAATGCCCGGCCAAATGTAAATTTTTCACTTCAACGTCTAAACGTAGCCGGACATGGAAGGTGGAAACCGAGCACGTAACGCATCTTATTATATAGAGCGGGCGAAGTGTAGTCCATTGTTAAACAGAGTTGCCGTTCATTTGTTGAAAAAACTTTCTTTTTTGAAATTGGAAATAATAACATTAACACAAATGTTAGCACATATCCTGACAATTTTTTAGAAATTGCTTTCGTTAGACATGCGTCGTCAATGCAGCTTGACGAAATTTTATCTTTAAGTCTATAGATTGTTTACACTTCGTTCGTAATTGCAAGCGAAGATTATTTGATTTAATCTTCTCTCGCTCTAACAATATTTCGGTTTCCAACAACCGTTGTTCTAGTAGTTCAATGCATTCTTTTGTTGATGGAATAGTATCAGACTGGTAGCTGAAATCGCTGTCGCTATTACAATTAATATCTAATAATTTAGGAACTGCATTATTCCGAAGACGACCGGTCGCCGAAAAATTATCTTTGCACAAATGTCGACTGCAAACATATTTTTTAGTTAACTCTGAGTCTGATAATTCCACCCAATCGTCTAACCCGCAATTCACTAACCATTCTATGCAGCGACCGTTATCTTTAACCGGAAACGTATGAAATGAAGTGCCAGCGGACAGATTGCGGCTTGTTACACCGCAATTTGGGTAAACACACTTCTTATAATGTTTATTACTTTCCCGATTATCTATTTCAAGGCAATAAACCAATAATAAAAGCAGAAGGCGTAAATAAGCAAAGCGGATCTACAAATACGGAAATTGGGTTTAATACTGTGCAAGCGGATCTACAAATTCGCAAATTCGGTTTAATAATGTGCAAACAACTCACCCAGCTGCTGTGGTTCCCTCATAGGTTACGTTTGCTACGAAACGTGCCCTCGTGTAAAGAACATAAATAATTGAAATACAATTCGCGCCTTGTAGATAGAAAATACTATCGCTGAAGCTAGTGTCAATTCTCAGCACACGCAGCGTTGCGATCTGATTCCACACCCGGCTGGTAACGTTGGATGTGACATGGAAATGGAAAGGGGGCTCTAAAGCCCCCGATCGTGAGACAAAATAATGCATTGGATGAGCGGTCTTTGCTATACCTCGTCGGTGACCGCATATTTAGCATCGAACTCCATTGGAGTTCTCGAGGTGGGGGAAACCTCGGCAAGTATGCGTGCCGTGTCCGTGACCGCTGCGCGCGCACCGTACGTAGACAAGGAAGGAGCTATGCTTTTCGTCTTTCTTCTACCAATGCTGGGTAAAATGACGTCAGAAGCTGCGCGCGCACCGATGGAGGACAAGGAAGGAGCTATGCTTCTCGTCTTCTTTCTACCAATGTAGATTAAAATGATGTCAGAAGCTGCGCGCGCACCGTCGAGGACAAGGAAGGAGCTATGCTTCTCGTCTTTATTCTACCAATGTAGAGTAAAAGGACGTCAGAAGCTGCGCGCGCACCCAATAGAAAGGGGCACAAAATTATGCTCCGTCTTCTTTCCACCACGATCGCACGCACGTGCTTCGTTCGGCATGCGACAACGGTACCGAATTTACCTTTCGGCTGAGCGTTGAGCCGGCTGAAATTGTCAAAAATGCACTTGTACCAAATTTATCTCGCAATGCGTAATTCGATAGGGGATCAAAAGAAAACACTCTGTGCCAAGTTTCAAACCTCTATCTCCATCAGAAGGGTAGTTATAGGGGTAATAAACAAATCAGTTTTTGACACATTTTTCGTATTTAGCGGTGCGGAAAAATTCTGAAAAAATGGAGAATATTCAGAACATGTGAATTTATGGTTGGGAATTTTTGCAGATTTTTGTCTAGCAAATCCTAAGCATAAAAAATCAAAAACCTCCCAAAAACACGAAAAATTCCAATTACGTGTTGCAGTTTCCGACCCACAGAATTTTTATAAATTCTGCAGTGAAGTATCGGCATAAGTAGTACCACCAAGTTTTTTTAGATGTTTTGGTAATGTGCGTCGTAGTTCAAATAAATAAAAACCGATATTTTCGACATATTTCGTGTAATAACTTATTGAATACTTAAAATAATTGCGTTTTCTTAATATTGTCAGTGAGTTATACCATGTTCTATGTTTTTGCATGCAAGAGAGCAATGTACAAGTAAAGGGAATTAAGTTATTTCGAGTTTATTGAAAGTATGTGTGCACCGTACTTTGAAAAATATTCAACAATAACCCAACAGCACGAGTAGCTCGTTGGTTAAGCTACACCCGTCTGTGACATCCTTGGACACTTTTGTCGGACGTTCGCGCCCAGGAAGGGGATCACCTTTTTTCTTTCTTTCTAACAACTACACGACCGTAAGCGATATTCACTTACAAATATTTTAAACATACTTCTATAATATTTAACTGTATTGTGTAGGAAATATGTATGCACGCATTGCATTATTTATGTGATCTTTACTTATATTTGATCACCCAATGCAGCTTCCAATGCGTGTAATGCATTCGAACACAGGAACATTCTACGAATCCGCTAGTATAAGTATTTTATTCCCCAAATATAAATTTTCACGTGGTCTTCCACGCCACCTATGAGGTGCCACGACTAGCGCGTTCGGTTTTTTTATTGTGGACCTTCGCCAGTAGTCCTATTGTACCACATTTTTAATTTATTAAATTACAGTGCTGATGGGATACGTGTAAAGAAAAGCATATTTTCAACACGTGACAGCAGTCACCACACGACAGATTTCTTAAACGTAAAGACATGCGGTCTCACACAAGTAAGGCCAGACCAATTTTTGCTGTACCTCTCCTGTTCGGAGAGATACGGTCTGACGCAAGTGAGGCCAGACCAATTTTTGCTGTACCTCTCCTATTCGGAGAGGTTCGGTCTGACACAAGTGAGGCCAGACCAATTTTTTTTTTTGTTTGGACTAGTATTTACCATAAAATAAACTATTCTATGGTACACATTAGTCTTATACATTATGAGACGAGCAGGGAGTAGCAATGTCTGCTGCATGTTCTGTGACTATTTTATGGGAACATGCAGGATATAAAGTTTTACTTGACATGAGAGACAAATGTCTCTCAGTGACATCTAACTTCTTAGCAGTTTCCCTTCTCGCCTTTAATGCCGACTTTACAACACAAGTGGCATTTACATTAGCGGACGACAATTTGTTCCTTTTTTTTGTTTTTAAATCTGTCAAGAGGGAAAAGATTCTTTCCGAATCAGCATTTGAATTCGGGAGGGACCTTACAGCATTTACAAGACACTGCAAATTGGGATATTGACGAAGGCGGAAAATTTGTTCCCACATTTCGTCAAAACTAAATCATAAGAAGTAATTTTTCTGTTGCTTCAAAATGTTCATACAAAGCGAACCATTCCGATCTTAGACCATTGTTATCAAAGCCTCTCAAAGTTTCGGCGACAAAAGAAACATCAATAAATGATATTTCTCTGTTCATATCGCGCAAAGTTGTTTCGAGTTCAAAAACTTTCAACTTTGATAAAAATGCGTCTTTTATCGGTAACCTAGTGCGAATGTCCTGAGCGGCACTCATATAAAATTGCAAACAATTCTGTCGAATGTTTGTAACTATAGCTGTGTGCCCTTCTGATGACAATTCGTTTAAGTACTCTTCACATTCTATTCCTAATCTGCTAAGGGTTTAATATTTTCAAGATTTGAATAATCTACGTTACTGCTACAATCTTTCAAAAGCTCTGGTTTCAGAAACTGCTGAGAAACTATATGCAATAATTGCAATGATTTGGTTTGCAGTAACTGAATTATGGTTTCCACAGCTTGGAAAAAGATTGTAAATGTATTGAAATAATGCAAAATATAATTTAGGAATAGAAGGTAGGCTTTCAAATCAGGATCTTGTATAGTTAACAGTAACTGCTCTGAGGTTTTCGTTTTATCATTACTATTGACAGTTATCAAAAAGTATTCGATATTTTCCCAAGTTTCTAAAAGTCTTGAGATACATTAGTGCCGTGAAAGCCATCGTGTTTCGGCTAATTTCAGAATCTTACGGTTCGATTTCTGACAATCGGCAAAAATAACAGATCACTTTGGACTACAGTTTGTAACCCGTGACTGGTCACTTCTCCCTCGGATGCAACGGAAGGCTTACTCAGAAGGAGTATGCGTACCCTGAGGTTGTATCCGAGGTTAAACAAAAATAAGTATGTAGATATATAAGAAAATAGTCGTCACGTAACTAATATATGGGCACGTGTGATAATGCCCGTGGATTCGAACCACTAGGCGACGAGAGGTTGTGTAGTAAGTGGGTCGGTATGGTAGCTGGTAAAATGCGTATATATTCTGTGAAGAGTTATGCCGTGTTACAGGAGATGTACAAACGCGTAAGTATGCGTAGTGCAATACGTGCGACAAGCCGTACGTATTGCTATTCGGCGATGTTTATATGATCTCTACACAGAGATGCACGCGATGTAGTCGTACGCGCTATACGTATATGTCAGAGTATTTACATTCAGATATTGCACACACAGGCGCACGTGTATTGCCGGGAACTTCGGACGTTGGCTTGAAGAGCCGTACACAGCTGTTCCTATATATAGATATATATAATACGCGACGGTGTTTGTCCCGAATTAGGAAAGCCTGGGCGTTAGGTGCGAATATCGGAAGAGCAGAGGGCTTTACCGATGAGTCGCTATAACGCGGCGTCAATCAGGATATTCCCTCCGAGGTGGCCTAGTATCCATACGAGTCTTTGCAAGAGTACATTTGTTTTGTACCCGTGAACACTTCGGTCACAACAACGACCAGTCGGCGGGGGATACAGCCAAGTACCAGCCGTGCAACCAGACAGTTTTACCTTGATATCACAGGTCACGTTAATTTAATATGTGACTTGGACTTAGGCCAATACAAACTATGATTCTACTGCAAATGTTTCTTTACAATTCTTACTACGAGAACACTTCGGCGAAGGAATCTAACCAGACGGCGGGGGACACAACCAAGTGCCAGCCGTGCATCCAATCTACCAGCCGTTAGATATCTCGTAGTGCTTTTGATTTAAGCAAACTGCCTCCTGTGGACTAGGTCTTTGCAAAAGGGGACCCGCAATTACGCAAGGCCAGCAAATGCGCCGATCGTCCACCCGAAGGGTAACGCACTGCGAGGAGTCGGGTAGGCCGAAGACGGACAGCAAGGGGTACAGTTAAGTACCGGTCGAGTGTCTTAGTCAGGCACCTTATTCCTCCGTGGATCTAATATAAATATCCTTACTTTCTACTCATTGGACATATCCTGAGGAAACGCCACGCTAATTCTGCGTAGTTGTTCCTCGATTAAGGGAGTCAGCTTGCAGGATGTTACATTCGTGAATTTAACGTGACGGAGTGTGAGCTTAACCCTTTTTGGAACTAAGTGAAAATTGAGAACACGTTCGTTACTTCGTGAATCCCCGAATACTCACCCAGACTTTCCTGGGACGCTCGACGTCTGTTAAAACCGTAATGTAAAGTCGAATCCCGTGCTTTTTGAGTATACTGTGCGTATGCTCGACGTATGCCGATAATCGTAGGCTAGCGAATTTAGGATGGGTCGTTTCTTTCGTGGCGAGGGTGGCTAGTCCTCTGAACTCAAGATATGACAAATTACTGGTGCTTTCGCGGGGTTTATATATATGTACTGACGCTATTCCATCAGTGAGAGGGAGGTGTCCATCTACTGGTGGGCGCACTGTAGTGTACGAGAAAGGGTATCCCTCTACTGGGCGTCCGGTATATGACTTTGGGTACATGCGCGTACACGGTGTTTACGTGCTGACGTAACCGTCCCAAAAATACGGTTACAAGTTAACAAAGTTCGTTATTTGCTTTACAAAGTCCTCACATTTACCTGGAATCATCTTGCATGCAGTATTGGCGACTAACGCTACGGAATGGCATGGACATGGCAATGTTTTAACATGTCCAGACTTTTCCTCTAGCTTTTTTTTAAATGATGATTTTTTTCCTGTCATAACGCTTGCATTGTCGCATGACAGGGCAACAATATTTGAAAATGGAATTTCTAATCTATATATTTCGTTTCGAAATGCTTCAAACAATTGGTCGGCGCCACAATTTCTTGCATCAAGATCGATCAATTTCAGTAATTGTGAGACAATATGTGAAGTGTCAGGATCAACATATCGAACATGAAACGTCATCCATTTCGAATTACAAATATCTGATGTTTCATCAATAAAAACACTGAATTTAGTATTCTGAAGTATGATCGCAACACGTTCAGTTTCAACCGGACAGATGACGTTTGAAATAATATTTTTACATTTTGTTTCCCCCATTGTCATACTTTGCAATATGTCAGAATCTTTTCCCACGGTTTGAAAGAAAGTTAGTAATTCAGATGCTGTTGAAAACGCAATATTCTTTTCTGCGATCAACATAGCGAATTGAATTTCTGCTTTCTTCTTTCGCATGTCAAAACGTACATTACTGTCGCCCGTCATATAAACATCTTTGTCTGTACCTTTTTTTTCTAAACATGCTTGTTCTTTTGCCAGATGCATTGCGGATTCTGCATGCCGATAAATGGCAACCACTCTTGCAATTATTTCTATTTCACAATATCGGCAAAAAGCTAATGTCGAGTCGTTTGATACTTCGCATAGCCATGGTTGAAATGTTACAATTTCTAACCATTGCTTACGAAATTTTTGTATGACTGGGCAAGTTTTTGCCGAATTATTACTGCTTATGTTCACAACTAAATTTTCTTTTATATTTGTTGTGTGACTCTGAGAATCCGCATGTCTGGAAATATTCGTGTCACATGACAAATTTTTCTGACATACAATACAATGAAATAAATTATCATTTAATGGTACTTTGCGTACCCAAGAACTGTCGCGAAGCCATGTGTCACAAAATTTTCGCTTTTGCCTGCTTCTTAGCGAATCACTCATCATCGAAGTGTAAATTAAAAAAGAAGGTAAATGTTTGGATTAGGGGCCTCCTCCCCGATTTTGATGACCTTGAAATATGTTGTCAAGTGCAACATTCTGAACAACTTTTCCCTATACATGTAGCCGTCGCTCTCCCTTCGTTTCGGAGATATAGGCCTAAATATGTCCATTATTTGAAACTCGCGTATGAAAGATTTCAAGCTGTTTTGGAGTATGTTTTGAGTTACGGTAGAGGGGTTGGTAGTAGTAACGGTGGAAAGTACATCGGTGACGCGCCTTCGGCGCGAAACTAATATATACATCCCTATTTCTGGGATAGAACTTTGCAATGAAAAGTCCCTGTGCGTGGAAAGTACATCGATGACGCGTCTTCGGCTCGAAACTAATATATATCATATTACCCCGATGTACTTTCCACGCACAGGTACTTCTCATTGCAACGTTCTATTCCAGAAATAGGGATGTATATTTTAGTTTCGCGCCGAAGGCGCGTCACCGATGTACTTTCCACCGCAACTACGCTACGTTGTGGAATGATAAACATAAACATTCCGAGGTCGAGCCTACACCGAGCCCCTCTCCGCAACCCAAAACATACTCCAAAACAGCTTGAAATCTTTCATACGCCAGTTTCAAATATTGGAATTATTTAGGCCTATATCTCCGAAACGAAGGGTGAGCGACGGCAACATGTATAGGAAAAAGTTGTTCAGAATGTTGCCCTTGACAACATATTTCAAGGTCATCAAAATCGGGGAGGAGGCCCCTAATCCAAACATTTACCAAAAAGAACCTAACAGAAATGTATTGTAACAATAAAACTAATATAAATAATAAGCCACAACTAATGTTACGAAAAGCAAGAAAAAGCAACAAAGAAATAATTGATACAGAAAGAAAATTAATTTGCGCAAACTACCCTACAGTTAGTACAAGCACTACCGACTACAGAATAAACGTACTCACGTGCCACGTGCAGACAAACGCTCCTGCGCGACTGACTTATCCTTATAAACGTAAACAACCGAAGAAAGCAGTCGTTACCACACACCGAAACTTCCGAAAGTATTGCAGTATGTGTGTGTTTTCATGTAATGGAATATAGGAACGAGCGCGTCCGTTGCCGGGTCCCTCCATCCACACGCACACGCACACTCTGCTACAGTTACAAAGTAGGCAATCGTTCGCGACAGCGGACCGCGTGTCAGTCTCGCACGACATATTACAGACGAAGGATGATGGCCTCCACTGTGTCCGGTAAGTAATGCATATATCATTACAATTCTTCTTTCATTTTCATACAATTAAGGTGACCAATCATCGTCCTTAAGGAAGGACAATCCTTCTTTTGTAAGTTCTGTCCTTCCTCCAAAAGTATCCTCCCACATGTCCTCCTATTTGATGTCTGAAGACTAATCTATAAATCTCTGTATTCGATCGATGCAGAGTCGATCCGTTGTGTGTGATTCACGCTATTTTTTTCTTCAATTTATTTGTGTCCTTTTCATTGTATACAAGTTGGTCACCTTAATGTAATGAATGCTTGTATTTCTAACCGAAATATAATCGAATTTATGTGTCGCTTTCTTTCTTCTCGCAGAAACAGAACAACAGAAAGCGCGAGAGGGTGGGACGGGGGGCGGGGGGGACCACCAGCTACAGCAGCCCCTGCCGCAACCTTCCAATACTCTGGAGCCCGGGTTGCTTGCCTTCCTGCAATGCTTGCAACTGCAGCAGTTGCAGCAGCAGCAATTTCTGCAGCAGCAGGGGCAGGAACGACTGAACCTACTGCAGCAGTTGCATTTGCAGCCCGAGCAGCATCTGCAACTGCTACAGCATATACAATCGCTGCCGCAACAGCCATACCACCAACAGCTGCAACTGCTGCAGCAAGAACAACAGCGGCAGCAACAACAGCCGCAACAGCAGCACCAACCACAGCAGCAACAACCGCCGCTACAGCAGCAGCAGCAGCAACAACCCAAACAGCAGCAACCAAAAAGAAAAAGTAAATATAATATCAATACTTACCGTATTATTATTGCATTAGCGGCCCATGCACGAGCAAGCTCGATGACGATTAGGCTACATGAGTCGAAATTACATAGTATCTATTATAGATGTGTTTCATTTATTATATGTGTGTACCTTTATGTTCTAGGGAAGAAAAGGAAGGGAGCCGGCGCCCTGAAGGCCGCATGGCAAAACAAGCGGGGAGGCCGAGGGGGTGGCCGAGATGGTGGCCGAGGTGGTGGCCGAGGTGGTAGCGCATCCACGTACATATACCAGTACTGCAAATAAAAAATTGATCTAAATCGCTTTTTCTTATTCCTTTATAAAAAGTCAATATACCTACACCATTCCTTAAAACATATCCCATCACGACTGTAATTTAATAAATTAAAAATGTGGTACAATAGGGCTACCGGCGAAGGTCCACAATAAAAAACTGAACGCGCTAGTCGTGGCACCTCATGGGTGGCGTGGAAGACCACGTGAAAATGTATATTTGGGGAATAAAATACTTATACTAGCAGATTCGTAGAATGTTCCTGTGTTCGAATGCATTGCACGCATTGGAAGCTGCATTGGGTGATAAAATATAAGCGAAGATCAGATAAATAATGCAATGCGTGCATACATATTTCCTACACGATACAGTTAAATATTATAGAAGTATGTTTAAAATATTTGTAAGTGAATATCCCTTACCGTCGTGTAGTTGTTAGAAAGAAGAAAAAAAGGTGACCCCCTTCCTGGGCGCGAACATTCGACAAAAGTGTCCAAGGATGTCACAGACGGGTGTAGCTTAACCAACGAGCTACTCGTGCTGTTGGGTTATTGTTGAATATTTGTCAAAGTACGGTGCACACATACTTTCAATAAACTCGAAATAACTTAATTCCCTTTATTTGTACATTGCTCCCATGCCTGCAAAAACATAGTGCATGGTATAACTCACTGACAATATCAAGAAAACGCAATTATTTTAAGTATTCAATAAGTTATTACACGAAATATGTCGTAAATATCGGTTTTTATTTATTTGAACAACGACGCACATTACCAAAAAATCTAAAAAAAATTGGTGGTACTACTTATGCCCATACTTCACTACAGAATTTATAAAAATTCTGTGGGTCGGAAACTGCAACACGTAATTGGAATTTTTCGTATTTCTGAATATTCTCAATTTTTTTTCAGAATTTTTCCGCACCGCTAAATACGAAAAATGTGTCAAAACCTGATTTTTTTATTTCCCCTATAACTACCCTTCTGATGGAGATAGAGGGTTGAAACTTGGCACAGAGCGTTTTCTTTTGATCCCCAATCAAATTGACGCCTTGCGAGATAAATTTGGTACAAGTGCATTTTTGACAATTTCAGCCGGCTCAACGCTCGGCCGAAAGGTAAATTCGATACCGCTGTCGCATGCCGAACGAAGCACGTGGGTGCGATCGTGGTGGAAAGAAGACGGAGCATAATTTTGTGCCCCTTTCTATTGGGTGAACGCGCAGCTTCTGACGTCATTTTACTCTACATTGGTAGAAAGAAGACGAGAAGCATAGCTTCTTCCTTGTTCTCGACGGTGCGCGCGCAGCTTCTGACGTCATTTTACTCTACATTGGTAGAAAGAAGACGAGAAGCATAGCTCCTTCCTTGTCTACGTACGGTGCGCGCGCAGAGCTCACGGATTACGGCACACACACAACTCTCGCCTTCCCCCACGCGTGCCGCAATGCGGCAGGATGCTATTTCTGAGATCACTGGCTACACGCGGTCTCCTTTCCCCCAACGTGCCGTGAACGCTGCGCGCGCCGCTTGCACGACCCAGCAGAAAGAAGGACGGAACCACGGTTCCGTCTCCTATGCACCAATGTACCATGAGAAAGAAGGACGGGAACATGTTCCGTTTCCTTTCCTCCAACGTGCCGTGAAGAAGAACGATGGGTGCGCGTTCCGTCTCCTTTCCACCAAATCGCGCGTCGCGTGCTTCGTTGCACGTGCGACTGCGATGCTGAAATGTACTTCGCATTACAATCTTCAAGTCCCCTGTCAGTTTTATTTTTATCCAACAATACATTTTTTCTTCTTACTACGTGCATTTCTATTTAACCCGTTTCCAAAATGTATTTTTACTGCAATAGTGTTAATGCACTGATAATAATAAATTATTTTTAACGCATATGCTAACTTACAGGGGATTGCGTGAAATATGTAAGATTACTAAATATACGCGCTCAACCAAACATCGAAGTATATGTTTTGGATTCTAATGTTACGGCAAAGTACCTCAGGTAGAAGGTGCTCAAGACCAGGAGGCGATTATTTCTATGACACTAACATTTATATGAGGGTCTTGCTTTTCAAAATTTTAGCCTCATCGATTTGTTTTTCCAGTAAAAAATGGTTGCACTGTTAATTGAAGTGCTCGCGTAGATGTTAAGCGAGAGGATAGTGGACGGGTGAGTGGCAAGTAAGCGCAGGCAGTTGAAGTTATAAAAAACACGATAGTCTATTTATTTAACACACTAAATAACAGTTATTTACACACTGAGTGAACCCGTGTTGAGTTGCACCGTACGAGAAGTAATAATGAAAGAAAAGAGTAGATGTGAAACCGTCCGAAATGAGAAACCAGATCTTGCACAAGAAGTAGTGAGGTCCGCGCGATACAATAGTTGCGAGGTGAGTGAGAATAAAAGGCGGGCGCCGGAAGCGCACCGGCTCGTCACGTGAGTTCTCGAAAGCAATCGATTAGATCTATGGTGATCGCTGATAGGTGGACAAGTTATCGATTCGAGATCTCGCATGATTAATGAGAGTGAAGTGAGGTGATGTTTTGACGGTAACATAGATTTCTCTGACATTTCCGCCCGCCATCAGCGAGTGCGCTGATGTAATTGAAGTTGATGTCCAGGTGTAAGTTGGATCACCCCGTTTGGTGAAGTGGGAGTGGCACTAGGATTGCAATCGGCCGCATGAGAGTGGCTGTTGCCGTCTTGATGGTCAGTACCCTGGTGAGACCGTCCTTCCCTGGATGGAGTGTGATGACCCGTGCTAGCGGCTATTTGGATGGTGGGAGTCTCTCATTGGTGATGAGCACGAGTGAACCCACCTTGATATCATTGGAGGGATGATGCCACTTGGAGATTGATTGCTGCCGTTGTAGGTAGTGAGCTGACCATTGATTCCAGAATTGTTGAAGTTTTTGTTGAAGTAGTTGCCATCTAGAGAGCCGACCGATTTTCACATCGTCGAGTGACGGTTCAGGCAGGGTTGTAAGCGCACCGCCTGAGAGAAAATGGCCTGGTGTGAGTGCTGAGATGTCGGCAGGGTCGTCGCTGAACGCCTCCAGTGGTCTTTAATTTTAGACAGCTTCTATTTGAGTGAGCACCGTGGTGAGCTCCTCAAATGTGAGCAAGGTGTCGCCCACCGTGCGACGGAGGTGAAACTTCATGGACTTCACCACCGCTTCCCATTTGCCACCCATGTGTGGCGCTGCAGGTGGGTTGAAGTTCCATTGAGTTCTGTCCCTTGACAGAATTGAAGTGATGGCCTGATGTTCGCGAGTGCTCTGGATGAATAACTTCTGGAGGCTGGTGTCTGCACCGATGAAATTGGTGCCACAATCAAACGGTCCACGTGTGTGAAATGCCCCGTCGTGAGGTGAACCGGCGGTAAGCGGCAATGAATCCTTCCGTGGAATAGTCGCTCACCGTCTCAAGGTGGACTGCTGAAGTGCTAAAACAAACAAAAATGCAGATCCACCCCCTTTAAAGTTTTCGCGCCGCGACCCTTCCAAGTCTTCATGGAGTATGGCCCGGCGTAGTCCACACCCGTGTGGTGGAAAGCTCGAGATGGTGAGACGCGTGACTCTGGCAGCTGGCCCATAAGATGTTGGGCTCTCTGTCGTGCATAGGGCATGCACCGAAGGATATGGGACTTTACTGGCGCCCTGCCTCCAATAATCCAATAAGATTGTCGTACAGTTGCCAGAGTCAGTTGAGTACCGCCATGGAGAGTGCGTTGATGTTCGTCGTCTATAACCAGCGACGATAGTCTTGAATGGCGAGGTAGTATGACTGGGTGCTTTTCGTCGTGGCTGAGTGCTGACATGTTGAGCCGGCCACCGACTCGTATGACTCCTTGATGATCCAGGAATGCATTAAGGCGGTTGAATGGGTGATTCTTTGGCAATGTTCCATGTGAGCTAAGCGTCCTCAGTTCATGTGAAAAAAATGCCGCTTGAGTTGACTTAATCCAAAATATCCGAGCTCTTTCCATGTCAGCAGATTGAAGTGACATGATTGGTGATGAGTCTGAAGTTCCCTTGAATTTTGAAAGTGCTCTGAAGCAAATAGCTGTGAGTCGAAGTAGTTTGTGAAGTGAAGAGTATTTGTAGATGAAGTCCCAATGGTAGTCGATTTTGGGCGCGGCTGCCGTAAGTGAAATGCCTGGACGAGCTTCTAGTGCACATGAGTCGTCCAATTCCGTCGGTTGAGGTGGCCATGAGGCTGGTGATTGTGTTATCCATGGTGGTCCCGTCCACCATAGGGCATGCCTTTCGAGTTCCTTTGTAGTTACGCCCCGCGAAGCTCAATCAGCTGGGTTTGATGTTCCCGGTACATGTCTCCAATGACCAGTTGGAGTGAGTTCTTGAATCTGTGTTACTCTGATCCGTACAAAATCCTTCCACCGTGATGGGTGAGTCTTGATCCATGTGAGGGTGGCTTGTGAATCCGTCCACATGTGAATATCCGTAATTTTGTATTGTAGTGTGGCTGTGACGTACTTCACGAGTTTTTAAAGTAGCAGCGCTGCTGAGAGTTCTAATCTCGGGATAGTGAGTGTCTTGATTGGAGCTACTTTAGTTTTTGATGTGACGAGTGAAGCCTTGGCGCCTGTGGACGGTGAAGTTGTCACAATGTACACCACAGTTGACGTTACGAGTTGCGATGCATCAGAGAAACCGTGAATTTCAACCGTGGAGTCCGTGTAAGTGTGAAACCACAGTGGTATTGAGAGCTTGGGCAAGCATTTGAAGTCTTCTCCGATAGCCAACCATCGTGTTGAAATTCTGACCGGTAATTGGTCATCCCAGTTGAGTTTGTGCAACCAGAGTTCTTGGAGAAGCATTTTTGCTCTGATCACAACAGGTGAAATGAAGCCGAGTGGATCAAATATCTGTGCCACTTCATATAGGACGTGTCCCTTTGTAAGTGCTCCCGCATGGTCTTGAAGTTGTGGAAAGAAGGTGAAGTTGTCAGTTTGAGGGTGCCACCGTAATCTGAGTATTTTGGTCGCGCAGTCGTCGAGAGATATTGATGTTGATGCTTCATTTGAAAAAGTTGCCTTGCGGAGATCGTGACTTCTTGAGTGCCACTTTGCCAAAGGAAATCCGCCCGCGTTACACAATCCCGTTAATTGTTTAGCAACCCGTTTGTGTTGACGCATTGAATCCGCATCCCCGAATATGTCGTCAGCGTATCTTCCTTTCGTGATTGATGGTAAGGCAAGTGGATAGTGTTGGCCCTCGTCTTCAGCCAACTGCATGAGTGTCCTTATCGCCAAAAATGGAGCTGCTTTTGTTCCGTATGTGACCGTGGTGAGGTGGTATGGAGTTTCATTGAAGTTCTCATCAATCCATAATATTCGCTGCAGATCCTAATCATCCTTGTTTACCCGTATCTGCCTGTACATTTTGGTGATTTCAGTTGCGAATATGTGACGGTGATGTCTGATCCAAGTGAGCACATCCGTGACGTCCAGCAGTAGATTTGCACCTGTATACATGAGGTCATTCAGAGATTTCCCAGATGATGTGGAACTTGAGCCATTGAAGACAACCTGTAGTTTTGTTGTGGTGCTGTCAGGCCTTAGGACTCCGTGGTGAGGCAAATAATATGGTTGAAGTGAAACCTGAGTCAACGTGACACCATGTGAAACACTCAACCCTCCTGAAGCCGAAGCTTCCTGTGCCAAGGTCATCTCGCTGGTAACACTGCCAACATCAGGCTTTCCTTGTTGAGTTATGCGTGTTGAGTTGCCTGCCACTTGTTGCATGTGTCCAAGTTTTTCATATTCCCTCATGAATGAAGTGTACCTTTGTTTATACGTGTCATCTCTTGAGAATTTCCTTAAAGTGCGTTGAAGGCACTGATGTGCCGTTGAATGTGAGTTTCCCAAGAGTGATGTTGGAGTTTTAATGGTATACGCACAGTATACCGTCCAGATGTGTCACGAGAGTGAGTTGAATTGAAGTGATCCTCACACTTTTGCTCCTCAGGTGTCAGTTTGTTGACGTTGTCTATCTACGTTGCACTGACACATGGTAAGTAAGAGATGATACTGCTGGAGCTGATGACACTTGGCCCGTAATAAGCCATTCAAATATTGAGTGTTGTGCTATTGGCATTGAGGGATCGCCCTTGATGAAGTCAGGCAAAATGATTTAACCATAGAAGTTTGCTCCTAAAACTATGTCAATTTTGCGTGGTGTGGTGAAACCTGGATCTGCCAGCTGCAGGTTCTTGATGTGAGACCATGAGTGACTCAGAGGCTGGAATGATGGCAGTACTGACGTCACATTCTTTAATATGTGTGCTCTCACCGTGACAGTTTCCTTGCTGTCAATTGACTGCAGCTTGAGTGACACCACGCCTCTTGTTTCTGCTGATTTTGTTCCACCAATGCCAAGGATGGAGATTGACGAGTGTTGACGTGGTACGTTGAGGTCCTTTATGAGTTTCTCCGTGACAAAGAAGAGCTCTGATCCAGGATCTATTAACAGACGAGTAATTTGATTGCATACCGTGGAGTGCACCGTGGCTATTACTGTGGCGAGCATCGATGAGTCCGTTCCTGTGACGTGCACTGAATTCTTCATTGTAACGTGCTGATTGTTGATATCCCTGGTGACGTGCTCCGTTTCTTGAGGTGACGTGAGTTGCTTGACGACTGCACCGAAATCTTATTGACGTGCTGAGGTGTTTGGCCGTGTTGAGGAGGTGGATGAGGTTGTTCCATGGTAGGCGTTATCGTGCAGCATAGTGTGGTGCCTGCCAGAGCAACTTGCACAGCTCATGGCGTTGCGACAGGCAGCCACACTGTGCCGCCCCAGGCAGTTGAAACATAGCTGCTTCGCAACGACTATTGCCCGGCGTTGAGTGACTCCGAGATTACGGAACTTTTCGCACCTCACCATGAAGTGCTCTTCATTGCAGCAATCACATACGTATTTTGATGACGTTGGCTCTTGCCGTGGTTGACCTGCAGGCGTTGAGGTGCTCGTGGTATGTGATGTCCGCCATGGTTGCTGCTGCTGTGAGGTGGAGCCTTCGACCCTCTCGAGTGCCCGCGCTTGAGCGCGTATGAAGTCCTCCAATTTTGTGAATGTGGGATATTTCGTGAGTTCCCCGGTGAAGTTTCCCACTGTTCATACGTCGGCCGATCGAGCTGCGTGGTGAGTTGGTGAACTAGGATGCAGTCACCGAGATCGTCCACTTCGAGTGACTGCAGAGCCGTCCGTGCTTCCGCCGTTCGTGAGATGAGTCTTTTTGCCGTTCCTTGAATTGTGCTCCATTGCATGAGGTGGGTGAGTTGGGAGTCGATCAGCAACCTCCTGTTGCGGTATCTCCGTTCCAGCAGCTCCCACGCTGGTTGAAATGATGTGGCGCTAACAGGGAGGTTGGCTACGACCGAGGCTGGTTCTCCGACCGAGCAGCCACGGAGGTAGTGGAAACGTGCAATGTCACTCAACTTGGGGTTGTTGGTGACAAGTTGAGGGAAGAGATCTGAGAATGAGGGCCATTCCTTGTAATCGCCCTTGAATGTGAGCTGGGTGATGTCCGGGAGTCGTGTGTGCAGTGTTTTCGTGTTTACTCGTGTCTCCGTGTGAGATGCCACCGTGAGTGCCCGTTTAAGTTATAACAGGTGGAGCCGCGCCGTCCTGTATGATTTGGCCTCCCTGCCGTGTGAGTTCTCCTTAAAGTAGGGATGATCGAGGTGTCGGGCCGGCCAGTTGAGTTCAAAGTAGGTGTGCTGCTCCGCAAATTTGATGTGCGTCCGTTCCAATTGTTGAGCCATGAAGTCGACTTCGTCCAGATCGTAGATGGCGAGATTATTGGGATCTATTTCCAAGATAGTTTCAATTTCACTCAGTCGGCGCTGTTGAGTGAAGGCCATAATTGTGAGTTCCTTGGGGAGTGCTGCCGGTGATGTGTTCCGTGTGATGGGCGGTTTTGAAGTGCCGGTTTTACGTGAGGAGTGCGCCGTTGCGCCATCTTTCGGCGGAGCGAGTGATACTGCCGGTGTTGTGATGACAGGAGCGGTGGGAGGGGGCTGTTCGTCCTCAACCACCTCGTGGCTCGCACATGGCTGTTCTTCTTTGTCATCGGCCATCTTGCTCGGCGATTTGAAGTGTAGCCGTTTCCTCTTGAGCACTGCACTAACTTGCACTCACTATTTCGCGATAGCCACCGATTCCACTATCCGGCTCGAAGGACTAGAATGTTTGTTAATTGAAGTGCTCGCGTAGATGTTAAGCGAGAGGATAGTGGACGGGTGAGTGGCACGTAAGCGCAGGCGGTTGCAGTTATAAAAAACACGATAGTCTATTTATTTAACACACTAAATGACAGTTATTTACACACTGAGTGAACCCGTGTTGAGTTGCACCGTACGAGAAGTAATAATGAAAGAAAAGAGTAGATGTGAAACCGTCCAAAATGAGAAATGTTAGATCTTGCACAAGAAGTAGTGAGGTCCGCGCGATACAATGGTTGCGAGGTGAGTGAGAATAAAAGGCGGGGGCCGGAAGCGCACCGGCTCGTCACGTGAGTTCTCGAAAGCAATCGATTAGATCTATGGTGAGCGTTGATAGGTGGACAAGTTATCGATTGGAGATCTCGCATGCTTAATGAGTGTGAAGTGAGGTGATGTTTTGACGGTAACACAGATTTCTCTGACATGCACATTTGAAGAGTTTTGATAAAATTCGACTACATTTATTTGAAACGCGGACCCTACATTTTACAATACTTAACTTATAGTAGGGAAGGGACAGACATACATACATACATTGTTAAAGCCTTAACATACGTGGTCGAGGGTGTAAGTCTCTACCGCGGAGAATGCTACACGCAGGCTCGCACATGGCCGTCGCTCGGCCGGCAAATGACGCCGCGTTACGTCATAGTGACGCAAGGCTCCGCTAGCGCGCGCTCTTGAAAATTAGTAGTTCTGTCGCAAGGCGGCGACTCTCAGAATTGAATGTGGGCAATGTGGCCCCAATCTCTAACATACATACATAGACATATGTATATATATTAAAAACGTTTATTAGTTTTTTACGTAACAATTAATATTTGAGCGGAATATTAATCCGCCCCCACGCCGTCCGCCGCGCCGGCCCCTGTTGCCCCCACGATTACCCCTGCCTCGGCCTCTAAAGTGGCTCTCCTTCCACAGGGCCTTACTGCGGCCCTTCCCATTTTTCTTTCTTTCTAAAAAAGAAATATACATACATAGATGTAATTAATGAAATAACATTACATGACACATATTACAGTACCCTCCCGTATAACGCTGTTAATGTGTTACGCGTCGTGTAGAGTCGCGTTATAGGAAATCGTGGTACACGAGAATTTTCGTCGTATAACACAAATAATATAAAGTGACATGTTTGGAATGATGACGATCATGATTATCATTTAGTGAATTTAGTCACTATTGGTCACTGTTCGAGTCGTCCAAAATTACATCCCAACGTTTTCGTTCAATATGAAACAGAAGGAATCGGGAGCGATGAAGCAAACGCACATACAATAAGCCCAGAAGCGGACCTGTGATGTTGCTATGTGGCCAATTCTTATTTCGTCTCGCGTGATTATTTAGGCGCAGGAATAAAACGCACTGTTTCAATAGATATCGCTACGATTATTCACCCGCATGTGCTCACATTCCTATTCAAACCTGTGTTTTATTTCTGCAATAATTGCGCGACAAGAAATCGGAAGTGCACGCTCGGCCTCAAGTAAATCTAATTGTTGAACGGTGGGGATTTTTGCGATGTACGAGAAATCGTGTTACATACGGGGTGTCGAATTGCCTGTATCAATAATGTACTTACTGTATATTTTCTTCTCGCCTGTTGAAACGGGCCCGGCCGCGGACTGCGCCTTTCGTTCTTGCACCGGCTGTGGTTGCGCGGGTTGGGGCGGTGCTTCCGCTCCCTGCGCCTCGGCCTGCGTCTTGGCCTGCGTCTCGGCCTACGTCTCGGCCTGCGTCTCGGCCTGCGGTTCTGTCGGCAATTATACCGGCAATTCTGCCGGCTCTACCTCCATCGGGTATAATTCTGTCGAAATAAAAAAAGCAAGCGATATATACATTTACGTTATGTAATATAAAAAAAAAATAGGTTTTTATGATATGTGTTACTTACGGGACGTTTCTGCTCCTACGTTGAACTCCATCGCCGCGTACGTCTCGTATGCTTGTGTCGAGCCGATTCTGACACTCTGGCTGAGACGCAAGAGTGGCGTAAATAAGAGTAATGGTGGGATTAAGACTGCTGGAGAGTGGGATGGAGCGATTCTATTCGTGGGATTGAAGAAGCGGGATAGTCGACGAATTCAAGCTGTTTGCCCTGCCGCACGTGATATGATACAGTACAACGAATTCATACTTTTTTTATGTATATTTGAATATCTGTAAGGAAATTTGTATACATTTTCATGCTTAATAAAAACGAATGTGAAGCCCGTTTCTCCCCGTCACTGACAGTTTTCAAGAAAACAAGTTTTGATAAAAAATTAAGGTTATTCGACTTACAGTATCGCACTACGTGCAATATGAATTTAACGTAATTTTTATGTCAGAAAAAGGCGTTTGAAAATATTAGGGAATTTGGCATTGCCCTGTAGGTGGCATCTGGTGTGTGCGTATCACATTCGGGTGTCCCCTCTATTACATTTTATGTTTTCTTTTGCGCAATCCGTTTCCGCTACGGCGTGCTTCCCTTCTTCTTCCACGTAACGTCCATGCGTGATGTACGGTCTATACTTATATCCAAATGGTACACCTTTATAATGTTGGCATCCGCAAGCCCAGTGCTAGTTTTTCGGTTTACAAGTTCATACTCTAATAAATGGATCCATGTACTCAGTGATTAAGGTATTATCTTTGATTCTCTGTACGCTACCTATCCTGCTAAGCTCAACATTTTAGAATAAAATCGCGCGTCGACCGAGATCGGGCGGACCGAGCAGTTCGGCGTTTGGTTCAAGGTGGGACGGGGGAGACAAGGTGAGGTAAGGCGCCAGCCTCGGCGGCGATCGCGGTGGAGAGCATGGGGGCGGCCGACCGGGGGTGCTCCACTCCCCTCTTGCTAGACTGTCGACACGTACTGTAACGCCATCTAAAATGAATCCGTGCTAAATGAACTAAAATCCAATATGGCGCCGGAAAGCGGTCAGTTTAAAACACGGTTTAAAGGTATTTTTACTGATAGAAAAATAAAACAGGAAAATAAAAAAACGAATGATTGGATACAAAATACTTATATATTAAAAATTGATACAATTTTTATCGACATTCAATAGAGTATAATTCAAATTGTTGCATTGCATCGTCGGAGGATGTACATTTTAACCTGGAAACAATAAATGAAATTAATAATAAGCAAAGGAATTTAGTGAATTTTAAACGTGTGAACTTAGCTTTTTTTTTTTGAAGGTATCAAGAAGTGCATAAAATGTCCTGTTTAATCCTTCGATATATATTTAAACCTGGAAAAAATAAATGAAATTAATAATAAGCAAAGCAATTTAGTGAATTTTAAACGTGTGAACTTAGCTTTTTTTTGAAGGTATCAAGGTGAAGTGCATAAAATGTCTTGTTTAATATTTGGACGAATATTTTCACCTGAAAACAAAAAATCAAATTAATGATAAGCAAAAAAGTTGAAAGTTAGATATATAATACTACATTTTCCAGCCAAAATTTTATTTGTGTATTTGAGCCATGTGTTTAAATATGTCATTGTGCAACATTTGACGAATGACTCCTTAAAAATCTCCAAATGAAATTGACAGGTAATAACATTAAAATCTAATTGGGCATACAAAATGGTCTCTAAAATATTACAAAAATCAGTTTTCAAAGCGTTAGGGAGAAAGTTTAATTTTAATACAATAAGTGCATCGGCACATATATAACAAAAAAATTGTTGTTTTAAAAAAATTTTGCAAGTATTACAATTCATGAACTCCTCCCGTTTTTCGAAATTCTTAAGCACTAGCCGTATAAATGTATTGTTTCTAACCGATAAACTACGATCTAATTCCATATAATTAATTATATTATTATTGTCATCAATATTGGACACACCGGTATTAGGCACTGACGGTGAATCTAACAGGTGTTTTAAATTAAACTAAATATGGCCAGTGCCTTTGTTTTCGCAATTATAAGATTTTGACCGGCGTGTCGTAATGTTATTTATTAATAACGTTTTAAAAGAGCTAATGAATTCTAAACTTGTAGGTTTCGTATTTCGAAACCCTAGGGATTTAATACACCCAAAAAAATTTTCTAACGGATCTTGATTGATATACCGCGGAAAGAAATATTTAAAACCTTCCCCCTGCAAAAGAGCATTTAACTTTTGGAAACTGATTATTGTTTTGATCCAATTTTGTAAACTGTTGGAATGTCTTTATTTCCTTTTATAACTTAAGCAGGGTGCGTTTAATGCGCAACCCCAGATAATCGTACAAATCAACGCGGATAGCCACACGCGGCAAAGAACAGAACGTGCGCACCATCGGACGCTATCGCCGGAAGAGAAAGAGGCGCGCAAAAACGGAAACGGGTGAACAAACACCACTTCCGCGAATCCCCACGAGGCGGCGCCTTCAAGCAACCGCGCATGCGCACGACCCATGGGATTAGCGCCCATTTCAACATAAACATATAGAACGGGATGTATCCTGTCTTGTGTCCCGGTTGAGAAAATTCATGTTTCTTAGTTTTGTGACGGCTGCCGCCCAAAATTCCGTATGCCCGCTTTTTCTGGTGACGGCCACACGGTACCTTGCTTCCGGTTTCAACGTATGGCCGTTCACCGAATCGAATAAATCATTAAAAAATTTCACTGTTGCGGCAGCCGCTCGTCCTTCTTCTGCGGGCATACTTAACGGTCCTTTTATGGTGTTGATTGGTCCTAAAACACACATTTGATTTTAAAACACCATAAATGTAAAAGTATTCGCTGTTTGGAGAAAAACATGACATGCTGTAATGGACTCATTAATTTAATAGTATAACAAACCTTGCATATATGTATGGTGCTCTATAAATGCAGCCATTGTGTTGCTGAACACCTGCGCTGCATGCTTGACTCGCATTTTTTTAATTTTTTTAAGGTGAATATGTTCCTCCGTAATTTTGTCCATTTGACGGAACATTTTCCCTGTCTGGTCCATGTCGTGGGCGAGTTCCAATATCCTGCACGACAGAAATTTATCCTCTTCACCTGCATTATTCGTACCAATTCGCAGGTCTTTCGTTAATAAATTATTTCTCACCCCTTTCAGTAAATGGGGTGGATCGTAAAATGAATGGATTTCCATTCCATTTAAGATAATGGTACCATCTGAAAATATTAGATTCGATACTCTGTTACTATTAACTATATTTTCACAACCTACACTAGGAATGGTATTCATAGTGAAGACTTTAGACTTTTAAGACAATCATAAGTCTACACACCTGACTGGGAATACTTCCCTGGGACTCGTATGGTCCCCATAACACACAATTCGTATCCCGCGGAACAGTGCCAGCATATTTAGCGTAGAACTCCATCGGAGGTGGCGGTGGTGGGGAAAGCCTCGGAGTTCTACGCTATATATGCTGCACTGCCGCGGAACATATCTCTTGCATCGTAAAAGGGCCTACTGCAGTGGTCCTAGATGTGACCTCGAGCACCATCGGTTTCGGCGGTGTGCGTGCGCGTCTATGTGCGAAGCTAAGGACCTAATTGGCCCTAAGCTGCGCGCATCGCACACAGACGTGCACGCACACTACCGCATCGATGGTGCTCGAGGTCACATCTAGGACCACTGGCCTACTGTTTATCGGACATAACTAGTGACTTACCAGAACGTATATTTTCGTTGCAATTAGTCCTCGCTGTGTCTAATTCAAGGGTTTTTAATGCTTTTACGTTTGACGATCCTTGATCGCAAACGAAAGCAGCAATGCGTAAACCGCAACCCGATACAGCGGCCGTAATTTCTTTTATACACCGTATTAGTGTTGTGGAGCTTGTTTGGCCGTGGGAAAAATAGAAGGCCAAAGGAAGTTTCCACCCGGTCTTAATTCCACGAACCATAAACACTAATGCTATATCAGCGTATTTTTGTCGTCGAATAGTCCCATGGTCTTCGAATCCTATGATTCTCTTCAACGAGGGACTATAATCGACGTGGGGTTGAATTGAAACTTCATCCCACATTAGGCAACAGATTTTATCTGATTGAGACATTAATCTGGCCTTTTCTGCCAGATGCTCCACAATTACGGTGTTCAATCCCGGTTGCAGTATTATCTGCTGCAACATTCTATTTAGTACTGTTGTACTAGGCAGGTGGAATATTTGTTGCAGCAAGTTGTATGCTTCCCGGGATTGTTTGAAAATCGATAGGCAAATTATTTTTTCATCCACTGTGTACCGCCTGCCCTATTATTTGAAAAGAAGAAATATATAGGGTATTAACATATAGAATATTTATTGTGTATAATGTATGCAATTATCACGAATTATAACTTATTGTAATTATTCATTTATTGTAAATCAGTTTTTAAATATTGTTAAACCGGCGCCCTTGCAGGCGTCCTGGACAACATGGGACGGTTAGAGTACCGTTACGCATGCGTCCGGGCGTCACAGGAATACGTCGCTATGACGATTTCCGGACGAACAGCGTCGGTGCGTGCCGTTATTTTTCGGCTCGAGCGTCGCTCAGACAGCTCAGTAGAGCTCGGGACTGCTCGGGACTCAGCGACGAGTTTATGGGTAGATGATATAATAAACCTCATTATAACTAATATGCTAACATACTATAATATTTTAAGGTATAAATATATTTTAATCAAAGGCCGGTGTTTCAGATTGGCGCCACGACGAGCGTGCCATCCGCGCACATCTTCACATGTCTCGAGCGATTCACGCGAGAGCGTAATCCGTCTCGCGCACCTACGACTCACGCGTGTCTTGCACGCATTGGTCACCTCATTCATCGCGTTGTTCATTGGAGTAGGTGAGAAACGGCGAATTCACGCGGATCCGAGATTCGCGTCCGCGACATTTTTTCCCCCGCAGTTGCTTGTTGCTCGTTACTCGTTACTCATCACACTCGATTACTTTCGCTCTGCCACGTGCCCGCGTGCTGAGTTTCTGTGCGTTATTACGCTTTAGCCATACCAAATCGTGCGTTTTCATCGCATTTTTGTACCGACGCGTGTGTGTAGTAAAGTATACGATAGTAACTTAAGAAATCCGAACGCCTTTCGTCGTCGACAATAGGCAGCTTCCGCTCGCCCGAGCTCCGCCATTAATCGCATAATTATCCTGCCTTCCCTGACGGCTGCGGCGACGTATCCCCGCGTGCGCCCTTTTCATGTGGTCGTCCGACTTCCTTCCTATTTCCTAGGGTAAGACTAGTGGACGTTACCGCGGTCTTATTCCATCCGTCTTTACCGAGGCATTCGTTCTGACGGTGTGTTAGTCGAACCTCCGTCCTCCTTCCCGTGCCCGAATATCTCTAGCGAAGAGAGTCGCGTCGCGTAGTTCTTTAGATACAGAATAAGTGAATTTTAATCAATAAACGACGGTGCTGTGCTCAGTGTCTAATATAAACCTCGTTAACGTTACATTCAATCTACACCCCGATCGCTGCCCCCAGTAAAATCAGTCCTCCCATACTGTCCATTTTCCCTCCTTTCCTTCAATGCCTCATGCGCATACAGCCGGAAATCAGACCAATAACACATTGGAAAATTGATCAAAGGTATTATATATTCATATATACATATAGTTATGCAATTTGCTTTTCAAGGGGTTATCTGCCTATTTCTAGTTCCTTTACTAATTGTGCAATTCTTCTACACTTACCCTTGGTGCATATTTTGATGCATTAAGTTGCATACTAAGAAATGTCACTTCTGTTTGAGATAATCGTGACAGTAGCGACTGCATTGATTTGCTGTGGTACAGCTTTTCCGCATGCTTCAGTCTTTGCCTTGTTTGGAATAATTTTTTCGTTGCATAGGCTTGTTTTCTGCACAGTAACTTGGCAGTTCTGTACAGATTTGCCTCCTGCAGCGTCAAATGTGGATGGTGTCTTGGCCTTTTTAGTAAGGACAGCCGTGGTTTCTTTGTTGGAGGTGGAGTTGTGATTCCACCTTCAACATTGTTTGAGGTGCTTGCGTGTGGCATGTCCGCTACCTGTCTGTGCAGAAAAAACATATTACGTGCGAAATTCAAATTCAAGATATCTCACATGCGTTTCTGCTATGAGTTTATACCACAAACCTGAATTTCCTCCATAGTAGCTGTATATACAGCAGCATGCCCTCCACTTTCATCATTCCATGGGCTGCATGGCTGTGGGATGTCCGCTACCTTTTTGTGCAAATAAGCATATTACGTGCAAAATTCAAAAGCCAGATATCTGACATGCGTTTCTGCTGTGAGTTTATACCACAAACCTGAATTTCCTCCATAGCAGCGGTATATACAGCAGCATGCCCTCCACTTTCATCATTACATGGGTTGCATGGCTGTGGGCTGTCCGCTACCTTTTTGTGCAAAATAAAGCAAATTACGTACCAAATATAAATAGACATCATACATGCGTTTCTGCTATAAACTTGAACCACAAACCTCAATTCTCTCTTCAATTTCAGTATATTCAGCAGTATTCGCTGGTAATGCTACGGATGGTACAGCATTATTCTTCAGCCTGCGAATCGTGGATCCCATCATGTAATCGTCATCTTTAAAATGACGATGACATACAAACTTCCTTCGTAGTTGGTCATATGTTGCGCCTTCTAGTTTGGCCGAATAGACGGCAGCCAGCCATAAATTCCGTCGTGTGGGATTTACTGGAAATTTGTGTCCTGGAACAATATCCCTACGCGATGGGCACCCAGCAAAACAACATTCGGTATTCATATCTGCAACTGGAAGTAATATTTTACCATAGCAGTTAGAGGTGTGAAAGTACACATAATCATTAGGTTTTTGGGCTCTTTACGTACTTTCCTATAAAATGGTAGACAATGGTGAATCCTGTATGGCTTAACACTACTTATATTACAATACTAAAATATAATTATATTAAAAAACACAATAAATAAGCACTACAGCGCCACCTGAAATCAGCCCGAACTCAGAGGAACTAATTCGGAATTACTACGTTTTTGGTGGGAGTGGAGTACCCCTGCGGCCGACCTGCCGGTTGGCACGGCCATCGCCCGTGGCGCCGTTTGGCCCGCTTAACTCGGATACGACATAAAATCAAAAACAATGCGAATAAAATTCAAGGATGAAATAAGTGTTACTGCCCTATTGAAGTCGATATTTTGTCGACAGATGAGGGTGATGGAGAGAATCGGGTTTTACGCTGATTTGACAGCATCCAGGAATCACGTTGTCTAACATACTGACATTGAGTACCCGTTGGACAGTTTAATCGTGGCTGTTCGCCACCGCCAGTGTCAGCATATGGAGCTGTGAACACCATTCGTGTCGCAGGGTGCGATGCGCGCATGTGTTAAGCCCCTGTTTGGGCCTAAGCTACGCACACAGACGCGCACGCACACTGCGACACGAATGATGTTCAGAACTCCATATGCTGACACTGGCCGCCGCACACATTCGTGTAGTCGTCACAGGTACGCCTGTATAGGCAGACCAACACAGGCATTCCGGTATGCATATGTGTCACATACGCGACGGAGAAAAAGACGATCACCGGGGATATGTCGTCGTTTATTACCTCTTCCTTTTCTTCTTACGTGTTGCACGAAACACGACGATTTCCATAAGTAGTGCAGCGCTCTTCGTGGACGCACGGGGCCTTTTGGCAAGTCACAATTTGATTACCTTTTACTTTTCCTCTATTAGTCTTCGTTGCTCTCGTTCTTCTGCTTTCTTCATATTCTTTTTCTCTGTCTCTTCTTTTCTCCATTGTGTTTCTATTTGTAGTTTATAGTTTAGATTTAAGTTTTTTTCTCTGCTTCATCTTGGTTCGGTACAGAAATGTGCGAGTTATTAAAAAAAAGAAGCGTAGCTTTTTTGAAGCTTAGCTTCGCGAGGAAAGATATAAAGTTTGGAAACGCAGTGTACCAGCAGACGACAGTAGTTTACAATACGTCATATGCAACCAACATTTTTCTTGCAACACACGTGTTGCACAACATGCGAATTCTGCGAGCCATTTGAATAGTATTCAAAAGCTACCTGTTCAACTAACAACAATGACGCTAGCTTCAAGAACAATTTACAGACTTTCCGTAAACAATGGCTAGACATTGTGGGATTTCAGCCATGGTTACGCGAAGGGTCGGAGAATACACAATTATTTTTTTGCTTATTTTGTAATCAATCATTTACGGCAAAAATGTCTGTAATTAATCGTCACGCAGAATCCGCAGAGCACATACGTAACGAAAAACGTATCGAACCAGAAGAAACAGACGTAAATGTGACGGACGACACAGTTTAATCTACAGATACGCGAACGAAGGCAGCAGAAATTCAATACGCTGCTTTCATGGCGGAAAATAATATTCCTTTCGCCACAGCAAAAAAATTGCTGACATTTTTTAAGAAAGTAGGAAAATCTTCGGACGTCTTACAAAGCATGACTATGAGTGAAACAAAATGTGAAAAGATAATTTCTAACGTATTGTGTCCAGTTGAAACCACACATGTTGCGGGCATTCTTCAAAATACAAAATTTAGTGTATTTGTTGATGAAACGTGAGACATTTCTCATAAGTAGTAAGAGTTAGCCGCTTCTGGACCCGTGAAAAAAGTAAGCCGATTCTGGACCACATTTCTAGACCAGTAGCCGATTCTGGACCAGAATGGTATGGCCGATTCTGGACCAGTAGCCGATTCTGGACCAGCACAGTAGCGCAGTAGGCTTCGGTCTTGCGTGTATTTGTTTTATCGAATTTTTTAATGGAATTTTTTTTAATGGAATTTTTTTTCAAAGGACCAGAATGGTATGGCCGATTCTGGACCAGTAGCCGATTCTGGACCAGACCAGCACAGTAGCGCATTAGTTTTTAATGGAATTTTTTTAATAGAATTTTTTATGGAATATTTTTATTGAATTTTTTTTTTTATCAAAGTTGGCGGTCTGGTCCTGTAATGAGTGGGGGGAGGGAAGTTTGCGGTCGTGCGCTTATCGGGTGGATAGGTGAAGTTTGCGGTCGTGTCTTTTAATGAGGGCGGAAGTAGTTTTTGCGGTTAGGTCTTAATCAGAGGTGGAAGTTCGGGCGGGCGGGCCGTTAGTAAAAATTTGCGGAAGAAGCGTGCGAGAGCGGTTGGATTCTGCACGGCAGCGGTCAAGGTTAAGTAGAGTAGTGTCGGCAGCGGTTGGGCGATACGGTATGCGGTTTACATACGCGGAAGTTAGAGGAGGAGGAGGAGGAGATGAAGTTTGGACAGGAACACAATAGCGTACGATAAACACCGCGATATCGAGAGCGGAGCGGAGCGGAGGACGATAAAAGAGCGTCTAATCGACACACGCGCGGACTATGTAAAATACTACGAAACGGTGGGTAGATGGCACGGCGGAGGTAGTGTGTAGGCGTTGTACTACGAAATGTCGTGTGTGCGGGGGCGGGGCGGGGATGGGTTGGAAGTCGGAAGTCGGAAGTAGTCCGCGGGAAGGTTGTACGGAGGAACGATACGACGACGACGACGACGATAAGCGATTACGCGGTAGTCCGCGAGCGCGTGCGGGCAACGGCAATTCTACTATCATCCGCGAGGTGGGGGGGTGGGAGCAAGAAGGTGTACTACGAGCATTGAGGAGGTGGTGGGATGGGGGGATGGGGGGAGGGTCCCGGGGAAAGGGCGCTAGGCGCTAGCTAATATTCGCACGCTAGCTAATATTCGCACGTCGAACGTAACGCATCATCATCATCATCATCATCATCGGGGTATTTTCTGAAAGCGAATTACAAACAAAAGAAAGTGTGTTGTAACGATGGCGGCGGCGGCGGCTGACGGGCATATTCGGCAATTGTACAGATTTTTTTATGACAAACTGGTTGATCAAATTGATCCTGAAAATGGAATATTAGACGAATTAGGAGATGAAGGCTTATTGAACGATTCTGATATTTACGATATTTTGAATCTGAAGGAACGAAGAGCACAGGTGCGTTGTTTGATTACGAAGCTAGAAAGGTAAGTGATACAAACAAATTTATAAATCAATGTAGAATGATAGTAGGATTGAAAGTATTTAAATTTGAATTTTAACCTTTGCAGATTGCCGCTACTGTATTTCATTCTATTCACAGAAATACTAAAGTCTTATAACCCCTGGCTTGCCGTATGCATGAGTCAATGGATAGAAAATCAAAGTGAGCTGCGCGCACATGTCGAGCAATTTTACGAAGTATTTCGCGAACAATTACGCGATGTCGATGTACGTAATGGCGTTGTACAAAAGTTAAGACGAGACAAGGTGTTGCGCGCCGGTGCGATACAGTACATTTTGGATACGGAAAGTAAAGAGGTGCGGGTATCTCGTCTGATCCATAAGATGTCACGGTAAGTTGTAGAAAACTCTGGTAAAACGAGGGTGTAATCGCAAATGTTATACATTTTTTTTTTTTTAATTTTTAGACTAGGACTGTCGGACTTGCTGTGTTTTAAGGAATCGTTGAAGCGTCATTATCCTTGGATAGCTGGACGGATGGAAGAATATTTGAATACGGAATTTTTCAGTAAAAACTGAATCGCAATTTTAACCCGCATGCTCGCTTATTTTCAATGCTAGGCCGATTTTTGTTAAGAACAGTAGTGTATACTAAAATTGTAAACGGGTGCAGATTATTAATAAATAATACATGTGTTTAAATATTGTAAGCATTGTTTTATTTTTTAATCGAACAGTGTCCCCAAGCAAGTGTTTGTATACAATCATCGGTGATATATCTTTTATCATCGTACGGATGCAACGCAACTTTCCCCTCGGAAATCGTGTGAATCTGATGCAGCTTCGACGCAATACGGTTTTGTCTAGCCATTTTAATTTCATCGTTAAATAGACAATTTACATAATCATCAAATTTAATTTCTCGCTTAATAAAATCTTTTTTGATCCCTTTAGCCTTCTTCGTGTCGCGCTCGCCAATAACTTTTATAGCATACATTTTCGATCTTAATCCTACGAATTCACACATAATTTTTCCTCCATTTTCATCCTTCATTAGGCCTAGAACTTTTTTATTTGCTAAAGGTATATTGTATACGTTGTCAATCGGATAATTACTAGTATCGAAATAAGCTATATCTCGCCTCATAATGCTATATATGTCATCACATTGTAATTTATAAATTAAACTGTCCGTATCAGTATATAATACCTTGCACATATCTTGAAATTGAACCTTCATATAGTCGTAATGAAATTTATAGAGATATATTTTTGAAATATCTAGAATGGTCATGCCGATATAAATGGGTTTATCTATTTTAACTTTCATCTTTTTCATTTCCACACCGACAAAATTTTCATTGAATATTACTCTTCTATGAAAATTAGGTCTTCCTATCAATGGCTTAATACCGGTACGTCCTTCCCACGACGTTAATAATCTTACATCAACTCGATTACGCACATTTTCCATTGTTTTTCCAAATACTGCGTTATTCATTAACTTAAATAAATCTTTTTCAAAGTCCGATTCGGATCGTGCTCGAAGTTTTGCATTTAATTGTATATATTTACACATCCATGGAGATTGATTGAACTGTAGGATACGATGAATGTTCTTTAATTTAAGTCCATGTTGCAGACATTGCTGTAGGGCTCGATAATGAATAACATAGTTGGTTTTACACTTTAAAGTTGCTAGCAATTTTTCATATTTAGCGTTTGGCGGTACTTCGCGAGTGGGACAGAACGGCAAATCTGAATGCGAATCATGTATTTCATCGGGATAGTCTAAATCTACCTCTAATATGTATCCAATCTCAGAATCGGCTCTAGCCGAATTAATGTTAAATTGACTTATCAAATCATTATCCATCCATTCAAATTTACCGTACGGCAACGAATCGCACATGGCAAAACCGTATAAATTGTTAACATCGTAATACATTAAATACGAAGATTCTTTATTAGGGTCATACGTCGCGCCCATGTACGGATTATTAGCTTTTGCATACCGATGCGAACATTGACTGAATCCTCCGCGTATACCGCTTTCAATAAATAACACCATATCGATATCTGTTAATAATTCTAACGTTATGTTTGTAATTTTTAGCATAACGTCCCACGCATATGACGGTAGGGTGCAGTAATAGGCAGGGTCGAGACCATAATATTCGATACATTTGCTTCGAAAATTTTCAAATATATCTGCTAACAGTAGAACATCTGTTTTCAAATATAAATCGCTATATTCGCCCAGTGATGAGATATTAAATTTATTCCATACGTTTTGCGCATGCTTATACTCGCTCCTTTCAATATTGTGCCCGTACAATGTGCTGTGAAATTCGTCGTAATTAGGTAGACAATTATCATTTAGTCTTTCGTAGCTGTCAACGTATTCATAAGGAAAAACACCTTTGCGCGTCAGTAGATTAAACAAATTTTCATCGATCGACGGAAAGTTTTTGCGTAAAATTCTCATATCATTTATATCTAGTGTTGATACTAATTGTTCTAAACTGCTATTAAGAAATTTAAATGAATCGATAAATCTTACTTCAAGAGAAGATATATTATTTTTCATGCGACATGTGAATGAAACATATTTTTCCATTGTAGAGGCTATTACATGAAATTGAGAGTTAAAACATTTCATTGAAACAATTTCTTCTATGAGAAAATGTGCGTCGTAATTACTTAAGTTATGAAATATTATGGGTAGCGTATACGAAGTTTTATAATTTAGGTTACATGCTCTGTGTGCTGCACCTCTGTAGTAACCTGACCAGTGACAATGATCACGTACTTTATTACCGCCTATAACATCAGCTTCTTTAAATACACTTTTACAGATAAAACAATGTGTAGCGGTATTAAATTCTAGTAATTGTTCAGAAGTTAAAGGAGCCATTATGGTATAATTATTTTTTATAAAAGCAAAAATTGATGAAATGATACCTTCCAAATCTGATATAAAACAAGATACCACTTTATCCTTCGCACGGTGTGAAACGTATTTGCACATCGATTCATCAAAGTTACAGTGTACGTAATAGCCAATACTGTGTGGAACATGAGTTTGATATGCATAAGTATTATGATTTTCTAAATTATGTGTTTCGTTACTGATTAGAGCGCATTCGAAATCGGCATATATCATAAATGGAAGCGGGATTCCTCTTCTATAATTTTTAAATTTAATCCATTTCTGATCTTCGTTGACCAATTCAATTTTGCATGCGTTTTGATCCACGCATCTTTCATAATGATCTCGAAGTTTCCTTGTTGTATGGAAAAAATTTAGACATCTGTAAATTATAAGAGCCATATTATTAAACTATTAAATTATTACAAGTGTAAATAGAAAAGTGATGAATTACCTGTCGCAAATGTGTGATTTATGTTGATGTTGATGAATTTGAGACGATATCAGCCTTGATAAATTTTTAATCCATACATAATGGCACATATTATCTTTTTCTTGCTCATTTTGATATATTAGTAAGTTTATATGTTTATGTTCAGATATTTTATCACTTAATCGTAACGGTAATACTTCATATTTTTCATGTTCAGGTTTATCCTTATTCGTTAATAATTGGTATAAATTTATGGACAAATTATTATTTTTTTCAAATGTAGGTATTTGTTTAGTTGTAACGGGAAATGTGATTCCCGTTAAATTTAGTACATTTTTGTAATACGGATATGAGTGTTTACGGTTACTATGATGCGATGCTGGGTATAATGCTGACGTTACTGCCCAAGCAAAGCAATCATTTTCATTGCCGGTCAAATCAATAGAAACAGTTGCTTTTCTATTTCGTATAGCTAATGGAAGTCTACAGTTTCCTTTACCGGCGCTCAATAAATAACATTTATTGATATTTATAATCAAACTGACAATTTTGCTCAATGCCCATCCACTGTCACGTTCTTGAAATTCCTCTAACGACGTAAGAATCTGGTCACGCACATTGCTTGTATACCAGTTATCAACCTTTACGGTGGAATCATCATCGTTCAGCAGTACCTCATTTTTTGTTGCAAAGGTTTTAATTTCCTTCTTTGTTTCGTCGGTCAAACTGTCTTTTAACGTAAATTCACCATTGAAGATCGTGTTTACTTTAACACATTTGTGCTGTTTAACATACGATAGTACTTTATCTATCACTATATCTTTAGCATCGTTTAAAAATATAGAAGGATCAATATGATGTAAATTTATAATAATTCCAGTGATTATACGACTTTGGAAGGCATGTCCGCTTTCAATTTCTTTCCATTTCAGTGTAACATTCTTATCCTTCTGTGTTTCTTCGTTTAATCCAGATCCAGAGTGTAGATTGAAATTAAAACTTAATTGCTCACGCGTACAAGTTAGTTTAGCTATTTGCGCAAGTAAATGTTGTTTCCTACCGACACTTATTTTTTCTTTTTTATTAATTAAGAATGAATGCAAATATTTTAAATGCTGTTCACAATCTTCTATCCATTGGATTTTATCCGCTTCCGATTCAATTAAATACGCACGGTTTAATAAATTTTCTTCTTTTTGCATCAGTTGTGTTTTATTCGCTGCATTTTCTTTTTTTCTTCGTAATCGTTCGTTTACGAAATACTTTAAATTCCTCAGTCGCTTTAATTGTTCCGTCAGTTTCACTCTATATTTTTCTTTCATATTTTCATTATTTAGGAGTACTTTAGTTTGTTTTACATATATAGTATATTGCTTTTTCCACTCTTCAAAATCCTCTTCTTTCTTCAAAAACGGCATTTGATTTAATAAATTGTTTTCTATTTTCACCGATAATCTATTAATAGATTTCATTTTACACCTCTTTAATCACACTACCGTTTTTTGTAACTTTCACTGCACACACGCACTTCACTTCGTTAGCCTCCCCCGCCTCCGCTTACGGTCGCGCGGCTTAGAATACAACGGACGCACAATTTCCTGCATATATTTGTCCTGCTACGACTATCCCCTCTCTCTCTCTCATTTACCGCCGCACCGCTTTTATCATAGATATGAAATCATATGATTTTTTATTTCTGCTTGTGTATTAAATTCGTTTATATCACGTTTATTCGTGTTATAAGATAATCTTGAATTTACATTTTTATTGTATTCGCCATAAAATTGAACTAATTTTTCTACCATATCTCTCAAATTGGCTATAATGTTACTATCGCTGATACACTGAATACTGAAAATGGAGAGATCGAACGGGCCTGATCTTACAACATTGGAATTAAATTCGTCATATTCATAAAAATTACCGTTTTGTAATATATAAAGTTTACCATTTATATACTTAAATACGGAAAATGGATTTTGTGGAGATATGGATAGACCAATTCCCTTAAATAAATCGTTAATTAAAGTATACTTTCTAGCCACATATTCACACTCGTCAATTTCAATTACATATACCCCTTTATAAAAAATATATGTTCTACCGGTATTTGTTAAAACAGCGGATTGCACTCCGTTATACTGAAAGTCTCTGCCAAACAGTTTTTGATATGTCATGGGATAGCCAGTTTTTAATTGAAAAGTATCAGGATTGAATATATAAATATTATTATCAGAAAATAATGCAATTTCTCCATTTACTCTTTCATATATTCCGCTAATTCCTGAAAAATTAAATGGCAAAAATTTTAACCACGATCTTATTAACTGCGGCTCCTCGTACTTTCGATATTTAACGTTTAAATTAAATGGCCATACCCAAATTTTATAGAATATATACAATCGTGCGTTAAAAATGAAAAATTTTAAATCATCTACCGGAGCTGAACATAAATCGGCTAATTTTGGCGGAACTAATGTTGGCGCATCCGGTGACGTATCAGGATTAGCATTGTCATTTGCATCTTTGTCGAATTCTCCCTCAGACTCATTCTCGTCATTAACATTATATAAATTTCGTATAGCTAATATATCATCTTCCTCGAGTTTAATATGATCTGTATGATTTTCATAATGATACAACGGCGACATTATTGAATTCATATTCGTCGAATGTAGTAAACCTAGACTGTGACCAATTTCGTGTATTAATGTTTCGTATAAACTGATTGACTCATCTTTTATCGGGCCCTCGCCTATCATCCAATTCCACGATTTAGATATATGAATTTCTCTGACATCATTACTTTTATTCGGCAGATCCGCGTGTGCTAATGTTTGATTAGAGAATGGCGGAAAACAAACTTGTTGCGGTGAATTAACATTGTAATGCATTTTATTTTCAAACGATATAATTATATCCGCTTCAGTTTTACTATATACTTGAATAAAGGTTAACCGAGATGATTTTTGCCACACAGAAAATGCTTTTTTTGCAAGGTGAATTTGATCTGTCGTTCCGACATGGAAATACCAACGCAATGTTTTTTTGTTCCATTTATAAAAATGAAGCGTGTAATCGCTGACATGATCACTTACTCCGCAACGCTTTGCCTCCATCAACTTTTTCGTTTCGGCATTTAGAGTGCCGTCGACTTTAAGATTCCAATATTGTTGAAAAATTCGTATTGCATCTGTCAATTTATCATTATCAATAGTTTGCGATCGTGAATCGTTAGCGTTCATATAGCCGTAATATTGAAGATAATTAATTGCTGAACGTTTATTCATCGCATGCGCAGAAGGCGCTCGCAAATTGACCCTCATGGATAAGAGAGAAGGAAAAAGTTGAAGAAGTATCGCAGTGTGAATTACAAATATAATTAATTTCGTCATGATTAGAATTGAGGTGCTCGCGTGTCACGGTAGGACGAAAGACTGATGTGAAAGAAAAATATGCGCTAGTTTATAATGAACTCATTTTTTATTAATTTCATATAGATGGTTAAATACATTAGAAATTTTAAACATTATTTTCATTATTTATATATTGTGTAAATTTCAAATTCATAATATCTCGAAGCAAATCATCCATTTTTTTAACCCGTGCTTTAAAATATGCGGAGTCGATGTGCCAGAATCCCTTACGCGCACATCGATATTCTTCGGGATACGTATCGTCGATTATATATAAGTAGTAGAAGTTGTTGAATGAAACAGTTTGTTTTATCTGTAATGAAATTATTATTTTATATAGTTTTATTACTAGAATCATTTATAATTATATACATACTTGATGTATGTCTACAAACCTGTTTTTTGATTATGATGCTGCTTTTTTTTTATTCTTTTCATCCTTTGACATCTCGTTTCCATTTTTGCGCTTACGTTTTGACGAATCTTTGTCGCTCTCATTTTTCATATTTTCCTTCTCACTCTCTACATGCTCTTCTTCTTTTACATCATCATCATCATCAACATTATCATCATCGTCATTATCATCAGTAGAGAATTTCATTTCATTATATTTCCCACCAAGGTATATTAGCTGAACCGGTTTACCGCTCGTAAGACAATTCTCTATAACTTGATAATGCTTGCTTGTTTCTAATAAAACATTACTTATACGTAATGGTAGAAAAATCGAGAATGTATCGTTTAAATCGAGCATAACTCTATTTCCAAATTTGGTCTTCATTTTTCTCATTCCGCTTATTAAATATGATTTGTTAATTTCCAAATTTGCTACCGGATTCACTGGCAACTTGCCTATAATACTGACACTGTTCAGCAAATTGAACGTATTTTCGCACATGTTCGCTGCAAATATCTACTGAACTGTTAACGCACTTGTGCTATTCGACGAATAAACTGCGCGTATCGCGAAGTAGCGCTATTTATGCACTCCATACTCTTCCACCCAAACTTCAAGCATACGTCACTTTTCTTCATTTCCCCTACTCCCTTTATGCACCCCATACCCTTCCACCCAAACTTCCAACATACGTCACTTTTATTCATTCCCCTACTCCCATCAACGATTATGCCCACGCTCAATTTCTGATTTTCCACACATTTAATACCTACAGTGGCGCAAATAGGAGCTTCAGTACGAGACGAATCTTTTTGAAAGAAACTTGTACTAAAGTTTGTGCACTACTCGCATTAAAATTGAAAAGTTCAGTCTGTGTCGAAGTGAAGTGGTAATTAAAAAATATAACTATGGTATGTAGTTCGAATATAAGTAAAACAAATTTTTATTTTCAATAGTCTAATTTGTTTAAATTAATATTATTTTCAGGCTACAGCCGATTATGAAAAAATAACTCATTTCATGGATATGGACGGATTCACCGTTAATAGATATACATTTCTATGCAAAGAAATCGCGATCATATCCATCAACGGGCACATACTACACGAATACTTATTTTTAAATAAAAACTTTAGCGACTTAAGCGCCCAAGATCAGCGAAGCGCGCGTTACGTGTACAACAATGTACACGGTATTTTATTCAAAGACCACGGATTCGAAAATTACGAGCAAGAGGAGCTACCGTGCATGATTCAAGAATTTTTATCGATATATGACACGCCAATTGTAGCATATAAGGGGGGGAATTACGAAAAAAAAATATTGAACGAATTAGGAATAAAAAATATAAATTTAGAAGAATTGGCGTGTCCGAAATTTGACGTGCTCATGGGCAATCCTTTGTACAATAAAGTAGACATCAACACGATAGCATGTAAATTACACGAAAAAGAAAGAAGTTGGAACAATAAAATTCTACACTGTCCACTGTTAGAAGTTCAAATTTTTAAAAATTGGTATTGTCACAACGTGGTTAATAAATTGTCTTAAATAATAATAATAATAATAATAATGTACACTGCTAGGAATATTATAAATTTTTATATTTTTTATTATCAATTTGTAATGTTGTAAAGTATGAGTACACAATTAAAAATAAATTTATTTTAAATTTATATCAATCCACGAATTATGTGATTTATCGAATCCCAACCATTTTACATATACTTTATTTTGCTTTTTACGAATAACTTTTTCAACTAAATAAATATCGTTATGCTTAGCTTTTAATAATTCATATTCATAGAAACCGCCTTTAATGTCATTTCCTCGTAAATCTTGAATTAAATATGTGACAGGATTAGTATGTTGCACGGAAGTAACTTTAAAAATTTCAGTCGTCCAATTAGGCGTATATCCTTTCTCGAACAAATGCTTGTATTTACTGATACGTACAAAATCTCCGACTCGATATTTGCCCGGTTTAGCGATCTTTATATTACTATAAACTGACGAAAGAAGCGTGCTAGCATTTTTATTTGTCACATCCGCAGGTCTCATTTTGATTGTTCTATGTTTACGCATATTGTAATCGTATACAAGTTTATTTAACATATGCGTCCATTTATAGCTTCCGTTTAACGAGAATAATTTCCACATATTATTTTTTAACGTTCTATTCCAACGCTCTACTATCGATGCCTTCATAACACTATATGTAGAATAATGATTTATTTCATGTTTATCCATTAAATTCTTAAAATCATTATTAAAAAATTCTTTCCCATCATCCGTTTGCAAATTTTTAGGTTTACGCTCCTCGAAGATACTTGAGAAAGCCTTTACCACATCTTTACCTTGTTTCGTTTTCAACGGACGAGCCCAGCCATATTTAGAAAATGTGTCGATAACTGTGAGAATATATTGAAATCCCGAATTAAATCGTGTATATGCTCTCATATCTACTAGATCAGCTTGCCATAAATCATCATATCCTTTAATTATAACACGCCTTCTTACAAAATTCTTTCTCACGGGTGTATGCAATTCTTTTACTAACTGCTCTTGTTCTTTAATTAATTTCATGATTTTAGGTTTCTACTGCATTATTAGGTGTTCTATTTAGAATTTCTATAAGAGTATTTTTTAAATTCTCCTTATTATCATTCACCTCCTTCCGCAGCTCGCCAATTGAAGTTTTTAGCGTATCTTGTGTCACAAATTCATTACGAATATTAGCTATGTCGTTCTCTTTATCGCGTAAATTTTGTTTTACCCCATTTATCTGCTCATCAAGAAGATATTGTAGATTCACTATATCTTTTTCCAATACCGTGATCAAATTCTCTACTGCATCTTTCGTCGCAGCCGATTCCCTAAGATTGTTTATAAAATATTCATGATGAATAATAGTATTTTTTGCTGAATTAATATTATAATTAATTTCTTCAATATTTTTAGAAATTGTATTCAAATTTTCATTAAAGCTTTTTGCATCAGACTCTATTTTTTGCTGTTGCGCGAGGAAATCTTCCATAAGATGTAGCAGCAATTCATTATGTGCTTTTCCACTTACTTCTAACTTTCTAATTTTTTCTGTTAACGTAAAAGTCACTTCGTCAAGTTTATTGAAATTTGTGCCATAATGATTTAATACGGCATTTATTCTCTTTAATTTATCGTAATTAGCTTCGCTTTGCGATGCGCACTTTTCAATTTTGTCGTTGAGACTGCCTCGAAGCGCCCTATCGTTACTTAATATACGTTTATCTACATAGTATTTGTTCGCAGCGTCCGTAGAGTTTCCAGGATTTGCTAATCGTATAATTTTTCTATTTCGTGCATCATAGCCGCCCTCATTGACGTTGAAATGAAGAAAAATACCTTTCCTTTTCATATTAGAATTTTGTGACCGATCGTTAACATCTTCTATGCCCTTACCACCAAACTTGTTAATGAACATTATAAGACTAAATATAATTTGGGTATACACAAATATTATATAATAATATTGGCTTCGCGAAGTTCCTCCACTATTGACATAATTTCATTATCATGTCCTGTATGTCCAACTTTTTTTGACGATATTAAAAGCCGTAAACGATCAATAAGCTCATTAGGATTGTCCCAGTGAACATAATTCACCGGTTCATTCGTAACTAACATATCATTCGGCATATATTTTTTCATTGCAAATTTATTTCCTGTTCCAACTTTAAATTTATTAGATTTTGTTTTAGCTCTTTCCGCAGCTGCAGCTATAGCTAAGTGTGGTGCTAGTAATGGGGCAATTATTTTTTTATATTTAAATCCTTTACTGCCCATAATCTGTTGTGATGATTGGTAGTCTCTGCGGAAGGCATTTGTTTTTAATAAAATAGTTTTATACTTAATTAAATCTGTATTATTATATAATTTTGAATTGGGAATTTTCTTGAAAATTAATTCGAAAATTCCAGGAGTTCCGCCGTATCTAGTTTTCTTAATAATAATATTATCATTTTCATCCACCTCAAATATGCTGTCACCTAACATTAGATTGTCATCTTTAAAATATATACCGTAAACATGATCAATTTCTTTGTCAAAATCTGTACTGAAAAATAAGCTAATATATTTTCGCGATAATGGACCTAAGTTCTCCTGCATTAAATTTCTAACATCTTCAGGCGGATTTTGTAATATTTCGCTAATAGAGGATTCCGCATGTGATCTTTCTAACGGTGATGGTTCTTCAACATTTGGTCTTTCTATCATCGATAATGGTATAGGAGATATAGGAGTTGACGCTTCGGCAAATGTCCTTCTCCTACCTATTTGTTGTGGCGTTGACTTAAATTTTATATTATCGTTTTTAGTTTTAGTACTCCTAATAACGGCACTAGACGGTGAATAACTATAATGCGTTTCACTCAATGACGGATTAACCATTTCCTTTGTTTTTTTCTTACTCAAGTCTTCAACTCCTCCACTATCTTCATCTTCAAAAACATCATCTTCATTATCTTCAATATCTTCAATATCACTTTCAATATCTTTTTCAATTTTAAATTTTTTCTTTTCATTTTCATTATTGTTATTCGTAATTATATTTTTCTCTAGTAATTTTTGTAGAGGTTTAGTTATCGGTTTATATGTTTCTTTTAAATATTCCTCAGACTCTATTTTACCAAGTTTCAAATCTTTATATTTTTTTCGAATTACATCACTTGTCTTCGCGATATGTTTTAAAATTTGCCGGCGTTTCTTATTTTCTCGCGTACCACCACCCATCTCACTTCTCACTCCTTCCGTGGACGTATGACTGAATATTAGCAGTATACTGATTTATATAATAGCAAACTGGTCAAATTCTTTTCGATACCTTCCATTTTGAATATTACTATCCTTATCAATTACTAAAAATCCATACTTTTTCTCCCAGCATTTTCTACATAATGCTAGAAAATCTTCATAGCTCATATCCGTATTAATATGTTCATTATAAATATGGCGTAAATTTGTATTATCTTGCTGAAAAATTACTAGCAAATTCGTATTATCTCTTATAAGATGCTTAGGTATTTTTGCGTAAGTTTGGCATAAATAAAAACTATCGATATTAGAATGTCTGCCCATTGAAAAATACTCCCTTATAGTTTGCTGTTTATCACAGGCTACATCGTCGAATATAAAGATAGAATTAGGCAAAGCTTCAGAAATCGGAATAATCTCGCTATTATTTGAAAATTTATAATAGCCGATGTCTGGTACTGCTGATATAATTCTTTCGAGATAACGATATTTTACTTGTTGCAGTGATTTCGAATACACATAAATATTTTCAAAGCGCACTCCATTAGGGCTTTCAATTAAATTAACTATTATATTTGTTTTTCCACAATTAGATGGTCCGCATATTATACAGCGAATAGTATTGGGGAGTATCTTACTATGACGTCGATAATTATCATTACGATTTTCTTCAGGTAACATTTTTTCACACACAAAATTATTACAAATTGACAAGGGCTGCTTAACGAAACGCATGATAATATTACCCGTAGAGACTAAAAGAATAACTACGAATATTCGCTTACAGCAAAAGCATATAAATAGGCGAGTAATCATTTATTAGCTTTATTGTCTCAGAAGATGGTGAGGTGCAAGTGTAATGATAGTGTATGCGAATAGAAAAAAAAGAGTGAATAGTAGTCGTACTAAGGGGAGTGGTATATTAAACTCTGCGATCAATGCGCTTCCTTTCGAATTACATATTCCGGGGTATCAGTTTTGCGGGCCTGGTACGCATTTAAACAAAAGATTATCATTAGGACAAAAAGGTATAAACCAATTAGATTCGGCTTGTCGCGAACACGACATCGCCTATTCTAATAGTAAAGATATCGAGGAGCGACATAAGGCAGATAAATCTTTAGCAGCGGCTGCTAAACAGATTGCTACGGCGCAAGATACTAAACTTGGCCATCGTGTTGCCGCTACCGTCACTTGGGGTCTTATGAATGCAAAAAGAAAAATGGGTATGGGCATGAATAAAAAGAAAAATAGAAAAAGAAAGATACGTATTGCTAAGCGAGGTGGATTTATACCGCTATTGCCGCTTCTCGGTGTCTTGGGTTCGCTGGCGGGAGGCGCTGCTAACATTGCATCCGCAATAAATAGGTCTAAAGCTCAGAAAAAGCAGCTAGAAGAATTGAAAAGACACAATGCAACTTTAGAGGGTCGCGGACTCTATTTATCTCCGTATAAGCGTATAAGCGGTCGCGGTATTAGAAAACGAAGAAAGGGTGGGAAAAAAAAAAAAAATAATAATTCGAATACATTAGTAGCAACTGGAGTAACCACTAATATACAATTAGAAAAAGCATGCAAAAATATTCCATATTTTAGAGGGGTTTTTATGCGAAATAAACTACCTATTACGATAAGAAGAAACGAATGTGGAATAGTAAATTTGGATAATAATGAAGGAAAAGGAACACACTGGGTGGCATATATTAAAAAAGGAAACAATATTAAATATTTTGATTCGTTCGGTAATTTAAGACCACCGTTAGAACTAATAAATTATTTTAATAAAAAAAACCTAGCAGCAGTTTCTTATAATTACAGCACTTATCAATCATACGACATGACTAATTGCGGTCAGTTATGTTTTGAATTTCTTAAACGTAACATCTAAAAATGTCGTCGTTTACCGTAACTTTAAGTGGCACGTCTTCAGACTTGATAGCCGATTTTTTCCCACCGTTAGATTTGACTAATGGAAAATATGAATTGGGTTTAGTAGATTTTCAAACATTTCACGCTATTCCTAATATCGATGAATCAAATAATAAATTTTATTACGACGGTAATAAGGAAATCGTTATACCAAAAGGTTCCTACGAGCTATCAAGTATTAATACCTATATTCAAGACAATATTCGTAAAGAGGTAAACGATGATCCAGATAATATCTTCATATTACGTGCAAATAATAGTACGTTAAAAAGTGAAATCAAATGTAAGTATTCCGTTGACTTCGGTAAACCAAACAGTATCGGAAGTATATTAGGATTTTCAAACAAGAGAATACTCGAGCCTGAAAAATGGTATGAATCGGATATTACAGTAAAAATTATTAAAGTGAATATAATTCGTATTGAGTGTAGTATCACTGCCGGTGCATACAGTAACGGGAAAATTGTGCACACGATTCATGAATTTTTCCCAAACGTTGAGCCAGGATATAAAATATCGGAAACGCCGTCAAACGTCATTTATCTTCCAATCATCGTAAGAGTCATAGACCGTATAAATTTACGAGTAGTAGATCAAAGCGGAGATTTAGTTGATTTCGGAGACGAAGAAGTGACAATAAGACTACATATTAGAAAAAATGATAATTTATAACAATAGCAATGATAGGAGGGCTAATAGCGTGGAAAAAGTATGTAAATTAAGAGGACCGATTAAGAAACGTGTCAGTAGAGCGATACACTTCCACCGAAACCCATCTCATTCGCGAAAGAGTATTACATCGTCGGCGTCAACGTCGAAAATAAAGAGGTTAAGTTCGGCGAATAAGAAATTTTTAGAATCGCTAGGCTTCACGCTAATATCTAAATAATATGAGCGACCCGCTTAATATTCATGATTCTCCTGTTATTGACAATCGAATTAGTGGCTACGAGTTTCATGCTTATAATCCCTACGTTAATTCTTCTCTAAGTTATAACGATGAAATAAGAATTCCGATACAGCAGCAAGATTTAATTGTATTACCGTGTGAAAGTTACTTATTGATCGAGGGACGGTGTAGCATAAAATATAATAACGATACAAATAAAACCAGCCGCTTAGAAAACAATGCAATTGCTTTCCTATTTAATGAAATACGATACGAGCTTAATGGAATTGAGATAGACCGTTGTAAAAATGTGGGCATTACTACTACATTAAAGAATTATATTTCACTCGGAGATTCTAAAAGCAGGGAACTGGCTAAAGCCGGTTGGAACTATGGAAAATGGAAACCGCTAAACGAATCTGTCAATTCGTTTAGTTTTTGCGTACCGTTGAATATAATTTTAGGATTCTTTGAAGATTATAAACGCGTAATTACATATGGAAGGCATGAATTAATTTTAATTAGAGCAAAAGATGATAAAAATGCAATAGTATCCGAACATGAATTTGCCGTGGAACCAAAAATTGAATTAACAAAAATACAATGGATGATGAAACACATTACGTTAGACGAAAGTACTAAATTACAATTTTTACGCCTACTACAACATGATAGGCCAATTTCAATGAGCTTTCGTTCTTGGGAGTTACACGAATATCCCTTATTACCCGAAACACAAAATCATACGTGGGCCGTTAAAGCATCGACTCAGCTAGAAAAGCCTCGCTACATCATATTTGCGTTTCAAACTAGTAGGAAAAATGATTTCAAGAAAGCCTGTACGAAATTCGATCATTGCTTTCTACGGGATATTAAGCTTCACTTAAACTCCGACTTTTATCCCTATGATAGACTCAATTTAAATTTTGATAACAATCAAGCTACAATCTTATATGATATGTACGCTAGATTTAAAAAATCATATTATAACTTATCAGATTTATCCGAATGTGCACCATTACTGAGCATGGACTCTTTCACCGATACGATAGGTCCAATAGTAGTAATTGATTGTTCGCATCAAAACGAAGCGGTCAAAACGGGTACGGTAGATGTAAAAATTGAATTTGAATGTGCTAATAATATCCCCCCCAATACATGTGCTTATTGTCTTATTTTACATGATCGCATAGTAGAATATAACCCATTATCTAGTATTGTGCGTAAGCTAATATAAATGTAACACCTCTACTACGACAGAATTAAACCCCTCTTATTGTACATTAATATCTAACACTCAATGCATATAAGCTGCACCCGCTCTCATAAACAGTACCTTATAGCACGCCCAGACGTGAACAAAGGACGATCGGTGGTCTCAACGTCATAGTGAAATTAAAAAAAAAAAAAAAAAAAAAAAAAAACATGGAGAATTGTAATTTCAAATATCTCCTATCAATTAGTGAAGACTGTGAGATTGAGTGTCCAAATCATTGGAAATTTATAAATAATGATACAATCGATAAGATTAAAGAGATTTTAAAATTTATTATTGAAAGAGATTTATATAACTTTCTAATGATAAAAGTAAATACAACTTTTTATATATTAAACAAATTATTTAAAATAATGATACCGGTGGTGGAGGAGGTCGATACGATAGCGACAAAATGGTAAGTAAATAATAATAATAAATACTCTTATTCTTCTTTTCATATTTACAACTTTCCACGCGTATACTACTCAGTTTTATTCTTTTTCAGCGTTTCAAAATTCGAGTTCATGATGGAGATAAACGACAAATTCATAAAATCACCCTCTACATGGCTTTATATGGAAATACTAGAGACCATTGAAGATATTCTATCGTTTATAGACGACTACGGATTCGAGGAAATGCTAGCTATTAAGTTAAAGAATGATATTTATGTGTATGACAAAGAACGCAGGCAAATCTTGCAATTACATTTGAAGTAAGTACACACACACACACACACACACACACAGCTTCACACAGACTTTATTCGCTTTAGCAAAAATATTTAATTTGTGTCTTTGCAGCGCACCGATGATGCCGACGTCGCATCAGGACTCTGAGGATTGCTCGCCAATATCATATTGCGCCGCGAGTTTTAGTTCTGACGACGGTAACAACGAGGAAAGCGATACGGAGAACGACAACGGTGAAAGAGGAGCTACTTATGCCTCTTCTTCCTCACCGTCGTCCGTAGAATCCATACCGGATTTGCCGTCGGAACAAGACTGGCAGGAATCCATATCAGATTTGCCGTCGGAACAAGAAACGCAGGATTATATTTAACATATCTCATATTAATTCTTTGTATCGTAAGAAAAGAACATATTTAAATTGTATTTTTAACTTTATTTTAAAAACAATAGATATACATCACATAATACTGGCATTGATATTTACATTATAGCTAGCGTGCGAATATTAGCTAGCGCCTAGCGCCCTTTCCCCGGGACCCTCCCCCCATCCCCCCATCCCACCACCTCCTCAATGCTCGTAGTACACCTTCTTGCTCCCACCCCCCCACCTCGCGGATGATAGTAGAATTGCCGTTGCCCGCACGCGCTCGCGGACTACCGCGTAATCGCTTATCGTCGTCGTCGTCGTCGTATCGTTCCTCCGTACAACCTTCCCGCGGACTACTTCCGACTTCCGACTTCCAACCCATCCCCGCCCCGCCCCCGCACACACGACATTTCGTAGTACAACGCCTACACACTACCTCCGCCGTGCCATCTACCCACCGTTTCGTAGTATTTTACATAGTCCGCGCGTGTGTCGATTAGACGCTCTTTTATCGTCCTCCGCTCCGCTCCGCTCTCGATATCGCGGTGTTTATCGTACGCTATTGTGTTCCTGTCCAAACTTCATCTCCTCCTCCTCCTCCTCTAACTTCCGCGTATGTAAACCGCATACCGTATCGCCCAACCGCTGCCGACACTACTCTACTTAACCTTGACCGCTGCCGTGCAGAATCCAACCGCTCTCGCACGCTTCTTCCGCAAATTTTTACTAACGGCCCGCCCGCCCGAACTTCCACCTCTGATTAAGACCTAACCGCAAAAACTACTTCCGCCCTCATTAAAAGACACGACCGCAAACTTCACCTATCCACCCGATAAGCGCACGACCGCAAACTTCCCTCCCCCCACTCATTACAGGACCAGACCGCCAACTTTGATAAAAAAAAAAATTCAATAAAAATATTCCATAAAAAATTCTATTAAAAAAATTCCATTAAAAACTAATGCGCTACTGTGCTGGTCTGGTCCAGAATCGGCTACTGGTCCAGAATCGGCCATACCATTCTGGTCCTTTGAAAAAAAATTCCATTAAAAAAAATTCCATTAAAAAATTCGATAAAACAAATACACGCAAGACCGAAGCCTACTGCGCTACTGTGCTGGTCCAGAATCGGCTACTGGTCCAGAATCGGCCATACCATTCTGGTCCAGAATCGGCTACTGGTCTAGAAATGTGGTCCAGAATCGGCTTACTTTTTTCACGGGTCCAGAAGCGGCTAACTCTTACTACTCTCATACAAAATGGATGACGTTTCATGTTCGGTATGTTCATCCGGAAACGCTGCACATTAACTCGCAATTGGTCAAACTAATTCATCTTGATGGTAGAAATTGTAGCGCGGAAAAGTTATTTGAGGCTTTCCGCAACGAGATGTACAAGCTACAGATTCTATTTTTTAATTGTTACGTCCTGCGCCCCTCCACCCGCCCGCAAATTTTGTATTTTCTAAATTACTCAAGAATTAACTAATCGATTGCTCTCGCAGCAGTCTGCTGCTCGTTCAATAGTTCTAAAATTTAACTGTAGGAATGTGGTGCGGTTCTCACGGACCCCCCTTAGCGATAAGACACGCCGCGCGCGACAAGTAAAGGTAACCTACATCCGGCCGATAACCGAGACGACGCGAGTAGCAAACGAGCGAAGCGTGCGGGCGCCGCCAAATTCTCGCGCCCGGCGACCGGACGAGCACCTAACAACGCTGTATGCCAGAAAAAGGATGTCAAAAGATAAGACACGTATAGCCGAGTCCTGGGAAAGGCACTTGTCGTGCCGGTCCCACGGCAGAATGCTGATGCAGTGTCAGCATGCGAACGCCGCTCAGCGGAGCGTGGCGGCTATATAGGGCTGTAGGAGACTTTTTTCGCGCACTTACTTGTTGGACGTTTTTAGTTTACTTCACTTCTGTCTGCGCAGTGCTTCGAACTGCACCGTTGTTCGCGTATTAAGAGTTCAAGGGCGGGTGCGAAGCGTAACACCCGACTCAATATTTTCCTTCGATACATTTCAACTGAATCAAGTCAAGTCAAGCGAATAAGATCAAATTAAGTTTAGTGAATAGTTAACGCAGTAAAATCAGTGACATCGTTCCTGCATCTCGTCAGGCAACCTCAGGTTTGAGTAATCGAGTAACCTTTGAAATTCGAATAATTATAAGTAACCTGCGTGGTCGAGGCACTCCGTCTAGTCCCGACCTTCGACCCTCCTCTCGCGACAAAGAAGTGGAGCCGTTCCACTTGTACAAATTGTACGGTTCGATCAGTTAATAAACACTAAGTAAACAATCTCGTGAATCACCTACTCTACCACTCTCCTTCGCGACGCGTATACGCACACACCTGCGTATAAAACCCGGTTACCAGGGCGTTCTCTGAGTCTAATCAAACGGGGCATTGAACCCCTTATCCCCTCCCCAGTAACTTGGGCTACCAAAACCACCGGGCGCGTCAACCAAGCGTTCTTCGCTGCCACCGTCGAGCTTGTGCCTGAAGTCACCTAGCGAGCAATACCTCGCTGCCACCGTAGAACCTCCGAGTTCCGGCGACCCCTAGGGCAACACGTTCGCTGTCACCGTAGAACTTCCGTGTTCCGGCGACTTCTAGAGCGATTCATTTCCTGCGACTACAGGGCACTTGTTCCGGCGACCACCAGCGTCCTTCGCTGTGATCGTATCCTTCCAGCTGCTTTCGGCGCACGATGGTGCGGCCCCAAGGTCAGTAGTTACCTCAGCGGATCGTAACTACCTCTCATACAAATTCCTAACCAGAGAATACCCCGTTACCTAGGACCTCGACGTCGGCCGTGACGTAAAGACTATAGAGTAGCGCCCCGGGCGGGGGTAAAAAACCGGGCATGCCTCGAAGCCGCACGCTTGCGCGAGTTGCAAGCATCCCAACAACCCCCGAACAGTGTGGCCAGATCTGGCTCTTTTGCACCATTGGTGCTCGCGGGAGTGGGGACACGGAAAAGTATGCGTGCCTTGTCCGTGAGAGCTGCGCGCGACGTTTCTCGCCGAATCGAGCTCGGCTTGGAGAGAAGGACGGAGCTATGCCGCGTCTCTCTTCCACCAACATCGCGTGACGTCAGGTATCGTGACGACACATAAGAAGGACAGAACTATGCTCCGTCCCCTTTCAACCAACATCGCGCGTTACGTCTTTGTTGGACATGCAGTCGCGGCGTCGCGTCTTCGTTCCGCACACAGGCCGGTGACAGTGGTGCCAGATTTCGCATAAGGCATCGCACGTACCATTGCGTTCTTTCAGCCGGAAGGCAAATCGGGCACCACCGCCCTGAGCAGAGCCCGATCCACAGAAAAGTGAATCGAGGAGAGTTTGGGATTGAGATTCGTCGTACTCATCGTCGCTCGTCGACGCGTTGGTTTTTTTCGTAAGTTCGCGCCAAGTCATGGTTCCATTGTTTTTCACAGAATAATTTTTTCTTTTAATTGTTTATCACACGGCTACAAATGACATTCATTTACAATATTTTAGTACTTACTACGGACAGTTTTTAATATTTTGTCAGCGGAATAGATGTGTCGTATTGGTTTATAATAGATATGGGCAAAATATATATTTCATAAACTTTGGTTTCAGTAACATTAATCTTCCTGTGGTAGTAATAAATAAGAAAGTATATAATAAATGTCAATTAATGCGTATTATGCATTAACCGTGAAACAAGTAATAAGAGCTTCTTGCACTAGAACGGTATGAGGGATCGTACTAACGCGCGATTTTAACACACGACAGCGTACGTCAGGTAGAATTTGCTTGACACGACGCGACGACGGTGCGAATGTTTCTATGAGTTGTTCTCTATGATTTGTTCTGCATGATTTCTTTTCTAAATAGAAGGTGTTCAAATTGTGTATATGACCATGACATTGATTTGAAACGTTTTTCTTACTTCGCACGTTTAGTTGAAGAACGCTCTCCCCATTTCGTAAAAGAAAAAGTTGTTCGGTTGAAGGCAATTCACCGTGCATACTGTAATCCATATGTACGTGCATTGTCGCATTCTGCCCACGAAATGTCGCAACGTGCGTATTGTCGAGACAAATGCTCGTCATTAACCGTCATATTTATGGCTGTTTCCCTTCTCGCTTTCAATGCTGATTTAAGGACACAAACAGCATTCATATTCACGGACGACAGCTTATTTCTTTTCTTCGTTTATAAGTCTGGTAAGTAGGAAAAGATTCTTTCTGAATCAGCATTTGAGTTTGCCAACGATCGAACAGCATTGACGAGCGATTTCAAATTGGGATATTAACGATTACTTGTTAGAATGCATTCCCACATTTCATCAAATTCCCTTAATGACAAATGATGAATTTGTATTTCTGTAAAATCGTTATGTAAAGCAAACCATTCTTCTGTTAAACTAGTTTTATCGAAGCCGCCAAAGGTTTCAGCGATAAAAGAAACATCATCAAAGGAAGTTTCTCTGTCAATATCGCGTAAAGCTGTGGCCGGTTCAAAAACTTTTAATTTGCATAAAAATGGATCATTGATTGGTAGTCTTTTACAAATTTCTTGAGCGGCAGATACATAAAATTGCAAACAATTCTGTCGAACATTTTCAACTATATCTGTGTGCCCCTCTGTCATCAATTTATTTAAATAATCCTCACAATCAATGCCTAATGTGATTTCATTTATTGATATTTGATTATTTTTATCTGCAAAATCTACGTTACTGCATTGCAATGCTAAAAGCTCTGGTTTTAAAAAGTTTTTACATACTATTTGCAATAAATTTAGCGATTTACGGTGCAAAGTATGAACTCTTGTTTCCAGAGCTTGGAAAAATATCGTAACGGCATTGAAGTAATGTAAAATATATTGAAGAAATAACAGGTATGCTTTAACATCAGGAGTCTGCATGACTGCTACAAATTGTGCAGCTTTTACAGACTTTTCTGTAGAAATTAACTGTTTTAAAAACTTGTCAATACTATCCCATGATTCTAGAATTCGACTAATACATAAATGACGGGAAAGCCATCGTGTTTCAGCCAATTTCAAAATTTTCCGGTCTGTGTCCTCACAGCAATCGCTAAAGATAGCTGATCACTTGGGACTGCAATTTATAAAACTAGAGATTTGTTTTACAAAACTTTCGCAGTTATTTGGAATCGTTCTGGATGCAGCATTTGCGGCTAACGCGACGGAATGACATGGACATGGCAGTGTTAGTACATGTCCACATTTCTCCTGCAACTTTTGGTGAAATGATAAATGTTTGCCGGTCATAACACGCGCATTGTCGCACGACAAAGCAACAATATCATTAAATGGAATTTGTAACCTGTACATTTCCTTTCGGAATGCGTCAAATATCATTTCTGCACTACAATCTTGTGCATCCAGATCGATTAGTTTTACTAACTGCGACATCATTTTTTATGTTTCCGGATGCACATATCGAACATGAAACGTCATCCATTTTGTATTAGTAATGTCTGACGTTTCATCAATAAAAATGCTGAATTTTGTATTTCTAAGAATGCTCGAAACACGTTTGTATTTTGTAGGATGGCCGAAACACGTTCTGTTTCTACGGGACACAAGACATTTGCAAGTATGTGACCGCATTTGGTCTTGCTCATACTCATATTTTGCAACACGTCAGAATCTCTTCCTATTTTTTGGAAAAATGTCAATAATTTTCCTGCTGTCGTAAATGAAATTCCATTTTCGGCGATTAAAGCAGCGTATTGAATTTCCGCTGCTTTCTGTCGCGCATCTAATGGCAATTCCGATTTGTCCGTGACATTATATTGTTTGTCTGTTTCTTGCGTTTCTTTTGCCATATGAACTGCGGATTCTGCGTGACGATAAATGTTACCTAATTTCGCCGTCATTGGCTTGTAACAATACGAACAAAGACACAATGTTTGGTCATTCGACATTTCGCGTAACCATGGTTGAAATTCTTCAATATCTAACCATTGTTTCCGAAATGTCCGTGCAGTCAAAAAAACTGTCTCCGATTCTGCATCGCGGCTATTTTTGTCGCCGCAGGACTTTGCATTTAAACGATTCAGTGACACACAGAATTCGCATGTCTGGAAATGCGCGTGTCGCAGGAAATATTTTTATCGCATATTAAGCAATGAAATAAACTTATGTTAGAACGCACCTTTTGCACCCATGACTTATATTGTTCATCGCGAAGCCAAGCTTCGCAAAAGCTGCGCTTAGACTTCTTTTCTTGCAAATTTTCTTGCATTTATGTGTAAACCCGCAAGAAACAGACAGAAAACAAATTGAAAAGAAAAATTACTCACCCTCCCCCTTCTCTTCCACGTACACAAACACACACTAATACGTACCCGCACATACACTCACGCGCGCACATAAATGCACACCGAACAAACGCGACAAATAATGGATAATATAATAATTTAAAAATTCACACAACGGAGAAATGCAGCACGGGCGCTTCTACGTCGTCCGCTGCGTGAAATTCACTGTTTGTCCGGTAAGAACAGAACACGTGAACGCAGAGATCACGCGGCCGTATGTCTATCTTAGGTCTATCGGCCGTATATCTACTTTAAGAATAACATATGTATAACGCACGAATGCCGGCGGCGATAGCCGATTGTCTACCGACGAGGTAACAAAGCACGTGAGCGACAAGGAAAGGGCAATGCGCGCCTGTCGAAAAACACACATGGGACGCCGCAGTGTCGTCAGAAATAGCATCCCGCCACACAGAGAAGTAGTATGCGTGAGTGGCCGTGAGAGCTACGAGCCAATCGAGCGGCGCGTAGCTCTCACGGACACGCCACATACTACTTCTCTTTCTTCCCGCACCCCGCATGCCACATGTGGCAGGATGCTATTTCTGACGACACTGGACGCTGGACGCCAGTTAGACAGCCCGCAGCGAACTAGCAACACCTCAAAAAATTATGGCAGATTCAGCCCGTAAGTACATAACACATTTTCTCATACATTCCATTTTCTTTCGACATGACGTGAGATGAAACCGTTTGTAACTAAATTGTACATTGATGATACAGTTCAGATACCTTTATAGCCAAAAATATCTGAAATTAGATTTTTACGTATATATCCACCTATCGTATTGTTACAGTAATAAGGTTTCCATAGATTCCTACAATTCGTTCATACATACCGTTCATACGTACTGCAGAAATGTACTTTGTCAGATCTGTTCCTTTTATTCAGAGATTTGTTAATTTGTATAAATTCAAATGAGTAACTTTCGACAGTAGAATCAATGTACAAATACAAGTAAGTAATATAAGTAAATAACGATGTTAATTTTATGATCATTTTGAATTATCTTACATTTATGTACAAATTGATTTCTTTTTGCAGAAAAAAAAACCGATGCGGTATTAAAGGAGCGGTGCCACCGCCACCACCACCACCACCAACACCACCAACACCACCAACACCACCAACACTACCACCACCACCACCACCACCACCACCACCACCACCACCACGGGCACCAGCGGCACCCCCGCCACCACCAGCGGCACCGGCCAACGATCCACATTGCAGTAAGTTCATACATATTCATACATATCGTATTTTAACATTATTCGATAAAATCCATTATAATCTGATTTAATTAATGACATGTATATATTGTTCATTCTTTAGGACCAAAACGATGGGGGGCAAGTAGGGCGCGAGCCCTCCGGGCTCGGCAAACGCGGGCCCATTGCGCATGCGCGTGCTGCGCTGGCAGGTGGGGCGACGGCCACGACCACAGGGGCGGGCGTCGCGGCAGGCGTCGCGGCGGGCGCCGCGGGGGCGGCGGCCGTGCAGGCAGCAGCGAGGAAGTATTGTCGAACAAAAAATATAATGTCACGATAATAATGAAATAAAATAAACAAACAAGAAATGAACTAATTTGTTTTGTCACTCTTCTTTCTATAGCGTCGGGCAATAACTCTGTCCACCTTGAATATCTCCGTCGTTCAAGGTGGACAGAGGTATTGCCGCACGCTGTATAATTATCATAAAATGTGGTACAATAGGGCTACAGGCGACGGTCCACGCTAAAAAACCGAACGCGCTAGTCGTGGCACCTCTTGGGTGGCGTGGAAGTCCACGTATCTTATATTTTATAAACAAAAGCTTGACATACGCATTTGCATTGGTCGGGTGCAGCGTTGCACTTTCCAATTGAATAAAGTCTCGTAGAATGTAGATATTGCGATCCCATCGAACTCTTTCCTGTATAATTTTGTGTAATACTTACCGTTTACAGGAACAAAGCTGACCATCACAACCTGTGCACCCTGTACATGTGCATTTAAATGTAATACATATGGTACGTAATGATGAGTAAATGACATTGGAAAAGTCGGTTACAGTCCCGGGGGAATCATTTCTAGTATGTACGTGAAATACGTGCTAAGAATGGTTAGACTTTTCAGATATTTCAATTAGTCCAACCGCGACCCGCGGTCGGTCGGGAGCGGCACAATGAAAGTTTCGGTTTTCAATTCACAGGGATGTCGTTATTATTGTCGTGTTTTATCATGCCTTCTTTGACAATACGCACGTTGCGACATTTCGTGGGCAGAATGCGACAATGCACGTACATATGGATTACAGTATGAACGGTGAATTGCCTTCAACCGAACAACTTTTTCTTTTACGAAATGGGGAGAGCGTTCTACAACTAAACGTGCGAAGTAAGAAAAACGTTTCAAATCAATGTCATGGTCATATACACAATTTGAACACCTTCTATTTAGAAAAGAAATCATGCAGAACAAATCATAGAGAACAACTCATAGAAACATTCGCACCGTCGTCGCGTCGTGTCAAGCAAATTCTACCTGACGTACGCTGTCGTGTGTTAAAATCGCGTGTTAGTACGATCCTACGTTACTTGTTTCACGGTTAATGCATAATACGCAATAATTGACCATATATTATATATTTTCTTATTTATTACTACCACAGAAAGATTAATGTTACTGAAACCAAAATTTATGAAACATATATTTTGCCCATATCTATTATAAACCAATACGACACATCTATTCCGCTGACAAAATATTAAAAACTATCCGTAGTAAGTACTAAAATATTTTTAAATGAATATTGTTTGTTGCCGTGTGATAAATAATTAAAAAAAAAAGTATTATGTGAAAAAAAATTGAACCATGGCTTGGCGCGAACCTACGAAAAAAGGACTCGAACGCGTCGACGAGCAACGACGAATCAATCCGAAACTCTCCTGGATTCACTTTTCGCTGGATCGCGCTCTGCTCAACGCGGTGGTGCCCGATTTGCCTTCCGGCTGAAAGAACGCAATGGTACGTGCGTTGCCTTATGCGAAATCTGGCACCACTGTCACCGGCCTGTGTGCGGAACGAAGACGCGACGCCGCGACTGCATGTCGAACAAAGACGAAACGCGTGATGTTGGTTGAAAGGGGACGGAGCATAGTTCTGTCCTTCTTATGTGTCGTCACGATACGTGACGTCACACGACGTTGGTGGAAGAGAGATTCAGCATAGTTCCGTCCTTCTCTCCACGCCGAGCGCGTTTCGGCGAGAAACGGCGCGCGCAGCTCTCACTGACAGGGCACGCACACTTGTATGCCGCCGGCCGCCGATAGTGCAAACGGGCCAAATCTGAGACCACTGCCTTCCTCGTCTCCGTGCTGTGCGCGCGCGGCGCTCACAGACACGCAACGCACACACCTTGCGTTTTCCCCCATCACGGTCGCCCCGAATGCGGTTTTAGGCCAGAACTGCTGACACTGGTCACAGCCTAAGCGTGCTCCCTTACTTGATACGAATTTTTACAGGCGACAGCCGTGGTGTGTTCCAATGTATTGATGGGTACGTGAGATAGAACGCTATTGCCGTCTGAGCGAGGCCTATATATATGAGCGAACAATAGTGTTTAGATGCGAGAAAGGAAGTCATCTAGTGTTTACATGTTTGACTAGGAGCAGATCTAGATATGTGTGGGGCTGCACCTACGGGCCGCGTTGGCGGCGCACACTCATACGGTTCCTCTATTCCCCGCACGCAAGCGCCTTAGGCTTAGCGGGGCCGTACGCATGTATACGTCGTTTTGGACGGTAACATTCTTCCACAGCTTTTTCAATTGCTGGGAAGTTCACTATAACGTTTGAAACAATAAGAAATGTTAAGGCACGCGCCTTTTAAACCACGCGGTACCCCTTCCAATGCAAACTCCATCTAGCGTCGGTGTGTCGCCACATTTCAAAGACACAGCGAAAAACCGGCGGGACACACGCGGTGTCAATATCATCCCCATCCCACTTCCTCACCGCGTCCTCATATGAATCATATGGGCGTCGCGGTCGAGCGCTCGCGCGGCAGATCAGCTGCTCGCCCCTTTTCGCAACGACTGTCGTTCGAGACGCTCCGATTTAAAACCTATCGCTACTCGGGGCAGTACCGCTCAGTCATCCTCTCGATCCACGTTATTATTCTCAGCGTTTAAGTTTAGTTTATTCGTTTTTATCCGTTCGTGTAAGTCAACTTGTTGGGGAAATGTGTGGGAAAATGAGTGGGAAGGAAAATTTAGGAGCGGAGAGGGGAAGGGTGCGGAAATGAATAGATCATCTGGTGGTGAGGTTAGAAAAGACACGTATTCGCGTGTTGCGTTCGCTAGTTCCGATTTATTGTAAGTAAACCGGTGCAGCTCGTCAATGTATAAATGTCTGTTTTGTGTTGATTCGGACACAATTGCCTTAATTGATGGTGTATAGTGTAATTGCGCGGTCGTGGATGCACGTGGTAAAAGTACGGCCACGTGCAGTGCCTGATAAGACATGATGATGTACCTTAAATATTTCTCGCTACGATGGTCAGCGTATCGCCCGCTATGCACGGCAGCGTTTCTTGTGTTGATCGGTCGCACATATGTGGGTGAGAAGCTGGAATGCGGTTACTCTGATAATTGCTTTGATCGGACTTGGAATCAGACTCGCGCTACAAGAGACGTGGTAGAAGTGGTCATTTTTGGCGGGACGGCGCATAGCGCCGCCCGCGTTTTGCGCATTCCACGCATTTCAGCTTCTTACCGGTACGCGAACGGCGCTCGCGAATCGAGTTCGGGAGGTGCTGCCGCCAGGTGGTCGTCGGCGACAGGATGCGCTGTCGACGAGCGGATTTCCCAAACACAACTGGTGTAAACCGTGTTATGTCCATTGTGCAATAAACTATTCAAAAATCAAGTTTCTCGTCGACTCTTCGTGCCGAGGCCTCGTCCGATCCTATCGAGCGCACCACCACATTCCGGAATCAGAGCGCCTTTTCGCAATCTCGGTGAAATTCAAAGTCGCTCTCATACAATAAAAGAACATAAATAACTTTAAAAAAAAAAGTGAGAAAACCGACTTCAGAGGCGGGCTAAAAAGTAAACAATAATTATTTTTCTCTTGACGGATATTGAATAAACGAAGAGTGACACTGAATCATGAATATTCTAAATAATTCTTTTCTCTCATCGATTGACCCTCTTATGAAATTAAATACTGAAATGATTTTTGCGGTGTCGGTGGGTATACTGGTCGTGGAGCGCGGGTACTGTTTGTCGAGAGAGGAGAACACCACACTACGCACTACTCAGCACGGGGCCAACACTAATCGATAAACACGTGGTTGAGGAGTTCCAGAGTATTTTATTGACTAAACGCACTTAACCTACTATACACAGATGCGTCAGAGGCACGTGTCGTGTCGTTTTATCTTCACGACTGAATCGAGAAAACCACCGATATATTTGCACGTATAAGAGAGCACAAGTGTCACAGACGAGGTATACTATAGACCGCACATCTTATGGGACTTTGTGTCTCACGTGAAAAATTACCGACTGTACCCGAAAGCAGGCTGATTGGAGCGCACTCTGTGTCGAAGGATGACGAAAAGCGAAACTAAAACGTGCTGCAGGAGAAGTACCGACTAACTGTAGCGGTGGTGCCAAATGGATGCGAAAAATGCATGGTTGCCATGTTGAGTGCCGAAAGACTATATATACATATATATATATATATGTAGCTTGCTCGCCCGGCCAGCATATGTGGAATGTCAATACATACAAAGATATACCAGATTTTGCTATTGGATATGTTTTACAATCGTAATTTATTAATTTATATTGCGTCTACACAATTATGTTATTATTATAAAATATATGAAAACTTGTGCAGAAAATGTGAACAAATTTTGTGTCTTATATTCTGTGATTTTATTACAAACACAGATGCAAATTATACATATTTGATCAAACTTTCCAACACGAATTTTGCATTGCGAAATGTGATTGTTATAGATTTTGATGCTTTAAACATGAATCTGAAGCTTCTTTGCCTCAATCACCTGCAGTTTTAAAGAAAGGAATTTGAAAAAAAAAAAATACTTTTCAACTTTTAACAATATTTGCATGGAAAGAATAAAAGATACACCATTTCTATTGGTGGTGTTACGTACGGACATTCCCTTTTTCCGTTCCTACGTTAGAGTCACGTAGGAGTCTTCTCTTGGAACCCCTACCTTGGAGCCCCTGTTTAGGTTTACCGGTGAGGGCTGTGGGAACGATCTTACAGTGTGAACAGCTGCACATACCTCAGTCTGTCCTTTTCCATATTTTATCTCTTCTGCAGACACACGTTTCTTCAGTTTTTTTCGAGTATAAAAAGGCTAACTAGAACGAGCTCGAGGCAGTCTCTTTCCGGGAACTCACGTAGCAAGATCGAGCCCCGTCTCTTTCGCGCATTCGAGTATAACGTTGTTCGTTAGCGCACTGTCAGCGAGATCGGGCTAAGTTCCCTTTTGAGCATAGTGTTAGTGAGATTTTCTCTATTGAGTACTCCTAGCAAGATCGAGCTCAGTCTCTTTCGCGCATATTAAGTAAGAGTATTTCCAAACTCACAGCAAGATCGGGCTCAAGTTCCCCTTCGAGCATTTACAAAGTAGAGTTTTTACCAAAACTCACTGTAAGATCGGGCTCACAGCTCCCTTTCGAACACTCGTTAGTTTAAGCAACCCTATATTGCCTAGCACGTTTCGCTAGTGGTTCGTAAGTTCATTTTTGTTAAACACATTTTCTTCCAAGCCAAAAACAGACGTAGATTCACTCTTTTGTATATACATTGTTGGAGATTTATTAGGCCGATTTCTGTTATTGTCCTTAGTTGTTTGGTTTCGGCAAAGGTAAGGACGACAACCTCGTGTCCTGCGCTCCTAGGCTCCATGCGACTCATGTCAACGAATCACCGCTCTCGGTAGCCCCAGGAACGCCTAGTGCTAATTAGAGCGCCGCTGATTCGCGTGACTCGTTCATGACGTCAGCGAGGCTTCTTCCCAAAAATACGTTAGGATTTCTAGGAAGCGATCGATCATTCCAAAAGCGATTCTCAACCGACGTACACTCCTTAGATTTCTCAGCTTACGCGCGCTCATATTCGAAAGGTCGTGTGCCGGCTCAGTTCTCACAGTTTTATCTCTTGTCATTTCTGAATATTTCGTGTCGTAACCGTTACAATAAAAAAAGTGAAAAAGTTCTTGTTAATTGTGTGCCCGACGTGTTTAATTTTTCTTTGTCGTGTCCGTCCTTTCAACTTGCCCACGCGCTGGTGTTACATCTCTCGTCGCGCCCTGCGCTGGGCGATCTTACTCTGAACGAACGGATAGCTCCAGATCCAACGACAAGGAGCCTCCACTTCAAACCATTCGTGGTTTTTCAACATACATATTTTTCGACTTTACAATATATTTAATTTTAACGTAGCGATTGTGGTACTTTGTGCCAGTTTCTTTCCCCTTTATTCCAACAATCTTAAGTTCGTGTAAAATTAGACAGCCCACAGATTCTCCGCAGCCGCTTGAACAGAATCATCTACGAGTCAATTTCCCTTACCTTAAAACCTCCGAAACAGCTTTCCCGACTAACCTGGGTCGGGCAACTACTGCTTAGAAAGCCCTGTTTCTGAAAAAAGCTTTCCCGACTTTCCTAGGTCGGCCAATTACTGTTTAAGGAACATCGTCCCATACAGTAAGGCTCCGTCTGGGCATTACTGACCCATTTACCCATAACACACATACATCCGGCGTGAGCTTTAAGCACTCGCCACTGCCCTGGCTCGTAACAGTGGCAACAAACTGGGCGAAGTTTTCTGCATAAAATGGTATAGATCACTTTTCCAATATAAACTTGCAAACATGTTTAAACATTGGTCGAAAATGATGAGACTCCCCGCGGGCCTTTTTTATGACAGTTTTCTCATACTTATTGTTAATATTATGGGACTGCTATAAATATTAATTACACTGAGCGAAAAGCCGCCGTTTCGATATGTGAGTGGTAGGCTCGAGGGTCGGCTATCGTAGGGTCAACGCTTTTACATTTGCATGTTGTTATTGCATGAGCGACCTATATCCTATATCATTTTATACGTAAACTGTTAAAAGCTGAAGAAAATCAATTGTTTTCAAAATTCAATGTCAGTTTTATTTTAAGAGCATCAATATATATTAAAATCTTATGTAAGAAGTTAAAACGCCGAAAAAAAGTACAAATTTGGTCTACAATGCAATTAGCTTATTCCTTACCATCTGCATTAGAAAGTCCTGTTTTCTAGCCCAAAAAACGGATTCAAACAACGATATTGATAGCAGCAAAGATGAATTTTATACAAGCGAATATAGTGTTGAAGAGCAGTAGTGAAGACAGCAATGAAATAATTGGTATAAGAGGAATTAATATAATTTTTTTATTTTTTTAAAAAGACTGTCGTGTCGCTAGTTGCCCAATACTAGAAAAGCTTGAAGTGCAAAGGGGTAATTTTTAAATAAAATGATGACAGAATCTTTTGAGTAAAACGGGGAATACTTTATTAGTACTTGTGAAAATGGAATATTAGAATTTCCAATATTTCATACGTTTGTATATTACATGAAACGGTCAGGCGGAAAGTTTTGTCAATTTGAATGCGTTTAATTCTTCGTTCAGATTCTTCAGACACAACACTGAAATTAACAAAAATTATCATCTATATTGTATATCATAAAATCACTGGAGTTAATTTTATTTGTTATTGTCGCGGAGAAAAAAGGCAGAGCGCATGGAATGCGTGGCAGGGGGCAGGGGGTCAACGCATTCTTGCGGACCACCGAGGAGATGCGAAATCTTTTCAGAAGGCGCGAGCACGAGGCCGATGACCCGATATCACCGATGCCTCGTTGCATGCGCTAATCAATAAATAATTGATTAAGTAAAGGATCTGGCCATATAGTGGGGAGAGTTCGGGGGAGACCGAACTCTCTGGAAAGAGGACTGTTGTCAAGGGATACGGCACTTCCCCCAGAATATTCGGACCGATTAGAAATGACGCTGTTTCATTCCAATAAATTATACATAATGTTACGACCGTAAACGTGAAGTTCGCAGGAAGATTGATTAGTTATTGATCTTATGTTAATGTCGTTTTCTTATTGTTCTCGGTTACCAAACCAAAGAGTCTGTGCCCGGCCGTTGTATCGAACGGACGTGTCATATTAAACCATTATCATTCGTAATCCTATGCGTTGTAAATGTCTCACCCGCGTCCACGTAACATTTGTGTCAGAAGTGGGATGAGCACGAGGATGCGGTCGAGAAAAAGGAAGGCAGAATTAAGAATCGACAATCCTGCAAGCGGTAACGAAATCGACGATGTAGTTGGGAGTCGACGATTGCCGAGGCCAGCGGCGGAGGCGGAACATGCTACGGGGGACCCGATGGCATCGGTGCAGGCGATGCTGAAGCGTCTAGAGGAAAAGATGCGCGCGGGACAGGAGCTGTTCCGAGAGGGGCTTCGCATGCAGTCAGAAGATGCTCGCCGACGAGAGGACGACCTCCGAAAGCGACTGCAGGATGTCGATGATAACTACAACGCCAGGATGGAACAACTCACAAACAGCCTGGACAATTTGACAAATACTAATAATTTTGTGCGCGGTAACAGAACGAGTGCGCCTTTGAGCGAGGAGTTAAATTTGAATGCGCGAGTCAATTTCGGTTTCTGGTAGTTGCTACCGAAATTTAATGGGAAGAATTGGGAGGAATTTTTCTCACAGTTTGAATCCATCGCGCGAGTCAACGGTTGGCGCGATGAAGCAAAAGCTGCCGCGCTGCTTAACTCTTTGGAAGGGCCCGCTCGTTCCGTGCTAACAACCCTAGAGGATAGGTATCGGTTAGACTTCGGAAAGCTGAGAGCTGCCTTGCAAAGACGATTTGCAAAGCAGAAATCAGCACCGATGAATTATCTAAAATTTCAACGCTATGTACAAAAGCGGATCCCCGAATTGGCAAATGAAATCGAAAAGTTGGCATTATTGGCTTTGCCAGATTGCCCCTTAGGCGTGCGCGAGAGATTGGCCCTTTCCCAATTTATCAGCGGGATCGAGAACGTAGACATTAAAAAACAATTGTACCTGCACAAATTTGAAAAGTTCGAGGAAGTGGTACAGAAAGCCATCGAAATACAGCAAATTGAGAACTTGTGCACAGAAAGAAAACAGGGAACAAGGAAGGTGTGATTGCAGAAGAGGCAACATGCAAGAGGATCTGCTTCAACGAGGAAAATCAAGACCAAAAATGTTAAATGTCACAAATGGAGGATCCGAACTTAAAGTTTGTCATAGAAACTAAGAGGCACAATCACCGTCCGTTAAAAGAAGAAGTGTCAATTTTGCGTTCCAAGACCCGATACTATTGGCAGATTTGGGACTCACTAGAGATCAAGGATGAGCTTTTGTTCAAGAAATGGGTATTAGGAGACCGGCGAAAAGATGTTATTCAACTCGTGGTCCCATTGAACAAGATTGAAGAGGTTCTTCAAGAAGCCCACAATTTTTCGACCTCTGGACACTTCGGCGTGATCAAGACACTGGCCAGATTAAGGAAAAGTTTCTTTTGGGCCGGCTGTAAACAGAACGTGGAGGATTGGTGCCGAACTTGCGATATCTGCACGGCCAAGAATAGACCAAGGCAGAAAGGGCAAGCAAAGCTTTGTACCTATAACGTTGGGTCTCCATTTGAACGGAGAGGTTTGCACATACTAGGACCTTAGCCAAAGACATTAAGTAGAAAGAGATTCGTAGTAGTCATCATGGACTACTTTACGAAATGGCCAGAAGTTGTTCCCGTGGCAAATTTTCAAGCTAAGACGATAGCACAAGCTATGATGACACAAGTCTTTAGTAGACATGGCCTACCGATAGATGTACACACCGACTAAGGACGATCATTTGAATCAAAATTATTCCAAGAACTCCTGAAAATACTAGCAGTAAAGAAAACAAGAACTACTCCACTGCATCGACAGTCAGACGAATTTGTGGAAAGGCTAAATCGAACAATACATCAATATTTGTCGTTGTTCGTTTCGCACCACCAAAAGGACTGGGACGATTGGCTGCTATTATTTTTATTGACATATCGATCGGCGGAACACGAGACCACAAAACAAACCCCAGCGACGATGTTATACGGAAGAGAACTTCGACTGCCATTAGATTTCTTCCGAGGAGTGACCCCCGAGCGACCTATTTCTTCCATGGAATACATCTCGCAACTTAATAAGGTCCTCGCGGATGTACACCATTTGGCCAGAGCGAAAATTGTCAAAAGCTCGGAACGCATGAAACTGCGTCATGATGCCACTTGTACTCCAATTATCAACAACGTTGGAGATCAAGTGTGGCTTTACCAGCCACGAAGAACGAAGGAAAGATGTCCGAAGTTGCAAGCAAATCTGGGAAGGACCCTATTTGGTGAAGAAGAGGATTAATGACGCTATCTACGGGATCCAGCGGTCAGCCAAAGGAAGAATGAAGATTATCCACATAAATAGATTAGCAATATACCAAGGTACCAAGGTACTATGTTGGTACAAGAAAGAAAGACGAACATAGTCGATAGGACACAATGACAAGCTACTCACAGGACATCGCATACCGCAGCACCGCTGGGTCAAGATAGTAGTGCGCCGCTATGCTTAGTCTCCCGTGAAGCATTGTAAAAAATAGGGGACGATGGGAAGTATGAAGTATGGCGTTGAGGGTTCCGTAAGATTTAATCTTGGAAATTATTCTGAATATGGGAAGTTCTTTGTCGTTCCGTTTTATTTTCAGAAGGAAGAAACTTCATCTTCCATTTGCTCCCATTTGAATCGTTCGTTCATGTTGTTTTGCTGACTGCGAGCCCAGGGTTTTTGGCATGGCTTTCCCTTGGGACCGTGAGCGAATGCTGGGATGACATTTTTGGTTCAGAAGGAGCCATCGCTGCTTACACCTGAGAGTGCCTTTTCCTGAACCGAAGCATCTGAAGAGTCCGTGATAATATACGACCGAGACGTCCGTTATCGTCGAGGGGAGGCAGTGTTAAGACCGTAAACGTGAATTTCGCAGGAAGATTGATTGGTTATTGATTTTATGTTAATGTCGTTTTGTTATTGTTGTTGGTTACCAAACCAAAGAGTCTGTGCCCGGTCGTTGTACCGAACGGACGTGTCATATTGAACCGTTATCATTCGTAATCCTGCGCGTTGTAAATGTCTCACCCGCGTCCACGTAACAGTATTTATAATCACACGTGCTTCGATTTACTCTCTTCTCTCTCTCTCTCTCTCTCTCTCTCTCTCTCTCTCTGTCATGCGCTCGAGGCAGCCTGAGCATGACGTCATTAGAGGCGCGTGAGCAAGACGAGGCAATCCGATTCAATGGTTTTACATTGCACTTATTGATTGATCGGCTCGCCGCTGTATGAGGAAAAATTGAGTGTGTTGGAGATTTATTCCAATGTCGGAGAATCGGTGTAGCTTGCTCCGACCGATCCGAAACTGTCGGATCGCGTTCTGAGGCCTGTGAGCAAATGTGGCCGATCCGACAGTCTCGGATCGGTCGGAGCAACAAGCTACACCGATTCTCCAACATTAGAATAAATCTCCAACACACACAATTTTTTCTCGTACTGTTAGGTTGTAGCTACCACTAGATTTAAGCATTTCTCTGTTCTGTCTAAGCCACCACTATTTTTATAGCTATCCGTTAGGGCAAGCCCTTCATCTTGCGTAAATAACTTAAGTTTCAAGACAACGAAGCTTTGTGCCAATGGTGATGTCACCATATGCACCGCGTGCCTACGTGACCGACGCTAAGGGTTTTTCCCCCACTAGACAGCACCTAGAAAACGCCCAAATCTGGGCCCGACACTCTAAGAAATACCATCGAGCAAGCAATATCGTAACGCTGCTCGATACTCGGCTCAATCACTTAGTTCATTTTGCAAACTGTACGCTATTCCTAATAAACCTTAAGTTGTGCTTGTGAGAAGAGGAGTGAATACCGAGACTATCACCCCACACCTTCCCAACGCGGCATAACAGTACGACGGCGAACCGATCGATCGATGAGTGCAACATGAAACCATTGAATCGGTTTGCCTCGGCTTGCTCACGCGCCTCTGATGACGTCATGCTCAGGCTGCCTTGTGCGCGTTCATGCTCAGATGTAGACGTACCTTTTAAGCAAAGGACTCACAGATAGAGCATGCGAGCTGCGAGCCACTTACACACTCGAATAACGGTGTCTGTATAGGGTTTAAGCGTTTCATTGGGTGACACAATCACACTGTTATTTGTGCATGCTGTCCCCATGAGTACCCTGCTTAATGTTATCATTAACAGGTGGCACATGCTTGCGAATGAAATAGCACATTATTCATTCCATTACAGTGGGGACTTCAGTTTCCGGAGCGTTAGAATGAGGTCGAGTGAATGTGAGAGTGGCAAAGGGAGGAGTGAAAAGTTAATAGAGAAAGTGAAAGGTGGACGAAGGGAAGTGGGAGAGGGTAGAGGAAAGGTAGAGGAAGGCGGGTGAGCGTGGGTGGAAGAAGTGGTAGAGTAGGGGGGAAGTGAAAGGGAGGGAAAGGGTGGGCAGGACAGTGGTTAGGAGACGGCGTGGTTGCGGTAGTAAGGCGGGAAGGTGGCGGGAGGCGAGACAGAACGGCACCTAGCGGAGAGAGATAGAGGGAAGCGTAGGTAAAGAAGAGGGAAGACAGGTGGGATGGCAGAGGGAGCCGGGAGAGGGCAGGGCGAAAAGGTGCAAGGTGAGATACCATGGGAGGAAGCGGTGAAGAGAAAGAGGGAGAGTTGGAAGAGGCTTAGGTTGGAGGGAAATTAGGATGAGGACGTGATATTTAAGCCGATGAAGAAGTTCCAAGGGTCGCCAGGAAAGGGAAATGGGAGGAAGGAGGGGGTGGCAGAGTGGAGGGAGTGGAGGAAGGAGATGAGAGGGATGAGGGAGGAGCTGAAGGAGGGGTTGAGGAATGTGATGGAAATGATGATACAGCAGGGGGGAGGACTAAAGGAGGAGGTAATGGAAATGAAAGTGACGGTGAGGGGGGAGATGGATGAGATAAGGAAGCAGCTGAGGGAGGCAGAGGAGAAGTGGCGGAAAGAGAAAGGAGAACTGGAGAAGAGGCTAGAGGAGTTGGAGAGACTGAGGAGGAGTGAGTTGGAGAGGGGGAGAAGTGTAGGGTGGGGTAAGGAGGAGAGGGGGAAAATGGAAGAAATGGGGAGAAAGATAAGGGAGCTGGAGTGGAGGGAGGAAAGGAAGGAGAGAGAAAGTGAGAAGGGTGGAGGTGGGGGAGAGGGTGGATTCGGACCATCAGCCGGTGGTGATATGAGTAAAGGGGGAATTGGAAAGAGGGGAAGGGAGGAAGAGTGGAAGGATAGGGAGGAACAGGGGGAAGTGAGACGAAGAAGGGAGGGAGAAATTCAGAGGGAAGATAAGCGAAGGGGTGGGGGAGTTAGAGAGGGGAAGAACGGCAAGGGAGGGGTTGAGGGGGCTAGATGGGAGGATAAAGGCGGTGATGGAGGAGGAAAAGAAGCGGGGGGAGGGGGAAGGGAGAAGGTGGGAGGGATGGTGGGATAAGGGATGCAGGGCGGCGAAAAGGGAGCTGAGAAAGGAACTAAGGAAATGGAAAGCGGTTAGGGGGGAGGGGGAGGAATATAAGCAAGGAAGAGGAGATATAAGGAGTCGTGCAATAGGAAAAAGGCGGAAGAAAGGGAGAGGTTAGTGAAGGAGGCACGGGAGGCGAGAACGGAGGGGGAAATATGGGGGGTAGTTAGAAGGAATAGGAAAAGAAGGAAAGGAGTGTGTGAACGGATTACGGGAGAGGAGTGGAAAGTGCATTTTATGGGGTTGCTGGGAGGAGTTGAAAGAAAGGTGGTCTGCGGAGGAAGAGCAGAGGGGAGGGAAAGGGATGAAGAGGAGGAGCTAAGCCTGGTGGAAGTAAATAGAGTGATGGGAGGGCTGAAGGACGGAAAGGCGATAGGGGGTGATGGGATACCCAATGAGGTGTGGAAGTACGGAGGGGAAAGGGTGAGGGAATGAGGAGGTGAGGTATGCAGGAGGATATGGAATGGTGAGGGGTGGCCGGAAGAATGGTGTGAGGGAGAAATATTCCCCATACTGAAGAATGGAGAGGGGAAGAGAGCCGAGGAGTACAGGGGGTGACGATAATGCCCTCCCTGTACAGAATATACACAAAGATTTTGGCGGATGGGATAGGGGAAGAGGTGGAAAGTAAGGGAATTTTAGGGGACACACAAGCGGGGTTTAGGAGAGGAATGGGGGCGAGAGACCAGATCTATGATTTAAATTATATAGTGAATAGGGAGATAGGAAGGAAGGGAGGGGAAATGGCAGCTCTATTCCTGGACCTGAGGGTTGCTTTTGACTCGGTGGGAAAAGGGAAGGTGGTAGAGGCGGTGAGGGAGAGAGGGATTAGGGTGGGACTGGTGAAGAGGGTGGAGGAGGTAATGCGGGAACGAGGAGCAGGGTGAGTGCGCGGGGTGGGGGGGGGGCGAAAAGGCGATGTGTTTTGGACAGCGAGCGGGCTGAGGCAGGGATGCCCACTCAGCTCGATCCTGTTCAACATACTAATAGCGGATATGGAGGAGGATTTGAGAAAAGGGGGATGGGGGGGGATGAAAGTGGGAGGGGAGAAAGTATAGGATAGAGGGGTCAAGGTCAAATAGATGGTATAGGGAGGTGGTAGGAGAAGGTAGGAAAGACGGGACGGAGTGAGGAAAGAGTGAGGAGGGAGGCCAGATTTAGGATGGGGAATGAGGTAAGAGAAGGGAGGTATTGGGACGGAGAGGAAGAGAGGAGATGCAGACAGTGCGGGGAGGAGGAGACATGGGAGCATTTGTGGAAAGGTGTGGAGGGTGGGAAAAGATATAAGGAAGGAAAGAAAGGTGGGAGTGTAAAGTAAATGTGGTACTGGATGAGGAGGGGGAGGGGAGAAGTGGATGAAGGAACTGGAGGGAGCAAGGCGGAAAAAGGAAGAAAGAGAGGGGGAGCGACGGGAAAGGGTGGGATAAGGGACGAACGAAAGGGAAAAGTATCAAGGAAGGTGTGGATGGGAATAAATGAGAGATAGGAAGGAAGTGGAGAAGGAGAGGAGAGAAGGTGTGAATGGGAGGAAACGGAAGTCCACAGGGGGTCTGTGGGGGGGGGGGGGCGAGGTTTAGTGATTAAGGTAGAGGATAAGTTGTATAAAGTTGTATAAAGTAGGTAAGTAAGAGGAAAGCGAAGGCAGGCGTGCGGAAAGGAATAGAGAGCAAAGGGCAGGGCGGAGAGAGAGAGAGAATAGGCGAGCGGAGAGAGAATGAATTCCGAGCGGATGAGGGAAGCGTGCGATGTAAAAGGAGAAGTAGAATAAGTAGATATAAGTAGCAATAAGTAGGATAAGAAGATGGATGAATGGAGATGGATGGAGGAGAGAGGAAGGTGATGTGAGGGAACTTTGTAACCCGAAAGGGAATCAAATAAACATATACATACATACCATTACAGTGAAGACGGAAAATATGAGAAACATACTGTTACGTTCTCGTTTTTGGCACCCTGCATTCACCGGGTATACCGGGGATCGAGGACAGACGGAAGAAGGGATCGCACCGAAAAGAGGGTTTATCCGTCAGTGGAGCGGCGCACTGACATATCGCGGAATGTAAGGAGAACGCGTCCGAATGGTTACGGCTCTACTGTTTGTATCTTCGGCGGGGGTTTAACCGGCCTACTGGTTACTTTAATGCGTATGAATACGTTGGGGAGGAGGGAAGGGGAAATACGTCAACGTTCGAGGGTCTTTAGTCGGGCTTTATTGCGGAATCGCCGTTAAACTTTAGTTCAATATCTCGATGTCCGAGTCCTCGTAGAGTTCTGTCACCGTAACCGTGGGCGGGACTCCCTCAACTAGATCTCGCAGATAGTGGTGGTTCGTAAACGGCGAAACTACGGAGGTTTCGGCTGGTTCCTGTTCACTTGCCTGGGGGTTTTCCCATGCCCGGGAGAGCGGTCGACGGGCAGTAAGCGCGGGGTGCAGAAAGCCAGAAGCTACCAGGCTACTTCGCTGCTAGTTGCTCCGGTCAGAGGGCTCGTGTACGGTGCGGTGCGGGAGCTGCCGCGGGGGAGCCCGGGGGGCGTCCACGCTCGCTGGTAGCTCGCCGGTCGCGGGGGTCCCTGGGTAGGAATGGGCGCGTAGTCGAAGCCGCCGAGTAAAGAGTGTACTGGTAACTGATTGAGTTATCGCGGAGATTCAGTGAAGTCGCAGTGGTTGTTTGGCTGGAGTGTCTCAGGGGATGGTCGAATGGTTCTTGGAGGTTGTTGTAGGGTCAGAGGATTGATAGTCGATGCAGTTACCTTGGGGTTGATGTAGAGTTGTATTTTGTGACCATACACTTTCTTGAAGATCACAACCGTTTTATTAAACTAGAGTTTGGCTGCTGTGAGCCTGATAACTTAAATGAACGAGTTGCCGACAGTAAACTGAAGTGACTTGGTGCCCGACTTGAGCGTGACGTTAACTATGGAGCGGAGAGTTGTAATTGTATTGATCGCTTGCTTTGTGGCCCTATTTAAGTAGTGGGGTTTGCTGAGGGTCGCCAGGTCCTTCGCGGAACTGGCACCCTAGATTCCGTTTTGGAGTTGGCGTTCTCAGAACTATGTGTTGCCGCGGATCGCTAATCGATCCTTGGGGTTAGCCTATGCTGATTCGGTGTCAGCATTCTTACGTTTCTACTTACATCACTATTGTGCGCGGTCGTTATGTAATTCTGTCGTGATAGCGCGAATCAATGAGACGACATAAAATAAAATATAATAATGAATACTTTATTAAGAATGAATATAGTTACTGGCAGAGATTCGGTGTTAAAATGTGGACTAAGACTAAACTCGCAGCGTAGAACATGCTACTTATATCTACGGTTTGTGAGAAGAGGGGGTTGCGTTGGTAGCCCAGAGAAGGGCGAAGGCGTCCTCCAAGACGTCTCTCTTCTTGGTAAGGGCGTCTCTAGGAATTTAGGCTATCTGGACATCTGTGTACACTCAGATGTCGCCTCAGCTGCAAGTACATCGCTATCTGTCAGTTCCTGGTTACCCGGACGTCGTAAAGTATCCCTCGGTACGATATGGATGGTCAAAAAGGGAAAGCGGCGAAGGGCTCGGTACCTGGGCCCGCTTACACCTCCCCGGGTAGTTTAAGATTTTAGTTGGGATACTGATCTAAACTAAAATCCATAAGCAGCATTCGTCGGTCTCGTTCTAGGTCGTTGAGCGATGAAGCGTACCTCGTCCGGTTCGTTGATTGAAAATGTTGCTTGTGTTGCACCTGGTGCAATGTGCTGCGTGGGTGCTTTGTTGCCAAAGCTACAATTGTTATATGTACACGATAAACAGCACGATCGGATGGTTCTTATAATTAGCTTAAATAGTCCTATTTTACCTAGGAAAACGATTGTCAAACCAGCAATTGCCACGTATCCTGCATATTCCAGATATTTGTAAAATCGTTCCTTCCACGTGATAACCCGTTTCTCAGATGCTAAGGTCTCAATCTGGTCGTCTATTTCCTCTAAGGTTCTATCCAAATTTTTGAAATTGCCAGGATTGATACTAACTTCGTGAATGAGTTCAAAAGGTAAGTCTTGGGATCTGAGTTTCCCGAAATTCACGTTAAAATCCTCTTCCTTGCTCGTCAAAAAAACATTTAACTCTAAAGTTCTGGTTACGTGTGTAGCTGGTTTGAGGAAGACCTTATTAGTTGTACCGGTACAATCTTTATCTAAGTGCAGTATGAAGCTACCTAATAATTCTATACTACGTGGCTTATTGTCGCTACATAAGATATACAAGGTTTCCTGGTTTGGAGCGGCTCCTATCCAGTCGGAATTAGTATCTAATTGAATCCACAGTGTGTTCGCTAGCTGCATGTAATGCGTTCGGCATGTTCGTGTATCTCGGCGTGTTAAGATTTCTATTAAACAAGAGTCTCTGGTGTCCGTCGAATAGTCCGGATGCTTTCTTTTTACAATCTTATATTTCTTTAACGTTTTGCTCTGTGCTAATTCTAAATAATCGAAAGGCGAGAATACCATTTTCGCGGTGTCCATCAGTATTAGGTTCTTATCTGGGTTGATTATAGACTGCGAAACCCAGTTCATCTGAGGGATAGGAATTGGTCTAATTACATGGTATTCTTTCCTCTCTAGCAAGGGTATTTCGATGGTTATGATTGCTTTTCCGTCTCTTAGTATAATATTGATCTCGCTTACGTCTAACAAATCGGTATAATATCGCTCTTCCAATGGTACTGGAAAGTTGTCTACATGTTTCTGTGCCTTTAGTGCATCGAACAAATCCTCAGGCTGCAGGGTGTGGGGGTGAATATGGCCCCTTTTTCCGTCTACAATTAGGTCTTGCAACTTTCGAGTGTCATCTTTCAAGATCTCTATGAGCTCTTGATTATCTAAATATAATCCTAATATATAGCTTTCTAACTCATTTTTCTTAATGGCATCCACGGCTTTGGCAAACATTGTGTTAATTCTTTTGGCTTGATCCTGAATTTCCTCACTCTGGATTCGCATGGATTTAATCTCATCGGCGATGATGTTAGTTTGGTTCTTTATCAAGTGTGCTATCTTTACGTTATTTTCCCGGACCTTATCTATTTCTGCGTTATAATAATCTGCGTCGCTATCCGCTAGGGTTCCAAACAATGTCTTGGAAATCTCCCCTATGAAATCGAATAGTCCGCGTTTCCTTTTATTCTGACGGTTGTCGTTGAGACTACGTTTGATGCCGGCAAGATGCATGATATTTGATAATTCGTTGCTTATTCTATCGAATGATCTCTCCTGCTTGTGAATTCGGTAAAGCGATTCGCAAATCCAGGTTCCTTGGTAACATTCGCCTTCTAACATTTGAGCGTTTTTTCTAATAATATTAAAATTCTTCTCTAAGTTTGTAAAATCAAATCCTACGACTAACTTCCAAGCTTCGTTGTATTGCTTGGCCAACGAGAGTACCTCTAAATACATGACCTCGTCGTTTTTTAATTCCCGTACGGAATACTTTTCACTCCGCACTATGAGGAGTATCTGCAGAAATATCAGGATCCGCATGCTGAGTGCTGAAAAAGGGCTTTATGTCACTTCTATGGTAAGTCACCTTTTCCGTCCCCTTACTGACTCTGTAAGTGACATCGCCTATTCTCTCTCTAACCTCGTACGGGCCTATCCATTTATCGTCTAACGGTCCCGAATTAAAATTCCTAACAAGAACTAATGATCCTTCTTCTATGATTTTTAAGTCAATTCCCGTCTGTTCATTGGAAATGGTTTGCAATCGATCTTTGACTTCTCTCAGCTGATTTTCTAAGCCTAGTTTTCTGTCTTGTAGTTTGTCGTGAAGTGTTTCGATAATTTGTTCGTTCCTAAATATCGTCGGTGGTTCCCTACCGTATTGTAATTCGTACGGCGCGTAGCCCGTCTGTCTATTAATCGTCGTATTGTACGTTAGCATAGCGTGTGATAGTTTCATGTCCCAGTCGTTTTGATCGGAATACTGTCGTAGGTATTCTTTAAGTATCAAATGTGATCTTTCGTTCTTACCGTTGGACTGTGGATGGTATACGCTTGTCGTCACGTGTGTAATATGACTTTGAGTATAAAATTCCTCAAACTCATTAGAGGTAAATTCACCCCCGTTGTCAGTTAATATAGTTAATGGTTTCCCGAAATATCTAATGTAAAATCTCCACAAAGCTTCTATCACTGCTGCCGTGGATTTGTCTATTATCGGTTCAGCTATTAAATATCTAGTTAAGTAATCTTGAATAACTAGTATGTATTTATTCTTGCCAACCGTCTCATCAAATGGTCCCATAATATCTAAGGATATCTTATCTCCCATTTTATCAGGGATGTCCGTCGAGTGTGGAACATATGTCTGTTTTTGTGTATTCTTAGTGCGTTGGCAAATCTCACAATTTTTTATAAAGTCCGCTACATCTAACGTTATGTTGGGCCAATTCGCAAGTCGTCTTATCTTCTGCAGGGTCTTTTCTATTCCGTAGTGCCCTCCTAATTCGCTACCGTGTGCTTATTCCAACATGTCTCGTTTATTAATTCCGTCGTTTATTTGCTCCCATACAAAGATAGTCAAATCCCTATTTAAATTGTCGGCTAATATCCTAATTTGATCATTTCTATTCTTATCTACGACTATCCTAATAATGCTTCCTTCAAAGGTACTGAGAATTTTCAATTGCTCCGTTAGTGTTTCGTTTGGCGGAATGTATTTAATTCCTGGTTGTTCCCTTAATGGGGGTCTTTCCGTCAATTGAAATATCGGAACGTTATTTGGACCTAGTCCCGGTTTAATAATTATTTCTCTAATTAGCGATGGTTTAGGTGTGACTCTCGGAGTCTCCGGTTGAACCCTTATTTCCGTAAAGTTATATGTTACCTGATCATTCCAGGCTCGGATTACCTTTCTGAAGTTATAAAAACTACCTGAAGTTTCAAAGCTTCCGCTACCTTCTACGTTTACGATCCACCTTTTGTTGGTGTCTTTGATTGGGTCCAATGCTTGTTCCCATTCTACTTTTGTTGGTCTCGAATCTAAGTTGATGTAACCCGTTCGTTTTTTGGTTTTACATAAAACAAAATTCAACACTTTCGTTTCCGCACGTTCTTCTTGCATTAACTCCGCGAGTGAGCTTGGGTTGTCTTGTGTTTCGTCATTTGTGAGGACATATATGCGCGATAAAGCATCAGCATTGCTGTTTTGCGTTCCCTTTTTATAAACTATTTCGTATTCGTATTCGAGTAATTTTAATCTCCATCTCATTAACCTACTGTTTGGGTCTTTAACGTTCATTAGGTGTATTAAGGGTTTATGGTCCGTCACAATCTTGAACTTTCTACCGAAGAGGTATTGTCTAAAATGTTTAGTTCCCCAAACGATTGCCAATAATTCTTTTTCCGACGTACTGTAATTCTGTTCTGCTTTATTTAAGGTTCTGCTGGCGAAAGCAACGGGCTTGTCCTTGCCAGGTTCACCTTGAGAAAGTATCGCTCCGATTGCGAAGTTTGAGGCATCTGTCGTTAATACAAAATCTTTCGTGCAGTCGGGATACGCAAGAATCGGCGCTGTTGTTAATAAGTTTTTCATCTCATTGAATGCTTGCTCCTGACGGTCTTGCCATTTAAATTCTACCGACTGTTTTAATAACTCTGTAAGTGGTTTCGCGACCTTACTAAAGTTTGGTACAAATTTTCTATAGTACCCGATCAATCCCAAAAATTGCTTAATTTCTTTAGGGTTTTTTGGAGCGGGGTAACCTTTTACTTTTTCTATTCTGTCGGGATTGGGCTGAATGCCGTCCTTTGAAATTACATGCCCTAAATACTCTAATTCCGGCCTGAGAAATTCACACTTGTCCGGTTGAAGTTTTAATCCTACTTCTTTTAATCGCGTGAAAAGTGTAATTAAATTTTCATTATGTTCCTCAAGCGTTCTTCTGTATACTATTATATCGTCGATGTAAGCAAAACATATTTTCCCTGTTAATCCTTTTAATCCATTATTAATCATCCGCTGGAACGTGGGCGGTGCGTTCCTTAAACCGAAAGGCATGCGGTTGTATTCGTAATGCCCTTCTGGTGTGGAAAACGCCGTTTTGGGTTTATCATCGGTCTTCATACCGATTTGATGGAACCCACTAGCTAGGTCAAATGCTGAGAAGTATCGTGAATTCCCTAATTGATCTATTATTTCGTCTATATTCGGCAACGGATAGGCGTCCGCAACCGTCTTTTCATTGAGTTTTCTGAAGTCTATTACAATTCTCCACTTGACCGTCCCCGACGCGTCTTTCTTTTTCGGTACGACCCAGAGGGGACTATTATATGGGCTGTTGCTTTCCTGAATAATACCCTTTTCTAACATTTCCTTAACCTGATTGTGAATTTCTTCTTTATGACAGGGTGGGTACCTGTATTGTTTAGTGTTTATTGGTACGCTGTCCAACGTGTGTATCGCGTGCTGGGTTAAATTCGAAAGCGGGAGCGGATCTCCCGGTAATGTAAAAACCTCGTGGAACGTCTTTATAATTTCCCATATATTCTGTTTACCGTCTTTAATATGGTCTAGTCTCGCGTTTTGTCGTAGAAGTTTTTCCCTACTCTCAGCCAACGTTTGTTCAGGCGGTCTGTTCGTTACTTGTCTGTCGAAGAAATCTTTATCATACCTATTGAAGGATCTAATGCTCGTGTTTTTCCACTCTTTCAGCTGAGTTGGTAAAATCGGATCTCCATTATTGTCTAATTTAGTCGCACAAGCTAAATTATTCTCGAAGAGGATCATTACTTCGTTATTAGTTGCTTCTACCTGTTTTTGCTTAAATTCTCTAGGCCCTATTTTTATTAATCGCTCGCTCGAATTCCATAAGAAACCGTGTCTCGAGAGAAAGTCTACGCCCAATATACCGTCATAGGGTATGTTTAAGGAGTTATCGAATACTTGAATGGGGTTAATTTTTCCGAAGTGCTGTATTTCTATCGAATACTTAGCTGATATTTTCTCGTTAGTTATACCCATGATTTTGGCAGGCCTCTTTGGATGGTGTGTTCCGACGAGTCGTTCTTCTTTTATGAGAGTCAAGCTGCTCCCCGTGTCCACGAGCCAACTGCTTTCCTTAATTCCCTCCATGCTTAGACGAACCATAGGCAGCCTACCCCCTCGTATTCGTCCCGTTCCGGTGTCATCATCCCTGGCGTGTAGTTGGTTTGTTCTTCCAAGTATTGGGCTCTCCCAGGTGGTCTCTCTTGAGGCCTCGTCGACTGAAAATTTCGATTTTGGTGGAAATTTTTCGTTCTGCACTCGCGTTCTTCGTGTCCCAATTTCTTGCAATAATTGCATTGCGGTACCCTTTGCCTTGGAATGGGTTGGCCTTGTGGCCTTGGCCCTAGTCTGGGGGCGTGCACTAGTCTGTCTTGAATCGGGATTTGTCTTCGTCCCCTTGCTCTTCTTTCCTCGAGTTCGGTTTCCACCTCGAGTGTCACCTGGATTGCTTCGTTGAGACTACCTGGTTTCAGCGGTTTTATCTGGTGGTACAAGTGATCCGCCAGATTTCGGATGAATATATCCGTTGACTTCCTTCCATTTACATCGTGGTGGAAAGCTATTTCTTGTAGCGTCCACTCCTTTTGGTTATGGATCGCGACTCTTATCGAATCTACTATTGCTACAAATCTCGGGACGTAGAGTTCTACAGCTCTGTTGCTGTGCATTACACACATGTCTCTTTGCTGCTCCAATGAACTCAGACTTTGCCGAATGCCGAATTGAAAGCGAAGTCGGACGTATAAGTCTTTATATTCTTCTACCATATCTGCTCTGATTGCCCCGTCGGCTCTTCCTTTTAATTTCTGTGCTAGGACGTACCGTAGAAGAATTTGTCTTTCCGCTAGCTTCGTTATTCTTCTTGCTTCTTCGATTTGAGCTATGAAGTTCTCGCAATTCCTCCCTGAGAATTCGCTGATCATTCCGATTGAATCCCGTGCTCCGCAGAAAACCTCGTTGTTTCGGACTCGCTCCCCTTCGGGAACCGCGTTGGTTGTTTCTCCCGCAACATCGTTCGCTTCTTTCGTATCTTCTGAGAACTTGCTTTGAAACCACCCTCTAGATTCTGGTTTTTTTGACTTCGGTATTTCGTCCCGTTTATCTAATCTCTCTGTCAGTTTATTCAATTGTTCTTTAAACCCGAGCAAAATTGTCTCGCTAGTGTTAGTTGGCGACGCTGCTCTCGACATGGTTTCAATTAAGCTTTGGAGTTCGAACGAGGATGTTTGCGAAGAGTCAGTAGAGGAGATCGGTGATTTTGAGTCACGATATGCTGTCCACTTACTTGCGTCCCCTGCCAGTATGATAGATTTGTGGGTCCTCACTGTGCCAGTCTTAGACTGCTCCGAGCCGAAACCGTTGTTTCAAGAAGTTATAGGTCTAGGACAACTAGAATACACTTTTTCTTCTTTTTGCACAATCCTTCTTCACTGATGGATTTTGTGGGATCCCACCGCTGCCACCAATTTTATGTCGTGATAGCGCGAATCAATGAGACGACATAAAAGAAAATATAATAATGAATACTTTATTAAGAATGAATATAGTTACTGGCAGAGATTCGGTGTTAAAATGTGGACTAAGACTAAACTCGCAGCGTAGAACATGCTTCTTATATCTACGGTTTGTGAGAAGAGGGGGTTGCGTTGGTAGCCCAGAGAAGGGCGAAGGCGTCCTCCAAGACGTCTCTCTTCTTGGTAAGGGCGTCTCTAGGAATTGAGGCTATCTGGACATCTGTGTACACTCAGATGTCGCCTCAGCTGCAAGTACTTCGCTATCTGTCAGTTTCTGGTTACCCGGACGTCGTAAAGTATCCCTCGGTACGATATGGATGGTCAAAAAGGGAAAGCGGCGAAGGGCTCGGTACCTGGGCCCGCTTACAATTCCTTCGCGTGGCGCGGTGCGCCGGCTCTTGTTTCGCTTTTGCGCGACTTACGGCTAATTAAGAAGGTACGCGGTGCGGCGAGCTCGTTGCGAGAATATAGTCATCGAAAAAGCGGGTGGAGGACGTAGGACGTAACAATACATTGCAAAACATGCCCTTTCCAACTTAGTTCCACTATTACTTTCATCAAACCAGTATCCAAGATGCAGTAAGTGAAGCAATCGTGTTAACAAGATGGGCCACATGAAGGCGTGAAAGAGGGTCTTTACCATCCCAAAGTACGTTCAATGTTTACTAAAACTATTTTCTTAAAATATGTAAAAGTGCTTTTAGAAGATCGACATTAGAAACCGTATGTAATAAAATATTCTTATGAAATACTTATTCAAGTAAGAAACACTGAATGAACTTCGAATCGTATTACAAAATAATTAAACAAACGCAATACAAAAGCATGAAAATACAGTCTGGTAAAGCAAAACACACCTAGTTTGTACAGAAAGCCGCTTAAAAAGCAAACTATTGCATTTACTAATAACAATATTATTTAAAGCAATCATAAGTGACCTAGCATATTGTGATTGCATTAAACAAAATCGAGAAGCATACTACCAGATTTTTGGGAAAAAGAGAAGAAATGATAAATTTTGAAAGTATGACAATCGGGGTGTTTTATTTCTCGACTGTCCTGAAAAACGCAATTCTTTCTCGAGCCATACCGTATCCTTATGTATTTTGACTTTGAATGCGAAATAAACCATATTTTTTCGGTGCCCAGCTCATTCATCTTGGGTAAACGATTCCGGATATTTATTTTCCACGACACATGAAACTATCTTAAATATTTCATCTAATATGAATGCTTTGCTGCGCATTGGTGGATAATATCTATCAAAAGTTGTATTAATAATTTTGAAAATATCAGAAAATTGTTCACTAGGTACAAAAAGATTCCCGAAGTCAATATTGTCTTTGCATACATAAGCGCGAAGAGACGTTAGCATCTGTTCGTTTCTACAGAATACCGCGTCATTTTTGGCAAACATTTCATAACATCTATGACATCCCGATTGATCGATACTCTTCTTACCAATGTACCCGGCATAATATTCTATCGCGCACGATTCTAATGAGCACACTGGTAATGATAGTCCATGCATTTCTACGTCTGACAATGAGTCGTCTGAATCAAGATTATCATCACCCCTGTCTTTCTCTACCTCTACGGCATGGGATAAATGTTCTACTGACGCGATTTCATCCGACAATAAACGTAAATCCTGATCTACCATGCAATTGCCATTACCAAAGCTCTGATTTGAGCAAAACAACATATTTTTTCTATACAATCGGTATTTAATCGGGATGTAATAAAAAATTTAACTCCTTCATTATTTAAATCATTGAATAATTGAAGGGTGGCACATACAGACTGCTGTAACCCCCAAAAACACGGGGGCTTGGTCATACCATGTGGTGTTATTGTATACCAATCTTTCATATTATTTAATTGAATAATTAAATTTTCCTCTACTTTATTGTACGATTTTGACATCGGGCGCCTATGTGGATTGGGGTCACTAGCCGATCTGCTGTTTAGATTATCGAACAGATCATTAAGGGTTTCGAAAAAACTAGCGGTATGTTCAATGGTACTCGTATTTATGCAACCAGTCAGCGAAACGGTAAACATGGCAGCGGAGACTCTTTTGTTAAATACTTGGGGAGCAAACTTAAATTCATTTTGTCAAATCCGTTCGGTCGTACATGTTTTTCAGATAATCTGTAAGCTGCTCCAATGCTTTTATCTTTTTCAATATTCCACAATTGAACAACATCATTCCATGAAACGATCTTGCCGTTAATCATGAAATTGTATGCCATTAAATTGTTTCATATACTTTTAAATAAATGTAAGTAATCAAATAGAAAGTATATTTTTTGGCCGTTTCTTTCAAAATATGGTTCTTCGATTGAAACCCTCTCCGCTGCTATGCTTGTATTGGCACTCCCTTGATTGGAAATAACCGCTCTAACTCTAAAGCCTGTCTCATGTATGGCATCCAAAATTTCGTCCAGAATTTGTGAGAAATCATTTCTTTTAACACCCGATTTTGATACAAAGAAAGCTAGCGGCTGTTTCCAATTGGTGAATAACCCGCGTAGCATAAGTAGAAGAACGTGTGTACCCACGGCAGCATCTCTACCTAAGAATCCTAAATCTTGAAAACCATCTATGATCTGTTTTGTTGGGTGGAAATCCAAACATTTTTTTATAACCATTTCATCGAACATAAGAACGCAATTACGGTCAACTAAATCCATATGGGCTGATTTTATTTTTAAAGCATTAAATAGTGTCGGACAAATGCCTGGCCAAATGTCAATTTTTCCAAACCAACGTCTAATCGTAGTCGAACATGGAAGGTGGAAACCGAGCACGTAACGCATCTTATTATATAGAGAGGGCGAAGTGTAGTGCATTGTTAAACAGAGCTGCCGCTCATTTGTTGAAAAAACTTTCTTTTTTGAAATTGGAACTAATAATATTAACACAAATGTTAGCACATATCCCGACAATTTTTTAGAAATTGCTTTCCTGAGACATGCGTCCTCAATGCAGCCTGACAAAATTGTATCTTTAAGTCTACGGATTGCTTTACACTTCATTCGTAATTGCAAGCGAAGATTAATTGATTTAATCTTCTCTCGCTCTAACAATGTTTCAGTTTCCAACAACCGTTGTTCTAGTAGTTCAATGCGTTCTTTTGTTGATCGAATAGTATCAGACTGGTAGCTGAAATCGCTGTCGCTATTACAATTAATATCTAATTATTTAGGAACTGCATTATTCCGAAGACGACCGGTCACCGAAAAATTATGTTTGCAAAAATGACGACTGCAAACATATTTTTTAGTTAACTCTGAGTCTAATAATTCCACCCAATCGTTTAACCCGCAATTCACTAACCATTTTATGCAGCGATCGTTATCTTTAACCGGGAACGTATGAAATAAAGTGCCATCCGACAGAACGCGGCTTGTTACACCGCAATTTGGGTAGACACACTTCTTATAAAATTGAAAATTAATATTTTGAATGTATTTCATGGGAAATCTTGATGAATACTATAAATTCTTGCTTTCCCTTTATACAGTGAGTGAATTTTGTGATTTTTAATACCTCTGCGTTTCGTAGAGTAGTCTATGAATAAAGGGAATTAAGTTATTTCAATAAACTGAAAGTTATAGATCCATATCTCTACAAATATTAAAGAATCTTTCAAGATCACCGCTAACGTAGTAGTAAGGTTTCCGACTGCAGAACCGCTGGAGACTTTTTCTTCGTATGTTCGCGGACAGCAATGGTGCCATTTCTTTGTATACGAAGGAAACAAGTATTTGTATTAATGTCACACGTTGGATACAAGTGTCCCTCGCATGTTATGTACCCGTTGTTCTTTTTGTTAATTCTCTATTAATTTACCGGACCATTCATTTTTTAACGGAGAGCATGTTAAAAACAACGACCCACCGAAGGAGATGGCTGAAAATGTTAAATGGAATCGAATCCGAATTATTTACTACAACGTATCTGACACCATAACTATTTTTATCACATAACAGTCATAAAATATTCTTAAACAAAAAAATACTTCCTCATATCTTTTACAGCATAATCTTTCACAACAATACGACTATTACATCAATATGAAGGAATTTAGGCTTCACAATATGTACAACAATTAGAAACGCGACGGCACTGCACTTAATTTATGGACGGAGACGAATGTAGGAAGGAAACTCCTTCTCTACACGTGACAGGAGAGGAAGAACAAGGACAGAAGGAGCTACCGTACACGCGGCGCAATACCCTTCGACGGGAACGTTTTAGGAAGACCCTACTGGTCGAAAGAAGAAAGGATGCAAGGAACTACCCCGTAGACGCACGATGGAATTCGCCGTCGGTAGTTCGGGCAGGAAGGCCTGCGGAATGGAGAAGAAACTCGCACGTTAAAACTCGCTAAACTCCTATAAAACTCGCACCGTCTATTCTGCACTCGCTCTCTTTTCTCGCACTTCTGAACGCCTTACTTCGTCAAAAACAATAAGAGCGAGCCGGGGGTCATCCGTCCCTATATAGAGTTTTCCTCTCGCACACGTACGTGGGCCGCTAATTGGCGTGGGAACCAATTAGCGACTCAATCCGTTCCGAAGGTGCGAGAGGACAAATCACACATATGCCAGGTGATTTGGACGCTAGCCGACATCGCACGGCACATAAAAAGTCTGTCCGCGGCAGCCTTCGGACGCTCATAGCTCTCCGGCGGCCGCGGGGCGGAGGGCAAGGGTACTGAGACCGAGGCGTCAGCGGTAGGGCAAAATATGAACCAAACAACTAATTACCGACTGACGCCTCAATCTCCAACAGTTATCGCGTTCAAGTTTATAACTTCGAACCGTTGCTTCCGGAATGAGACTGGGGACAGCCTCTGGAAAAGTGCAGGCGAGAACGAATACTGTAATACAGTGCAGTTCACGAGTGGGGCCCCTTACGCCGCTATTTCCACCTCCACTAGGTAGAAATGGTTCTGTCCTTTATGTTGCAGCGCGTTTTTCTGTTTATGCCGATCATATGACACACGGTGCGTTGTCTGTTTCCAGGGCAACGTTCATTTGGTGGGGGGGGGGGGGGGGGGGGGGCTAAATTCTGTATGGGAGCACTGGGAGCGCTCCCTGGACAGCAGTGCTGTAATATGTGTTGTTACACAAAACCTGAGCGGTCCTTTTTATATTTATTTTTACCTGCTGCACACGATCTATATTATAAAAGCGCAAGTCTGCAATATGGCAGGGCGTTTACAAAGTTTGAATTCCGAACTGCGGTATAATATGCAAAAAAAATTTCAGGCTACACTTTTACACGTGCGTTCACTTTCTTTTATGTAACAAGAAGAAAAGGAGTCCTGGGAAAGGGGAAATACGCCGAACCGTCTTTCCAGACCCATGAATGTATGAGAAAGTTTGCCTCACTGTCACGTGCCTCGCCAGAAGGGCGCGCAATTCAACACCTTTTCGGGCCTACGATCCCGAATCGCCAACAGGATTATTGGTTGGATTTCTATGTCAATAGTGTTCACGTCGTCCTTCGTTATAATATATTTTATTGCACACACTTTACATTTCGCACTTATTCATTAAACTTCTCCTATTCCTTCTTTTCCGTTCACTCCGCCCGCGGTGCACGCAGTTGCCGAATGGTTCCCCCTCCCTTCACGCGCCAGTCTCCCCAATCTTTTCCCAGTGCTGCCAACGGCCTAATATAAACAACCCTACACAATACTGACTGTACATTGTCTTTCAAATCCAAAACTTTGTTGTAAATATTGTTACGTGGACGCGAATGAGACATTACAATGCACAGGATTACGAATAATAACGGTTTAATATAACACGTCCGTTCGGTACAACGACCGGGCACAGACTCTTTGGTTTGGTAACCAACAACAATAACAAAACGACATTAACATAAAATCAATAACTAATCAATCTTCCTGCGAACTTCACGTTCAGGGTCGTAACACTGCCTCCCCTCGACGATAACGGACGTCTCGGCCGTATATTATCGCGGGCTCTTCAGATGCTTTGGTTCAGGAAAAGGCACTCTCAGGTGTAAGCAGCGATGGCTCCTCCTGAACCAAAAATGTCATCCCAGCATTCGCTCACGGTCCCAAGGGAAAACCATGCCAAAAACCCTGGCCGAGATGACCGCTTCACTTTGACTTCTCGTCTTCAAGAATTTGCTCTTGTAAGACAGCTCGCAGTCAGCAAAACAACATGAACGAACGATACAAATGGGAGCAGATGGAAGATGAAGTTTCTTCTTTCTGAAAATAAAACGGAACGACAAAGAACTTCCCATATTCACAATAATTTCCAAGATTAAATCTTACGGAACCCTCAATCTTACACTTCATACTTCCCATCCTCCCCTATTTTTTACAATGATTCACGGGAGACTAAGCATAGCAGCGCACTGCTATCTTGACTCAGTGGTGCTGCGGTATGCGATCTCCTTGTGTCCTTGTGTGCTATCGTTCTGTCCTATGTTCGTCCTTATTTCTTGAACCATCCTAGTACCTTGGTACCTTGGTATTTTACCAATCTATTTATGTGTACAATCTTTAATCTTCCTTTGGCTGACCGCTGGATCCCGTAGATAGCGTCACTAATCCTCTTCTTCACCAAATAGGGTCCTTCCCAGTTCACTTGCAGCTTCGGACATCTTCCTTTCCTTCTTCGTGGCTGGTAAAGCCACACTAGGTCTCCCTCGTTGAAAATAATTGGAGTACAAGTGGCATCATGACGCAGTTTCATGTGTTCCGAGCTTTTAACCATTTTCGCTCTTGCCAAATGGTGTACATCCGCGAGGAGCTTATTCAGTTGCGAGACATATCCCATGGAAGAAATAGGTCGCCCGGGGGTAACTCCTCGGAAGAAATCTAATGGTAGTCGAAGTTCTCTTCCGTATAACATCGTCGCTGGGGTTTGTTTTGTAGTCTGGTGTTCCGCCGATCGATATGTCAATAAAAATAATAGCAGCCAATCGTCCCAGTCCTTTTGGTGGTGCGAAACGAACAATGACAAATATTGGTGTATTGTTCGATTTAGTCTTTCCACCAATCCGTCTGACTGTGGATGCAGCGGAGTAGTTCTAGTTTTCTTTACTCCCACTATTTTCAGGACTTCTTGGAGTAATTTTGATTCAAATGATCGTCCTTAGTCGGTGTGTACCTCTATCGGTAGGCCATGTTTGCTAAAGACTTGTGTCATCATAGCCAGTGCTATGGTCTTGGCTTGAAAGCTTGCCAAGCGAACAACTTCTGGCCATTTCGTAAAGTAGTAATTGATGACTATTACGAATCTCTTTCCACTTAATGTCTTCGGATAAGGTCCTAGTATATCCAAACCTATCCGTTCAAATGGAGACCCAACGTTATAGGTACACAGCTTTGCTTGCCCTTTCTGCCTTGGTCCTTTCTTAGCCGTGCAGACATCGCAAGTTCGGCACCAATCCTCCACGTTCTGTTTACAGCCGGCCCAAAAGAAACTTTTCCTTAATCTGGCCAGTGTCTTGTTCACGCCGAAGTGTCCAGAGGTCGAAGAATTGTGGACTTCTTGAAGAACCTCTTCAATCTTGTTCAATGGGACCACGAGTTTACAAAACATCTTTTCGCTCGTCTCCGGATACCCATTTTCTGAACAAAAGCTCATCCTTGATCTCTAGTGAGTTCCAAATTTGCCAATAGTATCGGGCCTTGGAACTCAAAATCGACACTTCTTCTTTTGACATTCGTCGATTGTGCCTCTTAGCTTCTATAACAAATTTTAAGTTTTGATCCTCCATTTGTGACATTTTCCATTTTTGGTCTTGATTTTCCTCATTGAAGCAGATCCTCTTGCATGTTGCCTCTTCTGTAATCATACCTTCCTTGTTCCCTGTTTTCTTGCAAGACTTACAGTTGTCACATGGTATGCGGGACAAAGCATCTGCATTACCATGAAGCCTTCCATAACGGTGGACAATTTGAAATTCGTATTGTCCCAATTCTTCCATTAAATTTCGTTGGCAATAACGAAAAACCGAAATTCACTCGCGCATTCAAATTTAACTCCTCGCTCGAAGGCGCACCCGCTCCGTTACCCCGCACAAAATTATTAGTATTTGTCAAATTATCCGGGCTGTTTGGGAATTGTTCCATCCTGTCGTTGTAGCTATCATCGACATCCTGCAGTCGCTTTCGGGGGTCGTCCGCTCGTCGGCGAGCATCCTCTGCCTGCATGCGAAACCCCTCCCGGAACAGCTCCTGTCCCGCGCACATCTTTTCCTCCAGACGCTCCAGCATCGCCTGCGCCGATGCCATCGGTTCCCCCGTAGCATGTTCCGCCTCCGCTGCTGTCCTCAACAACCGTCGACTCCCAACTGCATCGTCGATTTCGTTGCTGCTTCCAGGATTGTCGATTCTAAATTCTGCCTCCCTTCTTCTCGACCGCATCCTCGTGCTTATCTCACTTCTGACACCCGGGGTAATTTCCCATCTGCAATATATTCAAAGTTTACCATTAAGAATTCTATGATGTCTGGTGTAGGAGTTCGGCCTAGGTATACTTTTTGTGAAGTTGGTTTAAATAAAGGGTCGTACCTTCTCCGTGCTGTCTTGAGACTTTGCGTTTATTGTAACCGCTGGCCCTCGATCGCGGATCGCCGGGCTCTCCGCCGATTGCGTGGCGCACAATTCGCGACCACGTGGCGTACAATTTCTCCGAATTAAACTATATTCCCTTGTCCTGCTGGGCTCTCCTCGTCGCTCTACTCTCCTACTCGACTTGGTCCTTCGCAAATATCCTACTCTCCCTACTTTTACAACTCCGGCACGGCCCCACACTCGGTCACAAGTCCGTTCTCTTCACGCACTCTCACTGCTCTCTCCCCGCTCGCTCCACGCGGTCCCGTCGTGCCTCGCACACTGCCTATAAGGCGCGTTCACATAATTTAGTCGCGTTCTCATAAATAAGGCGTTCGCGCCCGATTGCGCTCGGTACGCCGAGTGACTCTTACAGTTCGGCCATCCTGCGATTACGGGTCGCGCTCGAGCCGCATAATACGCAAAACTTATATACTACACAAAAATAAACGAGCTTTCCATTCTCTTTACAAGTTTACTTAACGCTACTTTTCTTAAAGCTAACTCGCAAAAGCGGTATCACAACATAACTTAAAAAAAATGTGAGAAAACCAACTTCAGAGTCGCGCTAAAAAGTAAAAAATAATTTTTTTTTTCGGTAAATATGCGGTTCAGGGGACCCACCTCCCATTTGGTCGGGCTTAGAGTATGTAATATATTTCGACATTCTGAACAACTTTTTCCTCTACACTTATGCGCGCTTGACCTTCGTTTCGGAGTTATTAGCGAAAACATGTTCATTATTGGAGACTCATCTACCTAAGATTGTAGGTAGTTTCAGAGTATGTTTTGGCTGTTGGTGTGGTTGGGCAGTTAGGCCCCCCCTAACTCCAATCCCCCCCCCCCCCCCCCGGCCCCCCGGGAGGGGCAGGAGTGGGCTATGCTGTATAATTGTAATTGCAAGTCAGAATTGCTCCACGGTAACATCATGTTTATGTTTTCCGTGCCGAACGTTGATCTGCAACGCTTGCCGCGCCTTCGGCGCGGATAAATATATAACAACCCTCTCATTGCAACAACGATTCCAGTTAAAAGTACAGGCGTCATTCTATTTTCTTTTTCATATGACTTGGAACTTGGAATTAACATCAGGCAGCCTTGCCCACTCCCCCCGACCAAGTGTTGTTGTTGTACGCTAGGTAAGCCGGACATTAACAGCATATCACAGCCGCTTACAGTAAAACGAAGCGTACTTATAACAAAAGTTTTTCATTAATAACTCCGAAACGAAGGTCAAGCGCGCATAAATGTAGAGAAAAAAGTTGTTCAGAATGTCGAAATATATAACATACTCCAAGCCCGTCCAAATCGGAGGTGGGTCCCCTGAACCGTATAATTACCTTTTTTTTCTTGACAAATATTCAAATAACGAAGAGTGACTCTGAATCACGAATATTCAAAATAATTATTTTCTGATGTCGGTACCAAAATAGAAGGTAGGATCGAAAAACAAACGTGCTTGTGCAGGATTCGAACCCGCGATCTTCGTTCAGTTTAACCCGTCTTGTGTAATTGAAGGACTTCGCGCCGCTTGCATCCGTTCTCCCTCTCTGTCGCTTTCACCCGAAATGTATGAAATATTGTGTCAGGTGCAACACACAGGTATATTATAATTGCACGTCGTCTGAAATAAGCAGATTGCGAGGATTATCAACCGCGATGGTCATAATCACGGAAAAATTTGTCTGTCACTTTATATTCGAATTACTCTATATACATATGTAATTTGAAGGAAACCTTGTAGAAGACGAACGCGTTTGTTTCCGTCTCCTTCGTTTTTCGTGTTAACACACGGGTTACGCGTTTGGGTAAGTATCATCGATGTGAGCGTGATATCACACCAACGCAGTTTACATGCATGGGTACGGGAAGTGATGAAGCGCGTTACGGCCATCGCCTAGAGTGTAGAGCTAGAGAGTTGGCACGCGGGGCGGAACAGGGGCGAAACGTGTACACTCACGTATGCTATATGTCAATCGCTTAGACACTCATAAGTACTTCATACAGAAAAACCCATTCCCATTCTGACCAATGAGACCAGCACTCCATCCGCCCGGCGCTCTCCAGCTGTGCGGTGTGGTTAGTGAAGACAGTTAAAGTATTCAGTCTGTGATTGTGAGTACACGAAGAAGTTGGTGAGTAATAAAAATACTTGGACCTACATAACTATAACTTGTGCCGTATACATTTTGCGTTTGTTGTCTTTATTGCTGCCTCATAATGTTGCGAAGGAAAGCCTTTCCCGACGGGAAGAGGAGTTTTCCGTACGCGAAGGAACGGTACGATTTAAACTTGTCGGAGGTAGGTAGTGCGCGAATGAGGGGAGAGGACGAAATAAAAGAGGTGACCGCTGAGCGGTTTACCGTTATATTTAAAGTAATCTATTATATTTAACTAAGCTCTAATTTTACTGTACAATACCCGTGTTAACTTAATCAATACCGCGTGAAAATACTAATTATTTTAAGGGCTACGACGAGACGTTATTTATAATGAAATTAAAAGTAGCAAACGGACGACGGACGGAACGAACAAGAACGAAACGCTAAGGTATACAATTAGAACTAGAAATCAAGCTAATTAAAGTATAAATGGAAACTAAAAATTAATAAAAGAAAGAAAAGGAACGAAAATAAATAAAATGAACGGTAAAGCACTCCGAGAGAAATGGAACGAAAAGGCGGGTGAGACGGCAGTACTCACGGCTCACTCGAAAGTCTATATGTATTGCGCAATGCGAAAGTGTGTTTCTTGGAATAAAGTCTCCGATGTACAGAACGGATAAAGCCGTGAGTCACGCCGTCTCACCTGTACGGACCCCCCTCGGCCTCACCTCGTGCCGACCCTCGAACTACTCGGTCCGCCCGGCGGCGGCCGAGGATCGCCGAGGGCGCCCGATCGCTAGAGCGCTTACCATGCCGCCGCTCGCTACTACTAAATCTAAACACATAAAGAATAGCGGTAGGTCGTACAAAAAATGTATTACGATCGGAACGTACGCTTATCGGTACGAGTAGTTGTAGGTTCTAAAGTGCACAATTTGTTTAATCAGGACTATATCTGTTTGTTTCTATTGTGGTACCGACATCAGAAAATAATTAATTTGAATATTCATGATTCAGAGTCTCTCTTCGTTATTTGAATATTTGTCAAGAAGAAAATGATTATTTTTTTCTTTTTAGCGCGACTCTGAAGCCGATTTTCTCCCTTTTTTTGAAAAGTTATTTAATTTTAAATTTTTAGTTTCAAGTATATAATTGTATTGCTATTTGATATAACATTAGGAAATGGGTAGAGCAAATAAAACCGCAGTTCGTATGAGAAAATGGGGTGCAGAAGAAACGCAATCAGAAAGCAACGAACGGTTGAATGAAAAAGTCGCTTAAAAACGGAGTTTTTTTTACATCGGAGAGATTCGCCACTACAATGGGACCAAGTGGACGACAAACCCCGTCGAATGACATGGGAGCCATCTATATCTGCCCACGCGTTCGGGAGTTAAACGCGAACATCAAAACAGTAAAATTTAAGTCATTTAAAAGAAGGTATTTTTGTTAGAATTTTTAGCACTTGGTAATGGACCACCGGCAGAGTACCGTCTTAAAATTGAATACAGAATCATCGAGATTGATCAACCCGTTCAAAAGTAGTTCAGGAAAATATGAATTCATAGGCGAAAAATCGTGAAAAAATCGCTTAAAAAATGGGTGCCCAAGGTCGGATCGGTTCGCCACTAAAATGGGACCATTCCGACAACAAACCCCATCGATTGGCACATATCCCATCGAAATCCGCCCACCCGTTCCGGAGTTATGCGCGAACACCCCCCCCCCCCCCAAATGTATATATACTTATCGAATAGATAAACTCCTGCTTTTCTGAAGTCGGTTAAAAATGATATAATATAAATCAGTCCTCTTCGGCAGTCTCATTTTCTATGTCGCGCGGCCCGATTCGTATCCAGGGCTTTAGTTTCTCCGCCGACAAGATGCTATTATATGGCTTCGCCGTCCGATTATATCCTGCTACGTGGGTTACTACGTATCGATTTGAATTTAATACGGTCTTAATTTCGTATGGCCCCGTGTATTTGGGCTCCAGTTTCCGGCTCGCGACCGACCTTGTGCCTAAGTTCCGGATCATAACAAGGTCACCCATGCGTTGTAGCATGTCGGTTTTCTATGTTTACGATCGTAGTGCTCTTTATTACAGTTTTGTAAGGCTAAATTAACTTCGCGCGTACTTTCTCGAAAATTATCTCGTGCTTCGATTGGATTATCATCAACCTTTGCTAACTTCCTTATGCAGTTTGTTAGATCCCGATCAGAGTGATCTCGTTGGTCATAACCTAGTAACAATTTACACGGAGTTAAGTTAATCGCTTTGTGGTAGGTGTTGTTGAGAACATATTGCACATCGTCTAACCTACCCTCCCATTCGGCTGGGCTAGATGCGGTTTTCACTAGCACGGCCTTCAGGAATCGGCTCACCCTTTTGACCTGGCCGTTTGCCCAGGCCGACGCTACCGCGACCTTAACATCGTAGCGTTCCTGCCGGAGAGATATTCTGCGAATTCCTGACTCGTAAAAGCTGTGCCTCTGTCGCTGATGAGCCTATTCGGTGTTCGAAAAATATTAAATAAATCGGACAAATGCTTGGTGACCTCGCCGGTGCTCGTGGAGCTCGTAGGTCTCGGCCATACGTACTTAGTGAACGCATCACTGAGGATTAGAATATGGTTAAACCCGTTCTTCGTCTCATCTAGCGACCCGAAATGATCAAGATGCAGGGTGTCAAACGGTAGGGTGCCCTTAACCTTCCAGCGGGCACGCCATTTAATTTCTCTTCAGCGGGCGCTTGTCGTAAATTTTACGTGATGCAGATTTATCATATTTTAAGGTATTTTTTTCACTCCAATAAAGGAATATTGCTATGCGGGTGTGAAGTAATTAAATATGATAATACAGCAAAATAAATTTTATTCGAAAACAACAATAAACATTTTAAAAAAGGAAAAAAATCCGTTTATCAATCTATTCGTCAACATCATCTCTCTGATCCTTACAATTGTCGCAAACCACCTGAGACGTAGAATGGTTCTTGCACGTAAATGAGTTGCAATGGCAACACTTCATTGATGCTGAAGATCTCTTCTTCTCCCGTACACATAACCGACACACACCACGTTTTGAAGGGTTGCCATCTTCTCTTCTCGAGTAAACAGCTGGACCGTAATTCTCTTTTAGAAAAGTACTTATATCTTGAGGTAGATGTCTGAGATTTGATCTGGAAATGAGTTGCTCTTTCATCAAGCTCATTGACAAATTTTTCAAGAAAATTCTCCGCTCATTGGGAGCCTTTGTTGGACAGGCAGATTTGAATAAAACTTGAGCATTTATACCGCCAATATTCATTAGACTGAAGAAAACGAGACAGGGCCATCTCTTTGTAATCCTAGAAACCGAGTATGCGGTACACATTTTGTCGACAGTGTCCACTCCGCCTTTAGTCATATTGTAGTCCAAGATAATCTCAGGCTTTCGAGTGTCAGGGTCTATCTCGTCATCGTCATGTAATGTTGACAGTAGTATTACAGATTTATTTTTCCGAGGTACATAGGAAACTAAAGTTTTGTTCTTTTGGAATCCAAAAACACAGGACTGCACAGCTCTGTTGTTGTTTGGCAAAAATTCCTGTGGAATTTCAACTTTGTTTTTTTTCATTGTGCCAAAAACTGTTATCTTTTTCGTAAGTAAGTATTCAGCGAGTGGTACACTTGTGTACCAATTACACTGTCTAACAAATTTTGACTTTTTTTATGCTTCGTAATATCTGCTAGGCGATTCTTATAGATTTCGATGCTCTAAACCCGAATCTGCAACCCGTTCCTTTCCATCACCCTCAGTTTTTGAAAAAATGAATTTTGAAAAAAAGCACCTTTTTTCAACTTTGAACAACAATTCTGTTGAAACTATGAAAGATAGACTGATTCTATTAGTCGCAAAAAATTCAGCAGACATTTCTGCATAAATTGGTAGGAATCGTTTTTGCAATATCAATTTACAAAGATGTTTAAATAATAGTTGAATTGGGCAAGACACGTTTTACGCGCCTATTTTGGGACACTTTTTTCAAATTATCGTCAAAATGGTGCGTGTAGGGTAAATTCCAATTACACTGAGTGATAGAGCAGACATTTTTCTATGGAGATCCATCATCAGATTTTGCGAAATACGTTTTGGCTGCGCACAGGAAAACGAAATAGTCGTGCGTGTCACGCAACGAGCGCAGTGGTTCTCCGACATTACCGTATTGACCGCGCTCCGCTGCAAAGAGGCCCGAGCAGAGGACTTGGCGCGCGTGTGAGCGGCGCTCGGCTGCACGGGCCACTCCGCGGCGGAGCGCGGTCAATACGATAAGGTCGGAGAACCACTGCGCTGGTTGCGTGACACGCACGACTATTTCGTTTTCCTGTGGGAAGCCAAAACGTATTTCGCAAAATCTGATGATGGATCTCCATAGAAAAATGTCTGCTCTATCGCTCAGTGTAATTGGAATTCGCCTTAGACGCACCATTTTGACGATAATTTGAAAAAAGTGTCCCAAAATAGGCGCGTAGAACGTGTCTTGCCCAATTCAACTATTATTTAAACATCTTTGTAAATTGATATTGCAAAAACGATTCATACCAATTTATCCAGAAATGTCTACTGAATTTTTTGCGACTAATAGAATCAGTCTATCTTTCCTAGTTTCAACAGAATTGTTGTTCAAAGTTGAAAAAGGTGTTTTTTTTTCAAAATTCATTTTTTCAAAAACTGAGGGTGATGGAAAGGAACGGGTTGCAGATTCGGTTTTAGAGCACCGAAATCTATAAGAATCACCCAACAGATGTCACGAAGCAAAATACGTGTTGGACAGTGTTATCGATTGTTAAGTTTCGGTTTGAATTCTCTATCGAAGTAACCAGTCGCTTTACAATATTTGTTGGCGAATTGGAGAGCGCAAAAGGTCCATCTGGTTGTTGCCCGCAATAGATTTCAACATCCAATGTGTAAAAACTTTTTGCATCGCACAGAGGGAATATTTTTATCCCGTATTTTGCTGGTTTGCTGGGAATATATTGAATAAAACTGCAACGACCCCTAAATGGATGTAGCATCTCATCAATAGTAGTATATTCACCCAAATTGAACGCTGATTTGCTGTTGTTGACGAAAGCTTGGAAAAAGCCACGAAACGCTGCCAGCTTGTCAAATTTTCTCCTTTCAACTCTCGTATTTTTATCATCAAATCTCAGACAACGGGTGATGAAAAGAAACCTCTTGTAACTCATAACAGCTCTTGAAATTTGAATTCCGGTGCCGTCGCTTGCGAAGATCTCTTTGACATTTTCATGGTGAGATTTTTATATGCCGATCAAATATAGTAGACCCAAGTATGCCAGAAATTCATGTCTGTCGATTATTTTATTCTCCCGATCTCTCGAATATTGTCGGTCTAGCCTCAGGTGATCAATATACGCATTTGTGTACTTCAAGACATCGTCGATCATAGGGATGTCGATCATTTGGAAGAACGCATCCTGCTCGTTTTCAATTGCACGAGCTCATTGAGTAACGCCAGTGGGTCCTTTGACTATGTTTATTTTCTTGATTTTTGACGAAACACTGTATTTGGTCTTACGCCATTTTGTTAATTTGTTTTTCCCAATAAAAAACTCCTCGGTAGCTAGTTTCTCGTCTTCAGATTCTTCTGATGTGATATCTTGGTCGGTACCACTGTCTTCATTACGTATTTCGATTTGTGCTTCCGAGAACTCGCTGTTACTTGGGGGGAAGTAAATTTCATTGTCTTCCTCAGGCTCGTCTAAAAAACGGTAGACAGTATCTTTTACCCCTTTTTGCGTAAGCGGCCTGTTAGCCATAATACAAAAATGTCTAAAACGCCAAAATACATTTAGTTATGTAGGCAACGATATAACTGAAATAAATCAGAGGAAATATTTTACGTAATACACTTACACAAGGAAGCGTGTGTTGTAAAATTTCTCTGCAATATCTGCACTTCGAAACACTAGCTCTGTTACTTCAACTGATACGAATGCGGACACGTTTGGTATTAGAATGAAACTGGGAATCTGTTTTGGAGTATGTTTTGGGTTGCGGAGAGGAGCTCGGTGTAGGCTCGACCTCGGAATGTTTATGTTTATGATTCCACAACGTAGCGTAGTTGCGGTGGAAAGTACATCGGTGACGCGCCTTCGGCGCGAAACTAATATATACATCCCTATTTCTGGGATAAAACTTTGCAATGAGAAGTACCTGTGTATGGAAAGTACATCGGGGTAATATGATATATATTAGTTTCGAGCCAAAGACGCGTCACCGATGTACTTTCCATCGCTACTACTACCAGCCCCTCTCCCGCAACCCAAAACATACTCCAAAACAGCTTGAAATGTTTCATACGCGAGTTTCAAATAATGGACATATTTAGGCTTATATCTCCGAAACGAAGGGAGAGCGACGGCTACATGTAATAGGGAAAAGTTGTTCAGATTGTTGCCCTTGACAACATATTTCAAGGTCATCAAAATCGGGGAGGAGGCCCCTAATCCAAACAATTATCGACGCTCGGTATATCGGTAATCCTATGGCAAACAGAGAAGAATGCGCGCTGCGTAAAAACTGCGTGAATAGAAAATGTGTGGCGATTGTCCGGAACAGTTGTTTCAATTGTAAAAAGACGTACAATGTTAAAAGTGTGACTGTTCTTGGAATAGGTGGCAGCTTAGTACTCGCGACTAAGAAATGAGAGAGTGGGGGGGGGGGGGGGGGCGATGACGCGCATTTGTCGTAAATTTTAAGACAGCGCGCCCGCTGGAAGGTTAAGTCTGTAGGATTTCTCGTGCTACCTTCTCTGAAGCTACGTGTCCCGTTGCGTCGTGATATATACGGATTATATTATTTATCACAGTCGCCGGTACTACAAATAAATTTCTCCCCTGATATTCCCGGAAAACTAAGCCGTCTATCAGTACAAAATTCTTTCTTTCCTGCATTTCTAAGGACTTGGCTATGTTCCTTATAGTGGAGTCGGCTAGCTGCCGATACATAAGTTAGACTTCTAGGGTAAGGGCCTCAATGAATAACAGATTTCGACTCAGGGCGTCAACGTAGGCCATTTCATCCTCTGCTCGGTGTACGGTCTCAAAGGTGTAATTTTGTAGTGCTAGGGTCCAACGCACGATTTGCGGATTTATTTTGATCTTCTTCATCGCTAGCGCGAGGGGATTACAATCAGTTACTACTTTGAACGATATGCCCTGCAGATACACGTGAAATCGCTCGATGACCCGTACCATCGCCAATGTCTCTAATTCGTAGCTGTGGTACCTTTTCTCAACGTCCGATGTTGCGCTACTATAATATTCCACTGGCGCGAACTTCCCGTCGTTTTGTTTCTGCATTAGTATTGCGCCGAAGTCCAATGCGCTGGCGTCCGTGTGCAATTCTGTTTCCGCGGCCGGATTATATAGCCTCAAGATGGGGTGCAACGTTAATTCCCTTTTCAGCAAACCAAACGCCTCTTCGCAATTTTTATCGAACACGAAATCTATCGAGGTTCGAGTGAGGTTATGCAGTGATTCTGCCTTGACGGCGTAGTTCTTAATAAACTTTCGGAAGTAATTTGTTAGTCCCAGGAAGCCTTGCAATTGTTTCGGAGTTTTCGGTACCGGGTAATGCAACACTGCCCGCACATGTCTTTCGCTCACTGTAATACCATCTTCGCTTATGATATATCCTAAATATTCGATACGCCTTTGCACAAATACACATTTTGACAAGTATGGCTCTAGTCGGTGCTGTTTCAGGATCGTCAAAACCTCCCGCAAAATAATAAAGTTCTCTTCGAACGTCTCCGTTGCAATAAGTAAATCGTCCATATAAACAAGTAGTTTCTCGTCTCGAATCAGAGGGTCGAAAATCGAGAGAATCCTTTTTTGGAACTCGGCTGGAGATTCTGCGTACCCGAATGGCAAACATAGGAACTCGAATTGCCCGTCTGGCTTGGCAAATTAAAAATACTGAGTGTCCTCTGGGTGAACATCTATCTTATGGAAACCGTCTTGTAAGTCTAAGCTCGTATATACCTTTTTCCCGACCAGTTTGTTCACATGATCCTCGATAATGTGAAAGGGTTATCGTTAATTGAACACCCGTTGGTTTAACGGCCGTAGGTCCACGCACATGCGCATGTGTCCATTTCTTTTTCTGAGCGTCACTATCCGTGTGCAATAAGGCGAAATACTCGGCTTGATTATATTACGTTTCAGTAAATCGTCGGTCACTTCCCTAAGCTTTTTCCTCTCCTCGTACGCCATTCACCCCGGCGCATAGGAGTAGAGAGAGTTGACCTTGAGATGTACCCTTACTTTGTAACCGTCCTCTACGGATGTTATGTTCATGTTCTCGACGTCTTGGAAAACTTCGAGCAACCAAGCCTTTTCTTTGGATTCTAAATTATTACTCGTGTTCTGACATATCGCGTCAAGCATCCCTTTTTCCTCCACGACATTGATACATAACACCTCATTAATTCCAAACGCACGATCTTCCCCAGGGCTACTCATCACTTGGGGGATAACCCTCCCTCTCTCAAAAATAAAACGCAAATTACCCTCTGACAAGAATGTCTTACCTAATAACAAATCATAAGGTATCGCGTCGTCCGTGACTATCAACAACTTAGTCGTATATTCGTGTTCTTTGAGCACCTCCAGGACTATGGTAGCCATTGTCTGCCCAGTACCTTAATTTGCACGTTGTGCACCCCTCGGCAGACAACGTTATCCGCCCTGTCACAAATTTTTCTATCCCTAAATAGCTTCTAATACGCGAATTCTCGAACCAGATTAACGTCACTACAATTGTCTATAAAAGCGTTATGAAGCACTCTTTGCCCCCTAACCTCAAAACTCGCACGCAGTCTTCGCCACTGGGAAGCGCCCTTATCGTGTTTACATTACCGCTCCGTTTCGGTGACGATTCCTCGTTCACCCATGGTTCCCTGCCGTGGCTTGTTCAATTTGGGCTGATATACCCCTTTTGCTAGCAGTTATAGCAGACGACTTCCTTCGCCTGACATCCCCTTGCCTTGTGCCCGACTCGTTTGCAGTTGTGGCACACCAGGTCCCGGTCCCGGTGGAAGGCCCGGTTCCAGTGTCAGCATTTGTGGCCTAAAATCGCAAACGTGGCGACCGTGGAGAGGGAAAACGCGATCTGTGAACGCCGCGCACGCACCGCACGAAGGAAGGAGCTATGCTCCGTTCTCTTTCCACCACGATCGTACTCATGTGCTTCGTTTGGCACGTGACAGCGGCAACGAAATTCTCTTTCGGCTGGGCAGGCCAAAATGGTCAAAAATGAACTTTAACCGAATTTATCTCGCAAGACGTCATTCGATAAGTAATCAAAAGAAAACGTGCTTTGTCAAGTTTGAGCCCCCTATCTCCATCAGACGGGTAGTTATGGGGTAAATTAAAAAACTGCGTTTTTGGCACATTTTCCGTATTTAACGGTAGGCAAAAATTTTACAAAAATTCCTGAATATTCTGAACATGTGTATTTACGGTTGGGAATTTTTTCAGATTTTTTCTTGCAAAGCCTAAGCATAAAAAATTAAAAACGTCAAAAAACACAACAAATTTCGAATACGTGTTGAAGTTTTTGTTACGTTCGGGGGTCGCGATAAGTCGATGTAAAGGTTGTCAAGGATGGAACTGTGTGTTCGCGCGGTCGACCGTTCCGCCCGGGAGTAACGCGAGAATACTTAAAAACTAAGGATATAAACCGAAAAGACGATTATAGGTTCATAGCGATGACCGAGCAGAATAATGACGAGAAAACGGAATTAATCTGCTCGATCTGCAGGACTTATAGGATTCCCCCTCCCTTCAACCCGTACAGGTTCTGAGTCGCTACGTGTTGTATTCCAGTATAGATAATGTTAGTTATAGCGCATGCAAAGAAAATAAAAGGATAAATCGGATATAGTGTGAAAAAGCAAAAGTGTATATTCTGTGATAGACTGATCTGGTGCATATACAAAGGTGTCGACATGCGCTACCGTCCCGGAGCTGTTTCGGTGGTTAACAAAACAAAGCCATTAATTGCATACAATTGATTTGAACGCAGATTTCGGACACCATTTCCCTGTTTCTAACAATGGGTACAATGTTCGGTTTTGAATCGGAATATTTGTATAATAAGAAAACAGAAAAAGCCTAACTATTACGCACTCTTCGGTAGTACAATTCGCTGGTATGCTACTCGTGGTATAATCTTGGTTGAAACGACGTAGCTCGTGTTGCGCTACTGCTCGCGATATAATCGATACAAAGTATTCTCGTAGATGAAGAATAAGACAATTTCGGTCGCCTGGCGCTCAGAGTACACGGTTATGAGTCCGCCTCTTCAACTATTGCCCTAGGTTTCCCGTAATACACGTATTGGGGCAAGAGTCGGGCCAGAAATCATGATCGAGCTGATTAGTTGGAATATTCTTACCGTGCCGCTGGAAACGCTCAGACAATCTTTGACCTCTCTCTCTCTCTCTCTCTCTCTCTCTCTCTCTCTCTCTCTCTCTCTCTCTCTCTCTCTCTCTCACGCTCGCTCGGTGGTATGTCGCTCGCTGTGCTACTCTCTCTCTCTCTTAGCTCGGTGGTATGTCGGTGGAAATTCGTACGTGTTATTACGATGAGTACCTTCGAATCGTAAAAGTGTATTAATATTACGATTAGGCTTGAAATGGCCTGAGCTCAGGTGTTATGGGAGCTGTAGATGTTACTCGCGACGAGACTCCTTAGACCGGTCTAGATGTTTCAATCAGTCTAAATTCAATACCAATTCCTCACCGAGAGAAGACTTATTGCGTCAACTACTAATGATAACAATACAATGTTCTTTAAAACGAAACTTATGTACTAACGGGTTCGGCGCAATTTGCCGACCACGTGCCGGAAATTAACGCGGATCGCACTTTCCGCACTCTAGATTAGAATTCAAAAACCAAATAGAAACGTGAGTTATTAATAGCTAGATTTTAAGACTACTATTTAACGAGGAGTCTCTGATTAAACTTCAAGAATTCGCACAGATTAGCTCAAAAAGAATAACTAAGATATTCCTCGGACAGAGGACTACGCACCTCGCGACTATACAGCCAACTGCGACGATGATCGCGTCTCGAGGTGGTTCCTAGGCTATGTACAGTGAGACGCTGGTTTTGCTCGTTAGTCTCTTTCTCTAATTAACGAATTTTATTATGAGTGCGAGTCGATCTCTGCACGTAGAAACTTAGTAACTCTCGAACGCATGCTTCGGTTGTGTTTGGGAAATCCGCTCGTCGACAGCGCATCCTGTCGCCGACGACCACCTGGCGGCAGCACCTCCCGATCTTGATTCGCGAGCGCCGGTTCGCGTACCGGTGAGAAGCTGAAATGCGTGGAATGCGCGAAACGCGGGCGGCGCTATGCGCCGTCCCGCCAAAAGTGATCACTTCTACCACGTCTCTTGTAGCGCGAGTCAGAGTCTTTTGTACGATCAAAGTGATTGTCAGTTTCTGCCCCCGCAGGGGGGTCCCGCCCTTGGTGGTGGGGACCTTTGGGGCTTGGCGTACCCACGGACCTGACATACGCTTGTACTGGACCCTTAATCGGCTGCTGGGCTGTGGGTCCACTCGACCGGAGGATAATCGGTAGACGGGGTGGGGGGCCCACCGGTGGTAGTGGTAGGGTAGCGTGTGGGAACGTCCCACCCGCGTTGCCCTTAGCTGCCACCGGTCCCCCACATTTGGGACGGCACCCTGGGTACTAACTGAACATATCATCTATGGCACCGGGGTTGCAATCGTCGTGGCAGTGGTGAAGCCATAGCTGGCTAGGGCTTGACATCCCGGTGTGGGAGCTGCACTCAATCAGCTCGCCGTACCATGGTTGGCAGAACTATGGGAGAGGTTTAGAAAGGCCTCGCCTCCACCAGTAAGATGAGGGGCCAGCAACCCGTATAGACTGGTAGCAATTTATTGCGCGTTGATCGGGCGACATCTCGATCATTTAAATGGGTGCGTGCGGAGTATGACCATGAGTCGAGGTATCCGTCGGCCTGCGGGCCCACCCGAGCGAGTACAACAGATGTCAGTTTCTGCACCCCGCAGGGGGTCCCGCCCTTGGTGGTGGGGACCTTTGGGGCTTGGTGTACCCACGGACCCTACATACGCCGGTACTGGACCCTTAATCGGCTGCTAGGCTGTGGGTCCACTCAATCGGAGGATAATCGGTAGACGGGGTGGGGGACCCACCGGCAGTGGTAGGGTAGCGTGTGGGAAAGTCCCACCCGCGTTGCCCTTAGCTGTCACCGGTCCCCCACATTTGGGACGGCAACCCGGGTACTAACTTCTGATTATATCTAAGGCACCGGGGTTGCAATCGTCGTGGCAGTTGGTGAAGCCATAGTGCTGGCTAGGGTGTGAAAACCCGGTGTGGGAGCTGCACTTAATCAGCTCGCTTTACCATGGTTAGCAGAACTATGGGAGAGGTTTAGGAAGGCCTCGCTTCCACCAGTAAGATGCTGGGGCTAGCACCTCGATAGACTGGTAGCAGTTTTATTGCGCGTTGATCGAGCGTATCTCGATCCTTGACTGAGGGGTTGGCGTCATATAGACCATTAGAGTCGTGGTGGTCGCCGGCCTTCGGGCCCGCCTTGCGATGAGTAACACTAGATATCAGTTTCTACAGCATCCCAGCTTCTCATCTTTAGTATATATTCGACCGATCTACACGAGATACACTGCCGTGTATAGCAAGCGATACGCCGACCACCGTAGCGTGATTATTTAAGGTACATCACCACGTTTCTTATCAGGCACTGCACGTGGCCGTACTTTTACCACGTGCATCCAAGACCGCGCAATTACACTAGACACTGGAGGGCATTAATTAAGGCAATTGTGTCCGAATCAACATAAAACAGACATTTATACATTGACGAGCTGCACCGGTTTACCTACAATAAATCGGCACTAGCGAACGCAACACGCGAACACGTGTCTTTTCTAACCTCACCACCAGATGACCTATTCATTTCCGCACCCTTCCCCTCTCCGCTCCTAAATTTTCCTTCCCACTCATTTTCCCACACATTTCCCCAACAGGTTGAATTAATAATAACGAATAGTAGTCTTGTACCGCAGCGATGCCTAACAGAGGCGCAATTAATAAATGAAAAGAGAGAGAAAAGGATAAACAATATTCTTAAGCGGAAACTCGTCGCTAACCTTAAGTCTATATACTCACACTTGCATACCGCGAACCCGCATTTGTTCCTTATACTACAATGCTTACATGTATATATATATATTGTCACCGTACGAATGTTATTGAGTAGTTAATGGAGTGCTCTCGTGAGCACGGCCCGCCAGTGGTGACGGAGTCTGGCGGGTCTCTGGCCTTCTCTGCTGCGGCGGTGGTGCAATGCCGGTTCTCCTGGTCGCAGCAACGGCCGAGTTCGCTCCTTGCGGGAGATTTCTTTAGATACTCGTGCAGGAGTGGGCGGTAGGGAGGCGTATGATGAGCGTTTGTTTAATGCTGTAATGTATCGTGATGTATTCTTTCTCTTGTCGTGTACAGTGTTGGTATACAATTTTCGTGGTCTCGCTCGCTGGTGTTGTTATAAATATACTCGCGACGCGGTTGTCAGCGCGGCGCGTTCGGTCACTGTTATCGGCCGCGGAGAGCGTCTTCGTTTGTCGTGTCTTTTTTTTGTAATAGGAGAGCGCGAACCAAGCGAACTCTTCGCCGGTGCCGAGAGCGGGTGAGAGTTCCTTGGCCACGGGGTTTTGGTTTTCTACTGTTTTGTGTGATGAACTACACATCAACCTGGCCGGTGCCGAGAGCGGAGAGATTGATTGTAGCCACCGGGTATTGCGGAGTAATATGAGTAGTTATAAACGAAACAAGCGTGGCCTTGACCGGTACGTGGGCGGGGTAGGCCACCTTGTCCGTCAGGTAAGTTGGAAAGAGTTTTAGGTGAACGAAAGCGAGCGTGGCTGTAGCCGGTACATGAGCGGGGTCAGCCACCTCGTCCGTCGGATATTAGGTAGGTTTCGTGGTTGTAGGTTATATTCAAACGTCGTGCTTCTACTGCGTTTACTAGCGTACTTATAATGGTTGCGATGCAATAAAACTATCGTCTCTTTTCGGGCGATACCGGTGCGGCGCGGCGTGAATCGAAGTAATTATCGGGCCCGTCTTTTGCGGAGTCTTCCGTAATACGTGATTATCACGCGGCGGTCTTTTCTATCGCGGTCTCTGGGCTTTGCAGCGCGTCAGAGGTTTTGAAGGTTTCCGGGCTTGTCAGCGCGTCGGAGAGAGTGATCGAATATCGATGCTGACAGCCAGGACGCGGCGCCTTTTATACCCGAGCCGCATGAGGGGAGGTATGTAGATTTGTGATGGGAAGTACCGTTAGGTCCTTCCCCTCATGTGCTCGGGCATGATTAGGTCGGTAAGGGAGTACCGCTTTCCTCGCCTTACCGGCCACGCGGTGTTCGTGCGTACGCGGCCTACTTCTACTGTCTCCGCCGGGCGCGCGCCGGTGCGATCTCCTTGGGCCGGCGCGGGGTTCAAAGTTTTGTACGGTTACAATATATATTGTCATAAGTCGTGATATTGGGTAGGGACGACGATGATTCCAAGGCGAGGGATATTCTACTTGAAGTTACCGCGCAACGGTACCACGCATGCGCTAGGCATACGCCGTAATATACAAGTATAGGCGCATACGAAGCCCGGAGTAAAAGGAAAATGACATGACTTTAACTCTAATACTCTAACGGTACGCCGGCTGCGATAGGCATACGCCGTAATATACAAGTATAGGCGCAACCGAAGATCGGAGTAGCAAAAATAAGAAAAATACTAAGCAAATAAGTTAAAAGTTACGCTGGGACGTAACATTTTCGACCAACTGGATTTTTACAAATTCTGCATTTAAGTATTGCCATGACTATTATCTCAAATTTTTTTTCAGATTTTTTGGTAGGGTCCATCGTAGTTGAAATAAATAAAAACCGATGTTTTCGGCATATTTTGTGCGCTAAGTGAATGAATACTTTAAATATTTGCATTACCTTCATATTGTTACTGAACTGGAGGATTCGTTGTACGTCTGCACACAAGCAAGTAATAAAGATATGAAGGGAATTTAGTCATTTCGATTAAATTGAGAGTGTGCGCACCTTACCTTCAGAAATATTAAATACCTTTTTAAGACTGCCGCTAGCGCAGCGGTTAAGAACTTTTGTGCCGCAGGTTCGCGTCCTATATTGGTAAATTTTTTTTCCTTGCGATAGTTGTTTTCTCTTGCTTAAATCAAACAATGATGAGCCACATTCCCTTACAAAAATTTTGTTCGACACACTACCGTCAGCAATAATACTCCTGTGTGGAGACGGGGTGGCTAGCACGAGGCCAGACTCAATTTTGCCCATCTCTTCTTTGGAGATGGATTATGTACAAAAAAAATACTATAATGGATAAAACAGCAATTATATCAAATTGTTATAAATTCCTATAAAATACAGTGAATTTTGTGGTATTTATTATTTTTACAAATCAGTAGACGAGCCGGGAATAGCAATGTATGTATGTATCTTTATTTTTGCCCTTTCGGGTTACAAAAAACTCGTTCACCCACCTCCTTCTCTCTTACATACCTTATTAACTACCGCCTTACATATTCTTACGCTAATCCTTAATCTACATGTCCGCCTCCGATACCCTCGCTTCGCACGCTCTGCCCTTTTTCGCCTTTTCTTCTCTTTATCTCCACTAAACCTACGTCCTTATACTACGCCTTCTAATGCTAACCTTATATCCTACCCGCCACCTTCCCTCCGACTTCCGTTTTCCTCATTCATTCCTTGTCTCTTTCATCAATCTTCATCCATTCCTCTTCTTCTTCCTCCCTCCCGTCCTCCCCCGTCATGTTCCCCCCCTTGCCATTCCTTTTCCTTTTGTTGTCTTTCTCTATTTCCCTGAACCATCTTTCTCCTTCCCCTTCCGCCCTTAATACCTCCTTCGCTCTTTCCTTCCATTTTCCTTTCCTCTCCCCCGCGTATCCCCATCCACTGCATCTCTCCCACACGTGCTCCCATGATTCCCCCTCAACTCATCACAACCTGCACCTCCTTTCCCACTCCCCTTCCCAATATCTCCCCTGCCTCATCTCATTTCCCAACCTGAACCTTGCCACCCTTTTTCTTCTCTCCTCCGACCACCTTTCCCCAGACACCCCGGCCTTCCCTCTTCTTTTAACTCCTCATACACTTCGTTGTATTTAGAGGCTCTTATCCTCTCCCCCCTCTCTTTCCTCTTCTCCTCCTGGTCCTTCTTCTCCATCTCCTCATACTCGGTCACCCTCCCCTCCTCTCCCAACCTTATCCCTCTCTATCTCAGGAATTCTCTCCTTTCCTCTTCCCATTTCCCTATTACCTTCCCCTTCTTCCATCTCTCTTTCAACTCCTCCCAACATTTCCTGGCCACATCTCCTCCCTACCCTCCTCCAGCTTCTTTTTGTACGTCCATGCTCTCCTTCCCGCCCTGATTCTTATCTTCCATCTATCTGTCTCCTCTCTCACACTATACCCTGGCGTCCTCTAGTCTACCCCTAGTATCCACCTCAAGTACCTTTCCTGCAGCCCCTCCGCCTCTCCCCTCTCCTTTCACCCCCATATCTCAACCCCGTACTCCATCACCGTCCATATCCTTGCGTCAAATAACCATACCCTCCTGTCCCAATCCCTCTCCCATAGCCTCCTCCCGATCCCCCACACATCCCTCATCACCGCCACCGCTGTTCTCCTCCTCTCCCTCATATGTTCCCCCTGTCCCTCGTTCGCCATGAATGTGTACCCCAGATACTTCATTTTACTCGCCCCCTCTAATCTCTTTCCCTTCCATCTCCAATCTACCTTCCTTTTCCTGCCACCTCCCCTCCCAAACCTTACCACTTTCGTTTTATTTTCATTCACCTCCAGCCCCTTCCTATCCATATATGTTTCTAATCTCTTTAGCATTGCCTTCATATCGTCCTCTCCCTCTACCATCAACACTATGTCGTCCGCGTATGATAATGTGTACACTCTCTCCCCACCACTCACCCTCATCCCGCCCCACCCTCACTTCCTCATTTCCTCCTCCTCCAGGTCCGCCAGCAAGATGTTGAACAGCAAGGGGCTCAGTGGGCACCCCTGCCTCAGTCCCCTTGCTGTCCAGAACGGCACGCTTTGCTGTTCCCCCACCCTCACTGTACTTCTGGTTTCCCTGATCATTTCCTCTACTCTTACCAACAGCCCCTCTCTAATCTCCCTTTCCCTCATCATCTCTATCAACCTCTTCCGGTTCACCGAGTTGAAGGCTGCCTTCAGGTCCACAAACATCGCTACCCCCTTGTCTTTCCCTACCTGCCTGTTTACTAAATAGTTCAACATAAATCTGGTCTATCGTCCCTCTTCCTTTCCTGAATCCCGTTTGTGTCCCCGAAAGCAGCCCTCTCCCCTCCACCTCCTCTCTGAGCCTCTCCGTCAACGTCGCCGCATAAATTCTGGACAGTGAGGGCATCAATGTCACACCCCTGCAGTCTTCCTTGCGCCTCCCCTCTCCTTTTTTCACGATGGGAATATTCGACCCCTCCTTCCATTGCTCCGGCCAACCCTCCCCCTCCCACACACTTCAGCAAATCCCCATCCCCATTCCTCCACCGTCTCCCCTCCGTATTTCTAGTCCCCCCCCTATTGCCTTTCCCTCCCTCAGTTTCCTCATCACCTTCACCACTTCTCCTCTCTCCAGCCCCTCTCCTCATCTTCCCCCCCACCCCAACAATCCCTCAAAGTATTCCTTCCATTCTTCAATCTGTATTTCTTCATTCACCCTTTTCCTCTGCACCCTCTGTTTCTTTATCACTCCCCACACTGCACTCTCCGTCCTAGCTTCCCCTGCCCCTCTCATCATCCTTTCCCTTTCCTCCTCCTTTTTCCTCACACATAGCTTCCTGTAGTCTTTTTTGCTTCTTCTATATTCCTTTTCCGCCCCTCCTTCCCCCTTTGCCTTGCACTTCCACCATCCCTTTCTCTTTCTCCCCTTCTCCCCCCCCCCCTTTTTATGTTCCTCTTCCTCTATTGCCCCCCTTATCATTCTTCCTATCTCCTTCAGCTCTTCCTGCGCCCCCCCCCCCTCTCTCTTCCCTTTCCATTTCTTCCTTACATCCTTCTCCTGAAACTCTTCTTTCCCTCCTCGTCCCATCTTCCCCTCTCTTTTCCCTTGCTTCGCCCTCCTTTCCTCCCCACCCTCCTTTCAACCACACTACCAGGGGTTGGTGGTCGGTGTCCACCGCTTCCCCCAACTCCAGTCTCCCTATCTTTTCCCTCGCCCCCCCCCCCCCCAATCACATAATCAGTGACTGTATTTTCCTTCCCTCCCGTGTACATCTACTCTCCTTCCTCATCCCCTTCTGTCCCCCCGTTCAAAATTGCCCACCCTGTTTCCTCCAGACATTCCACCAGTACTCTTCCCTCCCTGTTGACCTTTCTGTTCTTTGAGTTCCTCCCTCCCTCCCCTCCTTCCCCTCCCCTAGCCATCCTCCCCCTACTCCCGTTCTCGCATTGAAATCTCCTACTATTATCGTGGTCCTTTCCTTCTCCTGTCTCTCTTAACTCCCCCAGTCCTTCTAGTTTTTTCTCTATATCCGTTCACGTATATCCCTCTTGCCCTCCATCTCTCTTCCCCTATCAACATTCCCGAGCCCCAGCTTCCCTCCTCTTTCGTCCCTAGACCCTTTCTCATTCCTCTTAAGATTCCTCCGCATGCCCTACCTTTTTTATTCCCCCTCACTGCGCCTCTCGCCTCCCATTCAAACTCCTTCGGCAGCTTCCCTCTCACTTTTTCCCACTTCTTCTCCTCAATCCATGTCTCCGCTAGCAGCACTACGTCCCACTCCTCTATTTCTTTTCAGAATCCCCTGTCTTTATTTTCCACCCCTGCGACATTCCAGGAGGCCAGTTTCCGTCCATCCCCCCCCCGTCTCACCTCTTTCCTCCTCTCCCTCCCCCTTCTTTCTCCTCTACTCCTTCCCCCCACCTTCTCGCCCTCCCCCTACCTTATCTCCCCCCCTCCCCCCACACACTTTCCTCAGGCTTTCCTCCTCCTCGTCCCATCTCCACCACTGCCCTTCTATTTGTACCTCTTCCCGTATCCTACCCATACCCTCTTTCCTTTGCTTATTTCCTCCCTCGCTATCTCCTCCAACCTCCATATGATATTTCTTTCACTCCACGTCAAGTCATCCTCTATCCTTATGCCCGTCTCCCTCAACTTCCCTCTCGCCACCATCACCTCTCTCTTCTGGTCTCTGTTTCCCAATCTTGCTATCGCTCCTCCCTCTCCATCCCTCTCGTCAGCTCTCTTGTTTCCCCAATCTCCACCTCTACCCCCAATTCCTTTAGCAAACCCTTAAGTTCCCCCTCCTTTTCTCACCCTTCCCCTTCCACCCTCTTGCCACTGTATTATTCCTCCCTCTCCTTCCTTTCCACTTTCCATTCAATTCTCCTCAGTTTATCCCTAATCTCTTCCATTTCCTTTTCCCCCTGCCCTACTTCCCCCCCCACTCTTCTCTCCCTTCGTTCCTATGTTCTCCAGTTTCCCTTCCATTTCTGTTATTCTTCTCTCTAACCCTTCCTTCTCCTTCCTCCATCTCTCCTCTCCTTCCTTTATCTGCCTCCTCAGCTCCGCGATCACTTCTTCCCTCGTCTCTCTCCCCTGCTTGTCTACCTGGCCCCTCATCGCTTCCATCATCTTCATTTCTGACATGGCCTCCTTCATCCCTTCCCTCACTTCCTTCCTCAGTTCATCCTTTATAATCGCCCGGATCCTTCCCTCTTCCTCGTTCTCCTCCTCCCCTTTCACCCTCCACTCTTCGGCCACCTTTGTAACCTTTTGCCTGCTTTAAATACCCAGTCCTCCCCCCCATTCCCTCCTGCCCATCTTCCCTCTTCCCCCTCCCTTTTCCTTTTCCACTGCTCCTCCATGCTTCCTACACTTCCTCTTCTCGTCCCCAACCCTATTCCCAGATCCTTTGCCTCGTTATCCCATCTCCCTGCAGGTGTCGTTGTCCCCTCTCCTAACCACCTGTCCGCCCGCTCGTTCGCTATCTCTCCCACGTTTCCTCCTAACCTCACTTTTTGCCTGTCCACCTTTCTCGCCTCCCTCCGCCTTTTCCCGTCGTCCCTTTTCTCCACCCACACTTGTGCTACACCGTCTATCCCTCCGCTTCCTCTGCTCACCTCCTGCACCCTTCACACTTATCCTTGCTCCTTTCCCACACACCTTTTCACACTCTCTATCACACGCCACTGCTCTCTCACGCTCACCGGAAACGGAAGTCCTCGGGAATAGCAATGTCTTCTGCATGTTTTGTCACTTTGTTATTGGGACATGTAGAATATAAAGTCTCAGTTAACATGAGGGACAAATGCTTGTCACTAATGTCGAGACATGTAGCATTTTCCCTTCTCGCCTTTAGTGCTGATTTAACAACACAAATCGCATTTACATTGACGGACGATAGTTTATTTTGTTTTTTTGTTTTTAAATCTGTCAGAAGAGAGAAGATTCTTTCCGCATCAGCATTGGAATTCCGTAGGGATCTCATAGCATTAAGAAGACCCTTCAAATTGGGATGTTGACGAACGCGGAAAATTTGTTCCCACATTTCATCAAAACTCAATTGCAACAAGTAATCTTTTTCTATGTCTGCAAAATCTTGATGCAAAGCAAACCATTCTAATCTTAACCCTTTCGCACCGGACGGGACATGTGCTGTCCCAGTCTGGAAAATTTATGCTGTCCCATCAATGAAGCTTGTGAAATCATTGTTGTTGATGGTGCGATGTTATGGGGACGTTTATGCGTCTCCAAGACCTTCAACCTTTTAGGCATAAAAGTTATTTTATCTAATAATTGCTTGAAGGAGAAATAACTGATCCCGGCAATGGGGCGCACTCGGACTGGATTTTTCGCCGTATTGAAAGGGTTAAAGCATCTGTATCAAAGCCCCTGAAAGTTTCGGCGACAAAAGAAACATCATTGAATGATGTTTCTTTGTTAATGTCTTGCAAAGTCGGATGCGGTTCGGAAACTTTCAACTTTGACAAAAATATGTCATTGACGAGCAACCTTTTACAAATTTCTTCAGCGACACTCACATAAAATTGAAAACATTTCTGACTAATATTTGCAACTACATCTGCGTGCTCTTCTGAAAGCAATTTGTTAAGTTACTCTTCGCATTCAAAGCCTAAGCTAAACTCATGTATAGATGTTTGGTTATCTACATGCGAATACTCTATATTATTAATTACATTTTGGAAAAGCTGTGGTTTCAGAAATTGTTCACAAACCATTTGCAGCAATTTCAATGATTTTGATTGCAGCAAATGTATTCTAATTTCCAGAGCTTGAAAAAACAAAGTAAATTCATTAAAATGAAATAATATGTTTTGAATAAATAATAAGTAGGCTTTTAAATCGAGATTCTGCATGACCAGTAATAAGTGCTGTGAACTTTTGCTTTTATCATTTCCATTTAAATGTATTAAGAAATGCTCGATATTATCCCAGGACTGTAAAAGTCTTGTGATACATAATTGGCGTGAAAACCACCATGTTTCGGATAGTTTCAAAATTGTATGGTTTGCTTCCTGATAACTGTCAGCAAAAGTAGCACATCTCTTGGGACTGCAGTTAATAAAATTTGTTACATGCTTTACAAATTCCTCGCATTTGTCTGGAGTCATCTTGCATGCAGAAGTTGCAATTAATGCTACGGAATGACATGGACATGTCAATGTTAAGACATTTGCACACTTTTCCTCTAGCTTTTTTTGAAATGACGAATGTATCCCTGTCATAACGCATGCAGTGTCGCATGACAGGACAATAATATTGAAAATATAATAATAGCGTACAGTTTGCAAAATGAACTAAGTGATTGAGGGGAGTATCGAGCAGTGCTTCGATGTTGCTTGCTCGATGGTCTTTCTTAGAGTGTCGGGCCCAGATTTGGGCGTTCTCTAGGTACTGTCTAGTGGTGGAATAACCCTTAGCGTCGGTCACGCAGGCACGCGGTGCATACGATGACATCACCATTGGCACAAAGCTTCAGTTGTCTTGAAACATAAGTTATTTACGCAAGACGAAGGGCATGCCCTAACGGATAGTTATAAAAATAGTGGTGGCTTAGACGTAACAGAGAAATGCTTAAATCTAGTGATGGCCACAACCTAACAGTACCTCTGGACAATTTTGAACTGAATTCTGACTTTTTAATCGACTTCAAAAAAGGAGGAGGTTCTCTATTTCTTATTTTTTTTATTTTGTTTTTTCATTTCTTTTTGTATGCATGTTTGCGCATAACTCGCGAACGGGTTGTCGAAAAGGCATGGTTCTTAATTCATATGAAGGGGCCTATTGCACCATTGTTTTACACAGTTTTTATAACAATTTTTCAAAAAATTTTCGAGAATTTTTTCTGAATGTTTACGCATAATCACTGTTAGAGAGTAAGCACTATTTAAACTGCGCGCGTGACGAGCGATCTGCGCATCGCGACCGCCACGCGCGTCAGACGCCATTCCGACAACTACCAATTACTGCCACTCCCGCGCTCACTCATGAGCTATGAGTGGGTCGTCGCGTGATGTAGCTGTGACGTAGCCCTGACGTAGTGTGACGTCTAATACAATAGACCATATGATTGGCCCCAAGACATGCGTGCTCCTCACCGATATGAAGGAAGACGGAACACGTGTTCCTGTCCGGTTAACTTACTTCTTCTTCGTCAGACAGTGGACAAGCAAGGACGTGATTTCCAATTAGAGAATTTTTCCGCGCAATTTAACCAGTTATTTGTTGAGCCATTACGGTAGTATAATTAACAACAGTACAGCACATTTAAATTAGTGTTGTTTGCGTCTAAGGCAACAGCGAAGCGCTGGGGATACTGGGGTGTAGCGAGTGTTAAAGTAAGCGGATTACGTTAGCGACAGGTTTTTTATTTTAGGTTGCACTGAATGTTACACAGTCTTCTCGGTTTTAAAACGGGAGTCGTCCCGACGCGTAAAGGTTAAATAATACTAATATCGTAATGCGCTAGGCAACTTAGGAAATACGCGTGCGTGCTCTCTAGTCCGTTCTTCGGTAGCGTGAATGAAAATGGCGGGAAGGGTCTCACCACAGGATGGAAGGGCCTCCTAAGGAGATCGTCCTACCGGCGTCTCGAGGACCCGGAAAGAGCAGGAAGGAAGGAGCACGCGAGCTGGAGCCGCGATGCCCTTCGAAGGATTGCTCGAGGAAGGCTAGATTAACCGGAAAAGAATGAGGAATATCGGCGGCTACTTAAGACGCACGATGGGATTCATCGCCGTAACCGCGAAAGGAAGGCCGCGAGGGACGGAAAGAAGGAAAATCTACGAAACCTGTGCTCCACGCACGAGCACACAGCAAAGACTTGATTTTCGTCGAAGTACGCGAGCTACGGTATATTATACTTGTATACGTGACTTCGGAAGGCGAGATCGCCCAAATATTAACGAGTAATGGAGCGGAAAAAGAAAGCACAATGAGCGCACGCACGGTAGGAGAACGACGAGGAAGAACCGAAATTTCGCCTTTCCTAGATTCGCCACTACGCGCGGAAAACCACACGACAGTCGGTGTGACGTCACGCTGACCAATTAGCGAACGAGGTGTGAGGTGGGTCCCCGAGCAGCGCCATGCGCAAAGTACTAATACAGCTCGGAGACGGTACCCAATCTCAAACAGTGTACATGGACAAAATACAAAGTTCATCACACTCCTGAAGTGCTAGTGTTTCTTCGCCAAGTTACATTCTTCCTCATAAGGCGCATCTGCACTAGAGTTGTTCCCAGCTCGATCCGGCATCCGGGAGGCGAGGAAATATATTAAATCTCCATCCTCTCATACTCTAACAATCACGCATAACTTTCCATCGGGTTGACCGATTTTGATGATTTTAAGTGCATTTGTAGGCGACCCCCCCCCCCCCCCTCCCGCAGTGGTACTATATGAATTTTATAAAAACAATTCGACAAAATTATACCCATGTTTCAATTTACACCTGTACTATCAGATCACTAGCGCGGCGTTGGTCGGGATTGACTGTTTTCTTCAGACCATTACACAAGTTAAACTAGCTGTAAGGTCTCGAAGAGAATATTGTCTAAAGAATGTAATTGATACATTCTGTAAGCATTAGGAAAACCATCACTGCTATTGTCATTATCGATGTGACCAGCCAACACCATGCTCGCGATCTTCCGACGTCTCCTTTGATAATCGTTCGCGAGCTACACTAAGGCGATCCTCGCCATGTTGAGGGGTCTCATTTTTTAAATACTTTCTAATTGAAGACAAACAACCTTTTTTTTTCTTCCGTGGTTTCTCTACATATGTTTCGTTTATTATATTGCCTCATGTTTGAGAGCCGCGTTTCACGCTTATCGGAACTTTCATTTAAGCGCTGTCTTTTATTTCGTCCATTCGTGTTTCTTTGCCGCTCATTCCTTTCTGATTGTTCGGGATTGGCGCCTGCGTGCAGATCGTGCGCACGACGCGTCAAGCGGCGATGTGGACGCTCCGAATCTGGAGGTGACCGCGTGAGGAACACGAGGCTCACGCGCCTCTTCTCCTCACCCAAACAATGCCTCTAATTGGCTTAATTAGCGGACGCGGGTGGGGAGGAGAGGTCGGTGTTGTCCTTCTTTCCCAATATTCAAACGCAACGATCAGTTAGTCGTTTTTCGTACCGAGTCAGAGAGTTATAACCGAGAGATAGAGATTTTCCTAGTGATACCGGGAGTCAGTGCATAGCGTACTTCCTCACTTAAATACACCAAATTTCCAGTGTGTCCGCATTGGAAAGAACACCTTCCTACCAGTGATTGCGGCGACGTATCCCTGCGTGCGCCTCTCTTGGAATCACCCTCTTCCTTCCGCGATCGTCACCGTAAAGGTGTGTGTAGCGTCCACTACGGCCTTTACCTCCAGTATCTTCGGGGCTTATCGCCACGACGTTGTCGTTGAGCGAACCTCAACCTTCCTTTCGCGCTTTTAATCTAGGCGTTGCACGTTTTGAGTTGCTTATTCGTTTATTTCTTTATCATTGAGTGTGTGTGTGCCTTCCATGTTGAACCATAATCTAGAATAAATGTGTGTGTCCTCCGCGCTTAGACATATTCTAGACTATCCTAAACCATAAGTGCGCGTGTAAATATTCAGGTAATAGTTGTAGTGATTTTTCCGTTGAAATAGTTGCGTGACTTTACTATAAACAGCTTTCCGACCTAAAGTGAAAATCCAGACGGCCCTTTATTCCCCGATATACTCCCCAGTATCTTCCAGCGCCTCGCGCTTACGCCTTAGTCGCGTACACTGATTAATCTTCTTCTAAGCGCCGCTTCCTCATACGAGCTGCGTTTTTATGCGGTCTACCCATTATCTAATACAATTTATATACGAATTGTAACTAAAAATAAAAAAATTTTTAACAAAAAATATAACCGACTTCAAAACAAAAGAAAGGCACCAAAAAGTATAAAATAATTCTCTTTGTTTGACGTCGGTGCCGAGCTAGGAACCAAAAAAACACTTAAATCGATCCCTCAACCTTTGTCAACTACACAAGCTCTATTTAGCTGCAATAGACTCAACACAAAAAAAATATTGAAGGTATGGCTGCCTTTTCGGTAGAATCAGTTTCAGTTACCTGCGTCCAGACACTGCACTTGAATATCGTCAATTTTCTTTCGTCCGATATGATCACTTTCACTGCCTAGATGCACACGTATTCGCGTTTAAACGTGCTTACTACCAGCGTGATCCGTTTGGCCTAGCGCGCCCCACCTCTTAAGGTACGTCTACATCTGAGCACGAACGCGCACGAGGCAGCCTGAGCATGACGTCATCAGAGGCGCGTGAATAAGCCGAGGCAAACCGATTCGATGGTTTCACGTTGCATTCATCGATCGATTGATTCGCCGCCATACGAGAAACAATTCAGTGTGTTGGAGATTTATTCTAATGTTAGAGAATCGGTGTAGCTTGCTCCGACCGATCTGCAACTGTCTGAGCGCGTGAACGAGAAATCATTGGTGTGTTGAAGATTCATTCTAGTATTGGAGAATCGGTGTAGCTTGTGCGGCCCGATCCGAGACAGTCGCGGATCGGCCACATTTGCTCACTGCCCGATCCGACAGTCTCGGTCGTCTCGGATCGGCGCGAGCAAGCTACACCGATTCACCAGTACTAGAATGAATCTCCAACACACCAATGATTTCTCGTTCACGCACTCAGGCAGTTGCGGATCGGTCCGAGCAAGCTACACCGATTCCCCAACATTAGAATAAATCTCCAACACACTTAATTTTTTCTCGTACGGCGGCGAGCCGATCGATCGATGAGTGCAATGTAAAACCATTGAATCGTTTTGCCTCGGTTTGCTCACGCGCCTCTGATGACGTCATGCTCAGGCTGCCTCGTGCGCATTCGTGCTCGGATGTAGACGCACCTTATCACACTCGCGCGTATGTAAACAGTATCGTTTGACTTCATGCCTTCACGGTAAAGTCAATTTCAATTAGCTTACCTATTGGCGCAAAACCAAACACTTATGTAATTCGTGTGTCCAAAAGTCCGAACAAGTGCGTTTCCTTTCTCAACCATTTATTGCTAATCACATATATACAGTGAGCCATTAATAGAGACGAAGATACGTTTTCTGCGACTACGACCACCGAGTGTGGTCAATCTGGCGTACCGTTCATTGTGGAGGCCTTTTTAACCGACTTCAAAAGGAGGAGGTTCTCTATCCGACATGTATATTTTTTGGTTCCTATCTCGGCACCGACGTCAAAAGAAGGGAATTATTTTATAGTTTTTAGTGGGTGTTACATCCTCGTTTTTCGGCACCCTGCGTTTACCGGGTATACCGGGGATCGAGGACAGACGGAAGGAGTGATCGCACCGAAAGAGAGACTTATCCGTCAGTGAAGCGGCGCACTGACGTATCGCGTGATATAAGAGGAATACGTCCGAATGGTTACGGCTTTATTATTTATGACTCGGCGGGATTCTAACCGGCCTACTAGTTATCTTAATGTTTATGGGTACGCAGGGGGAAGGGAAATCCGTCAACGTTTGAGGGTCTTTAGTCGGGCTTTATTGTGGAGTCACCATTACACTTAGTTCAATATTTCGATATCCGAGTCCTCGTGGAGTTCTGTCACCGTAACCGTGGACGGGACTCCCTCAACTAGGTCTCGCAGATATGCGGCGGACGGGTACAGATAGTGCCTGCCGAGTTCGTCGTCAAATACGTAGGGGTCGGCGAAGGATTCCGCAGGGGCAGGTTCAGGGGGAGGATTCGGTTCGGGGGTGTGAATAGGGGAATAGTTGGGATCGGGGGAGGAAACACGGGCCGCGCTGGAGCCGTAGGAGGGAGAGGGGTTGGTCAGGGAAGCTGAGACCTCGGCTTCAAACTGGGCGGCCAGATATTCGCGGAGCCGGGCTCCTTCCTTTCGTTTCCGCACTCGTCGTCCGGCGCGGGGCCTCTTGCGGTGCGGATTTTGGTGGCAAGCTGTGCAATGTTTGACGCTTAGTGGCGGCCTGTAGACCACGAAACTGCGGAGGATTCGGCTGGTTCCGTTCACTTACCCCTGGGTTTTCCCATAGTGCGTGAGTTCACCTAAGGTGGATGCCGGGGAGGGCGTCCGCGCTATGGATGGCTCGGCAATTACCGGGAGTCGACCACGGTGGATGCCTGGGAGGGCGTCCACGGCTGTGGGTGACGATCACCGGGAGTTATACCACGGTGGATGCCTGTGAGGGCGTCCACGGGTGTAGGCAGTTCTCTGGGGCCCTGAGTAGGACCGGAAATGTAGCCAAACCTGCCGAGTACTGAGTCGACCCGTAGCTGATGAGTATCGCGGTGATTTAATGACGTCGCGATGGTCGTTTGGTTAGAGGGTCTCAGAGGAAGGTCGGACGTTTCTAAGGAGGTGGTTGCGGGGGCAGAAGATTGATAGAGCGACAATTACCTTGGTTGAAGTGGAGTTGTATTTTCTGTTGACACACTTTCTTGAGGTTCACAACCGTGTTACTAAACTAACGCTTAACTGTCGTGAGCCCGGTAGGTTAAATGAATGCGTTGACGAAAGTGAACTGACGTGGATTAATGCCCGACTCGAGCGTGACGTTGACTGTAGAACGGAGGATCGTAATTGACTTGATCGCTCGCTCTTGTGGCTCTATTTAAGTAGTGGATTTTGCTGAGGGTCGCCAGGTCCTTCGCGGAACTGGCACCCTAGCTTCCGTTTTGGGAGTTTGCGTTCTCGGAATTATGTATTCCCGCGGATCGCTAGTCGATCGTTGGGGTTAGCCTATGCTGACTCGGTGTCAGCATTCTTATGTTTCTACTTACATTACTATTGTGCGCGGTCGTTATGTAATTCTTTCGCGTGGCGCGGATTACGTCCCGGATGGGAGTCAGCGTTACGTGAAGGAATTTCGGTGGCGCGGTGCCGCGGCTCGCGTTTCAGTTTCTGTACGACTTACATCTAGTTTAATAGATACGCGGTGCGATGAGCTTGTTGCGAGAATATAGTCGTAAAAAAAGCGGGTGGAGGACGTAGGACGTAACAGTGGGTATCTTTTGTTTTGAAATCGGTGATATATGTTTGTTAACATTTTTTTATTATTACGACAGGTGAATTCCTCTTTGCAATATTTCTGTGACACTGGGAATCCGCATGCTTCGAAATGAACGTTTCGCATGACAACTTTTTTTTGCATATTGTGCAATGAAATAAGGAATCATTTGATGGTACTTTGCGTACCCAAGAATTATATTTAGTGTCGCGAAGCCAAGCTTCACAAAATTTTCACCTATTTTTTTTTACGCAACGACTCGCTCATTTGTGTGTAAATTAAAAAAGGGACGTACAAAATTGTAATTAAATGTTATTAAAAACTTAAAAATAAAAACTAAACTAAAAAGGAAAAGCCAATCAAAGTTAAATAAAAAACTACGCGAAAAAATAAACGAAGCAAAGTATAAGAAAAAGAAAAAGGCAGAGCTTACACGTAAATAATATTGCTGTCTTTTACTCACGTGCCTGCACGTCTGTATCTAACACTCGACGAAAATGAACTGAGTACTGAGAGCTGTGACGATTTGAATCCGATGTACACGGTACCGTTATGAGGAAGACAGTGGGGTGTGTAGTGAGGAGCGAGAGGTGGGAGACGAGTGACGAGGCGACACACAAGGACCTCAAATTTGAAAGACCAGAGCGGTACCGGCAGTCAAATAGAGCGGACTGACAATTAGAATCTGGCTCAAGTATCTAAAATCCGCTCAAATTCTCGTCCGCCTCAACAAAGTATAACTAAATAAATCATACGGAGTACTAATTAGCGCATATAAGACAAAGAGCTTCTTTGAGGCCTCCAACAAAAGAACGTGTATGTATAGTGTGTGTGTGTGTTTGGCGTTTGTGAAAATTGATTAGATGTAGGAATTTTATTTTGTTTATTACATTTTTATATTTCGTGGCGTTCGTCGTCAAACCACTCAAAGGATTTTTGTTATGTGTTCATTTATTTTTGTACTTTTAATTATTTCATATATAAATATCATGATTTGACGAATGAATAGATACTATTAATGACTGATATATAAATGTTATTTTTATTTATTGACGGGAGCCAGTTAGCTGCACATAAATGTACGTACCAAATCCAAAAAGGTTCGTTACAGAGCAGTGTCACCGTGCCTACAAAGTATGGTGTGATCTGCATTTGTTCGTCAACAGCTTTTCGCTGTGCTACCACGTGCAAGCGGAAACCTTACTTTCTGTCGAAACGAGGTACCGGACGGACTCAGCCGAAACAGAATGGAATTTCGTAAGTAATACATGTATCATTATACAACTTCTTACATTTTTATATAATGAACGATTATATGTGGAAACACTATGTGATGATATTAAAGTATCGCTTCCTTTCTTCCCGCAGAGGACAAGCAACCGATAAGCGGTCCTGAACAGTAGCAGACGCTGGTGCAGATATGGTAGGTGCTGGCACATCTGCACCAGCAACAACAGCAGCAGCAACAGTAGTTGCAGCAGCAGCAGTAGCACCAGGAACAGCAGCAGCCGCAAAACGTAATAAAAAGTAAGTGTACTATGAATACTTTTTGCATTATAACAACATTAGCAGCACGTGCACGAGCGAGCCCAATCGCGGGTTTGCTGCATCGGTCGCTATTAGGTAATATGTATTACAATTGCATACATTTGTTGCATATCTGTACGTTTATATTCTAGAGAAGAAAAAAAGGGGTGCGGGCCGAAACCGCGGCATGTCACACCGCCGCTACCTTAGCGGTCGTGGAGACGGCCGAGGAGATGGCCGAGGAAGCGGTAGAGGAGGCGGCAGAGGAGGCGGCCGAGGAGGAGGTGCCCCAACAATTATTTATGTACAATGTAATGTCTGAAGGGCGATTAGAATAAAAAAATTATAAAATCTGTTTTCTTTTTCATATGAACATCTCCCGTAATACCTACTGTTTAGTATTTTCTCGTACATATGTGTTTGAGATTAAGAGCGTCTAGTCGTTTAAGTCGCGCGCCCGAACGGCGCTTTGCCGGCGACATGCCTAATGTCGTCTTCGGCTTTCTTCGGATGCGGTCGCTCGCCCGAAAGTTAAGAGCGTTCGCGCTGCCCGTACCTGCCGCGCGCCTGCGTCGTATAAAGGCGAAAATCATCATTGGCCCAAACACCGACACGCATGCGTGCGATCAGCGATGCGCGAAGGAAGGGGTTTTGAGGAAGCAGGGTTTAATTTTAATGACTAATCAGATAGACAATAGAGCAATTACCAAGAACAGTATATATCAGTTATAAGAACTTTACCATGTCCTGTGACGTATTACCGAAGCGAAACACATTGTACTAACCGCGTACTTTAAATCTGACACCAGTAACGCGCCTAAATCGGAGTGCCCATAAAAGTACAACAATAAAATACAAGTGCTACAAGAGTTACGCAGTGGAGTAAGATTATTCGCACAAGGACAAACATCTCTTCGCCTTTCCCGTAGGCTGTCCCAGCCTCCACCACTCTACCTGGGAGAATTCCCATACAATATGCCTTCGGCAATGTCATTGGCGACAACTTAAAAAATGTGGTACAATAGGGCTATTGGCGAAGGTTCACAATATGAAACTGAACGCGCTAGTCGTGGCACCTCATGGGTGGCGTGGAAGACCACGTAAAAATTGTTCTCGCAACATAAATTCGGTCACTTATGCAATAACACACAAATGTAATGCACGCGTCGGCAAACCGTGTGCATATTAAAAAAAAATGAATGTTCGAACCAAATAGTGATATATACGCGCGTCGGTGCTGAGGACTCAAACACGTAACCTTTTGATTCTCAATTCTGAGGCCGGCACCATACGCACTTCTCCGCCGATCTCTTCGATGATTCAGGTGTGTTTCACTTACCTGCAGGACCTGGTCGCACCTTTCCCCTCTCTGTCACGTTACTCTCCGAACCTGTCACTGTATACGTGGTAGGGGACCACGAATGGCCACATACATATCAATTAAAAAAGCAAATGCATTCCTGGGGTGGGATCCTTTCAAATCATTGCGGAAACATGGCTTAAGATTTGTTGCATTTCCCGGACGATTGAATTAGTCGAAGTGCGACCCCGGGTCAGTAGGTAGGCTATGCAATCCATTTCGAACATTATTTGTAAGGGAATGTGGCTCATCGTCGTGTGATTTAAGCAAGAAAAAACAACTATCGCAAGGGAAAAAAATTTCACCAATGTCGGCCGCGAACCTGCGACACATAAGGTCTTAACTGCTGCGCTAGCGACATTCTTTAAAAGGTATTTAATATTTTTGAAGGTAAGGCGCGCTCTAGGGTGGACCTTATTTTTCGACCATCGAATTTTTCCCGTCTCACCCCCCACGATTATGAGAGTTGGGGAAAAGCTAACGTAGCAAAAAGTTGAGGTCGATCGGACAACGGAAAATGGACGCGGATCGCATTTGAAATTTAGGGTTTCTTTGTAACCCCATAACTTCAATAATATCAGACATAAGTATACAATATAACATGTCGCTAGACTTGTCTTTTTACCGTCTTTGTGATCGCACAAACGAATTGTTTGATTACCTAAAAAAAAACCTGACCTCCAAATTTTCAAAAAAGTGAATTTGAAAAAAAAATTATTTTTATTGTTATATGCCTCTCTTCAAACACAACAACTTTTATCTCAGAAGTTTTTGTGTATATATAGAAATACCGGAGATACGTATAAATTATCATTTAAACACCCCCGCATTCTGTGGAAGAACGGTTGTTATAGGTAGACAAAGTTAGATTTTACCGTTTCATTGAAATTGTAGATTTTTTACTCAATTCTACAATTCGTGAATTTAATATTCAATGTGTTGAGAGTGTATATTGGCTGATATGCAAGTGTGTGCGAGCATATGAGTGTTGTTGTTGGGCTCCGGTTGTTTGCGAGCTTCTTCTTTGTTTTTAGGCGTTGCTATGAAAGTCTATGATGGCAATAAAAGGTGCAAAATTTTACAAATAATATCGTTTGTGCCAGTGTATTTTGAGTGTTAAGCGAAGTGAAAGTGAGGTGGAGGGTTTACGAAAAAAAGTGTTCCTTCTCGGCCACGACGATTGTCAAATAATCGGGGCGAAGTTACCATCCAATGGACAAGTATTGAGGGTGTTGTTTTATAATATGCGGAAGATAAAGCTAAACCTGCGTGATAGCGCAAAATTAGTGACCAAAGAGGGAAAAGTTTTTTGGACGAAAGCGCGAATCCCAATGCGACAGTCGCAGCATGTTGTTGCGAAAATAGAATTAATGCATCAAGAATGGTCCACTTTGCATAAAACTGTAAACCGGCGTAGTGACGTTCAAATAAAACGGGAAGACGTTTTTATAGAAAAAATGAAAGATTTGTTCGACACCGCACACGCCGACGTTTTGCAACTAATTAAAATCGAAGAAGATAGACTGTTTCTTTTAAATCAAAGAAAAAAGGGACGTCCTGGCTCAATGGTTGGTGGGGATCGTGTCTTATGCACAAAGGAAAAAAAGCGAGCAATGCGACAAGAAGAAGAATCTAGGCGAACACAATATGAAATACAAGATATGCAAGGTACATATTTTTTATCCATTTCATTTTTATACATCCAAGTATTGTTCGTGTCAGTATCTTTAATATCCCATTGATGTCATTTGAAACAAAACGAAACAATAGAATTGGATATGTCGTCATCATCCCTCGCGGAAGACAGTCTCGCGTCATCGGAGGAACAACATATTGAATTTCACAATCTTGTGGATCAACCCGGCCCAAGCAAACTGAAGAAAATACGTGTTCAAAAACACGTAATAACGGCCAAACTTATGACAACACTTGATAAGTGCAAACTAAGCGATCGTGATGCTGTTCGCCTAATAACAGTGACAGCGCAAGCTCTTGGTCATGACCTAGACGATTTAATAATAAATCGATCGTCGATTCGGCGTCATCGTTCGCTTCATCGCGCAGAACTTGCTGAAAAATTCCGTGCAGCGTTTGAAAACTGCGAAATTGATGCAATGACGCTCCATTGGGACGGAAAGTTGTTACCATCTTTAACGGGCAAAGAGAAAACGGAAAGATTACCAGTTGTAATAACTTTCAAACAGTCTGAACGAATACTTGGAATCCCTGCACTTTCGTCTAGTAGTGGAACCGATCAAGCCCTTGTTACGTCCTCGTTTTTGGCACCCTGCGTTCACCGGGTATACCGGGGATTGAGGACGGACGGAAGGAGTGATCGCGGAGTGTAAGAAGGAGGTGTCCGAATGGCTACGGCTTTGGATGTGTGAGATTGAGTGGGGTTGTGGATTGGTGTTGTCGCACAGGAAGGGGCACAGTAGTGTGAAGTAACGTTCAGATAGTGGACTGGATGCTTTATCTCGAAATGCACTTAGCTGGTTTACAATGGTTCGCTTAATGAGTAACACTACTTGCTGCGCGAAGATTGAACAACTTGGAATGATCGCAGTCGAACGCTGGTTTATGAGTTGCCGAATTTAGATTGATCGTGGCCGAACTTGGTTGACTCAAGAGCACTCGCTCTGTGGTTGTAAGCCTATTTAATTGGTAGATTTTGCTGACGGTCGCAAGGCGCTTCGTGGAATTGGCATTGGCCTTCGCGGATCTACACGGCTGCGGATCGCTGATCGTTTGTTGGGTGGTTGACCTGCGGGCTGATTCGGCATCAGCATTCCGTGAAGGAATTTCGGTGGCTCTTATTCTGCTTATTCGCGACCTACTAACGACGGAAGGTTGCGTCGCGATGAACCTTATTTTGCTTATGCGCGACTTGTTGATAATGGGTAGATACATGGTGCAATGAACCCGTTGCGAGAGTATGGCTACTGGGTAGGCGGGTGGAGGACGTAGGACGTAACACCCTAACACAGGATTTATAACATATTTACGTTATGAGACCATACCGTGGGATGCAACGGCATGGACACGGTAGCGTGCTGTATAAATTTTAATGTTTTTATAAAAATGCAAGTGTACAAAGTTGTAGATGAATACCAAACATGAAATTATATCCTTGTTTTTTCATTAAAGGCCAAACAATAAAGTATTATTTACGCCTATCTTTCATCTATACGGCCGTTTGTATGGTAATATCTACGTATCTCCGTTGTTTCTACATATACGGAAAAACTCGTGAAACAAAAGTTATTGTGTTTGAAGAGAGGCATATAAAGATAAAAATAATTTTTTTTTCAAATTCGCTTTTTTGAAAATTTGAAGGCCAGAGTTTTTTTTTAGGTAATCACAAAATTGGTTTCTGCGATCACAAAGACGGTAAAAAGACAAATCTAACGACATATTATATTGTATACTTATGTCTTATATTATTGAAGTCATGGGGTCACAAAGAAACCTTAAATTTCAAATGCGATGCGCGTCCATTTCCCGTTGTCCGATCGACCTCAACTTTTTGCTACGTTAGTTTTTCCTCAACTCTCCTAATCCTGGGGGTGAGACGGAAAAACCATTTAAAAAAAAATTTTGTCAAGTATAGCTAAGGTCCACCCTAGTGCGCACACTCTCAATTGAATCGAAACAACTAAATATTTAAAGTATTCATTCAGTTAGCGTACAAAATATGCCGAAAACATCGGTTTTTATTTATTTCAACTACAACGGACCCTACTAAAAAATCTGAAAAAAATTGAGATAATAATCATGGCAATACTTAAATACAGAATTTTGAAAACAGTTTTTCATTTTTTATGCTTAAGATTTGCAAGAACAAATCTGCGAAAATTCCTAACCGCAAATACACATGTTCGGAATATTCAGGATTTTTTGCAGAATTTTTGCGTACCGTTAAATACGGAAAATTTACCAAAACCGTTTTTTTAACTTACCCCATAACTGATGGAGATGGAGTCTGATGGAGATAGAGGGCTCAAACTTGGCAAAGCACGTTTTCTTTTGGTCACCTATCGAATGACGTCATGCGAGATAAACTCGGTTAAAGTGCATTTTTGATTATTTCGGCCTGTCCAGCCGAAAGAGAATTTCGTTGCCGCTATCACGTGCCAATTGAAGCACATGAGTACGATCGTGGTGGAAAGAAGACGGAGCATAGTTCTGTCTTTCTTCTATTGGGTGCGCGTGCAGTGACTGACGTCATAATATGCTTCGTTGGTGGAAAGAGGACGGAGCATAGCTCCTTCTTTGGCTTCATGCGGTGCGTCGCGGCGCTCACAGACACGGCACGCACACACCTTGCGTTTTCCCCCACCACGGTCGCCACGTTTGAGGTTTTAGGCCATAAATGCTGACACTGGAACCAGGCCTTCCACCGGGACCGGGACCTGGTGTGCCACAACTGCAAACGATTGTTAGGCGAAGGAAGTCGTCTGCTATAACTGCCAGCAAAAGGGGCATATCAGCACAAATTGAACAAGCCGCCGCAGAGAACCATGGGTGAAGGAGGAACCGTCACCGAAACGGAGCGATAATGTAAACACCATAAGGGCGTTTCCCAGTGACGAAGACTGCGTGCGAGTTTTGAGGTTAGGGGGCAAAGAGTGCTTCATAACGCTTTTATAGACAATTGTAGTGACGTTAATCTGTCGGTCCCGTTGTCCTGGCGCCCTCTTCGTCTCTCGCTGTAGTCCGTCAGCCTATCTACCAATTCGTCCACGGTGAGTGGCGGCCATCTTGTGATCGGTACTTTTGGCGAGATAGATCAGATTCCACTTCTGAGTTCTGTAGGAGCTTACATAAAGGGTCGTACCTTTTCCGTGCTGACTTGAGACTTTGCGTTTATTATAACCGCTCGTCCTCGATCGCGGATCACTGGGCTCTCCGCCGATTGCGTGGCGCACAATTCGCGACCACGTGGCAGCACTTCACCTTTCGCTTTCTACCTTCCGTCGAACTAAACTATATGCCGTCTCCTGCTGGTCTCTCCTCGTCCCTCTACTCTCCTGCCCGACTTGGTCCTTCGCAAATATACACTACTTTTACCTACTCTCTCTACTTTTACAACTCCGGCACGGCCCCACATTTGGTCGCACGTCCGTTCTCTTCACGAACTCTCGCTGCTCTCTCCCCGCTCGCTCTACGTGGTCCCGTCATGCCTCGCGCACTGCCTATAAGGCGCGTTCACATAATTTAGGCGCGTTCTCATAATTAACGCGTGTTCGCGCCCGATCGCGCTCGGTACGCCGAGTGACTCTTACACAGGCATATGTGTAAAGTGCTTTGGTACCGATGGAAATAATAATGGAAATGATTTGAAAGTGCTCTGGCCAATGATAATTTCAATTAGAAGTACATTTATATTTTAATGATGATGAAAATGGCAAAAATCGAGGGCAATAAATAAAGTTAAGTAAGCTGTGGTCCTGATAACCACATGTGTACTACAACAATATATTACATTTGTTAGGGGTGTGTTTATCGCCACTTTCAAATCTTTTCCGTTGTCAGTCATAATATTTCAATTTAATCATCCTAATTCATTCATTCCATCAGTTTTGGATGGATAATATTACGCGGATATCGCATGAGTTCTTTTTGACACAATAATTTCAGATAAAATATTAGTTTTTTTTCCAGTGCTTTTGCAGTAATTCGACAACCAGGCTTTTATTTGTAGCTTATAGATGATCGATAATGTGCCCTACCATATCGACATCGCGCATGTACGTAGTCCTGTCTTCTGTTTGAGCAGTTGGCTATGAGTGTCCGCCGTGTGAGCGTCTCGCGTGTTTTGTGTACGAAAAGTACGATGCATTTAAGTACTGTTACGTCCTCCGCTTTCGGCACCCTGCGTTCACCGGGTATACCAGGGATGAGGGACGGACGGAAGGGATCGCACCGATAGAAGTGTTTCCATCCGTTAGTGGAGCGGTTCACTGGCGTATCGTAGAATGCAAAAATGCATCCGAATGGTTACGGCTCATGTGTGTGTTTCCGTCTGAATGGTTACGGCTCGTGTGTGTGTTCCCGTCCGAATGGTTACGGCTCGTGTGTGTATTCGCGTCCGAATTGTTACGGCTCTTATAATCGCGTGTCCAAATGGTTACGGCGCTGTGTGTATGGTGTGTGGGTCCGAATGGTTACGGCGCTGTGTGTGAAGTTACTTCCGTTAGAGTCCTCGATTTGGATTCTAACCGCTTGATTTTCTTAGTCTAGGACTTCTACGTCTGAGTCTTGGTAGATGTCGGATATCTTTACTGTTCAAGGCACGATTTCCTGATCTAGAGGTTCACAATATAGCGTGAAATGGTCGCGGCCAGAGGGGAGGTTAAAGGGGCACGGTTGTTGAGGGGAGGTCCAGATTGGAGAGGTGTGCTCTTCAGGGAGCTGGGAAATAGGCGGAGGGGGATTCGCGGAGTTGTCTGCCGTTTGTTCGGATGCCTGCAGCCTACGCAAACGTGCAGCATTGCGGCGTGCTCGAACTTTGGTTCCCGACCGGGGCGTCGATCTATAGTCTCTACGTTACCCCCGGCGTTGATGTCTTGGATAAGGGGGTAGTCACTGATCTTGGGGCCAAACCATCGTGCGAAGGGGCAGCTAAATGAGAGTTCTATGGTCACAGCAAATTAATGCTCAGGTGGTGACCGGAACTTGAGTTCTACGGTTACAGCAAATGAATGCTTAGGTTTTGCGCCCGGCGGTTCAGTGGCCCAAGTCACTGTGGGAAGGAGAGTGCGTGAAACACGCCACTGGGTCAAACTAAGAGAACACCCGGGTAGCAAGACGTTGTGCGCGGGTGGCACCAGAGTAGGCGGTACGCGTCGCGGAAGTTGCGCGAAACCCGAAGTTGAGAGGACAGGGTGGGTGCTTAGGTAGGTGGTTCGTGAGATTGTTTACAAGAAATTTATTGAACGCTCGAATGCTACAATGTTATGGACGCTGGACGGTACCGGCTAACTGTCGCAAGAGATGGGTCGAAAGTCGAGACTAGGCACAATGTCCCGAACCGCGCGTATTACAAAATGATTATTTAGATTATGGTGGTTGCTTAATTACCTAAACCTGGGTTCCTTCGGAGATACACTGGAGTGGTGTCACTGCTTTTAGGTTCTGTCGTGAACACTCCCGGACAAGAACTGAATGAGCGAAGAGCGACTGCTTGAATGAAAAACGAATGGAATGAAAAGAACTCTAGCTGTGTAGTGACACACTGGTGTCCAGAATTCGAATTGTCGCGACGAAAAATGAATAAAGTCTTACACTGCGGACCAGAACTTGGAATGACTTGAACTGACCTATTTTTCTGCTCCTATTGCCCTATATAGCCGGCACGCTCCGCTGAGCGGCATTCGCTGCTGACGCGGCGTCGGCATTCTTTTCTCGGCTTGGCGCGGCAGATGTCTTTCCTAAGAGTCGGCGATACGTGTCTTATCTTCTGAGACTTTGCTACTGCATGCTGGATGCATGTCCGGTCCGTCTGGCGGCGCGTGCGAGAATTTGACGACGCGGTACCTCCCACGCTTTCTCCGGTTACTATCTGTGTCGTCTCGGTTACACTGGACAACAAAATTGGACTTTTTTTTGCCTTTCGAACGAAAATAATTTCGATTAATCTTGATCCGATGAAAACGAATCTGAAACCCGTTTTTCAAAATTGGCGCGAGATTTTGAGTAATTAAATTTTGGAAATATACAGCCTTTTTTCGACTTTGAACAGCAATCAAGCCGAAGGTTTACAAGTTAGACAATTTTCATTTGCTGCAAAACATTCTCCAGACTTTTCCGAATATAACGATATCAAACACTTTTACAATTTGAACTCGCAAACATGTTTAAACATTAGTTAAAGTGTATAAGACACGTTTCGCGCACTTACTTTTCGAGATGTTTTCAAATTTTTGAAAAATCTGTGACTCCGACGTGAATTCCAATGACACTACAGGATAGAGCAGACATTTTCCATCGGAAAAGCATCATGATAATATGTAAAACAAATTTCAGCTTCCTACAGGAAAACTATCTAAGACTTCGTGCGCGTCACGTAGTAACACGCGCTCCGCTGTGGCTTGTTGTCGCCTAGCGTTTGCACGGCATTGAGTCGGAGAACCACTGCTCACACTGCGTAACACGCACGAGGTTTTCGTTTTGGTGTGCGAAGCAAAAATATAATTTACATAGTGTTAAAGCGGTTTTTCAAAGACAAATGTCTGCTCTATCGCGTAGAGGCATTGGAATCCTCGTCGGACTCACAGTTTTTTCTAAAAATTGAAAAACATCTCGAAAAATAGGTTTTACAGTACTGCACAAACTGCAATATGGCAACACGCATACTGTTGGAAAACTGTATGATCCAGCACGACTCTTATATAATGTTTGTGATTCGAGTAATCACGGGACAGGCTGGTGGAGTTGGGGACAACTCTCGGGATGCGCTTTAGCGGAAAGGAATTCTCACTGTCCACGTGGTTGCGATGAGTGTGAAACGATAACGTAATTCTTATATTTAATTTAAAAAGGAAAACAAAAACTATGTATTTACACTGCTAATGTTATAATGCAGAGCTTGCGCGCTCTAGTCGAAACAAAACGGAATATAACTTGCGGTGAATGAGCACCACTCTTTTTCGGTGCACAATAATTGGATTATATTTTTTCGGAACTGTCTCTGCGGTGTATACGGAAATCGAAGTGACCGAGAGCGAGGCATAGCATCACCTCGTCAGCTCGGCGTCTATTTACACTTATTGTAGTGTGCGTGAGCGCTTGCCATACGAATGGCCGCATGGTCGCCAATACATGGCTCCGTTAATCGGTGAGAGCCGAGCGTAGTGGAGAGCCTTCGAGATTTTTCGGTTTCTTCCTCGTGTGTCGTCGGTAGGCGGCGCGGATGAGCGGAGATTACTCATTACGAAGTGACGACACACGAGGTTGACATGGCTCGACTCGACTCACGTGCGGGCGCGCATTACAAATGCTGCGGAAGACGCTTTTATCGCGAACATATAATATATTCTACTTTCTTAATTTCTCGGAATCTTTTCTGTCAAAACGCACTGTACGCCAGTCGGAACAAAAAGACCGCAGCTCGGGAAGGGGAAAAACGCTGAGACCTCTTCCCGAAAGTCGTGGGATATCGTGTGCTACACAGTAGTGTGCGCACCAATGATCATTAGCTTACGAGTAATGAGTCCTCTCACACACGGGCGCTCCCGTGGGTGAGCGCGGGAACTCGCGGCGGCTGAGCAACAGCGCGTGCTCCGCGCATGGCGGTTGTGCGAAAGACAAATAAAGCCGCGCTACGTCATAGTGACGTAATCCGCCGCTAGCGCGCGCTCTTACAAACGGCTTTCGTCGCAAGGCGGTAACTCTATGCGTAGCATGAGATCTGTGTCGGTGTGAGTGGGCAATACGGCCTGAATCTCCAACACTTTCTAATAAATCTTAAGAGGTATTAAACGATAGAGCACGCGGCAGGTCGCAGCGTGAACAATCAACTAATTAATTCTTTAGTAAATAGTGAGGAAAAAAGAGAACAGGCGGGTGGAGGAGGCAGGGCGTAACTGTCTATATAATTTGAACCCGATCGGTGAACTTCAACATTTCACGTTAATTATTTAAAAAATGAGACAGTGTCGCTATTTATGGCAAAACACGTGTCTAATATTTTCAGCTGTAGAACCTCTGTACCAAATTTGAACGAAATCGGTGACCCACACTTGTGGTCCCCCCCTTGGACGATTTTCGCGCACAAATTACACGCGAAACACCAGCGAACAGTAAAACGATTGCCTATGCGACAGAATAACCCTGCATTTATTTCATAGAGAATTTTCTTGGTTCTTTTTTGCCCTACCATGTTTTTGTGGTAGAGTTAATAACAACCGAGATATTCACTGTTACGTCCTACGTCCTCCACCCGCCTTTTTTTTTTGGATTAGAGTTAACAAACTTACCCATTATCGTAACGACTCACCGCGTGCTCTCTCGTCGACTATCATTTAAGATCTGCCAAAAACCACTGTAGAAACTAACTTCTTCCCCCGCCTAGCGGAAACACGCGTCACGCGAAGGTGACCTTCACGCGGCGAACGAGTAACCTATATCCTGCTGACTGTCCAAGATGACACAGCCAATAACGCCAATAACAACTAAAATACCGAATCATCAAATTCCTCCACGCATCTGTTGTACTCTATGCGGGTGGGCCCGCAGGCCGGCTACCACCTCGACACTTACGGTCATATGTTGCAACGCACCCTTCAATGATCGAGATCTCGCTCGATCAACGCGCAATAAATTGCTACCAGTCTATCGGGTTGCTGGCCCCTCATCTTACTGGTGGAGGCAAGGCCTTTCTAAACCTCTCCCATAGTTCTGCCAACCATGGTAAGGCGAGCTGATTAAGTGCAGCTCCCACACCGGGGTAAAACCCCTTGCAAGCTATTGCTTCACCACTGCCACGACGATTGCAACCCCGGTGCCTTAGACGTAAAGAGTGGTTAGTACCCAGGGTGCCGTCCCAAATGTTGGGGACCGATGGCAGCTAAGGGCAACGCGGGTGGGACGTTCCCACGCGCAACCCTACCACTGCCACCGGTGGTCCCCCAACCCCGTCTACCGATTATCCTCCGGTCGAGTGGACCCACAGCCCAGCAGCCGGCCTGTTGCCGCTAGCCTGTATATATATACAGGCTAGCGGCAACAGGTCCAGATCAGTGTCACAGTTCACTGTCAAGGTAACAGTCATCACTCTGAGTCAAAGTACCAGTCATCAATATCGCAGTATCAGAGTGTCAGTAGATCAGTAATCAATAGTCCAGTAGTTCTACTAGGCTACTCCTTCGCCATGCAACAGACAACAGCCGGCCTTAGGCAATTAAGTAATTACTGTAAAGCAGTTAAGTGTACCACAAGACATTACAACTTACATCAAACCTCGGTCAACCAAGTGTCTACGATTCCTCACAATCCTGCTACCCCGGCGTTCCCTGCGTTCAATCCAGCGGCAGGTTACACGCACTCTCCTCCCCACAGTGGAGACTTGTGCTACCGACACTACCGGGCGCCAAACCTTAGCATTCCTGGCTATCGCCGTAGAGCTCACGTTCAGGTTACCACTCGAGCAATTCCTCGCTGTCACCGTAGAATCTCCGAGTTCCGGTGACCACTCGAGCGATTCGATTCGATCCAACTGCCTCCTTCGCACGATGGTTCGGCCCCAAGGTCAGTAACTACCCCCCACAGGCGATGAGCGTCTTCCAGTAACTTCACACACACACGCACGCACGCACGCACGCGCCGACGCACATGAACACGCACACACACACACGTCACACATTAAGAGCCGTAACCATTCGGACGCTATTATAAGAGCCGTAGTTAAACGTAGTCGTGCGTGTCACGCAACGAGCGCAGGGGACTTGGCGCGCGTGTGAGCGTCGCTCGGCCGTTCGCGCTACTCCACAGCGGAGCGCGGTCAATACGATAATGTCGGAGAACCACTGCGCTCGTTGCGTGACACGCACGAGTATTTCATTTTCCTGTGCGAAGCCAAAACGTATTTCGCAAAATCTGATGATGGATCTCCATAGAAAAATATTTGCTCTATCGTTCAGTGTCATTGGAATTCACCCAAGACTCACCATTTTCACAAATATTTGAAAAAAGTGTCCCAAAATAGGCACGCAAAACGTGTCTTACCCAAAACAACTATTATTTAATCAACTGTGTAAATTGATGTTGCAAAGACGATTCATACCAATGTATGCAGAAATGTCTGCTGAATTTCTTGCGACTAATAGAATCTGTCTATCTTTTATAATTTCAACCGAATTGTTGTTCAAAGTTGAAAAAAAGGTGTTGTTCTTCAAAATTGATTTTTGCAAAAACTGAGGGCGATGGAAAGGAACGGTTTCAGAGCATCGAAATTTATAAGAATCACCTAACAGATATTGCGAAGTATAAAAAAAGTCAAAATTTGTTGGACAGTGCAATTAGCACATTCCAAAAGTGGTGTTATCTCAATGATTTCTTGGGCAATGTCCGAGAACAATTTATAAACTTCTCTTTCAACAGTTGAGGCATGTCCTAGATGGTCGATCAAAACTGATCGCTTTACATTTCAATTGAAATGAACCAAATTCGTGGCGGTATGTTTGCGCAGTTCTGTTCCGCGTAATGTTTCGGGTTTTTTAATTCCACACTCTCGAGAATATGTACGCATTAAAGTATATGCATCCAAATAATATTACTTAACGTCATAGTTTCCCGGTATTGCAAGCACAGTTAGATTTCTTTTATCAATATTCGCCTCCTTACGATACTTCAAAATCATCTTGATGGATTGAACCATCTTCTCATCGAGTAAAAGAGGAACCCCTTGTCCTAGTTTTCCGTGAATTTGCACTCTCACATATTTTTGGCATTGCGCTTTTGCTTGTTCCAAAGCTTTTTTCAAAATATCGCCATCTGTCACCTCAGAAATATTTACATAATTTAAAATATTTTGGATATATGAACGTTCCGATTTACCGACCCGTCTACGATTAAAAACCAACAGGAGAATAAGCGTTTCTTCCTTGTTCCGAAGCTTTTTCAAAAATATCGCCATGTGTCTCTACTGTCTCATTATTAATTTCTACGTTTTGTGTATTTGGAACGTTTATGTCTGCATCTTCCATAGAAACGGAACTTTCATTAATGCCAGGAACGTAATCTGGATCTAAGTAAAATATAAAACACGAATTATGATATAACAAATATATCTCATACACATTTTTTTCGTTTATCCTCGGTCATGTTCATCATTTCCATCGAATTCCTGGTTGGTCGTTGGTAATTGTATGTCCGCCGTGAAATTATCGTCACAAGTTTTCGTTGTATATAATTGCACCGGTAATTTCATGTTCTTTTTGACTGGTTCTTCTGTTGGTGCCCTTTGCTCCTGTCATAATACCACCTTGTCTTCAAATTGTTTTAGTGCGAGTAAATCCCCATCTGACATATCAAAAAACTAACTATTCAAAAATATCCTGCAAATTTGATAGCATGCATTGATTCAATCCTATTTAATGAAAAAGTTAAATATTTATCACAAATGTTTGACACAAAAGCATACTTCTCAAACGTCATTTCATGTTTCAAATGTTGATCGCAAATTTGATCTATTAAAAGAAAAGACAAAATGTTGTCAGAGTTACTATACTGTGGTACACATTTTAACAAATGAATAATTAACTACCACACAATTATGATACGTGATTGAGTCATCAAAATAATATGTAGATGTTAACAAACTTAAATTCTCAACCATGTTCACATTTGATTTCGATTCTTCGACGATAGTACCATCAATTTTTTTTATAAATTGATCAAAAATGATATTTTCTTTAGTTTTGGACGAATTGCAACTACCAATGTCAGTATTCTTCACATATATTTCATCAGTGTGCATATCATGTAAAATCTTGTCAATGTTTGTTTTTTCCTCAGAGTGATGTGCCAGATCAGTAATTGATAATACCTCTCCAATCAAGTTTTCTTTATTTGTATTGATAAGCGATGATTGACAACATTGCGAATCTATTTTTCTCATAAGTTTATCAATATCGATTGGACTGATATAATTATCAGATACTGGCATTAGGAATAAATTGTCTTTTAACATATCCGGCATAGAATTTTCAGAAGTAGCAGTTTGGAAACATGATGCATCTAGTGGATTCACGGGTGTTGCATTCAATTCTACAATTTTTTGGTACGAAACATTTTTCAGGATAACTTTCTTGTTCAGTATTATATCTTCTAGAATTGTTATACCTTTTCTAGGCATCTCCAACACCAATAGTGCTGTGAGTAAACTTGAATCTCTCGCTGCACAACTCCGAGACTTAAATGAGCCAGTTTCGAACTCTCTGTTAATTACTACAATTTTGAATACACAGCCGAAAGAGTATAAGCATTTCCACAGTGCTTGGGATTCCACATCTGCCAGTGATCGCATATTGGATAAGATGACTGCCAGACTGCTGGTAGAAGAAACGCGAATAAAAATGAATGAATCAAGCGCAACCATGGACTCAGCCCTGGTAACTAAACGATTACACAACCAAAGTTCTCGTGGTCCACAGCCTGGCTCGCACGGAAGCAGACTAAAATGTTGGACTTGCGGTGGCCCTCACTTTCGGAAGGATTGTCCCACCAGAAGGAACAAGGACGATACTGCTGACTTCCAACAGCGGAAGAAGGATAACGTAAAGGGCCATGCTCTAGTGAGCATGAAAATTGCTGTATCCAGTGGTTCAGGAGAATGGGTCATCGACTCTGGGTGTACTGAGCATATTTGCTGTGAATTAGGCTACTTTGCAACGTACGAGAAACTAGAGCATAGCGTTCCATTCATGCTTGGAGATGGAAATACCGTTCAGGCAGTTGGAGTTGGGAAAATACGGATAATTTCCCATGTGGATGGAGAAGAACATCACATGGAAAAGGTGATGCATGTTCCTGAGATGAAAGGCAACCTGTTTTCGGTTCGAAAGGCAGCGGAGAAGGACTTCAAGCAGACGGTCACACGCGATAAATGGCTCTTTGAAAAGGACAACAAGCTAGTAGCAGATGGCCGAAGAAAGGGTGATGTATACGTCCTAGATATACATGTAGTACAAGACGATGGGATCTGTTTTGCAGCTCGCAGTTCCGAAAATGGCTCACTACAAATATGGCATGAAAGATTGGGCCACCAATGCAAAGCACATGTGGAACATTTGCTGAGGCTAAAGGGTATTGAACATTCCGTGACTGAGATCCCTGATGTTTGTAATAGCTGTTCTCTTGGCAAGCTTCAGCGCACAGACTTCGGAAGGATGCCAAAAGCCACTCGTCTGGGGGAGCTAGTGGTATCAGACGTATGCGGTCCAATGAAGGAGTTATCGTATGGCGGTTCCAGGTACTTTGTGACATTCAAGGATGATTTTTCTCAGTATAGAAAGGTATTCGTCGTTCATCATAAACATCAGGTGCCAGCCTGTTTTGAAAACTACATCAACTTTGTCAAGAACCACTGCAATTTTACTATAAAAACAGTAATGTCAGACAATGGCAAAGAATATGTTAATCAACAGTTCTGCGACATAGCTGAGAAGCATGGAATTCAGTTGGGCCACTCAGCGGTGTATACTCCCCAGCAGAACGGTCGAGCCGAGCGAGAGAACCGGACATTGTTGGAAATGTCACGAACGATGATGCTTGCCCAGAATCTGTCAAGACGGTTTTGGGCAGAGGCCATTACGTGCGCTGCGTACATTCTCAATAGAACCGGAAAAAGTAGGCAGAAAGACCACACGCCCTATGAGATGTGGTACGGAAAGGAGTACCCCATCAAGCACTTAAAAATTTTCGGCAGTGAATGCTTCGTCAGAATACCCGTGGAACGAAGGTCTGACAGAAAGTTTGGCGCTACGAGCAGACGAGGAATTTTTGTATGTTATGGAGAAGTGACAAGCAATTACCGAATTTGGCTACCCGATGAGGGAAGGATCGAGGTGAGCAGAGACGTCGAGTTTCGCGGGGCAGGATCAAGCCCGAAGGCTGCTGCGGAACTGAATCAAGAAAACCTTCCACGAGCATCATCTTCATCATACGAGAAAGAAGATGATTCACTTAGCGGAGATGGTGCAGTCGTTTTGGGTCCCAATTTTTTTGGGAGTCTCGATGAGGATGCCGAACAAGGAAGTGAAGAGAGCGCGGAACAGCTACCAGCCTATAATCTTAGGGACCGCAAAACGCTAGCAAAGCCAGATTGGCTGGCGTATACCTGTCGAATGGTTGCTGAGCCAAACAATTATGCAGAGGCAGTGCAGACCTCTGAGAAAAAGAAATGGGTAAAAGCCATGGAAGAAGAGATGAACTCTCACGCAAAGAACACAACCTGGGAATTGGTTGAACTTAAATACTACATGAAACCGCTGACTTCAAGATGGGTGTATCGGACGAAGATGAAAACGAACGGAGAAGTCGATCGCTACAAAGCCAGGTTGGCGGTGAGAGGATTCGAGCAAAAGTACGGCGTCGATTACGACGAAACGTTTAGTCCTGTCGTGAGACATGACACAACTCGGTTCCTGCTTCAATTGGCTGCTTCGCAGAATCTTCATTTGCAACAATTTGATTGCAAGACAGCATTTTTGAATGGGTTTCGGAGAAACCTGTATATATGTGCCAACCAGAGGGTTATGACGACAGAACTGGGCGTGTCTGTAAACTGATGCGAAGCCTGTATGGACTCAAACAGGCTCCGAGATGCTGGAACAAACGATTGACCGTACATCTGGAGTCCTTGGGATTCAAGAGCAGCATATACGATCCATGCGTATTCATAAAACGAAAGGATGAGAACATGGTTATAGTTGCTGTATACGTAGATGATGGGCTGATTTTGGCAAAAAATAAGTCGGATATTGCCGACTTGTTGACAGGTCTCGTAAAAGAATTCGACATAACTACTGCTGATGAGGTCAGTCAATTTTCAGGCTTTCAGATTCATTGGTCGGGAGAAGGTGATATCAGGATTCATCAAACGGCCTACGCCCTTAAAACATTGGAGATGTTTGGAATGAGCGATTGTCGGCCTGCCAGGGTTCCAGCAGATCAGACCACACTGGAGTTCCTGAGCTCGGATACTGAGGTAGACAACGAGTCACCCATCACCTCAGCGGTGGGGAGACTCATGTATCTCGTCATCACAACAAGACCCGATCTGGCCTTCGCAGTGGGAAAGGCTTGTCAGCACCAGTCGAAACCCACAAAAGGATTGTGGAAATTCGTAAAACACATTTTGCGATATCTGCAACACACGCACGGGTTGGGAATAACCTATGGGAAAACCTGTACTGAAATAATAAATGTCTATAGTGATGCAGATTACGCAGGAGACAAAGTCACCAGGCGATCAACGACAGGGTACCTGTCGACCATGGGTAACGGAGCTATCACTTGGAGCAGCCAACGACAGGCATGCGTGGCCTTATCGACAACCGAAGCCGAGTACATGGCCGCTGCCACCGCTGCCAAAGAGCTCGTGTGGTTGCATGGGCTAGCAAGTGAGTTTGCGCCCATCACTGGAGTGCGATTGTTGGTGGATAATCAGGCGGCCATACGCCTGGCGAAAAATCCTGAGCAACACAAACGTACAAAGCATATATCTGTACGTTATCACTACATTCGCGAGCTGGTAACCAAGAAACGAATTGTACTGGAATATGTTGAAAGCAACAATCAACTGGCAGACATGTTGACCAAGGCTCTGGGACCCGTGAAGTTTGCAGAACAGTGTACAAGAATTGGACTCCAAAATTGAGCCAAAACTATGTTTAGTTAACACTTATTGTTTTAGTTAAGTTAAGATCACTGATTGGTTACTAGTCATATCTTTGTAACTTCCTGTAAACAGGCGACTGAAAACTTGTAAAACTAAGGTGCGTTTCTGCGACTAGCATTTGATCCCATGAACCTCTTTCTTTTGGGGGAGTGTTGGCAGTATGTAAAACTTAAAGAAAAGTCTGTTAAGTGTGTACCCGCCCTGCATATAGGGACTTTGTACTTTTGACTTATGTCGCCTATAAAAGGCACACGCGTTCGCGCCCTTTTCACTCTCTTGCGTGTTAGTCCGCCAAAGATCTGAACCAAAAGCATATATGCTCTCAAAAGTGTATATTTGTGCAATTATTATACATTAATAATAAACATTCACTTAAGTTCATCCAAAACGACCTGCGTGCTCCTGAAATATCAACACTCTCAAATATTAGAATAATATTGAAAATACTTCTACTTGCAATATAGTAGCCATTATAAGTTCTTTTATAAAAAAAAACAATATAGAAATACTTTTACTTGGATATATAGTAGCCATCATATGTTTTTCATAATAAAACAATATCTTCTAGGTTAGAGTTTTTAAGTACTCTCAAATAATAGAATAATACAGATAATACTTCTACTTGCAATATAGTAGCCATCATCAGTTTTTATACGAAAAAACAATAACATAGAAATGCTTCTACTTGCACATATAGTAGCCATCACAAGTTCTTTTATATTAAAACAATATTTTCGAGGTTGGAGTATTTTAAGTATTCTCAAATATTAAAATAATATGGAAAATACTTCTACTTGCAATATAGTAGCCATTATAAATTCTTTTATAAAAAAAGAACAATACAGAAATACTTCTACTTGGATATATAGTAACCATCATAAGTTCTTTTATAATAAACAATAACATAGTGAAAGAATTGTATGAGAAGGTGTGATTGAAATGCGGACGCGATGAGGTTAATGACCGAATGTATACAGTAGTGACGGTGAGCGCAGGGCGGATGAGGCGAGGAACGGAATGACCAACGGTATACAAAGAAACGCGGAACAAACGATGAACACGAGACTGAAAAGAGACGACGACAAAGAAGATAACGAAGAAATAACGAATACAGTGAGACGGCCTCACACGTCCCTTAGCTTTCGGAGCCCGGAAGGGGCACAAGCTTCACAACTGGACGAGTGAGTACTCCCTTAGTTGTTCGCACTTCGGCGACCCGTACTTCCCCGTCGGTTCCGGGAAATTGCCGCAATACCCGGGCTAACGGCCATCGTGTGGGAGGCAGGGTCTCAGTTTTAACCAGGCAGAGTTGGCCGTCGGTGAGTCCGCCACTGGAACGCCACCATTTTGGAAGCGGAGTCAAGGCCTGGAGGTATTCCTTCGTCCATCGCTGCCACCAGTGATCCCGCATTTGTTGGAGAAGGCGCCATCGCGACAGGCGGCTGGGCGACGCATCCAGCAGAGAGGGCTCCGGAATCCCGTTCAGAGGCCCTCCGATGATGAAGTGGCCTGGCGTGAGAGCCTCGAGGTCCTCCGAATCGTCGCTGAGGGCCTGCAATGGACGTGAGTTGAGACACGCTTCTATTTCGGCGAGCAACGTGCTCAACTCCTCGAAAGTGAGAGTTTGCTCGCCAATCACCCGTCGCAGGTGGTGCTTGGTGCTTTTGACCGCTGCCTCCCACAGGCCGCCGAAGTGCGGGGCTGATGGAGGGTTAAACTTCCAGCGGACACCGTCATTCGCAAGGTGACCCGCAATCGCACGGGCCTCGGGGTTGGCGCGTCGAAACAGCGCTCGCAGCTCGGAGTCAGCGCCTACAAAGTTCGTCCCGCAGTCGCTATACATGACCTCGCATAGGCCTCGGCGAGCGACAAAGCGGCGGAAGGCCGCGAGAAACGCTGCGGATGAATAGTCGCTCACTACTTCGAGGTGCACCGCCCGCGTGCTGAAACAAACGAAAACCGCAACGAATCCCTTGTGCGACTTCTGGCCTCGTCCTCTGGTCGTTCGTATCTGGTATGGTCCCGCGAAGTCCTCTCCTGTATGGACGATCAAAGCGAACAGACGTGTGTTATACTAGTGCGATTCCTAGGCGATTATAAAAGTGCAGAACAGTTTTGCGATTCGAACTTTTCTCTTCCTTTACAAATCCTGTCTAAATCTTTTCTTTGCAATACTCTTTTTCTCGTTCAATACAACTTTACATTTCACATATCAAATACTGCATTAATTTCTATCCCGGCAACGCTTTCTCTTTCTCTCCCTCTCCTTTCTCTTTTCCGGCATTTTCTCTTCCTTCATTTCTCTCTCTTCATTCCTTTCGCACTTCGGCGACCCGTACTTCCCCGTCGGTTCCGGGAAATTGCCGCAATACCCGGGCTAACGGCCATCGTGTGGGAGGCAGGGTCTCAGTTTTAACCAGGCAGAGTTGGCCGTCGGTGAGTCCGCCACTGGTACGCCACCATTTTGGAAGCGGAGTCAAGGCCTGGAGGTATTCCTTCGTCCATCGCTGCCACCAGTGATCCCGCATTTGTTGGAGAAGGCGCCATCGCGACAGGCGGCTGGGCGACGCATCCAGCAGAGAGGGCTCCGGAATCCCGTTCAGAGGCCCTCCGATGATGAAGTGGCCTGGCGTGAGAGCCTCGAGGTCCTCCGGATCGTCGCTGAGGGCCTGCAATGGACGTGAGTTGAGACACGCTTCTATTTCGGCGAGCAACGTGCTCAACTCCTCGAAAGTGAGAGTTTGCTCGCCAATCACCCGTCGCAGGTGGTGCTTGGTGCTTTTGACCGCTGCCTCCCACAGGCCGCCGAAGTGCGGGGCTGATGGAGGGTTAAACTTCCAGCGGACACCGTCATTCGCAAGGTGACCCGCAATCGCACGGGCCTCGGGGTTGGCGCGTCGAAACAGCGCTCGCAGCTCGGAGTCAGCGCCTACAAAGTTCGTCCCGCAGTCGCTATACATGACCTCGCATAGGCCTCGGCGAGCGACAAAGCGGCGGAAGGCCGCGAGAAACGCTGTGGATGAATAGTCGCTCACTACTTCGAGGTGCACCGCCCGCGTGCTGAAACAAACGAAAACCGCAACGAATCCCTTGTGCGACTTCTGGCCTCGTCCTCTGGTCGTTCGTATCTGGTATGGTCCCGCGAAGTCCACTCCGGTATGGAGGAATGGCCGGTGAGGGGTTGTCCTTGGCGCCGGCAGACTGCCCATCCGCGGCTGTGGGGTTGCCGCTCGAAGTCGGACGCAGGTGGGGCACTGACGCAGCACTCCCTTGATGAGCTGCCGCCCCCGAGGGACCCAAAACCGCTGGCGGACGGCTGCCAGGGTCATCTGAACGCCGCCATGAAGCGTTCGGAGGTGTGCACTCCTGAGTATGAGGAGCGTGTGGTGAGACTTCGGTGGCAAGATGATTGGATGGCGCTGGTCAGCCGCTAAAACAGAATTTTTTAGACGGCCCCCAACCCGCAGCAACCCGTCGTCATCGAGGAAGGGGGTGAGCGATCGCAGCCCACTAGTCGTCGCCACCGGTCGTCCTTGCTTGATATCCCGAATGTCGCTCGGGAAGGCGAGGCCTTGCGCCAGTCGGATGCAGCTCCACAAGGCCTCATGCAGCTCCTCCGGCTGGAGCACCTGCGATGTCGCTGCCCGGGACGGCCTCTTGACCCATCGCCGCATCCACGCCGTAACTCGAGTCAGGCGCAGGAGGGAAGAGAAGCGACACAACTCCTCGGTTCGCCATCGGGGAGTTTTGCTGCGAGGCACCGTACCGCTCGCTGTTCCGGCAGGTCGTCGTCTCCGTGAGGGCTGCTCGACTGAGGCCATAGCGCTTCGTCCTCCTGCAAAAAGGAAGGCCCCTGCCACCACAGTGGGTGATCCCGGAGCTCGGAGGGAAAGAGCCCCCGAGAGGCGCAGTCGGCGGGATTCATTTTGCCCGGAACGTGCCGCCACTGCGCCGTCAGATCTCGCCGGTGGATTTCGGCCACACGATTGGCCCTGAACGTCGTCCATCGGGTCGGATGTCCGTGAATCCACGCGAGAGTCACTGTCGAGTCCGACCACAACACCGTCTTAGCCGAGGCGAGTTGCATCGCCTCCTTGACTCGCACTGCTACCTTGCTGAGGAGATCTGCTGCGGAAAGTTCAAGCCGCGGAAGAGAGATCCGTTGGAGGGGTGCGACCTTAGTCTTTGCCAAGGCTAAGGACACCGAGCTGCCCCCTCCTTCGACATACCGGAGATAAACCACAGCGGCGACTGCTCGTTCCGAAGCGTCCGCGAAACCGTGCACTTCGACCGTCGCACCAGGGCCCGCGCCCTGAAACCATCGTGGCACTCGAACATCCTCCAGGAGAGGAAGTTCTTCCTGCAGGCGCTTCCACCCCTGAGCCTCCTCGTCAGCCACCGGGGCATCCCAGTCCAGTTGCTGCAACCAGGTAACCTGTATAATTAATTTTGCGCGGATAACGATCGGCGCCAGCCAGCCGAGTGGATCAAAGAGACGCGCAGTTCCTGAAACTATCTCTCTTTTAGTTACTCCCGGAGTTAGTTGGGTGCGAACGACCACCGACAGGTCGTCGCGTTCAGGGTTCCATCGCAACCCTAGAACTGACTGCTGCGCGACCGGGAGGTCGGCGTCGGAGGATGACAGCGCGCGGTCTTCTTCGGGCACACCGTGGAGGAGACCGCTGTGGTTAGCCGCCCACTTGCGCAAGCGGAACCCGCCCGCCGTGCAGATCGCTGCGAGCTCCCTTTGCAGGCGAGCTCCCGATTCCAGGGAGTCGGCGCCGGTAAGGACATCGTCGACGTACGTGTCCCTCTCGAGTGCTTCGGCTCCGGCCTTGTACTTCTCCCCTTCGTCAATCGCGAGTTGCCGCGTTACGCGAATAGCTAGGAAAGGGGCGCACGCCAACCCGTACGTCACCGTATTTAATCGGAATTCTTCCAAAGGTCCGCCATCCGCCGCCGGCCACAAGATTCTTTGGAGATCCCGATCGTCAGGATGTACGAGAATCTGACGGTACATCTTCTCGATGTCCGCCACGAACGCGAATCGGTGCCGACGCCACCGCAGCACAACGTCGGGTAGAGGCGGAAGGAGATTCGGGCCCGAAAGCAACGAAGAGTTCAAAGATGCACCCGACTGCACCGAGGCCGAACCGTTAAAAACTACTCGGAGTTTTCCCTCGGCCTCCGATTGTTTCCGGACTCCGTGATGAGGCAGGTAGCACACCCGATTACCCGACGACGCGTCGAACGGGGCCACCTGTGACATGTGTCCAAGCTTCTCATACTCGCTCATAAAGGCAACGTATTGTTCTCTTAGAACGGCATCGCGGACAAATCGCCGATCCATTGCGCCGCACATTCGTTCCGCGACGCGCCTTGTACCGGTGAGATCGGGGAGGTGTGCGCGGGTTGGAAGGCGCACCTGGTATCGCCCCCCCCCCCCCCACCACGCGCTCCGTGGTGAGTGCGAAGAGTCGCTCGCACTCCTCGTCGGCGAGAGTGAGAGGCAGAGGCACCGACAGCGGCTCCTCCCACTCCCAAAATTTGCGCAGCGCGGCCGACACGTCTTCCTGGCACGAGCACTGCAGGGCCGTGACCGCCAGGTCCTGGCCCCCGCTTCCGACGCTGCCAAGCAAGATCCACCCGAGCTTGGTTTTTTGAGCGATGGGCTCCTGGGGCCCTCCGCGGCGTAGCCCGTCCATGGCCACCGTGGCGTATGCGTCTGCGCCGAGCAAAAGTTCGACCGGGTCTTTTGCGAAGTACGTCGGATCTGCTAAGGAGAGCCCTCTGACGTGGGGCCACGCGGTCGACGCGCACGGAACTGCGCCCGAATACGCAGACAAGCGCGGCAGAATAAGTGACGGCACCATGACACCGAACTGTCCGTCGCGCGCCTTGACCGTCAAGGAAACTCGTCCGCGCGCATGCCCTGAGTGCTGGCCGCCGATACCGTATATCGCCACGGCCGTCGGAGTCCGCGGGAGCCGAAGGCGCTGCGCCAGGGATTCCGAGATGAGGGACGTTTCCGACCCGGAGTCAATAAGCGCACGGACCGAGTGTTCGACACCGTCCTTGTCACACACGAGCACTCGCGCTGTCGCTAGAAGCACGGAAGCACCTCCCGATGGTGCCTGCTTCGCGACATGAACAGTTTGATTCTGTCCGGAGAACGCGGGTGCATCGGCACGCAGCGCGGGTAAGAAGGCGTCGTGCAATGAAGTGTGATGCTTCCCGGAGCACCTAAAGCAGGTTTTTTCTGAATTACAGGCACTAACCTCGTGCCGGCCTAGGCAATTACAGCACCGTCCATACCGCCGCGCCACTTCACGCCGCTCCTTGGGAGAGATCCGAATGAAGAGCTCGCACGCCGCGAGGTAATGGTCTGCCTTGCACATCGGACAGGCGCGATTGGACTCGGCCTTTGCAGGTCGCGTCGAGGCCGTTCGCGCGACGCGGACAGTACGAGGTGCGGGTTTCGAAGCACCCCCGCATCCTCCTTGGACTTCCTGCAACGCGTCCTGCGTCCGTAGCTGCTCCTGTAAGAACTCGCGGAGCACGCTATATCCCGGAGGATCTGAAGTCTTGCCGAGCGAGTGCTCCCATTGGCGCCGCGTTTTGAGGTCGAGTCGTTCGACAACAAGGAATACGAACAAGTCTTCGCACGAGGTAATGGGCCGCCCGATGCCTTCCAACGCTCCGACGGTGGATAGCATTCCGTGAAAGATGCGCCTCAGATCTGCCGCACAGTCGCTCTTCATTTTCGGCAATGAGTTGAACGCGGCGAGATACGACCGCACTAAGAGCCTCTTATTTTCGTAATGCTCCGTTAAAAGTTTCCACGCCCGCTCGTAGCTTTCTGCGGTCGACGGTAAGTCGCGGATGAGGCATTCCGCATCCCCTTTCACGCACGTTTTCAAATAATGCAGTTTCTCTACTTTTGACAGGGACGAATCTTCCCCCACGAGAGAGGCGAACAGATCGCGGAAGGACGGCCAGTCTTCGAAATGGCCGCTAAACTTCGGCAATTCGATGCGCGGAAGCGTTGCGCGGAGTGGGGCCTGTTCGGCTTTGCCCGGAGGAGGCGGCGCGGAGGCGAGAAGCGTTGCTGCGAATAAGCTAACACGACCGCACTAACGAAGTCCGACGTGACATAATCGTGCTTCTCCAACTGAGCTCTATAGTCCCGCATGAGCTCGTAATGCTGTTCCTCGAACTTGTTCCACTTGGCCTCAAGCAAGGGCAAGGTTGAACGAATGAGCTCGATAGTAATTTTCGCCAATCCTACCTTTTTCATGTTCTCCCAAGTTCGAGAAATGCGGCCGTCCAATTCCCGCTGGGCCTCGATCCGACCCTCCATGTCGCTCATTTTCTTCTTTCTCTTGTTTCAGAGACACTTCACCACTGCACTGACTCGAAGGATCCGTTCGCGAATCCGGCTCGAAGGACCAAAATGTGGAAATGAAGGAAGAGAAAATGCCGGAAACGAGAAAGGAGAGAGAGAGAAAGAGAAAGCGTTGCCGGGATAGAAATTAATGCAGTATTTGATATGTGAAATGTAAAGTTGTATTGAACGAGAAAAAGAGTATTGCAAAGAAAAGATTTAGACAGGATTTGTAAAGGAAGAGAAAAGTTCGAATCGCAAAACTGTTCTGCACTTTTATAATCGCCTAGGAATCGCACTAGTATAACACACGTCTGTTCGCTTTGATCGTCCATACAGGAGAGAGCGCAAAACGTGCTCAGCCCGCGCGGCTGCCCTCCGACCTCCAGAAAACCTTTTAACGCTTAGATTTGAATTAGCGAAACAGTCATGCTCTTCGAAAACAAAAGAGGTTTCTGGAAGTCGGAGGGCCTTCGTCCTAGAGGGGACTTGGCGGGTGGGACGCACGACCCGCCGTTGTGGTGCGCGCGCACAGCCGAGCCTACGTGCTCGCGACACGTCGGCTCATGGGCGCGCGTTCGCAGGCACCGAGGTGTGAGTCCCGATCGCCCGCAAGACGGCGGGAGTGCGCATGATTTCAAACACATAGAAATGCTTCTACTTGCACATATAGTAGCCATCACAAGTTCTTTTATAATAAAACAATATTTTCTAGGTTGCAGTATTTTAAGTACTCTCAAATATTAGAATAATATAGAAAATACTTCTACCTGCAATATAGTAGCCATCATCAGTTTTTATATGATAAAACAATAACATAGAAATGCTTCTACTTGCACATATAGTAGCCATCACAAGTTCTTTTATATTAAACCAATATTTTCGAGGTTGGAGTATTTTAAGTATTCTCAAATATTAAAATAATATGGAAAATACTTCTACTTGCAATATAGTAGCCATTATAAATACTTTTATAAAAAAAGAACAATACAGAAATACTTCTACTTGGATATATAGTAGCCATCATAAGTTCTTTTATAATAAAACAGTATTTTCTAGTTTAGAGTTTTTAAGTACTTTCAAATATTAGAATAATACAGATAATACTTCTACTTGCAATATAGTTGCCATCATAAGTTTTTTTTATAATAAAACAATATAGAAATGCTCCTACTTGCACATAAAGTAGCCATCACAAGTTCTTTTATATTAACACAATATTTTCGAGGTTGGAGTATCTTGTCCAGGATGTCCAAATGAACAAGTTTTGGTCGGCAGCAGTTGTCCAAAGCGACTCTCTTTGGACTCAGGTCGAATCATATGCCGGAGCATCCAGAATTAGCAATGTCGTCCGATGATATAGATGCAAATATGTTTACTCCTATTAATGTGACAGGATCCTGTCTCATCATACCTAGTCCAGGAGGTCCAAATGTACAAGTTTTGGGCGGCAGCATTTGTCCAAAGCGATTCTCTTTGGACTCAGGTCGAATCATATGGCGAAGAATCAAAAATTGCCGATATTGTCCAATGATATAGATGCAAAAATCTTTCGTCCTATAAATGTGACAGGATTCTGCCTCATCATACCTTGTCCAGGAGGTCCAAATGTACAAGTTTTGGCCGGCAACATTTGTCCAAAGCGACTCTCTTTGGACTCAGGTCGATCCATATCCCGAAGTAACAAAAATTGTCGATTTTATCCAAATGATATAGATGCAAATATCTTCACTCCTATCAATGTGACAGGATTCTGCCTCATCATATCTTGTCCAGGAGGTCCAAATGTACAAGATTTGGCCGGCAGCATGTGCCCAAAGCGACTCTCTTTGGACTCAGGTCGAATCATATGGCGAAGAATCCAAAATTGCCGATATTGTCCAATGATATATATGCAAATATCTTCACTCCTATCAATTTGACAGGATTCTGCCTCATCGTATTGTTACGTCCTCCGTTTTTCGGCACCCTGCGTACACCGAGTATACCGGGGATCGGAAGACAGCCGAAGTGACCGGCCCGATAAGAGATTTGACGTGTCAGCGGAGCGGCTCGCTGAGACGTCGCACGCGCCTAAATATACTGGGTGTCCTAGATTCAACGTTACACCTACGTGTATTCTCGCGTCCGACTGGTTACGGCACAAAAAGCGTTAGCGTCGCTGGTGACTCGGAATTACACCAACCTAAGGGTTTTCTTTGGGTCCGAATGGTTACGGCACAAAAAGTGTGAGCGTCGCTGGTGACTCGGAATTACACCAACCTAAGAATCTACTCGCGTCCGACTGGTTACGGCATAGAAAATGTGAGCGTCGCTGGTGACTCGGAATTACACCAACCTAAGAGTTTACTTGCGTCCGTGCGGGTTAGTTAATCTATGATTTCGACGTCCGAGTCTTCGCGAATCTCAGTTACCACGACGGTAGACGGTACGATTTCCGGTTCTAGAGGCTGAAAGTAGACCGTGAACTGATCTTGCCCTGGGGGTAGTTCGAACGGACAAGGCTGTTTTGGGGAGGTCCAGACCGGTGGCGCGTGCTGTCCGGGGTGCGGGTAGGTAGGCGGAAGGGAATTCACGTATTCGCTCGCTGTTTGTCGAGATAGCTGCGACCGGTACAAGCGAGCAGCTGCGCGACGTGTCCAGTGTTTTACTCCGCCCCGCCGAGTTCCTCTATAATCCTTACGTGGCTGGCGACGTCGGGGTGCTCTCTGGTTATTGGTTTGAGTGGGAGAATAGTTGCGATCCGTGGATATGACCACTGACCTCGGCCCCGAACCGTGGTGCGCCGAAAGTGATTGAGGAGCCACGATCGTAGCGAGGGGGCCCGCCGCGGGCTAACGAAACCTGTGAGCTGATGTCGCAACGAAAGATTTGCAGAGGGGTCACCGGAACTCGAAGGTTCGACGGTGCCCACGGGATATTGCCCGCACGGCGACTCAGGCACAGGCTCGAAGGCGGCAGCAAGGACCACTCGATATATGCGCCCGGCGGTTTCGGTATTGCGGGGAAGAAAAGGGGTGAAATCCGCTGTCTAATTACACTCAGAGAACACTCCGATAACCAGGTTTTACGCGGGTGTGCGTGTCGTGTTGCGAGGATGGGTGTGCAGTAGGTGATTCACGAGACTGTGTACATGCTGTTTATTGGTTGATCGAACTCTACAATTTGGAGTGGACGGCTCCACTTCGTTATCGCGACCGGAGAATCGGAGATTGAGACTAGCCGTAGTGTCTCGATCACGCAAGTTACTTATAATTAGTTGAATTTCAAAGGCTTCACCACGCTGGTTGCCTAGAATGGTCCCAATTACAATGCTTGATCACGCGGATCACTTATAATTAGTCGAATTTCAGAGGCTTCACCACGCTGGTTGCCTAGAATGGTCCGAATTACAAAGACTGCTTGATTACACAAACCTGGTGTTGCCTGACGAGATGCAGGAACAATGGCACTGATTTTATCGTGTTGATTATTCGCTTGGACTTAACTTGATTCGATTGACTCGACTTGACTTGACTTGATTCTGTTCGTTATACTTGAAAGATATTGGAGGTAAATGCTAAGTCGGGTGTTACGCTTCGCACCCGCGCTTGAATTCTTAATATGTGAATAACGGTGCTGTTCGGAGCACTACACGCACTGAAGTGAATTGAAGTAAATGGATCGATGAATAAGTCACAAGTGACTGTCGTAGGCAAGAGCGCGCGTACAAACACTTGTCGTAATCAAAAGAGCGCGTACAGGTGTTTGGCGTGACCAAGAGTATCCGAAAAGGGTCTCGTACTGCCCTATATAGGCGCCGTGCTCCGCTGAGCGGCGTTCGCATGCTGACACTGCATCAACGTTATATCCTGGGAACGGCGCGACAGGTGCCTTTCCCAGGACTCAATCGTACGTGTCTTATCTAAAATAAGGGTCCGTGAGAACCGTGCTACATTCCTAAAGTTAGATTAGAGTACATCTTAGAACTTTGAGCGAACGGGAGACTGCGGCGAGAACGATGGATTAGTTATTCTTGAATAATTTAGAAAAGCAAAAAATTGTGGCGGGTGGAGGACGCAGGACGTAACAGTATATTGTCCAGGAGGTTCCCCCGCAGGGGGGTCCCACCCTTGGTGGTGGGGACCTTTGGGGCTTGGCGTACCCACGGACCCTACATACGCTGGTACTGGACCCCTAATCGGCTGCTGGGCTGTGGGTCCACTCGACCGGAGGATAACACTGGACAACAAAATTGAACTTTTTTTTTGCCTTTTGAACGAAAATAGCCAATTTCGATTAACCTTGACCCGCTGAAAACGAATCTGAAACCCGTTTTTCAAAATTGGCTCGAGATTTTGAGTAATTCAATTTTGAAAAAAACAGCGTTTTTTCCACTTTGAACAACAATCAGGCCGTAAGTATACAAGTTAGACAATTTTTATTGGTTGCAAAAAATTCTCCAGACTTTTACGAATAAAACGGTATCAAACACTTTTACCATTTAAACTTGCAAACATGTTTAAACATTAGTTAAAGTGAATAAGACACGTTTTGCCCACCTATTTTTGAGAGGTTTTTCAATTTTTAGAAAAAACTGTGAGTCCGACGAGGATTCCAATACAACTACGCGATAGAGCAGACATTTGTCTTTGGAAAACCACTTTAACACTATGTAAATTATATTTCTGCTTCGCACAGGAAAACGAAAACCACGTGCGTGTTACGCAGTGTGAGCAGTGGTTCTCTGACTCAATGCCGTGCAAACGCTAGGCGAAAACAAACCACAGCGGAGCGCGTGTTACTACGTGACGCGCACGAAGTCTTAGTTAGTTTTCCTGTAGGAAACCGAAATTTGTTTTACATATTATCATGATGCTTTTCCGATGGAAAATGTCTGCTCTGTCGTGTAGTGTCATTGGAATTCACGTCGGAGTCACAGTTTTTTCAAAAAATTAAAAAACTTCTTGAAAAATAGGTTCGCGAAACATGTCTTATCCACTTTAACTAATGTTTAAACATGTTTGCAAGTTTAATTTGTAAAAGTGTTTGATATCGTTTTATTCGGAAAAGTCTGGAGAATGTTTTTCAATAAATGAAAATTGTCTAACTTGTAAACCTACGGCCTGATTGCTGTTCAAAGTCGAAAAAAGGCTGTTTTCTTTCAAAATACTATTACTCAAAATCTGGAGCCAATTTTCAAACACGGGTTTCAGATTCGTTTTCAGCGGGTCAAGATTAGTCGAAATTGGCTATTTTCGTTTAGAAGGCAATTGTAATGTTGCCCTGTGAAATAGAAGAAAATCTCGAAAAAGAGATGCGGGAACCGTGACTGATCAATCTTAGTTAATGTTTAAACAAGTTTGCAAGTTCAAATTGTAAAAGTGTTTGATATCGTTTTATTTGGAAAAGTATGGGGAATTTTTTGCAACAAATGAAAATGGTCTAACTTGTATACTTACGGCCTGATTGTTGTTCAAAGTCGAAAAAAGGCTGTTTTTTTTCAAAATTCAATTACTCAAAATCTCGAGCCAATTTTCAAAAACGGGTTTCAGATTCGTTTTCAGCGGGCCAAGATTAATCGAAATTGGCTATTTTCGTTCAAAAGGCAAATTTAGTGTTGTGCAGTGTTACCACGAATACAAGCAGATAAAATACAAATTAAGTAATTAAAACCACGAATGTCTAGAACAGAATGACAATGTTATTGTATAAAACGTAGATTATAATTTCCAGAGATGGAGACTCTGGAACAAAAAGCAGACATAAATTAAATTTTTATTCAAATATTTCAACAATTTATGATGACAAATCAGTTTCTCTATGATCGGAACCCTGAAACAGAAAGCAGAAAAAAGTAAAACGTTCCAAAGAAACAAGTGAAATTATCCACAATATTAATAAAACTGGAACAGAAATCCTTACTGGTTGAGTAAGCAAATGGTAAGAATTAATACATTTAAATAATAACTTTTTGGAATTAATAAAAGCAACCAGAAAGAGTGGTGCCTTTAAGAAAAAAAAATATTGTTAATTTTCATATCCCACCCGAATTCATTCATTTCCATAATAATTCGACAATAATGAGCTTATTATTCCATATTTCATGAATATGAATATACGGAATAATGTTACAAATTGACGATTCGATTGACGATTGACGCAATGTCATATCTCAAATTTTCAGCAACTCCTGAAAATATATAAGCAAATTGTCCACGATTAACTCTTCACTACGCAAAATAGATGTATATTATTACTAGTGGCAATTTAAACTTATAATGAAGAGCTAGAGTCGTATAAAAAAGTATGGCAAATGTGTTATTTATAATGAGTGAATCCTCAAACAAATTCAAGAACAAACATTTTATCTATAGCATTTAAAGAGCTTGCGTTTAATAAGGTTGACAAAAAGAGAAGAGTTAATCGTGGTAGTATTTGTATACTTATCAGTTACAGATGTAACTGCTATAAGATACATGTGCAACACCTAGTAATGATCGAGCACAGTTACAAAGTGGTATACTAATCCAGCGACGAAAGCCCTCTTCTCCGGGCCGCTTCGACTATGTCAAAATAGTCTCTTCATTTTTCGGACATGCATAAGCAAGCCCTCACTGATTGGGATTCAACAAACAGGGAATGAAAGTTTCATATTGTTCACGAGAGAGGCCTGAGAAAGTCTGGTTAGACGCGGGTAATAAACGCACACGAAAAGAGGAGCACTAACTACGAGCTAGCTCGGCACGTGGCCGGCACGCAACGGTAACACGTGGTTGAGGAGAACTAAAACGTCTTTTATTAACTAAAGCACTTACACTACTATTAAATACAATAATGCGCGAGAGACGCCGATGCAAGGAAGATCTACTCCTCCACTCCTTCACAAGCACTTGATTGAGTTGAGCCGAGAAAAACTGAGAACGTTCGCAGAGAAGAAAAGCGCAACCTGTCGCAACGGTACTGAGAACAGTAATGGCCGTCGAGAGCACGCGGGAACCGAGAGAGAACAATTGCCCGAGAAGAACGCGACGCGGCGCTACTGATTAGCAGGCGCGTTTACATAGATTATCCCCTGAGTATCGACCGCAACGATTGATCTCGGGCGAGCGCGTCGCGGGCGCCTATTGGCCGCCCGCCCGAGGCGACTGTGAATACGCAACACATATCAACGCGAGCACAGTTTCCAAAACAAGGTCAGCCGAAATTTCACTTATATACCCGCCTAATCACCTCAAATATTCATATACTAACATATATGAGATCATATATATTAATATACGATTTTATGAAATTGTTAGTGTATATAAATACATAATCACTTGAGTGTGATTATATACGTATACCAAATTTCAATTCATATTTTCACGCACTGCTCGAAGCACTGCCAATTTCGTCTTTGCCTTGGAATGAGATCGAATCAATATAAAATTTCAATACCTGCCTTTCGAAAACTATACCGATATCTCAATCTGTGAATATGAATGAGAAATGTGCGAACAATAACTAGCACGCAGCCATTTTTAATACAAGAACTTGGACGTAGAAAGTGGTAATATAACCCTTTGCATAAAAAGGAACACATATAAATGCATTACTTTTTGTGCGTGTGAATATAAAGATAAAGTTACCAACTGCTCATAAACGTGCACATTTAACCGAAAATCCCAATCAGTTCGAAATACGTAGTTCGTATGTGAAATGAAGTGAACCTCAGTCGCACTGTGGGAAGTATTGTTTAGACGCATAGCATGATACCAAATACTTTCGTACGAAACTCAACAGACCCAACTGTACGATCACGTATCACTTCGTTTGTGCAATGATTACGTATTTCTGCTTAAAAATATATAATAACATTAAGTATAGCAAATGACAGTTACAACCTAAGTCTACGACGGGTATTAATAACACGACTTTTATAAGATAAGAATGTTGCTATGTGAGGTATCATTGGTAAATTATAATTAATGATTATTAATATAAGGACAAATAGATCACAATAACATGATACAAGTTAATGACGGAGCATATTATTAATATAATTAGATAATATGATTGCAAAATTATAGTTATTAAAACAAGTGAGATCGCGATCAAAATGTTGTGATTGCAATAGTCAAATGAATCCCAGGTAAAGACATATCACTTGAACGCCTAGCCAGTATTCGCGAGAGAAAAGTGATAGCTTCCGCTGGCCCTTCCTACTTAAACATTACCATTCACACAGAAGTATGCTACCTGCCTTCCTAATTCCTATAAATAAAAATGCAAAGCAATCACACCAACACACTCACTCCCGGATTCTCACACATTCCGCCCGGGTGCAAAGGCCTATTTCTAGAGAGTACGTCCCGGGACGTCTCCGACACCCGAACTCAGCGCACATCATCATTCATTTCACTACTTTACGTACCATTTCCTGAAATCGACTGCCAAAAGCTAGTGACCATGCAAGTTAGACGCGAACGTGAATTTGACTACTTCACTTTACTGTACAACCAAATGCTGTACAGTTTGCAAAACGTATTGCTTGGTATTTAAATTAAACGTGACCATCTACTACTACAAAAATTGAGTAGCAATCATGCGGTCTCGTATGAAATCAATCATTAAGAGAATTACTCGAATGTCATGAGAATACAATATATATGTTTGCTTACCCAACATGCAATCTATAACACTACCATTCATACAACATACAATGGATAGCATGTTGGTGGTCACTAAACACATCGACAGTCGCTAGTACAAATTAGTAAATTTCAATAACCATATCCGTGCTCACCAGTCTGATCCACCCATGCAACACCTGGGCGCATGAATGGATTCAGACTTTAAAATAATGAGCACGGCTAAGAAAGTGTGTACCAACCGTGTTGCTGAAAACATCCTGATCTAAGATTAGTAAACATATTGTATACACTATACGTATGCGAACTAATGATTCATTTTCATCTTATATGTAATTCAATTTGATTAAAAAAATGTTCTTTAAAAAATAGATAAATGTATAAACTTTAAATATGAAAACATTAATATTTGTAATTTCAAGAGCAAAGACTGGGCATGCATGAAACTCTACTTTACGTGATCTTTGAAATATTATTACATAATTTCTCAATTTGAACATTAAAATATGTTTGAATAATTTCTCAATAAAAATAACCTGAAAGAAATGTATGATTAACCTCGAGCGACCCGATTTCAGAGAAACTTTTCTAAAGAAACTAGTATGTAGTGCATTACTTTGGTACATCTCGCTGAAAGCAGGTACTACCCGTCGCGAAGCGCCTTCTTGCTCTTTCAAACAAATTCGGAATGCGAGAACCAGATTGTTTCTGATTATAGACAAACTATAACCCGAAACTGTTGAGTTGAAAAAATCAAATTTAATACTTTAACCACTATTGATGTATATATAATAATATGTTTGCAATACATGAAAGTACAATCATGAATTTAGATTTAAACATGGACTTATTTACTTGCAATTTTTATATTTATTTAAGTTAATGCCCCGAACGCGAATCGCGATATGCAAATAAAATATAGTATGCGCAAGGGAGACCTATCCTACTCTGATTAAGCATGACAATAATGATGGGCCGAACAAAATACCACTCATAGGTAAACTCCTCAGAGTTTATCTATGGTCACTGTGCTCTTCATTCAAGTTTCTAAGGAGTAATTACAACCAATCACCCGTGTCGATTCGGACCATTCGCCCTACGACATGATTGAGTGACTGGAGGGACATTAAAACTTCACTCACCGTTGATGTCTTGTCTGCATACCACAGGAACACGCTGCAATAGTTTGCTGTTGGCCCTCAGGTCCTGCATTTGGCTGCTGGACTAAGGCATCGTTGTCATCTTCTTCGTTATCGATCCACCGTGATACCTTAAATAAAATCGTGCTCTGTAAAATAATAAAATTTGATTAAGTCCAATGTGAACATGTATAATATTAATTCAAGATAAACACCAAACAAAAATACTGAAATTATAAGTCAATTTTAAACGTACCTTGCAAACGCAACAGCATTGCACGCAAATGTGAATCAACTGTTGTGACTAAGTAACTTCTTCTGGGATGACTGACTCTAATACCGATCAATAATTTACAATATAATGATAATATAATATGCGAAAAATATAATAATCGAACAACACTGACTCGATTTCGCGAAAAAAAAATGTGAAAACTACTGGCCTACAATAATGACTCTAATTCGCGTGGCTCTATATTACTTTGCAAAGAGATCAAGTTAGAACAAAGAGCTCATACAACTTCAATAGGGAATAAACATTTCGTAATCAATGAGTGACTCTAGACCGCATTGCACGCGATCACTAAACCCTGCAATCACTGACTCTAATTCCAATAAATAATGTACAATATACTAATAATATTATAAGCTAGTAATATAATACTCGAAAAACACTGACTCTACTTCTTCGCGTGATTCTACCTTACTCTGCAAAGGAATGAAATTAGAGCAAATAGTCCATTCGGCTAGAAAGGGAATAGACATTTAGTAATAATAAAGTACTGACTCTAAACCGCATTGCACGCGGTCATCAATCCTGGAAGAAAAGTTGAGGAATACCCTCTTATTAATTACAAGTTATTATGTCAAAAGCAGATATGAATTATTCTCCAACAAGATGCAACATTCCAGAGTTCCTGAAACAGAAAACAGACGTTGATTAGCAAAGTGAATAACTGATGTGCTGCAAACGTCGATGGAACGATTGAGTTCTTAAAATTGAATTCTTTGAATATCCGAATAATGTAAAAATGAAGGAACAAATGGATTCTTGAAATTGAATTCTTTGAATATCTGAAGGATTGAAAAATTAAAGAACAATTGAGCCCGTACGGAGAGCAACATACGCGGTTTGCAGCCTTTAGGCCGGTATGATCCTCGATTCAGATATGAAATCCGATTCGTGGATAACACCGGTTTCCAGGTCACCCCCTCATGGAGGTCGCTGCGAGTGATGACCCATTAAAATTGAGAAATAAAATGATCTAATTATATTTAGAATAATAATCTTGTCCTATACGACAAATACAATTTTACTGTGCTCATTTGTATAATATGTCGAAATATTTATTTTATTGAACGTACAATCTGAAATTTTCACACTAAATTTATATTTTAAACATCCTATATCGTATATATATATCAGAAATATAACTGAAGCAAAAATGTTATTGCTAACGTTACTCCACGACTGACGTCATCGCCATTTTCGAACGGTAGCGTTTGCGCACTTGCGCTTTCCAACCAATTCCTACCCTCGATATTGGCAAACTCAATAATTGCTTTTCATGCACAAAATATGTTGAATGGACCCGATGTTTGTGTCGAATTAGTTGTTACTACCGCCCTAGAACGTAAATCAAGTACTGAATGATGTCAAACTCACCGACAAACATGTGAAAACTGCGGAAAACTGGGGGTGAAATACGCGGCCTCCTTCGATTTCCCACGAATGTCTGGAATAAGAGTCAGATATTTCCATTCCACAATATCAAGTCAAAGTATATGCGTCTCCGCGTGGTCCGCTAGTTAATATTCAAGATTGTCACAAATTTAAGGATGAAACAACAAATATTTATAAAATAACTGTGTTAAAAGTGGGAGCACACCTTTTCCGACGTCACTTTTACCACTGTCTGAACAAACTACCGAAGTGAATGCAGCAACTTTACAGTGGCGAATCACGACGAACTGCACATCCGCCATTTTGAAACTGTTCAAATTGCGAGATTGCTTTCCAATCCATTCTTTCCCGCGATATCAAAAAACGCAATAATTGCTTTTATGCAATGCAGGCAGGCAGGTAGGCAGGCAGGCAGCACAGGCAGCACAGGCAGCACAGGCAGGGGTCGTGAGTTCAAACCTCACAAGAGGCACCAAAATGTTCTGTCCTTAGGTGGACTGTCGGAGCCGACGCTCTCACGTTAGCCCCGTGGTTTCGCTTCACAATAACTGGGTTCAATACTACGGTTTTTCTCACTATTTTATTCACGATTTAGAAGTCACTGTTTGCGCCTTGGCTGCTATACAGAGAATGATTTCTGGAATCTTCGATGAGGTATAATCGATCGCTGATGCACCGATCGCGGTGTGCCGCGACGAAAGTTATTGGTCGGAATCGGGCCCGCGTGAATGTGTCGGGGTATCGGTGTGAATGTGTTAGAGTGTGAGGTGCGGACGATAGTACGGACGAAAACAGACGCACTCCTTGGACATGCATTTGGAGCAAGTTATTGTTTTTCCATAGAGCGTATGACCTTTGGAGTACTGCATTGGCAGTGCCTTTGACCCGGAGACACGCATGGCAACAGCTGAACCGCGTTCTGCTCTTTCTGTGGTGTGATGCGTAACCTGCTCCAATGCAATGACATACTGAACGCGTCGCAGCACGCTGGTCAAGACGTCGCCTCAGAACCGACTTGAGTCGCGATAACGCCTAGGGTATATGTTTATACCTGGATCGCGACAACGCCTGGAGTCGGTTCGGGTCTTGACCTATTGTATTTCGTATCGTATTTTGTGTTGTATTTTGTTTTGTATTTCGTATTTTGTATTGTATTTTGTAGAAGCGCATGTGGGTGCGACAACGCCTCGAATGTGTTCATTGGGGTCGCACCATATATTTGTTGCGCATAACATCTACATGTTTGACAACATGTGACTCGACTTGAGTCGCGATAACGCCTAGGGTATATGTTTATACCTGGATCGCGACGACGCCTAGAGTCGGTCACGGACTCGACATCATTAGGGTTTGGACTGGCCTGATTATTAGGCCGTCGCCAGATATTATTTTGACACGATGGTGCGTTCTGGTCTTCGGAACGCGTGTGGTGCTTGACAAAAACATATATGACGCGACATACTTCCCCCGCTGAGGGGGTACGAACTAAGGTCGCGTACATATGTTGGTTTTAACTATGCTGGCCCAGCTCGCTGATAGATATGCTTAACCTCCGCTGGGTGAAGAGGTCGCTTCTTACTTTTAGCGCAATTCATGTTGTTTGTGTGTATGTGTGTGCCCGTTAATCGCTTCGTAGTTAGTTCGTGGGCAGTGGGCAGAGGATCTTTGTAGTCCTCTTCAATTCTCCGCTCGCCGTCTTGACGGTTGCTGTACGGGCCACCCCGTCGCCGCCTGGATGCAATTGGGTGACTCTACCGAGCACCCATTGTAGGCACGGTAGATTTTTCTCTTTGACCAGCACGACTGCTCCGACTTGGAGCCCCGTTCCGTCCTTGTTCCATTTGTGCCGTTTTTGGAGTTCGTTCAAGTATCCTAGGCTCCATCGTGCCCAGAAATTTTGCCGGACCTTTGCAATGTGTTGCCAGGTAGATAAACGATTGGCTGGAACACATGACACGTCGTCCTCCGGGAGGGTCATTAGTGGTTTCCCGAATAAAAAATGCGCCGGTGACAGCACCAACATGTCGTTCGGGTCCGATGAGATGGACGTAAGGGGTCTAGAATTGAGGACACCCTCGATCTCGGTGGTGAAAGTATTGAGCTCCTCAAACGTGAAGAGTGAGTCGCCCACAACCCGTCGAAAATGGTGCTTAAATAATTTCATTGTCGACTCCCACAATCCACCGAAGTGTGGTGCGAATGGCGGTATGAAATGCCAGGTGATGCGATTCTCGCTGGCGAACCTTTCGACGAGCTCTTCATGTTTGGCTGAGTTCAACAAGGCGTACAATTCGCACAATTGGTTGTTCGCACCGACAAAATTGGTTCCGTTATCCGAATAGATGTGATTCGGTAGCCCTCGTCGCGACGCGAAACGCCTTAACGCCGCCAAGAATCCCTCGGTCGACAAGTCGCTGACGACCTCAAGATGCACGGCCTTTATGGACATGCAGATAAATACGCAAACATAAACTTTGATCCGCGCTCGATTGCGGTGCTTCTTTTCTTTAATGTGGAACGGTCCACAGAAATCAATGCCCGTGTTGCTGAAGGGCGTCGCCTCGCATACGCGTGCCGAAGGTAAGTTGCCCATTTTATATTCGACCGCGCTGGCGTTAAAGCGGAAACAGCGTGTGCATGCGCGTACCATCTTGCGCACTTGATTCCACCCGTCGAGCATCCAAAATCTCTGTCGGAGGATGTAGAGCGTCGTTTGTATTCCGGGGTGATAATGTTTTTCGTGAATTTCGCGAATAATCTTGTCTGTGAACAGACAAGAACGATGGCTCGGCAGTAAGATGGGATGCTTTCGTGCGAACGGGAGGTTAGATTTTTGCAACCGCCGTCCTACCCGAATTAAACCGTTATCGTCTAGGAAGGGGTTCAAATTGGCGAATTTGCCTTTAGTCGGTACGGGTTTGGTGTTAAGTCTATCGATCTCGTCGGACAGCTCTGCTGTTTGCAATATTTTAAATATTCGCGTTTCTGCCTCGATAATTTCGTCCGTGGACAATGGACCGTTGAATTTATTTGTCGGGCGGAGGCGTAGGCAGTACGCGATCACCCTTCGTAGCCTTGAAAAGGACGAGAACCGTTCGAGGATTTCAGAGCTGCCCACGATTATCACCAAACACGTGTTTTTTCGTAATTCTGGTACGTCTATTTTTCGCGCGCCTTCGCTCGGCCACTCGCTCGGCCACTCCTCGGTCCCCCTCGACAGCCAGCGCGGACCCGCAAACCATGTCTCATTTCATAGGAACGCTCGAGGTAGCTGACCCCGCGAAATCGCGTCAGCCGGATTATCTTCCGACCTTACGTGCCGCCACTCGTGTGCCCCAACGATCTCCCGTATCTCCGCGACTCGATTTGCCACGTAGGTCTTAAGTAGATGAGGGGACGTTTGCAACCAACTCAAAACTATGGTTGAGTCACACCAGAACACCGATTTTTCGGGCGTGATTTCTAACGCGTCGCTCGCCTCGCGGTACAGCCGCGCCAACAACACCGCGCCACACAGCTCGAGCCGTGGTATTGTCGTTGTCTTTAGCGGAGCGACTTTGGATTTGGCGCATATCAGTCGACCCGTCACGTTCCCCTGTGTGTCGTGTGAACGCGCGTACAGGCACGCTCCATATCCGACGTTGCTCGCGTCGCAGAAACCATGTATTTGTACCTTATCATGACTGCCTACGAATAGTCTGCGACTAAAAGACACCTGCTCTAAAAGGTCCAGCTCCCGCACGAACTCCGACCACTCTGTCTGTATTGTGGCAGTGACCGACTCGTCCCACTGGACGCCGCAACGCCAAACGTCCTGCATTATTTTCTTTGCCTGCAGCATGACGGGGCCTAACAGACCTAACGGATCGAATATTTTAGCCATTTCCGATAATATGATTCGTTTCGTACACCTCTCGCTATCTCTCGTCGGATTGATCGTATAGCACATCGCGTCGGCCTGCGTATTCCAAGTTATGCCTAATGTTTTTAGGTTATGGTCGATATTTATCAGGACGCTCGCGTGTAATTCAGAGTCTGGCAAATCGTCAATAGTCGCCCGTTCGTTGGAGGCCCACTGTCTCATCGTGAAGCCGCCTCGCGGTCCGTTATCTCTTTGCGTATCGCGCGCGCCTCTTCGATCGTCTCGACACCTGACAATAAGTCGTCCACGTATAGGTGCGATGCAAGAATTTTAGCCGCTCTAGGGAAGTCACGCCGTTCGTCGTCTGCGAGTTTCTTTATTGTGCGGATCGCGAGGAACGGCGAGGACGACACGCCGAATGTGAGGGTGTTCAGTTGAAAGGTCTCAACTGTTTCGTTTCTGCGCCAAAGGTAGTATAGTCCATTTTCTAGCATTGCCATTTGTAGTTGTATTTTTCAACATTATTGGTGAACTCGCCACTTTTTCTTTTATTAGTTGAAGTTTAGGTGCATTAGTAACAATATTATATTTAATTTCTTCCAACAATGTAGAATATCCAGTTGAAAAAAAAGATTGGACCAAATAATATTATTTCACAATTAGTAGAAGTCAATTTCACGCAATAAAATAGAAGGTGATGGAATTTGAAATTCTTATTTGTTGAGTTCTTAAAATTTTCAAGAAACACAATACTGTCATCGTATAATTTCTCTTGCTCGGATAGGATCGTACGGCCCATCAGTGGTGACGAGTCTGACGGGCAGGGCCTTACCTCCGCTACGTTGGTCGTCCGGTGGCGGTGTTTCGCTCCTGCAAAAGGTGGCCAGGGTTCGCTCCAGAGAGCGTGTTACTTGCAGTAGTTAGTGCAATGCTGGAGTGGGCGAAAGGGGAATGTGCGTTGAATAAGCTGGCAAGCGTTTTATACTTTAATGTATTGCGTTTACATTAGTATACAAGTCCTTGGGTGCGTTATCGTCTCGAGCGACGTACGCTCGCTTGTCGGTGTTGAGTGACCGAGACACGAGGTACGCGACGCGTATGTGTGCGCGTCGCGTGACAATATCGAGGTTTCGGCCGTCGTCTGTCTCGGTGTTCGATTTCCGTTGTATATGTCGAGCGGCCCTTGGTTATATCAGTGATTGCCGTGGGATTCTTTATAGAAGGATCGCACGAATCAGGCGCAGTCTAGGCCGGTGCCGAGAGCGGATCAGACTGCCCTGACCGTAGGTGTTTTGAAATCTGACTGATTCGGTATTAGTATGGAGTGGTGAGCTGTGTATCGCCTTGGCCGGTACCTAGAGCGGGTGAGGCTAATCACAGCTACTGGGTAGCGTGGCAGTATTGCAGGTTTGCGGGTGAACGAGACAAGCGTGGCCTGGGCCGGTGCCTCAACGGGGTAAGCCACCTTATCCGTTGGAATATTTCCGGTGGGTGATGATTTTGGGATTCGTTGACTTGACTCTACTTTTACTAACTAAGATCTAAAGCTAATGGTCGCTTCGAATGGTGTGCAGGTTTTACGGCGATAAGCTACCGCCTTCTGTTGGCGATACCTTTGCGGCGTGGCGCGAACTGTCCGGACCCGAGCCCGTCGTGGCGGAGTATTTCAGAGTGCGGCGTTCTCGTACAGCGAGCTTCTCTTTTAATCGTTCTACCCAAGATCCCCCGGCTGGTTAAACGCGTAAGAGCTGGTTTGAAGGATCGACGACTTTTGGCTTGGAGCAGCGCCTTATGTACCCCTGTCACGTGAGGGGAGATATGGAATCCTTGACGGGAAGTCCCGTTATTCTTCCCCTCATGTGCTCGTAGGTGTGGTTGAGGCAACTGTTATGTATGCCTATTCAGTGCTAATAGTAGCTGGATAAACCTGCTACCGCGGCTTCCTCGCCTCTCAGTCTATAAGTCCGCTACGCACGCATAGATTGCCAGATGACCGGGCGGGTAACAATTTAGCCTGGTTCTACCCCCAGCGGACGCTTGCCAACGCGACTCCGCCACTGCCCCCTCGAATCCGACCCAACCAGAGGCGACTGTGCAAGCACAGACGGGCTCCCGTGGCATTCCGAGGTACCGGCTAGGTTTGGTGGACCAACTGGAGTTCGCGAGGTCGTCACCCCTCGTGGGACATGTACCCTCCTGCGAGAACGTTCTCTCTGTTCAATGTCTCTATCAGGGTCATTTGGTCTCTGTAGGAAGAGGAGTCTCCGTAATGGGCAAAGTTACGGAGCCTACCATCGTTCCTCCCTGATATCCATCGATATGTCGAGCTTGGTCGGGTCTGTCTTAACCCAGACCCTTAACAGCGTCACCCGTGGCAGTAACCACTTCGAGAAGGTACTCGATCGGTTTTGGGTTTTTACGCCCCTGTCATCACTTTAGATGACTTGAACCCACCGAAATGTCTGACTTTACTTTACTTACTTTTAGTTGGTAAAAGTTATAATACCCTCATATAACCCTCGACTCGGGCCTCGCCCACCCGGTCAGAGCATTAAGCCTCGAGTCCCAGTAGCTCACGCCGGTGTGGTTGAGGCACTTGGTGTTTGTTACGCGAGCGGGCTGGCAAGCCAGCCTGTGACTACCACGACTCTAAGTCTATACGTCACGTACGCTCTTCAACGAAGGAGTTCACGCTCGATCAACGGGCAGTCTTGCGGCTGCTACCAGACTCTAGACCCTCTAGGGTCGCTTGGCCCCTCACAATACTGACGGAAGCGAGGCCTTTCTAAACCTCTCCCATAATTCTGCTACCATGGTAAGGCGAGCTGATTAAGTGCAGGTCCCACACCGGGACGAATCCCTAGCTAGCTATGGCTTCACCAACTGCCACGACGATTGCAACCCCAATGACCTCCAAAGAGGGGTGCCGTCCCAAATGTTGGGGACCAGTGGCAGCTAAGAACGGCGCGCGTGGGACGTTCCCACACGCCGCCCTACCACTACCACTGGTCGGGCCCCAACCCCGTCTACCGATTATCCTCCGGTGGAGTGGACGCACGGCCGAAGCAGCCGATTATGCGTCCGGTACGAGCGTATGTCGGCTCTGTGGGTACGCTAAGCCCCAAAGGTCACACACCACCAGGGCGGGACCCCCCTGCGGGGTGTGGTTGAGGCAGTAATGTCGCGCTCGTCGTGGCAGTTGGTGAAGCCATAGTGCTGGCTAGGGTGTGAAAACCCGGTGTGGAAGCTGCACTTAATCAGCTCGCTTTACCATGGTTAGCAGAACTATGGGAGAGGTTTAGGAAGGCCACGCTTCCACCAGTAAGATGCTGGGGCTAGCACCATGATAGACTGGTAGCAGTTTTATTGTGCGTTGATCGAGCGTATCTCGATCCTTGACTGAGGGGTTGGCGTCATATAGACCTTCAAAGTCGTGGTGGTCGCCGGCCTTCGGGCCCCCCTTGCGATGAGTAACACTAGATATACTGACTGTGGCAACATAAAATGCATGGCAAACAGGACCGTTGGACTTTACTTTTTATTAACAACACATGTTTTTTTCCAGATACCTCCATCCAACGCTGTACAAAATATTCCCCATCCAAATTTTTCGTTAAAGCCAACATTTTTACTGTTTCAACTGACGACAGTGTAGAATAACAATATCACATAATAATATCACGACATATGCAATCATGTGCAACCAGAAATATAGCGGGAAATATAGCTTAGCCATCGTAAATATATAGCCAGATCGCCAAGACTGTAATCCAAATTTTTTGCCAAGAATTGTAACCAACATGGCTATATATTGTATTCATTTCATGCAACATCTGTGATGTTTGGGTCTCTTGGCAAATTGATACTGTTACCGTCCCAACCGCTAGGGTGTGGTTTGCAACGAAGATTTTTATTGGGTCGCCGTGCATTTCCGCCATCTGCCCATGCTACTAGGTCCCTCAGGCCCTGGGTAGAGCGTAGGCAAGCTACCCGAAACTCCGGAACGGGACAATGACCGGGATGCGGTTTAAACGACGAAGACGAGGAAAAAGAAAGGAAAGCACGTTTATTCTTGGACCCATCTACAAGACTCATCAGTAGGCCTTCCCCCACCACCGGCACCTCCGATGGAGTTCTATGCTGAATATGCTTGCACTGAGTACGGCTGATGTAGGCGGATCCTTCCCCAGACGCATAGGCAAGATGTATGGAAGAGAATTGGAACCCATATACATATATATGAATGAAGTTTGAATCAGCCACTTGCGAGAGAGAATTGGGATACTTTGGCCCGAGGCGAGCTGGAGGACGTAACAATACTAAGGAGGCACCATGCTAAGTGTTCTTAAAAACCGGAAAACCGGGTACACGGATAGTGATCGGTTACTGATATTTTTACTAATTGTTTTTACTAAACTCAACTAAACTAATGAAAAAAAAGGACACAGCTCGCAAAAATTACTCCATTATTGAAGAGAAGAAAAACGGAATTGTGTCACGGGCGCAATATGTTTATTTTTATAAAAGAATAAAATACCGATATTGAGTGTTCCAAACTCGCGTTTACTGATTACAATCACATTAAAAAATTATTTAACATTGTATTGTGTTGGGGAAATGAGTGGGAATGAATTTTAGGAGCGACGAGAGGAAGGGTGCGGAAATGAAAAGATCATCTGGTGGTGAAGTTAGAAAAAGTACACGTGGTCGCGTATTGCGTTCGCTAGTGTCGATTTATTCTAAGTAAACCGGTGCAGCTCGTCAGTGTTATCAATGTCTAGATGTGTTGATTTGGACACAATTGCCTTAATTAATGCCCCCTGTGTATAAGTGTTAATTGTGCGGTCGCGGGTGCACGTGGCTAATTTACGGCCACGTGTAGTGTCTGAGTGGACTTGGTGATGTACCTTCAATATTCTTCACGCTGTGGTGTTCGGCGTATCGTTTGCTTTACACGGCAGCGTCCCTCGTGTTGATCGGTCAGGAATATGTATCTGAGATGAGAAGCTGGAATGCGACACACTGATGGAAAACTGTGAGAAGAACTTGTGAAAAATCTGACTCGCGCTACATGAGATGTGGTAGAAGTGGTCAATTTGACGGAACGGCGCATGGCGCCGCCCGCGTTTCGCGCATTCCTCACATTCCAACTTCTCACCGGTACGCGAACCGGCGCACGCGAATCGAGATCGGGAGGTGCTGCCGCCAAGTGGTCGTCGACGACAGGATGCGCTGCCGGGGAGCGGATTTACCGAACACTCCCTGTTTGCGATTACCAAACGAGATGCCTATTTAAATCGCGCGCTCTCTCGGCTTTCCGACGCCACGTTTGCGCCGAGGTGCGCCGCATGCGCTTTCGCTTACGCCGCCATGTCTGGCGAATCCTGCGCTCACTTATAAGTAACACATGCGTCGTCGCGTGACGTAACGCTGACGTAACTCTGACGTACAGCTGATTAACTCAGCTAATTGGGGACCAACACACTCCTGTCGTACACAGACGCTCGAAAGGAAGAAACGTCGAGGTGCCCCTTCATTGCGACCCTTTTTCAGGTTCCAGCAGCGAAAGCGACCAGAACGCGATAAGTAGCGAATGTTTGCGTCTAAGGCAACAGCGAGGCGCTGGGGATACTGGGGAGTAGCGAGTGTTAAAGTACACGGATGCCGTTAACGAGGTTTTTATTTTAGGTTGCACAGAATGATACACAATCTTGTCAGTTTTAAAACGGGAGTCGTCCCGACGCGTAAATACTAAATAATACTAATATCGAGACGCGCTAGGTAACTTAGGAACTACGCGTGCGTGCTCTCTTGTCCGATTCTCCGGTATCGTAATGAAAATGGCGGGAAGGGTCTCACCACAGGAGGGAAGGGCCTCCTAATGAGATCGTCCAACCGACGTCTCGAGGACCCGGAAAGAGCAGGAAAGAAGGAACACGCGAGCTGGAACCGCGATGCCCTTCGAAGGATTGCTCGTGGAAGGCTAGATTAGCCGGAAAGGAATAAGGAATATCGGCGGCTACTTACGGCGCACGATGGGATTCGTCGCCATAACCGCGGAAGGAAGGCCGCGAAGGACGGAGAGACGGAAAAGATACGATACCCGTGCCCCACGTACGAGCACACTGCAAAGACTGGAATTCCGTCGAAGTACGCGAGCTACGGTATAATCTACTTGTATACGCGACTTCGGAAGGCGAGATCGCCCAAATACTAACGAGCAATGGAGCGGAAAAAGAAGGCACGGTGAGCGCACGCACGGTAGGAGAACGACGACTGGCGTAACGCGGCTCGCTAAACGAAGAAGAACCGAAATTTTCGCCTTACCTAGATTCGCCACTACGCGCGGAAAACCACACGGCTGTCGATGTGACGTCACGCTGACCAATTAGCGAACGAGGTGTGAGGTGGGTCCCCGAGCAGCGCTATGCGCAAAGTACTAATACTGCTCACAGACAGTACCCAATCCCAAACAGCGAGGAAAAATACTGTACTAGCCGAAATACATAAAAGTCATAAAGTGATAAGAAACCATATAATTGAGTCTCGTGTTCCCAACAAGAAGCGGAGACTAGTCATTCTGTTCGCGATAAAAGCGTCTTCCGCAGCATTTGTAATGCGCGCCCGCACGGGAGTCGAGTCGAGCCATGTCAACCTCCTGTGTCGTCACTTTGTAATGAGTAATCTCCGCTCATCCACGCCGCCTACCGACGACACACGAGGAAGACACCGAAAAATCTCGAAGGCTCTCGAATACGCTCGGCGCTCACCGATTAACGTAACCATGTATTGGCGACCATGCGGCCATTCGTATGGCAAGCGCTCACGCACACTAACATAAGTGTAAATAAACGCCGAGCTGACGAGGTGATGCGCTGCCTCGCTCTCGGTCACTTCGATTTCCGTGTACACCGTAGAGACAGTTCCGAGAAAACGATAATCCAATTACCGTGCACCGAAAAGAGTGGTGCTCATTCACCCGCAATTTATTTTCCGTTCTGTAACGACTAGAGCGCGCAAGCTCTATATTATAGCAGAAGTAGTGTAAATACATCGTTTATGTTATTCTTTTAAACTAAATATAAGAGTTACGTTATCGTTTTAAACTTGTCGCCACCACGTGGACAGTGAGAAATTCCTTTCCGCTAAACCGCATCCCGAGAGTTGTCCCCAACTCCACCAGCCTCTCTCGTGATTATTCGAATCACAAACACATTCCATTAAAAAGGGAAAAAAGAAAGGTGAGGACAAACGGTTCTACGGGACGAGTTAATACACGCGCTAGACACCCGTGAGTTGTTCCCAACTCGAAACCCGGCAACCGTGGATTTAGGGAAGATATAAAATCCGATAAATTTACAAACACTCCCAATTGCGTACAAAAGTAAGTAAAGAAAAATGAAAATGTCGTAGTCAAAAAAGTATTGGCACAATTGCGAATTTCATACAAAGTGAGAAATGGTCAAACCTCATGTATGATAAAAATATGTTATTTTGTCTTACTTTTTATTCATATATCAAACGATTGAGTGGAGATTTTTCGAAACAAACTATATTCTCATTTTTTTAGCTACCATACTAAATTCTCGACATGTCTGTCAACAAAAACCGAATATTATACCGATATGAAAGTTGTTATATAGCATTCCTCGAAGTCGTGCACGACATAAGCGTATAAACGAAAACGAAAGAACATACGAAACAAAACGAGCAAAAACGAAAGGTGTTATGCGTTAATCACCTCATCCGCGGGCCCTGCGATAGGTCGAGACCCGATTCGAACTTGAGGCGTCGTCGCGATCCGAGAGTACTCGAGACGTATCGCGACCCAAGTCGAATCTGAGGCGTTGTCTCGACACGTACATATCTGGTACGTCATCACGATGCGTCGGTGCGACCCGAGTACATATACACTCGAGGCGTTGTCGTATCCGTAATATACTATATGATTCGACGGCCACACGTGCTCGAAAAATGCCGTGCGGCCGAAAAGATGTAGCGAGAGCGCGTCACCTCTGCGAAAGGGACAAAGGACGATCGCGTAGCGAACGACGCTTCGCGAACGCTTCAACGGCTCAGTCGTCTTGTAAGAGTCGAAGCGCAAGCAACCAGAAATCAATTCACAAGTGAAATAAAGAGTTTATTTTGATAATCGACGAGACGAGTTTACTATACGAAACCACGGCGTAGACGGCAGGACCAGAACCCGACCGACTACGACGGAACAAAAGTAACAGAGATACAAATAATTACTTTCTTACGGAGGTTTGACCTCCACCTCCCTGTCAAGGCATTGTCCGGGAGTCATTTGGCGCTGGCGGCCTCGCGGCTTTGCCCTTGTGTGCCATTTTCCTGCTTTTGTATGAAAAAGAATAGAATTTAGTAATATCAACAAATGTCATATTTACATAAATCGAAGGACTGGTATACAAACCTTACTTGCGTGGCCCCGCTCGGCCGAGGCTGGGCGAGGCTTTTCAGGACTTTTATCTGTCAGGAATGGTCGACGATTATCCGCGAGCGGTCTGCCGTGCGACCGGGCGTAACGCTAAATAATTTTTGTTATTTGTTTATAATAAATAACGATAATCCACTTGAAGAAGGATTATGAATACCCGTAGACAGGACAGGTGGGACACCTCCGTAGCTATACTAGCTGCCCGCACTGTCTCAGTATGTTTCTAATCTTATTCATAAAGAAAAGGAAATGATAATTTAAATAATAAACTAAACGGAGAAGTTACTTAGACTGTGGAATAGCGTTTAGTTATTTGCAGGACTTAAAGGATACGTGTGCTTACGTAAGACCCGTACAGGTCCCGAATCGTTTGCGAGGTTATGTTTCCGGTTCGTATAATACAACGTTCGAAGAGGTGTGACGTCACAACATAAAATAAATCAGAGAGAATGGTATAGGTGGAAAACAAAATAGATATTGTCACCGTACAATTTTTAAGTAGGATGTGCCTTCGGGCACGGCCCGTCAGCGGTGACCTATCTGACGGGTCCCGGCCTTCCTTGCTACGGCGGCGGTCCTGCGCCGGTATCTCCCTCGTGCAGCGTTGGCCAAAGTCCGCTCCGTGAAGTAGAATTACTCTTACGAGTAGTGCAGGAGTGGGCGAAAGGTAAGCGTCAATAATGAGCAGGCACGGGTTATGCTGCAATGCAGGGCGTTGTATTCTTGTTCGATATGTGATTGCGTACAGTCGGTATATATATCGGACGTCTGGAGTGACGTGCGCTCGTTCGCTGGTGTCGATGTAATGTACGTGCGCGGCGCGTATGTCAGCGCGTCGCGTTTCCGGGTTAGTATTCCCGGCGACGGAGAGCCTTTTGTTGCGTCGTGTCGTTTTGTCGTGGCGGGAGAGCATGAATCGGGCGCAATCTTTGCCGGTGCCCAGAGCGGGTTAGATTGCCCCGACCACAGGTTTTTGGAATATACTTATTGTGGGGTTGGCGAACTGCGCATCGCCTTGGCCGGTGCCGAGAGCGGGTGAGTCAGATCGCAGCCACCGGGTATAGTGGAGTTAGGTGTTGTGGTAGACGAGATAAGCGTGGCCTTGACCGGTGCGTGGGCGGCGTAGGCCACCTTATCCGTCGGAAAATTGGTGTGTTGGTTTGAGAGGACAAAGCGAGCGTGGTTGTAGCCGGTGCGTGAGCGGGGTGAGCCACCTCGTCCGTCGGATACTGTTGGTAGGTTTTGGGTAATAGAATTTTACTTGTCGTCGTGCTTCTAATCTCTCTAGTCCACTAATTCGAGTGGTCGTTCGATAGTTCGCGATTTATACGGAAGTTACCGCCTTCTACGGCGATACCTATGTAGCACGGCGCGAATTGATTGGAAACCGGGCCCGTCGTTGCGGAGTCTTCCGGATGCGACAACGTTTTCACGCGGCGAGCTTCCTTCGTGAGTTCGCGATCTCTGGGCTTATTCAGCGCGTCAGAGGATTGATCGAAGAATCGACGTCTACCCGTCGCGGATCGGCGCCTTATATACCCGGGCCGCGTGAGGGGAGGTACGTGGCTCGTGATGGGAAGTACCGTTAAGTGTGTGTCGCGGTTTGTCACCTTACCGGCCACGCGGTGTTCGTGCGTGTAGGGCTCGCTCTCCTATTACTCCGGGTCTCCGCAGGGCGCGCGCCGGTGCGATCTCCTTGTGCCGGCGCGGGCCTCAAAATCTGTGCGGTTACAATATATTTCAGAAAAATATTAAATATAAAGAAAGAATGGAAATAAAGAATATAATAAATTCGAAAAAGCAACTAACAGAATTCTGCAGTAGTTCTCGTTGCAGTATTTGAGAAGAAAAAGCAAATGCAGGTGCGCGACAATAATGCGCCTTAATACGAACGCTATTCACAAGGTGATACGATAGCGCTCTCGGTAATTAACAGTTACCCGCTTTACAATCGACAATTCGTTAACAGGAGGATGTTGCACAGTCAATGACCGTGCCCGAGGGATTTCTCCATGCAATAAAGCGCGGGCATGGTCAGACAATATATGTTTTGCATATTTGTCGAACGGCGCGACTGTAGGGTCTTACCGTGTCGCTGGTCTTCGGCTACGATCGGTTATATTCGCTTTGCGCTCTCTCTCTCTCTCTCTCTCTCTCTCTCTCTCTCTCTCTCTCTCTCTATCGCTCGCTCGCTTGCTCTCTTTCTCTGCGGTAAAGTCGGTTGGAATTTTTGGTGTACGATGTTACGATGATAAGTACCTTCGAATCGTAATAGAATTTTAGTACTTTGGTCTCACTTGGTTTGCCTATGCTCGAATGTGAGTGAGCCGGGATATTGCCCGTTACAAGGGCGGCAAATCAAGAAAAGATAGTGCTTCTATTCGTTCAACTTGAACAACCCTTCGCGTTCGTTCAAGTATACGTACAATGAATAATAGAAATGAAATCAAAGAAAGCTTAAACTCTAACGGGTCCGACACAGAATTTGTCGGCCACGTGCAAGAACGTTCGCGATCACACTCTCGCACTGTTCACTAACGAAAACTGAGTCTATTGCTCGAAATAATAATTAGAATCTACAAACTACGGTTTAAAGAGGATAATTGAGTCCATTTCGTGACAAACTGCAATAAGAATATGCACTATTAGGACTATAGAACAAAGAGATATCTAAGATACCCTCGGACAGCGAACTACGCACCTTACGACTTTACAGCCAGCTGCCCAGAGGAATTCGCCGCGAGGTGGTTCCTGGGCTTGCTCTAGGACGGTTTTTCGGTGGACAAATATTACGCTGAAGCGCTCGCTCGGTGTTCAAGGAGACACTTTCTTCGTTCGTTAGTCCTTTTCTAATTATTGAATTTTATTTCAAATACAATATGATTTCTTCGACTCAGTGATCTAAGATTTTACAGGCGCCTCTTGACTTCATATTCTTGAACAAAATTAGGTTAATGTCTGAGCGATGACTTATCGCCGTGAAAATAATAATTGAAATTCAAGAGAGAGAAAACATAAAATTATCGTACTCTTCGCATTCTTAAGCTATATACACACATTCACACTATATACACACATTCATACTTCTGGCTCGGATATATATGTACGCTTCTAACTACGATATATGTACATTGGGTGGGACGAGCATGATTCCACGGTGAGGGAACTCCACTACACGTTACCGCTCGACAGTGCCACGTATGCGAAAGGCATAAGCCATAATACGAATATTGCCGCATCCTGAGGTCGGAATAAAGGAAATAAAAAGAAAGATTAATTAAGAAAATGTACTAATAAGAAGGGAAAAATCAAAAAGTTACACTGGGACGTAACAGTGGTCACATCCTTTTGCTTACCGCTCGGCATGGATACGACTTCGGGTCAAGTGCCAAGTGCATACGGATAAACAAACAAAATACAAATTGAAGCTTACTGTCTACTTGGGGCGTCGCCCCGACCTCAATTTCCATTTTTCCTGCTATTTTCTCTCTATAAAAAATGAACACGTGGATAATATAAATTTTCACATATTTTTCAAACAAACATACACATGAGAAATGAACATAAGAAAAACGCACCTAGTAAGGGCTGTGCACTCTATTTTTAACCGACATCGGAGATGGAGTCAATTACCCATCCAAAATGTATATTGTGTTTTTTTTTAAATTTCAGAAAAGAAGGACATTATCTATTAGAAATACATTTTTTTTAACTTTGTTACGTCCTACGTCCTTCACCCGCTTTTTCCTACAATTATATTCTCGCAACGGTTCACCGCACCGCGGATCCTCCCACTAGCTGTAAGTCACAGTCAGGCGAAACAAGAGCTGGCGCACCGCGCCATCGAAATTCCTTCGCGTAACGCTGACGCCCGCCTGTGACGTAACCCGCGCCACGCGAACGAATGACCTTGCGGCCGTGCACAATAGTGTTGCAAGTAGAAACATAAGAATGCTGACGCCGAATCAGCCGACAGGCCAACCACCAACAATCGATTAGCGATCCGCGACAACATCTAGATCTAAGAATGCCAACGCCTAATCGACAGCTAGGCCGCCGCTTCTACGAAACACCTAGCGACGCTCAGCAGAATCCACCATTTAAATAGGTTTACAACCGTAGAGGGAGCGCTCTTTAGTCAACCAAGTTCGACCACGATCAATCTAAATTCAGCAACTCATAAACCAATCAGAGTTCGACCGCGATCATTCAAAAGTTGTTCAATCTTCAGACGCGCAGCGAGCAGTGTTAATCATTAAGTGAACAATTGTAAACCAGCTAAGTGTACTTCGAGATAAAACATTCAGTCCACTTTCACCATCTGAACATTACTTCACACGACCGTGTCCTTCCTGCGCGTCAACACCAAACACAAGCACCTCTACCTCTAACACAGGGAACCCCAGTGACCTGTCGAGCTAACCTACGAAGTGTGGACGCCTTCCCGGCATCCTCCGTGGTAACTCATGCACTCAACCAGGATCGAGCCCATCGAGCAGGGTGACTAGTAGTGAGATAGCTTGGAAGCTTTCCTGGCTTCTTGCACCACGCTCCTACTGCCGCTGACGATCGCTCTCCCTGGTATGGGAAAACCCTCGGGATCGGCAATCCACAACCACACACACTCCCACACATCCAGAGCCGTAGCCATTTAGACACCCCCTTCTTACATTCCGCGATACTTCAGTGAGCCGCTCCACTGACGGATCAAACCCCTTTTTGGTGCGATCCCTCCTTCGGTCCGTCCTCGATCCCCGGTATACCCGGTGAACGCAGGGTGCCAAAACCGAGGACGTAACAACTTATTTCAGAAAAGAAGGAGATTACCTATAGGAAATGTATATTTTTTTCCCGATTTCAGGAAGGAAGAAGAAAATGGAACTGGAGGGGTCATCTATTCTACATGTGTACATTTTTTTAACATTAAATGTTCGCACTGATTGAATTTACTTGGGCCATCAATCTTTCGTAATTTCAACTCTACCAGATGGATAAATGTACTCATTTCAGATATCTGGGCCATCGATATTTCATATTTTCAAGTCTACCAGATTAATAAATGTACTCATTTCAGATATCTGGGCCATCGATATTTCATATTTTCAAGTCTACCAGATTAATAAATGTACTCATTTCAAATATCTGGGCCATCGATCTTTCATATTTTCAAGTCTACCAGATTAATAAATGTACTCATTTAAAATGTCTGGGCCATCGATCTTTCGTTTTTTCAAGTCTACCAGATGGATAAATGTACTCATTTCAATTATCTGGGCCATCGATCTTTCATATTTTCAAGTCTACCAGATGGATCAATCTAGTCATTTTATTTATTAGGGCTCTTCATACATCGGATTCCACATTCTGCGAGGCAGATTAAAATAGCTTTCAATAGAATGACAATGTGGAAAGTGAGAAATGAGACTCAGAGAAACTAAATCAGACTAATATTTCGGAGAAGGTTTCTCAACCTTTGCACTTCTGGCATAGAATTTCCGTCGTGTGGCTTACTTAATACTTTTTGCGAGTCGAAATCACATAGGACTATACCGTCTAAAGTCTTCACACGACTCAGAGCCACATATGCTTGTCCTTTCGCGAATACTTTTTTGCCTAAATCAATAACTGCTTTGTTCAGCGTAGTACCCTGTAGTTCATGTATAGTTACGGCCCAGCTTAATATAAGGGGTAACATTCTTCGCTCGACATCCCCATATCCGAGTTCTCTTTCAGGCGTCGTGGGACTTAACGCACCACGCGTAGTTTGAGTTTTCTTTTATTGTGTCGATCTCCAAAGTCTTTCTGCCTGTGGTCTTTATAGTTTCTTATCTCAGTTAGTCTTCTCCTAGCGAAGCACTGGCCCACCGGCGTGCCTTCGCCGCCTTATTCGTTTTCAAAGCGTACCCTCCCATCTACAAAGAGAAGAGTCGCCAGAGAAAGTAAAGAGCTTTTTTCCCGTCCCTCACGGGAAGGTTATTAGAGGACCTGCGAAGCCGTGTGGAATCGCAACTTCAACATTCAACCGAAGCTATTACTGACTATTCAGTTTCTCGCCAAGGGTTTTCAAGTGAAGACGAGGCGTTTTCTACGCCTACCCACTTACAAAAGAAAAGTAAACCCTCATTATACTTACCGCGTCATAATATTCATGTTATCTCGCAGGCCTGCTGTGAGCCGTCTTTAAATCTGCCGCCGGCGCCTCGCGCTGGGCGTACCTCGCCTCGGTTTGAATCTCTCTCACCTACGGGTAGCTCGGCCTCTAACTTAACTGCACGGGAATTCCCATCGCTCTCGGCTGCATCGGTATTATCATCGGTTCCTAAAAAATTAAACTTTGCTGCTTCTCCATCTGCTTCTACATCCAACAAATTTATCAATTGTAGAATCACTTTGTCGTAAGACTCGGATTCTACACGCGCAATTCTAACGGCTTCCTCAACGAAAATAATAAAACCAAACATAACGCCGGTCGTTCCGTCAGTACCTACCACAAACAGATACAACTTACTTTCGTTATTTAACGCTACAGGTGACGAATATCCAAATATAGGCGCAGCGACAAAGGCCACGAAAGCCCCTCCTCCTGCGGCATCCTCCTCTTTTACTCCCCAGGATCCGACTACACTCACTAAGAGGCCGCCCCCTCTTCACATATTAAATTGCCTAGTCCCCATACCTAAGCTCAACAAGGAATTGACTACTTACTTTGGGAAAGACTCGTCCTCCCTGAAATTTTTAGGCAACCGCATTAAAGTACAACTAAACAAATCCGAAGATTATATCTCGTTTAAAAATCAGCCACGCTGCGATAACATAGCTTTCTATACCTTCTCGCATAATAGCAAAAAAACGCACGCCACAGTGCTAAAAGGACTTCCTCCTCTAACAACTGAAGAGTTCAAAGAGAAACTTGCTTCCCATGATATGGAGCCCCTTTTCGTTGCAAACATTACGCCGATAGCGTCTACATCCTCCTTCGCGATATACCAAATCGTCTACCCGGCGCAAATCACTCCAGCTAAAATAAACTCTATTGGCTTCTTATTTAATACTAGAATCTACTGGCAAAAATACTTGTCAAACAAAAAACGCACGCAGTGTTTTGGCTGCCAGACGATCCGCCACGCTGCAGAAAACTGCAACTTGAGCCCATACAGCGTAAAATGCGCTGGAAATCATCTTACACAAGACTGCCAAATTACTGTCAACTCCAAGCCAAAATGTAAAAATTGCGGTGGGGACCACACGACAAACTATTCGCAATGTCGATCGTTGACATCACATTTACAAAAAAGAACGCCGACTCGAAACCGCGATTGAGTACCTTCAAATTTACCACATCAGCAACAATTAACTCACCCGTCTCTTACGCCGTTCAATCCTTCGGCTGCAGGTATCTCTCAGCCTTCACCCTATTCAGCTGAAAAATTCATGCAACTTCAAAATACACTCGAGACCATCGGGCAGCTCTGCGACGTTGACGAGATGTTGAACACTGCGAATATTCTAATCGAAAGGCTCAGAAATTGCTCGACTAAAACTCAACAATTTCACGCATTTTTAGCGGTCACTAATCTTTTGAAGTAAACTGGCTTCTCTACCTTCAAAACTCTTATGGAACGCATCGTCGATCTTATCCAAGCATAATGACATTTTACTTCTATCAAACATATTTAAATACGATATTTTTCTTTTCACCGAGACACACTTGAAACCGCAACATAACTTCTTCATTCCTGGGTATAAAGTGACCCGGGCCCGGGTCTTAACTCCTCGCGTTCGAAAGGTGGTGGAGTCGCAATCGCTACTCATGGCGACATTCAAATCACAGTTGTCAATCAGGGATGGTCAATTCCAGACGTTGAATTTGTTCTTATTAGATTATATACGCCAAAAATTTACATTGGGGTAATATATGTACCTCCTCATGTGCTGCTAGACAAAACTATAATGGATCTGATTGAAAAATTACCTTCACCTTACATCTTAAGCGGAGACTGGAATGCCAGACACCGGGCCTGGGGAAATTTTACAGCCAATAAATCTGGCTCCTTATTATATGACCTATCCATAGGTACATCATTCAGGATCATCTCTCCGGATGCACCTACTTTTTACCGAGCAAATGTTCGCCCGTCTGTTCTCGATTTTTTCTTAACCACATACGACAATCAAATAAACTGTGACGTTACTGATGATTTATTCTCCGATCACAAGTCTGTGAAGCTCGTAATTACTCACGATGATCGTCAAAATCATGGTTTACAACACGAGATTAACCTCGATTCTTATGAGTTATTCACCTCGACGCTAAGAATTAAATCCCACCTCCCTGCCAGAGCAGATATCGACAGTGCAATTAACAATCTAAGTGAGTACCTAAAACCTGGTGGCGAAAAAGTCGGGTCTTACACGCACCCATATACTCAAAGGAGTCCAGGTTCTTTGGGAACAAAACGCTCCCAAATATTGTACAAAGCTTAATAAAACAATTGAGAACTGCCCGGAACTCTCTGCTCTAATTAGAGAGAGGCGAAAAGTCAGACTAAACCTACAACGATTCGGTATTGTCCCCAGCCCCGGTGTTATTCCAGATTTAAATCGGCGTATAATTAAAAAACTAAAAATTGACAACTGGATCGAAGTCTTGCAATCCTTTAAATATCCGGACCCCACCTTCTGGGCAACATACAAGTCCGCCAAAAGGGGCTTCTCGAAGAATACTCTGCCCCCCTTTTTAGTTAATAATCAACCTATTATCTCTGCACACGAGAAGCTCAAATTCTAGCTGCACAGTTTTCAAAAGTACATCAGGATGCCTTTGATGTTAAATCTCGTTTGGAACTGACCATCGATGATTTTATATCTAACTTTGTTAAAACTACTCCCCCTTCGAGTGATTATTACTCCTCGATATGGATCTCCCCACTTTGGATTAAATTTATTTTATTTATTTATTTATTTACGGGCTTTGAAGCCCTGTGTATACATTGGAGTGAGAACAATTTAGTGGATAACAGACTAAATATGTCATGTTGACAAACGTAAACATAAATTGCCGCAGTTATGAGCTAGGTAAGTCTAGGTGGACCACCGATCTTCGGAACGTATTGAGTGACCCTGTGAAGAAATCTATTTTATCGGATATTTTATTCACATAATTGTATATTCTGGCGATTGGGTCAGAAAATCTGAGGTCGCTACAGTAAAAGTCAACGTGAAAGATCGGCGTGTTGCGTAGAGGACGAGAACTAGCATTAAAACTGACAAGCTGCAATAGTAGGGGGCAATCAATGTAACCGTTAATGATTTTAAACAAAAACAAAATATCAACAGTCTAAATTAGCTATTCGTAAATTAAAACCCAACACATCTCCAGATGTTGACGGCTTAACGACAGATATGTTGAAATGTGCGCACAAGAAGATAGTGTACCAGATTTATTGCATTTTCCGCGCGTGCTTCCATCTGAATTATTTTCCCGAGGCATGGAAGATCGCTAAAGTCGTTGCAATTCCTAAGCCCGGGAAGGACCTCAGGGCCCCCAGTAGCTACCCACCCATAAGCTTACTATCCATCTTTAGTAAACTTTTTGAAAAATCCATCCACGAACACATCTCGGACCACTTAACCCGGGAAAACTTGATAATTAACGAACAGTTTGGCTTCAGAAACGGTCACTCCACGATACAATAGATGCTTCGCATTTCACAGTTTGTCATTAAAAATGTTAATCTTGGAAGGCATACTACGATGGTTTTACTGGACTTATCGAAAGCCTTTGACTCCGTGTGGCACGATGCCCTCCTTTATAAACTCAAACCTTCTGACCTATCAGATAACGTTTTCACTCTAATTAAATCATACTTATCAAATAGAAAATTATTTGTTAATTTAAGCGAACATTCCTCAGATCTTTTCCCAATAGCTGCTGGGGTTCCCTAGGGGTCCATACTGGGCTCGCTTTTGTTTAACATATTCGTGAACGACATCCCGAAGGCGTCCGATTGTAACCTTGCGCTGTATGCAGATGACACCGCCCTGTACGCAGCGTCGAAAAAGTTTGATCTATCCCTAATGTATGTTCAAAGATACCTCAATAACATATGCGAGTACTTGTCGTTATGGAAGCTTTCATTAAACAACGAAAAAACACAATCCATACTCTTTACACGACGGAACCACATAGCAGCACACAAAAATAATTTCAACCTTACGATAAATAACATTATAATTCCATGGTACGACTCGGTCACCGATCTCAGCATAGAGCTAGATTCTAAACTCTTATTCACACACGCAATTAGGGCCCGGATTTCTAAAACCACTAAAGTATTCCATACTCTTATTAACTTACTGAGACCAAATTCTCCTATTCCAGTTAAGATTAGAATTTTAACATATTTAATTTGTATCCGACCTGTCCTCACCTACGGAATTGAAATATGGCAATGTGCCGCCAAAACCCACCTCTTAAAGCCGTGGTTCTCAATTCGTGGTCCGCGGAACACTGGTGCTCCGGGAAATCACTTCAAGTGTTCCGCGAAAAAAAATAATTTTTGTATGGGATTGTACTCATCAAACGCGAATGCCAATTAAGCTATTTTGTTTTATAGTTATACGTAAAGTATATGTCTGGCGGTTGCTGGGCACGCGGATGACAAAAACCGGTTGCAGCTGTTTAGGGAGTCGAAGGTAAAACATATCCATAAAAAGACAACCGGGAAGCGTTGTTGGGCTATCGCGCTTGAATCTGTATGATACGACGTCCTGTGTGAAACCGATCGCGCCGACTAGCCGTCACTTCAGTCGATACGGTAAAGATAGTCCAATCGAAAAGTGGATGTGTGATTTTAATTAATTAAAGAATACAACAAGTGTAGGCTACACCTCCGCCAATGCCCTCTGCGCAGTTTTAGGCGCTTCACCGAACCGTCCGAGTCACTTATCGTCCTGAGCAGTCAATGTGCTATATTTCGTAACTTTTACGTAAATCTTGCATCATATTATCAATTATTTTATACTTTTCATAAATATTTGTTATTAAAGGTAATGGATACCTTCGTCATAAAAAATTCTCGTTTTGATATCAATGATGACAATGCTACTGCCAGCATTAGTACAATTGAAAACGATGCAGAAGACATAAATTTGTGAAATCATCTCGAAATGTCAATCGCTTGTACTGCGAAGAATATTTAAAATTCGGATTTACCTGGACCGGAAATACAGATTGTCCAACTGCTCTCTGTGTTATGAGCGGAAAGAAACTTGTGAATAGCGCAATGGTGCCCGCTAAATTAAAACGTCACCTTTTAACGGAACATAAAAATTTTTCATTAAAAAATAAAGAATATTTTAAAAGGCTTTTGGAAACGCAAGGTAAACAAAGAAGCAAATTTGAGAAAAAAATGAAAGTAAATGATATAGCTCAACTTGCGTCGTATAAAATTGTTGAGTTAGTACGATTAAAATTAAAGCCACACACGATAGCAGAATCTCCCATTTTACCTGCTTGCTGCGAAATAGTGACAATCATGTTTGGGGAAGAAGCAAAAAAGGCAATTTTGAAGATTCCGGTATCTGATGACACGATTCACAGAAGAATTGATGACATGAATTGCAACATTGAAAGAACAGTTGCAGGTGAACTTGTTAACATGCCCTTTGCATTACAAGTAGACGAATCGATTGATGTTAGGGTAAGGGGCAAGGCGCATCTCTTAGGCTTTGTACGATTTATTTATGAAGAGAACATAATAAATCAATTTTTATGCTACAAAGAGCTTTTGGGGCGTACAACTGGCCAGGACTTATTTGACGCGATAACGTCGAATTTGATTGAATTAAAATTATCATGGAATCAATTTGTCGGTGTTTGTACCGACGGGGCAGCATGTATGATGGGATCAGCGAAAGGATTTGTAAGTTTAGCGAAAACAAACAATCAAAACATAACATCTCATGAACTATTTCCTGCACCGAGAAGTACTTGTTATAAAGACAATGCCTGAGAAACTATCCAAAGTATTGGATCAGGTAGTTTCCATGGTTAATTTTATAAAAAGGAGACCGATAAAAAGGCGAATTTTTAGATAATTGTGTTTATCCATGGACGCAGACTACGAATGTTTACTTCTTCATACAGATGTGAGGTGGATATCACGTGGTGTTTGGGAATGCCGCGACGCCGACCAATCATCGTCGCGGCATCCTCAAGGCGGCCTGAGGGCCGAGTCACACGCGGTATTCATGCGAGCGCGCCTTTAACGCGCGAGGCACGCGGGCGGCGTTCCCGCCGAATCGGTCGGCCATTATCGTCTCAACAGTTAACGAGAACGCACGAGAACTTTCGCAATCACAGTTATTCTAGCTTATCTCACACATTGTTACATTGGATCGACTCGCAATATCACGGACTTGCACACACAAATCCCGGACCAAGTGCCGAGAAATCTCAAGGTACATCAACACCGACGACACAGGCTCTGTACGCGGCGCGAATCGTGGACGTGCACCCGCAAAGGTATAAATCATTGTAAGGCGGATACGATTCATATAATTGCTTATCTCGCTCAATATGACTGTTACTTTCACTACCGTAGAGCATCTGTGACCACTATTTTTACTGATAATAAAGACTCTGTTAAACGGACATTGTAGACCACGTGGAAACATAACCTCTCCACCGCCAATAGATTTTCTCATTTCCCCCCTTTCCTCTTTCCTTCCATTCCCTCTCATTTCCTCAAACCGGGAATCGCGAGATTCTCGAACACACATTTATCGTCACGCAGAATCCGCGGTTCATATACGAAACGAAAGATGTATACAAACGCAAGAAACAGGGGAACAAGATGATTTCACGGACGAATCGGAATTGTCATTAGATGCGCGACGTAAAGCAGCGGAAATTCACTACGCTGCTCTTATCACCGAACTTGGCATTCCGTTTACGTCAGCAGCAAAATTGTTAGCATTTTTCCAAAAATGGGGAACAGATCCTGACGTGTTGGAAAACACGAGTATGAGTGACACGAAACGCACTAAAATAATTGCAAACGTCTTGTGTCCGGTTGAAACGGAACGTGTTTCGGCCATTCTACGAAATACAAAGTTTAGTATTTTTATTGATGAAACGTCAGACATTATTAATACGAAATGGATGACGTTTCATGTTCGGTATGTCGATCCGGAAACATTGCAAATTATGTCGCAGTTAGTCAAACTAATCGATTTTGATGCAAGAAATTGTGGCGCTGAAATGATATTTGACGCATTTCGGCAGGAAATGTACCGTTTACAGATTCCGTTTATGAACATTGTTGCTTTGTCATGCGACAATGCGCGTGTCATGACGGGTAAACATTTATCATTTCGAACAAAGTTAGAGGAAAAGTGTGGACGTGTAATAACACTGACATGTCCATGCCATTCTGTAGCGTTAGCCGCAAATACAGCATCCAGAACGATTCCTAACAAATGCGAAAACTTTGTAAAACAAATTTCAAATTTTATAAACTGTAGCCCCAAGCGATCAGCTATTTTTACTGATTGTAGCGAGGACAATAATCTGAAAATTTTGAAATTGGCCGAAACACGATGGCTTTCCCGTCAATTATGTATCAGTAGAATTCTGGATTCATGGGATAGTATTGACAAGTTTTTAAAACAATTACTCACGAAAGAGAAGTCCGACAAAGCTGCACAATTTGTAGCCGTGATGCAGAATCCTGATGATAAAGCATACTTATTTTTTCTGAGATATATTTTACATTTTTTAAACTCTTTTACGCTATTTTTCCAAGCTCTGGAAACTAGAATTCATTTATTAAAGCGTAAATCAATACATTTATTACAAACTAGAAGGTGTTGCCCGGCGTTGCCCGGGTATCGCACGCGGCGTGTCATATAAGAGTTTTGCTGTTGCAAGCGGCAGTCCAATGTGTAATACGTTCAGTAGCACCCGACGGGAGAATCTGAATATGTTTTTCATTTCTTCTAACAGGTACAATATCAGCATATTAGTTCCACATCAATAAAACTTCCGTTGGCTTAAATTCGGTAAAAGCAGCCAAAATTTCGTCAAATTTACTGATATGGTCAGTTGATAATACGTCACTGTTTGATAATTCACGAATTGCTGATTCGGACACAGAAAGAATTGGCAAAGACATATTTACAGTTATTTTATATGTGTTACTTTACTGCGAAATATACAAAAGCCTACGATAGATTTTTCGTTCCCGTACTTTATAATCACAAAAATAGCGAAGCACACTATCTACTGGTAAGCAATATAATTACAGCCACGTATAGAATTGTAAACGTACCAGCGATTGTAAATAATTCAATCTAAATACTAAATTCCAACTAATCTAAGAAAAGAGAAATGGAAAAAAATGAGAAGGAAAAGAGCCAAACAAACATCAGAAGGAAAGGTGAATAAGAAAATTAGGAACGAGAAAGAAATTAGAAAAGGTAATTAATAAATTAAATAGAAAAACTTGCATCTATTCTAAATAGTCCAGTTGAGTAATTCAAACACGCACTGAAGCTAACACACACTTCACTTATAGCTGTAGTGCGATATTAAATAAAACTGTGAACTTTGTTTCTGGTGAGCAGTACTTTCTCAACGCTGAACTGTCATGACTGTTCACGCTGAACTGTCATGACTGTTCACGCTGAAATGATCATTCCCGTTGTAAAAGATCCCTGTAATACTTCAGCCGTGTTCGCTTACGGATTGGGAGGCATGTTGCTGGTAACGCAACATTGTTACAGCGGCTATTGTGTGCGTTATCGCCAAAGACGTTTGCGGATGTATGTACGCGCTTCCGATAAACGCGTTTTGGGATGTGGATTCGAAACAAAATTAATATTTTCAATGGTATTGTCATGAATTCTTGGGCTTGTAAGAAAAATGATTGTCAGGCACAAAGATAAATAGCGCATTTAGTACCAACATTTGAAGACTGGTGTAGAACGTTACTAAATAAGGACGCAGAATAATGTAGGGAGTCGATGCTCGACAAAAGCCGGACACGCGAAATTGTCTGCTTGTGCTACTTATCTATTCTGTTCAGCGCGAACTTCTTACACAGATTAAGAACATAAACAATCAGCTTTTTGTAACTTTTCGGACTTATTTCGTTATTCGTAGAACAGGATCTAACGAATGAGAAAAGAATGAAATCTTTAGCACAGCAAACGCCCGAAATCAAAGTCGTCATACCTTTGTTAATGTTTTTCATGTGGAAGGAGTAAACTTTTTCAAATTTGAAAGCATTCCCGTGTGTCTAAGAGGAAGAACTAATAGAAAAAAGATTGTCAAGTGGCTAGCACTTAGGAAAGCATGACGCTTTATTGTTTAAACAATTAGCAATAAACTTTTGCAACTTTTCTGATTTTTCTGGTTGCCGGGAGAGCAGGTCTTAACGAATGCAAAAAGAATCAAATCTCTAGCACATCTGGCAGTATGAGAACAAAAGCGTTCACATCTTTCTTAATGTTTTTCACACGGAAGGAGTAAACTTTTTCGACTTTTGAAAGCATTCCCGTGTATCTAAGAGGAATAACTAATAGAGAAAAGATTGTCAAGTGGCTAGCACTTAGGAAAGCATGACGCTTTATTGTTGAAACAATTAGTAATAAACTTTTGCAACTTTTCGGATTTTTCTGGTTGTCGGGAGAGCAGGTCTTAACGAATGCAAAAAGAATCAAATCTCTAGCACATCTGAAAGTAGGAGAACAAAAGCGTTCACATCTTTGTTAATGTTTTTCACATGGAAGGAGTAAACTTTTTCGACTTTTGAAAACATTCTCGTGTGTCTAAGAGGAAGAACTAATAGAAAAAGAGTGTTAAGTGGCTAGTACTTAGGAACGCAGGACGCTTTATTGTTTAAACAATTAGCAATAAACTTTTGCAACTTTTCGGATTTTTCTGGTTGCCGGGAGAGCAGGTCTTAACGAATACAAAAAGAAACAAATCTCTAGCAGATCTGGAAGTGTGAGAACAAAAGCGTTCATATCTTTGTTAATGTTTTTCACATGGAAGGAGTCAACCTTTTCAACTTTTTCAAGCTTCCTGAGTGGTTTGACAGTGAAATGTAGTAGAGGACCAAATTGCAAGTGGCTAGCACTTGGGGAAGTACGAAATCTGGAAGATCGGTTAATTTCAATTTGCCGTTCCTTCGACGTTTAAACATATTAGTGGTAAACTTTTGCAACTTTTTCGATCGTTTTCGTTAGTTTGAGAGCAGGATCTAACGAATGCAAGAAAAATTAAGTCGCTAGCACGTCGGGAAGTGGTCTAACCGAATAAACGAACATTTGCCTTTTATATATTAAGATTGTATGTAAAAACTTTTTAAAACCAGAGCTTTTAACACATTGTAACAATAACGTAGATTTTTCGGAAAAAGAAAATCAAATATCTGTACATGAAATCGCATTGGGCATTGATTGTGATGAATATCTTAACAAATTAATAATAGAGGGGCACATCGATAAAGTTGAAAATATTCGAGAGAATTGTTTGCAATTTTACGTATGTGCCGCTCAAGAAATTTGAAAAAGATTACCAATCAATGATCCATTTTTATGTAAATTACAAGTTTTTGAACCCGCCACAGTTTTGCACGATATTGACAGAGAAACTTAATTTCATGATGTTTGTTTTATCGCTGAAACTCTTGGCGGATTTGATACATTTTCTTTATAACAAGAATGGTTTGCTTTATATGACGATTTCACAGAAACACAAAAAGATTTTCTTTCATTAAGGGAATTTGACGAAATGTGGAAAAACATCCTACAAGGTAGTCGTCAATATCCCAGTTTGAAATCTCTTGTCAATGCTGTTCGATCGTTACCTAACTCTAATGCTGATTCAGAAAGAGTGTTTTCCTACTTACCAGACTTCAAAACGAAAAAAAGAAATAAACTGTCGTCCGTGAATATCAATGCTGGTTGTGTCCTTAAATCAGCATTAAAGGCGAGAGGGGAAACAGCAATAACTATGACGGTTAATGACGAGCATTTGTCTCGCATGTCATCTCATATATTATATTCAGCATGTCCAAATAAACAAAAATCGAGACACCATGTAGTACATGTTGATGAAATGGCTGGTCCCTCCTCGTCTAATGTTATTCAATAAGTACATAAACAGTAACGTTTAATTTATGTTATGAAGATGCAGACATAAAGAACGTATGTGTGAATGAGCGGTCTGGCATATCTTTTATCAGATTCGACAAAGCTGTCTGGCATATTGTTTATCAGATTCCACAAAGCGGTCTGGCATATCTTTTTTCAGATTCCACAAATGGCATAATGGCCATAGCATGTGGTACAATAGGGCTACAGGCGACGGTCCACGTTAAAAAACCAAACGCGCTAGTCGTGGCACCTCATGGGTGGCGTGGAAGTTCACGTATCTGAAATTATAGAAACTACAACCTTACATACGCATTTGCATTTGTCGGGTGCAGCCTTGCACTGTTCAATAGAATGAAGTCTCGTAGAAGATACATATTACGATTCCATTGAACCCTTTCCTCTATAATTTTGTCTAATACTTACCGTTTGCAGGAAAAAAGCTGACTACCGCAACCCGTGGACCCTGTACATGTGCATTTAAAAGTAATACATATCGTACAATTGGTTGCAAAATAATGATGAATAAATGACATTGGAAAAGTCAGTTAGAGTCCCAGGGAAATAATTTGCAATAGGTACGTAAAATACGCGGTCAGAAAGGTTTGACTTTTCAGATATTTGAATTAGTCGGGAGCGGCACAATGTGAGGTTCGGTTTTCCATTGACAGGGTTTTTGCTATTATTGTCGTGTTTTATCATGCCTTCTTCGACAATACGCACGTTGCGACATTTCGTGGGCAGAATGCGACAATGGACGTACATATGGATTACAGTATGCATGGTGCATTGCCGAAGAAGGAACACCTTCTTTCTCGAAATGGGGATAGCGTTGCTAAACTAAACGTGCGTAGTAAGAAAAAGGTTTCAAATCAATGTGATGGGACTTGATGAGAACTGTTAGAATATATGCACAATTTCGTCACCATCTATTTAGAAAACAAATCATAAAGAACAACTCATACAAACATTCGCACCGTCGTCGCGTCGTGTCAACCAAATTCTTCCTGACGTACGCTGTCGTGTGTTAAAATCGCGTGTTAGTACGATCCCTCAGAACGTTCTAGTGCAAGAACCTCCTGTTACTTGTTTCACGGTTAATGCATAATCCGCAATAATTGACATTTATTATATACTTTCTTATTTATTACTACCATAGAAAGAGTAATGCTACTGAAACCAAAATTTATGAAATATATATTTTGCCCATATCTATTATAAACCAATACGACACTATTCCGTTGACAAAAGATTAAAAACTATCCGTAGTAAGCACTAAAATATTTTTAAATGAATATCGTTTGTTGCTGTGTGATGAATAATTAAAAAAAAAATTATTCTGTGAAAAAAAATTTATCCATGGCTTACCGCGAACCTACGAAAAAATAACTCGGACGCGTCGACGAGCGACGACGAGTCAATCTCAAACTCTCCTGGATTCACTTTTCGCTGGATTGCGCTCTGCTCAACGCGGTGGTGCCCGATTTGCCTTCCGGCTGAAAGAACGCAATGGTACGTGCGATGCTTTATGCGAAATCTGGCACCACTGTCACCGGCCTGTGTGCGGAACGAAGACGGGACGCCGCGACTGCTTGTCGAACAAAGACGCAACGCGCGATGTTGGTTGAAAGGGGACGGAGCATAGTTCTGTCCTTATTATGTGTCGTCACAATACGTGACGTCACGCGACGTTGGTGGAAGGGAGACGCAGCATAGTTCCGTCCTTCTCACCAAGCCGAGCGCGATTCGGTGAGAAACGGCGCGCGCAGCTCTCACGGACAGGGCACGCACACTTCTGTGCCGCCGGCCGGCGATGGTGCAAACGGGCCAAATCTTCTATCACTGGGTGAGCCTCATTGGCGGGTAAACAAACCATATGGTCATGTGTCAGAGCGTGGCATACGCATAATAATTCGCGCACATGTTTACCGCGGTCATCGCGACCGTCGGCCCCGCAGTTGGGCTCGCAGTCCCTAACATACCGCCCGGCTTCAACTACGTTGAACCGAGTCCGCAAAGTCTGTCACTTGGCTGACCATGAAACAAAACAATACCGCATGATAGGAGCTATTAACTAACCTTATATTATTCCTAATGACTAATTATCGCTAGGATTGATTATAACCGGGGGGTTGCCGCTCGCCCCGTGAGCGTCGGGTGCCTCGACGGGTAGCTTACACAATTGCGCTATGGGCTGCTTAAATTCTGAGTGTGCGGTTTTAACCGTCACTCCTCGTACCAATAAGTCCTTCCCCGGAAAGCAAGTCGTGACTCTACCCAACTCCCACTTGGTAGGAGGGAGATTGGCATTCCGAATCAACACCAAATCTCCAACGACTAAATTAGGTTGACGCGTACGCCACTTCACTCGTTGTTGTAACGAGTTGAGCTAGTCAGCAGCCCACAATTTCCAGAATTGTTCCTGTATACGTTGAATCGCTTGCCATCGGGATAAACGGTTTTCGCCTACTTCTAACACGCTCGGGCTAGGAACCGCTTTTAAGTCGGTGCCGACAAGGAAATGGCCCGGAGTCAAGGCTTCCAATCTCCCTATGTCGTCGTGGAGGGGGCATAGAGGCCGCGAATTTAACATGCATTCTACTTTGCAGAGGAGTGTGTAAAACTCCTCAAAGGTGGGCGTGAAGGAACCGATTACTCTTTTGAGGTGGTATTTGACACTCTTAACACCCGCCTCCCACAGTCCGTCGAATTGCGGAGCGGCAGGGGGGATGAAGCGCCATTCTACAGCATCGGTGACAAAATAATTTTGTAAGTCGACGTTGTGAAGCAACGCTCGCATTCTACGGGCTAATTCCCGGTCGGCACCGGCAAAATTCGTTCCATTGTCGCTGTACATTACCGAGGGCAATCCACGTCTGGAGGAAAATCGGTGAAACGCCGCAAGAAAGCCAGGGGTCGTGTAATCGTCTGCCACTTCCAAGTGGATGGCACGCGTAGCGAGACATACAAACAAAACAATATATCCTTTGTGGGAGACTATTGGGAAAGGCCTAGATTTTACAATCCGAGGAGGTGGGAGATCTCCCATTTTTTGCGTGGATAGTACCGCACGCTGTCGAACGCAAGTGACAGATCTGATGTAAACTCGTGCGGGTGGGCCCGAAGGCCGGCGGACACCTCGACACTTTCGGTCTATATTCCGCAACGCACCCTTCAACGATCGAGACCACGCTCGATCAACGGGCAGTTAAAAACTGCTACCAGTCTATCGGGTTGCTAGCCCCAGCATCTTACTGGTGGAAGCGAGGCCTTTCTAAACCTCTCCCATAGTTCTGCCAACCATGGTAAGGCGAGCTGATTAAGTGCAGCTGCCACACCGGGTTTTCACACCCTAGCCAGTTATGGCTTCACCAACTGCCACGACGATTTCACCCCGGAACCTTAGATATGATCAGCAATTATACCCGGGGGCCGTCCCAATTGTTGAGGACCGGTGGCAGCTAAGGGCAATGGTGGTGGGACGGATTCCCACACACCACCCTACCACTGCCACCGGTGGGCCCTCAACCCCGTCTACCGATTATCCTCCGGTGGAGTGGACCCACAGCCTAGCAGCCGATTAAGGGTCCAGTACAAGCGTATGTAGGGTCCGTGGGTACGCCAAGCCCCAAAGGTCCCCACCACCAAGGGCGGGACCCCCCTGCGGGGCGCAAGTGACACAGTTACGTATACAATGCTTTACGGCAGAGCGAGCTCCCACTACCCAGTAACGTTCGCGTAATATTCGTAACGTTAATTGTACGTCGCCGTGTAACGAAGAAATATGTACATGTTTTATAATAAGATTCGCGATATGACCTCGTGGTAACAATATCGGGTCAATTGCCTCGATGGGTAACTCGGAACGTTGTAACCGCCCGCTTACTCGAATGGGCCCTTCGGAATCCGTAAGGGGGTTAAGGGACGCGTATACCGTCAAAAGTGCGGAGCGGCGGTCCATGCCTCCGGTACAACGCACGCCAGACAAGAGGTCATTTTGAGCCTGTTTACACCAGAATATAGGTGTTGATTCTAACTCCCGTACCGTAAGATAAGGAGCGACAATGCCCTCTTTACGCTTCAGCTTGTTAATGAATCGAAAGACGTAAGTGGTCACGCGGTGCAGCCTTGTCCAAGACGAAAATCTCGACGCGATTTCTTGGGCGCTCGTTTCCGGTACAGTGTTCGCCAGATGGGCCTCTATTTGGTTGCGCTCCTCTAACTTGGTGTCGCCCACTGGTTCGGGTCCCGTTGTATGCCACCCTGTAGGAGCTTTGCTCAACTACGAAGGCCCATGCCACCACAACTCATTCTTTAGAAGAGTTTCCGCGTTCATGCCCCGTGAGGCACAATCAGCCGGGGTTTCCGCCGTACCGACGTGTCTCCAGAACTCAACGGGACCAGAACTTTGAATTCGAGCTACTCGATGTGCGACAAAAGTCTTCCAACGCGTAGGAGGAGACCGCAACCAAGACAGAACGGTGGTGGAGTCAGACCAATAGTAGATTGGGATTGAGTGTAGGTTCATCGAGACCTTTACAAACTCCATGGCTCGAACGAGTAGCACCGCCGCGCACAGCTCTAACCGTGGGATACTAAGCAACTTCAAGGGCGCTACCTTGGTCTTTGAACACAATAGGGTGACACAAATCCTACCCGAGTCCTGCACCGAGCGTAAGTACACGACGGCGGCGTACGCCGCGTTTGATGCGTCCGGGAAACCATGCACCTCTAACGTTCGGACGGTCGATGACTGACCAGTCCACCGAGGAAGAATGAGGCGATTTAACAGCGTTAAGGGGTTACACCACCTTGAGATTTAAAGAAAACGATTTTATTTGCCTTATTTCATTACTTGTACTTTCATGAAGAATTAGCGATGTCAAACATGTTAATATTCCAAAAATTACCAGAGTAATAGCAACTTGAAGTGAGCACCGCAGAGAGTCGTAGAGAGCGTCTGTCCGCTCAGATAGGCATATCCGTTTGTAACCGTTATTGAAGGTCTGTTATAATGAAGCCAAATTATTTCGAAATGGATCTTTACGCGTCTATAGAAGGACTAGGAATGTATGGAACAGGAATCGTAGATTAAAGATAACATACAAAAATTCTGGATCTTAACATGCTGAAGCGGTACTTTTTCTTCTTTTGCGTTTTACTCGAAACGAGTTTTCTCAAACTGGTGGACACGATATCTCGAAAACTACTGAACCAATTTTATTCAAATTTACACTATATCTTCTCTACGCTAATATCTATCAAGTAGCATAGCCGTTTTTTGATCGGATGCCTCATAAATTTGTTATTAATGTTTTAGTGTCCAATTTTTAGCGAAAAAATCAATATTTTGATACAAACGGCGGTCAATTCCACAAAAATGTTTGAAAAATGTTTTCCCTATGCTACTTCATAGCTATTACGTTTATTTCCATGAAAACTGCTGACTTTTTGTTTTCGGGAGAATTTTGACCATGCTACAATGTCCACCGTCGGCGAGGATCACAGCGAAGGCGTTTTGCCGATCACCTTATATCTCCGCCATTTGTAAATATTTTTTAGTCATTTTTATATGATATATTCATTGATGTATATTGTAAATAGCGATAATAAAATCAAATTTGTATAGTTAATAGTTGCGTCAAAAAAATTGTCTCATTTTATGCCACTTTTTCCAAGTGCCAAGGTGGTGTAACCTCTTAACTGGCTTTGAAAATCAAACATGACTTTACCCAAATCCTCCGGCGGGGGATCGTCCCAGTCTAGCTTTCTCAACCAACATTTTTGCATTAAAATTTTTCCCGAAATGATAAATGGTGATACCCACCCGAGCGGGTCAAAAACCTTGGACAGTAAAGAAAGGAATGTACGCTTAGTAAGGACTTCCGTAGGTGCGTGAATGTAAAAGGAAAACGCATGCAGCATGGGATCCCACACTATGCCTAATACCCGTATCGTCGCGTCCTCTCCGATTGACTTTGTAGGGTCGACATTAAGATCCCCCGCGGGAGTCTCAGCAAGTAAGGCAGGGTGATCGCTCGCCCATTTGTAGGGTAGGAACCCGCCCGCCATGAGCAACTGCGTTAGTTGGTGACGTATGCGTTTAAGTCTATGTAAATCATCGTCTCCAAACATTACGTCATCGACGTAGATAGAGTTATCCAGAATGGGTGCAGCGAGAGGATACTTCGTACCCTCATCCCGCACAAGTTGTTTGATTACGCGATTAGCCAAAAATGGTGCCGAAGCGGTACCGTACGTCACGGTCGATAAACGAAAAACCTTAACTTCCTCTTCCGGACTCTCCCTCCATAGAACGCGCGGAAACTCCGCGTCAGCTGGATGTACCAGGATCTGACGGAACATCTTTTCGAGGTCGGTCGTGTAAACGTATCTAAACGACCGCCATCGAAGTATTAACGAGAATAAATCACCCTGTAATTTTGGACCAACACATAAAAAGTCATTGAGAGATTTTCCATTAGAAGAGGGTTTTGAAGCGTTGAAGACGACTCTTAATTTCGTGGTTGTACTGGTCGCCTTCATCACTGGATGATGTGGAAGGTACGACTCCAACCCAACGCCCTGTTTGTTGCTAGTAACGCACTCCATGTGACCCAATTGCTCATATTCCGCCATGAAACGTTTATACTCCTCATAGACGTTAGGCGCCTTGATAAGTCGGGATTCAATCGAGAACAAAATACGGCGCGCGGAGGACATGCTATCTCCCATGGCCAGAGGAACTTGGGATTTAAATGGCAACCGTACCATATATCGACCGGTGGGTAGCCGGGTGTGCGTATCTACAAAATGAGTTTCACATCGCCGCTCTTCGGTAGTGAGGGCACAGCGAGCGGGTACTTCTTCTACATCCCAGAAGCGTTGCAACGACTCTTGCAACGCCTCGGTTTGTTCCTTTATCGAGATATGACTTGAAGTTACCTCTATGTTTCGTCCGGGACTCCCGTTTACCGGTCCGGAAAGGACCCAACCGAAAATTGTGCGCTGCGCTGTCGGGGTATTAGCGGTACCCGCAATGAAACCACTACACAAGATCTGTGAATAATAATCCGTCCCAATGATGAGATCGATTGGTACGGATGAAAACGGATCCTCGTCCGCCAGCGTCACACCAGACAGATACGTTAAGTCAGTTAAGCACGAGGCTGAGGGAAACGGGGGGAGATACGAAAGCTTGGGCAACACCAGCGCAGCGACATGAACGGATGGCCCCGCCCCCTCGCAGGACTCGACAGTAAACATTGCGATTTGGTGCGCGGCACGGGCGAGCGCGGACCCTATTCCAGAAACGACCACAGACACCGCCCTTGGGGAAGGTTTTAAAATCGGCATCAAGGAGCGCGATACAACGGAGGCTTGCGAGCCCTGATCCAACAACGCGCGTACACGAACTGCCCGTCCTGATTCCCCCTTAAGGACGACGGTGGCGGTAGGTAGGATCGTTCGACAACCGCCGGAAAACGAAACATTTCCTGACACGGAATTTGCGAGGGTTGCTATCGGTTGAGACGCGTTAACAGGTGCCATTGTAGAAGACGAGCTCATAGAAACGTTACCAATATTGCCCCGCCCCGTTGGTCTCGGTGGACTCGGACCCGAAACAACACTAGTAGGCGGCTGTGAGTTACCCGTGTGATGAAGTAATGTATGGTGCCTCCTGTTACATTTCCTGCACGAAAACTTACTAAAACAAGACTCAGGCCGATGACCAGACGAGAAACAATTAAAACAAAGCGACAATGTCGTGACTAATTCAGTGCGTTGCACCACCGAGTAACTTAAAAACAATGGACACTGGAATAAAGGGTGGCTGTCCTTACAGCACCCGCACCTGAGAGGCGAAGCTGTTCGTGGCGCGCCCTTATTGGTATTTAACGGTTGCTCGGCGTCTGTCTTGGTAGCGGTATGCGTTCGCACAATCATCTGTTTTGGCTTATCAGCCTTGTTCCCGCTCGCGGCCCGGCGCTTCAGCGACGCTGCATCCGCGTCGACAAGGAACTATAGAAATTCCTCAAGTTTTCCGTAACTTGGGAGTTCATTGAAATCACCAAGGGTCAGCTCCCATTCTCGATGCGTCTCCTTATCCAACTTGGATGAAACAATAAAAACAAACAAATCTTCGTTATGATCCAGAGGTATGCCTAGGTTTATGAGCGCAGCTCTAACCTCGCTGGCAGTATAAAGTAAAGTACTCAGGTCCGCACCGGATCCGGAACTGACACTTGGGATAGCCATGAGGCTTTCGAAATGCGCGTATACTATTCGACGCTTACGCTCGTAGCGCTTAGTTAACGTATCCCACGCGGACTTATAATTAACGCCAGCTACTGGCGTATTCGCTAGCACCCGGCAAACGCCGCCAGCTAGGCAGTTCCTGAGATGGTGGAGCTTTTGTGTATCGGTCAGGTCTTTTCGTGACTCAACCAAGGACTGAAACATGTCTTTAAAGGAGGTCCATTGTAGGATTTCTCCCCCAAAGCGCGGGATATTAATGCGAGGCAAGTCCTCGACTCGCGTCGTCTTGGAGTCACCGTTAGGGTTACTCTGGTGTACGTTTAAGCCTGCAGTATCTCTTTTCTCCAACATCTCAAGAGCTTCCATTAAACTGCCCTTTACTTCGTCCCTCACGTCGAGGAGGGCATAAAACGCTCGTTGTTGGTAGTAGACGCTGTTGGCCTTGTATTTCTCGTCAGCAGCGCCCTCGATTTGGAACTGCACCTCCAGGCAGTCCGCCCAGAGCTTCTCCACGTCGTCCAACCGACTGCGGATGTTGACTGCAGTTCGCCTGGATATACTTTGTTTCCCATAATTGGTCCAGATTCGCTATATGGACTCTCCATTCCGTTGCTGCCGTTCGACGAGCTGTTCTAAGTTCGCCATCGTATTTGATACGTCGTAACAGGCTCACTAAAACAGTCTGCTTTACTTAATTTGTCGGTGAGCGAAAGAGGATACATTTACTTCCCAGATACATCCCAATGAAACCAAAAAACTAGAGTAGAATATTCTTAATAAAGAGCATCTTCACAGATATGCGTTGGTCAGTGTTTCGCCTAGTCTGACACATTGACTATCGCTCCTGCCAGCTGACGAAATCGGAGTGCGCTCCCGCACTAGTTCGCAGTGTCGCACAGACCAAAGAAAGTACAGAGATGGTGGGGGTAATTTCTGCCCAATGCGGCCGTCGCCGTAAATGGAGTGGTGGGGTTGAGATAGAGCGCAATGGTGACTTCCGGCCACGTTATCCACATCGCAGCGCTTTGCTGTCCATCTTCCTCAAATCAAACTTTTCCTTCGGTCTCACCGAAGATATTATTATACGAGGCTCAGCAAGCTAATATTACAGCACCTGTTTTTAATTGTCCATCACAGGTCGGGGCGATGTGGATTCCCCAAATGTTCGGCAAGACTTCCACTCGTGGCCCGTCGCACGTGGAGCCTCTTAACGCACCACAGATTGTTCGCGGGCTTACACTTGCGCCTCTCATCCGGCTCGAAGGACCATATGTTTAGTGTCTTGCTCTCCTTTTGAGAGTCACCAGGCTGCGGGTATGGGATGAGGAACCACCCCAGAGAGGCGTAGCACTTTACACGCTTTTCTGTTGCACTCGGTACTCGCGTCCGATTTTTTATTTGAGAGTACAAGTAACTTCGGCGCGGCCACAATCAATAATTCGGCGAAACTGATCAACAGTTGCCGTCGCTCGCACGGTGCCACACTTGGCAAAAGGGAACAAAATCGTACACAGGCAGAGGGATTCGCGTTCGGCTGCACACGTGGCGGAGCGTGGAACAAGAACACGGAAGTCATCCCGGGCGCACCGGTACATACCTCCCAACAACGGCCCTAGTGCCTAGTATTAATTATGATACCGCCAATTATTGGTAGAAACAAATTGTCCAACCTTGGACGGCGTATTGGCGGTTTCCTCAAATGAGGAATCGGAGCGCGCGTGAAGGTGAACCTCATTGGCGGGTAAACAAACCATATGGTCATGTGTCAGAGCGTGGCATACGCATAATAATTCGCGCTCATGTTTACCGCGGTCATCGCGACCATCGGCCCCGCAGTTGGGCTCGCAGTCCCTAACAGACACAACCGTCTTGAAATTCATCTTCTAACGGTATCTGTCTTGTTTCGTGTAGGAGTTCTAATTGTTCAGCTGATATTTCACCAAAACGTAAAATTTTTAATAGGTTAACAAATTCTACATTGGTTTGTTGTCTCATATTTTTAGTTAAGGGGGGAGCCTCATGTAGCTGGTTGAAAAAATCGATTTTTTTTTTTTTGTCTCAATCGTTTGTTTGACATCACGAAATTATGCTCCCAAAGCCGCAATAGAAAATTCATAAAAATGAAGTAGCTGTAGCCGGTTTTATCTCGAAGCGCGCGGGACCGCTATACCGAAGCAGGTGTAGCGGTCCCGCGCGTTCGTATGCCCATACGTGTCTCTATGTTATCAATTCCTTCATGACAATAAGCCCTGTGCAAGTACATGTTAGTGAATGCAAACTGTTGGAAAGTGTGAGTATCTTTGAAATATAGGTTTAGTATTGAAAAGAAACACATGTCATACAATGTTGCATGAGTATGAATGTTATCTCCTAGATAAGGTTTGGCTATCCTTCTGTTTCCTTCGCGCTTTTCCTAATAAAGAAATATAGATTAGGATTTACAAATGGTTCACGAAGGTGTAAAAGGACGACGAGAATTTCAGTAAGTTCATTCTTCAGTCGAACTTTACGTACTTCACAGCGAACCTTTAGTGAGAGAGTTTTGTAAGAGATCAGCGTACATACGGAATAGGGATTATTTAACGTTTTAAGTTTTGTGTGCGTATATTTATATTGTGTGCTGTTTTGTTTATTACAAATATAGTTGTTTTAGTTTGCTTTTTAATTTTTCTTATATTAAATATAAATATTTTAGTTTGCTTTTTAATTTTTCTTATTTTAAATATAATTATTAGTTTACTTTCTAGTTTTTCTTGTTTCAAATATTATTATTGTAGTATTTCTTCGTATTTCGATTGTAACCTATTCCATATCTACGCCTATCATCAAACAAATAGTACAGTCTCATAAAAATGAGTTCCGCGAAAGGAAGTAGAAACGACGTGTATCGCCCAAATAGGCCGCGTCGAAGAAAGTTCGGTGGAAATCAATTTTCCGAAACCAATCGCGAGGAAGGAATGAGTGCATCCGCAAAGAAATTGAAATCAGCAAGTAGCAGCGGGGTTATCGTGACTGCAGCTCATTGCTACAGAATTGTGGAATTTATTAGTGTTTTTAGTGCTATTGCTGACATGGTTCTTTGCAAAGTGTGTAAGCAAAAAGTGTCTTTTGACGAAAAAAGTAATCGTGGCCTTGGTTTTAAAATAACAATCAAGTGTAAGTGCGGCACATCAGATATAAATTCCGGTCCTTTTATTCATAATAGCTACGAAATCAACCGAAGAATAGTCTTCGTTATGAGGCTGTTAGGTGTTGCAAGAGAAGGCATCAACATTTTTTGTGGTTTAATGGATATCGGACAAGGATTGAGCAAAACTTCGTATGATGCTGCTGTAAAACATATTCACGAGGCGTCAAAAATGACTTTTGACTTTATCTGCAAAAAGGCTGTCCAAGAAGAAAAAGACGAAAACAAGAAAAATGAAACAACCGCAGATTATTTTAAAGTTTCCGGGGATGGTTCTTGGAAAAAGCGCGGCTTTTCTTCACTGTTAGGGGTAACTACCCTAATTGGATATTACACAGGCAAAGTTATCGATCTTATCGTTAAAGGGAGTTATTGCCAATCGTGTACCTATTGGAAGCATAGGAAAGATGGTGAGGATTATCAAGTATGGATGGAAGACCATGCCAACGAATGTCTCATAAACCACCAGGGCTCGGCAGGAAAAATGGAAGTTGACTCCATGGTGGAAATGTTTGCAAGATCGCAGGAAAAGTATGACGTCAAGTACAGCAACTATATAGGCGACGGAGATACCAAAACTTTCAAAGCACTTTTAGATGTACAGCCGTATGGCACTGACTTTCACATTGTTAAAAGTGAATGTGTTGGTCACGTTGAAAAAAGAATGGGAAGTCGCCTAAGGAAAGTAAAAAAATCCGCTAAGCTGGGTGGTAAAGGAAAATTAACCGAAACCCTAATTACAAAAATGACGAAATATTATGGTCTGGCCATAAGACGAAATTCCACGTCTGTGAAGGAGATGCAGAATGCTGTGATGGCTACTTTCTACCACATGAGTTCGACAAATGAAAAGCCGCAACATCAGAATTGTCCTACAGGGTCCAACTCATGGTGTAAATGGCGCGTTGCAGAGGCTAAAGCCAACGTAGAACACTACAACCACCCACCAGCACTTCATCTGGAAGTACAAAAGCATATTTTTTCAATCTACAATGATTTGTCAAATCCAGATTTATTGGAAAGATGCTTAGGAGGCCATACACAAAATCCAAACGAGAGTTTCAATTCCACAGTTTGGCGATTGGCTCCTAAACACTTAAATTGCGGTCTAAAAATTGTTGAAATCGCTGCATTTTTGGCTGCTGGCATTTTCAACGAAGGATATAGTTTTCTGCTTCAAGTCATGGAAGCACAGAACTTAACAATTGGACGGCAGTGCAAAATATTTGCCGACGTTTATGATTCCGAGCGGCTTAAGCGGCAGGAGCGGCGGAGCCTCAGCAGTACCATGGAGGCAAGAACAGCCCACAGAAAAGAAAATCAAGCTTTATTGGAACAGTTTGAGGAAGAAGAAGGTCTAATGTATGGGCCTGGCATTGCAGATTAGAAAAAAACAGCTGTGAGTTCCCCAAAAGTATTATTTCTCTGCGCCGAAAACTTTAAATGCGTTTTTCTCGAAACCACATTTTACAAATCGGTGTGCAAGATAGAGACAAAACTACTCAACCGATTGAGCTGGCCTTTTGCACACATGGCATTGAATATTTTATGGATTGGATGAACCTTTCTTTGTGTTGATATTATTTGAATAAATAATTGTTTGTTTCAATTAAGGCAGCAATTTTCTTCAAAAAACTGAACTGTTTGAATCAAACTGCTACCAATTTCAGCATTTTGTCGATAATGACTTAAAAATAGGTTCATTCACTCACGGCGTCTTTAAAGAAAAGAAAACTATCTGAATTTTTATTTTCAGATGACTACAGCAGGCCCTACATTGCACACCGCCAAACACTATTATCGAAGACGGACTGGGAATCAGCCCATATAACTCCGTTATAAACAATCTATTTTCGTTCCACCAAATTTTTTTGTATACTAGAAGAGTGTAAATAAACAGCCTCATAATTTGAAAAAGATCGGTTCAACAGTTTTTTTTTAAATAAATCTCGAATATTGCCCCATTTTAAGCTCGCTACATGAGGCTCCCCCCTTAAATCGCAAAATGTAAATTGGCGCCACAGGTTAACTTCTGCCGCACAGCAGGCTGGTTGATCAAAGCACCAGTGTTCCTTCACGGGGGGAAGCTCCATTATGTCACCGAAAAGCAGAACGTTAATCGAGCCAAATAATTTTCCACTGGTGTTTTTAAATTCTTCGAGATGAAGATGAATGTTCCTTAAATTTTCGTAGGATAACATTGAGACTTCGTCGATGATCAGCCAGCGAATGTACCGCCGTCTTCTTCTTTCTTGCTCCAGCCTTTGTCCGGACATACGTTCGCAAGTCATTGCTGTTACAGCTTTTTGAATGCGCAGTGAAAAGAGTGAATGTAGAGCAGCGACACCGCTCACAGCAGCAACTGCTGTAAAGTTTGGCTGCAGCAGAGCATCTACAGTGGGAGCATCGTTTAATGTGCTCAACAAGAAGTTTCAAAACAAATGATTTCCCACTGCCTGCACCCCCTGTGATAAAAAGCAGTAATTTGTCCTCATTGTTGGCCATATCATTTTCTATAGCTCTCGTAATTTTTGGAACTAACTCTTTCTGTTGCACGTTCAATCCTTGGATATGATTTAAAAAGAGATTATCCGGCATTAATTCTCCTTCTGGCACCTCTTCTACATAATCGTATGGATCATGAAGTATCTCTTCATCAGCACAAGAAACTAATGTGGTTCGGGTTGCAACACATTCACCACCAGCATTGAGTGCAATAGCTTGTGCAAGTGCCTGTTGAATGACTTGTTCTGCATGAGCAAATTGTTCCGTTGTTACTCGGTTCATTAATGGTCTCAAGTCCTGCTTTCTTCTTAAAAAGCATTCTTCGGCCGATTCATAGGCTTCTAATAATTCCTTCTCGTCTCAAAATGGAATGTGGCACACAATTAGGTTGTAAAAGTATCCCTCTCTATCTGTATTATTTGTGTAATAGCGGGTGCGTAATACCGCCGCTGTAATTCTTATGCGCATACGGGTATTGTTCTTAAGTCTTACGTACTTTGCGGGTTCGTTATAGGTCTCTCTTAACTCTGCATCTGCGCCGCCAGGCCGTGCTTGATACAATTTTGTATCGAACAGCAAGACTTAAATCTTGAAGATTGTCTAGTCTAAGTACATATCTGTTAAAAATATTATATATGGAAGTCTGCTTCAAGACGGGGCATTCTGAATCTTTGATCTGGCGTACAGCTATTCACAAACACGGCTTTGCGAGAACTCATTTTAAGTGGTACGTTGCATAAGCGATATGCACATTCCGGTGCACTTACTAATCTCTGTGAGAGTAGTGCCACAAATACGGAAAACAGTTGTTTCCATAGTGTACCACCACGTCTTTTAGCATTTGACACAGCCTCGCGAATGACATCACCCGTCTCGAGTGGCTCGCATTTGCTGGCATATTTCGCTATGTAAAAGGCAACAGCTGTCACATTTCCAAACGGTTGAACATCAATCTGTCCTTGCCAAAGACTTAGTAGAACGGGATTATAATTATTCACCATAGAAACAACAACTGCTTACATTCCGACCTTTGTAGCATGTACCAGTACGCTTGTGTATTTGCACCTTGTAACCGTACAAACTTTGAAGCCCGCGCCGGCCCAAGGAGATCGCACCGGCGCGCGGCCGGCGGAGACTAGGGAAGCCAGGAGAGCGAGCCCTACGCACACAAACACCGCGTGGCCGGTAAGGTGAGGAACCGCGACATTCACTTACCGGCCGAATCATGCCCGAGCACGTGAAGGGAAGAACATAACGGTACTTCCCATCACGAATCACATACCTCCCCTCACGCGGCTCGGGTATATAAGGCGCCGTTCCGCGGCAATTAGGATCGAATTCTCGATCACCTCTGACGCGCTGCAAAAGCCCAGAGACCGCGACTAGAAAAGAAGATCACCGCGTGACATATTGTCTATCCCGGAAGACTCCGCAAAAGACGGGCCCGGCTATAAGTTCAATTCACGCCGTGCCGCATCGGTATCGCCATAGACGACGATAATTTCTTATTTCTTCGCGACCATTGAAAGTAATCGAGTAACGCCAGTAGATTCACGACATTTAGTAAAACCTAGCATCCAAGAACCTACCGCAAGATCCGACGGACGAGGTGGCTTACCCCGCTCACGCACCGGCTACAGCCACGCTCGCTTTCGTCATCTCATTTCACTTACCAAATTACCCGACGGATAAGGTGGCCTATCCCGCTCACGCACCGGTCAAGGCCACGCTTATTTCGTCTGCCAACACACACACAACTCCGCAATACCCGGTGGCTGCAATCGACCTCACCCGCTCTCGGCACCGGCCAAGGCGATGTGCAGTTCGCCAACCCAATAGTAGAAACACCAAAAACCTGTGGTCGGGGAAATCTAATCCGCTCTTGGCACCGGCAAAGATTTCGCCCGATTCACGCTCTCCTACCACGAAAAGACACGACAGACGAAGACGCTCTCCGTCACCGGCAACAGTAGCCCGGAACGCGCCGCGCCGATAACCGCGCCGCGTACCTACGATAACACCGGCGAGCGAACACACAAGAATCTGTATACTTACGCTGTACACCAGACATACAAGAATATACCAGCATACATTACAGCATAACAAAGACCGCTCATCACATTACGCTTCCCTACCGCCCACTCCTGCACTCGTATTCAATTTCTACTGCAAGGAGCGGACTTGGCCTTCGCTGCCAGAAGGGGATCCCGGCATAGGACCGCCGCCGCAGCGAAAAAGGCCGGAGACCCGCCAGACCAAGTCACCGCTGGCGGGCCGTGCTCACAGGAGCACTCCACTCGAATTTTGTACGGTGGCAACCTTTTCCACTAATTTTTGTAAGGAAATGCTACTCGGTCTTAAGGAACAAGAGACAACTTCCTGAATGACTCTGAGGCATTGTGGCCGGAAGTGGCGCCCGAGCACCATTGTTGCCCGCGGAAGTGGGGATACGCGCAAGTATGCGTGCCCTGTCTTTGAGAGCTGTGTGGAGAGAAGGACGGAACTATGCTGCGTCTCCCTTCCACCAACGTCGTGTGACGCCAGGTATCGTGACGACACATAAGAAGGACAGAACTATGCTCTGTCCCCTTTCAACCAACATCGCGCGTTGCGTCTTTGTTCGACTTTGTTCTTTCAGCTGGAAGGCAAATCGGGCACCACCGCCTTGAGCAGAGCGCGATCGAGAGAAAAATGGATCCAGGAGAGTTTGGACTGACTCGTCGTACTCGTCGTCGCTCGGCGTCGCTCGTCAACGCTTTCGTGTTCGATATCGATATGGATAATATTGGTCAATCTGTAATTGAAGGGTATTTGATGAATTAATGAAGTTGTAACCGCTTGGTGCTGTCGTCTGTAGTTGTAGGGACGTATCCACGCCTGTAGTGGGCTGCGTCGCTGATGCACCGGCCAGGGGTTACAGACCGGCCGGTGCAGGTTCGTGCACGGGGCGGTGAGTGAGTGGAGGGTATCGTAGTAAAATAATGTTGCAGACACCTTTTTATATTGCTGCTAAAATCATAATATATTCTATACGTTTTGGTTGTACAGTAGTGAGCGTCGCGCTGTTGACGTCGTGTTGGTCGGTGTGAGGCCGTGTGCGTGAGGGCCGTTACGTTTGCCCGGCGCCGCGAATATTCTCGGTCGCTAGGATTAGCCGAATACTGTTTGATTTGACGACGGTCGAGCTAAGCCGGGTCTCGGTGCGCGAAGCGTGGCGGCTTCGCGAGGCGTGTTGCACGATGCGTTATTCGCAGTAGGTGCAACGGAAGGCCCAAAACCTTCTGGCGGGAACCCAGGACGGGTATGAGCCGCAAGTTGGTCAGCGCCTCGCTGTTCCTTCTGTATGCTAGTGCGCGAGAGCGGCACAATGGAAGCGGTGGCAGACCCGTGTGTACGGATGTCCAGGCGACTTCGTTCGCTCGTCTGTCGCTACTCGTTCGTCCTATGCTAAACGTGGCAAACCACTGCTCGTGGCGGGTCTTTCGCTAAAAGGCGATTGAGCCGGGCACCTATCGCAGGTCGCCTCGAACTTCCCTGACTGGTATTCTAGAGGAATGGCACGAAATGTGGCAGGCACAGTTGATCTGTGGGCTGGGCACTATTCGGCTACCTCTGACAGATACGGTTTCTCTGGCAGCTGGCTGATAGGGGTGTCGGTTGCTCGTGGCTGGTTCGACCAGACCGACGAATAAGATGCTTGTTGCTAGGAGCGGCGGCCTTTTATATGCCGCCGCGCATCCTGCCGGCCGCGAGAAACTTACTCTAACGCGGGAGGTGGCCCTTCTCCTCCGGCGGTCTCTCCTGTCGATAGGAAAGGAGCCCGGCGGTGTTTGTATATGTACAGCGCGAGTACTGCGTACGGTTACAATGTTAGAATTTATTTAAATTGTTTTTCAGTCGAAAAAAATATTAGTTTATTAATGCATAGTTATAACAAAAATCACGGAAGAAAGAGTATAGCAGGATAAAATGGTCAAAAGTGCCCTTGAACCGATTTTACTTAAAAAAGCACCGATCTATAGTTCACAAAAAAAACCATTGTAAACCAAGTTTGAACCCTCTATCTCAATCGGGAGGGTAGTTACGGGGCAAATTTAAAATATCGGTTTTTCCACATTTTTCCTGTTTAGAGGGATGCAAAAATTCTGAAAAAATCTAGAACATTGCAGACATGGATGTTTATTGTGCCGATTTTTTCAGATTTTTTCATTGTAAATCCCAAGTGTGAACACTCAAAAACACTAAAAAATGACGAAAAATGCAGATTTCGAGTTGAAGTTTTCGAGCGACTAGATGTTTCTTTTCACAGTAATCAGATGCGGGCATGACTTTTATCCTCCAATTGTGTTCATACTTTTACCTCTGAGGTGTCATGTGCAAAAAAATTAAAAACCGACATTTTCAAGGTATTTCATACGAAATCCTGGTGAATACTATAAATTCTTGGTTTCCCTTTATACAGTGAGTGAATTATGTGATTTTTAATACTTCTGCGTTTGGTAGAGTGATCTATGAATAAAGGGAATTAAGTTATTTCAATTAACTGAAAGTCATAGGTCCGTATCTGTACAAATATTAAAGAATCTTTCAACATCACCGCTGGCGTAGTAGTAAGTTATCCGATTGCGGACTGCTGGAGATTTTTTTTCGTAGGTTCGCGCCCAGCAATGGTTCAATTTTGTTTCATAGGATAATATTTATTTTTAATTATTCATCACACGACAATAAACAATATTCATTTAAAATTATTTTAATACTTACTACGAATAGTTTTTAATATTATATCAGCGGAATAGATGTGTCGTATTGGTTTATGATAGATATGGACAAAATATATATTTCATGTTATGGCACAGATGGCATATGTACTCGAATAGGTACAGAATTATTTAACTAGTCCCGATTGAGATAGACGGTTGAAACTTGGTCTACAATGGTTTTTTTTTGTTAACTATCGATCGATGCTTTGCGAAGTAAAATCGTTTCAAAGGCACTTTTGACCATTTTATCCTGCTATACCCTTTGTTCCGTGATTTTTGTTATAACTATGCATAAATAAACTAAGATTTTTTTCGACTGAAATACAATTTAAATAAATACTAACATCATTAATTCATCAAATACCCTTCAATTACAGATTGACCAATATTATCGATATCGATATCGAACACGAAAGCGTCGACGAGCGACGCCGAGCGACGACGAGTACGACGAGTCAATCCAAACTCTCCTGAATCCACTTTTCTCTCGATCGCGCTCTGCTCAAGGCAGTGGTGCCCGATTTGCCTTCCAGCTGAAAGAACAAAGTCGAACAAAGACGCAACGCGCGATGTTAATTGAAAGGGAACGAAGCATAGTTCTGTCCTTCTTATGTGTCGTCACGATACCTGACGTCACACGACGTTGGTGGAAGGGAGACGCAGCATAGTTTCGTTCTTCTCTCCACGCAGCTCTCACAGACAGGGCACGCATACTTGCGGGTATCCCCACTATCGCGGGCACCAATGGTGCTCCGGCGCCACTTCTGGCCACACTGCTCTAAGGCCCGCGTGTGTGGAAAAATCTGGTACATTAGAGCACGATAACAATATACGTAAGTGCGGACTTCCCCTATTCTGAAACTCAATTCTGTACCAAATATCTGCAACCGGTCCACCCAAACAGTCCCCATTGTTCTTTATGAAACGCATCAGCGTATTCACGCGAAGGGTAAAATGCCTGGCAACATCTATTGGAAAACGTTGCACCAAATCCAACCGGTCATGGAATGAAAGATTCAATTCACCAGTGTTTTGACCATCAGCAATGCACAATGCTTTCAGCATATCTGGCCAGTTCAGATCATTGCAAGAGAAAGTTAGAAACCATGTTGTAGGTCCTAAACTTCTCACCATTGCGATCAATTGCGCGAGCACTGCCTTCAATACGATGCAGATCCTCTTATATTCCGCATGGTAATGTGCATGTTATCAACCAGCCCTTGAGGAGTGCGGCCATTGACTTGGATTCTACAAGACACAGACACACTTGCCTTAGAAATATTCATCTTCCGATAACGCAAAGAATAAATAATTATTTCTCTGGAATCTAATTTCTTTGCTCATTTTCCGTGCTTGAAAGTAATTTATAGCAGTAATTGGCACTTGTCGTTCTTCTCCCAATCCGTTTCTTCCATCAGGATAAAGAAAGTACCAGGCCAATTCCTCCATCCGACGTTCCCGTTCAATGTTGAATGGTGGTGCCATCTTTCGCCTTATTTCCGCAATTCGGACTTCGCCCTCTGCATTGTCAATACCTACGACATTTTGTAATTCCGGTACTTCCTCTTCAACGCCGCGCAGCATACTGGTGGTGTAAACAAATTTTGCTTCCACATTCTCAGATCGTAACTGGTTAGCATTAGTATCTACATGAAAATTTTGAAAATCTGTCATTACTGGCATGTCTTTCTGATCTTCTGTCCTACCTTGTTTTTCTTCTCTTGTAATAGTAATTGGTGTCAGGGAATATATGATTAATATGTGCGTGTCGTTTCCAGGACTATCTTTGTAGTACAAATTACGATGCAAAATGGAATACAATTTTTCCAAATTGGCAAAGCGCTGTTACGTCCGGGTAAAGTTACTGAAATGGCGAGCGGCCTCTCCTTACCCGGTGTAACGCTGGATATGTTTGATAGCCTTAATACAGATATTAATTGTATCTAATTCGAGATATCTAATTTCCCCCTTTAATGTAAAGCTACAGGCTGGTAGATATCGGCAGGACTTATAGGATCCGCGGCCTCCTAAACCAGTACAGGTTTTATTCGATCTCTTTCTCTCTTTCTTTCTCTCGCTTTCTGGTCAGGTGTTAGTTTGAGTCGGGATGTTAGTTATTAATAAAGCGATTGAATTTAGTTATACTTGACTGAATCTATATTGATAGAATACGTTGCTCTCTTACATTTCGTGAGATTATAATGTGTAATGAACTAGATCTTATTACAGAGAAAGTAAAACCGTGTGTACGACGACGCTTGCTCGTCACGCGGGCGACGCCTGCGCAACTACAGTATATTACAGAGTGTTCGCGATTGTTCGGTATTAATTGAACGTTTTGAATTCTAACCCTTTACGCCTGAGAAATTCAAAGCCTGCGCTAAGACGTAATTGCGGTCGGCAGGTTCATTTCATCGCATGGAAAGATGCTGGAAAGTTCTTACCCGTAATGCTGCGCACACGCTCTTTCACTCGCTCTCTCTCTCTCTTTCGCTTTTTCGCTTCTTACACCTCTCGCTCCTTACAATGCTTTGTCTCGCACGCTGGTTTCGCTCTTTACAGTTCGCTCGTAATTGCTCGATGTGTACCTTCGGATCGAAATATAAAATGAATATCGGTGGTTAACACATTAGCCTAACGCTCAACGAGCGTGTTCGGGAAGCAAGCACTTAGTTATTAGTAGAACTCTACAAGCTACAGCTGATTTTGGTCTTATTAAGGGGGTCTTCTAGTGTGTCAGGAAAAAAAAAAACGATTTTTTTTTTTTTCATATTCTCATAGTTTGGGGTCTTAAGAATGTGTCTCAAAAATTTTAAAGTGATTTTCGTAAAAATAACCGAGCTACGAAGGTTTAGCCGATGCGACTCCATAGAGCGCGTCGACCGGTTCTTCGCGCGCCAGGTAACAACTTTATCCAGGCGGATGGTGTCTAGCTGAGCACGTGGACGATCCATCCTTTATTGTCCCCTTATATACTGTCGTCCGAAATTTGCGTTACAATCAGTATACTCTCGACCTCCGAGCAAAATAGACGCGAGTATTTTAAGACAACATGGAGCGGAAAGGCAAGCGAGGTGGTCAAAAGCGTATCGGTGGAAAAGGAGCAGGGAAATTGACTGACCAGTTGATAAAAGAATGAACTACATACTACGGCTTGGCAATACAAAGAAATCCGCAGTCAGTGGAAAACATGAAGAACGCCATATGGGCCACATATGACCACAAACGATCCACCGACGAGAATCCACACCACGAACGTTATCCTGAAGGCTCCACGAACTGGTGCGCGTGGCGTAAAGCGGAAGCTGCGGGAAAATTAGACAGCTATACCCATAATAATCCTCCGCTGAACGATGTGGTGTTAGACGTCATCAGGCCCATTTACGAAGAGTTGTCATCGGACAACTTATTGGAACAATGCCTGGGATGTTACACGCAAAATAATAATGAAAGCCTGAATGCGGTGATATGGTCGTTCGCACCAAAACATTTACACAGTGGCAAACACATTATAGAAATTGCGACTTTCTTGGCTACCTGTATTTTCAATGGTGGATACCACACCATTCTACAAATTCTGTCTGCGATGGGAGTAAAAATCGGGTGTAATGTTCTCATGTTCGCAAACGCAAGAGACAGCGAGCGCGTCGAACGTTCCACCAAGCGAGCAACTTCAGAGTCAAAAGAGGCAAGGACTGCCAAAAGAAATGAGAAAGCGGGGAAACTGGACTTCTACGAGACTCAGGAGGGTATCTTGTATGGCCCTGGTATAGCCGACTAAAGGTAAATTGCTGAAATCAGTCAATATGCACCGTACAACTGCATGACAAACTTTAAACGCGTTTTTCTCGAAATGACATTTTTCAAGTCGGGCGTGCATGTAGCTCAGAAACTACTGGGCCGATCGACTTGAAATTTTGCACACATGTACAGAACATGACGGGCTATCGTCCGTGCCTCCACTTTTATTATTGCTTTATTATTACTATTTTTCCGGGCCACGAGAAGTGAGAATTTTACCGTGAAAATCAGAGTTTTGTCTTTGAAGCGCCGCCATTTTGTCAATTGTTCTTGAAATTTTTTTTTCGAGGCTGGAACGATAGCCACATTCATAAGGAATAGAATGACACCAAAAACGTTTGTTTCAGATCACCAGGACGACCCCTAGCTACACGCCCGATGGAACACGATTTTAAAAACATGAACTGCGCAACATTAAATATCTTCCATAATTATGAACAAAATACTTTGAAAAAATTTAATATGGTTCTTCAAACATGTATAAATATAACTGTGAAATTCAAACACAATACAATTAACAGTTTTCCCACAATTAATTCCCAAAGAACCACCTCAGAAATGGGTGTACACACTAGAAGACCCCCTTAACGAATCTTATTCCGATTAAATTAAAGAAAGACAAATAAACTAAAGAAAACTAAAGAAAAGAAATGAACTTAGATGAAATGAACGCTCGAGGCTCGGCGTGAAGCGCCGGCCACGTGGTGCAAAAATAATATTACAATGTGCTCTTATTTCTAAATACAAATAAACTCGATTAATTTTTAAACACAAATGAGTCCCTTGCTCAACTAAACACTAATCTTTAACGGGGAGTACTGAGTCCTTCGTGATACTGCAAGAATATGCACGATTAAGTTCAAAGATAAATTATAATAACCCCCGGGCAGGAGTCCACGCACCTCGCGATTTTACAGCCAACTGCCACGAGGTTTGCGTCGCGAGCCGGTAGCTGCGCGCGAGAAGGACGTCTTCCGCATCCCCTCCCTTCACGGTTGGGTCAGCGGCTCGCAGTTTTGTTATTGCCGAATATTGCTACGCAGCGGTTATCATCCCGGCATTAGGTGTTCGTGCGCAACTCGCTACTCGGGCGATTAATAATGAATCAAAAGAAAAGGAACTTAGAATATGAATTACGAAAAGAATAATGAATGTTTCCTTTAATCGGAATTAAGCGAAATTGCCGTTTGACCATTACGAGGAGCAATCAGTGCTAGGAGTGTATTTGTAACTAACTAAAAATGAACATTTGTCGTCGGTAACTATAAATCAAAAGAAAAGGAACTTAAAATGTGAACAGAACTGTAGTTTACCTATTCGCGGGTCTCTTATAAACTAACGAGTCCTTCGCTCACTTAACCTAATGTGTCTCTGTCACATACACGCACACACACACGTGCGCACCCGGGCGCTGGTGATCCCAAGGTTCGTCGGTCTGCTACGGCCCGGAGACAGAAAACTATTAACATTACGACGAAAAACTATTAATACTACTACCAAAAACGGTCCACTCATATGGGCTAGATTTCTCAATGCTTACGCAAGCCTCATACAAGGGTATAAAAATTTGAAAATATAACGCCGGGCCGTAACAGCGCATACAGCACGCGGCACCTTTTGATGGTGTTTTGCAACCCTTGGGACCTCGTGCGGGAGAATCAAACAAGCAATAACTATTTTCACCTTCGATCTTACAGTCCACGTGTATACATACTGATGTGGAATGAGTTGTGAGAGTCCCACATGGGTATAGTCCACAGAAAATAGTTAACGCATTCTTTAGGTTAGGAAAACCATCAGTGCTATTGTAATTATCAATGTGGCCGTTTAGAAAGGAATCAAAATCCACAGTGACATTAACCTTATAGTTATTATATTCTAATTCAATAATTGTGGCAACGGCAGCAGAAAATAATTATTTTGAATATTGGTGATTCAGAGTCACTTTTTTAATATTTGTCAAGAAAAAAAAGAATTATTTTTTACTTTTTAGCGCGACTCTGAAGTCGGTTTTCTCACCTTTTTTTCAAGTTATTTATAAAATATCCTATCTTTGTGGACTGGTATTAAATATATTGTGCAATTTTTGCACTACTCCAAAGAAAGTAATCACCAACAGCTTGTATACCGCAGAAATTCTATACATGGCAAGCACACGGAGAGCAGGTAGCACGTGGATGATGTTGCCGAATTCGAGCTTGAGCTCCCTTCACTGAACCATTCGTGTTACTCCCATTGTCGTAGCACTGTTCATGGCAATCTTTCAGTGGACATTTTACACTTTAGGGATGTAGACATAATTAGATTTGCAATAACTTTGCCAGTTTTTTTTTATTACTGTCTACAAATTTCAGAAATCTCTCCTTTATATTATATTTTGCTCTGTATTCGTCAAATAGAATATATCGTAAAAAAAAACGTTTTGCTCAACATTTGCCGTATCAGTTTGTTTGAGAATGCCGCAACATCGACCAATCACCGTCGCGGCATCCTCAAAGCGGTCTAAGGGCCGAGTCACACGCGGTTTCGATGCGAGCGCGCCTTTGTTGCGCGCGGCACGCGGGCGGCGTTCCCGTCGAATCGGTCGGCCATTATCGTCTCAGCTATTAACGAGAACACAGGACTTTTCGCAATCACAGTTACTTTAGTTATTTCACAAACGGTTACATTCGGACCAACTCGTAATCTCACGGAGTAGCACATACAAATCCCGGACTAAGTGCCGAGAAATACACACGGTACATCAACAACAGACATCTCAGGCTCTGTACGCGGCGCGAATCGAGCACGTGCATCAGTAAAAGGTACAAATCATTGTAAGGCGGATACAATTAATATAATTGCTTATCTCGCTCATTATGACTGTTACTCTCACTACCGTAGAGCACTTGTGACCATTATTTTATTGACAATAAAGACTCTGTTAAACGGACATTAAGAGAACCACGTGGATACATAACCTCTCCACCGCCAATAGATCTTCTCATTTGCCCCCTTTCCTCTTTCCCTTCATTCCCTCTCATTTCCTCAAGCGAGAATCGCGAGATTCTCGAACATTTGGTCCTTCGAGCCGGATTGGCGGTGTGAGAGTGTACACTGTGGTCCTTATAGTGAGAAGTGCAGCGATTCAGTGAAGCTATGTGAACATTGACTTAATGTGATGTGACTTAACGCACTCTGACTCAATGTGTAGTGACTCTATGTGTTCTCGTCTCACGGTGGTTGAAAACAACAAGCCTCAGTTCGTGGGCTCATATAATTGACATTTCACAGGAAATTTCTCAAGGATCAACTCAAGGAGACGCCCAGGATGTCGCAGCAGCAGAAATCTCACACTGAGGAAGGAGCACAGACGGAACAAGGTTCCATATCACCGGCAACACTGACCATCCCGATACTCGCAACGTGCACTTCTGGAACTACTCAGCGCAGACGGACCGCATCACCTGCTAAGCTGCCGATAAAGCTTGCATTTAAGCTCAAGACGCAACAAGGGCGCGTTGAAGCCTTGAGGCAAATTGTCACCAGCATCCCTCTCAAAGCTGAGGAGACGTCTGGCATTGAGGTCCAACTAATGCAAACTAGTCTGGACGAGCTTCACCAGGCTTTCTGCCAGGAGCACCTCAGTTTGGAGGCATCATGGCCCTCCTCTTGTCCGACTCATGAGTACTTCTCATCCGAAGTGCACAAGGAGGAACTGCTCATGGCATACAAGGCGAGAGTCTCACTCGGAAAGCTCGAGCATGCGCTCAGGCAGCAGCAGCCTTCCTACACTGACAAGGAAGATCTGCGTTTCAAATCCAAGCTGCCGAACATCTCACTCCCATCATTCACCGGGGAGTACATCGACTGGCCTGCCTTCAGAGATCTCTTCGACTCATTAGTGTTCCAAAACACAAGGCTGACTTCAATAGAAAAACTGCACTACCTACGCAGCTGTGTTACCGGGTCGGCTGCGCAGGTGGTACAAGGACTCCCACTGGCTGCCGAATCATGGCGAAGTTCATGGGAACTGCTCACACAAAGGTATGAGAACAAGCGCCTGCTTGTCCAGATTCATCTGGACAGGCTGTATGTGATCAAGACTCCAGCTCCCAAGGATGCCGGCTCATTGGCGCAACTCACGGCAACAGTGGAGGAATCTCTCAAGGCTTTGGAGACACTGGGAACAACGCATGACATGTGGGATTGCTTCATTGTCCATCATGTCCTCACACGTCTCGATGCACCCACACGAGAAGCATGGGAAACTTGGTTGGGTGCATCCCAGGAATACCCAAGGTACGAGCAACTCAGGGCGTTCCTCACCGCTCGCAAGCTTGCTCTGGAGCGGATTGGGTCGGCCCCTTCGATCGCTCCTAGAGCAACGTCGGCTCCGTCGACCATCTCCATCACGGCATCGACACGCGCATCAGGCGCAAACACACAGCGGAAGTCAGCACTGCACACTTCACAACCGGCCACTACCACCCGACCAGCCACGGACCCGTCCGTTGCCTACCCCTGTGACGCCTGCCAGGGGAGGCATTATATTGTGCAGTGTCCGACCTTCCGGCTTATGTCGGTGAAGGAGCGGCACAACATCGCCACGACTAAGCGCCTCTGTTATAACTGCCTGGGGCGCCATGGTGTGCGTGTCTGTCGGGCACGAACGTGCAAATCGTGTTCCGGCAGGCACCACGCCATGCTACACGGAGCGCAGCCTACCACCGGCACTCAGGCAGCAGGCACCAGCACTGAAGCCTGTAACCGTGACAAGTTACCTATCCCTCGTATGCAACGGAAGGTTACTCTGAAGGAGTGTACGATCCCTGAGGTTGCATCCGAGGTGAAATAAGAATGTATATTAAATAGTCGTCACAAACTATTATATGGGCATGCGTGATTATGCCCGTGGATTCGAACCACTAGGCAACGAGAGGTAGTGTAGTAAGTGGGTCGGTATGGTAGTTGGTAAAATGTATATATATTCTGTGAAGAGAAGTATGCCATGGTTCAGAAAGATGTACAAACGCGTATGTATGCGTAGTGCAATACGTGCGGCGGTGTTTATGGTTTCTCCACACAGAGATGTGCGCGAGGTAGTCGTACGCGCTATACGGATATGTCAGTGATATTTACATTAAGATATTGCACACACAGGCGCTCACGTGTATTGCCGGGAAGTACGGACGTTGGCTTGAAGAGCCTTACACAGCTGTTCCTATATATAAACACGCGACGGTGTTTGTCGCGTGTGTTCCGAATTAGGAAAGCCTAGGCGTGAAGTGCAAATATCGGAATGGCTGTCACGTCCGGGCGAGGCTTTTTCACGATTTTATACTGTCAAGACGGTCGATGAGAATCCGCGAGCGGCCTGCCGTGCGACCGGGCGTAATGCTTGAATATTTTTGTTATTTAATTACAATAAATAACGGTAATCTAACTGAAGATTAATATTGCGAAGATTCTAATCCCTTCCTGGAAGAGTGGGATTTTCTAGGTTATTTGTATAAGCTAAACGGAGAAGTTAAATAGAAGTTAATGTCACGTTTAGTTATATGCAGGACTAATAGGATTCGCGTGCCTCCGTAAGACCCGTACAGATCCCCAATTGTTCGCGTGAGGTTATGTTTTCGGCTTGTGTAATACTACGGTAGATGAGGTGTGACGTCACAAAACAGATGAACTCAAAGAAAATAGTATAAGGGGAAAACGAAAGTAGATATATTCAGTCGGAAAAATAGTAATATAAAGAAAAATAGAGATATATTGTGAATCTGATAAACAACGAAAGAATTACTGCACTAGATATTATCGCAGTCTTGAGAAATGTTCAGAAATAGTGCGCGATAATGATGCGTCTTAATTCGAGCGCTCTTTACAAAGTTCACGGATGCGCTCTCGGTAATTAACAGTTATACGCGTTTACAATCGAAAGAGTTTAACAGAAAGGAACGTGCACGGTCAAGATACCGTGCCCGTGGGATCTCTCCATAGCCTGAGCTTCGGGCATGATCATACAATGAGATGTTATAATTGTCGTATATCGCGACTGGAGGTTCCCACCGTGTCGCTGGTCTTCGGCTATGTCCGGACAGTTTCGCTCTGCACACGCGCTCTTTCTCCTCGATCTCTCTATCCTTCGCTCTGTCTCTCTCTATCCTTCGCTCTGTCTCTCTCTCTCTCTTTCGCTCGCTCGCTCTATCTCTCTCTCTCCCTCTTTGGCGTAGGTCGGTAGAATTTTCAAACGTTTTGGTGTCAAACGATGATAGTACCTTCGAATCGGAGTATAATTTCAGTACCTTGAACTTCGTTGATTTGCCTGTGCTCTGTGATAATTGAGCCGGGATATAGCCCGTTACAAGGGTCGACAAGTCAGGAAGTTAATGCTTCTATTCGTTAGTTTCGTTAGATAATTCCGACTTTAATCGCCACACGAGCGAGGAGCAACCTTTCGCGTTCTGTTCAAGTTTATTTAAAGAAAAGAATAATGTAGTTGAAATCAAAGAAAGGTTACTTAATTTAACGCGCCCAACCCAATTTTTCGGCCACGTGCAAAACGAACGCGCACACCTTCGCACTTTTCACTTAAACAAAAGAAACTGAGTCTGTGTCTCAAATAATAATTAGAATTTATGATCTTAGGCTGTACGAGGATAATTGAGTCCCTTTTTGTAACACACTGCAAGAAGAATATGCACTTTGAGGCTCAGAAATGAATGATATCTAAGATACCCTCGGACAGCGACCACGTACCTCACGACTTTACAGCCAACTGCCCAGAGAAATCCGCCGCGAGACGGCTCCTGGGCTCCCTCTAGGCCAGTTTTTCATACCCTATCCATGGAAACGGTCGATCAGCGGTCGATCCGGTGTACAAATATTGTGTTACTATGCTCGCTCGATGCTCAGTGAGATATTTTCGCTTACTCCTTTATACTTTTCTAATTATTAAGTTTTATTTCAAATAAGATATAATTGCATTGACTCAGTCATCTAAGATTTTAGTAGCGCACGCTCCTGATTTCGTATGCTTGAACAGAACTAGGTTGATATTCGAGCAATGCGTTGTTGCCGAGAAAATAATAATTTTGTTTTGAGAGACAGAGAAACTAAAAATTTAACACGCGGAACCTCATCGCAGTTTCCTTAACCTACGCACACACACGTCCATACCGCACACACACACTCGTACTATATTCACGCATTCATACCCACTCACTCTCTTACAACTATACTTACATCTACCTATAACCTACTTATATATATATATATACGATGGGACGAGTATGATTCCATGGTGAGGGAATTCCACTACATATTACTGCTCGGCAGTACCACGTATACGAGGGACCTAAGTCATGATACGAATATTTCGTATACGCGGCCTGGAGGAAAAATGAAATAATAATGATTTTACAACTAATACTCTAACAGCGCACCGGATGCGATGAGCCTAAGCCATGATACGAATGATTCATATCCGGCGGCCGGAATAAAGGAAAGAAAAGAGAGTTTGAGTCAGAAATTATGCTAAAACAAAGGAAAAATCAAAAAGTTACGCTGGAACGTAACATGGCAGAGGGCTTTACCGATGAGTCGCTATAACGCGGCGTCAATTAAGATATTCCCTCTGAGGTGACCTATTATCTTTACGAGTCTATGCAAGTGTACATTCGTATTGTACCTGTGAACACTTGGGTTACAACAACGACCAGTCGGCGGGGGATACAACCAAGTACCAGCCGTGCAACCAGACAGTTTTACCTTGATATCACAGGTTTCGTTTATTTAATATGTGACTCGGACTTAGGTCAATACAAACTAGGACTCTACTGCAAATTGTTCTTTATATTTCTTACTACGAGAACACTTCGGCGAAGGAATCTAACCCGACGGCGGGGGACACAGCCAAGTGCCAGCCGTGCATCCAATCTACCAGCCGTTAGATGTCTCGTAGTGCTTTTTATTTAAGCAAACTGCCTCCTGTGGACTAAGTCTTTGCAAAAGGGGATCCGCAACTACGCAAAGACAGCAAATGCGCTGATCTTCCACCCGAAGGGTAACACACTGCGAGGAGTCGGGTAGGCCGAAGGCGGACAGCAAGGGATACAGTCAAGTACCGGTCGAGTGTCTTAGTCAGGCAACTTATTCCTCCGTGGATCTAATATCTATATTCTTACTTTCTACTCTTTGGACTTATCTTGAAGAACGCCGCGTTAATTCGACGTAGTGATTCCTCGATTAAGGGAATCAGCTTGCAGGATGTTACATTCGTTACAATTTAAAGTGACGGAGCGTTAGTTTAACCCTTTTGAACTGAATGAAGATTGAGAACACGTTCTTTACTCGTGAATCCCTGAATTCTCACCCAGACTTTCCTGAGACGTTCGACGTGAATTAAAACCGTAATATAATATACGAATCCCGTGCTTGGAGTATACTATGCGTATCTCGACGTGTGCCAGTAATCGGAGGCTCGTGAATTTACGTTGGGTCTGTTCTTTCGTGTTGAGGATGGCTAGTCCTCTGTACTCAAGATAAGACAATTTTATGGTGCGATTGCGGGGTTTATATATGCACAATGATGTTATTCCGCTAGTGAGAGGGAGGTGTCCCTCTATTGGAATAAGCACGGTAGTGCGCGAGAGGGGGTCTCCCTCTACTGGACGCCTGGCTTATGACTGCCGGTATACGTGCGTATACGGTGTTTATACGCGCGGATGTAACCGTCCCAAAAATACGGTTACAAGCCCATTAGGAACCACGCGCAATCGTCGAACTCTCAAGGACCCACACACACGCTACGCTCCTGGCCACAGCAGTAGCACGGATGCAATCACGGACAGGGACTCAACTCACCAGGATGTTAATTGACTCAGGGTCCGAACTCACCTTCATCACGGAACGGCTCATGGATGCACTCAGCATCCAACGGAGCCGATCGAAGGTTTCTATCACGGGCACTGGCGGCTCCAATGCGACAAGAACACGGGGCGTGGCAACGATTACCATCTGTTTGTTGCATTCATCTGTTAAAATTACGGTCAGAGCTCATATCCTCGAGGAATTGACATCGATTCTACCATCCTTCGATGCTTCACCTCAGACATGGCCGCACTTACAAGGTTTGAGGTTAGCAGATCCGGACTTTCTCACGGCTCGCCTTATCGACATCCTCATAGGGGCAGACGCATACGGGCAGGCTATCAAGCCCAATATTATCAAGGGATCGCCATCAATGCCAATCGCTCAGCTCTCCATCTTCGGATGGCCGGTACTTGGACCCGTATGCTCACCATCATCACGAGCTTACTCTTCTCACCACATCACCCGTCATCATGACGACAATGCACTCCAAGAATTGCTGACGAAGTTCTGGGTGCAAAAAGAACTGCCATCAGACGTCTCCACCGTTCTCACACCGGAGGAACAGGAGTGTGAGGATCATTTCCTGTCCACGCATTCAAGAGACGCAACTGGGCGATACATTGTACGGATACCTCTCAAGGCGGAATCCAGCACATTAGGCGAATCACGGACCACAGCGCATCGGTTTTTGCAACGACTCCTTAAGAAGTTGGATCGGGGTGGTGAGTACAGCACATTGTACCATCAGTTCACGACCGAGTATTAACAGCTCCATCACATGGTCAAGGCACCAGAAACATCCAAAACGGTGTCGCAGTATTATCTGCCTCATCATGGCGTCTTGAAGAAGAGCAGCTCAACAACGAAGCTGCGTGTTGTCTTCAACGGTTCTTGCCCTACCACCTCCGGGCTCTCGGTCAATGACATTATGCACACAGGTCCCAATTTACTTCTCAAAATCACGGATGTACTCATTTGGATACGCAAACACCGCCACATCTTCGCCACAGACATCACAAAGATGTATCGACAGATCAAGGTACATCACGATGATTGGGATTTACAGCGAATTCTGTGGTTAGATGAGCAGCAAAGAGAAGTCCCGTACCAACTCACAACCGTAACCTATGGCACAAAGACAGCACCATTCCTTGCAGTTCGGGCGCTCCTACAACTCATCAAGGATGAGGGCCATAGATTTCCCTTGGCAACACCATCTATTTCTCACGGTCGGTACGTTGACGATATCTTTGGAGGCGCTCACACCGTGGAAGAACTCGTGGAAATCGCACAACAATTAAAGGAACTTTGCGACGCGGCCGGCTTCCCTCTTGCAAAATGGCATTCAACTCACTCAGATGTGTTAACGGCCACCTCTTCGGAAAACACACCAGGATCATTCATCTCTCTCGACGATTGCGCAACAAACATATTAGGACTCATGTGGAGCCCTCAAGAGGACAAACTCGTATTTACACCCAAGTCAGATCATCGGATGGAAAAACTCACAAAACGACGCATTTTATCTGAAGTGGCTCAGATATTTGATCCATTAGGCTTCGCATCACCAGTAGTTATCATGGCGGAAATGCTCCTTCAGGAGCTTTGGTTGCACAAAATTGGTTGAGATGGCAGCCCTCCATCCCAAATTGTACCACGGTGGTTATCGATCAGAGAAGACCTCACAAAATTGGCACTGCTCTCAGTACCGAGATGGCTTCACACGCTTGGGAGGACCACCATCACCCTCCACGGCTTCTCTGACGCTTCGCAACTCGCCATGGCGGCGGTAATTTACATTGCCGTTAACACACCGTCTACAGGAATAGTGACGTCACTAGTATGTTCAAGGACCAAGGTAGCACCACTCAAGAGACTGACCATCCCGAGGTTGGAACTTACGGCAATGCTGCTACTCGCAAAACTCATGAGATATGTCCAAGCCACACTAAACATGGACATAAGCTCAATTCACTTGTGGACGGATTCCCAGGTTACTCTCACATGGATCAAAGCCCATCCCTCTCGCTGGAAAGATTATGTCAGGAACAGGGTGTCGCAAATCCAAGAGCTCACCTAAACATCTGAATGGAGACACGTTCCCGGCACTTCCAACCCAGCGGACTGCGCCTCAAGGGGAATCACAACAGAGCAATTACGAACTCATGAGCTGTGGTGGACGGGACCACCACGAATCACTTAATCAGCGGATACAAGGCCAACCTAACCTTCATCTCCTGACGAGTCTTCGGCTCTCGAGGCTCGGCCGGGAATCTCATTGATTGTGGCCTCACCAAAAGTCGACTACCACTGGGCAGTGATCTCAGAAGTGGCATCCTGCCGCATTGCGGCACGCGTGGTGGGGGAAGGCGAGAGTTGTATGCGTGTCATATCACCACTGTAATTTAATAAATTAAAAATGTGGTACAATAGGGTTGCTGGTGAAGGTCCACAATAAGAAACCGAACACGCTAGTCGTGGCACCACATGGGTGGCGTGGAAGACCACGTGAAAATTTATATTTCGGGAATAAAACACTTATACTAGCAGATTCGTAGAATGTTCCTATGTTCGAATGCATTACACGCATTGGAAGCTTCATTGGGTGATAAAGTATAAGTAAAGGTCACATAAATAACGCAATGCGTGCATACATATTTCATACACCATACAGTTAAATATTATAGAAGTATGTTTAGAATATTTGTAAGCGAATATCGCTTACCGTCGTGTAGTTGTTAGAAAGAAAAAAAGGGTGAGTGCCTTCCTGGGCGCGAACCTCCGACAAAAGTGTCCAACGATGTTGCAGACGGGTGCAGCTTAACCAACGAGCTACTCGTGCTGTTGGCTCGTTGCTCAATATTTTTCAAAGTACGGCGCACACAGACTTTCGATAAACTCGAAATAACTTAATTCCCTTTATTTGTACATTGCTCTCTCGCATGCGAAAACATAGAGCATCGTATAACTGACTGGCAATATCAAGAAAACGCAATTATTTTAAGTATCCAATAAGTTATTACACGAAATATGTCGTAAATATCGGTTTTTATTTATTTGAACTAAGACGCACACTACCAAAAAATCTAAAAAAAATTGGTGGTACTACTTATGCCAATACTTCACTGTTGGAGAGTGAGGCGTCAGTCGGTAATTAGTTGTTGTTTCATGCTTTGCCCTACCGCTGACGCCTCGGTCTCAGTACCCTCGCCCTCTGCCCCGCGGCCGCCGGCGAGCTCCTTAGCGTCCGACGACTGCCGCGGACCAACTTTTTATATGCCATGCGAGGCCCGCTAACGTCCGAATCTTCGGGCATATGTGTGATTTGTCCTCCCGCACCTTCGGAACGAATTGAGTCGCTAATTGGTTCCCACACCAATTAGCGACCCACGTACGTGTGCGAGAGGACAGATCTATATAGGGACGGATGACCCGAGGCTCGCTCTTATTGTTGTGAGTACGTAGTGCGAGCAAAGTGCGAAAAGAGAGCGAGATTATCAGACGGTTGCGTTTTATAGGCGTTTAACGAGTTAAAAGTGCGAGTTTCTGCTCCATTCCGCAGGCCTTCCTGCCCGAACTACTGACGGCGAATCCCATCGTGCGTCAACGAAGTAGTTCATTTGCTTCCGTTCTTCTTCCGACCAGTAGGGTCTTCCTAAAACATTCCCGTCGAAGGGTATTGCGCCGCGAGTACGGTTGCTCCTTCTGTCCTTGTCTTCCGCTCCTGTCTCGTGTAGAGAAGGAGTCTCCTTCCTACATTCGTTTCCGTCCTTAAATTAAGTGCAGTGCCGTCTCGTTTAGAATAGTTGTACATTTTGTGAAGTTTAAATCTTAAGAGTTTTGTCCTCCGCGCGTCCGTCCCCGTAGCATAGTTTATTCTCATAGTAGCGTTTCGAATAGTTTAAGTTTGACTAGAACCTCTCAATAAAGAAGTGTCGGCTAATATCGGAATTCATTTCCTTAAACGCGCTTACTGCATTTTCGCGGCGGTTCCCCGCTACCCCGGCATTCTAAGTACATATAATCGTACATTCACTACAGCATTTATAAAAATTCTGTGGGTCGGAAACTTCAACACGTCATTGGAATTTTTCGTGTTTTTGGGGGGTTTTTGATTTTTTATGCTTAGGATTTGCTAGACAAACATCTGCAAAAATTCCCAACCATAACTTCACATGTTCTGAATATTCTCCATTTTTTCAGGATTTTTCTGCACCGCTAAATACAGAAAATGTGTCAAAAACTGATTTTTTTATTTCCCCTATAACTACCCTTCTGATGGAGACAGAGGGTTGAAACTTGGCATAGAGCGTTTTCTTTTCATCCCCTATCGAATGACGCCTTGCGACATAAATTTGGTACAAGTGCATTTTTGACAATTTCAGCCAGCTCAATGCTCAGCCGAAAGGTAAATTCGGTACCGCTGTCGCATGCCGAACGAAGCACGTGGGTGCGATCGTGGTGGAAAGAAGACGGAGCATAATTCTGTGCCTCTTTCTGTTGGGTGCGCGCGCAGCGTCCGACGTCATTTTACGCTACATTGGTGGACAGAGGACCAAGATCATAGCTCCTTTCTTGTCCTCGTACGGTGCGCGCGCTGCATCTGACGTCATTTTGCTCCACATTGGTAGAAAGAAGACGAGAAGCGTAGCTCCTTCCTTGTCTACGTACCGTGCGCGCGCAGCGCTCACGGACACGGCACACATACAACTTCTCGCCTTCCCCCACCACCACGTGTGCCGCATTGCGGCAAGATGCCACTTCTGAGATCACTGCCCGTAGTACATGCTCCAAATGGCGCGACCAATGATACAATGGTTGTTTCGGCGCGAATTTTGAACACCGGAAAGAATAGTGATAGCACAGTCACAGACCAGGTATAGAATAGACACAGCATGCAATGCAATTTTTTGTCACACGGCCGGGGGGCTCTAGAGCCTCCTTACCATTTCCGTGTCACATCCAACGTTACCGGCCGCACAGTGTGTTATTTCAGCAATCTAGGTGGACAAAAGTCCAAAAATGAAGTTGTTTTTTTTAAGTGGACGCTATTGCGTGTGTTCGGAGGGATATTAGGTAGTCTCGAAACCGAAACTGTTTACTCTTTTGCCTTCAACACAGGGTGTTGGGACATGTTTGAACCCACCCGTATTCATCTTGCAAATTAATGGTCTGCGCTCGTTATTCTCAGTTCGTTCTGTTTAAACGTAAATTCTGGAAAACTGGCAAATCTTCCTGGTTTTTTTTTACCCATACCGAATTGTACCTTCAATAAGGTATGTCCAGCTCGTTTTTCTTATGTAAATATCAATTGTTTTTATGCAGTTATTGTTCTTCAAAGTTTGGGCTCCACAAGGCGAAATATTCATTTACTACATGACATTGAGTTTAACTTTTTCTTAGTTATTCCGCAAAATTCCAACTACATTCTTTTATAGACTTAATGTATGAGCATTCAAGTACCCAAAACTGTAAAAACATTCTGCGCATTCTTGCGCTTTTAGTAGAAACTGAATGTTTTTTATCTGCATGTAGAATGAGCACAATTGCGAAAAAGGCCATATTTGCCAGCTATATTATCATTCATAATTTATTAAGAATATATTTTTGAACTATAATTGTTGTTCTGTTGTTACGTCCTACGTCCTCCACCCGCTTTTTCAACGACTATATTCTCGCATCGAGCTCATCGTACCGCGTATCTATTTAATTAGATGTAAGTCGTACATAAACGAAACAAGAGCCGGCGCACCGCGCCACCGAAATTCCTTCACGTAACGCTGACGCCCATCCGGGACGTAATCCGCGCCACGCGGAGGAATGACGTAACGACGACAATAGCGATGTAAGTAGAGACATAAGAATGCTGACGCCGAATCAGCTCACAGGCTAACCCCAACGATCGACTAGTGATCCGCGGCAACACATAGTTCCGAGAACGCCAACTTCCAAACGGAAGCTAGGGTGCCAGTTCCACGAAGGACCTGGCGACCCTCAGCAAAACCCACTACTTAAATGGGGCCACAAAGCGAGTCAGTCAGTCAGTCAGTCAGTCAGTCAGTCACAATTCTCCGCTCCATAGTTAACGTCACGCTCAAGTCGGGCACCAAGTCACTTCAGTTTACTTTCGGCAACTCGTTAATCTAAGTTATCAGGCTCCTCAGCCAACCAAGTTCGGCCACGATCCATGTAAATTCGGCAACTGTAAACCAGCTAAGTGTACTTCGAGATAAAACATCCAGTCCACTTCCACCATCTGAACATTATTTAATTCCACGACCGTGTCCTTCCTGCACGTCAACACCAAACACCACCACCTCTACCTCTAACCCAGGGACCCCATCGATCCGCGAGCTACCAGCGAGCGTGGATGCCCCCGGGCTCCCTTGCGGCAGCTCCCGCACCGCACCGGACACGAGCCCTCTGATAGGGGCGACTAGCAGCGAGGTAGCCCGGAAGCCCTCCCTGGCTTCCTGCACCCCGCGCTTACTGCCCCAGTCGACCGCTCTCCCGGTTGTGGGAAAACCTTCGGGATCGGTAATCCACAACTACAGACACTCCCACACATTCAGAGCGGTAGCCATTCGGACACCTCCTTCTTACATTCCTCGATACGTCAGTGAGCCGCTCCACTGACTGATCAAATCCCCCTCTTTTCGGTGCGATCACTCCTTCCGTCTGTCCTCGATCCCCGGTATACCCGGTGAACGCAGGGTGCCGAAAACGAGGACGTAACACTGTTCATATTACATTAGTTAATGTAAAACAAATTACATAATATCTAAATTTATAATTATTTTTCATAAATTCTTGTTTTTTTGGGCTCAAAATTTGTTTTTTACCAGGTTATTTTCTTTTCATTTTGACTACTTACAGCTGAAAAAAAATTAAAAATCACATTCAAGCATCAAGACGGTACTTTTGTCCCGCTAAATTGCCAAAATAACACACTGTGGGCCGGGTGCAGCATCTTATCACACCGCTGCCCGTGGTGAGAATTAATACTAAATTCGTTGATTGCACTTGTCACAAGACTGGTAGCGGCTGAGTAAAATATCAGCGCGCTTCTTCAATACAGGCTTAAATTTACGTGCTGTTATTTGTGATCGATGTAGTAATAATTAAAGTACTATGAAGAATATGATTTCTGATGATCGTTCGTATGTCATGCACGGAAATTAACGAATATATGTAATCTTTGACATTCCGCATATGTAAAAGTCTTGGCACGACATACGCTCATTATGGGAATTGGACATTAGACACAAATATGGAATACAAGATACTTTGTTTCCATTAATGGTGCAAACTGTGGACACGAAGTATTATGTACGAAGTATGTAAAACATTTTTATTCATACTGAGCTAGCAATTTATATTGCACACATAACCAGAGGCGATGTAACACGAGCACACCATTTATAATAATCAGTATATAGTCAGAGGTGTGAGGTCAGAGGCGATCTAACGTCAGCTGACAATTTGTAATGCCAGAACGGGAGATTTTCTCGTTTAGTAGGTATATTTATAAAAATTGGTATAATAAAACAATAGGCAAATATCCAGTTATAAAAAACTCTAACGCACTATTAGTGGAACCTGAAAGGTGGTGTTGAAGACCACTATTAATTATTACTAGTTAATTGAATAAAATTATGCATAACAACTTTAGCTGTATGGAAAAAATAGTAAAAATATTAGTTCAAAAGCAATATTTCATGTCTGAAAATCTATATAGGGTGAGTCCGGGTGAGTTCAATCACTGTTTGGAAAAAATCATAGGATCGTTGTTTGTCTTTCATTGTTTTAAGGAAATTAAACAACTGCGAATAAAGTTGAGTATATACATAAATAGGTGTACGTGTAGTATGGGATAGTGTTTGCCGAAGAAACCGACGACGGCGACGACCGTTTGCCTTGAAGAGTATACGGCGAACCAAATAACTGCTGAATTTGTCTCTGGTAAGTAAAGAATGCGTGAGTGCCTGTACGTTTCAGGGGCCACCGACAAGACGGCACGCCTCGAGCGTGCGATACGGGATAGCCTTACACGTGCGCTGAATTTCGGTGGTGTGAGTGGCACGGTACGCGGTACATCGCGCTAATGCAATAGGGTTTTATTTTATCTGCAAATTAAATGTCATTCTTCATAATGGACCGTTTATAACCGTGTACTTGTAATTAATCTGTTCATTTTTAAATAATTAATTCAAATTACATTAATTTGGGTTGCGAACAGTGGGACCAGATTCGGTATCGTACACCGATAGCGGTTGTAGTAGTATAAAGGTTCACTCCTCTCACTTACCCGGATTCGTTTGTTAGTCAGAACAGAAGACGAAAGAAGCTGTCGCTTGGCGACAGCGATTCAAAGGCGCAAAACAGCTATAGCTAAAGACCATTTTACATCCGCCGGCCAAAACAGAAACGTTGATCGTAAGTTTTTGTATTGTTTGGGATTTGTCCCAGTGAATGCGCTCTAACATGCCGCTCGTCTCAACGAGTATGATTTGCCCCGAGTTTACTGCGCCTAGAGTAATTATGTGTACACTCTTTGTTTACACGTTCCGTGGTGTCCTCTTATAGGCCCATGCGTTACGCTAATATGCCTCTCATAGGTACTTCGACTGTGAGAAAGATTGATTGGGTATTGTAATACGACGAGAGTGGGAGCTCCCACTTCCGTCGTCTCCGCGACTCGTGCGTTTCCGAGTCTCGGCCTGTTCGTTTCCGTCAGCCGTACGAGATTGTCGTGCGGAATTTTCGCCGAGGTAGATCACGTTTGGTGCCTACCTTTCCGCCATATTGTTGGCCGTTTAGCCGCGAGTGCGCTTGGCACGTTTGTTCGCTGTTAATGTAAAGCACAAGTGCGGTATGTGCCACTTTGCTTCGCGTATTTTGTTCGCATTACTTTGATTTATTTTCCGCTCGTCAGAGCAGTCTCTGGCGAGTTACCTACCTTCCTACGACCGTGGCGACGTATCCCCGCGTGCGCCTGATACGGCCGTACTCGGTCCCCGACTCTGTCCCAAGGTGCGTAGCAGGATAATTCTCCTCTACGGCCTTTTCCTTACTGCCGGAGGTACTCGCCTCCTCCTTCCTTCCCGCTCTTTAGTGGCGAAGCAAAGGGCGAGATTTTCTTTTGTTCATCATTGTGACGCGGTAATTTTAGAGACGTGAATTGTAGACTTGTAGTGCGTGTAGTTTTAGTGCGGATAGTTTAAGTGCGGGTTTGTAAATGTAATCCTCTTTGTTTTATAATAAACGACGGTTCCTTCTCCGTGAGACGGAGTTACGCCCGTCTCTATCGGTTGCATTTTTTCCTGGACTGCCCCCAGTCCGAACTTAGCTAAATCGCGTTTGTGGTGCAATTATTGAACATCTATTACTGTATGTTTCTGATTGATCCGTTATGGAATATAGTGTTTTGTGACACGCTTTTGACATTCCATCTAAATTAATCTTACAATATATAATAATATTTGACTTGTTAATACATTTTATTTTAGAGAACGAATTGTTACGTCCTCCGTTTTTCGGCAGCCTGCGTACACCGGGTATACCGGGGATCGGAAGACAGACGAAGTGACCGGCCTGATAAGAGATTTGACGTGTCAGCGGAGCGGCTCGCTGTGACGTCGCACGCGCCTAAATATACTCGGTGTCCTGATTCGACACTAAACCTACGTGTATCCTCGCGTCCGACTGGTTACGGCGCGGAAGTGTGGGCGTAGCTGGTGACTCGCAATTACACCAACCCGAGAATCTATTCGCGTCCGAATGGTTACGGCACTGGCAATGTCGGCGTAGCTGGTGACTCGGAATTACACCAACCTGAGAATCTACTCGCGTCCGAATGGTTACGGCACAGGCAATGTGAGCGTCGCTGGTGACTCGGGATTACACCAACCTGAGAATCTACTCGCGTCCGAAAGGTTACGGCACAGGCAATGTGAGCGTCGCTGGTGACTCGGGATTACACCAACCTGAGAATCTACTCGCGTCCGAATGGTTACGGCACAGGCAATGTGGGCGTAGCTGGTGACTCGGAATTACACCAACCCGAGAATCTACTCGCGTCCGAATGGTTACGGCACAGGCAATGTGGGCGTAGCTGGTGACTCGGAATTACACCAACCCGAGAATCTACTCGCGTCCGAATGGTTACGGCACAGAAAGTATGGGCGTCGCTGGTGACTCGGAATTACACCAACCCGAGAATCTACTCGCGTCCGAATGGTTACGGCACAGAAAGTATGGGCGTCGCTGGTGACTGGGAATTACACCAACCCGAGAATCTACTCGCGTCCGAATGGTTACGGCACAGAAAGTATGGGCGTCGCTGGTGACTCGGAATTACACCAACCCGAGAATCTACTCGCGTCCGAATGGGTACGGCACTGGCAATGTCGGCGTAGCTGGTGACTCGGAATTACACCAACCCAAGAATCTATTCGCGTCCGAATGGTTACGGCACAGAAAGTATGGGCGTCGCTGGTGACTCGGGGTGCTCTCTGGTTATGGGTTTGAGCGGGAGAATAGTTGCGATCCGTGGATACGACCACTGACCTCGGCCCGGAACCGTGGTGCGCCGAAAGTGGTTGAGGGGCCACGATCGTAGCGAGGGGGTCCGCCGCGGGCCAACGAAACCTGTGAGCTGAAGTGGCAGCAAAAGAGTTGCTGAGGGGTTACCGGAACTCAGAGGTTCGACGGTGCCCACGGAATTGCTCGTGAGACGACTCAGGCACAGGCTTGAAGGCGGCAGCAAGGACCACTCGACTTATGCGCACGGCGATTTCGGTATCGCGGGAAGAAAAGGGGTGAGATCCCCTGTCTAATTACACACAGAGAACACTCCGATAACCAAGTTTTACGCGGGTGTACGTGTAGTGTTGCGACGATGGGTGTGCAGTGGATAATTCACGAAACTGTGTACATGCTGTTTATTGGTTGATCGAACCCTACAATTTGGAGTGGACGGCTCCACTTCGTTATCGCGACCGGAGAATCGGAGATTGAGACTAGACGCAGTGTCTCGATCACGCAAGTTACTTATAATTAGTTGAATTTCAAAGGCTTCACCACGCTGGTTGCCTAGAATGGTCCGAATTGCAAAGACTGCTTGGTTACACAAACCTGGTGTTGCCTGACGAGATACAGGAACAATGGCACTGATTCTACCGCGTTGGTTGTTCACTTAGACTTAACTTGGTTCTATTGACTCGACTCGACTTGACTTGATTATATTCGTTACACTTGATTCACTTGAAAGATACCGAAGGTAAATAGTAAGTCGGGTGTTACGCTTCGCACCCGCACTTGAATTCTCTATACGCGAACAACAGTGCAGTTCGGAGCACTGCACCCAAAGAAGTGAATTGAAGTAAATGGTTCAAGAGTAAGTCACAAGTCCCGAACAGTAAGTCGCGGACAGTGGTGACCAAGAGTGCGCGTACAGGTATTTGCCGTAACCAAGAGTGTCCGAAGAGGGTCTCGTACTGCCCTATATAGACGCCGTGCTCCGCTGAGCGGCATTCGCATGCTGACACTGCATCAGCGTTATATCCTGGGAACGGCGCGACAGGTGCCTTTCCCAGGACTTAATCGTACGTGTCTTATCTTAATTAAGGGTCCGTGAGAACCGTGCTGCATTCCTAAAGTTAGATTAGAGCAAATCTTAGAACTATCGAGCGAACGGGAGACTGCAGCGAGAATGATCGATTAGTTATTCTTGAATAATTTAGAAAAGCGAAAAATTGTGGCGGGTGGAGGACGTAGGACGTAACAGAATACTGGAGAGACGATGACGACGGCGATGGCGTCAATGACGTTGACGAGGGCGACGCCGACGACACCGACACCGACGCCGACAACACCGACACCGACGCCGACGACTACGACAACGGGGAAATGGAGAAAAAATCCCAAGCAAAAGGTATGTAATGTTATTGTTCAATATATACATATGCTTAAAGCGAATAGCGTACGTTTGTGGGTATGGATGAGCGTACATGCGTGTGTCATGTGCGTGCGTGTCAAGGTGCGTGCGTCATGCGTGTGAGCTGCGACGCGTCTATGTGCGCGGACAGTGGGGCATAGAACGTACTCATTGACATGTACATCAATAAACGTGCGGGTGTCAGTCACGTGTATGAAGTATACACTTTATAATGATCATGTTTTGTATAATATGTGTATGTATATTATTAATGTATTTCTATATGCATTTTCAGAGATTGAATGAAGCCATTCGGCGAGGGGTGGCACGGGAACTTAAAAAAATTAATCATCGCGGGTACCGCGGCACCCCCATTACCCCACCGCCGCAGCTACCGCCATCGCCGCCACAGCCGCTCCCGCCACCGCCGCCACAGACACTCCCTCCACCACCGTCGCAGCCACCGCTGCCGTAGGGCTACCCGCGCCCGATAAGTGCCTGTAATATAATTCGTGCGGTTTACTTTTTTGAAAAACCTTATACCGCATTCCCCCCTCGCCGTGTGCATACGAACAGGGCCGGTTCTGGCGGGGGCGCCGGCGATCGCCGATAGCAACTGGCGGTTGTTACACACCGACGCGCGCACTATTTCTTCATATATGTACCATATTGTTACACACTCAAATAACGATTTCATTCTTTCTTTATAACGTGAAATAGAGTAAGGTTAGACGTAACCTGCACACTAAACGAACCTGGGTGTTCAAAATGAGCGCTGCGTTTCACAGCGGACTGCCGCTGGCAGAAAGTGACAGCGCGGCGCCCTCGTGCGGCGCAACCGCGCGTGACGCCAGCACCGGGAGCACGCCCAGCAAGCGACACAGGCGAGGCACGCGCGCCTGCGCGCAGCGTAGCAAGGCATGGCTGGCGTTTTAAAAGTCACGCCGTTAGCCTCCGACTTCTGGAAGACTCCAATGTTTTGATTGCCCCCTAAAGCGGCATGCGCTCACCCCCCCCCCCCCCCCTTCCCCGAGTGAAGAGTATTCCAGAGGTCGGAGTCGTTCGAAAATTAGGGGCTTAACGGCTTAAGCTCATTACCGAGGTGTTTTCCGAGGCGATAAGAGTGCGATTTAAAGGCGATTATTGTTGGCGAGTATAAAACGCGTGTTAGTGCGAAGCCGTAACATTCGGCGTGTTGTACGAAAAGGACTTTGTTTCGGGCCGTAACATTCGGCACTTTCTCTTTTGTATTTCTTGCTTCATCGTTGTTCATCCATCCTTGGAAAATACATTCTTTTTACATTCACTCTCACAAAGTCTTGTCCGCATTCACTCTCTCTTCCATTGCAAACTCTCTCTCCCCGCACATTCATTCTCTCCTGTCTCCTACACCCTCTCTAGTCCATTTCGCAATTTCTTTTCTTCTTTCTCGACACTACTTCTCCCCCACACCCATAATCTTTACCAAACTAAGCACATTTCTGGTCCTTCGAGTCGGATTCTGCGAACTCTCGCATTCGGCGTGCGTATTATCGGTGAAGTGCCGTGTGTTCAGAAGTAGTGTGAACAAACTGAATATGGAGCAGTTAGTTGCTTCGCAATTAGAACTGTACGGGCGCATAACCCGAACAGGGGACAATGTAAAGAAGGCCGGTGCGTGGAAACTCTTCGTGGAACTCATCCGCACGACCTTGCCCTTGTTGGAGGACAAGTGGAAAAAATTTGAGGCTCAACACTTCGAGCTTATCCGTGAACATCACGTTCAGCTCAAAACATCTGATTACGTTAATCAGGATGGGGTGGGATTGGCGGAAGTGGCGTATTCACAGCAACGGACAAATCTGCTGCAACTCGAACAGAGTTTGTTGGCCGAAGGTGAGACGAACAAGCAGCAGTCAAGAGGGTCGGATCCCACTCCGCAGCGCACATCTTTTCCGAGGATCGAACTTCCTAAATTCCGCGGGAAGTTCGAGGATTGGCCAGCCTTCCGAGATTTGTTCACCCCTCTCATTACTCAGGAAGCATCCCTACAGAAGGTAGAGAAATTACATTTTTTGAAAGCATCGGTTAAAGGGGACGCCGAGAGCCTCCTTCGCAGTATCCCGTCAACAAACGAGAATTTCGATCGCGCTTGGAAAATGCTATCGGAGCATTTCGAGAATAAGCGTCTTATAGTGAATTCGTACCTCGATGCGTTTATCTCGCTATCGAAAATGCGACCTGATTCGGCAGACGATCTTCGGCGCATATTCCACGGATTCATTGCGACCGCTGCCTCACTCGAGGGCATTGGGCGTCCCATCAGCAACGGCGAAGACCTTTTCGTGCATTTTGTGACGAGACTTTTAGACTCCAATTCGCGTCGCGAGTGGGAGGCGTCTTTATACGCGAGCACCGATCCTCCTGCCTTCGAGGAGCTCCGAAAGTTCTTGCAGGAGCAGCTCCTGACGCAAGAGACGTTGCAGAGGGCGAGAGGGGAAAACGCGAAGCCGGCAGCCAAGGCGATTCGTACCGTGCACGCGGCTCCAATGTTGGCGAGAGGAGACGAGTCAAGCCGAAACTGCCCGATCTGCAAAGCGCCGCATTACATTGCTGTCTGCGAGCGTTACCAGCGTATGTCGCCGCAGGATCGGCGGGAAACGGCGTCTAAGCATGGCAGGTGCTGGAATTGTCTCGACCGACATTTGATGAGTGATTGCGGGTCGACGAAAACTTGCTTCAAGTGTTCCGGTCGACATCATTCGTCGTTGCATGAGGCATTTGCAGGGGCCCCGCGAGCAAGCGCAGGGCCGAGCACTTCGTCTTCGGTTCACGTCGCACAGAGGGAATGTGTGGGCAACGCTCCCGTGCTGCTCGCAACCGCGCGGGTAAACATTCGCGACTGTTTCGGAGAGCAACATTCGGTGCGCGCATTAATTGACTCCGGTTCGGAAACCTCGCTGGTGGCAGAATCGCTGGCGCAACGATTGCGGGAGCCGCGCACACACGTCGGTTGCTATCTACGGTGTCGGAGGCGCTCAATCCGGCATGGGGAGAGGGCGCGTCACCCTCACTATCGAGTCGCGGACAGAACAGTACGCAATCACGATCTCTTCGTTCGTTCTCCCGCGTCTGTCGGCTTACAACGGAGCAGTACCGGGCGCTGAGCGGTCGTGGTCGCATTTGAACGGTCTCAGTCTCGCAGATCCGGAATTCCTGGAACGAGACCCGGTGGAACTGCTGCTGGGAGCGGAAGTGTATGGCAGTATTGCGCTACCGGGCATGCGAAAAGGGGGTTGCAACGAACCGATCGCACAACGAACGAGGCTGGGGTGGATCCTTCTTGGTGCGATGGGAGTCGATTCTCCTGCGTCGGTCGTGTCGTCAATGCAGTGCTCTGTGGAGGCCGATCTCTCAGAAGCACTGCGCCGTTTTTGGGAGTGGGAGGAGCCGCATCAAGTCGCCTTGCCACTGACACCTGAGGAGAAGGAATGCGAGGAACATTTTTGTCGCACTCACATACGGCTGCCCGACGGCCGTTACCAAGTGCGGTTGCCGTTTCGCGGCGATCCTCCGGACCTTTTCGATACGCGTCGCGCCGCGGTTAGAATGCTCGCTGTAATGGAGCGCCGTTTCGGGCGTGACGAAACCCTTCGTGAGCAGTACAGGAACTTTATGCGCGAGTACGAGACATTAGGTCACATGTCACCCGTCGCAACAACGCGCGTGGCTCCGGAAGGCCGAAGCTGCTACCTCCCCCATCATGGAGTTTTCAAGAGCTCGGGCGACCGCGAAAAAATCCGCGTTGTATTCAACGGCTCCGCGCACACTCCGGCAGGCACCTCGCTGAACAAGTGCCTGTTGCCCGGTCCTAACCTTTTACCCTCTCTAGCGGACGTCGTCCTTCGATGGCGGTGGCACCGGTACGTCCTTGCCGCAGACATCGAGATGATGTACCGGCAAATTCAGGTTGATCCCCAGGATAGAGACTTGCAGCGAGTTCTCTGGAACGGTCAAGATGGGGTCATGGAGTTCCAGCTCAACACCGTGACCTATGGGTTAGCGAGTGCACCTTACCTCGCCATCAGGGTCATCAATCAACTGGCAGCCGACGAAGAGTCACGCTATCCTTTAGGAGCGGAGGCTTTGCGGCGTGACTCGTACGTCGACGATGTCCTCACCGGAGCACCCACATTGGAGGCGGGGCAGCGTCTCAGAGACGAACTCCGCAACATCTGCACGGCGGGCGGCTTTCCACTTAAAAAATGGGCCGCCAACAACCCCGTCCTACTGGAGTCTATTCCTCCGGAGGACAGAATGCTGTCGTCGGCAAGCGCCATGCTGTCCGAGGAGCATTCCATCCTCGGCCTGCGCTGGAACCCGGTGACCGACTCCTTTTCGCCGCCTGTTCATAGGCTGGTTCCCACCGTGCCGACGAAGAGGAGTTTGCTGTCGGGAATCGCCCGATTATTCGATCCAATGGGATGGATGGCTCCCGTCATCGTCAGGGCCAAACTGTTGCTGCAAACGACGTGGGTGCAGCAACTCGACTGGGATGCCCCGCTTGCCGACGAGGAAGCGCGGGCATGGAAGCGGATCGAAGAGGACCTTCCGCTCATGGAGAAGATCCAGGTGCCACGGTGGTTCAGCGGCGTCGACGCAGGTGCCACCGTGGAAATTGACGGCTTTTGCGACGCCTCCGAATGGGCGTACGCTGCAGTTGTTTATATAAGGACAGAGTCTGCCGGGGATGTGTCCGTGTCTTTGGCGTTGGGGAAGACTAAGGTTGCACCGCTCAAACCAATCTCACTTCCCAGGCTGGAACTCTGCTCCGCGGCACTCCTCGCCAAGCTCTCGGCCCACGTTCGATCCACACTGGGGCTGGAGACGGCAACGACAGTTCATTGGTCGGACTCAACCGTTGCTCTCAGCTGGATACGAGGACATCGAACACGCTGGACGACCTTCGTGGCTAATAGAATAGCCGAGATCCAGCGAACGAGCGCCACCGTGCTGTGGCGGCACATCCCAGGACGCGACAACCCGGCAGATTGTGCGTCTCGCGGTGTCGCGCCTCAAGAACTGCTGGAGCATCCGCTCTGGTGGCAAGGCCCTCCCTTCCTGAAGGAGGCCCCCTCAATGTGGCCGGAAGACGTCAGGCCGCAGGATTCCTCAGGACTGCCGGAAGTGCGTCCAGCTCGGTGCCATGAGGTGAAAGGCGTCACCGAACCTGCTGAGCTGCAGCGTTTTTCGTGCCTCCGGCGCCTACTTCGTGTGACAGCGTGGATGCTGAGGTGGCGAAAGCGACGTTCCGATGAGGCATCCAGCGCACCAACACCGACCCTTCCCCTGACGCTCGAACCTCAGGAGATTACCAACGCCCGGGACGCGTGGCTTCGAGTAGCGCAGGAGGTGACATTCCACGACGATCTCGACGAACTTCGTATGGGGCGAGCACTGCCTCGCCGGAGTCCCTTGCGCAAGCTTGCGCCCTTCTTGGACGACAGGGGAGTGTTACGAGTCGGTGGCCGCCTCAAACACTCCCTTCTACCGAGCCACCAGCAACATCCGGCCATCCTTCCGAGCGACTCTCATCTGAGTCGGTTGATTATTGAAGCCGCTCATCGACGGACGCTGCACGGCGGGGTTCAGGCAACTCTCGCCGTCGTGCGTCAACAATTCTGGGCGCTGCGGGGCCGTCAGCTGATCAAGGGCATCGTGCATCGATGCCCCTCCTGTATTAGATGGCGGGCGGCGAGCCTGCAACCTCGCATGGGAGACCTGCCGAAATCCAGAGTGACTCCCAGCTGCCCCTTTTCGCACTCTGGCGTGGATTTTGGCGGGCCAATCCTACTTCGCACTTCAAAGGGGCGCGGCCAGAAGGCGTACAAAGGTTTCTTGGCCGTGTTCGTCTGTTTCAGTACCCGTGCTGTCCACTTGGAAGTCGTGAGCGACTACACCGCAGAAGCCTTTTTGGCAGCGTTCCGCCGCTTCGTTTCACGTCGGGGCCTGCCCAAAGTCGTACATAGCGACTGCGGAACTAACTTCGTGGGCGCCGACACAGAACTTCGGAATCTTTTCCGAGCATCCACTCAGGAAGGACGGCACATCTTCGGACGATTGGCAGATGAAGGCGTCAAATGGAGCTTCAACCCCCCGGCAGCCCAGCATTTCGGGGGCTTGTGGGAGGCTGCGGTAAAATCCGTAAAACATCACCTGCGAAGAACTATCGGTGAAACTAGACTGACGTTTGAGGAAATGGCAACTTTTTTAGCTGAAGTTGAGGCTTGCCTCAATTCGCGTCCGCTGCAACCGATGAGCGACGATCCTGACGATTTTCTTGTAGGCGGACCTCTCATCGCCGTGCCAGAGCCGTCGCTCCTCGAGGTGCCAGCGAATCGCCTGACACGCCTGGCGCCTCCTTCAAAGCATGAGGGATCACTTGTGGCACCGCTGGTCCGCAGAATACCTCCAGGAACTGACCCCTCGACCCAAATGATGGACGACAACAGGAGGTGTGAAGGAAGGTCAACTGTGCCTCCTGAAGAACGAGAACACGGCGCCCACCCACTGGCCTCTCGCACGAGTAACGCACCTACACTTCGGGAGCGACGGCGAGGTGCGAGTCGTGAAGGTCCGAACCGCAAGGGGGGCTCTCACTAGGCCCGTAGTGAAGATCGTCCCCTTGCCTTACTTCGCTTCGACGACGTAGAGTCGGCGCGAGAGCGCTGCGCAATACCTGCGTTTGTTCGTAACCTAGCATAAGTACTGTACATATTGTAGTTTTCTTTCGTTCGTGTTTCTTGTAGCGCTATTATTTATTACCGTATGTTTGTTTGTACCAGGATCATGGTCCGAGGCTGGGCGGCTCATTCGGCGATGCCCCTGCAAACGCTACGCCCAACAGTCTTCACATCGCTCGCTTCACGGGTTTTCTCGTCTCGCCCTTCCATGTTGAATGGCGTCTTCAGTCGTGCACAGTCACGCACAAAATCGTACTACGAAGCAGGGCATCAATGGGTGGGCCGACCCATGACGCACTCGGCCTCATCCGGAGATAAAACACGGGGACTAGCGCCCTCTTCGATCTCCCAGAACCTTGCGATACTTTTTTCCAGCTCACTTGTCGTTATCGCGTGGCAATCCGCACGAGATGGTAACGACTGCCGGGTCGGTGAGCCGGAAATAACCCAACCGAGTTGTGTTTTTTGCAGCACAATACGACTATTTTTCAACGAAATTTGTCCGATGCATAATAGGTTGCAGAACAGTTCGGCGCCTAGCAGCCCATCGATTTCGGCTGGTTTATAGTAGTTGGGGTCAGCGAGTTTTATATTCTTAGGAATGTCCAGCTGCGTTTTATCGAGTGGTCGCGACGGAAGCCGTTCCGCGATTTTTGGTACGATTAAGAACGTTAATCTTTCGCAGAAGTTATTGTGTCTGGATTGCATTTTTGCGGTAACGAAGTGTTTGACACGGGATTCCATCTCATTAATCCCGTTCAAAGGGATATCTATGTCCCTTCGCGATAACCTTAGTTTGTCGGCCATTCGTTCGGTGAGAAAGTTGGTTTGGGAGCACGAATCGTGCATAACCCTACACGGAAGCGCTTGGCCGTTTAGGTCATATACGTGTACAATCGCCGTAAACAATAATACTTCCGATGGTACCGTAGCCTTTAAAACCGTTAAACCTGGTTTAGGGGGTTCATCATTGCGTTTTGTCGAATCGGTTGAGGGTTGCGTCTGCACCACGTCGGGTTGCGAATCCAAGTGTAATAGCGTATGATGTTTTTTAGAGCATTTTTGGCACCTGCTGGACCTACAGTCGAATGCCGAATGACCGGGGCGTAGGCAGTTAACGCAAAGCTTCAACTGCTTGACGAAAGAGAGACGATCGCGAACATTTAAACGATTGAGGTTGTCACATAGAGAAGTTAAGTGCGGCTGCTTGCAGATAGCGCAGCGTGGTGTTGGTTGAAGTGAGAAGGCGAGTCTGGATGCCTGCGGTGTGGCAGACTGGCGTGTGAGCATCGGGTGTCGCGTGTTTATATGAGGCTTGGGTCGCGACTGTCGCGAAGTGGCGTCCGCGAACGACGGGGTTACAATCTTGCATCTTTCTCTTAAAAACTCTAAGAGGGTTGCGACCGTTGGAAAATCCTCTTTTTTAGTTTCTCTCCATTTCTCCATGGTTTCGGCGTCGAAATGCGATGTTAAAATGTGTACGAGAATATTATCAACCGTGAGTTGCCCCAATGTTTTCAAGGCTTGATAGTGGGCCTCCGTATCGGCTAAGAAGCGATGCAGATCACGTTGTGATCGATTGCTTGGTGTGATAGCGAGTAGTGCCGCGATATGTTTATTGGCAACTATCGCGGGTTGATCGAATTTCTTCTGCAACAACGACCACGCCACTGCGTAATTGCTGGCCGCGTTGCCAAGAGAATAAATTGTGCGTGCCGCTTCGTCGGATAAGCACGACCGAAGGTAGGTGAGTTTCTTGCTATCATTTATGGAGTTGTTATTGTGTACCATCGTCGTGAATTGGTCAGCGAAACCCGGCCAATCGTCGTATGCACCAGAGAAAGCCGGGAGATTGATCTGAGGTAATCTTATATCCGCGTCTGCCGCAGTTGTCGCGCCCGCGCTTACGCTTAGGTCGTTGCCTGCTGATGCTGCCGCTCCGCTCAGTGCGGTCGCGAGTAGATTTCTCGCGATATGGAACCATCGATCAAAGTCGTTTTCAAGCGTTTCGCGTTCTAACGTGTAGCCAGCTTCCAGATCTAAGCATTCTATGTTCGACTGGACTATTAAAACTTCCGCTAATTGTTGCTCCAGGCGAGCCATCTTCGTCGCCAATATGTCGTGATCTTCCGGAGCCGAGAATTCCTCTGCAAACTTCTTGAAGGAGGTCATTTGACCTCTAAATACACTGCGTTTCTTTTTCAGAAGTCTTAGTTCCTTCTCGGTGGACATAATGAGTACAGATTGAAGCTTTTTGCAATAAATTTTGAAGACTGAAACGCGAGCGCGACGAGGGGTGAACGGGGTATTAACGAATGGTGACACAACTAGAGCATACGATCTGACCTCACTTATATAAGCTGGAAGAGTTGACCCTGGCAGATGCCGATGGTGGCTTCTGCGATGTCTCATCGTGGATGGTGTCCTAGCGATGACGTCACGTAGGTGCGGGATGCGAGTCCGAGCGAGAGGTAGAGCGTCGATTGAGGTGCGCCGTGTGATATGAAATCACACCCGGCGAGGCTTCGTCGTACGATCGGAAGGAGATACAGATGCTTCCGTTGAATTGAAGTTGTGGTATGGGATCACACTGAGGGCGTTGTTCGTGCGGTGGATAATTCCGCTCAAAATATGTTTGGTCGAGAATCACACTTGCGAGCGTCGTGGTGGTAGAAGTCCGTCCTGTGATATACAATCACATTTGCGAGAGTTATAGTGGTATGGACACTTGCGTAGAAGTCCGTCCAGTGATATAAAATCACATTTGCGAGAGTTGAGTGGTATGGACGCTTGCGTAGAAGTCCGTCCAGTGATATAAAATCACACTTGCGAGAGTTGAGTGGTATGGACGCTTGCGTAGAAGTCCGTCCAGTGATATAAAATCACACTTGCGAGAGTTATAGTGGTATGGACACTTGCGTAGAGGTCCGTCCAGTGATATAAAATCACATTTGCGAGAGTTGAGCGTGATAGTATATCAATATGATGACGAGCACCGTTATCACAGCCGAAGTATCGCCTTCACTCGTGCTGAACACGTGATGGCATGAATTCCAGACGTAGTACTGGACGTAATTTCTCCACATAGGCGCTGGATCCGGCTCGAAGGACCAATGTTGTAGGTTGATGGATGCAACCTCGGGATGACTGCTCGGCAAGTTAATGCTTTGTAGTCTGTTTCGTGTTATTTAATGAATCCAAGCCTTGGTGGGTTGCACAAGTAATATTTCGTTTATTGATCACGGTTACAATAACGTGCTCGTCTCTGCTGCTTGATTTTTACTGACCTCCGTTTCGGTCCTCCTATGTTTACCCATTCGCACGCGCTTTGTCGACAAGGTAAGTGGGGGTTAAGCCCTACACGTGATCCACGCAAGAAACGTACAGGTGTATGTACCGCGCTCGAAGCATAATGTCCCGCTCGACGGCGACCGTATCGCCGACCTAAAGAAAGGCAAACGCCATCACACGTACGTATCGTGTGAGTCACGCCGCTGGTGCTGCGACAGAGCCCGCGAGCCCTCCCTCGAACGCAATGATTTTTAAGGCGGCATATCAAGCCGTTACGGCGCTACAATTTGCGATGCCGAAATTGATGACGCTGAACACGTGATTCTACACTGCCCCAGGTGGAATACGCGGAGAGCGGAATTATATGTTACCCTCGAAAAAGTCTAACAGTGGCTCACATGGCTGATACTATCATGGAAACACGAAATAAATGGCAGGCCTTCTGTGACTATGCTCATGACGTTATGACAGAGAGACGCGAGACAGAAAAAGAGATTGAGAGGACACGACGGAGGCCCCCTTGACATTAAAATATAAATATAAAAATAAAAATACAAATATAAAAATCCTAAGCGTTAAAATACTGTGAGTAAGGGATAATGAACTCGTACACAGATATATGTACAGCAGAATAATCTATAGGAATCGATCTGTAAATTTCAACATGCACCATAAAGGATATACCTTGAATGATGGGAACTCTGTTTCGTAACCATTGGAAGTTCTCTCTTCTCCGACGAGACGAAACATACCTCTATAGTATAACAATGCCGGACGGCTACATTCGCTGGCAACGGTCACCTAGAAGTAATGTGAGTAGAAATAATGTTGCCAATAAACACACAACGGAATAAAGGAAATAACTGCATCAAAGTAACACATCTCTATAGACCAAATTATTATATGCACTCCATAAGGAGAATACTCAGAAAAGACGCAATTAGAATCGAACTAAAGATAACGATCGGGAGGACTCTTGGATAATTTCGTAATGCCACCCTAGATGAGATTTAGGGTGCTTCTCCATGAATAGTTTCTCCTGGCCTCGAAGTACATCAACAAGACGGTAGTGCGGACGTATAACTATAATTAATACCATCCTAGCTTGTCACCAGGATATCAGGCTCGTGGTGTAACCGCTGGATCTGCGCCGCACGCAAGTATGACGTTTTGATTCCAGTTACGGGCGCTTGGTGACTGCAATACTATGTAAACGTTAGCACAACAGAGGTAACAAGCCCACTGGCTTAATTTCCGCATTGGGGAATGTAAAGTTAATTTAAAAAATAAATAGATTAAACGTAAATAAAAGGCCACATTGGATAAACAGGAACCCAATTAAATTAATTAAAATACGGCTTCGACGAACTCTTTGGTGACAATGAAGGCTGGATCCGTAACGTTGATCCGCTTATATTGCTGGACTGGATCTTGTTAACCTGCAAGAAAAGAAACTAAATGAAATATGGAAACATAGATGAAAAGAATGAATGGTGATTAATTATGACCCCATAAGTTGAGGGTGACTCTTTGGACAAGTGCCGTGTCAAAGTGTCTGGATGTTACGTCTGGTCGATTTTTAAATGTTGTGTGGTAAAGCTAGCTCGCTTGTGCACCCGTAGTCACCCTAGACATGAAGGGAAATGAAAGCGTTGTACTACATTGGACGGACTATAATATAAAATAAACATAAAATCATAATCTAAATACTTACTTGGAATTACTTATAATGTATAACGTGTACCCCTAATCTAACACAACTAAATTTACCAAGAATCCATACCTCTCGCATACTAGAAAAAAGAAAAAAGATAAATGTCTTGTTACATCTTGTAACCGTACAAATTTTGAGGCCCGCGCCGGCACAAGGAGATCGCACCGGCGCGCGTCCGGCGGAGACCCGGAGTAATAGGAGAGCGAGCCCTACACGCACGAACACCGCGTGGCCGGTAAGGTGACGAACCGCGACGCACACTTACCGGCCTAATCATACCCGAGCACGTGAAGGGAAGACTATAACGGTACTTCCCATCACGAACCACATACCTCCCCTCACGCGGCCCGGGTATATAAGGCGCCGATCCGCGACGGCTAGACATCGATTCTTCGATCAATCCTCTGACGCGCTGAATAAGTCCAGAGATCACGAACTCACGAAGGAAGCTCGCCGCGTGAAAACATTGTCGCATCCGGAAGACTCCGCAACGACGGGCCCGGTTTCCGATCAATTCGCGCCGTGCCACATAGGTATCGCCGTAGAAGGCGGTAACTTCCGTATAACTCGCGAACTATCGAACGACCGCTCGAATTAGTAGACTAGAAAATTTAGAAGTACAACGACAAGTAAAATTTCTATTACCCAAAACCTACCAACAGTATCCGACGGACGAGGTGGCTCACCCCGCTCACGCACCGGCTACAGCCACGCTTGCTTTCGTCCTCTCAAACCAACACACCAATTTTCCGACGAATAAGGTGGCCTACCCCGCCCACGCACCGGTCAAGGCCACGCTTATCTCGTCTACCACAACACCTAACTCCACTATACCCGGTGGCTGCGATCTGACTCACCCGCTCTCGGCACCGGCCAAGGCGATGCGCAGTTCGCCAACCCCACAATAAGTATATTCCAAAAACCTGTGGTCGGGGCAATCTAACCCGCTCTGGGCACCGGCAAAGATTGCGCCCGATTCGTGCTTTCCCGCCACGACAAAACGACAGGACGCAACAAAAGGCTATCCGTCGCCGGGAAGAACGAACCCCGGAAGTCGACGCACCGACATACGCGCCGCGCACGTACGTTACGTTAACACCAGCGAGCGAGCGCACGTCAATTCAGTCGCCCTTTTATATACTGACTGTACGAAAGATACATCTACTGACGAGAATACAAGACCCTGCATTGCAGCATAACTATGCCTGCTCATTATTACCGCTTCCCTGTCGCCCACTCCTGCACTACTCGTAAGATACCCTACTGCACGGAGCGGACTTTGGCCGACGCTGCGCGAAGGAAGTACCGGCGCAGAACCACTGCCGCAGCGAGGAAGGCCGAGACCCGTCAGACAGGTCACCGTTGACGGCCCGTGCCCGAAGGCACATCCTACTAAAAAATTGTACGGTGACAACATGAAAAAAGAAAAAAGATAAAAGTGTTGTTACCCCTGAAAAAGATAAAGTGTTGTTACACCTCAAAAAAGAAAAAAAGTAAAAGTGTTGTTACACCTGAAAAAAGAAAAAAGATAAAAGTCTTGTTACATCTGAAAGAAACATATTAACATTAATTCCATATGTAATAGATCATAGTGCCCTTACCTCATTGAAAGTCGTTGAATAAACTAGCTGTCAGAGAAATCTATATTGCCGACTAACTTCACCTCACTTCACGCTCATTACTCATGCGAGATCTCGAATCGCTAACTTGTCCACCTATCAGCGATCAATACAGATCTAATCGATTACTTTCGAGAACTCACGTGACGAGCCGGTGCGCTTCCAGCGCCCGCCTTTTATTGTCACTCACCTCGCAACCATTGTATCACGCGGACGTCACTTCTTGTACTACCTCACACGGTTCTCAAATAAGACGGTTTCACATCAACTCTTTTCTCTCAGTATTATCTCTTGTACGGTGCAACTCAACATGGGTTCACTCAGTGTGTAAATAACTGTTATCTAGTGTGTTAAATAAATAGTCTATTGTGTTTTTTATAACTTCACCGCCTGCGCTTACTTGCCACTCACCCGTCCACTATCCATTTACATCTACGCGAGCACTTCAATTACAAAACACTAGCCAACTAACAAGGAAGCTCCATGTTCATCGTAATCGGTTGAATCACGATAGATAGCTTGATGTCTATGGCCCAAGACAAACACGATAGGCAATAAGATATGGAAGATCTCATATACCGGTACTCGATGGATAGACTTCCCCAAATGGCGTAGGTAACATATAGCGTGACATAGAATGTGAACCCTCAGAGATCTAACAGTGCGCAATAAACTCTAAAAGTAGGCATATCTGATAATAACACAACTTACTGAATGTACAACGCAACAATGCAAAGTAAACGAGTGCCTTAAATCTGCGTATCCGTAGGAGAATGAATAACTTTGATAAAACAGTAATGTAACACAAACTCTAACGATTAAACCATCGTAGCTGGGAACTGGCTGGTCGACGTGGGAAATTAGTTCATTCCTTACATAGTCAAACCTATCTCTGCATTGCAATATGTTGGATGCGCATGCCTGCCGATACGGTCTACCAGAAACAATTAACCCCTTGGCCTACACGGTATCTGCCAATTGCGCGTGCCATAGTAAGCAAGAAAGTCGGTCGCGCGCCGTGCCATTCAGCTGTTCAGACTTTCAGACTCGTGGTTTTCGTTTATGACACAAATGCTTTACCAGGAGTCAGATTCGTGATTTTCGGTTTGTAACACAAATTCTTTACCACGAGTCAGATTCGTGGTTTTTGTTTATGATACAAATTTTTTATCACGAGTCAGACTCGTGGTTAAAGGCCAAAGGGTTAATAAGAACAAAGATAGAGAGAAACAAATAGAAAATAGAAAGAAAAGAATACAGAACATACCTAATAATCTTAATAGATGGTACGGCTACGACTAACCTCACAGATAATCAAGGGCGCCTACGACTGCTGCAAATGTACGACCCTGTATCCGTGACACGTTACGTATCCCTCGGTTATAACAGAAAGGTACTCTGAAGGAGTATCAGATCCCTGAGGTTATGACCGGGGTAAAACAAAAATAGTGTTCCGTGGTCGGATATCGGAGTTGACTCCTACGTGGCGTCCTCTCCGTCGTTTCGTATTTGAGGTTGATGAATTACACAAAAAAATTACGCTGCTCAGACTTTATTGAATTATATGCTCACGCACCTATTCTTACAATAAGAGAGAGGTGAACGCGTCGCTTACGCTTGCTCCGATCGATCCGCGATCGTCCCTTGTCCATCTCATGGACAGGTGCTGGTGGGGGCGACCTATCCCTACGATTTTTGTTGCTATGCAGGATTTTTTCCTTGCATAGCTAGTTGTCTGTGTATACGCATGTATGTGTGATCGGTCGCGACAACGCCTCGAGTGCATACGCTCGGGTCGCGCCGATGTATTGTGTGACGTGTAAATCCACACACATGGAGACATCGCCTCGTATTCGACTTGGGTCGCGATGACGTCTCGAGCGTACTCGGATCGCGACGACGCCTCAAGTCTGAATCGGGTCTCGATCATTCGCATACGCATGCGACAGGTGACTTACGTATCACCTTCGCTAATTATTATTTCGCTTATATAATATCGTTCGCATGGTCGTGCACGACGTCGAGGGATGCTACAGAACATCCTCCCCCCGTTGAGAGGGTACCGATCAAATGTTAATGTCGGTTTTTTTTTTTTTTCGCTTTTTTTTTTCCGCTTTGTGTTTTTTTTTCGTTTTTCTTTGTGTTTTTTGTGTGGTTTTTGTTCGCATACATTCAATGTGACAGAAGCGCATATGTATTGGTAATGACGTGGTTTCAGAACGATAGCGCAATTCGTTCCCGCATGGTTCGGTATGAACGGTGTATGACGTTATTCGCTCGGGGTAACCGTGAGTCGGTTTCGCTTTTCGATTGGTAGCGGGCATAGCTGAATGACCGCCCGCTTAATTTCCCCCGTTGCAGTTTTGACAGTCGCCGCTCGAGTGATCCCGTCTTTGCCTGGATGCAACGCTGTGACCTTACCCAGTGCCCATTGCGTGCACGGTAAATTTCGGTCCTTGATCAGCACAACGGTACCGGTGTTCAACGTTGGTCCGTCTTTGGCCCATTTGTTGCGCATCTGGAGTTCGTTTAAATATTCGAGGCTCCAGCGTGCCCAGAAGTGTTGGCGGACCTTCGAGATGTGTTGCCAGGTAGAAAGCCTATTGACAGGAACAGACGACATATTGCCCTCCGGCAGGGCCGTTAATGGTTTGCCAATCAGATAATGCGCGGGAGTTAATACGAGTAAGTCGTTCGGATCGGATGATAGGTAGGTGATAGGCCGGGAATTAAGAATGCCTTCGATTTCAATAATGAAGGTGTTTAGTTCCTCGAATGTGAACAGGGAATCTCCTACTACTCGTTTAAAGTGGTGTTTAAATAACTTCACCGACGCCTCCCAGAGACCGCCGAAATGCGGTGCCACTGGGGGTATGAAGTGCCAATTAACGCGATGCTCGCTTGCGAATCTACTCACCAGGTTCGTATGTTCTTCGGAATTGAATAGAGCGTACAATTCTTTTAATTTGTTGTTTGCGCCCACGAAGTTTGTTCCATTGTCGGAATATATGTGCTCTGGCAGGCCGCGCCTCGCGGCAAACCGTCGGAGCGCGGCGAGAAACCCCTCCGACGACAAATCGCTGACCAGCTCAAGGTGTATCGCCTTTATGGACATGCAGACGAATACGCACACGTACACCTTGACGCGACCGCGGTTGCGGAACTTCTTTTCTTTTACGAAAAAGGGACCGCAAAAATCGACGCCGGTGTTGGTGAAGGGTATCGCTTCGCGTACGCGTGCCGCTGGTAGATTTCCCATTTTGTATCCAATGGCGTCGGCCCGGAATCGGAAACAGCGCGTGCAAGAGCGTATAACCTTTCGGACTTGATTGCGGCCGTCCAGTAGCCAGTATTTCTGACGTAAGATGCAAAGGGTGGTCTGAATGCCCGCGTGAAAATGCTTCTCATGCGTTTCGCGTATAATGCTATCAGTTAGCTGTTGTCGGCTTGGTAGCAGGACTGGGTGTTTTTGTGCAAACTTTAACCCTGATCCCTGCAAACGCCCTCCGACGCGCATTATGCCTTCCTCGTCCAAGAACGGGTCTAGCATAGTTATTTTTCGTTGACTCGATAATCCCTTTGCCTTAAGCTCTCGGATCTCCTCCGAGAATTTGTTTGCTTGGAAGATTCTCAATACTCTTGCCTCAGCTTCGTCTATTTCGCTCGCACATAACGCCCCGGTATGTTTGTTGGTCGGCCGAACACGGAGGCAGTACGCGACAATCCGCAACAACTTGGAATAGGACGAATACCTTTCGAACATCGCGAGGTCATTTGATTTTGTCAACAAACACGTGTTTGCCTTCAATTCCGGGATTTCGACTGTACGAACAATTTCTTCGGGCCATTCACTCTCGCTCTTTCTCAACCAGGGGGGTCCCGATGTCCACGTTTGGTTGCCCAAGAACGCAAGGGGCAGTTGCCCACGCGATACGGCGTCGGCCGGATTGTCTTCAGATCTGACGTGTCGCCATTCGGTCGTACCGGTAAGCTCCCGAATCTCTGATACGCGGTTCGCTACGAATGTTTTTAGCAGATGCGGCGACGTTTTTAACCAATGCAAGACGATGGTTGAATCGCACCAGAAGACGGTTTTCTGAGAATCTAGCTTTAGGGCAATGCTCACTTCGCGATGCAATTGCGCCAACAACAGCGCCCCGCACAATTCCAGTCGTGGTATTGTGACCGTTTTCAGCGGAGCAACCCGGGACTTGGCGCATATCAATTTGACGCTTGTATTTTCGCGTCTCCCGCGTGAACGCACATAGACGCACGCGCCGTACCCGACGGTGCTAGCGTCACAAAACCCATGTATTTGGACGTCTTGGTGATCTTCCACTAATAATTTGCGGTCGAAGGATACCTGACCCATCATCTCTAATTGCCGACTAAACTCGGACCACTCCGTATATATGGATTGGGGAACCGACTCGTCCCATTGTGCGCCACATCGCCATACGTCTTGCATTATTTTCTTCGCGTATAGAACTATTGGCCCTAGCAATCCCATTGGGTCGAAAATCTTGGCTATTTCTGACAATACGCTTCTTTTGGTTATTCTTTCCGTGATTTTAATGGGGTGCGCAGAATAATATATCCTGTCGTCCTTCGTATTCCATGCAATGCCTAACGTTTTTAGAGAATGATCGACCTTCAGGACGAAACTGGTGTGTAGTGCACTGGCTTCTAAATCATTGATCACGCGTTCATCGTTGGACGCCCATTGCCTGATCGCGAAACCGCCCCGCGCTAGTAACGCGATCACCTCATCCCTAATCGCGCGCGCTTCCGCGATTGTGTCCGCGCCGGTCAAAAGATCATCTACGTATAGATGAGTGGTAAGGACTCTGGCCGCTCTAGGGTAAACGTGCTGTTCGTCGTCGGCGAGTTTTTTAATCACGCGAATTGCCAGGAATGGCGAGGAAGATACCCCGAACGTGAGCGTGTTGAGTTGGTATGTCTCGATTTCATCGTTTTTGCGCCAGAGGATCCGTTGATATTGTCTATCGTCTTCGTGCACCCGCACTTGTCGGTACATCTTTTCGATGTCCGCGGTGATGACGTAATTGTATGTGCGGAATCGGAGGAGGTGCTCGAATAGCTTGGCTTGGATTGTGGGGCCCACCATTAAAACATCGTTTAGAGAAACGCCGTTGTTCGTTTTAGCCGATGCGTCGAATACCACCCGAACCTTCGTGGTGTTGCTGCTCTCTTTAATCACCTCGTGGTGAGGCATGTAATATCCGTTATCGACGGGGTTTCCAATTAATTTCATATGATCCAGCTCTAGGTATTCGTCGATGACCCGCGCGTACTCCGTTTTCAATTTGGCGTTCGCGTTCAGCTTGCGCTCTAAAGCCGAGAAGCGCTTGAGCGCGATGGCTCGCGACTCGCCTAGACGTTGGTTTGGCAAACGAAAGGGTAGCCGAACGATGTAACGACCTTCGTTGTCGCGAGAAACTGTCTCTATGAAATGCGTCTCACATTCGTTCTCCTCATCTGATTTGGATCTGTCTGCCGTGACTTCTTCCATCGTCCAGAATTTTTCTATTTGCGTTTCAAGATTGGACAAATGACACGTCGTACTCTCTGACGGAACTTGCAACGAGGCGCCGCCGGCGACTACCCAGCCGAGTCGCGTCTTTTGTAAATACAAATCGTGCCCTTCCTTGGACAAATTAATTTGGCCGACACAAAACAGCGACAGTGTGGCTCCCGAGCCAATCAACAAATCGACCGCGCGTGGTAAATGAAAATCCGGATCCGCCAGTGTAATATTCGCGGGTATTTTTACCGAATCGCGGGGAAACCTTTCGCTCGGAATGAAGTCAGCGATAGCCGGTATAGTTAAGCAAGTCAGTTCCTTACGAAAACCGTCGCGCATTGATTGTACCGTGATTCGTACTATGCCTTTCGACTCGGTGTTCGCGTCGTTGATCGCGCTGATGGGCATCGAATGTCTAATTGCCTGCACGTCTAAACGTTTTAAGACCGCTTCCGTGATGAAATTGACCGTAGCGCACGTATCTAGCAATGCACGACATTTAATCAAGTTTTGTTTCCCATCGCTCACGTATACCAGTGCACTTGTTAATAATTGTGGCGCGGTCGCGGACGCTATCGTCGCGAGGCTCGCCGCGCCGCTGCGGCCCGTGACGGCTTTGACTAGTCACGCGGTTTGAATCGTCTCGCATTTCGCCTCGTTGGAATTATTGGGATGTTTGGCGAGATGTAAGAGCGTATTGTGACGCTTTTGGCAAATGGAGCAGCCGGAGAACGTACACGGACTACCTCGGTGGGAGCGCATGCAATTATAGCAAAGTCTCGCGTCCCTGACGACTTCGATACGTTTCGATACAGGCAATCGCTTGAATGAATCGCACACATACAATGGATGCGACTTCGTCCGGCATACAACACAATTACGCGACGCGTTCAACACGAAGGCCCGGTTCGACGGACAGCCTCGTCGCCTTTTGTTCGGCGTCTCGTCTCTGTTTCTCTCGGGGTCAATTGCCTTTGCCCTCTCCCGTTTGGACGCGCATACCGCGGCTTTATATATGAATTCGTACATTTTCTCCAAATCTGGCACCTCGTCTCTTTCGAGGGACGCCTCCCATTTTTCGAGTGTACTCTTCGGGAGTTTGCTCTCTAAGATGTGCACTATCATTTCCGAACCGACGTTCACTCCCAGCGTCTGTAATGATGCGAGATGTTGCTGCGTCTCGTCCGCGAGTTTCGACAATCCGATCGTGCTGTCTCTTTCCAGTGCCGGCATGTTCAATATTAACGCGAGATGCCGTGATATGAGTATGCGCTTCACCTCGTACGATCGCTCCAAAAGCTCCCATGCCTTGCCGTAACTCGCTTCGCTCGTCGCGAAAATCTTGATTTTATTCGCGGCCTCGCCAATTAACGCCGATTTCAGGTAATGCAGTTTATCTATGTCCGACAAATCCGCTTGCGAGCCTACTACATTAGTGAATGCGTTTTTGAAGGACATCCAATTTTCGTACCGCCCGTCGAATGTTGGAAGAGGCGCCTCCGGTAATTTAATGCGCCGACGAGTACCCGATACGCTGTCGTTTGGAGTCACTGCGCTCGATGCGCTAGTACTGGGCTCGGGTTCAATAGTCGCGCTTACGATGTCTTCAATTTTTCCGGCGAGCGTATAGAATCGTTCCTGAACGTTCTCGAACTCAATTTGATGGGCGTCATCCGTATCTAACACCGCGAGCTCGTCGTTATGCTCCTCGAATGCGCGGTACAATTGCGTTAAGCGAGCGATTCGCAGTTTCACCACCGCAATACTAATATTGTCTTTTTCAAGGAGATTCCCTAAGCTCGTGATTTGGGACTTCAGAGCCGTTCTTTTTTGTACGAGGAATCGGATTCTATCGGCCATCGTAATGGGATAATTAGATCTTAGGAAAGAACGACTTACTCTTACTCGACCGCTGTGATGGACTTCGGCCTCTCTTATCGTCGCTTCGCCAGCACTTCCTCGCGTCGTGATGCTATTCCTTGCGCCGATGCCTTTCGTCTTCGCTTCGCAGCGGCGTGGATTTGTAAACCAGGGGTCTCGACTTCAAACCTCACAGGAGGCACCAAAATGTTCCGTGGTCGGATATCGGAGTTGACTCCTACGTGGCGTCCTCTCCGTCGTTTCGTATTTGAGGTTGATGAATTACACAAAAAAATTACGCTGCTCAGACTTTATTGAATTATATGCTCACGCACCTATTCTTACAATAAGAGAGAGGTGAACGCGTCGCTTACGCTTGCTCCGATCGATCCGCGATCGTCCCTTGTCCATCTCATGGACAGGTGCTGGTGGGGGCGACCTATCCCTACGATTTTTGTTGCTATGCAGGATTTTTTCCTTGCATAGCTAGTTGTCTGTGTATACGCATGTATGTGTGATCGGTCGCGACAACGCCTCGAGTGCATACGCTCGGGTCGCGCCGATGTATTGTGTGACGTGTAAATCCACACACATGGAGACATCGCCTCGTATTCGACTTGGGTCGCGATGACGTCTCGAGCGTACTCGGATCGCGACGACGCCTCAAGTCTGAATCGGGTCTCGATCATTCGCATACGCATGCGACAGGTGACTTACGTATCACCTTCGCTAATTATTATTTCGCTTATATAATATCGTTCGCATGGTCGTGCACGACGTCGAGGGATGCTACAGAACAAATAGTTATCAGATAGTTGTCACTGACTATTGCTATGGGCATACGTGACTATGCCCGTGGAGTCGAACCACTAGGCGACGAGAGGTAATATAGTAAGTGGGTTGACTATGCATTTGGTAAATTGTGTGTATATTCTGTATGAGATGAATGCGGTGTTACAATGTATCTATGTACAAACGCGAGTGTAGGTGCGTTGCAATACGTGCGACAAACCGTACGTATTGTTTGATGGCGGTGTATGTGTGATCTCTACACAGAGATGCGCGTGATGTTACGCTAAGCGCTATATATGCTATTTATATTTACAAACCAAAATTGCACACACGGGCGCTTACGTGTATCGCCGGGAACGACGGACTCGGGCGTCTTACACAGCTGTTCCGATACAAAAAATGCGACGGTGTTGACGCTTGTATTCTAAAGCAGGAAAGCCTCAGCGTGAGGTGCAAATATCTGTGGTGCAGAGGGCTGCACTAATGAGTCGCTAAAACGCGGCGTCAATCAAGAGTTTCCCTCTGAGGTGGCCTATTATCTCTACGAGTCGATGCAAATGTACATGCGTAATGTACCTGTGAACACTTCGGTTACAACAACGACCAGTCCGCGGGGGATACAGTCAAGTACCGGTCGAGTGTCTTTGTCAGGCACCTTATTCCTCCGTGGATCTAATATATATTTAATTCTACTCTCTACTCCTTGCTACCTATCTTGATAGACGCCGCGGTGATTCTACGCAGTGCTTCCTCGATTAAGGGAGTCAGCTTGCTGGATGTTGCATGCGTGAATTTAAAGTGACGGGGTTCGTGAGTTTAACTCTTTAGTCGTGAGTGGATTCTGTAAAAGGTAAATACTTTCTACGTATGTATCCCTTAATACTCACCCAGACTTTCCTGAGACACGCTCGACGTGTTTAAAATCGTAATGCAATTTAAAAACGCGAGCTATGGAGTATACGATACATATCTCGACTTCGATCGATAACACTGGACAACAAAATTGAACTTTTTTTTTGCCTTTTGAACGAAAATAGCCGATTTCGATTAATCTTGACCCGCTGAAAACGTTTCTAAAACCCGTTTTTCGAAATTGGCTCGAGATTTTGAGTAACTGAATTTTGAAAAAAATAGCCTTTTTTCCACTTTGAACAACAATCAGGCCGTAAGTATACAAGTTAGACAATTTTTATTGGTTGCAAAAAATTCTCCAGACTTTTACGAATAAAACGGTATCAAACACTTTTACAATTTAACCTTGCAAACATGTTTAAACATTAGTTAAAGTGAATAAGACACGTTTTGCGCACCTATTTTTCGAGATGTTTTTCAATTTTTAGAAAAAACTGTGAGTCCGGCGAGGATTCCAATACTTCTACGCGATAGAGCAGACATTTGTCTTTGGAAAACCACTTTAACACTATGTAAATTATATTTCTGCTTCGCACAGGAAAACGAAAACCACGTGCGTGTAACGCAGTGTGAGCTCAATGCTGTGAGCTTCTCTGACTCAATGCCGTGCAAACGCTAGGCGAAAACAAGCCACAGCGGAGCGCGTGTTACTACGTGACGCGCACGAAGTCTTAGTTAGTTTTCCTGTAGGAAACCGAAATTTGTTTTACATATTATCATGATGCTTTTCCGATGGAAAATGTCTGCTCTGTCGTGCAGTGTCATTGGAATTCACGTCGGAGTCACAGTTTCTTCAAAAAATTAAAAAACATCTCGAAAAATAGGTTCGCGAAACATGTCTTATCCACTTTAACTAATGTTTAAACATGTTTGCAAGTTTAATTTGTAAAAGTGTTTGATATCGTTTTATTCGGAAAAGTCTGGAGAATGTTTTTCAATAAATGAAAATTGTCTAACTTGTAAACCTACGGCCTGATTGCTGTTCAAAGTCGAAAAAAGGCTGTTTTCTTTCAAAATACTATTACTCAAAATCTGGAGCCAATTTTCAAAAACGGGTTTCAGATTCGTTTTCAGCGGGTCAAGATTAGTCGAAATTGGCTATTTTTGTTTAGAAGGCAATTGTAGAGTTGCCCTGTGAAATAGAAGAAAATCTCGAAAAAGAGATGCGGGAACCGTGAGTAATCAATCTTAGTTAACACTTTAACGACCGCCCGTCTACGCAGTCAAACGTCGCCAGGGGCCGGCAGTATTTTTGAAGAATTAATTTTAAAGAACTCACGAAAAAGTTAGGTAGCATCACACATGATGTGTGAGCGGTCGTTAACGGTTGTTCCGGCTATCACACACATGTTGTGTGAGCGGTCGTTAACGGTTGTTCCGGCTATCACACACATGTTGTGTGAGCGGTCGTTAAAGTGTTATTGTTTAAACAAGTTTGCAAGTTCAAATTGTAAAAGTGTTTGATATCGTTTTATTTGGAAAAGTAAGGGGAATTTTTTGCAGCAAATGAAAATTGTCTAACTTGTAAACCTACGGCCTGATTGTTGTTCAAAGTCGAAAAAAGGCTGTTTTTTTTTTCGAAATGCAATTACTCAAAATCTCGAGCCAATTTTCAAAAACGGGTTTCAGATTCGTTTTCAGCGGGTCAAGATTAATCGAAATTGGCTATTTTCGTTCAAAAGGCAAATTTAGTGTTGTGCAGTGTAATCGGTACTGGTGTTACGAGCGACGACGCTGACGTGGTGAGGATTTTGTTTTGTCAGCCCCGATTGAAATGAAAATTATGAAAGGAGTGAGCAGCTTCACGCAGGCCTTAACTAAGGATGTTTGCACCGCGGCACCCTGCGCTATCACTGACTCTTTGTGACGCCTTCCTCACGGTTCTCCGTACTCCCTTGCGAGAGTCCGTGTCCCCGGTTGAAAGGTGGAGAGAGGGGGTTAAGGATTATCACCTCAAGCCTCGTCCGATATTGCACGGCTGCACCAATCGGCGATATGGTTGTAGGCCACTAGCCCAGGCCTCGTCCGATATTTCACGGCTAAACCCTGGGCCAATAGGCCTGAGAGGATAGTATACAAGGGCCTCGTCCGATATTTCACGGCTGCACCCCTTGTAACCTTTGAGGTTTGTGGATATTTTGATTCGGCTCGTTGGCTCTCTCGAGCGGCAGAGAGAGACCGTATTCGTAGGATTTGAGGTAACTAAGAAACTAAATAACGCGACAAACTCAGGATAATGGGAAATAATAAACGTGCTATATTGATTAAAATATATACAACAAAAACGGCTAAATATAAAAAACGCAACGATAGAATGTATAAAAATATCAAAAACCAGACTAGAATGATTGCAGAATAAGGATACAAAATGCGGATTATAGCTAACGGAATGTGGGTTGAAAAAAGTCTAAGAGTTCAGAGGAGAAACAGTCTTTTGGAAGCACTAATTCTACACGTTCTAACGTGGCGACGAAACTGAGACTACGAGACAAAACTAAGATTGAAACACTTAATACTGAGGCGCGCAGAGTACACACGGGTTACTCTTTGCTATGAGTACAGAGGACGAAAAATGCAATGTGATACTCGGATCACTTTTCACTTTCACTGCTCAGGAATCGCGTATGTAGACCTTTGCTCGCAATTTTCTACAGTCGACTGACTACCAAGTCCCTCGTCTGAGCCCTTTTTATACTTAAAATTGTAGGCCCGGGGACTTGAGGCGAGGCGAAGAAATTCACCTAGGTGGGGTGCATTTTCACGTAAACATCACGTGGTCGGAAGCTATTTTTAGGCCTACGCATGCACGCGATCGCACTATTTTTAGCGTGCATGAGCACGTGATCGCGCAAGCATCGACACATGCCCGCACGTGTTCGGGCGCGACGTCACTATGCAGAGTTCGGGGGCGACGTCACTACACGCAGTTCGGGTGGGGGAAAACGTCACTGGGCCGTAGGGCCGGCGTGACGTCACAGTAGGTAGACTGGGCGACCGACGACGTCACGGGCCGTAGCGCTGGTCGTCGGCGATGTTCGGGAGCCCGGCGGCGCGCGGTACGTCACATTGGGTACGGAATTTATGTTGGGTCGGTCTTTCGTATCGAGGTTGACTATTCCTCTTTACTCAAGGTAGGACGCTTGATCGTTGCGATCGCGGGGTTTGTATATACGCGGTGAGGTGATTGTGCAAGCGAGAGGGAGGTGTCCCTCTATTGGAATTATCGCTGTGGCGCGCCAGAAGGGATCTCCCTCTACTAGGTGCTCGACCCATTGCTGCCGGTATGCGCGCGTATAGTACTTATGTACGCGCGGATGCGACCGCCCAAAAATACGGTTACAACCCAGGGAACTGAAACGAAATAGCTCAGTGATGTGTGATTTATACCCAACAGCGACATAGAACCCAAACAAACAGATAGATGCATTATTCCGGAAGCCGACGCTGCAGGTCGGACACACACATGTACACAGTCACACGCGTGCAAGAAGATGACCAGGAATTTAACCTACGCTGCAACAAATAAGAAACAACTATTATATATCCAGTAGCTTGTATAGAAGTGGCAATGACACACGAGCAATAAACGAGGACGAGCACTTAAAATGGCAGTCGGTTGACATGCGGCATAAGGCAGACCCGCAACTGGTTACAGATATAGGTGGACCCACATGGCGTCCGTAACAAACTAGTTCTAAGGAAATCCCCTAGGCAAGTAACCAATGGACTGTTACGACCGTCGCCAAATCGGAGGGAACATCAGACCGAGGCCAGCACCATCCACCAGCACCCACACCCAGTGTCAGCATATTTGGCCTCAAAACTCCATTGGAGTTTTCGGGGTGGGGTAAGCCACGGCAAGTGTGCGTGCGTGTGCGTGAGCGCTGCGCGCGCCGCTTGGCTGCACGGCGAGGCGAGAAGGATGGAGCTACACGCAGTCTCCTTTCCCCCAACGTGCCGTGAACGCTGCGCGCCCAGCTTACACGACCCAGCAGAGAGAAGGACGGAACCATGTTTCGTCTCCTTTCCTCCAACGTCTTGTGAAGAAGCAGGATGGGTGCACGTTCCCGTCTCCTTTCCACTAAATCGCGCGTCGCGTGCTTCGTTGCACGTGCGACAGCGATGCTGAAATGTTCTTTCGCATTACAATGCTTTCAGAAATCGTACGAAGAATACGCATATAATCGGACGTCTATCAAATTTCACCGATCGACTTGAAATTTTGTGAGCAAACTTAAAATTTTGTACAACTAACATTTTAGCGACGTTGCAATGTATTTTACACATTATTAACGATTTGTTTATAAATTGTTAACAAACTTTTTCAAGCAAAATTTAAAGTTTCACCAGCGTACAGTTTAGCGACGTTGCAATGTATTTTACACATTATTAATAATTTGTTTATAAATTGTTTACAAACTTTTTCGAGCAAAATTTAAAGTTACGCAACGTACATTTCAGCGACGTAGAAAAGTATTATTTTATAGATTTTTCACAATTTGTTTATAAATTGTTAACATTTTTTAAGCAAAATGAAAATTGTGGCCTACGTATATTGGAGCGACGATACAATGTGTTTTATAGTTTTCAAGAAATGTTATTGCCAGTACCGTGTGTAAAGGAATGCCGCTCTCTTCGCACCGAAAAATTGACCCAACCTGGTTATGCAAAGGTTAAAGACAATTAATATATATTTAAGTACCGTACGGTATACCTCATTCGCATCGAAGCGTTGTAGCCGAATTGCTATGATGTCGCGCTGTAAGTCGCATGATCGAGGGTTCTAGTCGCCCCCCGCCCCCCTCTCAGTTTTATTTTTTTCCAATAATATATTTCTTCTTACTACGTGCATTTCTATTTTACCCATTTCGAAAATGTATTTTGACTACAGTGTAATCGTTTAGTTTCTTTATCGCAGTGGATGAGGACTAAGGCCACTGGCGTGTGTGTCACCCTCTGTCGTGCTCTACTTGAAAGTGTCCTGAATCGACGGACTGTCGAGCCGGTGGTTGCGCGCTCAACGGCCACTGCGACGAACGTGGTCCTGCCACTGAGCGAAGGAGCCTGGAGGGATGCGTGCAGGTATTCAATAAAGTTGAATTTGTGCATTTTACAGTTTAGTATTTATTGAGTTACGAACTGACGATGTTACAGAGCTGCGGATGTCGCTTACGCGAGTCGCGGTTGGTCTGCGTCGTGCGCAAATATCGCTTTTCTCTCTCTCTCTCTCTCTCACACACACACACACACACACACACACTTTTCTCTCTAGATTTCAGATCCTGTCGGTGCGGCAATTGCTTGTCTACCTATTGCTTGTTTCGCAGATCCTCGGAGAATACGGGCTAACCGTTTCGGCAAGTCACTTTGCGTGAGTCAGCGGGATCGGTGCCGCCTTATGTAGGCTGCGCTCAGCTGATCGGAGCTGTGCGGGGCGGCGGGAAGACTCCCGTTCTGACACTCCGTTCTTCCCCTTTACCGTCGCTACTGGCGGCAACGGTGGGAGGGTATACCGGCACTGCTGGGTACGTTCACAACACCAGTGTTAATGCACTTATAATAATAAATTATTGTTAACGCATATGCTAACTTATAGGAGATTGCGAGAAAGGTGTAAGATTACTAAATGTACGCGCACAACCGGACATCGAAGTATATCTTTTGGATTCTAAGTTACGGCAAAGTACCTCGGGTAGAAGTTGCTTCAGACCAGGAGCCGATTATTCCAATGACACTAACATTATATGAGGGTCTTGTTTTTTCGAAATTTCAACGTCATCGATTTGTTTTTCCAGGAGATCGTGATAAAAATTGTTGTATATTCGAAGAGTTTTTATGAAATCGCACCACATTCATTTGAAACGCGGACCCTGCATTTTAAAATACACCCATACCTCGCTTTACGGCCTAGATACGTTCCGGAAAAGTTCCTCATATTTTCGTGTGGCAAAATATAAGAGTGCAGCTTAAAGGGAGAAGCTGAAGCTAAACAGAAGATGGCTGACATTACAGCATTTTTTTTTACGTATAACGAAACATTGTGGGCCGTAAATCGAAAAAGTCCCATAATTAAAGAAGGCCGTTACAGCGAAATGCCGTATAAAGAGCGACCGTACAGCGAGGTATAGGTGTTGGGGATTTGAAGTCGTTGGTGCGTTAGCCTCGCTACTTGCGCGTAGCGGGAGCCGTTTGCGTATAGGCAGCGGCCTACTTGTATATAGTTTAGTTTTAAGGCTAATTCGCGTTACCGCGCGCGTAGACAATAGGGCTTTGGCGTGTAGCGTATGTTGAGACTTTCCGCTGATTGGCGTTGCGGTCTATCAGTAACCAGGGGCGGATTAAGGTGCAAGCGAAGCAAGCGGCCGCTTGGGGCGCCAAGTTCTGAGGGGCGCCACTGCGCCGTCAGTGCAGTCAAGGGCGAAATTGACAAATACTGTTGTCATTTATAATCATTATATATGTTTAACACATCGTTGAAATATGTTTAATAGTTACGGATATGTTGAAAAATACCCTTGCTCTTACCGGCTTATATTCCTGAAACGACTCTCGAGATACCAATACTGAACCAGTGGTACGCATAGATAAGCCCGCTACCACGTACATTTCTCTTACTTATACGTATCACTGATTGGGAACCGCTGTCGCGAGAGTCATTTCTTCTATTTGGATCGCGGGCACACTCGCTCGGGTAAGGCCAGGCGCGCACTTACGAGTATTTTGTCGCACAAATGAAAAGCATTGTTTTCAATGGGAGTACATCTACGCGCGGCAAAAAATTCGCAGCGACAAAAAATATGCATGCGGCCCTATCTTACACGCGACGCGACGCGCGACTGTCGGGCTATACCAAACATGTATGTCTCGATAATTATAACATGGATATACGAGACAAATGAATAACTCTCAAACTGGACGGGCGATTTTCTTTTATTACTTGTCGTGTGTCATTACCGCAGTTCACAGTCAGCCACTATTACGAGTGCGCGTCCTTTGTGAGATTTATTTTTTATATTCGTCAAATAACATGTTCGGAAAAAAGAAACCGTCTGGATCGTTTTATAGAAAAAGAAAACTAGAAGAGGCTAAAAACACTGAAAAACATGCAAAAGCATTAAAACAGTTTTTCACAGTTTCTTATTCTGAAAATGAAATTGAAAATTGTCATCAGACAAGTCCGAAAGATGGCGAGCTTTCAGCCACTGAGCAAGGGCCAAGTACAAGCCAGGAAATTAACAGATTCGTAAGTAAAGTAAGGCCACCATTTCCGGGCGTTTGCTTACCGTGGCTTCTGTTACTCACGATCAGCCGCGGTCTTATATTGCTGTACCTCTTCTATTTCTTACACTAGACAACAAAATCTGACTTTTTTTCCCGTTTTAAACAAAAGCAGCTAATTTCGACGGACTTTGACCAACTGAAAACGAATCTGAAGTTCGTTTTTGAATGTTGGTCAAGTTTTAAAGTAATCAAAATTTGAAAAAAATGGACTTCTTTTTATACTTTGAACAACAATCACACCGCATCTATAGAAGTTAACCCTTTTTTGTTAATTGCAAAAAATTCTACGGACTTTTCGGAATAAAATGGTATATAGTATTTTCACAGTGTGAACTTGCAAACATGTTTAAACTTTAGTTAAATTTCGCGAGATACGCTTCGCGGGCCTATTTTACGAAATACATTGGAAAAGTGCTATATACCATTCTATTCGAAAAAGTATGAAGGTTTTTTTTGCAATAAATGAAAATTGTCCAACTTTTATAGTTAAGGCCTGATTGTCGTTCAAAGTTTAAAAAAGGCATTTTGTAATGTCCTTCTCGGACTATCAGAGCCGACACTTTCGCGTTAACTCCGTGGCTTCGCTTTGAATGAATAGGTTCTATGTGAGTGATTTCTAGAATGTTCTATGAGGTATCGATCGCTGATGCATTGCTCGCGGTGTGCTGCGACGAATAATGTTATTAGTCAAAAATGGGATCGTCTGAATATGTGAGATGTAGGTTTGAATGTATTGGAGCGTGAGGTGGAGACAGTCATGCGGACGAAAACCGACGCATTGCTAGGACGCGCGTTTGTAGTAGGTTATTGTTTTTCCATGGACTATATGACTCTTGGAGGCGCACGGTAACAGCGTTCTGCTTTTTACGTGGTGTGATGCGTAAATGATACAATACATGGCGTAATGATCGCGTTGCACACATCGGTCAAGACATCGCCTCGAATGTGTTCATTCGGGTCGCACTATATATATGTTACGCGACACAACACATTTCTTTCAAAATTTTATTACTTGAAAAACTACAACGCAATTGTACTGTTGCCGAGAAGAAAAAAAATATTATATATAGTGGGTTTGGAACTATCGGCGGTTTCAGATATCCACTGGGAATCAGGCATCCGCGGTCTCAGGTATTTCCTCAGACCAAGGCGGCGTAGTGGATGTAGAAGACCATGACCATAGTAATACAGAGGAAGATTTAAAAGAAACAGGGAGGTCAGAAGTAAAAAATGATATTGGCTTTGAAGAAACACACGAAGAACCCGTTAAAGTGACTGCATCGAAAGACTGTGGAGAATGGCCGACTATTATTAGTGACGATCTTCGCCAAATACTCGTTCAACGGGGTCCTCTGCAACTCACGGACATACATTTTCCAGTAGATGCTACTGCTAGGAGATTTACACCGGCTAATTACAAAAGAAAATTGCGTAACGGAGAAACTGTTCGAAGAGAGTGGATACAGTACTCTGTTTGCATAGATGCAATATTTTGCTTTTGCTGCCGGCTCTTTAGTAGCGGAAATATATCTGTTTCTTCACCGTGTGGGTTTTCGAATTGGAAAAATATGTCAGGATTTTTATCTCATCATGAGACATCCCCAAACCATATGAAATCTTTCCACACTTGGCGTGAACTTTCCCGACGTTTACGTTTAGGGGAAACCATTGATAGAGAAAATCAGAGGATAATTGAAGGGGAAACTGAACACTGGAATCAAGTTTTAAAACGGCTGCTTTGTATTGTACAATTTCTGGGTTCCCAAGGTCTGGCATTCCGTGGCAAAACTGATGCTCTTTTTAAAAAAAACAACGGAAACTTTATGCAATTAGTGGAACACATTGCAAAATTTGACATTGTTATGGCTGAACATTTACGCCGAATGACTTGCCAAGAGACTCATGTCCATTATTTGAGTAAAACCATCCAAAATGAATTTATCTCTTTGATTTCAAAACAAATTCAAGAATACATATTGAGTGAATTGCAAAACGCCGTATATTTCTCAATTATATTGGACTGTACTCCCGACGTCAGCCACACAGAGCAGATGACAATGGTAGTACGATTTGTGCGGGTAATGCAAGGCGAAAAGATATCCGTCCGAGAACATTTTCTAGGTTTTGTTCCTATTAGTGATTCGTCAGGTGAGGGACTAACGGATTCGTTTTTACATGAATTAACAAAATACAAGATACCACTAAAGAACATGCGTGGCCAGGCTTATGACAACGGTTCAAACATGAAAGGAAAACATGCTGGAGTTCAAAAACGAATCCTGGATCTCAACCCTCGAGCATTTTTCGTACCATGCGGCAGTCATTCCCTTAACCTAGTGGTGAATGATGCAGCGCTATCTTGCCGTGATGCTGTCAACTTTTTTAGTAATGTGCAGGAAATATATAACTTTTTCTCAGCTTCTACCCATCGTTGGAGTATCATGAAAAAGCACGTTATTTCTTTAACAGTAAAACCCCTTAGCAACACACGTTGGGAGAACCGCATAGACGCGCTAATACCTCTTAGGTACAATATTGAGCAGGTCTATGATGCTGCTTATGAGGCCAGTACGGATCCAAAAATAGATGCTTTTGGACAAAATAGTGCAGTGGGTATTGCAAAAAAGATACAAGATTTTAAATTTTTGTCCAGTTTGGTAGCTTGGCACCAAGTTCTATCAAAGATTAACGTGGCGAGAAAACTCCTTCAAAAAACGTCAATTAATTTAAAGAGTGCCATGGACCTTCTAGCGAGTATAAAGACTTTTCTCGAAAAGTTCAGGTCAGAAGAAGGTTTAAATAGTGTGCTTATTGATGCAACAGAATTGGCTAACAAGCTAGGATCGAATCCTAACTTTGAGAGGGAAACGAAAATTCGGCCAAGGAAAATTAAAAAGCAATTATCTTACGAATGTGACGATGAGCCCGTTCCTGAAGGAAAATTATCTTTTAAAATTGATTTTTTCTATGTTATTTTAGATAAAGCCATCGAGTCACTTGGCCAACGATTCGAGCATATGAAAGTTCATAGCGAAAGTTTTAGCTTTTTATATAACATTGACGAGCTATCTAACTGTGAAAGCAAATATCTTTTAAACAAAAGTTTGCAACTGCAAAACGTTTTGTCCGATGGTAATGAATGTGACATTGATGGTGAACAATTGCACCAAGAATTATTAATATTCCCATCAATGCTGCCTTCTGGAAGTTCCCCAGTAGAGGCCCTAAGCTATATTACAGAGAATAGTTTAATGGATACGTTTCCCAACGTATTCGTTTCCTTACGGATTCTAATGACACTGCCAATTTCTGTTGCAAGTGGAGAAAGAAGTTTCTCTAAGCTTAAGTTAATTAAAACTTATTTGAGATCCACTATATCTCAAGAACGATTATGTGGGCTGGCCCTAATGTCCATTGAGAACGATGTGCTCAACTCATTAGACACTTCCAGCATTTTAAGGCAATTTGCGAAAATAAAATCACGAAAAATTAGTTTTTAAAACATTTGTGTAAACACAAAATATACTTTTAAGATTATTGTGTACAGGTACCTTCATAAATTGTTACAAATATATTTGTTACAAAAATGCAATTGTTACAATAATAATATAAAGTGCTATAACCTGTTTTTTTTGCCACCATTAGAGATGTGAGCTTGAACATGATTTTTCAGTAAATAAATGAGGCGCGGGCCGGGAAGGGAGGGGGGCGCCAATCGTCTCTCCGCTTGTAGTAAAAGTTACCCTTTGTCCGCCCCTGTCAGTAACGCCATCCGCTGATTACGTGCGTGACTAATGAAGGATCAGCGGGGACATGTCCCGCTTCCTGCTTCCTGCGTCTTCTTCCGTCCGTTAAGAGATCAACACGTGTGTGCCGTCGTGCGTCGTGGCCCTTTCGAGTGACTAGCCATCTTGGTTTTACAAGGTGAGAATCAGCGTTATTCCACCTCTATTATACTTTGTTCTTCCTTCGAGTTTCCATTACCGAACCGAAGCTTTCCTTCTCCAGTAAACTCTCCTTCTGGGTTGCTGCGACGAATCCCATCGTGCGCATTAGGCGACTTTTCGGATTCCTTCTTTTCCACGGACCGTAACGGTCCTCCCGTGCGAGTCCTTCTCTCAGTCAGAGGATTTGTCCTTTGTCTCGTCACCCACGACTACGATTCGTCGCTTGCGAGAACGCTAGTCGTGGCCCCGCTCTCTGAGAGCTGTTAATAAGAGGAAGCACGACGTATGGCGCACCACGTGCTCAACGCACCGCAGTCTTGTAACGAGCGATTTATAGAAGTCCGTTTAACAATCAGTTCGTGGCTGTGATAATAATAAATTCTGTGACGCCTCTAATTATCCAAGTTACACCCACATACGCTCCCGCGACTATCCCTATTCCCCGTGAACTAGCTTACTCGTTCCAACGCGAACAATAGGTGTACTTAACTTATGGTAGGGAAGGGATATACATACATACATACATACACATATACATATATGATATTTAATTTATTATAAATTACAAAACACAAATTCAAAAATTTAGAACTTAATAATTAAAAATTAAGAAATTGAAAAACTTAAAATTTTTAAGTTTAAAACTTAACACTCTGCGGGCCTTCGCGTGGGCCGCGTGAAATTTCGCGTGGATTCTGCTGGTCCCGACGGTGATATTTACGCTATCCGTCGTACATGGGGTATGGTTATTATTAAAAATGGCACTAAAATTGGTGTTACATAAATTTTAATACATATTTTTATATTCTTAATTTATCACTTATATTATTTATAAAACAAATGTAGGGTTTAATATTTTACTCTCGTATGATAAATTTCGAAACATTTTCCTGCATGCAAAGGTACTTTACAGGATGAACACATATATGCCGTGGAACTTTTTTTTTTGAAGCAGAACAAACTTTGCGAGCCCTTCGCGGGTTTTCAATTCTTCCGTTGCCAATAATACTTATTATGGTGTGTTTTCTCATATCTGCTGAAAGCCTGTCCAATGGATCATGTCTCGGCGATCTAATATTGCATTGAACATGCGATCCCAACTCTGGCATCAGTTACGCCAATCCATGAGCATGCAACAGCCATTACAAATTTTATAAACCTGATGTTTTCCGAGACTTTTTACATAAACATGATACGCATTAAATAATGCGCAGTTTATTAGATACAGAACTGTCTTCTTTGTCCATTTTTTGCACTTCAGTTGGATAGAATAATACGCCAGGTATTGATCCGCGCGATCAACACCTGTCATAAATTAGTTGTACTCCCGTACACAAATTGGCTTCATACTCTTCTTTTGTGTTCTTTTGCTTATACATTCGACCATACTCGCTGAATGCATTGTGGAAATCACAGTTATTATTTTTTTGGATGAATTATATATTTGTATCAAGATCTTTCTTTTTCTACGAAATGCCGTAGGCGTATCTTTCAAAGCATTGGTTTTCAAACAATTTGGCACACCTCTGTTTTTTCTTATTGTACCACAGGTGTTTGTTTTACGTTTGAGTAATTCCTCTGTGACCTTCACGCTATTATAATAATAATCCATATATACATCGTGCCAAAGATCTAAATATGGCGATAGTACGGAAAATATTGTTGTATTAGGGGCTTTCCTTCTGCACAATATATTTCTAAGTTGCATTATAGCCGGATGACGCCTCAGACACCATTCGCACCAAAATACCATACTTTATAATTTTTGCAGGGTTATACGTACGGAAAGACAGTCTTCCTCTCCATGGAATGATACTTTCGTCCAATGATAATTCCTTCTCAGGCTTGTAAACTTTTTGAAATTTATCTTTGAGGTTTAGGTAAATCGGTTTTATTTTATCTAGCCTTTCCCGACAGTTCTCATTATTATTGAAGTACCAATACCTCCATAATTGTCGGAATCTGTTTCTTGGCATTGATTTTCCAAAGATTGGTGAATATAATGCTGGGTGAGTAGACCAGTAATCTTTCCTCTCTGGTTTTTTCACTATTCCCATTATGATAACTAGTCCCAACCATTTTTTCATTTCAGCAATGTTAGTGTCAGTCCAACCTTTAGTCTTGGTTGATTCTTTCACGTTATTATTATTGTGTTGAGAACAATATAAGTTCGTTTCTCTGGTAAATAAATTAAATAAGTCATCATCAAGAAACAGTTCCACACTTGACATTATGTCTTGTGAGCATGGTGTTTGCAATCCTGACTGTTCCAGACACCTATGGAGGTGAGGTTCAAAATCAATTTCTGACCAATCATTTGATAAAGAATTCTCTTCGTCACTATCGGAGTCACTGATTACTGGTCTACCATTATTTATAAATCTTCTCACAACAATATCGCTTCCACTATCCGAATCGCTATCACTTTTGCTATCAGTATTATCGTCCACGTCCGATAACTCATCGGCATATATTTCTTCACTGTGTGACATTGTGAAGGATATTTTATAGCAGTAAATCTAAACTTTCAAGATGCGAAGGCTGTGAAAGACTATCTGACACTAACAGAACAAGCACCTGCTTCAAAAATGTCAACAAAAAACAAACGGGATATGTACAACAGAAGCATAGTGGAAACATTGATGTTGTGCTGAGCCGAAGTCACGCGTACGCGACCCCGGCCGTTAGCCGTTGGCGAGTGAAAGTCACGCCGGCGTGACAGCGGCCCGCAGAGTGTGTGACCGTATTTCTAGACGGTCACATCCGCGAACGCATGACGTATGTAAGCGCGTCTGCCGTCCGAAGTAGACCGAGCGCCCAGCAGAGGGAGATCTCTTCGCGCGCGCTACAGCGCTGAGTCCGATAGAGGGACACCCCCTTCTCGCTTTCATAATTACCGTACCGTGTATATAGAAACCCCGAAATCGCAACGATCAAGCGTCCTATCTTGAGTCGACACAGAAGTGGGAAAGGCATATCTGCGGACTGCCGGAACCACGCAATCATTCTGTATGGACGAGAGTAAGACCCATCATAACGCCGTAACCTTTGACTATCGTTCACAAGTCGAGATACGTACTCAGTATACTCATAGCACGCGGATTTCACTTTTGCACTGTATAGAATCATTATTTTACGTCGAGCGTCTCAAGAAGTCTGGACGCTTACTCTGGGAGACACGAGCAGAGTGTATCTTTCCATCGTAGTTATTGCATCCAAGATAAAAGAGTTAAACTATACGCACCGTCAATATAAATTCACATTTGCAACAATCCAGCAAGCTGACTCCTTTAGTAGAGGCATTATTACGAGCGAACGCGGCATCGAACAAGATAGGTACCAAAGAGTAGAAAGTAGGAGAATATTTTATTAGAGCCACGGAGGAATAAGGTGCCTGACTAAGACACTCGGCTGACCTTGATTCGGTCCCCCGCTGTTCGTCTTCGGCCTACCCGACTCCTCGCAGTGAGATACCCCACTGGCGGATGATCTGCGCCCTTGGCTGGCCGTATGTAAAATACGGTCCCCCACGGCAAAGACCTAGTCTTAGTCAGACGGCAGATTGCTTAGAAAGAAACACTACGAGATATCAAGGTAAAACTGTCGTGCTGCTCGGCTGGTACTTAACTGTATCCCCCGCCGGCCCGTCGTTGTTGTAACCGAAGTGTTCTCGTAGGACGAATTGTAACAAATCTTTTGCAGTAGAATCATAATTTGCATTGGCCTAAGTCCGAGTCACCTATTAGTTAACGAGACCTGAGATATCAAGGTAAAATTGTCGTGCTGCTCGGCTGGTACTTAACTGTATCCCCCGCCGGCCCGTCGTTGTTGTAACCGAAGTGTTCTCAGGTACATTACGCATGAACATTGAAGAGTCGTATCGATACTAGGTCACCTCGGAGGGAACTTTTCGTTCGACGCCGCGTTCTAGCGACTCGCACGTAAAACCTTCCGCCTCACGGATACACACCTCGCGAGCGTCTTCGCGTGTAGGACTATCCGTTGTCAACACCCGAACGTAACATACATAACTGCGCGCATCAAGACCACGCGTTTTCGGTACATAGACGAACACATCGAACTGCGAGACACACGTACGGCCTGTCGTACCTCGCACCGGCTCGGCATTACCGGAGCCACTATTTTGTTCATTGTAATATACTAATCATCGGCAACATACAGAATATATAGACATTCTACCAGTCACACTGTACTACCCACTCTCTATTTCAATCCTCACCGTCCAGTGGTTCGAATCCACAGGCATACATACGTATGCAAAGCAAAACGGCAAGTTACACCGTCTAAATATCTATTTTTGCAATACCTCGGTCGTACCCTCAGGGATCAGCTGTTCCGTCTGAACACTCTTCCGTCCGACCGAGGGATACGTAACTCGTCACGGTTACAAGTGTTAACAATTAAAAATTAAAAAATTGAAAAACTTAGAAGTTTTAAATTTAAAACTTAAAAATTAAAAATTAAACAATTTAAAATTTAAACATTTAAAATAAAGAAGATTAAAATTAAAAATTACAAATTAAAAAATTAAAAAATTAAGAAATTAAAAATCTTAACATTAAAAAATTAAACAATTTAAAACTTTATCGAGCAATTTATATTGGGGCGGAAAATAAACGCGACCCTGCCCCCGCCCTTGCCCCACCGCTGGCCACCGCGCCAGCCCCTACCTCGTCCGCCCCCGCCGCGGCCGCCAAAATGCCGTTCCTTCCAGGTCCCTTTGCTGCGGCCCTTTCCCCTCTTTTTTCTTTCTAAAAAATAAACATACATACATACATATATGTAATTAGTATAATGTAGTGGGTGGGCTTAGAATGTCGAGCAGAAAATAATTAAATTAATGTCAATTTATCATCACCCACACACGAATACTATTATAAACAATATTTTAGAAAATTAAGAAAAATATATACATTTACTATAAACTACGTTATGAAAACAACTAAGGCTAACAGAATAACACTACGTAATAACGTTCCGCACATGACCAAGCGTGAACGACGACTGCTCGCTCGCTCGCTTGGCTCCGGCGCGGCGAGTTTTAACGTAAAAAGTCTTATTCGTTCTGGATCATTCGGTAACTAATATACTACCAGGGTGTCGCACATCGTAACCTACCATAATAATAACATTATGATACATATTACAGCAGACTCCCGTATAACGCGGATAATGTGTTATGGCTGTTACGCGTTGTGTGCAGTCGCGTTATAATCATCGTACACGAGAATTTTCGGGGTATTACTGTACAAGTATATGTATTACTCTCACACTCTCGCGCGAGCCACCGAGGCGTTAAGATACCTCCGACAGCGTAGCGCGACTCTCAACAGTATTCTCTAGTAGCAATTAGCAATAAGTAATACTTTTTAGTAAACAATAAGTGAACAACTGTGTAAGCAAAGACCAGTGAGATAAAAAAAAAAGTGTCACACGACGAACGAAGGGATGCGTGTGTTACGTCCGGGCGAGGCTTATCACGACTTTGTGTTTGTCAAGACGGTCGATGAGAAATCCGCGAGCGGCCTGCCGTGCGACCGGTCGTAACGCTTGAATATTTTTCGTTAATTTAATTACAATAAATTAACGGTAATCTAACTGAAGATCATTATTGCGGAATTCTAATCCCTTCCTGGAAGAGGAGAGATTTTCTAGTTTATTCGGTATAAGCTAAACGGAGAAGTTAAGTTGAAATCTAATATCGCGTTTAGTTATATGCAGGACTAATAGGATTCGTGTGTCTTCATAAGACCCGTACAGGTCCCCAATTGTTCGCGCGAGGTTATGTTTTCGGTCGGTGTACGATGCTATGGTATACGAGGTGTGACGTCACAACACAGATTAAATCAAAGAGAGTAATATAAGGGGAAAACAAAAGTAGTTATATTCAATTGAAAATAATCATATAAAGAAAAGATAGAATATATAAAGAAAAGTAGAACAGATGTGTTACGAATTCGCTAAACTATGAAAGAATTACTGCAAGAGATGTTATTTGCAGTATTGAAGATTGTTCATGAATGGTGCGCGACAATGATGCGCCTTAATTCGAGCGCTCTCGGTAATTAACAGTCACGCCTTTACAATCGAAGAAGAATTTAACGGGAGGAACGTGCACGGTCAAATGATGGTGCCCGTGGGATCCCGCCGTGGCCTAAGCTCGGGCATGGTCATACAATAAGATGGTAATTGTCGTCGTGTTTCGCGACTGGAGGTTCCTACCGTGTCGCTGGTCTTCGGCTATGTTCGAATCGGTTCGGCTTGCGCACGCGCTCCTTCTCGCTCTTTCTCTCTCTCTCTGTCTCCTTCGCTCACTCTTTCTCTCTCTCTCTCTCTCTCTCTGGCGTATCGTCGGTGGAATTTCGCAGGATTCTTGGTGGAAAACGATGATAATACCTTCGAATCGGAATATAATTTCAGTACTTTGAACCTTCTTGATTTGCCTATGCTCTGTGATAATTGAGCCGGGAACTAGTCCGTTACAAGGGGTCGGCAAAGCAAGAAAAGATAAAAGCTTCTACTCGTTAAGTTCGTTAGAGAATTCCGACTTTAGTCGCCACACGAGCGAGGAACAACCTTTCCGCGTTCTGTTCAAGTTTAAAGTAATAAAGGAAAATAATGTAATAGAAATCAAAGAAAGGAAACTTAAAGATAACGTGTCCGACGCAATTTGTCGGCCACGTGCAAATCAAACGCGCACACCTTCGCACTTCACTAAATCAAAGAAAACTGAGTCTGTGTCTCACTTAACAACTGAATTTATAAACTAAGGCTTTAACGAGGATTAATGAGTCTGTATCGTTGCACACTGCGAAAAGAATATGCACTTTAGGCTCAGTAAATTAAAGATATCTAAGCTATCCTCGGACAGCGACCTGCGTACCTCACGACTTTACAGCCAACTGCCCAGAGAAATCCGTCGCGAGACGGCTCCTGGGCTCGCTCTAGGCCAGTTTTTCATACCTTAACCATGGAAACGGTCGATCAGCGGTCGATTCAGTGTACAAATATTCTGTTACTATGCTCGCTCGATGTTCAGCAAGAGACTTTCGGTTGCTCATTTATCCTCTTTCAATTATCTAGTTTTATTGCAAATAAAATATGATTGCCTTGACTCAGTCATCTAAAACTTCAGTAGTGCACGCTCCTGATATGTATGCTTGAACAGAACTAGGTTGATATCTGGGCAATGCCTTATTGCCACGAAAATAATAATTTACTTTTGAGAGAGAGAGAAACTAAAAATTAACACGCGGAACCTCATCGCGAATTCCTTAACCTACACACACATACGTCCATACCGCACACACACACTCATACTCTGTTCACACGCATTCATACCCGCTCGCACGCTTATAACTACTTACATCTACTTATATATATATACGATGGGACGAATATGATTCCACGGAGAGGGAATTCCACTACACGTTACTACTCGACAGCACCACGTATACGATGGGCCTAAGTCGTTATGCAAGTAATTCGTATACGCGGCCTGGAGGAAAAATGAAATAATAATGAGTTTACAACTAATACTCTAACAACACACCGGATGCGATGGACCTAAGTCATTATGAATAATTCGTAAATCCGGCGGCCGGAATAAAGGAAAGAAAAGAGAGTTTAATTTGAATAATTATAATAAAGGAAAAGGAAAAATCAAAAAGTTACGCTGGGACGTAACACGTGTAGCTCCCAAATAGAACCTGTGAAGGAATTTAAGGACACTAAAGACACGGGCACGAAATGTAGTGCGCCGATGAAGAACAACCAAGGATTATCAAAGACAGAGGCAATACTGGACAAGGCAACCACAAAACAAATCCTAACAAACCTAGGAGATGGAGAAACGAGTAAAAAGGTGGAAAAAATCATTTCACACTTTGACGGGATTAAAAATACCGAGGTAAGGCCGAAACTCAACCTTAAACCCAATACGGGAGTTAAACGTAGGGCGATTGAGAGCCTGAGCCAAATCACCTCAATAGAAGAGCCAGAAGGTAGTGGAGTAGACACATTTAAAATGTCCTCCAAAAAGAAACCAATAAAGGACAAAAAAAAGAACGGAATCGCTGTGGGAAAGCCCTAGATCAAAGGCGAGCCCGGCGCATAATAGTTCATACGAAAGTGATAAGGATAATATGATCTCCTCAATGAAAAAAGAGATATGGAACCTGAAGAAGAAAATCTCCCAATTACTTCAAGACAATTCAAATTTAACAGACAGAAGCGGGGACAACAGAGCAGAACGAGCTGAAGACGCAAGGTACGAGACGTCAAACAAACAAATAAAGACAGTTCAAATGGTAACAGATGTTATAGCAGAGAACAGCAAACACATGACTTCCCATAACCGCTTCTGGCTGTTGTCAACACCGGACGAGACAGCAGGAACCTCACATCAGCTGACGAACGAGGTATTAGCCGTAATCAAGGAAAAAAACCGGAGAGTGAAGAAAGGGGAAGTCCAAATGCCAACTCAACCGCAAGAATACCAGAGAAAGAAGAAAGAAGAACAAGCACATCGACAGCAACTCAAGGATAGGACAGGAACAACTGAAGCACCTAAAATAGCCGAAATAAGAAAAATTCCGCCTATAATTATACATAACCAACAGGTAACAGATACAATAAAAATTAATAATAACCAACTTAAAATACAGAACTTTACGATAAAAATAAATAACAACAATAAACATACGGTCAGAATAAATTCATTCGACGATTACAACAAAACCAAAACTGCATTAAAACTGGTCGAAGCAAGCTTTTATTCATTCACGCCGAAACACGAAAAACACGTTGAGATTATTCTAAAAGGTCTAGATAGCTCCTTCAACCCCGAAGAAATTAAAAATGCTTTAGAAAATCTCAACACTGAAAATGTACAAATTAATAAAGTCATAAGGCTGAGCACAACAAAATCTAAAGCAGACGGCAGATCTCTGCCGATTTATACAGTTCAACTTAAGCCGAACAGCGACATAAATAAATTTAAAAAATCAAATATTTACTGTTTCATAAAATCTCATGGGAGAAAATGAGATATAGAGTACTCTCACAATGTGCAGAGTTACACTCTGCAATGTAAAAACTGCCAAAGATTTGGGCACTCGGCTAAGAACTGCTATCTCGCTTATAGATGCGTAAAATGTAACGTAGGACATCAGCCTGGCGAATGCCAATTAAATTTTAAGCTGGAGGTGACGAAGGACGAGCTCTTTTGCGTTACTTGCAAGACATACGGTCATCCAGCCTCATATAGAGGATGCCCGAAATTATTAGAAATACAAAATGAATTAAAAAAACAAAAAGAGCTAAACATGGAACGTAAGAATTACATCAATGAAATTACGAATAAATATATTTCCCAAAACTTATCATTTAGCCAAGGGACGCAAAAGAATTTACCCATAGATAAGCCTGCGCAACAAGCCGTAAATAAGGCAGCCACGGTAACGTGGTCGGAGAATCTTATTCAAAATAGACCTAATATTACGCAAGGAAACACTGTAGGATTAGGCCAAGAAGAAGGCAAAAACTTATAGAAATAATTGGCGAGCTCCAAAAAAACATCTCGAATATAAACATACACATGCAAACTTTAACTAAGCAGATAGAAATAAATCAACAAAAAATAGAAAATTTATGCAACAGATTCAATGCATACATTACTTAACTCAACTAATGCGAGAAAAACAAAATCATTCAACTCACTAAAAATAATAGCGCTGAACGCCAATTCTATTGTGACCTTACCAAGAAGAGCTAACCTGCAGGAAATGCTAAATAAAGAGAAATCGGATATAATGTGCATTTGCGAAACAAAAACTGATTTTAGGCATAGATATGAATTCTTAAACTATAACGTAATACGAACAGATCGGGAAGGGGCATCGTATGGAGGAGGCACTGCCATATTAATAAATAAACAAATATCATATAACCTATTAACAAAAACGACCACAGACGCGAACAGGAACACAAACATAGAAAACACAGCGATTCAAAACAAATTGAATAATAAACAAAACATCGTAATAGTAGCCATGTACACAACCCATAAAGGAACTGTAACATTCTCCAAAGACCTACAGGATTTTTTCGAAGGGTTAAACTTACATAACCCTAACAACTTATATATCATGGCCGGATACCTTAATGCCAAACATAGCACATGGAAGAATAAAATCAACAACCAAAGAGGAGACAAATTATATAAATGGTTAACAGACAACCAGATTACTTTCAGAATCAAGACACTAATACCAGAGAAATATACATTCCCTAGCAAAGAATCCACATTAGATATAGCCTTTATCGACCAACGTCTGTTAACTTATAGAAATAAATCTAACATTAACGACAACTCAATAGAAGTCCTGCCTTACGACAGCGACCATAACGCGATTAAATTCGAAATTTTTTACTCTAGCGACGAAACACTCTTAAAAACATTAATGGCACCAGTCAAGCACAAATACTTATATAATGAAACAAACTGGCGGTAGTTTCAAACACAAATTAATAGATCCAATAAGATTAAACTGGACGTACATAGAAACCTCACACACCAAGAAATAGATGACACGATAGTTGAAATTAATAAAACCATTATAATGACAATAGAGAAAACGGTTCCGAAATTCATACAAAAAGTTACGATAAAAGGTTATAACAAATAAAAATAACAAAATAAGAAATCTCCTGTTACGTCCGACGTCCTCCACCCGCTTTTTTAACGACTATATTCTCGCAACGAGCTCATCGCACCGCGTATCTATTTAATTAGATGTAAGTCGTACATAAACGAAACAAGAGCCGGCGCACCGCGCCACCGAAATTCCTTCACGTAACGCTGACGCCCATCCGGGACGTAATCCGCGCCACGCGAAGGAATGACATAACGACGACAATAGCGATGTAAGTAGAGACATAAGAATGCTGACGCCGAATCAGCTCACAGGCTAACCCCAACGATTGACTAGCGATCCGCGGCAACACATCGTTCCGAGAACGCCAACTTCCAAACGGAAGCTAGGGTGCCAGTTCCACGAAGGACCTGGCGACCATCAGCAAAACCCACTACTTAAATGGGCCACAGTCAGTCAGTCAGTCAGTCACAATACTCCGCTCCATAGTTAACGTCACTAAGTCACGTCAGTTTACTTTCGGCAACTCGTTAATCTAAGTTATCAAGTTCTTCAACCAACCAAGTTCGGCTACGACCTATGTTAATTTGGCAACTGTAAACCAGCTAAGTGTACTTCGAGATAAAACATCAAGTCCACTTCCACCATCTGAACATTATTTAATTCACACGACCGTGCCCTTCCTGCACGTCAACACCAAACACCACCACCTCTACCTCTAACCCAGGGATCCCAGCGATCGGCGAGCTACCAGCGAGCGTGGAAGCCCCCGGGCTCCCTTGCGGCAGCTCCCGCACCGCACCAGACGCGAGCGCTCTGATAGGAGCAATTAGCAGCGAGGTAACCTGGTAGCTTCTGGCTTCCTGCACCCCGCGCTTACTGCCCCGGTCGACCGCCCTCTCGGTTATGGGAAAACCTTCGGGATCGGCTATCCACAACCACACACACTCCCTCACATCCAGAGCCGTAGCCATTCGGACACTTCCTTCTTACATTCCTCGATACGTCAGTGAGCCACTCCACTAACGGATCAAACAACCCTCTTTTCGGTGCGATCACTCCTTCCGTCTGTCCTCGATCCCTGGTATACCCGGTGAACGCAGGGTGCCGAAAACGAGGACGTAACACTCCATAAAGAGAAAAGCCAGCTCATAACAGCCCTCTTTAAAATTTATAATAGTAATACTAGCAACAAACAAAACTGCATAAAATTTCTTAAAATACATATTAAAGACATAGCCAATAAACTTAAACATGAATATAATATATCAATCAATAAGTACTGGGAAGATAAAATAACAAACATAAAAGTAGGTAATAACATTGTAACCGTACGGTTACATACCGAGGCTCCTGAAGCGCCGTAACCCGCAGGTGCCGACACACCGCGGGCGCTCCGAAAGTAGGCCGCCGCCGCTAGAGGGTGACTACTGGCGACGAGTAGAGGCGGAGTTCGCGAAAGCCGAAGTGGTCGCGGCGATCTTAATAAAGGCGGACACAAGCCGACATAGGCAGTCGATCAAGCCGTGAGAGCATAGCGCCTCCGGGACTCATCGATCTCCAAGTAGCGAGTGTGACCGCACAGCCCGTTCTGCGTCTTGCAGAACGCCTGCCGTGAACACTTTCGTCTACTTCTCTCTGTACCTACAGTAGCGAGTGTGACCGCACAGCCCGTTCTGCGTCTTGCAGAACGCCTGCCGTGAACACTTTCGTCTACTTCTCTCTGTACCTACAGTAGCGAGTGTGACCGCACAGCCCGTTCTGCGTCTTGCAGAACGCCTGCCGTGAGCGCTTTTGTCTACTTCTCTCCGTTCCTACAGTAGCGAGTGTGACCGCACAGCCCGTTCTGCGTCTTGCAGAGCGCCTGCCGAGAACGCCTTCGTCTGCTTCTCTCAGTACCTTTCCAGCCTTCATACGCTCTCACCGGACCACTGCCTGCTGCAAGTACACGGGCATTCGACCCACCGTCGCGCCGAGATTACCGCGAAATTAAAATCTTTACTTAAATTCACGCCGAAGGGCCACGATAATCCGGGCTTATTTAAATCGCCGTCAACCGTGCGGAACGAAATCACCGACACGTACACGCGACATGTACGTAGGCTCCGAGCGACAATAACAGCTGATGTATACATCGCGACTTTGAAAATATATATATATATACACAACCATCCCGTTCAATCAGTCTGACTTATACCGTCTCTTTCCTACCAACGACTCACCGCCCAGAGGCCGAACTGGCTTCTCGACCGTCCGTAACCACGGTCTGACGCAAATCACTACGAGGATCTACGCATCACTACTGCACGGACAGGAGATCTCACCTGTGCCGTGCAGCTCCAAAAAGTACGGTTACAACATGTTTCCGAATATAAAGAAATTTCTTAAAACAAATAATGCGACGATTACCAATAAACTTATAAGATACACAAATTTTCTTGTGAAGTAAATTATAAAATAAGAACTTATATATAAACTAATAAATAAGAATAACACTCAACTTATGGATAATCCAAACATCAATAAAGGCGGTCTAGCCAGGGACAATAAAAACAACTACATAATTACTAATCCCACTGAAATCCTTGAGACTTTAGCCAATCACTTCGCTAATATTAACACAAGTAATTTAAAATATTCCAATACAAGGCACGAACAAATAATAGTTGGAAAAACCAAACAAATCCTTGAACAAATAAATGAAGACAATTCAAATAAAATAAGATACACCAATTTTTCCAAAGAAAACCCGCCCGACTTACCCATAGACACAGAAAATGAATACAGATACTTGACTAACGTTCACGAAGTTGAGCAAATCTTTAAAAAATTAAGCAACAAAAGATCAGCGGTCCAGGACCAAATACCCACGATCGTGTTCAAACACTTACCGCAACAATTAATCCACACCTTCGCAATAATTTTTAACAACGCATTAAATAATTACTACTTCCCTACTGGGTGGAAATTAGCAAACACCTTAGCATTTCCGAAGAAACTAAATAATTGCACGGAACTAAAAAATTTCAGACCAATAAGTCTAACTAGTAATGTAAGTAAAATTTACGAATCATTAATAAATAACAGGATAAACAACTTCTGTAATAGTAATAATATCATTCCGGAGCAGCAATACGGCTTCAAAAGATGTCACTCAACAATTCACGACGTTTATAAATTAACATCGGATATCTGCTGGCACATTAACGGGGAAAGATGCATCGGGGCAATACTAATTGACTTAGAGAAAGCCTTCGACACTGTTTGGCATGAAGGGCTAATCTATAAACTGCATACAAAAAAATTCCCTATGCACCTTATTAAAATAATAGTAACAATGATCACCAATAAGAAATTTAAAGTAATAGACAACATGGGAAATGCATCAACTGAATATACTATAACAAATGGATTACAACAAGGTACAGTAAACTCTCCAATTCTTTTAATATAATGATTAGCGACGTACTTAAATTATTCGGCCTAAACGACAAACCACATAAATATGCAATAGCATTTGCTAATGATTTGATAATTTACATAGCTGACACCCAAGTGGCTAAAGTAACCAACGAGTTACAAAATGTATTTAATAAACTACAAACATATTACCAAACATGGAAATTTAAAATTAATCCACAAAAATGCGAAACAATAGGGGTAAACAGTACAGTCGTTGGCCCCCTGACAGAGATTGGCCCCATCAATAAACATATCAAAATATTAAGAAACACCTATCTTTTCCTTTTTGTTTAAGAACATATTCAGATTGCGTGTTTTTTTATTTCCCGTATGTAATAATATCCCCCACTCACTATATTTTTTAATTATGTAATTAAATGAATAGTACGACTCAGATGTGATGCTTCAAAAATACCATTAATTTATTCGAAAAAGCATAAGACGATACCTGTCAATGTGTGGATATTTCACTGTCTTTATAATGTGTATAATTCCCATTCTCGTTATATGTAAATAATAAAGGTTAAAATATTAATATTAAAAAAATATTGTTTCGCTAGAATTACACAAATATCACGAAAATCAAAGAGGGCCAACAACTGCCATGTCAATTACGTCGCATGACAATGATTGGCCGAAGGGGCCAATTACTGTTTATAGGTTATGGTAACCATTAGACAGTGAATGACCTCGTATTCATTAGGTTTGTCGATACGCTAATAATTTTCAATTTTAGAACATATTGATTGATTTACTGTTAGAAAGAAGTTAAATGTTAAATTATAATACATGCAAATGGAGAGACGTATCAGTTACATTTAAACTATCCTATATGATTCATGAATTTTACTATATTCCAATTGTTGGAATGGTTACGTTCGTGCTAAATTTATAAGATTTAAAATGCCAAAAGTAAGAAAAGGTAGTCAATATACAAATACATATTCGAAAGAGAGGATTCAAAAAGCAATAGGTGCAGTCAAAAACGGAATGTCAAAGCATATGGCTTCAAAAATGTATGAAATTCCAAGGTCCACGATTAAATGACTACCTAAAGCGACCATCAACGCCTAAACGTATAGGGAAGGAATTTACTGAAAAGACATCTTATGCGGTCACGTCGCTTGAATGGAAATTACAACAATCAAAGAAATTTGAACAAAAACGAGTAGAAGAAAAAAGAAAAACTGTTAAAAGATGTGAAATAATTGAAAAAAAGAAAATTGCCAAAAAGGAAAAAGAAGCAAAAAAGCAGCAATGCCACAGAATGATCACAAAAAAAAAGAACAGAGACCACAAAATCAAAACAATAATGTGGAAAGTCTTGGAGATGAAACTAAAAAAAAAATGAAAGCCGCTATTTTAAGTAATGAAAAGTGCATAAAGAAAATAAAACTAGTAAGAGGTAAAGTAAAATAAAACTAGTGATAGTAAGTGATGTGACAATTGCAATGGGAGTCAGCCGTGAAACTGATGTAATTACTTAAGTACCTCGTTAAGTTCATAAAGAGCCAAGCAGAAATGATTAAGTAAAGTAAATTTTATTTTTTATTTATATTATGCTCACTTCAGAGGACAAAATATTACCGGCCGGAAAATATTATTATTGTATAATTTATGTTGAATTATTTTAATCTAAATTTCTTTTGCCAAATGAGTTTGTCCTTACTTTTATAACCTATTTTTCACATTATCCTACATACGAAATAAGGGTCAATCATTGTCGAACGGCTGGACAATCACCGTTTTAGCTGGCCAATAACTATATTTTCTTAGAGAAAATCTATTTTTTGAATATTTCTTATGAATTCTCACCTTTGTTTGATAAATTTCATTTATATTCAGATTAGTAGAGTTTCTATAAGCCCTTTATACCTTATTGACTTTATTTCCAAATTTATTAACTCCAGATTTATAATGCACTATACGGCGTTCTTGCTTAAACGGCCAATCACTGTACTGGTTACCCCTACTATTTAAAGATAGGATAATCAAATCTAAAAAAAATGTCAAAAAACACTGGAAAAAATTCAAAATTGAAGCCAAAGACAATTCCGAATTACCTAATAAAAAAAACAGTAAAATACCTAGGCATACAAATATCAACTAACCTAAACTTCCAACAACATATTAACAACGCAATTACCAAAGCAAAAAAAGCATTCGCAGCTAATTTAAAAATTTTTTACTCTAGTCAACTAAAAGAAAGAATTAAAACTTTATGTTATCAATCCTTAATAAGACCCATCCTAAGCTACGGATGTCCGATTTGGTTTAACATCAGTCCATATCAAATGGAAGTACTAAGAGCATTCGAAAGAAGATGTCTAAGGATATGCCTAAAAATATTTACGGACAAAAATGATCACAATAAAAAATGTATCAAAAATAGCATAATATGTAATGAAGCAAAAATCCCCAAAATCGATCATTTTATAATAAAAATAACACGAAATCATTATGCTCAGGCTAGAACTATTCTAAATAACAGCCTTACTTCTGGGGCAACAATACCCATGGACAACTATTACGAGAATCTTATCAGTGACTCCTCCAACTATATCCCACCCGAAATGTTTCGCTACCTAGATAGTAAAGGTTACATATTAAATAAGGAAAACATTCCTTTAATATATCACATAAAAAAAAGAAGACACGCAACTAACATTGCGCAGACCCGACACAACTTTAGCGAGAAATAAAGCTATTTTCCTGAACAAACCCTCAACATATGAGACCAAGTTAAATATAGTATTCAATACAAAAAAAAAAAAAAAAAACAATTATTGGTGGCTCGTAAACCGTGTTGGCGCGGCGGCTAATAGCATAATAGTACAAATAGTTAAGAAAGCACTCTTCACAAAAATTGTATATATGGATATAAAAGTAGTTATATCCATTAGAATAATATAAGACGCAATTAATTTATAAGCTAGATAGTAGTATAGTATAAGTAAATTTAGTAATAAGTAATAAACTAAGAAAAACGCGATGGTGGGGATGGTATGGCGCGGGGGACCGCTCCTCCCAGAGTCGAGCGGCTGCTCTTTTTTTTGGACTCGAAACTGTGATGAGCGACCCGTTTGGCGCATGCGGCCCTCCACAATAATTAACATAAGTCAAACAAGCTAGTAAAAATCAGTTTTTGTACCATTTCTCGGTACTCAAAGCGGCATAGACCGCAATAAAAGCCTTTCTGATTAGTATCTATCAGTTAATAACGCTTACATAAAGTTAACATTAAGGATAATAATAAAAATTAATTTACGAAGTACCATTAAAACAAGTAAGGGAATAGATCTCTAGAGTGCTGCAGTCTGCAGCCAAGGAGCCGAATTAAATAATAAGCCTAACTATAGTTTATTTGGTTAATAAAAACTGTACAAAAGGGAACCTATAACAAACAAATTAAAAAAAAAAATGTATTACTCTCGGCACAAACCGCACCAACTACAATATTTCACCGATAATTACACTAACGTGTGTACTGGCCTATGCCTATGCCTCGAAACGTTCCGACAGTTTTTGGTTAAAGGACCCTTTGCCCTTTAGGGAAACTTCCCCGAAGGGTGGGTGTATTGGCGATGCATCATACGTATTGGGACGCGAATGACCCATGCGAGTGTGACAAAGAAAGGAATGCTACATTCCGAAACTGCGATAGCGGCGTAAAGACAATCTCGTGTGACACATGACCGTTCTTGCAACATATGCGGCTGTTACGTCCTGCGTCCTCCACCCGTCACAATTTTTTGCCTTTCTAAATTAGTCAAGAATAACTCGATCGTTCTCGCCGCAGTCTCCCGTTCCCTCAATAGTTCTAAGATTTACTCTAATCTAACTTTAGGAATGTAGCACGGTTCTCACGGACCCTTATTTAAGATAAGACACGTATGATTGAGTCCTGGGAAAGGCACCTGTCGCGCCCTTCCCAGGATATAACGCTGATGCAGTGTCAGCATGCAAACGCCGCTCAGCGGAGCACGGCGTCTATATAGGGCAGTACGAGTCCCTTTTCGGACACTCTTGGTTACGATAAGTACCTGTACGCGCACTCTTGGTCGCCACCGCACTCTTGGTCGCCACCGCACCCTTGGTCACGCCAAACACCTGTACGCGCTCTTTTGACTACGACAAGTGTTAGTACGCGCACTCTTGCCTACGATAGTCACTTGTGACTTATTCATCAATCCATTTACTTCAATTCACTTCAGTGCGTGTAGTGCTCCGAACAGCACCGTTATTCACATATTAAGAATTCAAGCGCGGGTGCGAAGCGTAACACCCGACTTAGCATTTACCTGCAGTATCTTTCAAGTGTAACGAACAGAATCAAGTCAAGTCAAGTCGAGTCAATAGAAGCAAGTTAAGTCCAAGCGAATAATCAACACGATAAAATCAGTGCCATTGTTCCTGCATCTCGTCAGGCAACACCAGGTTTGTGTAATCAAGCAGTCTTTGTAATTCGGACCATTCTAGGCAACCAGCGTGGTGAAGCCTTTGAAATTGAACTAATTATAAGTAACTTGCGTGATCGAGACACTGCGTCTAGTCTCAATCTCCGATTCTCCGGTCGCGATAACGAAGTGGAGCCGTTCCACTCCAAATTGTAGGGTTCGATCAACTAATAAACAGCATGTACACAGTCTCGTGAATCACCTACTGCACACCCATCCTCGCAACGCGACACGCACACCCGCGTAAAACCTGGTTATGGGAGTGTTCTCTGAGTGTAATTAGGCAGGGGATTTCACCCCTTTTCTTCCCCGCGATACCGAAACCGCCGGGCGCATAAATTGAGTGGTCCTTGCTGCCGTCATCGAGCCTGTGCCTGAGTCGCCTTGCGGGCAATATCCCGCCGGCACCGTCGAACCTCCGAGTTCCGGTGATCCCCCTGCGAATCTTTCGTTGCGGCTTCAGCTCACAGGTTTCGTTGGCCCGCGGCGGGCCCCCTCGCTACGATCGTGGCTCCTCAACCATTTCCGGCACGCGACGGTTCGGCGCCGAGGCCAGTGATCATTTCCACGGATCGTAACTATTCCCCCACTCAAACCCATGACCAGAGAGCACCCCGACGTCGCCAGCAACGTAAGGATTATAGAAGAACTCGCCGGGACGGAGTAAAACATTGGGCACGTCGCGAAGCAGCTTGCTTGTATCGCTCGCAGCTATCTCGACAAACAGCGAGCGAATCCGCGAATTCAATTCCGCCTATCCACCCGCACCTCGGACAACACGCGCAACCGGTCTGGACCTCTCTAGAACAGCCTTGTCCGTTCGAACTACCCCCAGGGCAGGATCAGTTCACGGTCTACTTCGAGCCTCTAGAACCGGAAATCGTACCGTCTACCGCCGTGGTAACTGAGATTCGCGAAGATTCGGACGTCGAAATCATAGATTAAGTAACCCGCACGGACGCGAGGAAGACCCTTAGGTTGGTGTAATTCCGAGTCACCAGCGACGCTAACACTTTTTGTGCCGTAACCATTCGGACCCAAAGAAAACCCTTAGGTTGGTGTAATTCCGAGTCACCAGCGACGCTTACGTTTTTTGTGCCGTAACCAGTCGGACGCGAGAATACACGTAGGTTTAACGTCGAATCTAGGACACCGAGTATAAGTAGGCGCGTGCGACGTCTCAGCGAGCCGCTCTGCTGACACGTCAAATCTCTTATCGGGCCGGTCACTTCGTCTGTCTTCCGATCCCCGGTATACCCGGTGTACGCAGGGTGCCAAAAAACGGAGGACGAAACAGCGGCCAATTCTGATTTTGTCTCACGTGATTATTTAAGCGCAGGAATAAAATGCACAGTTTCAATCGATATCGCTGCGATTATTTAGCCGTATGTGCACACATTCGTATTGAGACCTGTCTTTTATTTCTACAATAATCGCGCAACAAGAAATCGGAAGTGCACGCTCGGCCTGAAGTAAATCTAATTGTTAAACCGTGGGGATTTGTGCGATATACGAGAAATCGTGTTACATAGGGGGTGTTGAACTGTCTGTATCAATAATGTACTTACTGTATTTTTGCTGCTGGCCTCGCAAATTTGGCCCGGGCTCGGCTACCAGCTGGGACTGGGACTCAGCACGAGCTCGGACGCCGTCTTCGTCACCGCTTCGGGAATCGGCACCGCCGGCACTGGCGGCACCGGTTCGGCTTCGGGCGGCACAGGCGCCACGGGTTGTATTTCCATGGCCATCGGATGTTCTTTAGTGGGAATACAAAAACCAGGCGATATATGCATTTACGTTATGTAAAATAAAAATATAATTTTTAACCTTCCGGTAGGCGCGCCTTCTTTCATAACGTCAACGGGCACGTCGGTGTAATATGTACACATGGCGGAACGGAAACATAAAAAAATTAATTTAATCTCTGTATTTTGGATTAACGAAACGACGACCATGCGTTATGATAGTCAGAATGAGATTGAACGAATACTTTATGGAGCTGACAGATTAAAGAAACGACGACCATGCGTTATGATAGTCAGAATAAGATTAAACGAATACTTCATGGAGCTGACAGATTTAGTCCGGATATAAAGTGCGAACGTGTACAGAGTACACAGGCGCGCCCGCGGAAGGTTAATGATATGTGTTACTTACGGGACGTTTCCGACAAAACGGGCTCTATGTCTATAGCGGGCTTTTTTTCTTCTGGTCTCTTCGCACGTGTGGAGAAGAATGGACACTGCCTGAAGCGCGAGAGTCGCGTAAAGAAGAGAGAAGGTGGGATTAAGAACGCTGGAGAGTGGTACGGAGCGATTCTATTCGTCGCATTTCGCCGCGCACGTTCGTGTAGTCGTGACAGGTATATCTGTACAGGCATTCCGGTATGTATATGTGTCACATACGCGACGGGCGAAAAGACGTTATTATCTCTCCCTTTCTTTTTTACGGGTTGCTGACAGTGATGCCAGAAAGTCAAAAAGCAGCAGCATTGGGCCGAGTGGTAGAGGCCATACGGTAAGTGTGTGCGTGCCGTGTCTGTGAGACCCTTTGCGCTCGACGACTTCTTCGGTCGGGCGAAGTAGCAACTTCAGATGATTTTGCGCATACGTAACGAGTGTGTCTTACGAGTAACATAATACGATTTTATATCCAAATTAACTTACAAAAACGTTATATTTTAATATGTTATCAATATTTACAACTTCAAAAAACAAAATTTTATAATATTAAGTTCTGTATTTTTGTTTTGTATGATAATTTATGAAATATTCACGAAGGTGCAACCTTTGTTTATCCGGACAAGTATCGCAGTGGTAGGTTGCTTCGTGTCTTCCGCTCGGTTTGTTTCGACAAGAACAAACCTTACAATTCTTTTTTTGCCTGTGAGAATCACATGGAGCTTTCCATTTAGCCGAATTTCATCAAGATTGGAGATCGACGTCGAAGCTCGATATCGCGGTTGTCGAAAATCTCCTCTCACCGATCTACTGGATGACCAGTAAATGAGTGCTGCAAAAGGTGGGAAACAGAAAAAAATTTTACGGGGGAGATACAAGTGTGTTTAGCGTATGACAGTGCGGTCCAAGAAAGTGCCCTGGGACAATTTCGGTTCCCCCACCGAGCTACTGTTGCCCTGGAAACGACGGACGCCCAGTGTGTGTCAGTGTGGCCAGAAGTGGCGCCGGGCACCATCGGTGACCGCGGGAGTGGGGATACGCGCAAGTGTGCGTGCCCTGTCTGCGAGTCCTGTGGAGTCCACACAGCTCTCACAGACGGGGCACGCACACTTGCGCGTATCCCCACTCCCGCGGACACCGGTGGTGCCCGGTGCGACTTCTGGCCACACTGGTGTGTGTTATGATCAGCATACAGAAAAACCTCTACCTAGTGGAGGTGGAAATAGTCGCGTGAGGGGCCCCACTCGTGGACCGCACTGGCGTATGATAAAACATTTGAACTAAGAAAAAAAAGATTTTAAACAGAAAAAAAATGGGTTACAGAGAATCGAACACGCCCCAGGAAATTACTGCTCGGTCGCCTTTTTTTTATTTTTATAATTTGTTTATTATACCTGGTCGGTCGCCTTGCCGCCTCATAACGGCTTGTTCGTGATATTATGTACTGAGCTTCTGAAGAATTAGGTCCATGACAATTTATTTAGGATTTTTGTCAATAAATAAGCCGCATTGCACAAAACCGCGAAAATAGTTTACATTTTTGGGGACTTGTAACGTAATGATGAGGTCGATTCGTCGAATTTGGAGATCACAACCGCGACACTCCTTGCTAGTCGCCTCGTGTGCGCAAAGGGTCATTTGAAGGTAACGAAATGTAGGCATAAACTAGGACTGTGGCTAGTATCCCCTGTCACTTGCCACTCGAGTTGCCGTGGCGACTGAGTGTGTCGCGAAAGACGCTCACAGACACGGCACGTACACATTTACCGCTTGGCTCCTACCACTCGCCGCGATGCTGCCGCTTTTGAACTTTTTTGCATCGCTGATTGCACGAAAAACGGCAACTCCATAAGCAGTGAAGTGCCTTTCGTGGATGGACGTAGCGACGTAGCCGTGTAGGATAATAATCATCGTTAGATAAGTTTAAATTTATTTTTATACATTATTTATTTCTTCTTACTTTCTTTATTATATTTTCTATTTCTTTTTTATATTTAGTTAATAGTTTAGATTTAAGTTTTTTGTGTCTGTTTCATCTTGGTTCGGTACAGAAATGTACGAGTTATTAAAAATACCGAAGCGAAGCTTTTGTGAAGCTTGGCTTCGCGATGAAAAATATAAAGGTTGGATACGGAATGTACCAGGTGATGACAGTAGCTTTCATTGCGTCATATGCAAAAAAAATGTTTCTTGCAACACACGTATTGCACAACATGCGAATTCTGCGATCCATTTAAATAGTATGCAAAATGCATCTATTTCAAGTAGTAACAATGACAATTTACATACTTTCCGTAAAGAATGGTTAGAGATTATCGAATTTCAATCATGGTTACGCGAAGTGCCGGAGAATAGAAAATTATTTTTTTGTTTATTTTGTAATAAATCTTTTACGGCAAAAGTTTGTGTAATGTATCGTCACGCAGAATCCGCAGAGCACATAGGTAACGAAAAACGTATCGAACCAGAAGAAACAGACAAAGACGTAAATGTGACGGACGAAACAGTTGTATCTATAAAAACGCGAACGAAGGCAGCAGAAATTCAATACGCTGCATTCATCGCGGAAAATAATATTCCTTTTGCCACAGCAAAAAAAGTGCTTCAATTTTTTAAGAAAGTAGGAAAAGATTCCGACCTGTTGGAAAGTATGACTATGAGTGAAACGAAATGTAAAAAGATAATTTCTAATGTATTGTACCCAGTTGAAACAGCACGTGTTGCAGGCATTCTTAAAAATACAAAATTTAGTGTATTTATTGATGAAACGTCAGACATTTCTAATACGAAATGGTTGACGTTTCATGTTCGGTATGTTTATCCGGAAACGCTACACATTAACTCGCAATTGGTCTGTTACGAGCCACGGCCCTGACGTGGTGAGGATTATTTGCCAGTGCCGATAGGAAAAGAAATATATGTGAGAGGAGTGAGCAGCTAAGTACGGGCCTTAACGTGTGTTTCACCGCGGCACCCCGTACGTCGCTACCCTTTATGATGCCTCTTTCACGGGTCCTCGTACTCCCTTGCGGAAATACGTCTCACCGATCGAAAGGAGGAGAGAGGGGGTATAGGAAAATCGTCCTCCGGCCTCAACGTGTGTTTCACCGCGGCACCCTTCGGTCGATTCGGTTTTTGAGTTGCTGCCCAGGCCTTAACGTGTGTTTCACCGCGGCACCCCAGACAAGCAAACTCGAGAGGATAGCTGACAAGGGCCTTAACGTGTGTTTCACCGCGGCACCCCTTGCGCAGCTTTGAGGAGAGTGGATGTGGTATCTTTTCTTTTAGGCTCGGTGGTTCCCTCTAGCGGTAAAGGGAAACCTTGTTCGTGGAATTCGAGTACTAGGCGATTGAACAACTCTACAGCAAAGAATTATGGAAAACAAGTAAATAAAATATATATTGAAAAAGATAAATACAGAAAAAAGCAAGTAAATATAAGACGCACAACGATAAATCAACTAGTATTTCAAATAATATTACTAAAGTACGACGCGAATACATTTACAAAAAGCGATATTTTATTAGACTGTGTTTTTTTTGGTTTCGAAGGAAATTGAGCGCTTAAAAGAGAACTAAAACTACACACTTCTTGTGTGGCAAAACGACTAACACTAAAACTGCTCGGAATACTCTAAGTTATTCCTTGCTATGAGTCGCGGACAGCGGAAAGACAATCTTTCCTGCAGCTGCCGGACTCTGAATTTGAGCTAAACTAATAACGCGCGGAACACGCACAGGTTGTTCCTTGCAACGAGAACAGCCAACGAAAAGACACTAAGTGATCCTGGATACACTTTTACACACTGTACGTAACGCTCGGGAATTTCTAATGCAGACCCTTGCACGGTCTCTTCTGTAGTTGACTGAACTGATGAGCCCTGGATGAGCGCTCTTTTATACAAATCGATCTTAGGCAAGGGGTACTGAGATGTGAGGAAAAATAGGGCATCGCGGTGGGGCATGTTTTTCGGGGAATCGCACGTTCCCAACCGTCCCTTTGCACTCGCTGTGCACGTGATTGCCATGGCGTCGCTCGGCCGTCGCTATGCCGTTGCTATGCCGTTACCATGCAGTTACCATGCAGTCGCTCGGTTCGAATATGGCGCTTACGCGAGCGCGTCGCTAGAGTCGGGCGCGTCACTGTGGGGGACCGCGTCACTAAACTGGGTACGTCACTATTTGGGCGCTGCATGCTGACGTCACGGCAGGCAGGCAGGCAGGCACGACATCATGGGCCGCAGCGCTGGTCGGCGGCGCTCGGCGCTGGTCGGCGGCGCGGTACGTTACAGGTCAAACTGATTCATCTAGATGCTAAAAATTGTAGCGCAGAAAAGTTATTTGAGGCTTTCCGCAACGAGATGTACAAATTACAGATTCCATTTTTGAATATTGTTAGTTTGTCATGCGACATTGCGGCCGTAATGACGGGTAAAAATTTATCTTTCCAAAAAAAGCTAGAGGAAAAGTGTGGAAATGTCTTAACATTGACATGTCCATGCCATTCCGTAGCGTTAGTTGCAAATACGGCATGCCAAAAGATTCCGGCCCAATGCGAGGAATAGGTAAAAAAAAATAACAAATTTCATTAACTGTAGTCCTAAGCGATCGGCCATTTTTAGTGAGTGCTGTCCGGAAACAAACCGAACAATTTTGAAATTGTGATTGGCTTTTTCGACACGCATGCATTACAAGACTCCTGGAATCCTGGAATCAAATTGAGTATTTTCTTTCAGAATTAATTCTTTATGAAAATACCAAAAGTGCTGAAGACTTTTTACTGGTGATGGACAATCGTGATGTAAAAGCATATTTATTATTTCTGAAAAATATTTTGCACTATTTCAATTTATTTACAATGTATTTCCAAGCTCTCGAAACTAGGATCCACTTACTGTATCCAAAATCGGTCGAATTACTAAGCATAGTGTGTCGACAATTTCTAAAACCCGAGCTTTTAAAGAATTCACTTCATAGTGTACATTTTTCAGAAATAGAAAACCATAAATCGCTAAATGATATTCATGTAGGAAATGAATGTCAAGAGTATCTTGACAAATTGCTATCAGAGGGGCAGACTGACGTAGTTGCAAATGTTCGCCATACTTGTTTGCAATTTTACATAAGTGCTGAAGGAATTTGTAAAAGATTACCAGTAAAAGATAACTTTTTAGCAAAATTACAAGTATTTCAACCGCAAACGGCTGTATGCGACAGTAACAGAGAAACGTCATTTAATGATGTTTCTTTTGTTACAGAAACCTTTACCGGTTTTGATACCAATGCTTTAAGACGCGAATGGTTTTCCTTACATCATGAATTTACAGAAACAGAAAAAGATTTTCTATTCCAATTAACTTTTGATAAAATGTGGGAATTTATTTTTCAACGTACAGATAAATATCCCAATTTGAAGAGTCTCGTTAATGCTATTAGATCGTTGCCGAATTCTAACGCTGATTCGGAAAGAATGTTTTCCTACTTACCAGATTTAAAAACGAAATAAACTGTGAGGGCCAAACTGTTGCTGCAAACAACCTGGGTACAGCAACTCGATTGGGATGCCCCGCTTGCCGACGAGGAAGCGCGGGTATGGAAACGGATCGAAGAGGACCTTCCGTTCATGGAAACGGTTCTGGTGCCCCGGTGGTTCAGCAGCGTCGATGCAGGTGCCATCGTGGAAATTCACGGGTTTTGCCACGCCTCCGAACAGACGTACGCTGCCGTAATTTATCTTAGAACGGCGTTCGCCAGGGACGTGTCCGTGTCCTTGGCGCTGAGGAAGACAAAGGTTGCTCCACTTAAAGCAATCTCACTTCCCAAGCTGGAGCTCTACGCCGCGGCACTCCTGGCCAAGCTCTCGGCCCACGTTCGAGCTACCCTGGGGCTGGAGGCGGCGACAACAGTCCATTGGTCGGACTCAACCGTTACCCCCAGCTGGATACGTGGACATCCAACACGCTGGACGACCTTTGTGGCTAATAGAGCACCCGAGATCCTGCATCTGTGCATCTCGCGGTGTCGCGCCTCGAGAAGTGCTCGAACATCCGCTCTGGCGGCAAGGCCCTCCTTTCCTAAAGGAGGCCCCCTCGAAGTAGCCTAAAGACGTGAGGCCACAGGACTCCTCGGAACTGCCGGAACTGCATCCGGCTCGGTGCCATGAGGTGAAAGGCGTCACCGAACCTGCAGAGCTGCAGCTGTTTTCGTGCCTCCGGCGAATACTTCGCGTAACAGCATGGCTGCTGATGTGGTGAGCGCGGCGTTCCAAAGAGGCATCCAGCGCATCAACAGCGACTCTTCCTTTGACGCTCGAGCCTCAAGAAATTGACGATGCCCGGGACATATGGTTTCGAGTGGTGCAGGAGGTGGCGTTCCACGACGATTTAGACGAACGTCGTGCGGGACGAGCACTGCCCCGACGGAGTCCATTGCGCAAGCTTGCGCCCTTCCTGGACGACAGGAGGGTGCTACGAGTTGGTGGCCGCCTCAAACACTCGCTTCTGCCGAGTCACCAGCAACATCCGGTGATACTTGTGGTCGACTCTCATCTGAGTCGGTTAATCAATGAAGCCGCTCACCGACGGACTCTGCACGGCGGAGCTCAGGCAACTCTCGCCGCTGTGCGTCAACATTTTTGGGTGCTGCGGGGCCGTCAGCTGGTCAAGGGTATCGTGCACCGATGCCCCTCTTGTATTAGATGGCGGGCGGCAAGCCTGCAACCTCGCATGGGAGACCTGCCGAGATCCAAAGTGACTCCCAACCGCCCCTTTTCGCACTGTGGAGTAGATTTCGACGGGCCAATTCTGCTCCGCACTTAAAAAGAGCGCGGCCAAAAAGCTTACAAGGGTTTTTTAGCTGTGTTCATCGTGTTAGTGTGCGGGAGGATGGAGATTATTTAATTTCCTCGCCTCCCGGATGCCGGATCGACCTGGGAACAGCTCTCGTGCAGATGTACGATATGAGGTTGATTGTAAATAAACGAAGAAGCACTAACACTTTACAAGAGTGACGTGAAATGTATTTTTAACTAATGTCGCCAATATTACACGTATTATTCTTAACGTTTGTCTACGCTGCCGTAATGGCTCGGAAAATAGAACAGTTTAATTTGCTCGGAAAACTCTATACTCGGAAGATACGTCCTTACTTGTACACGCTCTGTCGAAGAAGAAGGAAGTTAACGGGAATGGAACACGTATTCCGTCTTCCTTCATGTCGGTAAAGAGCACGCATGTATTGGGGCCAATCATCTGATCTATTGTACTAAACGTCAGACTACGTCGGGGCTACGTCACTGCTATGTCACGCGACGACCCACTCATGGCTAATGAGTGAGCGCGGGAGTGGTAGTCATTCGTCGTTGTCGCAATGGCGTCTGACGCGCGTGGCGTTAGCGACGCGCAGATCACTCGTCACGCGCGCAGTGTGAAAATAGTGCTTACTCTCTAACACATCTGTTTTAGTACCCGTGCTATCCACTTGGAAGTCGTAAGCGACTACACCGCAGAAGCATTCCTGGCCGCGTTCCGCCGCTTTATTTTACGTCGGGGCCTCCCCGAAGTCGTACATAGCGACTGCGGGACAAACTACATAGCATACATAGTTTGTTTGCGACACTAAAAACTTCCTGTTGCACAATTTGTTCGACTGTGATATTTGTTGCTTTGTCTTGCTGAATTGACTCGACTGCCACATTTGTTGCTTCGCCTTGCACGACTGGTTTCTTACGTTTACCATTTAGATCTTTAAAAAATCTCAAAGATTCAAATGCAACTTGTCCTGCTCTACTTAATATTTCTCGAACAAACATTTCCTTCCATTTTTGAGCGTCAGATTTATGTTAGTAATTTATTGTTGATCAAATCGCTAATCACCTCGGTTTTTCAGATAATGCAAAGATCCCTGACGAAATATTAAACTGTCGAGATATTAACAAACAGCCGTAGTAAAGGTAAAAACAATTAAAAATCTTAGTTAAATCTTGGGTAAAGTCGAGTAACATAGACAATTGTTCAGGAGTCACTGATAGGTAACCGAAGATACGTATAAGAGCAACACTCTCGAACCGAGTCGAAATCAGACAAGCAGCTACGAGCAGCCATTCATTCAGGTACTAACTCCATTCGATGATACTTGGCTTTAATGAGTCAATGTGGTGCCCATTTTTAAGAAAACTAACAATATCAAGGTGATTATAAATAATACTGCGAATATCACCACTGCCATAACCACTGTTTGATGTCCATGTTACTAGGTTAAGGGTTTCCTGCCACAAATAAAAAGAAATAGACATTCTGTTTACTAATGTAAGATGTTGATGAATGACTAATTTTCAAAGACGTTTGAAGATAAGAATGTCGTCGAATTAGGAGTAACAGACTCTTTGCTGATATACACATTGTTACGTCCTACATCCCCCACCCGCCTTCTTCAACAATTATATTCTCGCAACGATTACCGCACCACGTATCCTCCCACTAGCGGTAAGTCGTAGACCGGCGAAGCAAGAGCCGGCGCACCGCGCCACCGAAATTACTTCACGTAACGCTGACGCCCGTCGAGGACGTAACCCGCGCCACGCGAAGGAATGACATAACGACCGCGCACAATGGTGATGTAACTAAAACCATAAGAACGCTGACGCTGAATCAGCCCCACAGCCCGACCACCAACCCAAAACAATCGATTGACGATCCGCGACGACATAGAGATCTAAGAATGCCAACGCCTAATCGACAGCTAGGCCGCCGCTTCTACGAAGCGCCTAGCGACTCTTAGCAAAACTCACTATTTACACGGGCACATAGCCATAGAGCGAACACAAAAACTTCAACTTCGACATCGAACTCAGATCCGCCACCAAGTTACGGTCAAAGCCATTTTCGGTAACTTACTCGTCTACGCTACAAATAATTACTCTCAGGCTCCCAGCAGCCAAGCATTAGGCCGGGTTGTTCCACCTCTCGGTAAATGTCAGCTTATCTGGCCGGTAGCTACCGATAGGATAAGCCTTACCCAGCACTTTACCAGCTACTTTTATACATGCGTTGTTCGATCATATTTTATCCTCTCGGTGGTTACCCAGACCATTTTGACAACTTGTTTAGCCACCAGATGGGACATATACACTATTCTGCATTAACACGCATGATTTGAAAACGAAAACTTGAACCAGTGTACGATAAATGTAAAAGGTTTTATATGATTGATTGATTGCCCATCGATTGATTATAACAAAAGAAATAATAAAATAAGGGAATTAGTTGCTAAGACGATAGTTGTTACGCTTCTTCCTTTTCATCTTCTTCTTTGCGACTCCGACGTGTTTTTCTCGCTTAAAAAATAAAGTTTTTCTTACATTTCTTCTTAAACTATACTTTATTTGTTGTGTTATTCTGAGTTAAATTATTCCGTTCTTTATTTTTGTTTATTTGACTTTTAAAGTGTAGTAGTATTTTTGTAGCGCGGTAAGTAATTCATTGTAATGGAATGTGTAATACAAGTGAAAATTTATTCCAAACTAAAAGTTATGTAATTTATATTAATTAGATGGCCAAAGAAAAGAAAAGGGGCCGAAGTAGCAACTTCACAGGAGGTGAAATTGAAATGTTATTAGACTATGTAGGCGAACAACAAAATATCATACAGTCCAAAAAAACCGATGCTGTGCCTTGGCATCAAAAAGAAAAAGCATGGGACGAGGTTGCGGCCACATTGAACCCTTTCGCTACGGTGGTTCAGTCCGCCGTACCGCCACTCCCGAACGGGACCTCCCGCCGAAAGTGTGCACATTGCGCGTGGATAGTGTATTCTACCGGCATGGGCGGCATGTCGGATATATCCGGCGTTCGTCTCCAGAGGGCGATCATATTAATGTCGGATATATCCGGCGTTCGGCTGCGCGAGTTTTCATGTGGATGACGGATATATCCGTCGTTCGGAGCGAAAAGGCCAGATCTGGCACAACGTTTAGAGCGAAAAAAAATTCTGAAGGCAAAGTATAAAGATATGAAAAAACAGTTAAAGAAAAAACTGGCAGATAACCGGATAGAAATATTTAAAACCGGTGGGGGACAACCCTTAAATAAACCATTGTCCGAGCTGGATCAACAATTGCTGGGAATGATGCCCTCAACTGTTGAAGGTCTAACGGCTGTGTGGGACAGCGACGTTGCAATTGGTATTTGTATATAATTTTTGGAGAATTATATATGAAACAAATATGTTTCGATGTAACATATAAATATATTGTGTCATGTTTCAGCAGGAACCTCACATCAGCAACACAGCGCTGCTTTCCAACTGAACAGTGGCAGTAAAAAAGAATTAGTATGTATATTTTAGATATATCAATACGCATATTCAACATATTTTGTATCTAACAGGATTTCCCATGCACGTCAGCAGAAGCTGCATACATGGAGGAGACAGCAGAGGCTCCATACATGGAGACAGCAGACGCTGCATACATGGAGACAGCAGAGTCATTCAACAATTATGTTCAGATGGACCCACTGGAAGAACCCGAAATAATTGAAAACGAACATAGGATTTCAATGTTAAGAAAAAAACCCGCAGTGCCATTGCAGACGAGAAAAAGGAAACGGACAGTGGAGTCACCTCTTTCCGGAGACGATGACAAAAAACAGGTGCATGGCATGAGAATGAAAATTTTACAAAAAGAATTAGAAATTAAGGAGCTACAATTAAAAACAGAAGCAGAAGCAAATGAATTGAAATTAAAAATATTAAAAATGGAACTTGAAATAAAAGAAAATCTTAAATACGCAGAATGAGAAATTCACGCAACAAAATTAAAACTGCTTGAAGTGCAATTAGCAAAAGAGATGGACGGAAAGTAAATATATGTATTAACATGTTTTTTATTAATAAATCTATCAATTTTGTTAACATAATGATGTTACGTCTTACGTTCACCACCTGCTTTTTCTATAACCATATTCTCGCAACGGGCTCATCGCACCGGGTATCTTCCTAATTAGGCATGAGTCGCGCATAAACGAAACAAGAGCCGGCGCACCGCGCCACCGAAATTCCTTCACGTAACGCTGACGCCCGTCGAGGACGTAACCCGCGCCACGCGAAGGAATGACATAACGACCGCGCCACAATAGTGATGTAAGTAGAGACATAAGAATGCTGACGCCGAATCAGCTCACGGGCAAACTCCAACGATCGATTAGCGATCCGCGGCAACACATAGTTCTGAGAACGCCAACTTCCAAACGGAAGCTAGGGTGCCAGTTCCACGAAGGACCTGGCGACCCTCAGCAAAACCCACTACTTAAATGGGCCACAAAGCAAGCGAATCTGTCAGTCAGTCAGTTACAATTCTCCGCTCCGCATAGTTAACGCCACGCTCAAATCGGGCACCAAGTCACTTCAGTTTACTTTCGGCAACTCATTCATCTAAGTTATCAGGCTCTTCAGCCAACCAAGTTCGGCCACGATCCATGTAAATTCGGCAACTGTAAACCAGCTAAGCGTACTTCGAGATAAAACATCAAGTCCATTTCCACCATCTGAACATTATTTAATTCACACGACCGTGTCCTTCCTGCACGTCAACACCAAACACCACCACCTCTACCTCTAACCCAGGGACCCCCGCGATCGGCGAGCTACCACCGAGCGTGGATGCCCCCGGGCTCCCTTGCGGCAGCTCCCGCACCGCACCGGACACGAGCCCTCTGATTGGGGCGACTAGCAGCGAGGTAACCTGGTAGCTTCTGGCTTCCTGCACCCCGCGCTTACTGCCCCAGTCGACCGCTCTCCCGGTTATGGGAAAACCTTCGGGATCGGCAATCCACAGCCACACACACATCCAGTGCCGTAGCCATTCGGACACCTGCTTCTTACATTCCTCGATACGTCAGTGAGCCGCTCCACTGACGGATCAAACCCCGCTCTTTTCGGTGCGATCACTCCTTCCGTCTGTCCTCGATCCCCGGTATACCCGGTGAACGTAGGGTGCCGAAAACGATGACGTAACAATGAGCAATCTGTGTTTTTAATTTCTACTTAAGGGAGTAGTACACTGGAAGTTTTTTAAAATCCTCTGTTTTTTAAAGATTGGACCTGTGTGCATATTTTAAGTCTAATACGATTGAAAACTAACAAAAATTGGCAAAGTTACTGCCATTTTTTTTTTTTTTTTTATCGAGTAGGGAAAAATGCTATTACGCAACCCGGTCGAGCTAGGGCCGGATTATCTGAGACTCACCCGACGTACAGGCATACTCACTAAAAACCCCTCCTCGCGCACCTCATGGTGCATCCAGGCGCCTGACGAAACTGCTGTGTAACGGACCTTAGTGGATACTGTAAATAAAAATATTGTATTAATCACTAAGAAATAATAGCCCAAATGCATAGAAAATAACACATTACTTTGAAAAGTAGGTTTGAATCAGTAATCGGCGCATATTATCGTTCCGGTTGTCATCACATTGTGGTTCTCTAATATGTAATGCCTCGATAGCCGCTTCCACATCGGGCTCTATGTCTGGGTCCACTTCCCGTTCGTCTTGGGCGTAGTTGTGAAGGATAGCAGTAGCCACTATTATCGCCTGTGCAGCCATTGGGTTTGTTCGTAAACCAAAACTCAATGCTGGAAACCTTCGTTTCCACGCTTCGAAACACCTTTCTACAACATTCCTCGTTCGAATGTGTGACTCGTTGAATAATCTTCCTGCTCCCGTTTGCAGATTGAGCACGGGGGTTATTAAGGGGTTACACCACCTTGACACTTGGAAAAAGTGGCACAAAATGAGACTATTTTTTCGACGCAACTATTAACTATACAAATTTGATTTAATTATCACTATTTACAATATACATCTGTTGGGGAATTGAGTGGGAAATTGAGTGGGAAGGAAAATTTAGGAGCGGAGAGGGGAAGGCTGCGGAAATGAGTGGATCATCTGGTGGTGAGGTTATAAAATACACGTGTTCGCGTGTTGCGTTCGCTAGTGCCGATTTATTGTAAGAAAACCGGTGCAGCTCGTCAGTGTATAAATGTCTGTTGTGTTGATTCGGACACAATTGCTATAATTAATGCCCCCCAGTGTCTTGTGTAGTTGCGCGGTCTTGGATGCACGTGGCAAAAGTACGGCCACGTGCAGTGCCTGATTAGAAACGTGGTGATGTACCTTAAATATTGACGCTACGGTTGTCGGCGTATCGCTTACTGTACACGGCAGCGTATCTCGTGTTGATCGGTCGGAAATACAATAAAGATGAGAAGCTGGGATGCGGTGGAAACTGATAATACGGTGATCGAACTAGAAATCTGACTCGCGCTACAAGAGACGTGGTAGAAGTGATCACTTTTGGCGGGACGGCGCATGGCGCCGCCCGCGTTTCGCGCATTCCATGCATTTCCGGTTCTCACCGGTACGCGAACCGGCGCTCGCGAATCGAGCTCGGGAGGTGCTGCTGCCAGGTGGTCGTCGGCGACAGGATGCGCTGTCGAGCGGGTTTCTCAAACAACATCAGTGAATATATCATATAAAAATGACTAAAAAATATTTAGAAATAGCGGAGATGTAAGGTGACCCGCAAAACGCCTTCGCTGTGATGCTCGCTGACGGTGGAACATGTAGCATGGTTAAAATTCTTCTGAAAAAAAGGCAGCAATTTTCATGTAAATAAACGTAATAGCTAAGAAGTAGCATAGGGAAAACATTTTTTTAATATTTTTGGGGCATTGACCGCCGTTTTTAATATGATATTGATTTTTTCGTTAAAATTGGATCGTAAAACATTAAAAACAAATTTATGAGGCATCCGATCAAAAAACGCCTATGCTACTTGATAGATATTAGCGTAGAGAAGATATAGTGTAAATTTGAATAAAATCGGTTCAGTAGTTTTCGAGATATCGTGTCCACCAATTTGAGAAAACTCGTTTCGAGTAAAACGCAAAAGAAGAAAAAGTACCGCGTCAGCATGTTAAGATACCAGAATTTTTATATGTTACCTTTAATCTGCGATTCCTGGTCCATATATTTCTAGTCCTTCTACAGACGCGTAAAGATCCATTCCGAAATAATTTGGCTTCATTATAACAGACCTTCAATAACTGTTACAAACGGATATGCCTATCTGAGCGGACAGACGCTCTCTACGACTGTCGTGCTCACTTCAAGTTGCTATAACTCTGGTAATTTTTGGAATATTAACATGCTTAACATCGCAAATTCTTCTTGAAAGTACAGGTAATGAAATAAGGCAAAAAAAAAATCGTTTTTTTTTTAAACCTCAAGGTGGTGTAACCCCTTAAAGTACAGTAGACTCCCGTATAACGCAGTTAATACATTACGCGCTATATAAATTGGCGTTATAGGAAATTGTGGTGTACGGAAATTTTTCTCAACGATGAAACATGAGAAGCCGGTAACGATGAAGAAAACAATGTAATGGTCATCTAAAGCAGATTTAATTCGTAAAGAGGAATTGGACAGACATAAGAAAATCGCAGAAATTCTTGACATTTTGTGGTACTAATTACATATTAATCTTCCATGTTTTGTCTACGTTGAGCATGTAACCGTACGGTTACATACCGAAGCCCCGAAGCGCCGCGTATCGCGACACACCTCAGACGCTCCGAACACCGGCGACCGCCGCCAGAGGGTAACCACTAGCGCCGAGTAGACTCAGAGTTTCGCGCAAGCCAAAGTGGTCGCGGCAATGCTTATGACGGCGGACACGAGCCCACATCGGGCATCAGTAGGCTTACTGCGAGAGCAAAGCGCCTCCAGTACCGATTGGTCAAAAGTAGCTAGTGCGATTGCCCAGCCCGTTGCGTCTTGCAACGCCTGCCGAAAGCACCTTTGTCTACTTAGATCATCCTTAATACAGTAGCAAGTGCGATTGCCCAGCCCGTTGCGTCTTGCAACGCCTGCCGAAAGCATTCTTTGTCTACTTACGCCTTTCCTTACTACAGTAGCAAGTGCGATTGCCCAGCCCGTTGCGTCTTGCAACGCCTGCCGAAAGCATTTCTTTGTCTACTTACGCCTTTCCTTACTACAGTAGCAAGTGCGATTGCCCAGCCCGTTGCGTTTTGCAACGCCTGCCGAAAGCATTTCTTGGTCTACTTACGCCTTTCCTCACTACAGTAGCAAGTGCGATTGCCCAGCCCGTTGCGTCTTGCAACGCCTGCCGAAAGCACCTCTTTGTCTACTTACATCTTTCCTCACTACGGTAGCAAGTACGATCGCCCAGCCCGTCGCGTCTTGCGACGCCTGCCGAAAGTACATACGTCTACTAATATCTTACAATACTCCTGCGCTAGCATTGAAATCGTTTTGCCCTCGTAGGACAGCTGAAGCATATCTATACCTGTCAAACTGAGGGGACGACCCAATCGCACAGCACCACTGCATCGTGCAGTGTCCTGCCGAGCGGGTTTTAGTCTTGCCACAGTGCGAATTAACGAAAAGCTTCCGTAAATTTTAAGAATCACTTAAATCCGGTAATCCGCGCCGGCTTATACCGTCGCCGATCACGCGTGACGGCATTCACTTACACATATTCACGCCGCGTCCGTGAGCTCGCCGCGTACATATAAACACTGTATCACCGTACGTTTGAATAAATCTCTCTATACATATATATATATCTATTTCGCCGCTTGTTTCTCACTCACGTTGTCTTACCTTCCTACCAACACTCGCCGTCCAGAGGCCGGACCGGCCATACGACCGTCCGTAACCACGGTCATAACTACTTCAAACATACAAGTGGGCATTGCACGCTCCTTGCAGCCGCCCACTAAAATTCACGGTTACATAATTTGGCGCCCCACGTGGGGCTTCGGTATGTAACCGTACGGTTACAAGCATACACTACATTATCTACCATCGTAAATGTATCTGCATTTTCACTATGTGGCATTAACTTTTGACCAGATTGTCTCTGCGATTCCTCCTTACAGCAGGCACTTCCTGAGTTTTATTATTTGACCCGTTGAACGAAGAGTCGCGTTATATGACAACAGTAGTCGCAATATATTTGGCACGTTATAGGAATTCGTGTTGTAGGAACTCGCGTTATACGGGAGTCTACTGCATTATATGATCTAAAATAATCAGGCTACTGGTGAAGGTCCAGATTAAAAAACCGAACGCGCTATTCGTGGCACCTCATGGGAGTCGTCGAAGACCACGTGAGATAATATAATATTTGCAGAAGAAAATACGGTTGCTTATATTAGCTTCGACTTCTATTAAATACATATATATCGCAAAAGTAATACACATCGTAAAGCATATCAGCTGCTTACGCGCTAAGAAGGGTTGTACTTTCGGGTCGAGTAGTCTCCTTCGACCAATAAATATGGTAGAACTTGGGGAGAGTTCTTAGAATTCATACAAATTATTACCACGTTATACGGGAAAAATAAATCGGGGGCGTTAAAATTTCGAAGAGCAGAAGTTTCGGAAAATCTTAGTGTCCTAATAATATTCGCCCCCTTGTCTCAAGCAACTTCTTCATGAGGTAGTACAGCGTACCTGAATTATCATTTATTATAGTGTATCTTGTTTTTTGCTACTAGAGGAAGATTAATATTATTGAAACGTAAATTTAAATACATTTCATTTTAATATGAATCAAACACTTTAAAATAAAACGCATGTCATTTGTCCTGTACATTTTTTAAATGATTATTATCAAATTAACTAATATTTATTTGGAGTCAGCAACAATTTAGATAAATACTAATTTCAATAATTCATCGAATACTCATATTAAAAATCGATCAACATTATTCATATGGAGCACGACCGCGAAGATGAGCGATGATAAGTCAATCCAAACTCTCATGCCTGCACTTATCTCGATCGCGTTCACGCTGAAGGCAGTGGTGCCCGATTTGGCCTTGGGCGGGAAGCACGCAATGGTACATGGCACTTACCGCCACCAACGCCAGCACGGACTGTGCTCTGGGGCCAGGTCTGACGTCACTGGGGTATCCCAAAGATTTGATTGCCCCGAACATATTTTCTAACGCGTCTTGATTTACGAGTCGCGAAAAGAAATACTTGAAACCTTCAGCTAGCAATAACGTAGTCAATCGCTGAAATCCTTGTATTGTCTTGACCCAATTTCGTAAACATATGGAATGATAAGTCGATTGTTTTGTGACCGGATCCACAAATAGCATTCGTCCCAGCTGCCGCAATACTTATTTCCAAAATGCCCTGTGCGGACAGTTTTTTGTGACAACTGCACGGTATGTGGTCTCCGGTTTTAGTGTGTAGCCGTTCACAGAGTCGAAGACATCATTTAAAAATTGTAGTGCTGCCGCAGTTGCTTCACTCTCCGCACGAGCGGTTTCTATTGGCCCGTACATGGTTTCTACTGAGCCTGAAATAAACATTATTATGTGAACCACCAAAGTTGCGAAACACTTGATAGCGGAAAAACATAACATGTTTTGAACTAGGCATTTCTTAACAGTTTAACAAACCATTTATGCGGGTTTGGTTTAATATAAATTTGGCCATCGAGGAACTGAGGACCTGCTTCGCATGTTTTACTCGCATTTTCGGAATCTTCTGGACATTTATGCGCTCTGTAATTTTGTCCAAGTACTTGAAGGAAAAACCCAAGAAGAACATTTTGTATGCCAACTGGATTGTTTTCCACGACAAGTACTCTTTACGATTAGTTTGCCTATTTTCACTTTCGGGGTCCTTTGTCAACAAATTGTTTCTGATTCCTTTTAATAGATGAGGAGAATCGTATATAACAATAATACTTTCACCGTTTAAGGTAATCGTAGCATCTGAAAACATTTATAACGGTATCACTGTATTTTTGCAATGCTTTTGACACGTAGTATTAATAACTTACTCGGATGTCCATTTATATTCGAACCGATTGGTGCTGACTGTAACAACAAATCGTTGATGGCTTGTAACTTTTTGTTTGTTAGATTTTATGGCTGAATATAAAACAGCTTTCATACTGCTTCCCTTACTCCTGTGTTAGTGGATACGAATTTGATAGAGCGCGTCGGGACAGTGGTCACGGGCCATCATGCCGCAGATCTGACCTCTGAGCGGTGAGCAGCTGATCGGAAAGAAAACAAATTCGACACAAAGATGGATATATGTGTTGTAATGTATTAATTTTGATGTTTGATGGTTATAGCTGATGTGCGACGATGCATTAACCTCGGTCCGCTGTTAGCGTTTGTGTGAGCGCCGCGTATGCGTTACATCGTGTTTGCCGCTCGCGTTAAGCCGTTGCAAAAAGGTATTCCTTAATGATCACAAATTATTCGGCATAAATGCATGATTGCCATATTATGAATTTTTTACGAATGTAAAAAATGTCATATTTAAAGGGTCTACGTATATATTGTGCTAATCCGTTTGGTGTATTTGCAATAAAGCTTTTAAGGAGGGAGAGGTACGGGGTCTAATTTGCAAAGTTTCTTAAGTATTTTGAGAGCAATAACTTTTATACATATAGAAATATTGACAAGCGATTTCGGAAAATCGCAAATCGGAAAAAATCAAGCTATGGGCCGAAATTCACTTTTCTATACTTGACGTTTGTAAATCGCAAGTTTTAGCGTTTCATTGTGTATTTCCGACATCTAATAAATCCACAAATGTTTAAATACCTAAAATGTTTAGAACGTTAAACTAAAGTATCCCGTGATTTTGATGGAAAACTGTGCATTAAAACTGAATGTCATGCCCCTTTAGAAGGTGTATGTTAAAAGTTGAGGTTTGTTTCGGAGGTTTGACAATAAATTTGAGCAGAGATGTAAGTGAGTAGCGTACTTTAAGCAAGCAGAAACCTGACATAAAAAAGTAAAACAAGCGTAATATAAACAAAATAAGATACAATTAAATCCATATAAACATTGTAATTGCAAGTAAAAAAATGAGGAAAGGCCGTGACTGCAACCTACACGTGGGACCACAAAACCCGTACATAGGGTAAAAAGAGTATCCCCTTGTTTTTTTGCAATTATTGCTTTTTTTGTTTAATTTTTTTACTTTGTTTTATTTAAGACTTCCGTCTGCTCAAAATAGTTTACCGCTTACGTATGTAACGTACCGCGCCGCTGAGCGCCCGAACCGAGCCAAGGGCCTAAGCCGAGTCGAACCGACTAGCGGTACAAATTGAGCCGTGACGTCACCACCACCTATGACGTGCCATGATAGCGGATACCCGTAAAGAAGTTTTCCCGCCGAAAGAATACCCCACTACTATGCGACCCATCGCTTACACTACTCCTCGCGCCTACAAGCGATGCATATAAAAAGGGCCCCGAATCTAGTCATAGCAGTCAGCCAACGTAAAAGAGTATGCAAAACCCTCCGAGCAATTGAAAGAGATTAGATCCGTAGCTCTTGTCGATTGCCTTAAGTCACAAGGGACAACCCGACTGTTCCGAGTAAAGTCATTAGTTTACAAGTCTAAGCATTCTTAGCAATATATTATTATAATTGTTCATGAATTGCTTAAAGATTTACATTTTCGTTATAATTTAATTGTGTTCAGTATTTATATTTATATATTCATATCCTTTTATGTAAATATCTTTTCAATACAACATTATTCTTTGTTTTAAACTAAATTAAATCATCTCATTATGTCTCGATCCCCGGCGATTCAAATCACACGAACGGATTTTCCTAACCACTCAGAAGAATCAACGAGCCATTTCCTCCTATCCACCCGAGATTTGCCAAGGGGTGCAGTCGTGCAAAACCGGCTGGGGCCGCTAGATTTCTGCCAAAAACCTACATCACCTTAGAGATGCAGCCGTGAAAAACCGGCCGATGCTCGAGGGCGATAATCCTTCCCCTCTACCCCCTTCTAACTGATTTCCCGATTTCCCATAGTGGAGAACGGAGAGGTGGAAAGAAAGACTCCACGTAGGGTATTGCTTGCCACCGGTGCCACGACTTCCCATAGTGGAAGACGGAAAGGCCTGCTCAAGCATGCTCATTTCCTCAAACACCCATATGCTACGCTTGGGCACAAATTCTCGCCCCGTAGCGTGTGGCTCGTAACACGTACACTGTTGATCAGTTGTTGCTGTAACTCAAAAACAAAAAGTATTGATGTTTGCATAAATAAGATGCTGTTACATCCAATATTTCATTGTAACTTATATAGATTTATATCAAAAAGTACGGCAGAATGTTTTCCCAGTTTGCCACGATTAATTCTTCATTCAGATATTTCATAGTTGACACTGAAATTAATATAAATGTTGAGAATGCCGCGACACCGGACGAACCATCGTCGCGGTATCCTCAAGGCGGCCTAGGGGGCGGCTCACACGCGGTACTGTGCGAACGCGCCATTAAATTGCGTGGCACGCGGGCGGATTTTCCTGCCGGTTTTGTCGGCCATTAGCATCTCACAATCAGTGTTCAACGAGAACGTGCGGCTTTTTGCCTTTATCATGGAGTTATCTTTGTATACATTGCGCTCATTACTGGATTGACTCTATAATGGACTCGCTCACCCACATCACAAACATACATCTCACACTCGTTTGACTACTCATGGTGCATCAACACCGGCAACTCTGGCTCTGCACGCGGAGCGAGCGAGCACGTGTACCCGTAACAGGTATAAATCATTGTAGGCGAATACAATTCATATAATTGATTATCTCACTCATTTTGTTTTTACGCTCATTACCGTAGAGCATCCTTGACTATTGTGTTATAATAAAGACTCTGTTAAACGGACAATGCCGACCACGTGGATATATAACCTCTCCACCGCCATAGATCTACTGACTTCACCCCCCCCCCCCTTTCTATTCCTTCCCACTCACTTCCCCCCGAGAATCATGTGATTTCTCAACAATAAACTACATTTTTTTCGTGACATTCGCAATGTTTATTTTATACTCTTTCTACGTATATAAAACACGTTAATACATTCGCAAACAAAAGCATGGGTACGGCTGTCAATGTGAAAGTGGCCGTACAGGTGACATGAATAAGTTGGCACGGTATGAATAGCTTATGTGTGTGTTGTTTCTTGCTAGTTAATGACACACGTACCGCGATACTGCTCGTAACGAAATAATATTCCCCGGAAAAACGCCGACGAGTGCTGACGATGAGTGTCGCGACGCTTGCCTTTAAGGAGGAATTGGACACACATAAGAAATCCGCAGAATTTCTTGCAATTTTGAGGGATTATGTATTTTAATGTAATAAAGCAGCAGACCAAATTTCAGAATTCCCTACTACATAGTTCAGAAGAAAACAATGTATTAATTTAACACGGTCTCTTATCGAGAAATCACAATTGAAGCTCTTTTGTCACAGGTTTAGAAGTTGTACACTCAATATAAAAAATGCAATCTTTTGTAGTACCAATTACATATTCCTCTTCCATTTGTCCTTCTTAAAAATACACTACACTGTACACATTTATAAATATGTATTCATTTTCACCATATGGCATTAACTTTTGACGAGATTGTCCGATTGCTCCTTAACAGTATACGGTGGACCACCAAAGAAATGCTAAATATGACTGTGTGTAAAGCACCAATGCGTGAATGTCGGTGGGGTGAGAGATCCCGGACAAGGTGGCATACCTTGAGCGGTACGCGCCGCGTATGTACGTACGTTGAAATTCTGTGTGTCACTGGCGCGATACGCGGGGCAGCGCGCTAATCGGCTAATGCATACGCAGCTTGACACGTCGCCGTTAGACGGATGTCGAGTTTGTGCAACATTGTTTTTTTTTTTTTAATAAATTTTCTAATTGCCCTCTTCGTGGTTGGTATAGAACCTTGTTTGTTATGCCTCTACATGTTTCGGGACAACTGGGACCCCTCTATACTAACCATGAAGAGGGCAATTAGAAAATTTATGTAAACACGGTTGGAAAAACAACTAATATTGTTTTCTTTTGGGTACCGTTAAAGTTTTGTTAAGGTTTCTATTGTTTTGTATTCTGTTTATGTGAAATACAACATAATGTAAATGGAATATGAAACAATTACAACCATAGAAAAACATGTCAGCAACAAAGCGTTGTATAATAAAAATTGGCTCATCTTCGTTTTAGCGAGCACGATTTTTTTTTTTGTTAGAGCATCGAATGGTAAGAAAGTATTTCCCCTGACGTTTTTGCCGGAAATCATTCCTTCAAAAGTTATGAGCGTTTTTTGCGAAGCGCACGGCAGTAGCGTTTGTCGCCGTATTTTCCAGCAGGTGCATTTTTTTTCGGCGTTCTTTTTTTCCCCGGATAGAGCATCGAAAGTTATATAAGTTTTCCCTATGACTTCTTTTTGGGAAATCACGCCTTCGAAAGTTATGAATTTATTTGTGAAACAACCGGCAGCAACACTGGTTATTGTGTTTTCCAGCGCCTCGCGATGTTAGAGATGAAGGTGTTAGTCGATTTGTTGTTTGTTTTGATTCCGACGACCGCTGAGCCTTCTGTGTTATTATTTGAAGGCAAATAAAGTGACGCCTGTACTTTCAACTGGAGTCATTTGCCATAATGAGGAGATTTTGATATAATTTTCCGTGCCGAAGGCGCGTCAAGCGTTGCACTCGACGCTAGCGCATTTGAAAGCAAATAAAGTAACGCCTTGTACTTTCAACTGGAGCAGTGTGGCCAGATCTGGCACCCGAGCACCAATGGTGCCCGCGGGAGTGGGGATACGGAAAAGTATGCGTGCCTGTCCGTGAGAGCTGCGCGCGCCGTTTCTCGCCGAATCGCGCTCGGCTTGGAGAGAAGGACGGAGCTATGCTGCGTCTCCCTTCTACCAATGTCGTGTGACGTCAGGTATCGTGACGACACATAAGAAGGACAGAACTATGCTCCATCCCCTTTCAACCAACATCGCGCGTTGCGTCTTTTTTCCACACGCAGTCGCGTCTTCGTTCCGCACACAGGCCGGTGACAGTGGTGCCACATTTCGCATAAGGCATCGCACGTACCATTGCGTTCTTTCAGCCGGAAGGCAAATCGGGCACCACCGCCGTGAGCAGAGCGCGATCCAGAGAAAAGTGAATCGAGGCGAGTTTGGGATTGACTCGTCGTAGTCATCGCCGCTCGTCGACGCGTTTTTTTTTTGTCGGTTCGTGCCTAGCCATGGTGCAATTTTTTTTCACAGAATAATTTTTTTTTTAATTATTCATCACACGGCAACAAGCGATATTCATTTAAAAATATTTTAGTACTTACTACGGATAGTTTTTAATATTTTGTCAGCGGAATAGATGTGTCACTAATGACTGCGTGACGTCATCTCACGCACCAATTAGGACGCTCCACGACGGCGCTCTACTTCCCGCGCTCACCTACTTAGCGCGCTCTGTAGTGTGCCTTAGCTCGCTCCTTATATGGGCATGATTATAAATCACCCAATCTGATTGGGTCCAACACGAACACCTGACTAAAATGCGTGTGAGGCGCCGGGAGACCGCGTGGCGCCGGCAGCCTCATCTTGACCAATCCTGTAAAGACCGTGAGCACGTGCACACTGAAATTGTAAAGATAACGAGAAACGCGCAAGTTTCTATTTGTAAAGAGTTATATTAAAGTACGTATTATAACGTAAAGTGTTCGCTCACGACTCCTAAGTTAATCCTAATTCTTTATTCCTAATTCCTAATTCCTAATAAAGTCCTTAATTAATCATCCCTTCAGCCTAGAATTGACCTTTCCTTCATTCCACATCTTCGACTGTCCCCAGTCGAGTTGCTCGCACATATTAACGAGCATCATACACAACAGTGGGCAAAATATATATTTCATAAATTTTGGTTTCAGTAACATTAATCTTTCTATGGTAGTAATAAATAAGAAAGTATATCATAAATGTCAATTATTGCGTATTATGCATTAACCGTGAAACAAGTAATAGGAGCTTCTTGCAGTAGAACGTTGTGAGGGATCGTACTGACACGCGATTTTAACACACGACAGCGTACGTCAGGAAGAATTTGCTTGACAAGACGCGACGACGGTGCGAATGTTTCTATGAGTTGTTCTTTATGATTTGTTTTCTAAATATAAGGTGACCAAATTGTGCATATATTCTAATAGTTCTCATCAAGTCCCATCACATTGATTTGTAACCTTTTTCTTACTACGTACGTTTAGTTTAACAACGCTATCCCCATTTCGAGAAAGAAGAAGGTGTTCCTTCTTTGGCAATGCACCATGCATACGGTAATCCATATGTACGTCCGTTGTCGCATTCTGCCCACGAAATGTCGCAACGTGCGTATTGTCGAAGAAGGCATGATAAATCACGACAATAATAGCAAAATCCCTGTGAATTGAAAACCGAAACTTTCATTGTGCCGCTCCCGACCGACCGCGGGTCGCGGTTGAACTAATTGAAATATCTGAAAAGTCTACCCATTCTTACCACGTATTTCACGAACGTACTAGAAATGATTCCCCCGGGACTGTAACCGACTTTTCCAATGTCATTTATTCATCATTATATACGATATGGATTACATTTAAATGCACATGTACAGGGTGCACAGCTTTGTTCCTGTAAACGGTAAGTATTACACAAAATTATAGAGGAAAGGGTTCGATGGGATCGTAATATCTATATTCTACGAGACTTCATTCAATTCGAAAGTGCAACGCTGCACCCGACAAATGCAAACGCGTATGTAAAGTTTTTGTTTATAAAATTTAAGATACGTGGACTTCCACGCCACCCATGAGGTGCCACGACTAGCGCGTTCGGTTGTTTAACGTGGACCGTCGCCTATAGCCCTATTGTATCACATTTTGTGATAATTAAGTTATGGTGCTGCCGAAGGTATATCTCTTTCTTTATTCATGTCAGGTCTCACAATAGCTACACCAGACTGCTTGTTCAAGTCTGACTAACGCCAGACTGCTTGGTCAAGTCTGACTAATGCCAGACTGCTTGTTCAAGTCTGACTAACGCCAGACTGCTTCGTCAAGTCTGACTAATGCCAGACTGCTTCATCAAGTCTGACTAATGCCAGACTGCTTGTTCAAGTCTGACTAACGCCAGACTGCTTGTTCAAGTCTGACTAACGCCAGACTGCTTGTTCAAGTCTGACTAACGCCAGACTGATCTGTCAAGTCTGACTAACGCCAGACTGATCTGTCAAGTGTAACTAATGGCAGACTCATTTGACATTGATTTGACCCATTTGATTTTTGACGCACGCGTTATTTGTGCTGTACGTTGCTTTTCCAAATGAAACGGTACTGTATTCATACTTATTGAAAAACATTGGACGAGGAGGGACCGGCCATTTCATCAGTATCATATTGTCTCAATTCTTTTGTATTTGGACATGTAAAATATAATATGTTAGCCGGCATTCGAGACAAATGCTCGTCATTAACCGTCATATTTATGGCTGTTTCCCTTCTCGCTTTCAATGCTGATTTAATGACACAAACAACATTCATATTTACGGATGACAGCTTATTTCTTTTCTTCGTTTTTAAGTCTGGTAAGTAGGGAAAGATTCTTTCTGAATCGGCATTTGAGTTTGGCAACGATCAAACAGCTTTGACAAGAGATTTCAAATTGGGATATTGACGATTACTTGCTAGGATGTATTTCCACATTTCATCAGATTCCCTTAATGACAAATGATCAATTTGTGCTTCTGTGAAATCGTTATGTAAAGCAAACCATTCTTCTTTTAAACTAATTTTATCGAAGCCGCCAAAGGTTTCAGCGATAAAAGAAACATCATGAAAGGAAGTTTCTCTGTCAATATCGCGTAAAGCTGTGGCCCGTTCAAAAACTTTTAATTTACATAAAAATGGATCATTGATTGGTAGTCTTTTACAAATTTCTTGAGTGGCACATACATAAAATTGCAAACAATTCTCTCAAACATTTGCAACTATATCTGCGTGCCCCTCTGTCATCAATTTGTTTAAATAATCCTCACAATCAATGCCTACTGTGACTTGATTTATTGATATTTGATTTTTGTTATCTGCAAAATCTACATTACTACTTTGTAATACTAAAAGCTCTGGTTTTAAAAAGTTTTTGCATACTATTTGCAATAAATTTAGCGATTTACGCTGCAAAGTATGAACTCTTGTTTCCAGAGCTTGGAAAAATATTGTAAATGCATTGAAGTAATGTAAAATATATTTCAGAAATAATAGGTATGCTTTAACATCAGGAGTATGTATGACTGCTACAAATTCTGTAGCTTTTGCAGTCTTTTCTCTACAAATTAACTCTTTTAAAAACTTGTCAATACTGTCCCAGGATTCTAGAATTCGACTAATACATAATTATCGGGAAAGCCATCGTGTTTCAGCCAATTTCAAAATTTTAAGGTCTGTGTCCTCACAGCAATCGCTAAAGATAGCTGATCGCTTGGGACTGCAATTTATAAAACTCGAGATTTGTTTTACAAAGTTTTCACAGTTATTAGGAATCGTTCTGGATGCAGCATTTGCGGCTAACGCGGCGGAATGACATGGACCTGGCATTGTTAGTACATGTCCACATTTTTCCTGCAAGTTTTTTTAAATGATAAATATTTGCCGGTCACAACTCGCGCATTGTCGCACGACAAAGCAACAATATTGGTAAACGGTATTTGTAATCTGTACATTTCCTTTCGGAATGCGTCGAATATCATTTCTGCACCACAATCTTTTGCATCGAGATGGATTCGTTTTACTAACTGCGACATATTTTCTAATGTTTCCGGATGCACATATCGAACATGAAACGTCATCCATTTTGTATTAGTAATGTCTGACGTTTCATTAATAAAAATACATACTGAACTTTGTATTTTGTAGGAAGGCCGAAACACGTTCTGTTTCTACAGGACACAAGACATTTGCAAGTATGTGACCGCATTTGGTCTTGCCCATACTCATATTTTGCAACACGTCACCATCCTTTCCTACTTTTTGGAAAAATTTCAATAATTTTCCTGCTGTCGTAAACGAAATGTCGTTTTCGGCGATCAAAGCAGCGTATTGAATTTCCGCTGCTTTATGTCGCGCATCTAATGACAATTTCGATTTGTCCGTGATATGATTTTGTTGGTCTGTTTCTTGCGTTTGTAAACATGTTACTTTTGCGATATGAACTGCGGATTCTGCGTGACGATGAATATTAACTAATCTCGCCGTTATTGACTTGTTACAATACGAACAGAGACACAATGTTTCGTTGCCCGACATTTCGTGTAGCCATGGTTGAAATTGCTCAATATCTAACCATTGCTTGCGAAATGTGCGTGCTGACAAACAATTTGTGTCCGATTCTACATCGCCGCTATTTTTGTCCTCAGAAGACTTTGCAATTGTACAACTTATGTGACTCGCAGAATTCGCATGTTTAGAAATGCGCGTGTCGCACGAAATATCTTTATTGCATATTAAGCAATGAAATAAACTTGTATCAGAACGCACATTTCGCACCCATGAATTATATTTTTCATCGCGAAGCCAAGCTTCGCTTGCATTTCTTTCTTTGCAAATCGGACATTTATGTGTGAACCCGCAAGAAACAGACAGAAAAAAGGATAAATAAAAATAAAAATAACCTACGCTTCTCCCACGCGCACTGCAAACACGGACACGTAACACACACACGCGCACACAAACACAAACTAACACACACGCGCACACAAACACAAATTAACACACACGCAACTATTTAATGAAGTGGCTAAAGACCGCACGCGGAAACTCAGCATGCTCGCTATTACGCCTTCCGCGGCGTGCAACTGACTATCCGGTAAGAACACGTTGAGAACACGTTGCTTTGCGCGACACGCGGGAACGATGCGCGAAGAAAAAACTATATATCTACTTTAAGAGTGACATATATATGACGCGCGAATACCGGCGGCGAGACCCAATTGTCTACCGACGAGGCAACAAAGCACGTGGAGGACAAGGAAAGGGGGGTAGGGGGGCAATGCGCGACTGCCGAAAAACGCAGATGGGACGGCACGACGGCAGTTAGCAACAGACACCCGAAGATTGCGTGTCGCGGAATGGCAGATTCAGCCCGTAAGTACATAATACATTTTCTCTTACATTCTATTTTCTTTCGCCATGACGTGAGATGAAACCGTTTGTAACCGAATTGTACATTCATGATACAGTTGAGATACATTTATAGCCACAAATATCTGAAATTAGATTTTTACGTATATATCAGCCTATCGTATTGTTACAGTAATAAGGTTTCCATAGATTCCTACAATTCGTTCATACCGTTCATACGTACAGCAGAAATGTACTTTGTCAGATCCGTTGCTTCTATTCAGAGATTTGTTAATTTTTATAAATTCAAATGAGTAACTTTCGACAGTAGAATCCATGTACAAATATAAGTAAATAATATAAGTTTATTTACTTACGATTACAAATGTGTACAAATTCATGGCTCTTTGCAGAAAAAATAATAGATTCAGCAATAGAGGCGGAGCCGGTGCCACCGACACCACCGCCACCGACACCACCGCCACCACCACCACAAACCACCGCCACCACAGCCACCACCGCCACCACCGCCAGCACCGTTTTTAACGGGAAATAATTCAGATTCCAGTAAGTTCATACAAATTCATACATGTATTTTGACATTGTTCGATAAAATCTATCATAATCTGATTTAATTCATGACATGTATATATTGTTCATTGTTTAGGACTAAAACGTCGAGGCGCGGGCAGGGCCCGTGCCCGCCGAAGTTCTTGGTGGGCATGCTGTTGCCCCTGCACCTGCGGTGCGAGGGATGAAGACGGGCACGGCCGAAGAGGCGGGCGCCGTGGGGGCAGCGGCCGTGGGGGCAGCAGCAGGGGGGCCCATGGGGATAAAAAATACCATATAGTCGTCAATATGAAATAAAATAAAAATAAAATAAAAAAAATGGTCTCATTTCTTTTCTAACCCTTATTTATACTTTCTACAGCGTGGGGCAATAACTCTGTCCACCTTGAACATCTCCGTCGTTGAAGGTGGACAGAGGTATTGCCGCACGCTGTATGATTATCAAAAAATGTGGTACAATAGGGTTATAAGCGACGGTCCACGTTAAAAAACCCAACGCGCTAGTCGTGGCACCTCATGGGTGGCGTGGAAGTCCACGTATCTTAAATTTTATAAACAAAAACTTTACATACGCATTTGCATTTGTCGGGTGCAGCGTTGCACTTTCGAATTGAATGAAGTCTCGTAGAATATGGATATTACGATCCCATCGAACCGTTTCCTCTATAATTTTGTGTAATACTTACTGTTTACAGGAACAAAGCTGTGCACCCTGTACATGTGCATTTAAATGTAATCCATATCGTACAAAATGATGAATAAATGACATTGGAAAAGTTGGTTACAGTCCCCGGGAAATAATTTGCACTAGGTACGTAAAATACGCGCTCAGAACGGTTAGACTTTTCAGATATTTCAATTAGTCCAACCGCGACTCGCGGTTGGTCGGGAGCGGCACAATGCAAGTTTCGGTTTTCCATTGACAGGGATTTTGCTATAATTGTCGTGATTTATCATGCCTTCTTCGACAATACGCACGTTGCGACATTTCGGGGGCAGAATGCGACAACGGACGTACATATGGATTACCGTATGCATGGTGCATTGCCAAAGGAGGAACACCTTCTTCTTTCTCGAAATGGGGATAGCGTTGTTAAACTAATCGTGCGTGGTAAGAAAAAGGTTACAAATCAATGTGATGGGACTTGATGAGAACTATTAGAATATATGCACAATTTCGTCACCTTATATTTAGAAAACAAATCATAAAGAACAACTCATAAAAACATTCGGACCGTCGTCGCGTCGTGTCAAGCAAATTCTTCCTGACGTACGCTGTCGTGTGTTAAAATCGCGTGTTAGTACGATCCCTCACAACGTTCTACTGTAAGAAGCTCCTATTACTTGTTTCACGGTTAATGCATAATACGCAATAATTGACATTTATGATATACTTTCTTATTTATTACTACCATAGAAAGATTAATGTTACTGAAACCAAAATTTATGAAATATATATTTTGCCCATATCTATTATAAACCAATACGACACATCTATTCCGCTGACAAAATATTAAAAACTATCCGTAGTAAGTATTAAAATATTTTTAAATGAATATCGTTTGTTGCCGTGTGATGAATAATTAAAAAAAGAATTATTCTGTGAAAAAACATTGAACCATGGCTGGGCGCGAACCGACAAAAAAAAAAGCGTCGACGAGCGACGATGACTACGACGAGTCAATCCCAAACTCTCCTCGATTCACTTTTCTCTGGATCGCGCTCTGCTCACGGCGGTGGTGCCCGATTTGCCTTCCGGCTGAAACAACGCAATGGTACGTGCGATGCCTTATGCGAAATCTGGCACCACTGTCACCGACCTGTGTGCGGAACGAAGACGCGACGCCGCGACTGCGTGTCGAACAAAGACGCAACGCGCGATGTTGGTTGAAAGGGGATGGAGCATAGTTCTGTCCTTCTTATGTGTCGTCACGATACCTGACGTCACACGACGTTGGTGGAAGGGAGACGCAGCATAGCTCCGTCCTTCTCTCCAAGCCGAGCGGGATTCGGCGAGAAACGGCGCGCGCAGCTCTTACGGACAGGCACGCATACTTTTCCGTATCCCCACTCCCGCGGGCACCATTGGTGCTCGGGCGCCAGATCTGGCCACGCTGAACTGGAGTCGTTTGCCACAATGAGGAGATTTTGATGTACTTTTTCGCGCCGAAGGCGCGTCAAGCGTTGCACTCGGACGCTAGCGCATTTGAAAACAAATAAAGTAACGCCCTGTACTTTCAACTGGACTCGTTTTACGGGGAAACAAAACGAAATTGTAACAATAGTTCTTGACGAATAACTGCGAAACGAAGGTCAACCCCCTATTGCATGTATCCGAAAAAGTCGTTCAGAATGTGAAATTATACGTATCGTATGTCTCACAAATAAATTCGTAACTTTTTAAGGATTCATTTCCTAAAAAACAGTTATGGGGAAAACTTATAGAACTTTCGATGCTCTATCCGGGGAAAAAAAGAACGCCGAAATAAATGCACCTGCTGGAAAATACGGCGACAAACGCTACTGCCGGCGCTTCGCATAAAACGCTCATAACATTCGAAGGAATGATTTCCGGCAAAAACGTCAGAGGAAATACTTTCTTACCTTCCGATGTTCTATCCAAAGAAACAAATCAAATCCCAAAAATTCGTGCCCGCTAAAACGAAGATGAGCCGTAGTAATAAATAAGATATAATATAAGAAATAACGGTAAATGTCTAGATGAGTGGCCGCACCTCTGATTTCGACGCGCTTGGAGCATGTTATAGATTTCGACATTCTAAACAACTTTTTCCTATGGCTATATGGGGGGTCGGTTTTCGTTTCCGAGACATTCGCTCTTAAATTTTTGTAATAAATTCGCTTCGTTTCACCATAAGCAGCCGCAAAACGCTCTTAATACCCGACCTACCAGGCGCCCAACAATAACAGCGATGTGTACATGGTCACAAACATAGTCACCGTCACAGTCAACGACACCAGCGTATATATGCAAAAGAATATATAGTGATGCCGGTACTTTCAACCTGAATCGTTGCCACAATGATAGAATTGTTATATATTTATCCGCGCCGAAGGCGCGTCAAGAGACTCTCCCTAGGCAACTTATTATTTTCTACGTATTTTACTACATGTTTCTGAACTATTATCTCTAATATTTTCTCGTATACCGGTAATTTATTTATTGCTCTGAACTCTTCAATTTTCTTTGTTCCTCCGACTTTAAGAATTGGAATTACAATTGCTTCTTTCCATTCCTCCGGAAACATTCCTTCCTCTAGTGACTTATTTAGTGAATAACATATTCTCTCTGCTGATGCTTTTACTACATGTTTCATTATTTCAACAGTTATACCCTCTTCTGTACCTGCTTTGTTTTCTAATTTCCGAACTATTTTAACTAATTCCTTCACTTCAATTTGTGTAAACGCTTTTAGAACACTGTCGGTAATTTTCTACTCGCTATGTAACCTACCCTATTATTTGTATATGTTAGCGCCCTAATACTGTCGACAAAGTAGTGATTAAAATTGAAGGCCATTTCTTCTACATTACTAATTATTCTAGTTGTTCAAGAATCTCGCGATTCCCGTTAAGGAAGTGAGACGGAAAAAAGGAGAGAGGAAAGGGGGGAGAAGTGAGTAGATCTATTGGCGGTGGAGAGGTTATGTATCCACGTGGTCAGCAGTGTCCGTTTAACAGAGTCTTTATTGTCAAAAATAATGGTCAAGGGTGCTCTATGGTAGTGAGAGTAACATCTGTTGTACTCTACGCGGGCGGGCCCGAAGGCCAGCGACCACCTCGACACACTCAAGTGGCCTATATGTCGCTAACGCCCTTCAACGATCGAGTTCACGCTCGATCAACGGGCAGTAAACTGCTCCCAGTCTATCGGGTTGCTGGCCCCTCATCTTACTGGTGGAAGCGAGGCCTTTCTAAACCTCTCCCATAATTCTGCCACCATGGTAAGGCGAGCTGATTGAGTGCAGCTCCCACACCGGGGAAGAAAGCCCTTGCCAGCTATGGCTACACCACTGCCACGACGATTGCAACCCCGGGGGGCAGAACGACCCGGGGTGCCGTCCCAAATGTTGAGGGACCGGTGGCAGCTAAGGGCAACGCGGGTGGGACGTTCCCACGCGCAACCCTACCACTACCACCGGCGGGCCCCCCAACTCCGTCTACCGATTATCCTCCGGTCGAGTGGACCCACAGCCCAGCAGCCGATTAGGGGTCCAGTACGAGCGTATGTCGGGTCCGTGGGTACGCTAACCCCACAGGTCCCCACCACCAAAGGCGGGACCCCCCTGCGGGGGGTGAGAGTAACAATTATAATGAGCGAGATAAGCAATTGTATGAATTGTATCCGCCTACAATGATTTGTGCCTGTTGCGGGTGCCCGTGCTCGTTCGCGCCGCGTGCAGAGCCTGAACCGTCGGTGTTGATGTACCGTGAGTTTTTCAGAAACGAGACTGAGATGTGTAGAATGAGCATGAAAATGTCCGTGATAAGGTCCTAATGTATATTCGTGTGATAGCAATGTGCGTACAGATAAAACCGTGATAAGAAAACTGTATGAGAAAAGTATAGCTGTGATATTCAAAAGGCGTATGTTCTCGTTTATCACTGAGTTAATAATGGCCGAAACAGGCGGGAAAGCCGCCCGCGTGCCGCGCGCGCTAAAGGCGCGCTCGCATGAAAACCGCGTGTGACTCGGCCCTCAGGCCGCCTTGAGGATGCCGCAGCGATGATTAGTCGGCATCGCGGCATTCCCAAACACTATTTTTGAACTGTATTTCCTTATACTCTTTATCAGTTACCTTACCCTTCCACATTTCTTTCAATGTTGCCCACATTTGTTTCGGATCTTTTTTATTTTTATCAAGTTTTTCTTCTAAATTGCCTTTTTTTGCTTTCCTACAAATAGCGACATTTTTATTCCTTACTTGTCGGAAAACTTCCCAGTCGTACTCATTCTTACACGAGCTGCCTTATGAGCTTCGTCCCTTTGTTTTATCAGTTGTTGTTTGTAATCACTAAAAAATTGCTTTCCCTGCCATTTCTGTCTTATTAGCGTTCTTTTTCGTGGAGCAACTAAATCAAGGCATTTAACAATCTCTTTAACCGTCAAACTAGCTAATATATTAGTACTGTCTCCTTCAATGGCATCTAAGCTAGTCTTTATCATTCCTTTAAATCTGTCTATATCTGTTCTGGATTATGTATTACTAGTCGAGCCGTTCATATTTCCCGGGCCTAATGACTGCGTGACGTCATTTCGCGCTCCAATTAGGACGTTCCACGACGGCGCGCTACTTCCCGCGCTCACCTACTTAGCGCGCTCTCTTGTGTGCCCTTTGGCCGCTCCTTATATGGGCATGGTTATAAATCACCCAATTTGATTGGGTCTAACACTAACACCTGACAAAAATGCGTGTGAGGCGCCGAGAGACCGCGTGGCGCCAGCGACCTCACCTTGGCTAATCCTGTAACGACAACACGTGCACATTGAGATTGTAAAGAGTTAACGAGAAACGCGCAAGTTTCTATTATAAAGAGTTATATTAAAGTTTGTATTATAACATAAAGTGTTCGTTCACGACTCCTAAGTTAATCCTAATTCATTATTCCTACTTCCTAATTCCTAATAAAGACCTCATCCCATCAGCCTAGAATCGATCTCTCCATCATTCCACATCGTCGACTGTCCCCAGTCGAGTTGCTCGCAAATCTTAACGAGCATCACACAAAACAATATCCATTCGCTTATAATCTCTGTATGTAGTAATTTTTTTCTCATTTGCTACCAGTTCGACATTCCAGTACCATACGTTTGCTGAATGATTCGCTACCTTGGATTCATGCCATACTTCAATTTTCATGTCAACGTTGCAAAACACCAAGTCAATTATTGTTTCCGAATTCACGACAATTCTGGTTGCTTCTTTTACAAGTTGTTTTAACCCTACAGAATTCTTTTCTCTAATTAGCTTGTTTTGAGTATAATTATTTACTTTCATATCTATGTTAAAGTCGCCGACGATTACAACAGTATCATTCTGCATATGACTGATACAGGCGAGAAAGTCGATAAAACTAGCATCTTTACCATTTGGCGAGTGATAAAAAATAATTATTCCTTTATAGTTTTTATCTTTAGTTTTTACTGTTATTGTCCACCAATTTTTCTCACAAGTTTCTATCGCTATTATGTCAAATTTAATTCTTTTATCTATATATAATAGTACTCCACCTGTTCTACTCGATTCAGAGTCACCTCGCACGCATGCATACCCCCTGATGTGTAATTCGTGATCTTCTACCTCCTGCGTTATATGCGTTTCAATAAATCCTATTATACTAGGTTTATACGTTTTTATCACCACATTCTGTATTTTGTCCTTATGCCTTAGAAATCCCTGTACATGTGGGTAGGAATTATATTGAGTAGTAGTTAATGTTCCTCTCGGGTCTCTTTCTATGACTCCAGGTGAATACGCGTCCACGCAGGTCTCGCACCATTCTCGCTATCCCGCTACTCGTCTTTCATTCTCGCCGCGTCTTTCACACAACGCCTTGCTTCCGGAATTGCGTTTTGTCTGTCGCGACGCGCTCGGCCACGCTACCTCTCCCATCACTTCACACACACGCGCACACATAACAAACACGCACATAACATACACGACACATACACAGGCACGCCGTTGCCATGGACCGCTCGCGACATTCGGCCACGCGACCATGTGCTCGTCCCGCATCACGCGTTATCCGCGACGTAGGCCCACATACATTTACACAGATTACTCTACTTCTTCGGAAGTTTCTATCCCTCTTCGTATTATCTAGCTGCTATATATATTATCACTTTACATTCTGTCCCTTTGTGTTTCTATTTCTCTCATAAGGCATGGGCATTTACTACCATACGCCGAATGATCCGTCTCCAAATTTTTTATTTTAAAGACCCTAATTATTTCCTCATAATTAACACACTTTTTTGTCCCACTTTCACATTCCTTCGTTGCGTGTTGTTTTGCGCAATTTCCGCAGGTTTCTTATACTTTGCATATGTTCCACCCTATTTTTAGTTTTCCCAACTGCATAAATTTCTCCCTTGTCCCAGCATTTACCTCCGCTATCACAGCAGTCTTTTTTGAATTAGTCTTTGCCGGCTTATGCACTATTCTTCCCTCGATTGTGTTTTTCTCCAGTCCATTTTGGTCTATTAATTTCTGCCAAAAATTCTGTTCGTTTTCACAATCTTTTTTGTCGACATCTACTACCTTCACCTTCAATTTTCCTTTCTTTGGTGTTTGAATTTCATATTTTTCTCTTAGGTCTTTGCTTATCTTTTCCTTCAGTTTTTCAGCTTGGGTTTTGTTTTCACACCCAACCACTACTGCGCCATTTGCTACTTTCCTCATCTTCGTTATCCCTAATCCTAACTTCGCTACATCAATTTTGGTTTTTATATCCCTTTTTGTTGTTTCGTTTGTGCTAGCCTCTGCATCCCTGGGTTTGATAATTATCACCATCTCCCGCTTGTTCGTGGCAGCCTAGCTGGTGCTTTTCTTCTTGCTTCTCGGGGTAAGGACGTGGCAGAGAGAGAGAGAGAGAGAGAGAGAGAGAGAGAGAGAGAGAGAGATTGTGTGATTGTGTGTGTCTGCTCGAGAAAGCAGCCTGGTCGTCGCACTCCGTAAAGCAACCGCGGCTCTGTAAATATACGTGAATAACCGAACACCTTATGCCGATCGAGTTGTGATTCCATAGATACATTCAGAATTGAAAATAAAGCGATAAGTATGTTTTTATATTGCGAAAAAAACATTGGTTAAACAAGTACAATGTGTGTACACATCATATAATGCATACAATTTGTATTGAAGCGTGTTAACCGAGTGGGTATGGTGTCAGACTATGAATGCTATGATAGTGAGTGTTCAAATCCTGTCGGTTTTGTTTTTTCCATTGGTATATTTTTTCTTCTTTTTACGTATATTTCTATTTTATCTGTTTGCAAAATGTGTTTTTACTATAAAAGTGTTCATGTATTTACAATAATACTCTAGGATTGATGGAATGAGCGTGTGTGCGTGCGTGCGTGCGTGCGTGCGTGCGTGCGTGCGTGCGTGCGTGCGTGCGTGCGTGCGTGCGTGCGTGCGTGCGTGCGTGCGTGCGTGCGTGCGTGCGTGCGTGCGTGCGTGCGTGCGTGCGTGCGTGCGTGCGTGCGTGCGTGCGTGCGTGCGTGCGTGCGTGCGTGCGTGCGTGCGTGCGTGCGTGCGTGCGTGCGTGCGTGCGTGCGTGCGTGCGTGCGTGCGTGCGTGCGTGCGTGCGTGCGTGCGTGCGTGCGTGCGTGCGTGCGTGCGTGCGTGCGTGCGTGCGTGCGTGCGTGCGTGCGTGTGTGTGTGTGTGTGTGTGTGTGTGTGTGTGTGTGTGTGTGTGTGTGTGTGTGGAAGCGGGGAAGGGAACATGATGCGCGACGGAGAGGCGGAAAAGAAGGCAGTCGGAGGAAAGGTACGAGTACGAGCGGAGGAATAAAAGAAAGAACGAACGAATCAAGAAACGAGAAAACGTGTGTACGAAGCGAACGACTGTGTATTTTTTTCTGTTATCAATATATTTTATTTGTGTGTGCCAATCTCATTTTCGCTAAAACCGCGGAGTTGTCCATTCCTATAAACTGAATCCCACAATACTAATAATAGTAATAATAATAGTAATAATATACTTGTTAAAGGGGAGTACATACAGTGTAACCGATCGAAAAGAACTAATTCTTTGAGATCTTTTTCCGTAAAAACTATTCGGGACATGATATTGATGTTTCGGGGATATGTAAGTGTATCCTTAAGGATGAAAAACGCATTTTTTTTAATTTATCCTTATTTGTAATGTTGGCGCCCAACTTTGTCATGTCATGTTTGTGCTATATCGTACACAAGAAGCACCGAGTTGAGTCATCAAAAAGCAAAAATTGAAATTCTCTTTGAAGCTAAGAGAATTGAGAGAATATTGAATCTTTCTGGGTAGAAAAATCTGAAAATTGGAAAGATTACCGCAATCGAAAGAAAAAGTTAGATTTTTAATTGAAAAATTAATGTTTACCATTGAATAAAAATATTATAAACAACTTGCTGCAGTTTATTAAATAATAAATATTAATAAAATTGTTGTAGAAAATTGTTACGTACCAACCGCTAGAGGGTGGGGGATTCGCAATGATATTGTGGGTCGCCGCGCATTCGCATCATCTGCCCATGCTACTAGGTCCATAAGGCCCTGGGCAGAGCGTAGCTTTGCTAGCCGAAAACCTCGGAACGGGAAAATGACCGGGATGCGGGTTAACGACGAGGATGAGGAAAAAGAAAGGAAGTGGTAACGTTTCATCTTGGGTCCGTCTTGAAGACTCATTAGTAGGGCTGATGTAGACGGACCCTTTTTTTTTTTTTGTTGTCGAGGAGGAAATCTTTCAAAGACACCCCGCGGCCCAACGAGGGGGTCGCGGGGTAGTGCCGGATTTCCACCGGCTAAAACCTCCCCGATGCCAATTACGTCCGCGACGCATCCGAGGCTGGCGTGAGGCGCCCAATACCTTGGAGGCCGCGAAGCGGCCTCAGGAACAGCTAAGTTATCAACACGGCGCCGCGTAGCGTCGAGCTACACATCGAATTAATTGCCAAAAGACTCTATAATTTACAATTGAGTGACGATCACTTGTTTCAATTTAGATATCTACCCAACGACTCGCGTAGATAAGACCGCTCGTCTAGGCATCTGCCGAGCGACCAAAACTCCCGAGGGCGCTCAGAGTGAACGCCCTGGCTCGACGCGCGCGAGGAGCCTTAAGAAACTACCCGGCCGACGGTGGCTACGAATCCGGAACCGTCGGCCACCGGTGATACGGCGACCGCAGAGAGGGCAGCCCCCGGCGATCGCCCACGCGGTTATCCTCCGTCCCCTCGCACAGCGGGACGGAGGAAGGGAGGCGGAAGCCTCCAAGGACGCCGCACGCGGAGCGAGTCGGGATCGCGTTCCCGCTCTCGCTCGGCAGCCTCCTTCTGGGACATGACGTCCTCGCAGAAGGAGGCGAACGCTCTCCAGGACCGGTCGCTCCGGAGCATCTCGGGGAGAATGCCCCGAAGAGAGAGGTCCCGGCCGCAAACGCTACGCAGGACACGGTGTTCCCGTGCCCACGCTGGACACTCCCCGACGGTGTGCGCCGCCGTGTCCCTACCCTCCCCGCAGTGATGGCACTGCTCGGACTGTTCCCTCCCTAGGCGACACAGGTACACCCCGAAACATCCGTGTCCGGTGAGCACCTGCGTCGTTCTGAAACTAAGCGCGCCCCGCGATCTGCTGACCCAATCTTCGAAGATGGGAAGCAGCGCCTCGACGAGCGTCCGGCTCTTACCGTTGGGGAGATCCGTCAGCCGATCGCGCCATATGCCGATCGACCTTCTTCTCCCCTCACTGCGCTCGATACCGATGGTGTTCGCCGCAACCACCGGATCGATCCGTCGCTCTCGCAGCTCGACTCGACGCCGATGAGTCGCTGCGAGTTCGCGCGCCATAAGATCCATGGGCACGATGCCCGCGAGAGTCCTCGCCGCCTCCAACGAGACGGTTCGGTATCCCCTTATCACCCTCAGAGCCATCAGGCGCTGGAGGGAGTCCAGCGCCCTCCAGGTGGGGGCTGATAATCTATCCGCCCATATCGGTGAGCCGTACATCACCATCGCGTGCACGACCCCCAAATACAGGCGGCGAGCGCGGGCCCCGGGGCCCCCTAGGTTCGGCAGCAGCCGCGCGAGAGCCGCCGCCGCGCCTTCCACCCGTGGTATCAACTTTTTGACATGTCGATCAAATTTCCACGTTTGATCAAGGAGGAGTCCCAGATAGCGGAACCCCTCGCCCACGGGGGTTAACTCCCCGTGATGTAGACGGACCCTGCCCCAGACGCATAGGAGTAGGAGGAATTGGAACTTATATATAAGAATGAGACTTGGAATGAGCCATTTACGAGAGATTGAGATAGAGACGGACGCCGCGTGGCGTCGAATTGGGGTTGTTACGTCCTAGCGTAACTTTTTGATTTTTCCTTCTTTTTAGTATATTTTCTTAATTAAACTTCCTTTTATTTCCTTTATTCCGGCCTCCGGATGCGGAAATATTCGTATCGCGGCTTATGCCCATCGCATCCGGCGCGCTGTTAGAGTAATAGCTGTAAAATCATAATTATTTCATTTTTCCTCCAGGCCGCGTGTGCGAAAATATTCGTACACGGCTTATGCCCATCGCATATATGGTACTGTCGAGCGGTAATATGTAGTGGAGTTCCCTCACCCTGCAATGATACTCGTCCCATAATGTACATATAAGTAATTTAAGCGTATGTATAAGCGTACATATATAAGCATGAATGCCGAGCGTTAAGTGTGAATGTGTGTATATAGTGTGAATGTGTGTGTATATAGTATAAGACCGCGATGAGGTTCCGCGTATTAATTTTTGTTTTCTCTCCCTCACGAGTTTCAATTATTATTTTCACGGCAATAAGTTATTGCTCAAATATCAACCTAATTTTGTTCAAGTATATGAAGTCAGGAGCGTACGTTGGTAAAATCTTAGATCACTGAGTCGATGCAATCATACTGCATTCGGAATAAAACTTGTTAATTAGAAGAGGATGAACGAACGAAGAAAGTGTCTCGCTGAACACCGAGCGAACACCTCGGCGAAATATTTGTATACCGGATCGACCGCTGGTCGACCGTTTCCGCGAATAGGGCATGAAAAACCGCCCTAGAGCGAGCCCAGCAAACGTCTCGCGACGGATTCCTCTGGGCAGTTGGCCATAAAGTCGCGAGGTGCGTAGTCGATTGTCCGAGGATATCTTAGATATCTCAATATTCGAGCCTAATAATCATTCTCTGGGCAGTTGGCTGTAAAGTCGCGAGGTGCGTAGTTCGCTGTCCGAGGATATCTTAGATATCTCTTTATTCGAGCCTAATTACTCATATTCTTCTTGCAGTTGTGTTCTGCACGTGGCCGACAAATTTGTGTCGGACGCGTTAGATTAAGTTTCCTTTGACTTCAATTAAACCTTTCATTTCATTTTATATCTTGAACGAACGCAGAAGGTTGTTCCTCGCTCGCGGAGCGATCAAAGTCGGTATACTCTAACGAATAGAAGCATTACTTTCTTGATTTGGCGACCCTTGTAACGGGCATTATCCCGGCTCAATCACCACCGAGCATAGGCAAACCAAGTGAGATCAAAGTACTAAAATTCTATTACGATTCGAAGGTACTTATCATCGTTACATCGTACACTAAATTCCAACCGAGTTACCGCCGAAAAGGAGAGAGCGAGCGAGAGCGGGAGTGAGAGAGAGAGAGAGAGAGATAGAGCGATAGAGGGAGAGAAAGAGCGCGTGCGCAGAGCGAACATAAGCGATCGTAGCCGAAGACCAGCGACACGGTAAGAACCTCCAGTCGCGCTGTTCGACAAAATTATAACATGGTATTGTCTGACCATGCCCAAGCTTAGGCCACGGCAGTGTGGCTAGATTTTGTCCCTCTGGTACCATCGGTACCAGTTGAGTGAGGATACGCGCAAGTGTGCGTGCCTTGTCAGTGACAGCTGCGCGCGCAGAGAAGGACGGAACTATGCTCCGTCTCCCTTCCACCAACGTCGTCCGACGTCATGGAACCGTGACGTAGTATAAGAAAGGACAGAGACATGTCAGAGAAATCTATATTACCGACTAACTTCACCTCACTTCACACTCATTAATCATGCGAGATCTCGAGTCGATACCTCATCCACCTATCAGCGATCAGTACAGATCTAATCGATTACTTTCGAGAACGCACGTGACGAGCCGGTGAGCTTCCGGCGCCCGCCTTTATTCTCACTCACCTCGCAACCATTGTATCGTGCGGACGTCACTTCTTCTTGGGCTATAGCAACGCTTCTCTTTTCGGACGGATCCACTTCATCTCTTTTCTATCATTATTCTTTCGAAGGGTGCAACTCAACTCGGGTTCACTCAGTGTGTATATAACTGTTATTTAGTATGTTAAATAAATAGACTATTGTGTTTTTATATCTTCAATGCGCCTGCGCTTACTTGCCACTCACCCGTCCACTATCCACTCGCTTGACATCTACGCGAGCACTTCATATCTCAACAAGCCATGCTCCGTCTTGCTTCCACTATCGTGACGTCGTGTAAGAAAGGACAGAAGTATGCTCTGTCCCCTTTCAAAAGCGCCCGTCGCGTCTTCGTCCCTCATACAGTCGCGGCGTGGCGTCTTTGTTTCACACATAGGCCGGTATATGCTGTGACAGTGGTGCCAGATTTCGCATTACGTGCCGCACGTAGCATTGCGTGTTTGCCGCCGAAAGCCAAATCGAGCAACACTGCGTTGAGCGTGAACGCGATCGAGAGAAGTGCAGGCACGAGAGTTTTGATCTTTGCTTTGACTCGTCGTCGCTCGTCTTCGCGTTCGTGCTCGATGCGAATAATGTTGCTCGATTTGCAAGATGAGAATTCGATGAACTATTGATATTATTATTTATCCAAATTGTTGCTGACTGCGGAGGAATTATTTATTAATTAATTAACTAATTAATTATTTAAATATTAGTTCATTTATTGATAATTATTTAAGAAATTCACAGGACAAATGACATGCGTTCCGTGTCAAAGTATTTGAATCATATTAATATTTAATGTATTTCAGTTTTCGTTTCAATAATATTAATCTTTGTCCGGTAGTAAAAAAGAAGATACACTGTAGTAAATGATAATTCAGGTACGCTGAAATACCTCTGGGAGAAGTTGCTTCAGACAAGGGGGCAAATATTGTTAGTACAGTAACACTTCACGGATCTCATAGTATTCCAAATTTCAACGTCACCGATATATTTTTGCCATACATGGTGGTAATAACTTCTACGAAGTCTAAGAAAAAGAATTCTCCTCGAGTCGCACTTTATCGCAGGAGGTACCATAAATTACGAGAATAATCGAAAATCGTCTCGAAAGTATAACCTTCTTAGCGCGTAAGCAGTTGACATGTGACACGATGCATAGATACGATATTGTGTGTATCACATTGCGAGATATATGTATTTCGTTCGTAAAATACTACATTTTCTTACGTGGTCTTCCACACCACCCATGAGGTGCCACGAATAGCGCGTTCGGTTTTTTAACGTGGACCTTCGCCTGTAGCCCTATTATACCACATCGCATAGCAATTTTATGTGGTGTCTAGCAAATGTATTGCAAAACAGGTGTCTGACAATTGTTACTATCAAATGTGGTGTCTAGCAAATGTATTGCAAAACAGGTGTCTGACAATTGTTACTATCAAATGTGGTGTCTAGCAAATGTATTGCAAAACAGGTGTCTGACAATTGTTACTATCAAATGTGGTGTCTAGCAAATGTATTGCAAAACAGGTGTCTAAGCAGGAGTTAGAGCGATGAAATATGAAAATAAAGTAAGCGAGACGGTAGGTAGAGTACTGTTTAAGGAATGTCTGAACGAGAAAGTGCAAGGGAGAAGTACGAGAGAAAGAAGAGAGTATCAAAACAGGAATGGATTTGGCCAAGACGAAATTACAGAAATGGAAGAGCAGGGACGAGATGTATGTGAGGAACAGGCGAATAGGGATAGGGAAGATCGGTAAAGCGCGAATGTGTGGCATGAAAGAAAGCAAAAGCGACATTTTAATAGTTTTTTATTTTAAGTAAAAATAAGTAAATTAAGATTAAGTTAAATAATAAAATAATAAGTAAATTAAGTAAATTAAGATTAAGGTAAGTAAGTAAGTAATAAGTAGGTAATAAAAAAATAAGTAAATTAAGATGACATTTAGTCAATATAAATAAATTAATAATAATTGTTCGTGACGTTCTTGACATTAACCCGCCTGTTGGCAGCAATGGTACCTCGTCCACGACGACCTCCCCCGCCGCCGCCGCCATTACCGCCGCCGCCGCCACCACCTCGGCCGGAACGGCGCGCATACCAGCGCGCGCGGCCCCTCCTTTCTTCTTCCCTGCAAAATATACATACATATATCAATATATGCAACGAATGAAATCACACTATTATACATGTATGTATGTATGTATGTATGTATGAGCAATGTTAATGTACTATGATATGTTTGAATAATACACTCACTTTGTTCCATCAATCGCCGCAATAGCTCGGCGCAATTTGCGCAATTGTGGGCCGCGGCCCCTGCGCCTACCGGCGCGGGTGGTGCGGCTGGCGGCGCGCGTGGTGGCGATTCCGTCAGGTCTATCACCACGACCGGCGGCATCGCCTTCGCCACCTTCGGCACCTCCGCGGCTCCTCGTTCAGCCGCGACACCCGGCAATTGCGCGGGTGCCTACGCATTCGCGCTAGCCGACGTTTCCGCCAGTTTCAGGCGCTGCAGTTCTGCAAATAGAATATATTATTTAATTTGCGTAAAATATATATATATATATATATAATAAATGAGATTGATGTGTGCGTTTGTCTTTTGCGCAAATTAAATAATATATTCTATTTGCAGAACTGCAGCGCCTGAAACTGGCGGAAACGCCGGCGAGCGCGAATATATATATATATATATATATATATATGTATTACTTACGAGGGAAACATATGTCCATATCCACGGATTGCATTCTTTAATTTTGTCGACTTCTCTTTTCACTGACAAACACGAGACTACTCGTTCCGCGATCCGCGACCGAAGTTCGATCGCTGCTGTCGACATCACACACACACGCACGCACGCACGCACGCACACACACGCACACGCACACGCACACGCACACGCACACACACGCATACGCATAGGCATAGGCATACACATGTACGACGTATACGCGTCAATGTGCATGTGTTGCATCGTCCTCTCCTTGATGGACAAAAGATGATCGATTATCGATTGTTTACGTACTGCCTATGTTTCTTACCTCCCCCAGATTGGGGATTTGTCATTTTTTGCAAAAAACATATATCGCTAAGAGTGGATAAAATCTGGCGTCACGCAGAGTCCGCAGGGCACATAATCAGTGCACAAAATATAGAGACACAAGAAACCGACAAAGATGTTCATACGACGGACGAAGCAGATTCATCGTTACAAACACGAAAGCAAGTAGCGGAGATTCAGTACGCTGTTTTCGTCGCTGAAAACAATATTTCCTTCAGAACAGCAGAAAAGTTGTTAAAATTTTTCCAAACTGTAGGAACAGATTCGGAGGTATTACAGAAAATGTGTATAGGCCGGACGAAATGTGAAAATGTACTTTCGCAAGTCGTATGTCCGATTGAAATGGAACGTGTTTCGAGCATTCTTAGAAATACAAAATTCAGCATCTTTATTGATGAAACGTCAGACATGTCTAATACGAAATAGATGACGTTTCATGTACGGTTTGTTAATCCGGAAACATCACACGTAAACTCGCAATTAGTCAAATTAATCAAACTTGATGCAAAAAATTGTGGCGTGGAAAACTTGTTTGAGAAATTCCGAAACGAAATGTATAAAGTACAGATTCCATTTGGGAATATTGTTGCCTTGTCATGCGACAATGCCAACGTTATGACGGATAAACATTTATCGTTCCAAAACAAGCTAGAGGAAAGGTGTGAAAATGTTTTAACATTGACATGTCCATGCCATTCCGTAGTGTTAGTTGCCAATACTGCATGTAAGATGGTTCCGGCTAAATGCGAGGAATTTTTAAAAAAGATATCAAGTTTTGTTAACTGCAGTCCAAAGCGAGCTGCTACTTTCAGTGATTGTTTTCAAGAAAGACATCGACAAATTTTGAAATTGTCCGAAACGCGATGGTTGTCTCGTCATTCTTGTATCACAAGAATCGTGGAATGTTGGGACGATCTGGAGCACTTTTTGACCGACTTAGTTAAGACGGAAAAAACAAAACGTCCTCAAGGTTTTCTACTAGTGATACAGAATCCTGATGTAAAAGCTTATTTCTTATTTCTCAAAAATATTTTGCATTTCTTCAGTTCATTTACAACATTTTTCGAAGCTCTGGAAACTCGAATTCAATTCTTGCAATCTAAATCCATCGATTTGTTGACGACAATTTGTCAACGGTTTGTGAGACCAGAGCTTCTACAAGATTCAATTTGTAATATTAATTTTTCAGTATCAGAAAATCAATTGCCATTAGAGACAATTAATGTTGGACATGAATGCGAAGAGTATTTGAACAAATTGCTCTCAGAGGGGCACGCAGACGTAGTTACAAGTGTCCGTCAGAATTGTTTGCAATTTTACGTTAGTGCTGCTAAGGGAATTTGTAAGAGATTGCCACTCAAGGACTCATTTTTATCAAAATTAAAAGTTTTTGAACCGCACACGGCCTTGCGCGATAGTGACAGAGAAACGACGTTTAACGATGTTTCTTTTGCCGCACAAGCTCTTGGCGGATTTGATACAGATGGGTTAAGACAAGAGTGGTTCGCTTTACATCACGATTTTACGGAAACAGAAAAAGATAACCTGTTACAATTAGATTTCGATGCAATGTGGGAAACAATTTTAAATCGGAATACTAAATATCCCCATGTGCAATCTTTCATTCATGCCGTTAGATCGTTACCAAATTCAAATGCCGATGTCGAACGAATCTTTTCCTTCTTACCAGACGTAAAAACAAAAAAACGAAATAAGCTGTCGCCCGTCCAGATGAACGCTATATGTGTTGTAAAATCCGCGTTGCTGGCGAGAAGGGAAACTGCTTTAAATTTGAACATTACTGACGAACACTTATCTCGCATGTCAAGTCGGACATTATATTCTGGATGTTCCAGAGAAAGAGATGTCACAGTAAATGCAACAGACATTGCTCCGATTGCTGGTCCCTCCTCGTCTACTGATTTTTAGTAATAACGTCGATCATAAAATAAACTTCATTTTGTGGGCTGCGTTATTTATATTATAACACAGTCATGACGTCGTTCATCGACAAATGTCTTAAAATCTGTTTCGCAAAATAATTGCTAGACACCACATTTGATAATAACAATTGTCAGACACCTGTTTTGCAATACATTTGCTAGACACCACATTTGATAATAACAATTGTCAGACACCTGTTTTGCAATACATTTGCTAAACACCACATTTGATAATAACAATTGTCAGACACCTGTTTTGCAATACATGTGCTAGACATCACATTTGATAATAATAATTGTCAGACACCTGTTTTGCAATACATCTGCTAGACACCACATTTGATAGTAACAATTGTCAGACACCTGTTTTGCAATACATTTGCTAGACACCACATTTGATAGTAACAATTGTCAGACACCTGTTTTGCAATACATTTACTAGACACCACATAAAATTGCTATGCGATGTGATATAATAGGGCTACAGGCGAAGGTCCACGTTAAAAAACCGAACGCGCTATTCGTGGCACCTCATGGGTGGCGTGGAAGACCACGTAAGGAAATGTAGTATTTTACGAACGAAGTACATATATCTCGCAATGTGTTACACACAATATCGTATCTATGCATTGTGTCGCATGTCAACTGCTTACGCGCTAAGAAGGTTATACTTTCGAGACGATTTTCGATTATTCTCGTGATTTATGGTACCTCCTGCGATAAAGTGCGACTCGAGGAGAATTCTTCTTCTTAGACTTCGTAGAAGTTATTACCAGGATGTATGGCAAAAATATATCGGTGACGTTGAAATTTGGAATACTATGAGCTCCGTGAAGTGTTACTGTACTAACAATATTTGCCCCCTTGTCTGAAGCAACTTCTCCCAGAGGTATTTCAGCGTACCTGAATTATCATTCAGTACAGTGTATTTTCTTTTTTACTACAGGACAAAGATTAATATTATTGAAACGAAAACTGAAATACGTTAAATATTAATATGATTCAAATACTTTGAAATGGAACGCATGTCATTTGTCCTGTGAATTTTTTAAATAATTATCAATAAATGAACTAATTTTTAAATAATTAATTAATTAATTAATTAATTAATAATTCCTCTGCAGTCAGCAACAATTTGGATAAATAATAATATCAATAGTTGTTGAGGATGTAAAGGCAATTCCGCATGTCGCCCGTGCCGACCCAAACACGGCTCCTGATTTGAAGCGTAACATCTTCGACGATTTACATGCGATCGTGAGCGTTACGGTCAACGGGGTCGTCACGCTCTAGCGATGAGAAGAGACCCGAAACCGGGGAGAAGCTCAGTTCGGTTACATCACTCGAGTGAGCAGTGCGAACCGAGATTGTGTATTTCTGCGAATAGTTGTGTCGGAAAATATTCCCTTCAACAACCCTCCTTCCGCGTCGAATGTGGCGGTGTATCCCCGCACGCGCCCTTACACGTTCGGCCTGAATCCAGACGCGAGAAATCCGTGGCGCCCGCCACAATCTCGCGACTTCCACTCCGAGGTCGGTCGTCAACGCGTTCCAGCGCTGCACAAGCCTCATCCCTCCTGCCCGATACCGCTCGCTGCTACTGATCGCGAAAGGATTGTTAGAGTTAAGGCGTGGGCGTTTTATCGAATAAACGACGGAGAACGGCCTCCGAGCAAGAAACGTTTAAAGCCTTTGAATATACTCCGGCGACCGTCCCCAGTCTACCAGCCCTTCCTCCCGTAAGACTCAGTCCCTTACAATAGTTCATCGAATTCTCATCTTGCAAATCGAGCAACATTATTCGTATCGAGCACGAACGCGAAGACGAGCGACGACGAGTCAATGCAAAGATCAAAACTCTCGTGCCTGCACTTCTCTCGATCGCGTTCACGCTCAACGCAGTGTTGCTCGATTTGGCTTTCGGCGGCAAACACGCAATGCTACGTGCGGCACCTAATGCGAAATCTGGCACCACTGTCACAGCATATACCTGTGTGTGGAACAAAGACGCCACGCCGCGACTGTGTGAGGGACGAAGAGGCGACGCGCGCTTTTGGTTGAAAGGGGACGAAGCATACTTCTGTCCTTTCTTACACGACGTCACGATAGTGGAAGCAAGACGGAGCATGGCTCTGTCCTTTCTTATACTACGTCACGTTTCCATGACGTCGGACGACGTTGGTGGAAGGGAGAAGGAGCATAGTTCCATCCTTCTCTGCGCGCGCAGCTGTCACGGATAAGGCACGCACACTTGCGCGTATCCCCACTCAACTGGTACCGATGGTACCAGAGGGACAAAATCTGGCCACACTGGGCCACGGAGAGATCCCACGGGCACGGTCGCTGACCGTGTGAGATCTTCCTGTTAACAAATTTATTGATTGTAAAGCGTTAGCTGATAGTTACCCAGAGCGCTACCGTATAACCTGTAAAGAGCGTTCGTATTAAGGCGCATCATTGTCGCGCACTAGCATCTGAACACTTCTCGAGTACTGCAACAATAGTTACTGCAGAAATCTTTTAGCTGTTTGTTAGATTCATTATACACTTCACTATCAATATTACTTTATATTCAATATCGCTTTATGTTCAATATTTTCAATTGCAATATATCTATTTTGTTTTTCCCCTTTATACAATTATCTCTGATTCCTTTTATGTTGTGACGTCACACCTCAAACATAGTATTACACGAACCGAAAACATAACCTCGCGAACGATTCGGGACCTGTACGGGTCTTCCGGAAGCACACGTATCCTATAAGTCCTGCAAATAACTAAACGCGATTTCATACTCTAGTTAACTTCTCCGTTTAGCTTATTCATAAAAATATTATTCCTACTCTTAACGAAAAGGAACAGAATCACACCGAGACAGTGCAGGCATCTAGTAAAGCCGCGGAGGTTTCCCACCTGCCCTGCCTACGGTTAGGCAATGTTGATCTTCAGTTAGATTACCGTTATTTATTGTAATTAAATATCAAAATTATTTAGCGTTACGCCCGGTCGCACGGCAGACCGCTCGCGGATACTCATCGACCATTCCTGACAGATAAAAGTCGTGAAAAACCTCGCCCGGACGTAACAGGGTACTTTGACCCGAGGCGAGCTGGAGGACGTAACAAAATAAAAAGTGTTTTAGCTACAAATGAACTTACACCGCTTCAAAAAAACGACTGATGTTAATAGAAAATATAACTACAATCTAATATAATTAATTGTATTTCTTTCGTGAAACATTTGTAATGTAAACTTTAGATTTTGCAACAATTGACGCATGGGAGGTGATATAAAGGCCGATTTTACAAGAAAATAGAATAAATAAAACTTAATAAAATAAATAACTGTTGGAGATTGGGGCCTCCATCGGTAATGTTACATTTTGACATCCCACCGCCGCACAGTGTGTTATTTTGGCAATCTAGCGGGACAAAAGTACCGTCTTGGTGCTTGAACGTGATTTTTAATTTTTTTTCAGCTGTAGGTAGTCAAAATGAAAAGAAAATAACCTGGTAAAAACAAATTTTGAGCCCAAAAAAAAAGAACTTATGAAAAATAATTATAGATTTAGATATTATGTAATTTGTTTTACATTAACTAATGTAATATGAACAGAACAACAATTATGGTTCAAAAATATATTCTTAACAAATTATGAATGATAACATAACTGGCAAATATGGCCTTTTTCGCAATTGTGCTCATTCTACACGCAGATAAAAAATATTCAGTTTCTACTAAAAGCGCAACAATGCGCAGAATGTTTTTACAGTTTTGGGTACTTGAATGCTCATACATTAAGTCTATAAAAGAATGTAGTTAGAATGCTGCGGAATAACTAAGAAAATGTTAACCTCAATGTCATGTAGTAAACGAATATTTCGCCTTGTGGAGCCCAAACTTTGAAGAACAATAACTGCATAAAAACAATTGATATTTATATAAGAAAAACGAGCAGAACATACCTTATTGAAGGTACAATTCGGTATGAGTAAAAAAAAACCAGGAAGATTTGCCACTTTTCCAGAATTTACGGGTAAACAGGACGAACTGAGAATAACGAGCGCAGACCATTAATTTGCAAGATGAATACGGGTGGGTTCAAACATGTCCCAACACCCTGTGTTGAAGGCAAAAGAGTAAACAGTTTCGGTTTCGAGACTACCTAATATCCCTCTGAACACACGCAATAGCGTCCACTTGAAAAAAAGAACTTCATTTTTGGACATTTGTCCACCTAGATTGCTGAAAATAACACACTGTGCGCCGCTGACGCCTCTGTCATATGACCGACCCCATGTCCCCCGTCCCAGAAGAGCAGGTCTCAACGCGACGACGTTGCTCAGCTGTGGTGACGCTTTACGGCAGGCCCGGGCAACTCGTGCCCAGGCCTGTTTTACGGTATCTGCACCGCCGGGCTGCGCGGGAAACGCTGCGAATGTGTGATATACCCTCCGTCCTGCGATCCCCGATCGTTAGGGGTCACTGATTGGTTCCCACACTAATTAGCAGATCAGCTGCGTGTGTGGAGTGCAAGGAGATATTGTAAACGAATTCCGTGCAGCTCAGCTGGGTGGGAGTTCGTTTCGGGAGGTTCGGGAAACACTAGGACGTCTTCAATGAACTGGACTATTCTTCAGTAACTCCCAACGAGGGCTTTCACTCTCACTTTGAATCTCGAAGGCGAGCTCGCTCCGTCTCGTCTCTCTTCACGATGGAGAATGAATTTCGCGGCGCGGTTCTCTGCCTCTCCTTACCTGGGTGTCCGCTGGAGGCGCTGCTATCGACGCGACGTCGCGAGCGGCCACTAGATCGCATCATCTTGTTACGACCCGGCGCAGAATCCCGTGGGGAATTGGATTTTCTCCTCCCTGTCGGTCGTCTTGACTCCTTAGCGCCGGAATTTGTCGTTTGATTGAGGATCGGCCTGTTGCAGGTGAGGGACTAAAGTTCCGAGAAACGCTTCGAGAATAATCGACTCTTGTCTCGATTTCCGCGAGAATTTCGAGTATTTCCGCGGAGATTTGAATGCTAACCACCCGAACTTACTCTTGACGGACAATAGTCAAGGTATTTACCTGGCGGGCGGATCGATGCGCAAACATGGAGGGATCCAGTGGTTGGTACAGATGTACAAATATATATGTCTATTTATTGTTTAAAAATATATATAAATGGTACAAATTCTGCCCACGTATGGTCTTACGTTCAGAACGGCTTGTGAGCGATGCGCTGAGGCGTAGCTGCAGCGGAATGCAACGTAGTTGTTCGATTAAGTTAACTTGTAGCGGAGACTTAGAGTTTTTAGACAGTTAGAATGTCGGCACTTTACTTGCACTATCGGAGATTAGGACTGCGATTTTCAGACTGAGGAAACTGGAGCATCGCAGGCTCCCTTTTATACTCTATTTTGACGTAGGTAAGACCATATATGGTACATGGCTGGTCTGACCTATATAATAATTCGTGGAATGATCGGCAGTAAATCAAGATGAGTAAATGCAGTCGGCGCATCGCGGCTTCTTTTGTCACATGATTATTCGTCGATAGTTGGGACGGCTAGCTTGACCTAAATAGGATTTCGCAGAATCCAGTGTGACATCTAATTTCAAGAGTAAATAATTCTTAGAACTGCACGTGGCCGGACGCGAGAAAGTCGTCACTTCGGGACGATGGGGAATGGGTGTCGCGAAAAACACGGCGACTCCCGCATTGTTAATTACGTCTTATCTTTTAATACACAGGTCTGGACGCCCGGCGCGAATGTCCCGCGCACTAGTTCACTTCCTCGGCCAGTCATAAACGCTGCCATCTCGCGGCGTCGGTGCGGGGTACGGTTGCGCTTGCTGGCTGTACCTCCGGTAACTAAAGCTTACCGGCGGACGGTGATGGATTCCGGGCGCTTCCTCCGTCGTTATTTCAGGTGCTTCTGCTGCCTCCGCGCTGGTGGTTGGGGTCGCATCGTCGTCGCTGGTGAATTCCGGTTTTTCCCTCCGCCTAGACTCTGCCTGGCGAGGGGCGTAACAATCTGGATAGGGCTGTGTGCTAGTGACACTAGTGTCCCCGGCGCCTAGGTAATTTCCTACAGCTCGACCATCCTGACCATCGACTTCGTCCCTGGAGTCGTAACTACTTTTTGCCCACGGTTTAAGACGATCGCATGACAAAATCGTATTCAACGGTCTCGCCGTTATGTTAAAACTGGGTACATCGGTGACAACATACCTGTTGTTACCTAGCTGTTTGGGAGTATGATTGGGGAGATGCTGGAGTATGCTGGGGGCAGCATCCGAGAGTAGTGGGGAAACGACGATAAAGTGGGAAATGCGTCCATTTCTCAAAAAGTATTTCTTTCTATTTGTCACTCACTCTTTTTCTTACAACTTGAGTGTTGTCGCAGATGTGTTTACGGCTCGGTGCTCGTTGGAAGGACGGAGGGTCTCGGGATAGCGCAAGGCGTGCACCCACAAGCCGGAACGAGGGAACGAAAGAAAATAGGAAAACTTAAAAAGTTGGCTGAAATAGCCGGGAAAATCATGGGCCAGTCGGCTGGCTTTGCGGCGCGCAGGGATTGGCCGCCGCCCCCAAGGAAGGAGGGCAAGGCCACGGGAAAGCTACGGGATGCGCCCGAGGCGATCGCACACGGCCTTTAATTTTGCGCGCTACATTTCGAATGGCGTTTCATTGCGTCGTGAAGTCGCACGCGGGCGATCCTATCATTTTCCACGCGGGTGGCTCTTTCTTCTCACACGAACGTGATACGGTCACCACTCCGGACGCGAGAGCGCAAGAAAAAGAAACGTGGCACTTTGTACTTCCGATCTCGAACGGTATCGCAACGGTTCTAATTCGACCTTGCCAAAAACCGCGGGAAGGTCTCGCTCGCCGCGGGCTACATAACTTCTTGATGCGCGCTCTGTCTGAAGGGACAGAGTGCGCAGCGAGCGACTTGTCCCCTCGCGGATTAGCGAGTGGTCACGTCGTAACCAATCACGCGAAGCGGACGCACTATTTGTCGTGATTCACCGAGACGACAGATCCTCAACATAGCACTTTACCTATTTTATACGGTCCCTTATAATTAGCTTGTAACTTATTACTAATTCCTATTGTCGGTTTCGTGTTCCGTACTAGAACTAATCCCCTTTTCGATACTGGGTCGGAAGACGGTGTTTCTTATATACATACATCTTATCATACTCGCGGATCTTTTCTGAGACCTCTTTGGCAGTATCTCTTCTTTCATTTCTTTCTTTCTCTAAATTAATATCTATCCTTGACCATTCTTTTGTAAATTTCGCTAACGAAAAATCGGTGTGACTCCGTTGGTCGTAGCCCAACATCAATTTTGAAGGGGTAGATTTAACCGCTGAATGGTACGTATTGTTAACAATATATTGTATTTGTCCCAACAGGTCCTTCCAATCCTCGGAAGCGTCAATTAGTTTCAACAACAAAGACTTCAGAAATCTGTTTACTCGCTCGGCGATCCCATTGGCCCAAGGTACAACTGCTACTTTTCTATGTTTTATATTTAAATCTTTAACAAAACTAAAAAATTCGTTGGACGTAAACGCCGTCCCTCGATCCGATATAACGTCACCAGGTTTTCCAAACGTGTTAAAAAGAAATTGTAAGTTGAGATGACTTCTTTTGAGCCAGTGGACTTTGTTGGAAATAGGCAAGTGAAGCGAGTGAACGGATCAATGACTTGTTTGGGATTGGGTACCGTCACCGAGCAGTATTAGTACTTTGCGCATGGCGCTTCTCGGGGACCCATCTCACACCTCGTTCGCTAATTGGCCCGCGTGACGTCACGCCGACAGTCGCGTGGTTTTCCGGGTGTAGTCGCGAATCTAGTAAAGGCAAAATTTCGGGTCTTCCTCGTTTGTCGAGCCACCTTACGGCAGTCGTTCTTTTACCGTGCGTGCGCTCATTGTGCTTTCTTATTCCGCTCTATTACTCGTTATTTGTGCAATCGCGCTTTCCGACGACGCATATACATGTATCACATACCGTAAATCGCGTTCTTATCCGAAATTTGAGTCTTTGCCGTGTGGTCGTGCGCGGTGCTCAGTTTCTTAAACTCCTTCGTTCCGTCCCGCGTAGCCTTCCTTCCGCGGTTACCGCGACGAATCCCGTCGTGCATCTTATGTAGCCGCCGATATTCCCTATTCGTTTTCCGGCTAATCTAGCCTTCCCCGAGCGATCCTTCGATGGGCGTCGCGGCACCAGATCGCGTTCTTCTTCTTTCCTGCTCTTTCCGAGTCCTCCAGACGTCGGTCGCTCTCCATATGAGGCCCTTCCATCCTTTGGTGAGACCTTTCCCGCTATTTTCATTATCACAACCGGAGAACGGTTTAGAGAGCACGCACGCGTTATTCCTAAGCTGCTTAGAGCGACTCGGAGCTAGTATTACTTAAGTTTAATTAAAAGTATTACGGGGACGACTCCCGTTTTAAAATCAAGACTGTGTAGCAAGTGCAACCTATAATAAAAATCGGTCGCTGACTTTGTCCGTTTCCTTTCAACACGCGCTACTCCCCAGTATCCCCAGCGCCTCGCTATTGCCTTAGACGCAAACAACTACCAGGATATGTTTGTAGCCATCTCTGGTTTCTTGAAGTGGGCCAAAATGATCGAAATAAAATATTTCGAGAGGGACTTTTGGTGGAGGATACAGATTAATTTCGCCTTCTGCGCTGTAGTAGGAATTATCACCTATCAGACGGGTTAAACAGTTCTCAATATATTCGGAGATTTTCCTCCTCATTGACGGCAACCAAAAGTTCTTCTCTATTCTCCTGAAGGTTTTCTCCACTCCGCAATGAACCATCTCGTCATAGTGTGCTATTAACAAGTTAATCACCATAGTTTCAGGTACGACAAATTTCAGATGGTCCTTATCTTTCTTATAAACTAAACTGTCTACGAAAGCAAACTTATCATTATCTGTTATTTCTAACACAGAAGATAATTCTTTTATTCTAGGATCTGCCAACTGCTTAAACTCTAACTCACTTTCAAATGGGAGGGCATTCACGTATCAGACACTGCGAGTTAATACGTCTACGTGTGCCATCCGTTTCCCGTGTCTATGGAGAACTTTAAAGTGGTCATTCTGCAATACGAGGGTCCATCGAGCAATTCTTGGATTTAAATTCACTCTGTTTATCGCATACACCAGCGCATTACGGTCAGTGACTATTGAGAACTCGAGGCCATACAGGTATAAATGAAATCTCTCTACTGCTTTTACTATAGCTAACATCTTCAGCTCAAAGCTGTGCCACTTAGACTCTGTTTCGTTTGTTATTCGTCTGAAGTACGCTACAGGGGACCACGTCTTGTTCTTTTGTTTTTGCAGAAGGATTGCCCCCCAGACCCAGGCTACACGCGTCTGTATGTAGTTCCGTTTCAACCGCGGGGTCATACAGGCGGAGTACAGGATACGATGTTAACTCTTCTTTTGACACTTGAAAAGATTCTACGCACGAACTGTCAAAATTAAACGGTACTGTCTTTTTTACTAACTCCTGTAATGGCTTAGCCTTTAGTCTAGGTCCAGCCTTTAGATAGTGCCTAATTCTTAACGAATTTCTTAAAATAACTTGTTAAACCTAGAAATCTTTGCACTTTGGGCTGGTTAAAGTTCTTTACTGCTTAGGTATGCCTATCACTCAATGTAATACCTTTTGAAGACACTAGGTACCCTAGAAACTCAATTTTCTTCCATATTTATGTGCCATATACGGTGTAAAGATATTAAAAATAAAATAAATAATAACGACTGTTTAGGATTATCAATAAACTCGGAAGTCGCTGATAAGCTAGGAACAACTCGAGTGCGGAGAGAGGGGAAACAATTTCTACTAACAATATTTTATTCTGGATGTCGTATCGCGTTAAATACAATCCGTCGTTACGCACGCACCGGTCTTTAACTGTTTTACGCGGACTCCACCTAGGGGCGCAAACGTTATACGCGAGAGGGGAAGGAAGGAGGGTGGGGCCAACGCTACATACGTCCTACTGACGCCGCGTTTACCCGGAAGATGGGAAAGAAGGAGGGCACCAACGTGCACCTTGCCTTCGACGGGAGATCGGAGGAAAACTCAAAGAGTCGGAGGCGCTTGAGGACCGAATGAACTACCCACAGGCGCACGATGGGATTCGCCGCCGTAGTTCGGGAAGCAAGGAATCGTGGGAGGGCTCGTCAGAGATTCGCTTAAACCTCGACGAAATCAAATCCGCGGAGTAGATCAGGCAAAGAACAACAAGAGCAAAAAAATCCGCGGTTAACCACACACTTTACAAAACTCGTCACTCAAATTTAGCCGCACAGGACTCACGTCGCACATTCGGATATTTCAAAAACGGGAAAACCCGATCGTTACACTTGACCCACTTTTATAACCTCTGGTCGGCGCACATATACTTGTGTCACTGATTGGTATTGGCACCAATCAGTGGCACGGTTCTCGGAAATGACCATATAAGGGCATCACGTGACTTTGGGCGCCGGTCGACCCAGACACTTAAAGACGCGAAGACGCGGTGTTCCCGCGTCTCGTTGTACTCAGCGGCAGCGAGGTGCGGAGGGGTATGCGTTAGGCAGAGGCGACCGCGGTGGTCGGAAAGAAAGGTGAACGTAACGCGTTAATTACCGACGGTCGCCCCATCCACAAGAACGACCAAGTGTGAGACCGATATCGAGTCCTCTACACTTGCCCGCCACAGAGAATGAAAATGTATGTATGTAGGAAAGGTCCGTCGTATATATGTGTATATAACAAATGTCGTACCTGCAACAGACATATGATGTGTGTATATTACAATTATTATTAATGAAGTATTATTGTTTCATGATCGTTCAACGTATGTGGGATCATGTTATACTTGTCAAAATGAAATGATATTAAATAAATAAATAAATAAATCAAATCAAATATAAATTGTATGTAGCTACATATATATGTAGCATATATATATATGTATAATCCGGTGCGAAAGGTGAGAAGATGGGAAGAGAAAGGGCGAGTGCGTGGGAGGTGAGCGAAGGAAGACGAAAACCAGACAATAAATGGGAAGTATGGAGAACGGACGAGTGTTGAATTATTTTGGAGCGACCAGTTTTCCCCTCTTTGAATGTTCCCGAATGAACGTGAAGTGAGACCGGACTCCAGACTCCAGAGTCGAGAAGGACGGTGGTGCAGGGACCGCGTATAAAATAATTCATACAATGTGTGTTATATCTAAACCTTTTTATTGTAGTTATTATACTAAGCATAAAAATAGTAATTAATATTTTTGTCCGATTGTTCGGACGCGCCACCCCCGCGGCCGCTACCACCTCTGCGGCCACGTCCGCCAGCGCCGCTTCCTCCTCCTCCTCCTCCTCCTCCTCCTCCTCGAGGGAGCCGGCTCCAGCGGCTGCGTCGCTTCATCGCCTGTGTTTGAAAGCAGGGTTAAAGCATTATTTATTAAATTGTAATATAAAAAGGAAACAACAATTTTATACTTACGTTTGTCCGGCTACGTCTCTTTCGCGACGCCGTTGGCTCCGTCATTGAATCTGTTGAAATTGAGAAAGGCAAAATGAAAAGAACTATTACAAATATATAAATTGTAATGTATTTACCTCTGGCCACCGGTGCGGTAAACGTGGCGCCCGCGGTGTATGGGGCGCCGAACAGGCCGCCGAACGGCGCAGCGGGTCTCATCGTTGAATCTGTTGAAGTTGAGAAGGGTAAAATGAAAATAACTATTACAAATATATAAATTGTAATGTATTTACCAGTGGCCACCGGCGCGGCGAACAGGCCGTCAATCGGCACACCAAAAAATGGCGCGGCGAACGGCGCGCCAGGCCTCGTCGTTGAATCTGTTCAAGTTGAGAAAGGCAAAATGAAAATAACTATTACAAATATATAAATTGTAATGTATTTACCTGAGGCCGCTGCCGATTCTCCTGGTGTCGTCTGCAAGTCCATCGGAAAAATAAAACCATTGTACAGTTATGCAGTGAATAATGAAATAACCATATGGCCTTATACACTTACGTTATGGGCGCCCCCACTAGGGCCCGATGCTGTCTGGGCCCTTTCCTCTGTAGCCGGAAAAAGGGAAACGTAAATATGTTACTCGTACATATAATAGGAATAAAAACAATCGGAGTAAAACAAAATCCAAATATACCGTTCTTAGGCGCCTCGCGCTCTCCCTCTGCGGCGGACATGTTTGGGTTCATTTCTACAAGAAAAAGAAACATTTATTTAAAAATGTAATTTAATTGTTTATACACGCGAATCATCGATTACACATATAAATCGTCACATCGACAGGAATGACAATAACGAAAAATCTTGATGAAGTGACGCGTCAATCGTCAATCGCAGAATGGAGAAATGTTGTATTACCTGTGAGTCGTGATCCCCTCGGCAGACAATTGATATAACATTTGGAAGCCTGCAAGCCCACGTATCAATCGGAACCGAGCATTATACAATCGACGCACGTGGCTGCACATTTTTCGGCTGGATTGACGATCACTATCGACGAAAAACGATGACTTCTTTGAATCAGGGATTGACAATGATTTAGTGCAACTGTATTCGCGCTTTTCGCAATCGTATATTTGTTAAAACCGTTGAAGGCGCCTCTCGACTACGTTCGGCTTTATCGATCGGGAAAATGAACACACAAATCGGCTTTTTGTGTCCATCGGCCGAAACGTTGTTAGGACGCGCCTTGAATGGTTATAAAGAAGTGAACGATACTGAAAAGCGCAAATACAATTATAAGAAATTATGGTCAATCCCCGTGAATCCAGCCGAAAAAACCAGCAGCCGCGTCAATCGATTGTCTAATACTCGTTTCCCAATGATACGCGGGGTTGCAGGCTTCAAAATTTTAGATTAATTGACGATGACAGAAATATTCGTTATTGTTAGTCCGAATGGGTAGCGTGTATAACGATGTGTACTTACCGAACAGAGAACGTCGAATGAAGCTCTACGCCGGTTACTGCTTCAACCGTGTTGAGGTTGTGGTAAAAATTTCTGGAATGTTCATTGGCGGATGGCGAACAATTTCGAGAAGTAACAATACAGTATATTATCTCAGTGTGTCAAATACCTCGGAATTGTATCGCGACACCTTTGGTAGGGCCGGTAGCGGAGACGCGGTGTTCGAGCTTCGCGGCTCATCTTTGTAGTTCGGCAAACAAAGAAAAAGACACCGAATAAAAAAAAGTACTTACATGCTAGCCGCGGCTAGTGGCTATGAGACATTTAAAACTCTGCGTATCGACTGTCATAATAAAGCCGATGATTAAACTTATTTGTTATAAACTTTTTGTGTATGAGACAGTTTATAACAAATTGATGAGATTGTTCGGATCAAAATGAGACCAAACATGATGTAATTCAGACCATATTTACTAATTAATACTTATTCAGTACCTCATATACCTCATATTCAATTTCATTTCATTATCGCTTTTCATGAATTATACAAGCGGATTAGTAGAAAAATACATTACATTTCTTTCCCATGAAATGTAGGCTAGACAAAATTTGTGATTTATTCGGAGAAGAATTTTAATATACCGGCGAATATACTGAACAGTGTAAGAAAAATTGCGTTACAGAGAATCGAACCCGGACATTACTGCTCGGTCGCCTTGCCGCCTCACTACGGATGTTTCATGATATCATGTAATGAGTTTTTGATGAATTGGGTCGATGATAATTAATTTATGCAGTGTTGTCAATAAATAAGTCGCATTGGGCAAAACGCCGAAATTGGTTTTCATGTTTGGGGGCTTCTAATACAATGTTGCGGTCCATTGCTCGAATTTCGATATTACACCCGCGGCCGCCCTTTGTAAGACACAAGGCAGTCTTTACTCTACTTTGATCGCGCCGACAAACCCCCTCCTGCCTGAAGAAAGACGGAGTGAATACCGGCGAAAAGCGGAACGTCTCAGTTTCATCTTTCAGTCTGGATTTGTCAGTCCAGAAGTCGAGACAGCGAAAGTGTCGATTGAAACAGTTTTATCGGTTTCAATAGTTGAATATACGTATACGACAATACCGGGGTGATCGCCACAATCGCGAAAAGTGCACCGTTGCCGGCGAATCTGGTGCATTGTCGTGTGTACTTTACGTTTTTCGTTGTTTCGTTACTTTCTTATATATTACTTCAGAATGAGTATGTGTGTGTGTTGCGGGAAGCAGTACAGACATAATAAGGGAAGCGTGACACTCCATAGGTACGTAAAGATGACATAATCTGCCGCACTTTTTATGTACACTCCAAGTACCTTATTGACGGATTCGCTATTCGCGGTTTCGGTAATGGCGATAACAATATTTCTGACGACTTTCTTCATTCGCGGCTGATACATTCGTTGTTGGCGGGCCGTATGAACTATGTGTAAATAATAATAATTTTCCGAAAGGGGGGACGTGTCGGTGAGTCGGGAACCGATGTAGTTTGCCGCGCCGTACGCTACATCATACCGCAGCATTACGACGCGTTTTCGGGTGAAATGGGAGTAAAAAACCAAACTTCTTTGAGCGACAAATTTAGCCGGACGAATTTGCAGGAATCGTACAAATGAATATAAATAATCACGTCAAAGGCGCCTGAAATTAAAACGCTTGGATCACGATTGATCGCCTACGTTGGGCTTTCCTTGCTCCCCTGTACCCAGTGCTGCCCCGTGAGTGAGAGGCGCCTTTGTGTATAATTATGTTTCAGCGCCCCCATAAAATAGAATTTGAAAATTACAATAAAATGAGATCCATGGAATTTGTATACACTTATCATATTAATACAAAGTGTATATACAAATAGAGAAAATAACAATTGTTTTTCAATTATTGCAAAAATATCGCGTATACCCTCAGCAAAGAACGCTGATCTGCCCAAATATGGTATATTGGCGATCCATGACAAAACACGCGGGCGTTTGTTTCTCGCTCACTGATATCGTACCCGTAGTAGACTGATCAGTGCTCTCGCCACTTTGCTATCCCCACCGCTCAGAGATTTCACATAGCCAGAACGAAACGAAAATGCGTCCTTAATTCTCTCGTGAAATGGACTTTACATATGTATGCATCATTTTGAAATGGCGCCCTTCTTGACCAGGCGCCTTTGTGCGGGGCACAACCTGCACACCCACACGGGGCGGTCCTGCCTGTACCTCTTATTTCTTCACCAGTACAGTTTACAAGCGTATGCGTGTGTATTCGCATTGCACACTTCACTTTGGGTTGTACCGATCGCTTCACGTACTGTGATCGAAACTATTTTTCGGCCCGACGAGATTTCGGGCCAAATCGTATCGATTGGACCTTGTACCCTACAGTAAATTGTTGGCAACGAATCAGATCACAATTGTTTTATTAATATGAAAACATTATTTCCTAGATTTCCTAAAGATGAGGCGTTGCGGCAACAGTGGACGGACAGAGTCGGTGTTGAAGTTGACAAGCTTCGGTGGCGCAGCGAACTGTGCTCCGACCATTTCAACGCATCCTCTTTCGACGTGTTCGACGGTCGCGTTAAGAAGCGTCTGAAACGGGGAAGTTTGCCTGTAACTAAAACGGACGAGTTACCTCAGCATAACACTTGCAAGGAAGAGGTTTGTGCAGGTAAGAGAGTGGCACCAAGGTCACCCGAATACATGATAAGAACCGCTAGGGTAGCCTTCCGGTGGTCGCGACCTCAACGCGCGAACATTCGATAAATATATATAGATACATTTTTTTCGCAAAGGGAAAAAAATACGATTTTAAACAAATATATATGTATATGTACATGTATTTCATCGATTGGTCGCGCGTCGCAGTCGCGAGCACCGGAAGGCAACCTTTACTAATGTCAATATGTAACAGACGGAATGAAGCTTTTTTTCATCAATGAAAGAAATTGGACATTGGAAATTGTGTATTGGATATGTGTTTTTTTATGTATGTTGGCGTATTTCTCGCGAACGGGTTGACAAATCTTGATGGTTCTTGCACAAAATGCAGGAGCCTATTCTCCCATTGGTCTCATATAAGTTTCGAAAAATTGCAAGAACAACAACAAATATTTGAAACAATTTGTCGAGTTTGGAGCGTAACTGTTAAATGTCCACGTATAACTTTCCACCCTGTTAACCGATTTTCATGATTTTGGGTACGTTTGAAAGAGGCTACTCCCGCGGTGGTACCATGTTAATATAGGCAATTTGTAACAAAGAATACCCAAGTCTGTGTTATATTGACAGTATTGGTACTCTTCGCAACTCATATTTCTTTGTCTTTTCAGTTACCGTCGAAGACTGCATACCGTCCATGAGTACGCCAAAAAGGCAACGTACGGAGGAACTGGGTGGTAAACCTTGTGGGAACTACGAAGCCGTTCTCCACGACCACAGATACGAGGACTCCCCACGAACCCTCAGGAACAAACTGAGGGAGTTTCGAGCCCAAAAAGTTAGCGTAAGGAAGGTCACGAGGCGGCTGGAACAACGAGTCAGGCGTTTACGAAGGCAAGTAACTTTTTTACGCGATGTTGTGGTACAGCTAAGACGCCGCAATCTTTTGCCAGAGTCCGCCTACTATAATCTTTCGCCCCATGAAACTGCATCCGTAGAATTATTTAGCCGTATGATGAAGCGGAAAAAGAATAATACAAATTAACTCAGTCGAGAAAAATATCCTGCGGCTTTACGCGCATTTACGTTAACGGTTCATTTCTATTCACCGAGGGCCTATAATTATATTAGAAAAGCGTTTTAAGCGTTTTAAAGCTCTTCCACATCCGGACGTCCTTAGGACTTGGTACAGCTGCGTTGATGCTGAACCAGGTTTCACAGAGGAATCGTTCGCGACGTTAAATGAAAAATCGGCCGCTTTAAGGGAAAGTGGCGACGCCTTACTTTGTGCCCTTGGCATGGACGAGATGACCATAAAGAAAGGCTGTCAGAGAGGTCGGGACGGAAAGATCCGCGGCCACGTGGATTTGGGCGTTGGCACAACCGGTGGCGACGATCTTCCGGAGGCAAAGAATGCCTTTGTTTTAATGGTGGTAATGCTGAAGGAACATTGTAAATTACCAATTGGGTATTTTTTGATCGATACTTTGAACGCGGACACAAAATCGAATTTGGTCCGAGAAGCATTATTTCGGCTTCAGCAAGCATGCGTCATTGTCTGTAGTCTAACTTTAGACGGACCCGCGGATCATTTTGCGGTAGGGGAGAAACTGGGTGCACCTTGATAAAAGAACGGCCAAAAATCATCGAAATGGTAATGACAACGTAGATGCGCTGAATGACATATTTAAAATTCATTTTGCACATCCCGTGGCCGGTGAGTCAGACATTCAAGTGGTATTTGATGCATGTCATATGCTGAAGAATATCCGTAATTGTTTGGGGGAGTACCGAGTATTTCTCGATAAGGACGGTAGAAAAATCGAGTGGCGCTATATAGAAGCGTTAGAACTGTTGCAAGAACGAGAGGGTTTGCGGCTCCGCAACCGGTTGCGCACAGCGCACATAGATTACCGGAAAATGGTAATGAAGGTTGCCCTAGCTGCACAAACTCTCAGCTCTAGTGTTGCAGACGGTCTACAGTTTTGCGCGGAAGTTCTGCGCATACCAGATTTTGAAGGTTGCGAAGCAACGGTTAGGTTTGTGCGGTGCATCGACGTCATTTTTTATTTCCTCAATGTCCGGAATCCGTGGGGAAAACATTACAAAAGCCCCTTAAAACGAGACAATGAGGACAATTGGCGTCCAAGATTAATTGCCGAAATTTTATATCTATCACAAATTAAAGAAGAAAATGGAACGCCCATATTTCGATCGCGACGCCTAGCAGGCTTCATCGGCTTCTTCACAGGCGTTTTGTCCGTCTTTAATATTTATGACGCCTACGTGAAGCCGTGCGAATCGAAAATGACGTATTTACTGACGTACAAACTTAGCCAAGACCATTTGGAGCTATTTTTTGGTGCAATCAGAGCTATAAGTGGGTGGTGTCCAAATCCTACCGCTAGTCAGTTCATTTCTGCGTATAATCGTTTACTAGTGAGACACCATGTTTCCAGTACAATGGGCAATGTAACAGCCATGGACAACACGCAAATTTTACATGTCCCCTCGGCTGAACCAAAATGACGTCGTGCAAAGCTTGACCGATACGACGTTAGTGTGTACGACGCTGTACACAATTCTACGGTAGCGCAAAAGTACGGACTCAATGAAGAGGGAACATCAAATTCTAGTTTTGACGGGATGACAGAGTTTTTCCATTTTGCATGGGCACAGTCACCCAACATTTCCGAATTTTCGCAACAAGCTATCGGGTACATTGCCGGTTGGGTGATACTGCACATTAAGAAACGAAGAAAAATTAGTTGCCTCGAATGTTTAGCCGCTTGCGAAGAAATGGACGCAAACAGCGTACGGGTCAATAGGCAAAATCCTGTTGCGTTCATAGCAGCAATAACTCGCGGTTATTTAGTCATTCCCAGCAAAAGTGCCGTAAAAATTTGTCTCAACACGGAGTCCCTGTTCCGTACTGCGTGCAACTTAAATTCGGGAAAACCGCCAGTTGAATCAAACTTTCCCGCTGTTCTAGCCGCTCGTGCTTTTCATAAATTAGGGGAAGGTGGTGCACTTTTTTCCGATCTTCACGATCACGATGTAGAAATGTTCAGCGCCGAGGAGTACATTAGTCACAGTAACAGACTTATTAAAACCATTATTACATGTTACATAGAATTGCGCTTATATGCAGGAACCAAAAAATATGCTTTGACACTAACAGGCGCGAATATGCGTCACTTCTTAACCCGTTCAATAGTTTGGGCACATCAGTGAGTGATTATAGATCAGCACTTGACAGTTATGACAAGCAACGGAAACGAAATGTTTCGATCAAAGCGTTCCTTACTCATAAATGTGATGAATATCTACATGTTGCAGTAAAATCCGGTCACACATATGATCTGTCTGGAGGAATGCATTGCATCTACGATTCCCCAGTAAAATCCGATCATACATATGATCTGTCTGGAGGAATGCATTGCATCTTCGATCCCCCAGTAAAATCCGATCACACATATGATTTGTCTGGAGGGATGCATTGCATGTTCGAAAAACCATTAAAATCCGATCACACATATGATCTGTCTGGACGAAGGCATTGCATCTTCGATAAACCAGTAAAATCCGATCACACATATGATCTGTCTGGAGGAATGCATTGCATCTTCGATAAACCAGTAAAATCCGATCACACATATGATCTGTCTGAAGGAATGAATTGCATCTACGATTCCCCAGTAAAATCCGATCACACATATGATCTGTTTGGAGGAATGCATTGCATCTTCGATCCCCCAGTAAAATCCGATCACACATATGATCTGTCTGGAGAAATGCATTGCATCTTCGATCCCCCAGTAAAATCCGATCATAACTACGATGTATCTGCAAAAATTTCATTGGCACAATGATTACTTCGATCCGGTACTTTCAACACGCTTGTATGTAAGGTTACAAGAAGATGCATCTGCGTACCACATACTGAGACACACGGTAGTCATGGATATATAGGTCTACAGGGGAAATCACCATGTATAAAAAGAAATAACGCATTTAGTAGCAAGACCTCAAGGGTATTGTGGAACGTTGCTACATCGGGGCCAAGTTGGATTTGAAATGCCAATAATTTTATTGCCGAACATTGTTTTATTTTTCCTGTGATGGCTGACTGTAGTCGCCCGTTATTTAGATGACTCGGCGACTTATTCGGGATTTTCAGTTTCAATGTTGAAATGTTGGTTTTCACGTAATTTCTTTTTCACGGGAGAGACAGGCCAATCATAAGTAAAAAACGAATGTTTTCTCAATCACTGTAACGATCTGTTGGTATATACATTTAGATAGGAGTTCCGCGCTCGTCCGCGAAATGAAATCAACAATGCATACCCACATGGATCCGTGCAATAAGGGCACTCGGAGCGGAAGGATTAACGATGATAAGCGGGCCCCAAATGTTCAGCTTGGACGGAACAATGTTGCAAAGGACAAAATACAATGACAACTACTACATCCCCACAGTAACAATTGCTTCTTTGGCAACATCTGAGTCATACTTCATGAAACGGATTTATTCGTAAGTATGTTGTTATATCAGTAAGGTTCTAAAATATTGTCCAAACGCGAAACGAAACAATAATAATCCAATTAGCGATTGACCAGGACAAGGGGGGGCAAACTGATATTAACCCCTTGGCCTACACGGTATCTGCCAATTCCGCGTGCCATAGTAAACAAGAAAGTCGATCGCGCGCCGTACCATTCAGCTGTTCAGACTTTCAGACTCGTGGTTTTTGTTTATGACACAAATTCTTTACCACGAGTCAGACTCGTGGTTATAGGCCAAAGGGTTAAAGAACGAAAATTTATGAGACCTGGGAGGATTACAGGTTGTACAATGTAAACATAATTTTAATTCATGCAAGCCTCAAATGTTTGTCATTATGGCTTCATAAAAGCACTCATCTGTTTTCAGAGCTCACACTGTTACATGTGAAAAAATTGTCATTATATTATGTATAACATAATTATTTTCCTGCTTCTACTATTGTTCAACTTCGTTTCACAAACAAATGTTACATTTTGTTGCTGCTATGATGTATTGTTTTCCTTGAATAACAATGATCTTGGTATGAAGTTCCAAAGTAGTAAAAGTCTCTTCATTTTTCAGATTCATTGGCTCTACCTCAGACATTATGAAAAATGATCTGACTACCAAATTGTTCTGGCCTCATTGCTGCTGATTGGGAGTAACGTGCACTGCAAAAGTCATGTACATTACGGGACAATTGATGTGAGGTATGGATACATTTATACTTTGGACTATTCGGTGTTAACATGAATTTTATCTCTTCTTCACGTTATTGAAACAATTTTGGGTCAACAGATGCAGCTCAATGATAGTTTGGGGAAATCCAAAGGACATACAGGACAGTCATTATGGATATGCGAGGGATATCAAAATGTAATACTGAAGCGTAGTCCATATGTCTTCAGGAAAACTAAATGTTAGCCGAATATTAATTATCAAGAGGACCTGCCATGAGACAGCCACAGGATGTTTGGACAATCTTTGTAACATACCAAGGCATCAACAGTTGTGAAGCGCGTGCGAGGAAAGGTTGTGCATGTGACATGAGAAAATTAGTCTTTTCGATTTCCTCATTCAGGTTCAGGGTTGAGTTAGGTAATCTTTTTTCCTCAGATACAAAAACTACAAAACTCGAAGCATATCGGTAGAGTCAACTCCATGTGTGGAAGTAGATGACACTAAGCGTTTGTGTGGTTCAATATATTCTCAGTAACACTATAACAAAAAATAAGTTATCGTTTATACGTTCAGAAACGACTCTTCACCCTTTTTCGTTTTTACGTCGCTTGCAGTATCTTTTCTATTTCTTTAGAACAAATTTATAGTTTCATTACATTTTAATCAGTCTAATGAACATTGCATTTGTAACTGTTTGATTGACATGTTTCTTTATATGCTACTCTTTTATATATATACCATTGTTTATAAATGTGAATAAATGCCATTATTTGTAAACCAAAATGTACTTCACATATGTCACTGATATTTTATGTATATTTAGGTGAATTATAATAGGATTAATAAATTTATTACAGTGTTATTATGAATTTACTTTAATGTAACCCTTCAAATATAATAAAAATTACCGAATTACATATACTATTACTTATTTATATATACATACTATTTTATGTTACACTATTACTTTAATTTCATATAAATAATTCATTTTAAACGTGCGTTATTGTGTATAATGTGCACGTCGCGAGTCCAATGATTTGGAAACCAACGTATATATATTCCTAGTAACTTTTGTAGTTCCCTGCAGGACCGTCTGTGACTCCACCATTCAATTGGGCACGCATAGCCAGCACGGGATCCCGGATCCATTGTATATAGATCAGTGCGGGATCCACTTGACATAAGCCCTTCTGATGAGTCCTGTCTAGTGGATCCAGGACGAAACGTATGTTTAACCCAGGATTGTCCCACTTTGGGAAATATCTGGCGGGCAAGTGTAGAGGACTCGATATCGGTCCCACATTTGGTCGTTATTATTTATTTTTATTTTATTTTTAAAATCTTTCCACCGTATATGGCACATAAATATGGAATTCATCTTAGCAAACAATCTTAAATCAGGGGAAAGGGGTACTTTTGTCCGTCTACTTTACTATTTAAAGGTCTCAAATCTGTGCAGAGTCTTACTTGGCCGTTCTTATTTCTTACAGGCATTATCCTGGCGCAATACGGGGAAACGCTAGACTGTATTATACCTCGTTCCAACAGATCATCAGTAATTTGCCGTATTTGTATACGTTCGGAATAGGCAAATCTGCGCGGAGCGTAAGCGTAAACAGAGATATCTCTGTAACAGAGAAGTCTCACCTGTACTTCGTAGCCGTCCTCTATCGGGGTAACGTTCTCCTTTTCTGTTCCCAGAATAACATTCTTCAACCGGCCCGTAATGTTGTCGTCGAAATCAGTCAGGAATTGCTCGATCACCACTCCCAGCGGTTCTTGTGGGAACTCGTCCTCGACACACAGCGGCAAGAATGCAAACAGATTCACGCGTTCTTGTTCACCTTCCGTTGAGGGCCTGAAAACCATCGTAAGTGTTTTTTTATATAAGAAATCTCGACCCAGGATTATATCTCCTTGGAAGGTGTTTTTACCTAATACATGAAAATCTGTTTTGTATACCGCATTTCTCATAGGGTGCAAGGATATTCCGACCTTTACTAATTCCGAGATCCTGATCGATTGTTTAAATTTAACCATTTTTGACCTACGGGTTCTAGCGACTCAACAAACAGTTTTACATGCTTATTATAGACATCGCCGTTCATAAATGAAACGGGGCTGCCCGTGTCAATTAGAGCATAGCAATTTACATTTCTCTCCGCAGAGAGTATCGACTTCTACAAAAGGACTACTTATCTCAAGACTGTCGCCGGGGGCTTCGATCGCTGCCACGGTATTAGATGCTGACGGTCTAGCGGGTGTGTTTCTTCCCGTCCACGGACGCGACGTGTTGTCTCACTGAAGTACTGTCCGGTTCCTATTCCTCAACGCAGGACAGTCAAAACGGCGATGCCCTTTCTGTTTGCAGAAAAAGCAAATTGGTTCGGCCTGACAGTCCCAGAGCGGATGACCCTTTCTCCCATAGTTCCGGCATGCTTCATCCCTTGGTTTCGCCACCGTCGCTTTGGGGGTTCTTCTCCTCTCTTCCTCCGCTGCGGCATCTGACGCCCCCTCATCATTTCTAAGAACTCAGTTAACAAACGTGCTTTGCTGTATAACGCCATGGCCTTCAAGGGGCTTTGATTAATCCCTCCGATGAGAAGATTGATCGAGTCTTCTTCCGAAAGCTGCAAGCGATGCATCAACGCCAATTTACCCATCGCGTACTGGTCGAACGATTCGGTCCGCGGATTCTATTTTCTCGCTTCAATCTTCTCCATCGCCTTATAGAAGGGGACCTTCCTGTCGAAGATCTTCGTGATCTCTCGGTGAAGAGCTCTCCAAGATTCCAGAGCCTCGCCGGTTTGGGTGTTGTACCATCGGCGGGCGTTTCCCGTTAGCCTGCTGGAGGCTGCTAATAACGTGGTACCGTCTGCGACTCGGTCGATTCGGGCCACTCTTTCCACTCTTTGAGTCCAGAAGTGAACATTTTCGTCGTCCCCTCCAGGAACTCTGGGATTTGAGACACTATTAGCGAGACCGAATTCATTGCTAGTCCTGTTTCTACTGCCCTAGGAGCAGTTCCAACATGCGCCGTGGAGGATGTTGTCATATTATGGCCCTCCATCGAGACCTCGTTCGCGACCGCCGGTACGGGTTTCTCTTGAGGTGTGGCTGCTGGGATCTCTCTACTATTGACCAGCAATAACTGCACTAACTGGGAAAATTGCTGCTGCTGCTGGGCAAACTGCCGCTGCTGCTGCGTAAGAATTGACGACACAGACGCCAATACCTTAGACAGCATTCTTCCGTGTATCACTTCATCGTCGACTTTTGGCGAGGGCGGACTTTGTCCACGTGCACTTGCACACCCCTTTTTTCCGCCTTCCTCTCCTTCGATGGAACTTCCGAGAATCTTACCTCCCCTGCTGACGATCGGGAGACGCGTCCAACACGTGACAAGGCCCAAAATTGTGATTGGCCGGACGCGCCTCCCACTGCTCGCCCTTTCCTCGCGTCAGCATATTTCGACAGCACCGGCTGCCCGCTTTTCCGGCAGTCTACATTTTTCTATCATTGCACTTACACGCTGAATACTGCTATTGCTCTCGTACGTTCTTTGCTTCGCGCTTGCTCGCATCTTCTCCTGTGTTTCTTCGCGCTCGCTCGCATCTCCTATTTCGTTACTGTGAATTTCTATCTATTCCGCGACTATTTGGATAAGCCGCAATCCAGCGTCACATGTATGTATTGAATGATCAATAAATATCTTTTTAACGAACAAACATAGACGTCATCATTAAAATAGGTATTTTATAGAAAGAAAGCAACAAAATTGTTGTGTATCATCTATAGCAACAGAAAAGATGTTACGAGGAAATTGGTGATTCATTGCAATATTATCTATCGAGTAGTGTTAAGATATAGTATTAATAGTACCCCAAAGAGAACACGTGGTGGCGTAACCATAAACCCGCGTGAGAGGGAACTAAGAAAGCGAGGTAACCCGCCATTATAGAAAAGAACCGGCTAGGTGTAACACGTGCGAACAATGTAAGAGTAAAATTTCCGAACATGTGCATCCGACTATTGTATGGAAATAATGTACGAATAAAGGAGTTTGTTAAGGAGGAAGAAACCAAAGACTTATAATAAGAGTCAAGGTTAAGACTTACAACCTCAAATAAGCATCGATCATCTCCGGTAGAATTCCAACAAGTAGAAATTGTACTTCCTTCCTATCTAAACAAATTCGTGAACTATTATACGATTCCCATCAGCAGTCAAATTTGACAGTCTCAAGCTGTACCTTTATCTGCACTTTTTTGAGCACATATTAACTTAACTTTGTAATGTCTTCTTAATGTAATCACAAAATCCTGTCCATAAAATCGTGTTAATTACTTACTTTCTTCATTTAGACGGCATACATGTAGGTAAAACATTTTATCATACATGTGACACCTACAATTTCGGTGGAGAGCAATTGGGTATTAGATTCAAACTAATATCTGATCTCGTTAGCCTTGCTACTTGTCGAATAAGCAGTGATGGCAAATATCTTGAGAGGGTTCCATGTGCATACGAGCACGTTAATTACGCACGAACGTTTGCGCAGAAAATGGTTTAGGTTTTGGTTGAGTAATTTTGTTTATACATATGAACGCCCTTTGACCTAAAGAAAAATGATGGTACTTTTAAGTTTACTTTCCTACCACTTATAAGTATTTGTTTTATTCTTGCGTAACGAGGGAGGTTACATCGCGGATTACACTGGACAACACTAAATTTGCCTTTTGAACGAAAATAGCCAATTTCGATTAATCTTGACCTGCTGAAAACGCATCTGAAACCCGTTTTTCAAAATTGGCTCGAGAATTTTAGTAATTCAATTTTGAAAAAAAAACAGCCTTTTTTCGACTTTGAACAACAATCAGGCCGTAAGTATACAAGTTAGACAATTTTTATTGGTTGCAAAAAATTCTCCAGACTTTTCCGAAAAAAACGGTATCAAACACTTTTACAACATAAACTTGCAAACATGTTTAAACATTAGTTAAAGTGAATAAGACACGTTTTGCACACCTATTTTGCGAGCTGTTTTTCAATTTTTAGAAAAAACTGTGAGTCCGACGAGGATTCCAATGCCTCTACGCGATTTTAATTGCATTTCTTAATTTTTGAATTTCTTCATGTACATTCGGATTAACCATTTCATTGTAAAGTAAAAGTAAATGTTTCTTATAGGACATAGAATCATGTCATTGACACTTCTATTCAGATGCGAATAGTGCGTGATAGTTTCAATAACAAATGAAGTTAAATCGATGGGCTAACAGACGATAGAGCTCGGGTCTTACACTCATGGTCGGAGGAAGGCTAGGCGCGTACTTATAATTTTGTTTTGCGCAATTATTTCTGCGACTCAATAATTTCAATTCCCTGTTTTGCTACAGTTTCGATGGTTTAGTCAGTGTTCTTGTTTGAGAAATTTGGTGACAACTTGAGGTACATTTGGTCCATCCATTTATTGATCAGCTGTATAACAACGATTACATTCCTATGTTACGTCCAAGCGCGGAGTTTCAAATAATTGGTGAGTGGTCGGTTGCTTCTCAGACGTAACGCTGAATAATTTTAATAAGAAAATAATGACATGATAATAATGTTAATAGGCACGTTATAAATTGAGTAGCAATAATAGAAATTATAACCAAATTTATTTTCTTGTGATAATATTTTCGTTAATATTCGTGACCGCGATGGAGAGAGGACCTTTTTAGTACGTGTTTATCTCTTATTAATGCGACTGTGCGTGATCTGCGTGTGCAGGCGCTGTAGCGGTGATTACCGTCTGCTACAGGCTCAGAGACAGTCTCTGAGCATACAGTATGTGTTTTGAGAGGAGTTCAGACTCCTAGGAAGAAGGAAATAAACATACTGTACAGCTGTTGAGGCCAATGAACTTGATTTTAGAGGGAAATGTAAAGTGTAAGTATTGCGTGAAAATGTACAAGAAAAGATCGATTTGCACGGTTATTTGCGACGTCGTGCCGATGCTCGGTGTTCTTAGTTTAAACGCTCTTATTGCTATATATAAGTGTTGTAGGTATAAGTTGTGGTTTAATGAGCAATGTATTCATTTTCATAGAAGGTTTAATTCGTCAACGTTTCTGTCAACATCTGTGACTCTCTTCAGGGCTAATACAAGTAATGGTATGTTTCTTAAATCTATGTGATGACAATTCATGTTTGGGATGCGGGAAAAAATTGTATGAAAGTAATGTCTCACCTCTGAACCTTCCTTTTAGGCATACTTGTATTATATTTGTTTGGCATGTTGTAAACGTTGTTAAGGAAGCTAGGATATATGCAGAAAAAGTTAGGTAATTATAAAGACCATAAATCAAAATAACGCATTTCTATTTCCGTTATGTCGATGATTTACTAATCTGCGCACACAAGAATGATATTCAATTAATCTTAGAAAAATTTAACGATAATCATGTCAACATCCAATTCACTATAGAATTACCTTCAGATACAACTATTAGCTTCCTAGACTTAAAACTGTATTGGGAAGACAACACTGTTATTACCTATTGATATAGAAAACCGACGTAGTCAGGTATCTCCCTGAACTATTTTTCTCACCATTATGACGCATACAAATTCAATATCATCAAAGGTTTAGTAGATAGAGCAATTTTACTCTCACACCCGAAATTTCACAACAATAACCTAAACCTAATCAAAACTACTCTAATTCAAAATAATTATCCACCTGACATTTTAGATCTTACAATTCACAATAGATTAAAAAAGATTACCACTGTATCATTAAACAATAACCAGTTTTCATTTAACAATTTTGTAAAAGAAGTGAAGGACTTTAGAAAATTAATTGTCATTCCGTACATTAAGGACTTATATATAAAATTAAGAACGATTTTAATGAAAGCCGGTTTCACCACAGCCTTCAGTTCCATGGTTAATACAATGAATTGCTTTAAATCAACTAAAGATAAAATCAATCCCAATGATCAAGTTAATACAGTCTACAAAATAAAATGCAATGGTTGCGAAGCTACATACATCGGACCAACAAAAAGACATTTAAAAGAACGGATTACTGAACACAAACGTAGCCATATCACATCTCCATTAGCAGCATTAGTACAATATACAATCAAGTCCGACCATTTCTTTGATTTTCAAAATATAACAATTTTAGACACCGAACCCAATTTACACAAATGATTAATTCTAGAAGTGATACACATTGTACAAAACACGAATTCCGTTAACCATAGAACCGATATTTGCAACATGAGCACCATTTACCACAGCCTAATTTCAATCCATAATTAAATCTCTCTCCATAATTATAACTATCCAATAAACTATAATTACATCCTTTAATTCCCTTCACAAAACTCAGGCATGACTCATATTTCCCGGTGGCCAACAGCCCACTCACGCATCACTTCAAACTTCCTCCCCGTTCCCTGCCTGCACATAACACTCATTTCCGACTTCCTGAATACTCGCAATACCCCGTCCGCGGAGTAGACATCTGTTAGAATATGACGTGTAAATTCATAAGGCGTTGGCAAGCCTGGTGAAAATCCTAGTTGTATCGATCTATGAATCGAGAATCGTTTCAATAAAGGGAAGTCGAGGTTTCCTTCCGGAAGCCTTCTTCTTCCGAAAACCGTGTTCAAGGTACGACTGGGTATTCCTTTTCACTCTCGTAACTCCTAATTCCATCGTAACGCGCAACTACGCCCCTGCTTCAAAATCACAACAACATCATGTGAGGGGGATCCATAACATAACCTGACATACCGATTATGAAGCCACGTGGCGATCACTATGTTTAGTTCAATTTAATTTATCATTCAGTGCAACCTAGTGTTAAGTTAAAAATTATAATGTATCAGTTTTTCTTTCTGTTCACCCGATTACTTAATCATAATGGAACATTGTACATATCGTAATATTCTACAGATAAGAATTGAAATGGTACATGATACACCACGAGGTAAGCTAACCAACAACGCTCCTTTTAAGTTTATGTTATTTGAGTTATTTTGGTTTATGGTCTTTATAATTAGTTCACTTTTTCTGTATATATCTTAGCTTCCTGTTAACAACAGGAAGAGGTGAGACATTACTTTCATATAATTTTTTCCCGCGTCAAAACATAAATTGTCCTCACATAGATTTAAGAAATACACCATTGTGTAGGATTTAATAAGTCTCAGGTCGTGTTGGGGATTTAAAGTCGTTGGCGCGTTAGCCTCGCTACTTGCGCGTAGCGGGAGCCGTTTTCGTATAGGCAGCGGCCTACTTGTATATAGTTTAGTTTTAAGGCTAATTCGCGTTACCGCGCGCGTAGACAATAGGGCTTTGGCGTGTAGCGAATGTTGCGACTTTCCGCTGATTGGCATTGCGGTCTATCAGTAACGCCATCCGCCATTTACTTGCGTGACTAATGAAGGATCAGCGGGGGCATGTCCCCCTCCCTTCCTCCTGCGTCTTCTTCCGTCCGTTGAGAGATCAACACGTGTGTGCTGTCGTGCGTCGTGGCCCTTTCGAGTGAGTAGCCATCTTGGTTTCTCAAGGTGAGAATCAGCGTTATTCCACCTCTATTATACTTTGTTCTTCCTTCGAGTTTCCATTACTGAACCGAAGCTTTCCTTCTCCAGTAAACTCTCCTTCTGGGTTGCTGCGACGAATCCCATCGTGCGCATTAGGTGACTTTTCGGATTCCTTCCTTTCCACGGACCGCTACGGTCCTCCCGTGCGAGTCCTTCTCTCAGTCAGAGGATTTGTCCTTTGTCTCTTCACCCACGACTGCGATTCGTCGCTTGCGAGAACGCTAGTCGTGGCCCCGCTCTCTGAGAGCTGTTAATAAGAGGAAGCACGACGTACGGCGCACCACGTGCTCAACGCACCGCAGGCTTGCAACGAGCGATTTGTAGAAGTCCGTTTAACAATCAGTTCGTGGCTGTGATAATAATAAATTCTGTGACGCCTCTAATTATCCAAGTTACACCCACACACGCTCCCGCGACTATTCCTATTCCCCGTGAACTAGCTTACTCGTTCCACCGTGAACAGGTCGAATGATCACAAGGGATATGGACATTTATTGGCTTCACACACAATCAACACCCAATCTTCGCCGTTTCGCAGTCGCAACGCAGTCACTCGCTCGTTTTACACTGCCCGTTGCGCCGTTTCGCTCCCGATACGCACTTCGGTCCTTCCTGACGTTACGTTCCCCATGGCAACGCAGCGCATCGCCGAAACGAAGACGCTTGGCCGTCGGCACGCGTTCGGTCGCCATGCGCTCCTCATACACACACACATACACAACCATGGTTCTTATATCCTACAATTGTTTGTATTAGCCCTGAAGAGAGTCACAGATGTTGACAGAAACGTTGGCGAATTAAACCTTCTATGAAAATAAATACATTGCTCATTAAGCCACAACTTATACCTACAACACTTATTAATTGAAGAGCAAACATATATTACAACATTACTATATATTTCCGTCTTCTGCTTTTACGTATGCAAACGTGATATGCACGATCGCGTGTTATTACTGAACAATTTTATTTAGCTAATGTTATACAAAGAGGGTTGAATACGAGGCCTCAGCTCCTCGTAATCTAGACCAAGAGTGAGACTACCTCGGCCGGTTTGCAGGCGGAGAAAGTAGTTGCCGGTTGTCGCTTCCTTGACGATATGACGATATGAAAAAAAGACTCTAGGATCTGAAGGTAGAATTCTTCCGTGCTAGTCCGTCTCGATCGGGGTTTATACTCAAAATCTTGATACTCAAACTCGTATATATAAGATATGATTAATTTGTCAAGTGATTTAACTAATGACTCTAAGCTAGATACTGTAACCGAACGTCTTCTGGTCAGTAGGTGTTTCTGTCGATCACGGTTGCGAGTGGTTACGAGTCCGCGTCGGAGGGAGCAGTCCCCTTTTTACGCGGGCGGGTTTGTCTGATGTCTACGATCGCGGTAGTAACGAGTTCGCGATCACGGATGAAAAGAGCCGGGAACATCGTCTTAGGAGAGATATTTCAAGTAGTGTAGTACGTTTATTAACAGAATACTGTACAGGACGTGCGTGGATTACAACCCGTAAAGTATATCTAGATCGCCGCAGGCTGCCTCCAAACGCAGATACTGGGACGTCGGTCTATGTTCGTTCTGTGGTTTGCATATGTTCGTAGTCGTTTGTCAGTTAGCACTAATCGTAGCCGTGACCGGTGCCAAGAGCGGGGAAGGCTTACGGTAACCGTTTGATGTCTCAGTCTGTTGAACTACTTACCATCGTAACCGTGGCCGGTACCAAGAGCGGAGATGGTTACGGTAAGAGTTCTGTAGTCGTTTTGTATGAGAAATGGGTTATCATTCGCAGTCGCAGTCGTGACCGGTACCAAGAGCAGGGATGGCTAGTGGCGAAGATCAATTGTATAATTTTTTTTATGGTGATTGGGTAGGTGTTAGCGGCGAGCAAGCTATCGATCTGTTCAACTGCCAGAGCGTTGACGAACGTGACTGTACTTTACTAATTCACGAACCCTCGAAATGGGCGGTCGCAGTGTCTGAATCGATCGAGGATCGTCGGAGCGTAATCTTCCCGAATCGTCGCGCAACTACGTCGTTCAATTGCTAGTTACAGGCTTTATCTACGTATTCGATGTCCGGAAGGATCTCACATGGGATCTCTTCAACGGAGCTGAGCTCGATGTAAATCTCGCCCCGAGTGAAGCTTCCTCGCACCTTATATACCCCATTTGGGCTAAGGGGAAGTTCCACTCGGGTGCTTTCTTCCGTCGGCGTGAGTCGCTTCTCCTCCTTCGCCGAGGTGCGGTACCGTTATTCCTACTGTGTGATCTCGCATGATTGTGTACTGTCGGTATCGGTTGTGTTAGTTGTCGCTGTCGGTAGCGATGTATGTTTGTTTGTGTGCGCGGCGTGGTGTATGTTTGTGCGTGTGCGGTCATACTCGACAGGGACGGCAAGTGATTAGAAAGAGACGGCGCGAAAATAGAAATGGTTAGTGAGTAGAAAGAGATGGTGCTATTGTGACAGTTAAGTGACGTGATCTTTTCAAGTTCGGCAAATAAGCGGTGATGGTTAACTGTGTTGTAGTGATGCTATCGCGGTATATGTTCGGCAAAAAGAGAGAAGGTGAGGCGCGTAAGACGATTGAGTATTTTGTCCCGTACACGTGCGGACATGTCATAGTCTTTCTGTGTTTTTCGGTACCCGTGGTGCTGTACGGTCACAATACGTTTGACCGTTTGCTAGTTTAGCCGGAAGTCGACAGTATAGTAAGATCAGTGCCGCGCGATGGTCTCGTCCCTACGACTCCTCGATAGAGACGCTTGGGAGAGGTTTTTGTCTCCCTCGCCTACAACGGTTTTCGCTCAGATACTTTGACTATTCGCAGTCTATACCAGAATTGGTACTGATTTGACGGTTTCGTCCCTATTTATACACCCCCAGTAGTGGAGGCCCTCGCGAGAGATGAATTTGGCCGAAGTAAACCGACGCTCCCTACTGGTCTTCGTTTTTGTTTTCCCTCCTTTCCACCGCAATATCATCCCCCGGACCCGCTTGCGCTTTAACTCAGGGGATGACGCCGTGCACTAAATCTGGCTAAAATGCAGTATAGCCTACGTCCTCCCCCTCTGCAAAGAGATGGTTATCCTACACAGGAGGAAGTTCGGCACTACCACGTGATAACTACAAGTCTTTTAACAGTGTTCTGTCTTGTACGTCCGTCTATTCGTTCCGTCTTGTTTCAGCTACGTCAACATTTTGTTCGTTCGTTTTGCGTTGGTAACGTGTTGTACGGTCTGATTCTACTCGTTTTCTGTCTTTTCTCACCTTGACCGGGACAAGAAGCACGCGCATGTTCCCAGTCAAAGTGTAAATTTTCTCAAGGTGGAAGGTACCCCTAAAAGAAACATATTGGTTCAAACCCGGTAGGGAACCCATAAAAATTACCCCCATTATGACGATTTGAAAAATCCGTGCGATTCCCACCACTAAGGACGATCGTCCTTAACAAAGTGAGAATCGTAATATCGCGAAAAAATTGGTGCTGTTACGTCCTCGTTTTTTGGCATCCTGCATTCACCGGGTATACTGGAGATCGAGGACGGACGGAGGAATGATCGCACCGAAAAGGGGGGCTGATCCGTCAGTGGAGCGGCTCACTGACGTATCGAGGAATGTAAGAAGGAGGTGTCTGAATGGCGACGGCTGTGGATGTGTGGGAGTGTGTGTGGTTGTGGATTGCCGATCCCGAAGGTTTTCCCATGCCCGGGAGAGCGGTCGTCAGGGCAGTAAGCGCGGGGTGCAGAAAGCCAGGGAGGCTTCCAAGCTACCTCGCTGCTAGTCGCCCCGTTCAGAGGGTTCGAGTCGCCAGGTCCTTCGTGGAACTGGCAACCTAGCTTCCGTTTTGGCGTTGGCGTTCTCAGAACTATGTGTTGCCGGGGATCGCTAATCGATCGTTGGGGTTGGCCTATGAGCTGATTCGGCGTCAGCATTCTTACATTTCTACTTACATCACTATTGTGTGCGGTCGTTATGTCATTCCTTCGCGTGTTGCGGATTACGTCCCGGATGAGCGTCAGCGTTACGTGAAGGAATTTCGGTGGCGCGGTGCGCCGGCTCTTGTTTCGTTTTATGCACGACTTACGGCTGATTAGGAAGATACGCGGTGCGATGAGCCCGTTGCGAGAATATAGTTATAGAAAAAGCGAGTGGAAGACGTAGGACGTAACAGCCGTTTTTATCGATGACATATCCGCAATATTCTATCGAGTCTTTAAAGAACTCCGATTTCTCTGTATTAACCCTTTCGCTACGGACACCGACTATAGTCGGCGGTCGCGCGAAATGCTGTGTGTACGGATGCCAATTATAATCGGTGTCCGCGAGACGTGCTGTGTGTACGGGTGCCGATTATAGTCGGTGTCCGTAGCGAAAGGGTCATCGAAGACTACCGATGCGCAATGTGAACACTGCGCGGCGCGGTGCCCCGTTCAGTGGCGCTACTCTTGCGGAACGGACTGCCGTAGCGAAAGGGTTAATGCATACGTTTGCTTCGCCTAATTTATTTAAAAGCTGCTTTAAACGCTGTATATGTATTTTGTTGCTCGGAGCCGTAATTTGGATATCGTCGAGAAACACCGTCACCTCTGGAATGTCTTTAAGAAAACTCTCTTTTTGGCGCAGTCAAATCGCAGGTGCACTCACGATTCCGTATATCAATCTTGTACACCGATGAAGGCCCTTGCGTATTTAGGCTCAATAGTTTGCAATCATCTGGATGAATTTCCATTTGTAAATACGGCTGCTGTAAATCGATATTCGAGAACTTTTCTCCCCCCGCCATTGACGCGAATAGCTTGTCAATTTTCCGAAACTCGTTGACGATTAAGTGCTTATTCATAGTATCGGTAAAATCACCGCACATTCTAATCGCATTATTTTTCTTAAGAACAGGAACAATGGGTGTAGCCCGTTCGGCTGCGTTGACCTTCTCGAGGATTCCTTTCTCCTCTGATCTTGCAATTTCTTTTTCAACCAACGGTAACTAACAAAACGGTACTGGTCCCACTTTTAAGAAAATCGGTTTTACGATTTCTTTTAATGTAAGCCGCGTTTGTATTCTGCGGATATTCGAACTCTTCGGATCAAGTTTCTTTTTGTACTTTTTGTACTACGGATGCCGAGAAACGGGAGAACGGAAAACGGGAGCGTAGTAGCGAAGTAGTGGGAAGGGAAAGGAGTGGACAGGGAAGAGGTTAGGTGACAGCGAGGTAGGAAGGCGGGAAGGCGGTGACGGTGTAGCAACCCTAATTCCTAGTGCGGTAAAAGGTACTAGAGTACCGTCGCGCCTCTATAGGGTTTTTCCTATAACTTAGGCTGGTTAGTTCGTAAGTAACTCTGTATATAGTAGTTTTAGTTCTTGTACATCTTGGGTTAAAAAAGAGAGAAGAACAGAAGTAGAAGCGTCTCACATCTCGCTGAGCGTACCTCGTATGGAGTCTCGTAAAAAAAGAATTCAAATTGAATAAAAAGTTCTTCGAGTTATAATCAGTGTTCGTGCTACGCAATACTCCTTCTACAAGCCTCTCCCACAACGGGCGGGAGAGAGCGACACCTGGCTGAAAGAGGCAGAGGAAAAGAGAGGTTGGTAAGGAAGAGGGCAGACAGGAGGAAACAGTGGGACATAGCGTGGGAGGAAGTGCTGAAGAGAAAGAAGGAGAGCTGGGAGAAGAGTAGGGCCGAGGGAAGCAAAGAGGAGGCAATGATTTTTAAGCCTATAAAGAGGCTGCAAAGGTCGCCGGAGAAAGGAGGGGGAAGGAAGGAAGAGGAGGGGGAGGTGAAGGAGTGGAGGAAAGAGATGAGGGAGGAGCTGAAGGAGGGAATGAGAAATATGATAGAGATGATGATTCAACAGGGAGGAGGCCTAAAGGAGGAGGTGAAGGAGATGAAAGAGATAGTGAGGGGAGAGATAGAGGAACTAGGGAAGCAACTGAGGCAGGGAGAAGAGTTAGAGAAAAGGATAAAGAAGCTGGAGGGAGCGAAGATGGGAGAGGTGATAACAGAGGAGAAAGTAAGGTGGGGAAACGAAGAAAGGGATAGAATGGAGGAAATGGGGAGGAAGATAAGGGGTATGGAATGGAGGGAGGAAAGGAAAGAGATAGAAAAAAGGAGGAATAACGTGGTAATTGATATATATTTGAATCGCGCGCCGGCAGCAAAACGCTAGCGAGCGAAGCCAGCGCTACACGCGTGGCGCTACGCATGTTCGCGGCGGTCCCGGTCTCTTGCGTGTGGACTGCCACCGCGAACAGAACGTTTGGTGTGCACGAGCATGTGCTTGCTGGGAACGCATGGCGTGCTTACTTTGTGCTCCAAGGTGGGCGCACCCGGAGTCTTTCCTCGGCAGTAACCGCAGCTTTTTTGTGTTTTTGGTTGGTGCTTGGCTGGGTGCTGGTTTGTTCGCACCCAGTCACTACAATAAATAAGTATTTAGATGCATACATATCAGTAATAAGAGGGCAAAAAAAAGGAGTAGAAAGGGGGGAAGAGATAGAAGGATTGCTAAGAGAAATGGGGGTGGGAATGAAGATAGAGGAAATGATGGAGTGAGGGGGAGGAGGGAGGGACGGTGATCTAAAGGACAGAGAGAAGAAGGAGGTGATGCTGGGAAGGAGGAAGATCAGGGAGAGGAGTATAAGAATAGTGGACGATCGGACATGGAGGGAAAGAAGGATGAGGTGGACGATAGAGGAGATAGCGAAAGAGGAAAGAATAAGGGAAGAATGGTTTGGGTGGGATACGGGAAGATGGGGATTTAAGGGAAGTTGTGGAGATGGGATGAGGAGGAGGAGAGACTGCTAGAGCGGAAAGGAAGGGGGGAAGGGAGAGAGGGGGATGGGAAGGAGGGAGGGGAGAGGGAAGGGGGTTACGAAAGGGGGATAGAAAGGCAGGGTAAAGAGCGGAAAGGGAAGTAGGAATTTTGGGGGGCGGGGGGGAGCAGACGAAGGAGGAGAGAGACGGAGGAGAGGGATGAAAACTGGCTTGTTGGAACGTCGCGGGGATAGGGAAAAAAGACAGGGAGTTTTGGGAGGGAATGATGGAGTGGGATGTATTGCTATGGGTGGAGACGTGGGTAGAGGAGAAAGCATGGGAGAAAACAAAGGAGAAGCTACCAAAGGAGTTTGAATGGAGGCGAGATTCGTGAAGAGGTGGAATAAGAAAAGAAGAGCGTGTGGGAGAATGATAAGGGGGATGAGGTGGAGGACAGTAATTGAGGAGGAGGAGAGGGGAAGGAGGAAGAGGGGAAATGGAAGTGGGTGTTGAGGGTAGGGGGAGAGCGATGGTAGGTAATAGGGGTGTACGTCAGGGGGGATATAGACAGGAAGATCAAGGGGATAAAGGGAAGAATGGAAAAAGAGGAAGAGAGGACGACTATAATAATAGGGGATTTTAACGCTAGGACAGGAGGGGGTGTGGGGAGAGGTAGAGGGGGACGGGGAAAAGGAAGGAAGGAGGTCTAAAGACGGGAAGATAAATAGGGAAGGCCGATTACTAGTAGAGTGTGTGGAGGAAAGGGTGTGGGCGATCCTAAATAGATGCACAGAAGGAGATGAGGAGGGAGAGTATACGCACATAGAGAAGAAGGGGGAGGTCGGAAGTGAGAAAAATGCGAGGGAGAGAGGAACGAGGGCAGCGGCGGCGATGAGAGAGGTGTGGGGGCTGGGCAAGAGGTTGTGGCTCAAGGACTGGGAAAAGAGGGTGTGGTTATATGACACGCTGGTGTGGTCGGTGGCGGAGTATGGGATTGAGCTGTGTGGCTGGAAGGAAAGAAAGGAGTGGAATCAATGCATGAAAGATATATGAGATGGGTACCGGGAGTGAGTTGGAGAATGCCGGGTTATGCGATAAGAGAGGAGACAGCTAGGGGGAAGATGAGGACGAGGGCAGGAAGAAGAGCAAGGGGATAGGAGAAGATATTAGAGGAGGGGAAAGGAGGAGTGATAGTGCGGAGATGTTGGAGAGTGATGAGGGAGACATGCGGGAGGGGAAAGTAGTGGGGAGATGGGAAGTGGAAAGAATGGAGTTTTTCAGGGAAAGAGGGGAGGAAGAGGCGGAGGAGGAAGTGATGGAGTATGAGGAGCTGGAGAAGAGGGACTTAGAGCAACAAAGGAGGGAAAAGAGGAGAAGGATAAAGGAGTCAAATTCGAATAGATGGTATGGAGACGTGGTAGGAGAAGGGAGGAAAGGATATTTGAAAAAGGGATGGAGTGAGAAAAGGGTAAGTGAGAGGAGGGAGGTACTCGGAGGGGGAGGATGATAGGGGTTGTAAACAATGCGGAGAGGAAGAGGAAACGTGGGAACAGGTGCGGGAAAGGTGTAGGGGGTGGGTAAAAATGGAAGGGAGGGAAGGAAGATGGGAGATAAAAGTGGAACAGGTATTGGATGGGGAGGGAGCAGGGGAGAAATGGATGAAGGAACTGGAGGGAGCAAGACGGGAAAAAGAGGAAAGAGGGAGGAGGGTGGGGAAGAGTGAAGTGGAAGGGAAGGTTGAAAGGGAGAAGTGTGAGAAGGAGGGAGTAGGCGGAAGAAGAAGTCCGTGGCGGAGTGGGGAAGGGAGTGGAAGGATAAGGCGAAGGGTAGTGGATAAGATAAACATAAGTAGATTAAGGAAAGGATATGAAGGCGAGCTGAGCAGTGATAACGAATACGGAGGAAAGAGCGCAGAAAGAGAAAGAGAAATGCGATCGAAAGTGGGAAGCGAGCGAAAAGATAGTAATAGGTAGACTAACAATAAGTAGAATAAGAATAGAGTAAGGGCGGAAATTATAGGAGGAGATTGTTGGCGGAGAGCTGTAGCATTGTAACCCGAAAGGGAATCAGTAAACATACATACATACTACGGATGCAAACGCGATTGTTTCCCCTAACGGTATTTTTAATTGTCGGATCCATTCCCGACCTATCAATGGTTTCCTGTCGATGTTTGAAGCGTATACATTTAGATTTTTAGTAATGTCCCGGTAAATGACTCGAACTTCGCACATTCCGGTGATGTCAACAACGGTTTTACAAAATGTTTGTAACTTAAGTGTAGTATGTCGCAACTTTTTGCCAACAAGCAATGTCTTACTTGACTGTTTACTCACGATGGTCACCGTCGCACCGCTGTCGATCTCGAACTTAACGAGTGTATCCTCCAACGTCACCATTACTTTATACGGTTCTTGATGCTCTACATGTTCCACCAAGAAATTTCTGCCAGTTGCTTCGCTTCCGCCCTTGGTTTTTTACACTCTTTACCAAGGTCCCCAGGTATGTCGCAATTCCTGGAGCGTATGCTGCGTACTGCAATTCAGTTTGCAGTTTGTTGCTAAGTGATTTGCGCCGCATCTGAAACACAATATTTTTACGGGGAAATTACTCTCTTAGTCTTTTTAAAAAGGGGAGGACTAAACAATAGTGGTTATTTTGTTTTTTTTCTTTTTATTTATTGAGTCTTAGCCGGTACGTGATACACGTTTTATAATTTCTAGACCCGTATTGGTGCAAGAGTTGACTGATGATGCCTGCGTTCGCCTACATGAAGATGCCCATGTCTCCCGGGAGGGGCAGCTGATTCGACATCGTAACACCCCCGTTGATAGATTCGGTTTACCCCTGGAAAACGTGGTTGGACTTTTCTGATTGTTGTCATCATGGGCTCGTTCTGGAATTCAGTCCTGCTTATGGTCCCCGGTGGGGTGTCGAAGTGAAACTCCTGCCTCACGTTGATTTGCTTGTTAGAGCAAATGTTCAGTCAGAGAGGCGGACAGAATTTGCGGATGATGTCAAACGCGCCGACCTTGTTGAGTCCCCAGATGACTGAAATAGTCAGTGCGGTGCGCCCGGGTATGTCAGTCGAGGTTGTGGCTGAGTCCTCTTAAATCGTCCACATCAATACTGTACTGTATGGGCAGCAGCTTGGCGCTGTCGAGGTCCAGGTCTTCGGCCAAAATGTGCAAAGAGATGTTCTTGCCATGTGTGACATCTTTACTAAGATGCCCCTGCCCCGCTGAGTATACAGTCCTCTGTGGATCGGATCAACGTATTCGGATCCGACGCCTTTACACAGTGTGGTGAACGTCATTGCCTCTTCTGCAATGTACCCCTGTCCGTTTAGCAAAGTCAAATAGGCTATTTCTCTGATGGAGAAGAGGCTGGTCTGGAATATCGGATGCGAAACATTTTTTGTTCGTCGATACATTATTTGATTGTCGCATGATTTGGTCTCCGACGTTAACGGGCTGGATTGCGTTCCCATGCAGATTTTTGCATTATCCGTTGTTTGGGATTATGGCCTGCGTCGGCAACACAGATTCGCGCCGATAAGTTTCCCTGAGCTCGTATATGTTTGACCCGCGTCGCACCTCACACGCCGATTGCTAATAAGTGGGTTACGGTTTTGCGCCCATCCGTCGGTTCCGAGTTCTCGTCCCGTCTGTCTGTCGGCCTTTGCCGCTCCTCCATCCGTGTGATTCCGGTCCTCGGGTACTTTACGCTCGGGTCTGCTTTTTATCAGGTACGAGTTAAGTTAGCACTCGTTTCCTACGCTGTTTTAATCTAGTCATTGCTGCGTTCGGTCCGAGAAGGACGGCATCGTGCCCTTGACCGTGGTCATGGAGCCCTTTTGTGTAACGCGTTAATTTCGATTTCTAAACTAGAATCGCAATAAATGAATCCTGGCGTGCCGCCATTAAATATGCGTCAATTTCTTCCCGCGCGTACTCCCCAGGACCTCCCAGTACCTTCCTTTTTGCCACACGCGCAAACATCCGTTGTTTTGCATTGATGTAGATAATCTTGATTGATGGGTGCGTAACTGGTGTAAGCTGTGTTAACTAATAGGTATTCTGATTCGGGGATAATCGCAACAAAATTTTTACCATGTTTGAAAGGGATTGGTATCAGGTGTTGTATGTTGTAGTCTTCGCGTTCTAAAACAGGAATTTGCAATATATATACGAGTTTACCGCTCATAATATTGATTGAAACGCCACTGATGTCCAATATTTTCTGGTAGTTACCGGTCACTAAAGTAATCGGATATTTGGCGTTGGTGTGATCTTTCAATTCTCTAAGTCCCTCCACGAGTGTCTACGGTGTCAGCACCTGAGGGTGGATTATTATATCCTTACCTTCTCCGATCGCGTTGAGGAGTGTGTTTATGTCCTCGTTCAACTCAATCAGTATCATGGTACATATGGAATTTGTATTTAAAATATGCAAGTTCATGGTATTATTGTTTGTCGCTTTCCTCAGTCTATTATTATTTTCCATATTGAGCGCTCCCTTTCGCTCTAACTCCTTATAATCTTGCGAGGCCGCGTTGAGGAGGACTTTGGTGATCTTCGTCTGATTCCTTATGCTTTGTGCTAATTTATTCTGGCCGTTGTACAATTTGTCAATCTCCGCGTATATATATTGCAAATCAAATTCGTCTAATGTTCCGAATAAAGGTTTAGATAGCCACCCTATTCCGTTGATGAGCCCTGTTCTCCTCTTTGACTTAGCTGGCGTTGTCAAGTGTTCCAAGGTGCTGAGTAACCTGAAGATTCTCTTGATGCGGGTGCCTAGCATCTTGAGGTCCGTATTCTCTGCGCAGTTTTTACACATTCCGTCCGCGTTTGCGAATAGAGTCCATAATCGGTCGTACCACTCATGTAGGCCGCTCGTGTCTACCGATACTATTAAACGCCACTGCTCGTGGTAGAGCTTGGCCTGTCCGAGGCTTTCAGAGTAAATAGAGGTGTCATTGAGGGGTGTTAGCTGTAACACCGCTCCGGCCGCCGCCATCAGGCTCAGTACTCCTATCAGGCAGGTCTTCATCTGTAACAGGTGAGTAATATGGTTTGACTCGGTTGATGTGAACCCTTTGCTGCTTGTTCTGCCCGTCTTTGGACTATCAAAGCCGACGCTTTCGCGTTAACGTTGTGGTTTTATTGTAACGATTTGAGTGGAGACAGTTGTGCGGACGAAAATAGACGCATTCGTAGGACGCGCGTTTGGAGCAGGTTATTGTTTGTCTATAGAGCATATGACTCTTGGCGGTATTGCACTGGTAATGCCATTGACCCCGAGAGGCGCATGGCAACAACGTTCCGCTTTTTACGTGGTGCGATGCGTAAATGATATAATACAATGACATAATGATCGCGTCGCAACACGCTGGTCAAGACATCGCCTCAGAACCGACTTGAGTCGCGATAACGCCTAGGGTATATGTTTATACCTGGATCGCGACGACGCCTGGAGTCGGTTCGGATCTTGATCTATTACATTTGTAGAAACGCATAAGGGGTGCGACGACGCCTCGGATACAATCCGGGTCGCACCGTCGATTTGACAATACGCATAACATCTACATGTCTCGACAACGCCTCTAACTCGACTCGAGTCGCGATAACGCCTAGGGTATATGTTTATACCCGGATCGCGACGACGCCTAGAGTTGGTCACGGTCTCGACATCATTAGGTTTTGTACGGGCCTGACATTTAGGCCGTCGCTAGATATTAATTTGACACCAAGTGTGCGTTCTGGTTTTCGGAGTGCGTGTTATGCACGACAAAAAAAATATACGACGCAACATACTCCCCCCATTGAGGGGACAAGAACAAAGGTCGCGTACATATGTGGTTTTAGTTATGCTAGCCCAGCTCGTTGGTAGGTTTGCTTCACCTCCGCTGGGTCAAGAGGTTCTTAATTTGAGCGCAATTCGTGTGGTTTCTGCGTATGTCTCCCCATTAATCGATTCGCAGTTAGTTCGTGCGCAACGGGCAGAGGACGCTTGTAATCCTCTTCAATTCTCCGCTCGCCGACTTGACGGTTGCTGTACGGGCCACCCCATCGCCGCCTGGATCTAACTGGATAACTCTCCCGAGTACCCATTGTAGGCACGGTTGATTTTTTTCCTTGATGAGCACGACTGCTCCGACTTGGAGCCCCGTTTCGTCTTTATTCCACTTATGCCGTTTTTGGAGCTTGTTCAGATATTCCAGGGTCCATCGTGGAATAGGAAGTATTCATAGGAAAGGGCGAGCGGTCCACCGTACGACCGGGCGTAACGCTAAATAATTTTAATACTAATGTTAATAATAAAGAAAAAAAAGAAAAGAAAGATTATCGTTATACGAAGACAGGACGGGTAGGAACGTCCGTAGCTGTACCTGCGCTAACCGACCTGTCTGATTTAACTTCTAGATGTATAATGATTATTGAAATTGATATGCTAAACGAAAAGTTATCTAATTAAATATTAATGGAAAAGATCGCGTTTAGTTATTGTTACGAGCTACGCGCCGATGTGATGAGGATTTGTTAGATTTGTCGGCGCAAAAGGATATGAGCATGTGGGTGTGGAATGGGTAGCCGAATACGGGCCTCGTCAGTGTTACCTGCTGCACCCCGCAGTCTCGTTACCCTTCGTGAGACCTTCTTCCCGCCTCTCCGTGCTCTTTTAATAGAGTCCGTGGCACAGGTCAGAAGGGGGAAGCGGGGGAAATGATTACCTCCTCGAGCCTTCTCCGTTTTTTCACGGCTGCACCTTTCGGTAGATACGGTTTTTGAGTCGCTAACACGGGCCTCGGCTGATTTTTCACAGCTGCACCCCGAATTAACGGATCTCGAAGGATAGTCGACAAGGGCCTCGTCCGATTTTTCACGGCTGCACCCCTTGCAAACTTTGAGGATAGAGGATGTTGTAATTTTGGCTCGTTGGTTCCCTCGAGCGGTAAAGGAAAACCTCGTTCATGAAATTTGAGTGCTAGGCGATTAAATAATGGTATGGCAAGAGATAATGGAAAACAAGAAGATAAACTATATTGATTAAAATATATACAAACAAAGTAGCAAAATATAAAATACGCAAAAATACGGTAATTAAAGCTACTAATAATGATATTAAACTACGACGCGAATAGATATGCAAAATACGAATTATGGCTATCAGGTACAGTATAGGAACTTGAATCAAATGGAAAGAGTTATTGTCGAGAAACTAAAACTACACACAGAGATGTGGCAAGAAAACAGACGTAAAACTAAGGCACTCGGAACACGCACAAATTGTTCCTTGTAGTGAGAACAAGTCGCAAAAAAGACTCTCTAGTGACTACCCAAATCACTTTCTATGTTTTTTACGCTCGGGAATCGCTAATGTAGACCCTTGCACGATCTTTTTCTGTAACTGACTGGACTACGGGTTCTTGCCGGATGCCCTTTTTATAGGAGAAAAGCGTAGGCAAGGGGTCACGAGATGGAAAGCAGTAGAATGACGCGGTGGGGCGTCACGTTTGCAACCGTCGCTGTGCATAGCGAGGACAAAGTCGAGAAGAATTTTACGTGCGACACCTGGCGTTAGCCTTATTTCACACGGTCCCCTGTTACGCAAGCGTAAACGAGGCTTGAATCGAGATTCTCGCTCGATCAACGCACAGCCCAAAGGACTGCTCACGGTCTAGAGGGTTTGCCAGCCCCTCATCATACCGGTGGAAGCGAGGCCTTTCTAAACCTCTCCCATAGTTCTGCCGCTATGGTAGGGCGAGTTCATTAAGTGGAACTCCCGCACCGGGAGTTCAGCCCCTCGCCGGCGATGTCGGCTTTTAACCACAACCGCGACGATTGCAACCCCTAAGGGTGCCATCCCAAATGATGGGGACGCAGGCGAGATAAAATGCCATTCCCTACCGTCAGACGCAATGTGAGATTGGAGATCCGTGTCATAGAGCATAGTTTTGAGGTTAGAGGAGAGTTCACGGTCCGCCCCAATAAAATTGGTGCCATTATCAGAGACATGTGCAGGTAATCCACGTCTTGCTACAAAACGATCTAAAGCAGCTAAAAATGCTGCTGTAGAGTAATCACTAGCGCATTCCAGATTAACGGCTTTAATACTAAGGCACACAAAGATGACAAGGTATCCCTTGTGAGACTTCTGTCCTCGCCCTTTTGAGGTCCTTAAGGCAAACGGACCGGCATAATCAATGCCCACATGGGAAAAGGGCCTAGACTGGGTGACTCGAGCAGCAGGCAGATTGCCCATTTGTTGGCAGGAAAGTGAAGCTCGTTGTCGAGCACAAATAATGCAGGTACGAATACATGCTTTTGCGAGTGTTCTGGCATTAATAACCCAGTATTGCCGTCGTAGCAATCTTAAAGTAATCTGGAGACCTCCGTGCAGTGACACGTTGTGAAAATGAGAAACTAAAAGTTTAGTGGCTCTGCAAGCAGGCAGTAAAATAGGGTGCTTGCTGGCGGTGGGCAGCTCCGAGTGAGTTAGTCTGCCTCCTACGCATATAAGGCCCTCTGAATTAATAAAGAGATTTAGAGAGCGCAGGTATTTGTCCTTAATGACTGAGTTGCGCAAAGTTACAGAAGTAAATACATCCTGAAAATGCGCCCTTTGTAAGAGTTTGCATAAAAATAAGGAGGCATTCCGTAATTCAGGAACAGTTATAAAAGGTGTCACTGCACAAGGTTCCTTAACGCACTTAAATTAATAAATCTAAACATATAACCTATAATGCGCAGCAGTTTTGTCCATGAGGACACGCGCTCAGGAAGAGTAAAGTCGTACTGAACGGTTGTGTTTGTTACGTCCCAGCGTACCTTTTTTATTTTTCCTTTCTTTTTAGCATAATTTCTTAATTAAACTCTCTTTTATTTCCTTTATTCCGGCCTCCGGATGCGAAATATTCGTATCATGGCTTAGGCCCATCGTATCCGGCGCGCTGTTAGAGTATTAGCTGTAAAATCATGATTATTTCATTTTTCCTCCAAGCCGCGTATGCGAAAATATTCGTATCATGGCTTATGCCCATCGTATACGTGGTACTGTCGAGCGGTAGTGTGTAGTGGAATTCCCTCACCGTGGAATCATACTCGTCCCATCTTATATATATAAGTAGGTTTAAGAGTAGATGTAAGTATCGTTATAAGCGAGCGAGCGGGTATGAATGTGCGTATATAGTATGAATGTGTGTGTGTATATAGGTTAAGAATTGCGATGAGGTTCCGCACGTTAATTTTTGGTTTCCTCTCTCTCACGAGTTTCAATTATTATTTTCACGGCAACATGTCGTTGCTCAAATATCAACCTAATTTTGTTCAAGTATATGAAGTCAGGAGCGTACGGCGATAAAACCTTAGATCACTGAGTCAATGCAATCATACTGCATTCAAAATAAAACTTAATAATTAGAAGAAGACGAAAGACCGAAGAAAGTATCTCGCTGAACACCGAGCGAGCGCCGTAGAGCAATATTTGTACACCGGATCGAACGCTTGTCGACCGTTTCCGCGAATAGGGCATCAAAAACCGTCCTAGAGCGAGCCCAGGAGCCAGATGGATTACCGTTATTTATTATAATTAAATAGCAAAAATTATTCAAGCGTTACGCCCAGTCGCACGGCAGACCGCTCGCGGATACTCATCGACCATTCTGACGGATAAAAGTCGTGAAAAGCCTCGCCCGGACGTAACAGTTCAACGTACTTATTTTACAGCGTTGCTCATCGCATTCCTCATCCACTACCACAGCACCGCTCGGAGGCCATTCAGAGGGGTCTAACTTAACCCAAGGAGGCCCCGTCCGCCATAAGGAATGGGAAAGGAGTTGAGTGGCTGTTATGCCCCGTGAAGCGGGGTCAGCCGGATTTTGTGCTGTGGGAACAAGTCGCCATTCGGAATTAGGTAAAGTAGTACGGATTTCTGACACGCGATTGGCAACGAATACCTTCCACCGGGAAGGATGACTTTGCAGCCAGGCTAGAACCACCGTCGATACCGTCCAGCAATAAGTCGGATAACCTGTTAACTGCATGCTTTCCGCAACGAACTTGAGCGAACGCGTTAATAAAGTAGCTGCACAGAGCTCGACGCGCGGGATGCTCTGCACTTTTAAAGCAGCAACTTTAGTTTTTGAGAAGACTAAGGTGACTGTCCATCCGCTTGCATCACAAGACTCGTGCAGCTCAATATCCCGAGTGCTGCTTAGCTGTCCTGTCCAGCGAGGGATTGCGAGATTATTAAAAACCTCTACTCAGAAATGGAAGGTATCTAGGTCGGAGTTCCAGTATACCCCTAATATCTTTAAATGGGGCTCCTCACCGATGGTTATTTTGTTATTTGACTCCCGTTGTATTGCAGCAAACTCATGCCGGAGGGCGGGACAATTAGTCGCCCATTTATGGCACGTAAAGCCACCCGCCATGAGGAGCTGCTTAAGCTGATTAAGCGACGTCATAATGTCATCAGAATTGTCTCCACCAAACATAACATCATCGACATAGACGTTGTTCTCAAGAATCTGCGCGGCCAAAGGAAATTAATTGTATTCATCGCGAGCGAGCTGTTTTAATACGCGGTTAGCGAGAAAGGGTGCACACGCAGTACCGTAAGTGACCGTTTACAGTCAGAATGAGCGTAAAGGCTCTGACTGATCGGAACGCCATATAATGCGTTGACAGTCGTAATCGGATTTTGCGACTAATATTTGTCTGAACATTTTTTCTAGGTCGGTTGTCACAACCCATCGGTGAGTGCGCCAATTCAAAATAAGAGCGAAGATATTCGCCTGTAACTTCATGCCAATCATTAAGTGGTCATTGAGTGAAGTCTAATTTTGCGACTTAAAGGATGCGTTAAAGACTACCCTCACTTAGGTAGTTGTACTAGATGCTTTAAGTACAGGATGGTGAGGAAGGTACGACATTTCGGCTTTAATGATCTCCTCAGGTGGAACTTCGGTCATGTGCCCTAACGAAATATACTCCCGTAGGAACGCGGGATAAGCCAGGCGTAGTTCTGGATTCTGGAGAAACTTAGTTTCCTGTCTGAGGAAGATGCTCGTAGCATCGGCTCGGGTATCACCGATAGGAATAGGACGGCTACATTTAAAAGGTAAATGGACACAAAATCGTCCATCGGGTAATCGTGTATGTGTATTAACAAAATGCTTTTCGCAGGCTTCTTCCTCCTCAGACGGGACATCAAGTTTTGGGGTCTCCTCCAGCTCCCAGAACCGTGAGATCACCTGAGTTAACTCATCCACTGACACGTGGTTAACGGAAATCTGTGCTGACTGCACAACTGAAGACTTGACTGGCCCGAAAGTATTCACCCGAAGAACATTAATTGAGCAATGGGAGATCCCGGCGGTCCTCTAATGAATCCATTGCGTACAAACATGCCGTAGTAATCGGCCCCGATTATAATTTGAATGGGGTCGGAATTATGAAACATCGTATCGGCGAGCGTGATGGACTGTAGGTATTCGTGATTGAGTGGAAGTGGGAGTGGCGTTGGAATATAAGCGGATAGCTTATTAAGCACTAATGCAGTGATTTGAGTGGCAGCAGAAGGCTGATCGCAGGGCTCTACCGTGGATGTCGCCGAATGTTTAATACTTCCGGTGGCTTGAGCCCCGATGCCGGCCACGCTGACCGATACAGGCGGTCGCGTGGGTTTTAAGACCTGTACTGCGGATTCGGCTATAAATGAGGCTTGTGAGCCTTGGTCAAATAAGGCTCGCAGTTTTAACGCCCGACCTGAATGGGATTGGAGCAGCACTGTGGCAGTAGGTAAGATGGTGTTCTTAGTGCCCATATTCGCATAATTAGTAGGCACTACCTGAGGGTCTAGTGACTTTTCTGGATTGTTACCTGCAGACCCTGCCGCCGCAGGTTTGGATTGTTCGTTAGTTTTACGATTCTCATTATGCAAAAGTGAGTGATGCTTCATGCGGCAGACTCTACAGGTTAATTTACTGTTGCAATCTCGTGGGCGATGTCCCTTACGGAAACAGTTGAAACAACGATTCTGATCCTTTAGTAAGGTCATGCGTTGCTCCGTACTATGACTCAGAAATTTCGGACATAGATATAGCGGATGATCACCGTGACAAATAAAACAATTGGATTTGTAGGTGCTAGCCTGATGGGCCTTAACTTATGTTACTCTTCCTGATTTGGATGACTGTTTTGACTCCTCAACGGGGAGATGTGCGCTGGAATTGCGTAAGGCTCTAATTTGTTGTGGCAGGAAGAGATCTAATTCGTCGAATGTGGGATACACCTCTATCGCAGTTTGTGAGAGCTCCCAGGCGTGCCGCGTTTCAGAGTCAAGTTTAGTAAGTATAGAATATATGAATTGGTCTTCCCATGCATCAATTGGTCGACCGAGACCTTTAATATCAAAATAAATCTCGTAGGACTCATCACGCAAGTTTTGCAGATCATGCAAACGGTTACGTCCTATCGAAGGAATCGCACGGAACTCATCGAAATAAGCGTAAAGTATACCGATAGGGTCCTCATACCGTCTTTGTAACAACTTCCAAGCCTCGTGGTAGTTCGCTTCCGTGACCGTGAATTTTCGCAGGACTCTCGCAGCGTGTCCTTCCACGCTGATTTTCAGATAATGCAACTTCTGCACTTGTGAGAGATCCTTGCGTGCGTCGATTAGTGATAGGAAACGGTCACGGAATTCGACCCATTCACTTAACTGACCTGTGAATTTCTTAATGTTAATAGGGGAAATATCTACATGACTGCGCGGACTGGAAGCGCGTGTGTCGGATGTCTGACTAACGGACGGGTTCGACTTCAATAACTCGTGCAGCGCTTCATTGAGGTTATCGCGAACGCTGTCAACGGTTTCAGTAATAGCTTGGAATTTAGACTCGGTGAAATAAGGATAATCAATTCTTATCTTTGGGTCTGAGAACGAGATGATATCGTTGTGTCGTTTCAGGCAGGCGGTCCAGAGAGTCTCCAAGGTATATAAGCGGCTACGGAAGACGAACTCGGTTCTTCTTGGCTTGCCTAGTTTCTGGCAATTGATCCAGATTTTCTCGATCTGGTCACAGCAGTCCTCCTGGGAGTAGATCAGGTTGTCGGTCACGGGCATCCTGTCTCACCACGTGGCTGGAGTCGGTCACGAAAATGGCGTCAACGGCGATGCGGTCAGCAAAATGGCCTGCTTTCGACCTCGTGGAGGCGAGGATCACTCGCTTCTTCTTCTTCACATCACACCTTATCCGGCTCGAAGGACCAAATGTCTTGTGTGTTGCTCGTTAATCTTGAGCGAGCAACTCGACTGGGGACAGTCGAAGATGCGGAGTGAAGGAGAGGTCGATGCTGGGCTGAAGGAATGATTATTTAAGGACGTTTTATTGGGAATTAGGAATTAGGAATTAAGATTTAGGATTGACTTGGGAGTAGTGAGCGCGAACTTTGAAGTAAGTCTTATAGTAAGTCCCTTTATATAAACTATTAATACAAATAGAAACTTGCGCGTTTCTCGTTTTCTTTACAAGTCAATGTGCACTTGCTCACGGTCTTTACGGAAGTAGTCAAGGTCAGGACGCTGGCGCCACGCCGTCTACCGGCACACGCATTTATGTCAGGCGTTGGTATTGGACCCAATCAGATTGGGTGATTTACGAGTATGCCCATATAAGGATCGTGGTTAGGCACACTAAAGCGCGCGATAAGTAGGTGAGCGCGGGAAGTAGCGCACCGTCGTGGAGCGTCCTAATTGGTGCGTGAGATGATGTCACGTAGTCATTAGCCGGGGAAATACGAAAGGAACGTAAAGCGATACATAGTCCAGAACAAGTTAATTCTTTAATAATTAAAAAAGCAAAAATTTGCGGGCGAGTGGAGGACGCAGGACGCAACAGTATATATCTTTATTTTGTTCACTTATTAGGGTTACAAAAAAACTCCCTCACCCACCTCCTTCTCGGCTTACAGTACCTTATAATCTACCGCCTTAACATTACTCTAACTCTATTCCTTACATTAAAGACGCTTCGCCTCCACTCCGCCTACCTTCGCCTCGCACGCTCTGCCCTTTCGCCTCTCCTCCTCTTTCCTCTCTTCTTAACCTACGCATTTCTTATTATACGCCTTCTAATGCTATCCTTATATCCTACCCACCACCTTCCCCTCCGACTTCCGTTTCCCTCATTCACTCCTTGTCTCTCTCCCCTCCTCCCCCGTCCCTCCCGTCACCCCCTTGCCGCTCCTTTTCCATTTCCCTTCTTTCTCTCTCTCTTTCCCTGATCCACCTTTTTCCTTCCCCTTCTGCCCCTAGAACCTCTCTCGCTCTTTCTTTCCATTTTCCTTCCCTCTCCCCCGCGTACACCCAGCCACCACATCTCTCCCATATGTGCTCCCATGACTCCCCCTCTACTCCACACAACCTATACCTCCCTTCCCACTATCTCCCCTGCCTCATCTCATTTCTCAGCCTGAACCTAGAAACCATTTTTCTTCTCTCCTCTGCCCACGCTTTCCCCAGATATCCCGGCCTTCCTTCTTCTTTCAGCTCCACATACACTCCGTTGTATCTGCAGGCTTTTATCCTCTCTCCCCTGCTCCTCCTGGTCCTGCTTCTCCAACTCCTTATAGCTTATCTCCCTCTCCTCCTCTCCCACCCCTACCCCTCTCTGCCTAAGGAATTCTTTCCTTTTCTCTTACCATTTGCCTGTTACCTCCCACTTTCTTCATCTCTCTTTCATGTCCTCCCAACATTTCCTGGCCACCTATCCTCCCCTCCCCTCCTCTAACTTTCTCTCCCCCCCCCCTGATCCTTAATTTCCACCCGTCCGTCTCCTCTCTCACGCTGTACCCTGGCGTCCTCCAGTCCACCCCCAGTGTCCATCGCAAAATATCTTTCCTGTATCCCCTCCGCCACCCCTCTATCTTTCGATCCTCATACATCTACCCTGTACCAGGGATCTCAGAAGTGGCATCCTGCCGCATCGCGGCACGCGTGGTGGGGGAAGGCGAGAGTTGTATGCGTGCCGTGTCCATGAGCGCTGCGCGCGCACCGTACGTAGACAAGGAAGGAGCTATGCTTTTCGTCTTTCTTCTACCAATGTAGAGAAAAATGACGTCAGAAGCTGCGCGCGGACCCAATAGAAAGAGACACAGAATTATGCTCCGTCTTCTTTCCACCACGATCGCACACACGCGCTTCGTTCGGCATGCGACAGCGGAACCGAATTTACCTTTCGGCTGACCGTTCAGCCGGCTGAAATTGTCAAAAATGCACTTGTACCAAATTTATCTCGCAAGGCGTCATTCGATAGGGGATGAATAGAAAAACGCTCTATGCCAAGTTTCAACCCTCTATCTCCATCAGAAGGGTAGTTATAGGGGAAATAAAAAAATCAGTTTTTGACACATTTTTCGTATTTAGCGGCGCGGAAAAATTCTGAAATAATTTGAGAATATTCAGAACGTGTGAATTTATGGTTGGGAATTTTTGCAGATTTTTGTCTAGCAAATCCTAAGCATAAAAAATCAAAAACCCCCCAAAAACACGAAAAATTCCAATTACGTGTTGAAGTTTCCGACCCACAGAATTTTTATAAATGCTGTAGTGAAGTATTGGCATAAGTAGTAACACCAATTTCTTTTAGATTTTTTGGTAGTGTGCGTCGTAGTTCAAATAAATAAAAACCGATATTTACGACATATTTCGTGTAATAACTTATTGAATACTTAAAATAATTGCGTTTTCTTGATATTGCCAGTCAGTTATACAATGCTCTATGTTTTTGTATGCGAGAGAGCAATGTACAAATAAAGGGAATTAAATTATTTCGAGTTTATTGAAAGTCTGTGTGCACAGTATGTATTTTGAAAAATATTAAACAGTAAACAAACAGGACGAGTAGCTCGTTGGTTAAGCTACACCCGCCTGCGACATCGTTAGACACATTTGTCAGAGGTTCGCGCCCAGGAGGCGGCTAACCTTTTTTTTCTTTCTAACAACTACACGACGGTAAGCGATATTCACTTACAAGTATTTTAAACATACTTCTATAATATTTAACTGTATTGTGTATGAAATATATATGCACGCATCGCATTATTTATGTAATCTTTACTTATATTATATCACCCAATGAAGCTTCCAATGCGTGTCATGCATTCGAACACAGGAACATTCTACGAATCTACTAGTATAAGTATTTTATTCTCCAAGTATAAATTTTCACGTGGTCTTCCACGCCACCCATGAGGTGCCACGACTAGCGCGTTCGGTTTTTGATTGTGGACCTTCGCCAGTAGCCCTATTGTACCACATTTTTAATTGATTAAATTACAGTGGTGATGGGATATGTGTAAAGAAAAGCATATTTTCAACACATGACAGCAATCACCGTACGACAGATTTCTTAAACGTAAAGACATGCGGTCTGGCACAAGTAAGGCCAGACCAATTTTTTTTTTTGCTTTTTCCTATTCTTTTATAAAAAGTCAATATACCTATACCATTCCTTGAAACATATCCCATCACCACTGTAATTTAATAAAGTAAAAATGTGGTACAATAGGGCTACCGGCGAACGTCCACAATCAAAAACCGAACGCGCTAGTCGTGGCACCTCATGGGTGGCGTGGAAGACCACGTGAAAATTTATATTTGAAGAATAAAATACTTATACTAGTAGATTCGTAGAATGTTCCTGTGTTCGAATGCATGACACGCATTGGAAACTTCATTGGGTGATATAATATAAGTAAAGATTACATAAATAATGCGATGCGTGCATATATATTTCATACACAATACAGTTAAATATTATAGAAGTATGTTTAAAATACTTGTAAGTGAATATCGCTTACCGTCGTGTAGTTGTTAGAAAGAAAAAAAAGGTGAGCCGCCTCCTGGGCGCGAACCTCTGACAAATGTGTCTAACGATGTCGCAGGCGGGTGTAGCTTACAATTAGCCAACGAGCTACTCGTCCTGTTGGTTTACCGTTCAATATTTTTCAAAATACATACTGTGCACACAGACTTTCAATAAACTCGAAATAATCTAATTCCCTTTATTTGTACATTGCTCTCTCGCATACAAAAACATAGAGCATCGTATAACTGACTGGCAATATCAAGAAAACGCAATTATTTTAAGTATTCAATAAGTTATTACACGAAATATGTCGTAAATATCGGTTTTTATTTATTTGAACTACGACGCACACTACCAACAAATCTAAAAACAATTGGTGGTACTACTTATGCCAATACATCACTACAGCATTTATAAAAATTCTGTGGGTCGGAAACTTCAACACGTAATTGGAATTTTTTGTGTTTTTGGGGGGTTTCTGATTTTTTATGCTTAGGATTTGCTAGACAAAAATCTGCAAAAATTCCCAACCATAAATTCACATGTTCTGAATATTCTCAATTTTTTTCAGAATTTTTCGCACCGCAAGATACGGAAAATGTGTCAAAAACCGATTTTTTTATTTCCCCTATTACTACCCTTCTGATGGAGATAGAGGGTTGAAACTTGGCATAGAGCATTTTGTTTTCATCTCCTATCGGATGACGCCTTGCGAGATAAATTTGGTGCAAATGCATTTTTTACAATTTCAGCCGGCTCAACGCTCAGCCGAAAGGTAAATTCGGTACCGCTGTCCACCGACGAGATGTTCCTAAAGACTGCCAGCCTTATAGGACTTTGTGTCTTTAGCAAAATTCGCTGTTTTCGGGCGCCCTCTAGAATATATTGCGGCCAGAGTAAGAAACTGATGTCGAATCACTACCGTACTGAACTATTATCATGAGATGTCACGCGTGTGTGGGCAAGTCAAGCTCTCTTTACAGACGATTTCAAGTGGAATTTTAAGTTTCAAAATATTAGAAGCAAAATTACTATCAACGGCAGAAAAGGGTGTACGAAACATAAAATGAAAGATAAAAAGTTCACTAAAATTTTAATAAATGTTCAACTATTCAACGTTAACCGTAAAAATATATGTACAACATTGGACGCGGAAATTTTGATATACAAACCTGACCATGTCTTGTTGGTCTGAATTTGGAATATATTGTTACGTGGACGCGGGCGAGACATTACAACTGTTACGTCCCAGCGTAACTTTTTGATTTTTCCTTTTCTTTTATTCTATGTTTCAAATTAAACTCCCTTTTCTTTCCTTTATTCCGGCCGCCGGATTACGAATTACTTGTATAACGGCTTAGGCTCATCGCATCCGGTGCGCTGTTAGAGTATTAGTTGTAAAATCATGATTATTCTATTTTTCCTCCAGGCCGCGTATACGAATTACTTGTATCACGGTTTAGCCTCATCGTATATGTGGTGCTGTCGAGTTGTTAATATGTAGTGGAATTCCCTCACCGTGGAATCATATTCGTCCCATCGTATATATATATAAGTAGATGTAAGTAGTTATAAGCGTGCGAGCGGGTATGAATGCGTGAATATAGTATGAGTGTGTGTGTGCGGTATGGACGTATGTGTGTGTAGGTTAAGGAATTCGCGATGAGGTTCCGCGTGTTAATTTTTAGTTTCTCTCTCTCTCTAAAATGAATTATGATTTTCGTGGCAATAAGGCATTGCCCAGATATCAACCTAATTCTGTTCAAGCATATAAGTCAGGAGCGTGCACTACTAAAGTTTTGAATAGCTGAGTCAAGGCAATCATATTTTATTTGCAATAAAACTGAATAATTAAAGGAGGATAAATGAGCAAACGAAAGTCTCTCGCTGAACATCGAGCGAGCATAGTAACACAATATTTGTACACTGAATCGACCGCTGATCGACCGTTTCCATGGTTAGGGTATGAAAAACTGGCCTAGAGCGAGCCCAGGAGCCGTCTCGCGACGGATTTCTCTGGGCAGTTGGCTGTAAAGTCGTGAGGTACGTAGTCGATTGTCCGAGGGTGTCTTAGTTTTCATTAATTTCTGAGCCTAAAGTGCATATTCTTCTTGCAGTGTGTAGTAATACGGACTCATTAATCCTCGTTAAACAATAGCTTGTAAAATCTAATTATTAAGTGAGACGTAGACTCAGTTTTTCTTTAATTTAGCGGAAGTGCGAAGGTGTGCGCGTTACGTTTTGCACGTGGCCGACAAATTGCGTCGGACGCGTTATCTTTAGGTTTCCTTTCTTTGATATCTATTACATCATTCTTTTCTTTATTATTTAACTTGAACAGAACGCGAAAGGTTGTTCCTCGCTCATGTGGCGACTGAAGTCGGAATTAGTTTATCGAAATATCTGAGTAGTAGCACCATCTTCCTGACTTGCCGAACCTTGTAACGGACTAGTTCCCGGCTCAATCATTCAGAGCATAGGCAAATCAAGGAAGTTCAAATTACTAAAATTAACATTCGATTCGAAGGTATTATCATCGTTTCCATCGAAACCCTTCTGAAAATTCCACCGACCTACGCCAGAGGAAGAGCGATAGAGCGAGGCGAGCGAGAGAGAGAGAGAGAGAGAGAGAGAGACAGACAAAGCGAGAGAAAGAGCGAGAAGGAGCGCGTGCGCAAGGCGCAGCTACACGAACGTAAACGAAGATCAGCGGCACGGTAGGAACCTCCAGTCTCGAAACACGACGACAAATACCATCTTATTATATGATCATACCCGAGCTTAGGCCACGGCGGGATCCCACGGGCACGGTCATTCGACCGTGCAAGATTCCTAGTTAACTTGTCGATTGTAAGGGCATAACCGTGAATTACCGAGAGCGCTCGAATTAAGGCGCAACATTGTCGCGCACCATTCATGAACAATCTTCAATACTGCGAATAATATCTCTTGCAGTAATTCTTTCATAGTTTAGCGAATTCGTAACACATCTGTTTTACTTTTCTCTATATATTCTATCTTTTCTTTATATGATTATTTTCAATTGAATATAACTACTTTTGTTTTCCCCTTATATTACTCTCTTTGATTTAATCTGTGTTGTGACGTCACACCACGTATACCATAGCATTGTACACCGGCCGAAAACATAACCTCGCGCGAACAATTGGGGACCTGTACGGGTCTTGAGAAGACACACGAATCCTATTAGTCCTGCATACAACTAAACGCGATATTAGATTTTAAATTAACTTCTCCGTTTAGCTTGTACCGAATAAACTAGAAAATCCCTCCTCTTCCAGGAAGGGATTAGAATACCGCAATGATGATCTTCAGTTAGATTGCCGTTGATTTATTGTAATTAAATTAACAAAAATATTCAAGCGTTACGACTGGTCGCACGGCAGGCCGCTCGCGGATTTCTCATCGACCGTCTTGACAAACATCAAAGTCGTGATAAGCCTCGCCCGGACGTAACACAACGTACCAGAATTATCAAAGACAACGGTTTAATATAACACGTCCGTCTGGTATCAAGACCAGAGGCAGACTTTTTGGTTTGGTTACCAGCAACAATAACATTCGAACGTCATAAAATCGATAGAACTAATTAACATTATAACATTATGACACAAAATCAATATAGGATTTGTGTCTTCGCGCCTTCGCGTCCGTAACAATATATTATTGTATGTTCAAATGAAGTTCACGTATAGTTTCAATGCAATTTGCTCATTTGTTCCACCATTTGAAGCTGTGTGAGATACATGAAATTGACAATTGGAGAACAGGTGCCCGGAAAAATCTGCCGTATAGGTCATGATCGCTGTAGGTGAGATTGAAAACAAGTAAGGCTGCCGTTACAATGGTCGCGGTTTTGGTCGATCTTCTGTAGTCCGAAACAATTTGTCAGTAGTGGCACTCAGCTACATCGACAAATACGTCGCATAGCAACAACGGTATCGCTGCGAGAGTAGGCACAGTCCATGCGTGCATCTACACATGCATATCCACTCTCAAGGTCATGCTTTCGTTTGTTGAGCGATCGACGAAAACGCACGCAACCACGCCGAAGACACCTACAATGAGTTTTACAAAATCAGCACTAGAAGCACCGAGAGAATCAACTTCCCTCGTTTGGCTTTTATTTATATATAGTGATCAAATCTTTTCAAGACGTTTTATTTATTAGCGCATCTGCGAATTTTGACCAATCACACGCGCTAATTGAAGAGTGCCATGCGTTGACGCATTGCTATGCGACTTGTTTGAGAGGTATCAAGGGACTGACGGCTGACGAGCATATGCTCACCTCGGGGCATTGACCCGTATAGAAAGAGTGGCCATAAAAACAAATGCGAGAATGGATCTGGCCGAAAATCGGAGCAAGAGTTACCTGTTGGGAAAAGGACGGAGATTGACCCCTCCGCGCTTACCCCAGAACTGTCATGAAAGTTCATTTCATATAGACATATACCGTTATTTTCTAAGATCTAAGATATTATTTTAAAGAACATTTTGTGTTTCATTAATATATAATCACTCTATTACAAAGTGCCAGAGAAGAGATTTTCACCCCCTTGATACTTCTAGTGTTTAGTCTTCCAAATTTAATATAGTTGCTGGACTAAAAAGCGAAACATGTTTGAAACACCAGCTCTTGACCACATCGTAACTGCTCTCACCGTGCCACTGTTGCTTGTTTGTGTGCGTTTTCGTCGGTTGTCAAACAAATGAAGCATCGTCTTGTGAGTGAGTATGCATGTGTAGGTGCACGCATGGACTATGGCCACTCTCAAAACGATGCTGCTGTTCACGATGAGTGAACCCGATGTACGAGCTATCTATGAATATTTAATTCAGACTATACAAGGATACTCTACTTGTCGCCAATTTGGTGCTAACCGTGTTATCTAAACCACCGGAGTGTACGAGTAAATCTCTACCCCAATTAAATAATAATATAAAATACCCGTCTCAAACTTTACAAAATCATATTTGGCCTATGGCCCCTAACAGTTACAGTGGCTACTCGATTCGTTGCCAAAGATGTCTCAAGGAGCTTCGTTGCGAATTGTCCCGTCGCGTCGTCCTCCCGACTCGACCCTATGTCGTGACGGACAAGGAGAACCGCGACTGTCTTTCTGAGCGGGTGAACGAGAAGTCATTGGTGTGTTGGAGATTCATTCTAGTATGGGAAAATCGGTGCAGCTTGCTTGGCCCGATCTGCGACTGTCCAGAAGTGACTCTTTTACACCATCGCTGCCCGCGGGAGTGGGGATACGAGCAAGTGTGCGTGCCCTGTCTGTGAGAGCTGCGCGCGCCGTTTCTCGCCGAATCGTGCTCGGCGTGGAGAGAAGGACGGAACTATGCTGCGTCTCCCTTCCACCAACGTCGTGTGACGTCAGATATCGTGACGACACATAAGAAGGACAGAACTATGTTCCGCACACAGGCTGGTGACAGTGGTGCCAGATTTCGCATAAGGCATCGCACGTACCATTGCGTTCTTTCAGCCGGAAGGCAAATCGGGCACCACCGCCCTGAGCAGAGCGCGATCCAGAGGAAAGTGAATCGAGGACAGTTTGGGTTTGGGATTGATTCGTCGTACTCATCGTCGCTCGTCAACACGTTGGTTTTTTTCGTAGGTTCGCGCCCAGTCATCGTTCAATTTTTTTTCACAGAATAATTTTCATCTTAATAATTTATCACACGGCGACAAACGACATTCATTTACAAATATTTTAGTACTTACAACGGATAGTTTATAATATTTTGTCAGCGTAATAGATGTGTCGCATTGATTTGTAATAGATATGGGCAAAATATATATTTCATAAAGCTTCTGGCACTAGACGTTCTGAGGGATCGTACGTAACACGCGATTTGAACACACGACAGCGTACGTCAGGAAGAATTTGCTTGACACGACTGCATGTCGAACAAAGACGCAACGCGCGATATTGGTTGAAAGGGGACGGAGCATAGTTCTGTCCTTATGTGTCGTCACGATATCTGACGTCACATACGACGTTGGTGGAAGGGAGACGAAGCATAGTTCCGTCCTTCTCTCCACGCCGAGCGCGATTCGGCGAGAAACGGTGCGCGCAGCTCTCACAGACAGGGCACGCACACTTGCGCGTATCCCCACTCCGGCGGGCACCGATGGTGTAAAAGAGCCACTTCTGGCCACACTGGTCCCCACCATTGTTTCTACCCGGCTCGGGTACGGCTGCCCTTCAGCTTCGCAGTTCGGCCGCTAGATTTCGGCTGGTACATAAAAAATGCCGTTAAATCTTTAGATCGATCCAACGATCACCCTTCCTATCATCCTCCAGAACCAATCGCGCACAGGAGCAATCCTACATATTTTATTGCTCAGAAAGATAGACATACGCGAGCCGCTTTATAATACGTGTCCGCAACTGTGAACAGAATTGGGCGGCTATTTGCCGACACGCGTCCGCAACGGGAAAAAGATTTCGACGGCTGTTTGCCGGCACTCATCCGCAAAGTGTTAGATCTGGGTTAGGTTTTGAGAGAATCGGTCGTTCACGGGATCCCGTTAAGAATTAATCGGTACATGGTAAGATTCAACAACCAGGGTCACCTTACCCCTCCGACCTTATAGCTATTAGTTAGCTTACGCTTCTATGCAACCGGAAGCTTCGAAATAAGAAGCACGCTGTCTATTTTCTTCACAATATATTGGATCAGTGTGGCCAGATCTGGCTCCTTTGCACCATTGGTGCTCGCGGGAGTGGGGATACGGAAAAGTATGCGTGCCTTGTCCGTGAGAGCTGCGCGCGCTGTTTCTCGCCGAATCCCTTTCACCAACGTCGCGTGACGTCAGGTATCGTGACGACACATAAGGACAAAACTATGCTCCGTCCCCTTTCAACCAACATCGCGCGTTGCGTCTTTGTTGGACATGCAGTCGCGGCGTCGCGTCTTCGTTCCGCACACAGGCCGGTGACAGTGGTGCCAGATTTCGCATAAGGCATCGCACGTACCATTGCGTTATTTCAGCCGGAAGGCAAATCTGGCACCACCGCCCTGAGCAGACCCCGATCCACAGAAAAGTGAATCGAGGAGAGTTTGGGATTGAGATTCGTCATACTCATCGTCGCTCGTCGACGCGTTGGGTTTTTTCGTAGGTTCGCGTCAAGTCATGGTTCAATTTTTTTTCACAGAATAATTTTTTCTTTTAATTGTTTATTGATATGTTTGAAACTAAACTTTTATTGGTTCGGGCGGTGTGCGTGTGCTCCGGCACACTCGCCCTAAAAGACACAAGAGAAAACCAGGACCTACCAACGGCCGAGGCGCACCATGGCCCTCGCCGTTGGGACAACCAAAATAAGTAAAGTACCACTATGCTCCATTTCGCCATGCGCACACTTGGAGCCCAAAACCGTACACACCTGTACACCACGGTGGTCGGGACGAGAGAGAGCCGTACGTCTCTGTCGGGCGCTCTTGCGAACGTTCGTGCACGCTCGCGAACACGCGCGAACCGCGCGGTGCCGTCTACGCTCGCTGCCTCGCCGCTACGCCTGGCGCGCACTTCAAACTAGCTACATGACATTTATCACACGGCAGCAAATGACATTCATTTACAAATATTTTAGTACTTACTACGGATAGTTTTTAATATTTTGTCACCGGAATAGATGTGTCGTATTGGTTTATAATAGATATGGGCAAAATATATATTTCATAAATTTTGGTTTCAGTAACATTAATCTTCCTGTGGTAGTAATAAATAAGAAAGTATATAATAAATGTAAATTATTGCGTATTATGCATTGACCGTGAAACAAGTAATAGGAGCTTCTTGCACTAGAAGGGTATGAAGGATCGTACTAACACGCGATTTTAACACACGACAGCGTACGTCAGGAAGAATTTGCTTGACACGACGCGACGACGGTGCGAATGTTTCTATGAGTTGTTCTCTATGATTTGTTCTGCATGATTTCTTTTCTAAATAGAAGGTGATCAAATTGTGTATATATTCTCACAGTTCCGAGCAAGTCCCATGACATTGATTTGAAACGTTTTTCTTACTTCGCACGTTTTGTTTAAGAACGCTCTCCCCATTTCGTGAAAGAAAAAGTTGTTCGGTTGAAGGCAATTCACCGTTCATACTGTAATCCGTATGTACGTTGTTTTGAACTGATCTGGAGATGTACCTGAGAAGTCTGGTTAGGCGCGGGAGTTGGAACGCACAAGATTTGAGGAGCACTTATTACTGTAACATTACGATAGGCGGATATATACGTAAAAATCTAATTTCAGATATTTTTGGCTATAAAGGTATCTGAACTGTATCATCAATGTACTATTTAGTTACAAACGGTTTTATCTCACGTCATGTCGAAAGAAAATGGAATGTATGAGAAAATGTGTTATGTACTTACGGGCTGAATCTGCGATAATTTTTTCTGCTGTTGTTAGTTCGCTGCGGGCTGCCGATTGCTAACTGGCGTCCAACGTCCAGTGTCGTCAGAAATAGCATCCTGCCACATGTGGCATGCGGGGTGCGGGAAGAAAGAGAAGTAGTATGTGGCGTATCCGTGAGAGCTACGCGCCGCTCGATTGGCTCGTAGCTCTCACGGCCACGCACGCATACTACTTCTCTGTGTGGCAGGATGCTATTTCTGACGACACTGCAACGTCCCATGTGTGTTTTTCGGCAGGCGCGCATTGCCCTTTCCTTGTCGCTCACGTGCTTTGTTACCTCGTCGGTAGGCAATCAGCTATCGCCGCCGGCATTCGCGCGTTATACATATGTTATTCTTAAAGTAGATATAAATATATATATATAGGTGTTTCTTCGCGCGACGGTGGCCGCGTGTGCGGAAAGCACGCCCCTACGGCCGCGTGATCTCTGCGTTCACGTGTTCTGTTCTTACCGGACAAACAGTGAATTTCACGCAGCGGAAGACGTAGCAGCGCCCGTGCTGCATTTATCCGTTGTGTGAATTTTGAAATCATTATATTATCCATTATTTGTCGCGTTTGTTCGGTGTGCATTTGTGTGCGCGCGTGAGTGTGATTGCGGGTACGTGTTAGTGTGTGTTTGTGTACGTGGAAGAGAAGGGGGAGGGTGAGTAATTTTTCTTTTCAATTTGTTTTCTGTCTGTTTCTTGCGGGTTTACACATAAATGCAAGAAAATTTGCAAGAAAAGAAGTCTAAGCGCAGCTTTTGCGAAGCTTGGCTTCGCGATGAACAATATAAGTCATGGGTGCGAAAGGTGCCTTCTAACATAAGTTTATTTCATTGCTTAATATGCGATAAAAATATTTCCTGCGACACGCGCATTTCCAGACATGCGAATTCTGTGTGTCACCTAAATCGTTTAAATGCAAAGTCCTGCGGCGACAAAAATAGCCGCGATGTAGAATCGGAGACAGATTTTTTGACTGCACGGACATTTCGGAAACAATGGTTAGATATTGAAGAATTTCAACCATAGTTACGCGAAATGTCGAATGACCAAACATTGTATCTTTGTTCGTATTGTAACAAGCCAATGACGGCGAAATTAGGTAACATTTATCGTCACGCAGAATCCGCAGTTCATATGGCAAAAGAAACGCAAGAAACAGACAAACAATATAATGTCACGGACAAATCGGAATTGTCATTAGATGCGCGACAGAAAGCAGCGGAAATTCAATACGATGCTTTAATCGCCGAAAATTACATTTCATTTAAGACAGCAGGAAAATTATTGACATTTTTCCAAAAAATAGGAAGAGATTCTGACGTGTTGCAAAATATGAGTATGGGCAAAAACAAATGCGGTCACATACTCGCAAATGTCTTGTGTCCCGTAGAAACAGAACGTGTTTCGGCCATCCTACAAAATACAAAGTTCAGTATTTTTATTGATGAAACGTCAGACATTACTAATACAAAATGGATGACGTTTCATGTTCGATATGTGCATCCGGAAACATTAAAAATTATGTCGCAGTAGTGAAACTAATCGATCTGGATGCAAAAGATTGTGGTGCAGAAATGATATTTGACGCATTCCGAAAGGAAATGTACAGGTTACAAATTCCATTTAATATTGTTGCTTTGTCGTGCGACAATGCGCGTGTTATGACCGGCAAACATTTATTATTTCAACAAAAGTTGCAGGAAAAATGTGGACATGTACTAACACGGCCATGTCCATGTCATTCCGTCGCGTTAGCCGCAAATGTTGCATCCAGAACGATTCCAAATAACGGCGAAAACTTTGTAAAACAAATCTCTAGTTTTATAAATTGCAGTCCCAAGCGATCAGCTATCTTTAGCGATTGCTGCTAGGACACAGACCGGAAAATTTTGAAATTGGCTGAAACATGATGGCTTTCCCGTCATTTATGTATTAGTCGAATTCTAGAATCATGGGTTAGTATTGACAAGTTTTTAAAGCAGTTAATTTCTACAGAAAAGTCTGTAAAAGCTGCACAATTTGTAGCAGTCATGTAGACTCCTGATGTTAAAGCATACCTGTTATTTCTTCAATATATTTTACATTACTTCAATGCCTTTACGATATTTTTCCAAGCTCTGGAAACAAGGGTTCATACTTTGCACCGTAAATCGCTAAATTTATTGCAAATAGTATGTAAAAACTTTTTAAAACCAGAGCTTTTAGTATTACAATGCAGTAACGTAGATTTTGCAGATAAAAATAATCAAATATCAATAAATGAAATCACATTAGGCATTGATTGTGAGGATTATTTAAATAAATTGATAACAGAGGGGCACGCAGATATAGTTGCAAATGTTTGACAGAATTGTTTGCAATTTTATGTATGTGCCGCTCAAGAAATTTGTAAAAGACTACCAATCAATGTTCCATTTTTATGTAAATTAAAAGTTTTTGAACCGGCCACAGCTTTACGCGATATTGACAGAGAAACTTCCTTTCATGATGTTTCTTTTATCGCTGAAACCTTTGGCGGCTTCGATAAAATTAGTTTAAAAGAAGAATGGTTTGCTTTACATAACGATTGTACAGAAATACAAATTCATCATTTGTCATTAAGGGAATTTGATGAAATGTGGGAATGCATCCTAACAAGTAATCGTCAATATCCCAATTTGAAATCGCTCGTCAATTCTGTTCGATCGTTGCCAAACTCAAATGCTGATTCAGAAAGAATCTTTTCCTACTTACCAGACTTAAAAACGAAGAAAAGAAATAAGCTGTCGTCCGTGAATATGAATGCTGTTTGTGTCCTTAAATCAGCATTGAAAGCGAGAAGGGAAACAGCCATAAATATGACGGTTAATGACGAGCATTTTTCTCAAATGCCGGCTAACATATTATATTCTACATGTCCAAATACAAAAGAATTCAGACAATATGATACTGATGAAATGGCCGGTCCCTCCTCGTCCAATGCTTTTCAATAAGTATGCATACAGTACCGTGTCATTTGAAAAAGTAACGTACAGCACAAATAACGTGTGCGTCAAAAATCAAATGAGTGAAATCAATGTCAAGTGAGTCTGCCATTAGTTGCATTTCACAGATCAGTCTGGCGTTAGTCAGACTTGAACAAGCAGTCTGGCATTAGTCAGACTTGACCAAGCAGTCTGGTGTAACTATTGTCACACCTGACATGAATAAAGAAAGAGATATACCTTGGACAGCATCATAACGTAATTATCATAAAATGTGGTACAATAGGGCCATAGGCGACGGTCCATGTTAAAAAACCGAACGCGCTAGTCGTGGCACCTCTTGGGTGGCGTGGAAGTCCACGTATCTTATATTTTATAAACAAAAACTTGACATACGGATTTGCATGGTCGGGTGCAGCGTTGCACTTTTTAATTGAATGAAGTCTCGTAGAAGATATATATTACGATCCCATTGAACCCTTTTCTCTGTAATTTTGTCTAATACTTACCGTTTACAGGAAAAAAGCTGACTAGCGCAACCTGTGGACCCTGTACATGTGCATTTAAAAGTAATACATATCGTACAATTGGTTGCAAAGTAATGTTGAATAAATGACATTGGAAAAGTCAGTTAGAGTCCCGGGGAAATAATTTGCAGTAGCTACGTAAAATACGCGCTCAGAATGGTTTGACTTTTCAGATATTTCAATTAGTCGGGAGCGGCACAATGTGAGTTTCGGTTTTCCATTGACAGGGTTTTTGCTATTATTGTCGTCTTTTATCATGCCTTCTTCGACAATACACACGTTGCGACATTTCGTGGGCAGAATGCGACAATGGACGTACATATGGATTACAGTATGCATGGTGCATTGCCAAAGAAGAAACACCTTCTTCTTTCTCGAAATGGGGATAGCGTTGTTAAACTAAACGTGCGTAGTAAGAAAAAGGTTTCAAATCAATGTGATAAAATTGATCCGCTGACAGAATATTAGAAACTATCCGTAGTAAGTACTAAAATAATTTTATATGAATATCGTTTGTTGCCGTGTGATGAATAATTAAAAAAAAATTATTCTGTGAAAAAAAATTGAATCATGGCTGGCCGCGAACCTACGAAAAAAAGAACTCGAACGCGTCAACGAGCGACGACGAGTCAATCCCAAACTCTCCTGGATTCACTTTTCGCTAGATCGCGCTCTGCTCTACGCGGTGGTGCCCGATTTGCCTTCCGGCTGAAAGAACGCAATGGTACGTGCGATGCCTTATGCCAAATCTGGCACCACTGTCACCGGCCTGTGTACGGAACGAAGACGCGACGCCGCGACTGCATGTCGAACAAAGACGCAACGCGCGATGTTGGTTGAAAGGGGACGGAGTATAGTTCTATTCTTCTTATGTGTCGTCACGATACCTGACGTCACACGATGTTGGTGGAAGGGAGACGTAGCATAGTTCCGTCCTTCTCTCCACGCGGCTCTCACCGACAAGGCACGTACACTTGCGCGTATCTCCACTCCACTGGTACCAATGGTACCAGTGGGCCAGAATCTGGCCACACTGCTATAAGCAGACTATTTTTTTATTTATGTTAGCATAAATGCTTAAACTCACATATTAAGACTGTATGGATAAATTCTCTTTTTGTTCTAAGTAATTGTTCTAAAATCAAATTTCTAGCCCTATAAACTAAGAAAGCAACTTTATTTTTGTTTTTGATGTTATTATCGATGCTTTGAAAAATAAGACTAGTTATCTTAAGATTGTGGTGATACCAAGTATACCACAGGACTGTTTTTTATACCGTAATCGTTGAAGTGGTGTGTAAGAAACTTATATTTTTGTTAGTAAAGAGTTATTTTTTGTATGCATGTTTGGAAATAAAAATATATATAGTTTGTAGGTTTATTTCTCTGAAAAATTATTTATATGTGGAAAATAATAAATGCTTTAAAGAAAATTATTCTAGATTTATATTCCAATATCACTGTTTGTTAAATATCAATTTCGCTTCTGTAACGCGAGAAACGGTGAATTCTCTTTAACACTTAAGGTAAGGCGCGGATTCCGGGAAGAGATAATAAAAAGGAAGAAACGCGGGAACTAAGACCTAAAGATAATTAAAGACTAAACAATATATTAATTAGCAACGGCACTGTACAAAATTAAAGCTAGGACGATGACAAAACTCCAAAGGTAAGACGCGAACAGTACGTAAACAAGAACGGCACGATTTAAATGTAACGGATTAAGAAAAGTAATGACCTAAACCTATTGTACCGCTAATGTGATTAATCCTAAACGCTTTAAATGTGAATTATAAGGTAAAGACGGTACGCGTTATTCTAAAGTAAAGAGAATATAATGTGAAAAGAAAAGAATATTAAAGCACTTCAAAGCGAGGCCTCCGACGGTCCGGTCAAGCGATAAGAGCACGTGTGCGAAAAAGGTAATGATTAAAGAGTTGCTGTTTACTTGACACTATACGGATCGGAGTCGCGTAAGAGAAGGAAGGTACCGGACCGTCGTCGGCCTAATTATCGCACTCGCAGCGGCCCCCTCACCCCGCTGCGCCCGGCCACCGAACTACTCGGTCCGCCCGATGCCGAACGGGTTGGGCTGAGGCGAACCGAAAGTGCGAGCGGTGCCGGGCGTCACTAGGCGCGCGAATTATGAATTCGCCGCAACCATCACAAAATTTGCCATGATATTTCTATTGGATAATATTTGGATTAGCAAATGTAGGATTTAGGTGAGATGCGGGAAAAAGAAATGATTTGCAGCCTCCTCCTTTTACACAGCCGCTCGTGAGGCGGACTTTATTTGACTCGGCCCTGATTTGGGATGCCGAATACCACGCCGATTTCGCCGACACGTGGTCGGCCACGTTTCTTCTACAATTTCAATGAACCTTAACTTTAACCCCCGCGGTCCGACTTGGCCCGGGTAACACCTTCCCGCTGGTCCGACTCGACCCGGTAATACTTCGAACCTCAGGATGCCCTACTTGCCTCCGCCACGCTTTTCGTACAAAACCTTTTACGACGCACTCTCGTCCTCAAGTCTGCGCTCGACTCTTCCTCTACTACAGGGGTGGCCAAACTTTTGACCATTACGGGCGACTTATTTTTCAAATTATAGCCCGCGGTCTACCAATATCGTACGTGTCAGGTGATCATAAGAAAAGTAGTAATTTAAAACCAAAAACAAATTTAAATTTTAATAATAAAAAATAATGATTTCTTCTCACAAACTAATTAGTTTATAAATAAAACAATATGTTCTTTTATTTTCATTTTATTAGTGCGAACAATGTTGTTGTAAATACATATTAACTATTATTATTTATTTCGTACCAGAGGACGCGGTGGAGACATGACATTGCATATTTTCGGCAAGCTTTTCATAGTTTGATTCATATGTACTTACAAGTATTCGTAAGCATGCTGCCAAATTACCGTCTGTCAAACGGGAGCGTTGTTTGGTTTTGATTACATTCATGGTAGAAAATGTTGTTTTGCAGAGGTAGGTAGAACCGAAAAAGGTTCTTAAATATGCTGCACATCTCCATAAACATGGATATTTTTCTTCACAAAGTAAATTCCAATAACAATTTTGAGATGACGCCCTTGATTTTAAAAATATATCGTTTTTTACGTTAAGAATTTCATTCTCAATTAGTACTTGGTCCACATCCGAAAATTCTTTTAATTTTAATGATATTTCTTCTATGTTTATTTCATCATTGAATAGGAATGACATGAATAATATTAAATCCTCTATTTTTGAAATATCTTTAAATCTTCTATCAAACTCATTTCGTAACAGTGACATCCTTTTAGCATATTGATCATGCTTATGAGTTTTATCCGTAGATTTAGCTGCCATATTTTCGAATTGTTTTAAATCTCCTCTCCTCAACTGTGCTTCTAGGAATGTAAGTTTCCTCTTGAATGCATTTACGTCGGTAACCATTTCAGTCAATGTTTTGTTCCTTCCTTGAATTTGCAAATTTAATTCATTTAGCTTTCCTGTAATGTCACAGGGAAAGGCAAGATCACGCACCCACTTATCATCTTCCAATTGAGGATATGATTTATTAACAGTTGGCATAAATTCTTTTATTTCAGGCAAAAGATCCAAGAATCTGTTTAAAAACGCAGCACGGCTTAACCATCTTACATCGGTGTGCAATAGTAGTTCCCCGAGGTCAGATTCATATTCCTCTAATAATGCTCTGAATTTGCGTCTTTGCAAACTGCTTCCACGAATAGAATTAACTATTTTGAATGCGACATTCATCACATTATCTGAATTTAATATCTTTGAGCACAATGCCTGCTGATGGATAATGAAATGGTAGTTGGTAAAACTTGGAATATTATCATCCCTTTTACAAAGAGCTATAAATCCATTATGATTCCCAATCATAGAAGGAGCTCCATCAGTCGTAATCGATACCAGTTTATGTATTGGAAATTCTGTTTTAGTTATAAAAGACTTAAACGAATTATATATATCTAAACCTCTCGTTTGTCCCTTCATTGGTAAAATTGTTACCAGTTCTTCTCTAACAGACATATCTTGGAAACACATTCGAATAAATATACAAAGCTGTGAGGTAACAGTGACATCCGTTGACTCGTCAAATTGTAAGGATAGGAACCTGCATTTATTAATACTCTCTTTCAGAATTTCTTCTAAATTTTTACTCATTGCTTCTGTTCTACGCGTAACGGTGTTTCTCGACAGCGACATTTCTTTAATTAAAGCAATTATTTCAGATTTATTGTTAAATTTTTGAAACAATAATTCTGCTGCTTTAATAAAACTCGCCTTCCATATTTCGCCGTCTTCGAAGGGCTTCTTATGTTTTATTAAAATTTCAGCTACCTTGAATGAGGCCAAGGTGGCTGTTTTCGACTTCATACCTAATCTTGAAAGAAATAACTGCTGCGTATGTTACGTCCTACGTCCTCCACCCGCCTACCCAGTAGCCATACTCTCGCAACGGGTTCACCGCACCATGTACCCGCTCATTACCAATAAGTCGCGCATCAGCGAAATAAAGATCATCGCCCCGCGTAGCCTTCCGTCATTCGGAGGTCGCGAATAAGTAGAATAAGAGCCACCGAAATTCCTCCACGAAACGCTGACACCCGTCCGCGCTACGCGGAGGAATGATCGCGCGCAACAAGACAATAGATGTAGGTCGAAATACAAGAATGCCAACGCCGAACCGACCCGCAGGTCAACCACCCAATAACCGAACAGCAATTCTCGACAATAGAGTTCCGAGAATACAAACGCCAGTTCCACGAAGCGCCTAGCGATATCAGCAAAAACCAACTAGTTAAATAAGCGCGGAACCACAGGGCGGCGTCTTTTACTAACAGTCCGACACCAAACGTAAACCCAGGTCGCGTCAGTTCAGTTCGGCTATTCGCTTAAACTAAGTTATTCATTTTCAGGCTCCCAGTAGCCAACCTTTAAGTTCAATAAAGATAATTGTGAACTGTAACACAAGTGTGCTGCTGCCAGTACGACACCTCACCCACCACAAGGTAAGTGACCAACGCCCAGTCTCCTCATCCGACGATATTCCCCGGCAACCGAACACCGCGATTATATTCTGTCGCCGCGATAACCCACTCAGCTACCGGTACACACGTCATGTCAGGGATACGTCAGTGAACAGTCCACTGACGGATCCAAATCTTTCGGTGCGATCCATCCTTCCGCCCGTCCTCGATCCCTGGTATACCCGGTGAACGCAGGGTGCCAAAAACGAGGACGTAACACGTATTTAACTGTGACATTAATTGCTGTACTTTTGCTTTCCGTAACTCGGTGCCAAGTGGGTAATCGTTCTCATATTGTTTATGCACTGTTCTAAAGTGTCTTTCAACATTGGCCCTTTTAGGAAGTGCTACGCTCGAAAGACAAATAATGTAAATGCATTTATCTTCTTTCATTGTGAAAAAAACTCCTGCACCCATTTCTCATTAAAATGATATGTTTTTGGCTTCTTCGAACTTGTAACCGGGTAACTCATTATGGGTAAAACAAGCTACAATAAATATAACTTTTTATCAATAAAGTAAAAGAGCATGGTAAAAGAACCAGAATCTTAGACGAAATGATGACTACTGTCACTACTGGCAACTTTCGTTATGCTTGATACAAACACTAAACCGTGTTAAGTAACCACCGATGAGTTGATGAGTGATGACACTTTCAAACCCGGTGACAACAATTTCAACCATAGGACGCTGTTAACACACTCTTTGTGGCTTTATCGAATTTGATTTCACCGTCTGTACGTCTGCCCGACACGCAAACTTCTCGCGAATTGGCGACGCCTGAAAAGATGCGCAGCTACCGGGACCGATTGCAAGACGAAACACGTCTTGAACTGTACAAAGTTCGAAACGCTCCGCCTTGAATCGCTCGTTCTCCGCGCGAAATACATCGCAGACGCGTCCACGCTGGTAGCGCGAGCCGAGACGACAGGACGCAACATTGTATGCAAATGCGTGCAGTCATCGAAGAATACGCGCGACTGTTAGCTCGACGCAACAGTGATCTGTAAAAGCCAAAACCGCCACAAACTGTGAGTTTATATAAACTACAAGTCAACTCTCGTTTTACCCGTCGGGTTTTGCAGAAAGGCTGTCAATAAAAAAGATGTGTGCATATTAATAGGCGGGCGACTAAAATAGCTTACGCGGTCGACCAGTCGACCGCGGTCTACGCTTTGGCCACCCCTGCTCTACTATTTCTTCGCTTCCCGTCGGGCCCGCCGGTGCCCGCATGGCGCTCATATCTTAAGGCGGGTCCACGCGCGTACGGCCGCGTCCTCATGTGAGTGGTTCGGCCATCCTGAGCGAGTGGCTCGCCTCGAGCCACTTACTTTACAAAAATAAAAGTTCATTCCTTATGATGATTCTTATTAATCTACTACACAAATTTTGATCTTACACTAAGCGCCCGCGGTAACAAAATACCAGGCGTGGAGTAGCGACGCAACAAACTATGATATATACACGCATAACAAAACCAAATATACATTTTTTTTTCTTTATCTCTGTTGGTTAATGATAGTGGAAAAATAGTTATGTGACAGTAAATGAGTTTATAACAGTATTTCTTATTTGGTTACAATAACGCACGCTCATTCAGACAGTTCGTGTTGGACTAACCTAAAGAGTGCCACGCAGTGACTCACTTGTCTCCCGGCACACAACGCATAGCAATGCGCGGTAACTTCGTCTGCTTGGCGGAACGCGCGAAAGACGAAAAGAATCAATTCAATATCGTTGCCTTCTTCTAACAATCTCAATTCGAGGAGGGCGGAGGACGTATGATTTGAATTTACAGTTTTCAGTCTTCAGGCAATTCGTTGCCGGCTCCGCTGTCCTCCTCGGGGGCCCCGACGCGTATCCACGGTTTGAGCTTGTCCGCGGAGAGAATGCTATTGTACGTCATCGTCGTTCGATTATATCCCGGTACATCGATTACCACATACCTATTTGCTTTGAGGACGGCCTTGATTTGGTACAGACCCTTATATTTAAGTTCTAATTTCCTGCTTGCTCCCGCACGACTCCCCAAGTTTCTGATCATGACGAGGTCACCTGAGCGATACTGCGTTGGTTTTCGGTGAGTTTGATCATAATACTTTTTGTTATAGTTTTGCAATGCCACATTAACTTCGCATGTGGCAACTCTCTCGTGTTTTCACCAGGTCCTTATCGACTTCGGTCAAACGTCTTATAAAACTAGTCAGGGTCGTGTCGGTGTGACACCCTTGATCGTAGCCAAGTAACAGTTTGCTAGGGGTACAATTGGTAGCCCTATGGTGGGTGTTATTTGTTGAAATACGGTAATAGTGCGCGGGCTGCTTCGTACAAAATGCGCGCGTATAAAAAAGCGAAGCGATACGCCGTGGTGGGGACAGAAAGAAGGGCCTCATGGTCCGTCCCGTGCGCCTTGCGAGTCTCTTGCGTCCTGGCCAGGTATGAGGCAACACGTGCCGATTAGGTTAAGCGTTAAGCGTAGATTTAAGTAAAATAGTAATGTGTTCGCTAAAATCTCTATTTCTTCTTGCCTGAAACCTTAAAACTCAATATTATTGAGTACATATTGCACTTTGCTTAGGCGGTTGGCCCAGTCCGCTGGATTCTCTATAGTTTTCGCTAAGACACTTTTCAAAAATCGATTGACCCTTTCGACCTGGCCGTTTGCCCAGGGTGACGCCACTGCAACCTTAACATGCTGGATGCTTTGGAATACCATATAATCATCAAACGCCCGGCTCGTAAAGGCCGTGCCCCTATCACTAATTAGCCTACGCGGGACCCCGAAGACATTAAACAGCTCGGCCTAGCATTCTACAACCTCACTCGTACCCGTGGACCTTGTGGGTCTAAGCCATACAAATTTTGTGTAGGCATCGACCACCACCAGGATATGTTTGTATTTCTTATGAGTCTCATCCAGCGGCCCGGAGTGATCGATATGGATAATGTCGAACGGAGTAGACCCTTTATCTATGCAGCACAATTCGCCCTCTAACCGGTTGGCGGCCTCCGAAAAATTGATACATTTTACACAGTTCTGAATATGTTCTTTAACACGCATCTTGACACAGGGAAACCAATAATTTTGCAGGGTGCCCTGTACCACTTTCTTCGTACCGACATGCCCCATATCGTCGTGGTATACTTGAAGGATGTTATTAATCATAATTTCTGGGACAACGAACAATTGTTTTTCGTTGTGAGTGTGGAAGACAAGCTCATCTACTAAAATAAAATTCTTTTTCTCTTGCACTTCTAACGATTCCGCTATCTTTCTAATCGTCGGATCGACCAGCTGCCAGTACATGAGCTCATCCTCGAACGACAATACTTCTACAAATAGAATATTCCGACTCAACGCGTCCACATGCCCCATCTTATCTCCCTCTCGATGTATTGTCTCGAATGTGTAATTCTGTAACGCTAAGGTCCACTGCGCTATTCTTGGATTTATGTTGTCTTTTCTTAGAGCTAGTGCTAACGAGTGACAACTGTTGTGTATGCCTACTCAAGCGGTGGCCAACGGCTTCCTCGACTCACGGTCTATATTGCCGAGCCACACGCGCATAAATTGCCGGCTGTTCGGGCGGCTAATAAGTAGCCAGTCTCCACCTTCCAGCGGACGCTTGCCAATACGACTCCGCCACTGCCCCCTCGAAACCAACCCAGCCAGAGGGGACCGTAGGTCTCCTGCGACATCCCGAGGTACCGGCTAGGTTTGGTGAACCAACTGGAGTTCGCGAGATCGTCACCCTCGTGAGACAGTTGTCTCCTCCTGCGAGAACGTTCAAGCTGTTCGATGTCGCTGTTAGGGCCATTTGGTCTATACAGGAGGAGGAGGCCCATGCAACTGAGCCTTCCGTTCCTCCTCTCTAGCTTTAAGTACCGATTTCGCGTACTTCCGGAAAGTCCGGAACAGGTCGTTCGAGGTTAAGGCGGATTCGGGTACCGGCCATCGGTCACCGCCCACCGCCTGCATCAGGACTTGTCTTTCATCTAGATATTTGGCGCAGTCGAAGAGGAGGTGGGATGATGTATCCAACACTCCACACTCACACTCGCCGCTCTCTGCCAAGGCCCGCTCCTTCAGCTTGCCTCGGAAATCTCCGTGGCCGCTAAGGAACTGGGTCGGATAATAGTCCAACATGATCCAATTTTTGGTGAGTCTATCCGTGACATTGTCAAAGAAGGCGAACGTAGTTCTGCCCTTCGATGACTGTTCCCAACGGGATTGCCACAGCTGCAAGATCTTCCCCCTTATCGAGGCTTTCACCTCATCAAGGGTTACGATCTCGCGGTCGACATCACTCTGGCGGAACATAAAGCCTTCGAATTCGAAATCCGAACCTTTCGAAGCCCTGTATATATATGATCCTTCAACGATTGCCAAGTCGATCGGCAAAACTCCCGCTATCACAGGGACAGCATCGGTTGACACCGTTCGGTAAGCCTTGGCGATCCTGAGCAAGACCTGTCGTTGACCTCTTAATAAGACGTTCTTGTTGGTGTTGGTCAACAGGTCAGCCCAGCCTGCGCTAGTATATGTGGCCACCGGAACATATAGTCCTCTCTACTGTGACCGTACAATACAGCCTCACCATAGAATCATACCAGAATGTCCGCACGTGTACGGGACACAACACTTGCTTGCTTTACGCGCCTCACCTTTTCTCCTTTCTGCCGAATATACATCGCGATAGCTTCTCTTTACTTACAGTTTCTATAATATCATTCTCTCTTTCCACTTCTTTGCTGCCTCGCTTCATTCACTCACCTTTGCTCCTTTCTGCCGAATATACATCGCGATACTCTCTCTTTCTACTTACTTACCGTTCTCTCTTTCTACTTCTCTGCTACCTCATTTCACTTACTCGCCTTCTCTATTTTCGCGCCGTCTCTCTCTTTCTTACCCGCCGTCTCTCTCTTACTTACCCGCCGTCTCGACCATGCATGCCCGTACACGCACGAACATACACTACTCTGCACACACAAACACACATACACCGCGCACCCAGGGACATCGACATAAACACATGTAAACGCGACTGACGCAGACAATACACAATTCATTTCAATCGTACGTTAGGAATAACGGGACCGAGCCTCGGCGAAGGAGGAGAAGCGACTCCCGCCGACGGAAGAAATCACCCAAGTGGAACTTCCCCTTTGCCCGATTGGGGTATATAAGGTGCGAGGAAGCTCCACTCGGGGCGAGATTTACATCGAGCTTAGCTCCGTTGAAGAGATCCCAGGAGTGATCCTTCCGGACATCGAACAACGTAGATCAAGCCTGTAACTAGCTAATTGAACGACGTAGTTCCGCGACGAGTAGAGAAGAATTTGCGCCGACAATCCTCTATCGATCAAAGGCTACGGCCGCCCATTCGAGGGTTCGTGTACTAGTAAAATTCAGTCACGTTCGTCAAGACGCGGTCACGCTGCACTACATTTCGAACGCTTGCCCGCCACCAACATCTTCCTGATCATCATAAATTCATCTAATTAATCTTCGCCGCAAGCCATCCCCGCTCTTGGCACCGGTCACGGCTGCGATTGCGAATGATTACCATCTCTCATACACGACAAAAAGGAACTCTTACCGTAACCATCTCCGCTCTTGGTACCGGCCACGGTTACGATAGTAAGTAGTTTCGCTGACACACTCCACGGTTACCGTAAGCCTCCCCCGCTCTTGGCACCAGTCACGGCTACGAGTGGTTAGTCCCGACGAACAAATAACGACAACCACCTACACTCACTGACAATACCCGCCTCCCGCATCTACATTGAAAGCAGCCGGCGACACCCGCGATTATCTCGTCGGCACTGTAATTCATGCACTCCGCGTGCAACACAACTTGAATAAAACACAATACAATCAATATATAAACATTACTCCCAACACTACGTTCCCGGCTCCTATCACTTGCGACCGCGAACGCTCCATAGCCGCGATCGCGAATACAGGACGAACCCGCCCGCACGAAAGGGGAACTATTCCCTCCGATGCGGAAGGACGGATCGCGAAAACGTAACCACTCGCGACCGTGACATAACGACACCACCACTGACAGAAGACGTACGGTTACAGTACAAAGCTGCCAGAGTTCTACAGTCCAGGCCCCAATTTGCTCTGGCTAATCTAGCCAGATTATTGAAAGCTGTAACACATTTTCCTCCTATATGGTTGACATGGGCTGCCATGCCTAGTCGAGTGCTAAAGTGGACTCCAAGGTACCTCATGGTCCCCTTCATCGTCACACTTTTCCCTTCAATCCGTATTACGGGTGGTCTGTTCAAATCCAAACGACCCTTAATAAGGATCATTTCGCTTTTCGTCACCGACAGAGCAAGCTTCTGGGTTTTAGTCCATTCCATTATAGCATCTCTCACACTTTGGCCCGTACGTTCGACTTCCAACCTTGTGTCACAATAGATGAGTGCAAGGAGGTCGTCTGCATAAGCGATCGTATCGCTATTGGGCACGCTTTCAAGGAGCTGCAAAACCTCATCAAAGATGAGATTCCAACAGCTCGGACCGAGAATCGATCCTTGTCGGCAACCTTTGGTCACCCGCTTTGCAACTTGACCGTACTTGGAGGTGATTCTCACCTCCCGGTTCAAGAAGTAATCTTGCATCAGCAAGTACAGATTCGAGGGGCATGCCCGGCACTTCAAATTCTTGAAGACGCTGGGTCACCAGACATTGTCAAAGGCACCTGAGATGTCAAAAGAAAGAGCGATCGCATACTTTCCGGGGCAGTTGGATGTTTGTTGAATTCGACCAAGGCATCCTTGGTCGACCTCCCAGTCTTAAACCCATATTGACGATCGGACTGCGCACCGGATCGTCAAACACCGCAACCTCATAGCTATGAGCTTCTCTAGGACTTTACCAAGCCGAGAGAGCAGGCAAATCGGCCTATACGATTTTGCCAAGGTTTTATCCTTATCTTCACTTTTCTGTAGCGTTCTGATCGAACCCACTTTCCAGGCGGTGGGGAATACACCCCACCGAAGACACTCGTTATATAACTTAGCCAGTGGTCCACGGAGCACGCTCCATGAACACTGGACTATCTCGTTATCAATAAGATCAATTCGCGGGCATTTCCCGTGCTTGAGGGTCGATATCGCCTCGGCTACCTCCTTCGGCGTGAAAACTGGAGTGTCTTCCGCCAAGGGTACAGCCGAAGCATTGGCCCGCACCGCGACCTGCTCCGCGGTTTCGTCCTCCAGACTATCGTCGGGGACCAGAGTATCTAATAAGGCCTCGGCCGTATCGCGCCAACCTAGCGTATAGCCATTAGCCGTACGCAGGTTGTTAACCGCCCGCTCTACACGGAGCTTGTTAAGGGATGCCTTATAGGCAAATCCCCAAGTCTTTTCACTCTTGTTACACTCACTGGTAATGAAATTGGACAAATTGAAAATGGACTTCTTCTTAGCACTGCGGATAGCGTAGGTATAATGCCTACGCTGCTCCAGGTAACTTTGCTTGAGTTGCTTTCGTCTCTCTTCATTTCTTTCCTTTTGGAAAGCGACTCTCATTTTGTAGGTCAAGTTCTTCAATTTCGTCAGGTCTGGCGTCCACCAAGGGACCGACCTGACGTGCCCAGTCTTCCTGCGCATGGACGCCTCACAGGCCTTGACAATCGATTTCTCGACTTCCTCCGCCAAATGTTCAACGTCCTCGCGTCGTTCGACTTTGAAGGAGGAGAGTGCATCTTTCTCACCCAATAGCGTCCGATCAAACTTCCGCCAGTCTCGAGAACGAAGCAGGAAGCACCTTTTGGTAAAGGGCCCCAGCTCGGCTGGTTCGCCATCAGTAGATAGCTTAGCAAGCACTATCTCAATTGAGTTATGATTACTTTTCGTCCAGGACGGGCGAACATTCCAGCTGCTCATCAAGTGAGCAGCCTTCTGCGTGACGATAGTAATGTCAATATTCGACTCACCAGTCGGGCTGGAAAACGTCGGAGCGTTTCCAGCCTCACTTAGGATTATCAGGTCGTGTTGCGCTATAAAATCTTCCACAGCGCCACCGCGTCCGTCACTTGCCGCACTACCCCAAAGGGGAGACTCGGCATTGACGTCGACGGCAGTCACAACCGGACGGTCCCGCAACTCGATTAACAGCTTCTCCAGCGCGGCCAAGCCGACCTCAATCTCATCTGAGAATTGAAAGTACTGGCTGATCACGTAGAGACTGCCGAACTGGCCAGTTATCTCAGCGCAGGCACAATGCGTGTCGCACAGCTGCGAGAGTTTGACTACGTTGTAGTCGGGGTTTCGGACGACGATAGCCGCGAGAGCCTGAGCTCCGTCGGGCGCGCCCGTCACCACCCTCGCAGTGAGCCCCAAGCCGGAGATTTTTCCCCGGACATTGTAAGGCTCTTGTGCAAGCAGCACATCGACCTTCCTGCGCTCCATCGTCTGTCTGACTTCGTCAGCAACCGCTCTCGAACGCTGCATATTAAGCTGCAGTATTCTCAGTGGTTTCGGAAGGCTAGAACGATTATTAGCCATAATTTGTTCGACTGACGAGGTTCTCAAGTGCCATCAAGTATGATGGACACTTCTTATCCCTTGAAGGATGCTTGTGCGACTTACCAAGTGACTTACAAGAAGGGCAAGCCGCAGGCTTGTCCCTAACAGTGCACTTGGCAAATGTGTGCCCCCGTTAGGCGCAGTGACCGCATACATCCTCTTTGGATCGGCAGTGCTTGGCGACATGCCCGAAGGCCTGGCACTTAAAACACCGCATCACCGATAGGTAGTCCTGAACCCCACAGGAGGACCATCCAAGGAAAATTCTTGCTCCGGAAAGGAGTCTCTTTCTAATCACCGGGTCAACCTCGACAACCCAGTGTTTTGTTTCGGTCATGTTCCCCATCCTAAAACGGGGAATGATGGCCTTCTCACACTCCTCCTTGGGCAGATCTTTAAGATTCTGCTTACGGAGGCCTGAGAGGAGCTCCTTCTGGCTCATTGAGGAGGGCACATCGTAAATAATTACGAGCGGCCTCCTCTTGGCCGGGAGCTGCACCTTCAGTAGAGCCTCTTTCAATTTGGGGCTTTCAAGGAAGACCTTAAGGTCCTCCTGAGACTTTGTCTCTACGGAAACGCCGTTCCCGTGAATACGCTTCACAGCCTTTACCGCGATCCTGTTCTTGGTCGGGTTAACCAATTGCAGGATCTTCTTTTTGGTCGCATCGCTGTCAACGTATTGATCTTTCCCTTTGGCAGTGGGAAAGATCTTAACTACATGTACCTGTGGTTTTTGAGGTGGCGCAGCGCCTACGCCTTCCTTCATCCTTTTTGCCATGTCGGCATAGGACAAGGGCTTCTTTTCTCCCTGAGTCACCTTTTTAAGGGACTCAGAGATGGCGCTCTTCACCGCCACTTGAGCAAGGGCCTCAACTTGCGCCATTATAAGGCTAGAAACCTCTTTGCTCACCCTATTGGATGAGCTGAGGCAAATTGCCTGTATGGCGTGCACCTTTTCTGTTATCTCCGTCTGAGACGGAGGCGGGTTGCCAGGCCGCTGCGGTTTCTTTGCCTTTTTCTTTTTACTGGGTTTGGCCTTCCCAGGATCCGGGCACTTTTCGATTACCACTCGTAAAGTTTTCGGCTCCGTGACCTTAGAGGCCTCAGGGGCTACTGGCTTTGCGGACTTCGGTGCAGAAGTCCGCGACGAGCGTGCCTTAAGGACGGGTCTTTTCCCCACAGGGGTCCAGTCCTCGTCCTTCTCCTCCAGTGCAGCTTCACTGCACTTCCTCTTCGTAGCGGTCACGGCCCGCTCGCAGTCCATGGACTCGGCGGACTCGTAGCCGTCTACTTCAGAGGCCACTTGAGCCGGTGGATCGGAGTGATCCCCAATCACAACCGCCCCTTCTCCTTCCTCTTTCCGTGCATAAGGCACAACCACGTCGACCTCGTCGACCTCAGAAGCAAGAGAATCCATAATGTGTTCTTGTCTTCGTTTGAACATTTGCGCCAGCCTCCACGGACCCTCAAAAATGGGACCCGACAGTAGCCCCGTGGTCATGGACCGCCACAGGGGCTGCCGGGTCGGCGCATCATGTCGAATATAGTCCGCTGAGTGCGGCCAACTGGGTTTCCCCAGCCTCCGCACCCCGCTTCCTCGCCCATCGAAACCCACTCGTGCGAGCACGTATGGCCGTTTTAAGCCGATTGACTGGACAAAGGGCTTTTTTCTCGTCCAGCCACCCTTCTAGGTGAAGCGTGGGCCAAAGACATGTGTTGGAGACGTCAACCCCGCAGGGTTGGGCCTCCTCAATGCCCAGGATCCCCTTTTCCACCGACACGGGACGCCCTGCACGGCAAACACAGGGGAGGTTTGATCACTCAGAAGCTCACTGGGGTTGCTTTCGATCCTACTTGGTTCTCCCCTTACATAAATGCAGGGTGTCCGGGCGCACCACGAGGAGGTGGGATACGAAAGTCTTTAGGGCCGATGTATACCAATGTCAAAGTGCTTTACAACCTGTGCATAGATAGGCTGGAACATCGTGTAAAACACAGTTATCCTGCAACCCCAATTAGATGCACACTATCTTACACATAGTGGGAAGCAAGCTTGTGAACCGCAGCACGCTTTTTGGTCTCTTTTCAATCACGAGTGCATCACTCGACTCAATCTGGGGTATAGCCCGGTCTGCCTAGGTCTTAACACAGTCCAAGCGTCATTTCACGGCCACCATTGACATCGCACAGCCCCACGCCCGCTAACGAGTGACACTTGTTCTATATGCCTATTCAAGGTGGTGGCTAACGGTTTTCCTCGACTCTCAGGTCTATACTATCGCAACCACACACGCATAAATGTGCCGGATGGTCGGGCGGCTACCCCAAATAGCCATTTCTCTATAATCCAGCGGACGCTTGCCAAAGCGACTCCACCACTGCCCCCTCGAAACCAACCCAGCCAGAAGAGCTTTGCGAACTCCCCAGCATTCCGAGGTACCGGCTAAGTTTGGTGGACCAACTGGAGTTCGCGGGATCGTCACCCCCGTGAGACATCCCTCTCCTCCTGCGAGAACGGTCTCTTGTTCAATGGACTCTATCAGGGTCGATGTGGACTCTATAGGAAGAGGAGTCCCCGTGATGGGCTAAATCACGGGGCCTACCATCGTTCCTCCCCTGATCTCTATCGATCCGTCGAGCTTAGTTCGGGTCTGCCCCATGGCACAAACAGACCCTTAACAGCGTCACCCGTGACAGTAACCACTTCGAGAAGGTGCTCGATCGGTCTTGGGTTTTTACGACCCTGTCATCACTTAAGATGACTTGAACCCGTCAACTTGTCTAATACGTTCGAGTTGAACAAGTCTCCGAGCGGGACCATCTGACCCGGAAGCCACAGTATCCCTAGACAAAGGCAAAATCGTTCAAGCTAGCCTAGTCAGGGCATTAAGCCTCCGATCCCAGTGGCCCCCGCCACTAACGAGTGACATCTGTTGTACGCTTCGCGGGCGGGCCCGAAGGCCGCCTCGACACACTCAAGTGGTCTATATGCCGCCAACGTCTTTCAACGATCGAGTTCACGCTCGATCAACGGGCAGTAAACTGCTCCCAGTCTATCGGGTTGCTGGCCCCTCATCTTACTGGTGGAAGCGAGACCTTTCTAAACCTCTCCCATAATTCTGCCACCATGGTAAGGCGAGCTGATTGAGTGCAGCTCCCACACCGGGGAAGAAAACCCTTGCCAGCTATGGCTACACCACTGCCACGACGATTACAACCACCGGGAGGCAGAACGACCCGGGGTGCCGTCCCAAATGTTGAGGGACCGGTGGCAGCTAAGGGCAACGCGGGTGGGACGTTCCCACGCGCAACCCTACCACTACCACCGGCGGGCCCCCCAACCCCGTCTACCGATTATCCTCCGGTCGAGTGGACCCACAGCCCAGCAGCCGATTAGGGGTCCAGTACGAGCGTATGTCGGGTCCGTGGGTACGCTAAGCCCCAAAGGTCACCACCACCAAGGGCGGGACCCCCCTGCGGGGACTAACGAGTGACAGTCGGTGACTACCTTGAACGAGACCTCATGGCTGTGATATCTCTTTTCCGTGTCGGACGTCGCCGTGCTAAAATACGCGATCGGCGCCAGATCGCGCTCGCGTCGGTGTGCACCTCCGGCTCCGCGACGGGATTATACAGTCCAAGAGTCGGTTGCGAGGTTAATTCCGTTTTCAGCAAATTAACAGATTCTATACAATGCTTGTCAAATAAAAATTTCACTGATTTCCGCGTGAGTTTATGCAACGGTTCTGCTTTTCTAGCAGAATCCTTAATAAATTTCTTAAAGTAATTCGTGAGTCCTAAGGAGCTCCGCAACTGCTTGAGATTCGTATCCTGCGGATAACTCAAAACAACCTGCACGTGACGGTCGCTCATACTGATGCCCGTTTAATTTATAATATAACCCAGGTATTCTATACTTCGCTGGATAAACAAACATTTTGACAAATTAGGTTCCAATTGGTACTGCAATAAAATCATGAGTGTTATGTCGCGAGTTTAAAGAGCGTGCCAAGCATAGCGGCGCAGCATCGAGCGTAGCAAGCATCGCGCGGCTCGCGCGTGTTCGCGATTGTTCGCGAATTTTCGCGAGAGCACGCGACAGAGACGAACGGCTCTCTCCCGTCCCGACCACCGTGGTGAACAGGTGCCATCAGTGACTCATATGTCTAGTGTGTATGATAGTTGCAGCGCAACGAAGGCAGCGTCCCGCTCAGAACTCCGTAGTTGGTGAGGAGGGACAAGGCAAAGTGTAAGAATGTCTTTACTGCCTGTCAGCTCGTTCCAACGTTGATGTCACGAGGTTGATTTTTGTAGAAAATAATTCTTTTTTTGAAATCACTCTTTCTTTACAACTGGCTCAAATGCCCTTAAACGCTAATGTGTATCGCTTTAATGCCGTGATTCAAGTGAAGCGCGATTCTGTCTGGCCTTCACGTCGAGCACCGAGATCTCCCCTCTCCCTCCGACGCATTCACATGTTTTGGAGTATCTCGGTGGCAACGACCTGTGACAATATATATACATATATATCGTAGCGACGGGTCAAGGCTGTCCGAATGATCTGGAATCAATTCGCGAGACGATCCGAACAGGTGAGCGAAGCTGCACACCTGCAGACTACCATAGAATGTTAAGAGCATGCGGCCCGCACGAGGTGCTCGTCGATCGCGACGGAACATAGCGTGCCTATGACGAAATTGAGCATTGTGCTCCTTTATTTAATTTACTTATTTCCACGGCGAGGGCCATGGTGCGCCTCGACCGTTGGTACAACTTGGTTTTCTGTTGTGCCTCTAAGGGCGGGTGTGCCGGAGTGTACGCACACCGCCCGAACCAATAAAGGTTTAGTTAAATACATATCAATGAGGACCTCTCTCAGAATAACAAAATTCTCGTCGACTGTTGCCGTGGCGATAAGCATGTCCTCCATGTAGATCAAAAGTTTCTCTTCTCTAACTAACGGATTGAAAATCGCAAGGATTCTTTTCTGAAACTCCGCAGGGGACTCGACGTATCCGAAAGGCAGCCGGACAAATTCAAACTGGCCGTCAGGCGTAGCAAATAAAAACTACTTTATGTCGTCGGGGTGTACCGCGATCTGGTGAAACCCATCTTTTAGGTCTAGACTTGTAAAGATTTTCTTTCCGTATAATTTATTAATGTGGTCTTCAATAATGGGGAACGGATACTTCTGCTTAAAGACGCGTTGGTTTAGGGGCCTCAAGTTCACGCACATGCGCATTTGACCACTGCGCTTCCTAAGCGGCACGACTTTTGCACAGTAAGGCGAGACACTAGGCTTAATAATACCCCTTTTGAGCAAATCGTCCGTTATTCCCATCCCCATGGGACATCCGCCTCGGCGCGTACGAGTACAGAGAGGAATCCTTGAGGTGCACTCTCACGGAATAGTGATCGTCCACCACCACAATAGCGACTGCCACGCTTTTTATTTCCTCAAAAATTTGGATCAACTTTGCTCTCTCTTCCACCGAGAGGTTCGCCCCCGCCCAACTATATATGACATCTAACTTATCGGTGGCCTCAGTTACATTAATGCAGAGAACCTCATTAATCGCGAACGAACGCTCCTCCCCCGTTTCTTCCATGGGTTCTAAAATAACTTTCTTACACTCCGAAATAAACCGCAAATTGACATCGGCCAGAAATCTCTTGCCTAAAAGTACGTCGTAGGGGATGGCGTCATCGTCACTACCAGTATCTTGGTCGTATAACCTCTTCCCTGCAGGCTGCCTACCGCCACTGTGGGCACCGTCTCCCCTAATTCTCGCAACCTAACGTTGTGGGCCCCTCTACATACTAGGTTACTTGGCTCTTTGGTTGATTCTTCCCCCTCAAACAAACTATAATACACGGACTCTCACTAAATTTACATCACTTCCGTTGTCTACTACGGCTTTTAAAGTGCAATCCTTATCATCTAACCTTAACATTATCACGTAGTCCACTTCACTATAACTTGTGCGGATGCTATTAACATTACCGAGGCGTCTGGTCGTTTGCTCGTCACTGTGCTGCTGATTCCTGATCCGGTTTGGGCAATTGGGGCTAATGTGGTCCTTCTGTTGACATCGATAGCAGGTGAGCTCTCTGGATCTGCCGTCCCTGGCTATGTATCCCGGTTGCTGGCAGTTGTAACAAATAATATTCCTCGCCATAGTGCTCCCTGGCACCGGCCTTGATTGTCCCTGGCGTGGCACCATCGGTCTGCTTGTGATACCTGCAGGACGGAAACAGATTGTATCCTCCGTCACCTTCCTCATATGTTCAAGGAAACGTGGCAAGTCTTCCAGTCCCGAGCCTACCGTCAGGGGGCGGAAAACAGGGTCCTTGAACCCCGCGGCAATCAGTTCAATCTGATCATTCTCCGAGAAATCCAGCATTCCCATGAGGTCTAACTTCCGGTCTGCGTAGTCCATGAATTTCTCCCTGGCCTGATTCCACGTAACTTCCGTAATCTTGGCCAGAGTAGCAGCGTATGTCTCTTTACGCTCAAAGAATTTTAGCAGATTTGGTTTGACCGTCACCCAAGACGAAATGCGCTCTAAGGGCTGGCGCGCATACCACGCCTCCGCCCGGCCGCCCATGCGATTCGTCGCCGCCAGTAATAAGGTCTCCGGAGACACTGACCTTAGCGCTGCCACCTGATCCACCCGCCTCAACCATCTCTCCACGTTCTCGGCTTCCGGTCCGGAGAATACCGGAATTTGTTTAGCCACAAACCTTATAGACTCGTGGCTCGACGTCGCTGCAGGGTTACCAGGTTCCGGCGGGGCCTCCGTCAGCTGTTCCTGTGGGGGCGCCGCCGCCCGCATCGTCTGTGGGACTGCCTCATTGCTTTTTCTCATTACGTGTAACAGTTGTTGCTTTTGGCTTCGGTTCATCTCGAACATTTGCGAGAACAAGCCGCCTAACTCACCGACTTACCGGTGCTTCTCGGCTTCGACCGGCCCCTCTTCCGCCTCGCCGGCTCTATCCGCTAACCCACGCAGCCGCTCGTAATGATCCGTCAATCGATCCAGCAGCACCCCTTCGTTTCCCAGGTGGCTTATTCCCGAGCTCTTCGCCTCACTACGCAGTTGCTCCACAGTCAGGGCCTCTAAATCGGCTTTATCCATAGTGCCCTTCGGTACTAATGGCGTCCACTTCCGGCTAGATTCGCACGTGGTCGGTATCCCACTTCTGAAGTTTCACCTGTAGGACTTAGATGAGATGCGGGAAAAAGAAATGAGTTGCAGCCTCCTCCTTTTACATAGCCGCTCGTGAGGCGGACTTTATTTGACTCGGCCCTGATTTTTGATGGCCGAATACCACGTCGATTTCGCTGGCACGTGGTCGGCCACGCTTCTTCTACAATTTCAATGAACCTTAACTTTAACCCCGGCGGCCCGACTTGGCTCGGGTAACACCTTCCCGCTGGTCCGACTCGACCCGGTAATACTTCGAACCTCAGGATGCCCTATTTGGCTCCGCCACGCTTTTCGTACAAACTCTTTTACGACGCACTCTCGTCCACACGTCTGCGCTCGACTCTTTCTCTAGTACTTCTCCGCTTACCGTCGGGCCCGCCGCGCTCGCATTGCGCTCATATCTTAAGGCGGGTCCGCGCGCGTACGGCCGCGTTGCCCTGTGAGTGGCGCATTCACAACTTCACCTACTACAGTAAGGATAACTTTTGTATTACATATACACAATACAGATGGGGGGGGGGGGGGGCTGATGAAGGCATCAGATACGCAAAACGATAGGATGCCCACTGATTTCACTGTAGAATGTTGGCACGTCCTTTGTGTACCTTCCGTTGCACCTCGAATCTTACTGAAACTTTCATTCTTCTCCTGTTGATGATGTTGAAATGAGTCAGACCATAATTATGGGCTATTTTGTTTTAAATATCTAATTTTTTCTTCAATTTAAGCTAATCAACTTTAAGTCTAATTATCTCGGCTATGAGCCAGACCAGCGCTTTCTGAGTGTAGAGACATTTGCACGATACTGTGTTTCATACAGTATGCAAATTTGATTAAAATCTTTCGCCACCCATTTCGCCGCGGAACTACTTAAGGCTATATATACCATCGTCCCTATAACACATCCGAACATGAGCAGATGGCCGGAATAGCGACGACATCACAACGTGACGGCCATAATTCTGATGTCATGTACACCACTAACCGGCGAGATTAAATCTAAAATTAAATTTTCAATTTCAATCCCAATGAAATCAAATGCCTAAATAGTGCAATATTCTGTTTTACCAGTTAGTAACTCTATTTTGATTTTATTGCTAGGTCCTTTTTTCTTCATTCCTTCTTTTTTTTAAGTAAAAACATGTATTTCGTATGGCTCATTTTAAACACCTCAAATAAATAAATTTATTTAATTACATCCAACATAGGGGGCTTCCGTTTCCGTTGAGAATCAGAGTGGAGTAGAGTGTGTGAGCGAGTGTGAAAAAGTGGGTGGGAAAGGAGTAAGGAGAAGCGGGAGGGTTGGGAAAAAGTGGGCAGAGGGAGCGGAGAGATAGAGGGTGGTACACGAGTGTGGGTGGAGGAAAAGGTTGACGGGAAAAGGCGGAGGGAGTAGTGAAAGGCGGGTTAGAAAGAGTGAGGTTAGGAGGAAACGTGGGTGAGATAGGGAAAGAGCGGGCGGACAGGTGGGTGAATAGGGGGCAGCGACACCTACAGGGAGAAAAGAGAACGAGGAAGTGGGATAGAGCGGAGTCGGTAAGGCAGGGACGAGTGTAATGGAGAAGGCAAAGGGGCTGGGATTAGGGATGGAGAGAAGAGGAAGTGTAGGAAGCATGGAGGATCAGTGGAAAAGGAAAAGGGTGGTGGAAGAGGGAAGAACGGGTGGAGGGAAGGAGGAGGACTGGATATTTAAAGCAGGGAAAAGGTTACAAAGGTCGCCGAAGAGTGAGGCGGTGAAAGGGGAAGAGGAGAAGGAGGAAGAGGGGAGAATACGGGCGATGATAAAAGAGGAACTGAGGAAGGAAGTGAGGGAAGGGATGAAGGAGGCCATGTTGGAAATGAAGGAGATGTTAGAGGTGATGAAGGGCCAGGTTGAGAAACAGGGGAGAGAGACGAGGGAAGAAGTGATAGCGGAGCTAAGGAGGCAGATGAAGGGACGAGAGGAGAGATGGAGGAAGGAGAAGGAAGGGATTGAGAGAAGAATAGCGGAAATGGAAGGGAAACTGGAGGACATAGGAAGGAAAGGAGAGAAGAGTGAGGGGAGCGGGGGAGGAGAAGGGCAGGGGGAAAAGGAAATGGAAGAGATGAGAGACAAACTGAGGAGAATTGAATGGAAAGAGGAAAGGAAGGAGAGGGACGAAAAGAGCAATAATATAGTGGTCAGAGGATGGAAGGGGAAGGGCGAGAAAAAACAGGGGGAGCTCAAGGGTTTGTTGAAGGAACTGGGGGTGGAAGTGGAAATTGGGGAAACGAGAGAACTGACAAGAGGGGGGGGAGGGGGGAGGAGTAATCGCAACACTAGGAAACAGAGATCAGAAGAGAGAGGTGATGGCGGCGAGAGGGAAGTTGAGGGAGAAGGGAATAAAGATAGAGGATGATTTGACGTGGAAGGAAAGGAAAATGAGATGGACATTAGAGGAGATAGCGAGGGAGGAAAGAGGCAAAGGTAAGAGGGTGTGGGTAGGATATGGGAAGGTACAAATTGAAGGGAAGTGGTGGAGATGGGACGAGGAGGAGGAAAGATTGAGGGAAGGGAGAGGGGGGGGGGGGATAAGGTCGGGGAAGGGGGAGGGGGCAGAAGGTGGAGGGAAGGAGTAGAGGTAAAGCAAGGAGGTGGGAAAAGGAGAGAAAGGGAGAGGGGGGAGGGATGGAAACTGGCTTTTTGGAACGTCGCAGGGGTGGAAAACAAGGACAGGGGATTCTGGGAAGAAATAAAGGAGTGGGATGTAGTGCTGTTAGCGGAGACATGGGTCGAGGAGAAGAAATGGGAAAAAGTGAGAGGGAAGATGCCGAAGGAGTTCGAGTGGGAGGCGAGAGGAGCAGTGAGAAGGAATAAAAAAGGGAGGGCGTGCGGGGGAATGATAAGAGGACTGAGAAACGGATTAGGGATGATAGTGGAGGAAGAGGGAGAAACGGAGGAGGGAAGCTGGGACTGGGAAATGCTGATTGGGGAAGAGAGATGGAGGATAAGGGGGGTGTATGTGAACGGGGATATAGAGAAAAAACTAGAAGGATTGAGGGAGTTAATGAAGAGAGAGGAGAAGGAAAGGACAACGATAATTATAGGAGATTTTAACGCGAGAACAGGAGTAGGTGGAGGATGGGTAGGGGAAGGGGAGGAGGAGGAGGGAGGGAGGAACTCCAAGGACACGAAGGTTAACAGAGAGGGTAGGATACTGATGGAGTGCCTGGAGGAAGCGGGGTGGGCAATGTTGAACGGGGGAACAGAAGGGGACGAGGAAGGAGAGTTGACATACACGGGAGGGAAGGGAAACACGGTGATTGACTACGTGATAGGGGGAGGGGGGGGGGTGTGGGCGAGGGAAAAGATAGGAAGACTGGAGGTAGGGGATGCGCTGGATTCCGATCACCAACCCCTGGTAGTGTGGATGAAAGAGGGGAGGGGAGGAGGAAAGGAGGGAGGGAGGAGAGGAGGGGGGAGCAAGGGAAAAGAGAGAGGAATTTGGGACGAGGGGGGAAGGGAGAATTTCAGGAGAAGGATGCAAGGAAGAAAAGGAAAGGGGAAAGAGAGGGGGGAACACAGGAAGAGCTAGAGGAGCTAGGAAGAGTGGTAAGAGGAGCAATAGAGGAAGAGGAGCAAAAAAAAGGGGGGGAGAAGAAGGGGTGTAGGAGGAAGGGATGGTGGGACCAGGAATGTAGGGAGAGGAAGAAAGAGGTAAGAAGAGAGATGAGGAAGTGGAAGGCAAAGGGGGAAGGAGAGGCAGAAAAGGAATTCAGAAGGGGCAAAAAAGAATACAGGAAGCTTTGCGAGAGGAAAAAGGAGGAAGAAAGGGAAAGGATGATTAGAGGGGCGGGGGAGGCTAGGACGGAAAGTGCAGTGTGGGGGGTGATAAGGGGACAGAGGGGGCAGAGAAAAAGGGTAAATGAGGAGATACGGATAGAGGAATGGAAAGAATATTTTGTAGGATTGTTAGGGGGGAGGAGAGAGGCAGGGAAAAGGATGAGGAGAGGGGGCTGGAGAGAGGGGAAGTGGTAAGGGTGATGAGGAGGCTGAAGGAGGGAAAAGCAATAGGCGAGGACGGGATCCCGAACGAGGTATGGAAATACGGAGGGGAGGAGATGGAGGAATGGGGATGGGAGATATGTGGAAGGGTGTGGGAGGGGGAGGGTTGGCCGGAACAATGGAAGGAGGGGTCAATCATCCCTATAGTGAAAAAGGGGGAGGGGAAGAGAAAGGAAGACTGTAGGGGGGTGACCCTGATGCCCTCACTGTACAGGATATATGCGGCGATACTAGCGGAGAGGTTAAGGGAGGAGGTGGAGGGGAGAGGGCTGCTTTCGGGGACACAAACGGGCTTCAGGAAAGGCAAAGGGACAGTAGACCAGATTTACGCCCTGAACTACCTGGTGAACAGACAGTTAGGGAAAGGTAAGGGAAAGCTGGTAGCGGTGTTTGTGGACCTGAAGGCAGCGTTCGATTCGGTGAACAGGAAGAGGCTGATTGAGGCAATGAGGGAAAAGGGGATTAGAGAGGGGCTCGTAGTAAAAGTCGAAGAAATTATTAGAGAGACACGAAGTACAGTGAGGGCGGGGGAGAAACAAAGTGAGCCGTTCTGGACCGCAAGGGGCCTGAGGCAGGGGTGCCCGCTGACGCGGACGACACGCTCGTCCTCGCCGGGGGGTACTCCTGCGAGAGGGCCATCGAGCTGGCCGGCCAGGCGCTGGCCTCTGTCCTCGATCGCATCCGTGCTCTCGGCCTTTGCGTCGCTCCGGCCAAGACGGAGGCCATGTGGTTTTACCGCAGGCTCCACGGTCGGGGCGTCCCGGCGGTCGCGGGCGTCGGACTCGGCGACAATGGGGAGTTAACCCTCGTGGGCGAGGGGTTCCGCTATCTGGGACTCCTCCTTGATCAGACGTGGAAATTTGATCGTCACATCAAAAAGCTGATACCACGGGTGGAAAGCGCGGCGGCGGCACTCGCGCGGCTGCTGCCGAAACTAGGGGGCCCCGGAGACCGTGCTCGCCGCCTGTATTTGGGGGTCGTGCACGCTATGGTGATGTACGGCTCACCGGTATGGGCGGATAGATTATCAGCCCCCACCTGGAGGGCGCTGGACTCCCTCCAGCGCCTGATGGCTCTGAGGGTGATAAGGGGATACCGAACCGTCTCCTTGGTGGCGGCGAGGACTCTCGCGGGCATCGTGCCCATAGATCTTATGGCGCGCGAACTCGCAGCGACTCATCGGCGACGAGTCGAGCTGCGAGAGCGACGAATCGACCCGGTGGTTGCGGCGAACACCATCGGGGTCGAGCGCAGTGAGGGGAGAAGAAGGTCGATCGGCATATGGCGCGATCGGCTGACGGATCTCCCCAACGGTAAGAGCCGGACGCTCGTCGAGGCGCTGCTCCCCATCTTCGAAGATTGGGTCAGCAGATCGCGGGGCGCGCTTAGTTTCAGGATGACGCAGGTGCTCACCGGACACGGATGTTTCGGGGTGTACCTGTGTCGCCTAGGGAGGTAACTGTCCGAGCAGTGCCATCACTGCGGGGAGGGTAGGGACACGGCGGCGCACACCGTCGAGGAGTGTCCAGCGTGGGCACGGGAACGCCGTGTCCTTCGTAGCGTCTGCGGCCGGGACCTCTCTCTTCGGTGCATTCTGCCCGAGATGCTCCGGGGCGACCGGTCCTGGAGTGCGTTCGCCTCCTTCTGCGAGGGCGTCATGTCCGAGAAGGAGGCTGCCGAGCGGGGGCGGGAACGCGATCCCGACTCGCTCCGCGTGCGGCGTCCGAGGAGGCTTCCGCCTCCCTTCCTCCGTCCCGCTGTGCGAGGGGACGGAGGATAACCGCGTGGGCGACCGCCGGGAGCTGCCCTCTCTGCGGTCGCCGTATCACCGGTGGCCGACGGTTTCGGATTTGTAGCCGCCGTCGGCCGGGTAGTTTCATAGGGCTCCTCGCGCGCGTTGAGCCAGGGCGCTCCCTCTGAGCGCCCTCGGGAGTTTTGGCCGCTCGGCCAGGCATCTGCCTGGCCGAGCGGTCCTATTTACGCGAGTAGTAGGGTAGTTTTCCAAATTCAAACGAGTGATCGTCACTCAATTGCAATTGTAGAGCCTTTTGGCAATTTATTTGATGAGCGGCTCGGCGCCGCGAAGCGGCAGGAGTCTGTAACCTAGCCGTTTCGGGGGCCGCTTCGCGGCCTCCAAGGTATTGGGCGCTTCACGCCATCCTCGGGTGCGTCGCGGACGTAATTCGTGCGCGAAATTCCCGTAACGCATCCACTCTCGAGCAGGGATGTGGCATCGGGGAGGTTTTAGCCGGTGGAAATCCGGCACTACCTCGCGTCCCCCTCGTTGGGCCGCGGGGTGTCTTTGAAAGATTTCCTCCTCGACAAAAAAAAAAAAAAAAAAAAAAAAAGGGGGGTGCCCGCTGAGCCCCTTGCTGTTCAACATCTTGCTGGCAGACTTAGAGGATGAGATGAGGAAGGGAGGATGGTGAGGGACGAGGTTGAGTGGGGGGGGGGGGGGGAGAGGGAGTTTACACGTTGTCATACGCGGATGACATTGTGATGATGGCGGAGGGAGAGTATGACATGAGAGCAATGATGAAGAGACTGGAAAGATATATGGACAGGAAGGGGCTAGAAGTGAATGAAAAGAAGACGAAAGTGGTAAGGTTTAGGAAGGGGGGAGACAGCAAAAGGAAGGTAGATTGGAGGTGGAAGGGAAAGCGGTTGGAAGAAGTAAAGACAATGAAGTATTTGGGGTACACGTTCATGGCGAACGGGGGACAGGAGGAGGATGTGAGGGAGAGAAGAAGGAAAGCGGCGGCGGTGATGAGGGACGTGTGGGGGATAGGAAGGGGGCTATGGGAGAGGGATTAGGATAGAAGGATATGGCTGTTTGACGCCATGATATGGACTGTGATGGAGTATGGGGTGGAGGTGTGGGGATGGAGGGAGAGGGGAGAAGTGGAGGGGCTACAGGAGAGGTACTTGAGGTGGATCTTAGGGGTAGACTGGAGGACGCTAGGGTACTGCGTAAGAGAGGAGACAAAGAGATGGAAGATTAGAATCAGGGCGGGGAGGAGAGCGTGGGCATATGAGAAGAAGCTGGAGGAAGGTAGGGGAGGAGACGTAGCCAGGAGATGTTGGGAGGAGTTGAAGGAAAGATGGAGGAAGGGAAAGGTAATAGGGAGATGGGAAGAGGAAAGGAGAGATTTTATGAGACAGAGAGGGATAGGGGAGGGCGAGGAGGGGAGGGAGACCAAGTATGAGGAGTTAGAAAAGAGAGACCAGGAGGATCAGAGGAAATAGGGGGGGGGGGGAGAGGATTAGAGACTCCAAATACAACGAGGTGTATGAGGAACTGAAGGAAGAAGGGAGGCCAGGGTATTTGGGGAAAAGGTGGCCAGAGGAGAGAAGAAGAAGGTTGGCGAGGTTTAGGCTGGGAAATGAAATGAAACAGGGAAGATATTGGGAAGGGGAGTATGAAAGGAGGTGCAGGCTGTGTGGAGTAGAGGCGGAATCATGGGATCATGTATGGGAGAGATGTAGTGGATGGGGGTACGCGGGGGAGTGGGAAGGAACATGGAAGAAAAAAGCGAGAGAGGTACTGGGGGCGGAAGGGGAAGGAGAAAGTTGGATCAGGGAAATAGAGCGAGAAAGGAAGGAAAAGGAAAAAGAGTGGCAAGGGAGTGAGGGGGGAGGGTAGGGGGAAGGAGGAGAAGAGGAGGAATGAATGAGGATGAATGAAAGAGACAAGGAGTGAGTGAGGGAAACGGAAGTCGCAGGGGAAGGTGGTGGGTGGAGTATAAGGGTAACAATAGAAGGCGTAGGTTAAGAAAGCGTAGGGTGAGAGGAGAGAAAGGAGGTGGAGAGGCGAAAGGGCAGAGCGTGCGAGGCGATAGCACGGGGAGAAAGGCGAGCGTGTAGATAAGGAATAGGATAAGAGTAGATGTAAGGCGGTAGAGTATAAGGATTGTAAGTCGAGAAGGAGGTGTGAGGCGGTGTTTTTTCTAACCCTAAAGGGAACAAAATAAAGAAATACACACATACATCCAACATAGACTAAGTAATATTAAGGTATGCAAATAAGATATACATTTATTTTTTTGTTAGGGCCGCTTGATAAGCAGACGACAAACACACGCAAACATAAAAACGTTCTTCTTAGTTTGTTGCGGAAAACAAAATGTAAGAGCATCAACCCCCTCATTAAACACCTTTTCTGTATAAATGAACTACCAACTAACAGATGATTTTTACTAACTCATAATGTCTTTAAATCGAACCATAGTCTTACATGCACACTTATGAGTCCGATTGCGTTGGACACCTTCTTCTGTTTTACACTGGTTCCCTGGTGTTGCGTTCTGACCCTTTGTTAGAGCCTTGTATGTAATTTTTCGTGGATTCTAGTTTAGACTTTCGTTGCGCTGTAGCAGTCAGGAAATCTATTTTTAGCTCACTTACCATATAAGGACATGTTTGCCACATTGGGCACGTGCGCTCGCTCTCCTCTGTGTTCGTACCGTCCTTGTCTAGTTCCCCTTGTCGGCGGTTGGAGGACGCGTCCACCACGTGATGGGGCCCTTGCCTGTGATTGGCCGGACGCGTCTCCCACCGCTCGCGCTTCGCTCACGTGAGCCGGCTTCTCGAGGGCCGACTGCCCGCTTCGCGTCAGTCCACATGCGTCCTGAGAATACGAAAGTATAAAGGTGTCTACAAGTCTACATATAGTGGTGCTTTGTGTCTACGTTGGTCTTGCGTTTGCTCGCTTTTATCTTTGCTATCTCCTTGCGCTTGCTCGCAATCTTCCGATCTTCTTGTTGCGCTTGCTCGCATCTTCCTTCTAGAATTCTATATGGTGTCTACGAGTCTTCATAAAGTGGTGCTTTATTTCTACGTTGGCCTTGCGTTTGCTCGCTTCTCTTTCTGCTGTCTCTTTGCGCTTGCTCGCATTCTTCTGATATTCTTTATGCGCTGGCTCGCATCTTTCTTCCAGGTTTCTCTTTCTGCTATCTCTTTGCGCTTGCTCGCATTCTTCTGATATTCTTTATGCGCTGGCTCGCATCTTTCATCCAGGATTCTCTTTCTGCTGTCTCTTTGCGCTTGCTCGCATTCTTCTGATATTCTTATGCGCTGGCTCGCATCTTTCTTCCAGGTTCCTCTTTCTGCTATCTCTTTGCGCTTGCTCGCATTCTTCTGATACTCTTTATGCGCTGGCTCGCATCTTTCTTCCAGGTTTCTCTTTCTGCTATCTCTTTGCGCTTGCTCGCATTCTTCTGATATTCTTTATGCGCTGGCTCGCATCTTTCTTCCAGGATTCTCTTTCTGCTCTCTCTTTGCGCTTGCTCGCATTCTTCTGATATTCTTTATGCGCTGGCTCGCATCTTTCTTCCAGAGTTCTGTATTTCCGTATTTCTCGTTGCGCTTGCTCGCATCTTGTATCTTCCTCTACCCACATTTCTCATTCGCGTTTATCCGTCCAACCGCACCCGCGTCATATCCTGAGAAATAGTTCTCGATGACGGCTACAATCCCATCGAGGAACTAACACCTGGTAGCGTTTCGATGGTTTTTCGAAAGGAATGATGAGGAAATTCTCTTCCCGTCGCGTAGAAAATGAACCGCAGTTCCCAACCAAATAGTAAAAGACGAAAGCACTCGTGATCGATATTTTGTAACCTTCCCACAAATTGTACCGTTTACGATAGTAAAATTGAACCGCATTACCCCCTACGTATATCTGTATATTACGTGAAATGATGTTGCACGCGCGACATTAATAATTCAGTAATGTGTAGGGTATTCGCGCTGCGCTAGGATCAGAACATGCTCTGTGCGTAAGTCGATTTTAGTGCATGGCCAACCGTTGACTCGTGTACTTGCCTACTCCACTTCTGCACGACCTATTTCCGAATGAGGATGGATTTCTTCGATTGCCGTTACTATTCTCTGAGCCGATCGTTACTAGTATTGACCGGCCAGTGGCCGTATCAGGATCCGATGACCAGGATTGCGAGGCATATTTGAATCATTTGTTGTCGATGACATTTGTGCAGGTTCGAAATTTGCACTCTTATTCCTTCGGCGGCCATTCGTATTAGATCAACACATTGTTTTTTTTAACAGTGATCGTTACATTCCAAACATTCCTTTTTGTACATTTTCTGTCTGGTTTTTGTGTATTAACCCTCGCACTACCACGGTTGGTCCATTTTTCGGTGCCAGAATATAGGCAACCGTCTGTACATTGCTGCATATCGGTCTGCCGGTAGGCCGGTACATGTCACTCGCCGCAAAAGTCAATGTTGCACACATTCGCGAAACTGTAGAAAGACGGATACCGACTGAACGTCAGCACTGCTGGTTGGAATCATATAAAGGTCGAATTACATTGTCCGTTTCGTTTCAGTTCGCCAGACGTATACGCTTTGGCAGTGTATCAAATGATGAATTTTATACTTATATTCCTTCCGTTGAATGAATATGTACGCATGTACTCTATCATAAATACACAATTTAGTATTCGCAAAATTTTCTGAAAGTGTTACTTTCTCCCTTTCAAATATGATGGTGATTTGTTATATGATGCGTAAACAACTCAGATATTTTGAATATCTGCCTTACATCACTGGCAGTGTGGCCAGAAAGCATCCTGCAAACGATGCAGAGATGGACTACGCGAGAAGTGTGCGTGCCGTGTCGGAGTGTCTACGCCGTACGCACCGTTGAATTGCGGTATGCATTCAGAATCAGAGTAACGACACACACACTCCGACCGGTATCCATCCATGATGCCAATCCGGCGACACTAACACGTTTCCTAACTTCTCTCATGTACATTATTTCATCTTTTCCGCCGTCGAAGTCCTTGAAAAGAAGTGTGTGCCGCGCGTGGCCGCACGTTACCCGGCCGCACTCAGTCGCTTCTTGTCAGTACGCCGTATTCGACAACAAAGCCAAATTCGTACGATGGCGACGACAAACGCGTGTGAACCCGGCGGTGGTGCGGAAATGTATCGTTGTGGCAAAGGAACTTTCCAGTGATAGTGAAAATGGTGGTAAACAATGTTCAAGTGAAAACAATACAGACAGTGACTTTAGAAATAAGGAACAAGGAACCCGAGGCGAACGAGTCAGAGGACGACGCATTTTTAGGTTACGAAAGCGACGACGACGCTAATTATTCTAGAAATCATGAAGTGTCCGGTGGCACTTGGAAATACGTCCATTATAGGAGTGTGTGTGAGTGACTGAGTGTGTTGCAGGTTTGGGCTCGAGCCGGAAAAGTGCTGGCAGTGGTGACGAAGGAGCACATGTGGCCGTGACGTGCCTGTGAGCTCTGTGGGAATCGGTGTCCGCACCGTACGGAGACATAGCACGCATGCATGTACTCCTTCGCCACCACTGCAAGCATTTTTCTGGCTCGAGCCCAAATCGGCTGACACTCGTGTCAGTATGTGTATGTGCATGTATGAATGTGCGTGCGCGAATCACAGGAAGAGACCGCCGTCAACCCAGTCGAGAAGACGACGGAACCGTGGAGGACAACGGTATCGAGGAGGCCGACGTCACGGAAGAGGCCGAAGAAACAAGAAAGAAGCCGGTAACAATCCGGCACTACCTTGCACAACCAGAGGTAGCACTGAAGATAAGGAACTACATGGGTGTCTTTTGAAAATTCTCAGCAAAAAAAAAAATAAATTGTTAACAATTTATGAAACTCACTGTAACATCGCTAAAAAGTACCTAAACGAAAATGTAAATTTTACTAAAAAAAGATTATAACAAATTTATAAACAAATTGTTAACAATTTATAAAACACACTGTAACGTCTTTAAAATGTACCCAAGCAAAAATGGAAACTTTACTAAAAAAAATATTATATCAAATTTATAAACAAATTGTTAACAATGAATAAAATATTTTAAAACATCAAGAACAATTATGTATGTAGCCAGAAAATACGATTTTTGTCGAATAAATAACATATGTGTAATCCCGCTTTTATACGTTTCTTTCCTTCACCTCAGTGACGTCAGCTTGCGCTTCATGGGTAACATGTAGTACGACTAACTTTTGTATTGTGTGAGTTTACCGGCATACCGATGTATACGGGTTGCAGCTCATCAGGCTGGGGTGTAAATGGACCCACCGTGGTACGCCACGTCGCGCTGATATTCGTCGGTAGTGCGAGGGTTAATACAGCGTTACGTGTAGAACTGGATGAGTTATAATTGATTTGAAGCTATTTTACAACTGGCAGAAAAACATTCTTGACCTGTTGGGATTAATCGTTACAATATCATTCAAAATAGTCTGCCTTAGCGATACAAGCATAAAACGCAACAATGATTGAATAATGGTAATCCTTGTGATTCTGTATGATAAGTAACTCGAATTACCTTTGACGTTGATATACGCTAAGAAATAGTGTCTAAAATACTGATTTCTTCAGTGATAAGCATTTTTAGATTGTTCTCGTCCTGAAATTTTATACATAAAAATACCGGGCGAGGCCCGTTTGCACATAAAATGTTTTGCGTGTAAATCAACGTTAGCAATAATGCATTTTAGGGCCCGGATCAATTGCACACAAAGAAAATGAAAAAATTAACCATTGTAAATATAAAACTAAAACTTATGATAGTGGTGCAAAATCAAAATAAAGAATACAACCCTAATTTTGCTTAGGTCGAATGGCGTTTTTACGTATAAGCAAAATTACCCAATCGAAACTTAACCCAGTGATTTTCTGCGCAAACGGTCGTGCATAATCAACTTTGTGTGTAAAAAAGACCTTCCCAAGATCTACCTTCTTGTCCTACGTAATGTTTTATTATTTGGTATCGACACAAAACATTTTCGATAGGTGGCAAAGGTAACAACTTCAGATATCAGCTTGAATTTAATAGCCGAGGTACTATCTACCGAAATTGAAGGGGTCATATGTAGGATAAAATATTTTACCTATACCATCCAAACGAAGAAAGTGAGTCATTAATGCGATTTTATAGACATGACTTTGTGATTACATTAAGAAGACATTGAGAGTGCAGATAAAGGTACTGCTGGAGACTGTTAAATCTGACTGGAAGAATTTAACTGGTGATGAGGATCGCAAAATAGTTCACGAATATGCCGAGAAAGGAAGAAAGTACAATTTCTACTCGATGGGTAAATGTCTCGCGAGTGGGGACATTGCAAACAATCAGTAATTTCCGTGAAAGACATTCTCTGTTAACATTAAAGACAAACAAATTTATTGGTTCTTCCTTCTACACAACAATTATAGATTTTAATGATATCTTCCATATACGTTAGAGGCTTTTGCGGCCAGCATTTTTGCAAACATAATATGCTTCCGGATAGTCCGCCGTGTCTTGTTTCAGTTTTCTGCCGACATTAAAGTTGTTTAACGTCTTCAATAAAGGAGGAGGTTGTTTATTTGACATGCATATATTTTCTCGTTGATTTACGTCAAAGAGGGTACTCTTCCATCGGTCCCATATAAATTTCGAAAAATTCGAACATCGGAAATCTATTTTTTATACAACTATTGCACAAACTTCGAAAATAATTTCTACGTGTTTACCGAATCTTAAAGATTTAATACGCGGTATTGCCCGATAGGGCACGACCCAGTGATGCCAGAAAGCGAAAAAGCAGCACGCCGAGTGGTGGGGGCCATGCGGTAAGTGTGTGCGTGCCGTGTCAGCGAGCGTCTTTCGCGACTTTCAACTGTGACAATTGTCACATATCACATGCATGGCCCCCACCACTCGGCGTGCTGCTGCTGCTTTTTCGCTTTCTGGCATCACTGGCACGGCCACACGGCTCCCCCAAACGGAAGTACGGGTCGTGATACGCTCGATCAACGCGCAGCCCCCCGAATGTGCGACTGCTACCGGTCTAGAGGGTTGCCGGCCCCTAACAATACCGGTGGAAGCGAGGACTTTCTAAACCACTCCCATAATTCTGCCACCATGGTAAGGCGAACTGATTAAGTGCAACTCCCACACCGGAACGAATCCTTCGCCGGCGATGTCGGCTTCAACCACTGCCACGACGATTGCAAACCTCAGAGGGGATGCCGTTCCATATGATGGGGACCAATGGCAGCTACGGGCGACGCGGGTGGGACATTTCCACGTGCCTGTCCTCACACTACCACTGACGCCCCATCCCCGTCTACCGATTATCCTCGGGTGGAATGACTGCACGGCCCAAGCAACCGATTGGGCAGTTTGTGTTTACTAGGGTGGACCATATTCTTCGACCATTCATTTTAATTTCGTATCATCCCCGGAATTGTGCCATTTGTTGAAAAACTAATCTAGCCAACATTTGAAGTCGGTTGGGCAATAATAAAAACGGCGCGCATCGATTTTTATTTATTTTTTATTTTAAAATTCGATTACCCGCTCGTTGTAACCGTTCGCTTGTGGGATAGTCTGCAGCGAGGAATACTGACTCTTGTGTTTTAAGTAGATGTTTAGCATTGGTGCATCGGCCAGTGGTTACTGTCTGACGCGATGCAGGTTCGAGCTCTGGGCAGTGAGTCGCTGGTAGGAAGTAAGTAAATAGGCATTGAGACACAATTTATATATGGATTGAAATATGTACATTTTCCTCCATGGCGTCGTTTACATCTGATCTCTACCGGTGTAGTGTTGACGTTGTCGCTTCGGTCCGATGTGCGTGTGTTGTCTTGCATATGTGGGCCGTCGCACACGGCTGCCCCTGCGCCAGTTAGACGTGCGTGTCGTGATTTATTTGCAAGTCTTATACGCATTGATTGCGCTAAGATGTGACTGAAGTAAGTTTCTTTTACTGCGAGACTAAACCAGTGCGTCTCGGTATGACACCGCAAATGGGAGTGTGCTGTGTAATTGGCTTGTCGCCTCCGAATTTCGTAATGTGAAAGAAAGGGAAGATAGAAAGCTTTGTGGCACGACATTTGCAAATGCAAGGTGCTGGGCAGTAAGCTTGTCTACTTTCTATTCTCCCTACTGAAAGCAAAAGAATAGACACACGTGTCGTGAAAGGACACTTTCGAATGCCAAGCAAAACTAAATCATTCCGCCTCTGTTGGACGGGTTTCAGAAAGTTTTCAGGCGGTTTCCGTTTACGCCCAAGAGAGATAGCTGCTGCTGTGTTTGCAGCTGCGCACCGAAACAACACACATGTTTGCGTAGAACCTGCAGAAAAATTCTGTGCAATAGTTCAAAAGTGGGAGCTTGATACGCTTCCATTTAATCGGGATGGAAAGCTGCTACCAACTTTAATGGGTATAAGAAAAGTGGGTAGGTTTCGATAAACACGGTTACTCTAGGACCAACTGAGGAAAGGTTTTTCAGTATCGGCACACTCTAGTCCTGATCTTGCAGACTGCGACGCCTGCAAATCGTCGCCGTCGGCTGAAATGAGGCGCGCCAATGATACGGAAGCCTATTATGATTGCAGATATTTTCTATACTTTTCAAAACGTCTTTCTCATTGTTTCAGTGTATCTGTACTCATCATTAATTCTAGCAGCAATCACATACGCCACACAACCATTCCTCGAAATTAATAATCCGACAAATAACACGTATCCGAAGGTGAATACTTCGTTGACATGGACAAGTATTTTTATCCGATTTTACTGCATATGACATTTACCGTTTTTGTACTGGTAACGATATTAATTGCTAATGATACAATATACATTGCTTGCATTTATCACGCTTGTGGAATGTTTCAAGTGGTCAGGTAAGGATTAAAAATTTGTACAACCAACATCAAAATTTTTTTACGTCACAGCAAAAAATCGTATGAAAAAAAAACTGCATACAATACATTAGTCAGATGACTTCACGTTCAGTTAATAGATACATGTGTCTGAAATTATGAGTGTAGTCTAGTTCTCAGTAAAAACTGTTCAAAATATAATTTTTCATTTTAATGGTTTTGCATTGGTTTTTTTGGCAGAATAGATGGAACATTTAATTTTTCAGATTTTTTACTTATGTTAGCACACGTTATGTCTGATTTTAACCATCGATTGGAACATGCATTTGACAAGTGCAAAGTCGAAGAAGATTGACCTCCGAGGGGGAAAAGTGAGACACTCATGAGAATTGCAAGTGCCGTGAAGTACCATAAAATTGCGACAGAGTTCGTACATTACATCAACTAATGCAGCGGTTTCCAACCTGGGAGGTGCCAACAGTTTTTAATAAAATATTAATTTTCATATCATAATATCTACAAGTAAATAAAACTTCATATCGTAACGTTCCGCTTTCTGGAACATTCGACGGTCCGTCGTGCGTTATATATCGTCAAGACAACGGCGACTCGCGCGCGAATCCGTCCCAGCCTTATGTGTTCATTTATTCGTATCTTGACCATGTAAAGCAGTGCAGTCCATGAGTAGGGCCCCTTACGCCGCTATTTCCACCTTCACTAGGTAGAAATGGTTCTGTCTTTTATGTTGTATCGCGGTTTTCTATTTATGCTGATCATATGACACACGGTGTGTCGTCCGTTACCAGGGCAACGTTAATTCGAGGGGGGGGGGGGGGGGGGGGCTAAATTCTGTATGGGAGCACTGGGAGCGCTCCCTGGACAGCACTGAATATAAGGCACTATCGATGGGCATCGGGCAAAATACCTATTGGCAATCAAGAATTAAAGGAGAGGTCTCCTGAAATAAGCCGTGCGGCCACGCGCCTCGGCAGGCTGTATCTGTGCCCGAAGGTTGTAAGAATCGCTGTGTACGAATCGCTCGTATGAATCTGTCTATTTGTAGTACCTTGGACTACGTTACATATTTGGTGTTGCTTGTTTGTCTCTGTTTTTATTCGAAAATATAATTGTTTTAATAGAAGTGTAATTTCTCTCGCGAACGGTGAAAGTCTCATCCCAACTCTCAAACAAATCTTGACCTTAGAAACAACCTACGAGTGCGTATGCTGAACAAAAACTATTATTTTTTTATGGATACTACAGTACATTTTCATTGTTTTATTTATATAATTATATTTAATTATTATTTATTTTAATTTATATCAATAAAATATTTTGTAGACTGTTTGGGATTGGGTGCTGTCTCCGAGCAGTATTAGTACTTTGCGCATAGCACTGCTCGGGGACCCACCTCACACCTCGTTCGCTAATTGGTCAGCGTGACGTCACGCCGACAGCCGTGTGGTTTTCCGCGCGTAGTGGCGAATCTAGGTAAGGCGAAATTTCGGTTCTTCTTCGTTTAGCGAGCCGCGTTACGCCAGTCGTCGTTCTCCTACCGTGCGTGCGCTCACTGTGCCTTCCTTTTCCGCTCCATTGCTCGTTAGTATTTGGGCGATCTCGCCTTCCGAAGTCGCGTATACAAGTAGATTATACCGTAGCTCGCGTACTTCGACGGAATTCCAGTCTTTGCAGTGTGCTCGTACGTGGAGCACAGGTATCGTATCTTTTCCGTCTTTCCGTCCTTCGCGGCCTTCCTTCCGCGGTTATGGCGACGAATCCCATCGTGCGCCGTAAGTAGCCGCCGATATTCCTTCTTCTTTTCCGGCTAATCTAGCCTTCCATGAGCAATCCTTCGAAGGGCATCGCGGCTCCAGCTCGCGTGTTCCTTCTTTCCTGCTCTTTCCGGGTCCTCGAGACGTCGGTTGGACGATCTCATTAGGAGGCCCTTCCATCCTGTGGTGAGACCCTTCCCGCCATTTTCATTACGATACCGGAGAATCGGACTAGAGAGCACGCACGCGTATTTCCTAAGTTACCTAGCGCGTCTCGATATTAGCATTATTTAGTATTTACGCGTCGGGACGACTCCCGTTTTAAAACTGACAAGATTGTGTATCATTCTGTGCAACCTAAAATAAAAACCTCGTTAACGTAATCCGCGAACTTTAACACTCGTTACTCCCCAGTATCCCCAGCGCCTCGCTGTTGCCTTAGACGCAATCAAGACGAATGGATAAGTTTTTGAGTGATTACAAGAGGAAAGTCAACATTAATGAAGATACTGATGCTGGTATAAGTGGAAATAAAAGCAAAAAAGAACCAGGAGGTAAAGCTCCCAAGAAAAGACAATACAGTTCATCGTATTCATCATTAGGATTCACAAGTGTTATTATAGATGGCTTGGAAAAACCAATGTGTTTGTTGTGTTCGAAAATTTGGGCTTCAGAGAGTATGAGACCAGTTAAATTAAAACGATACCATGAAACTCTACATTCTGAATACGTTCTTGTTCGGGTTTACTTGCACGGCCGCAGAACTCGAAAACGTCTCATGCGACGTGTGCATTCTTCGCGTGATTTTATTCGGCGAAGTCGAATGTTGGGTGGAGTGCCACGACACACATAGGTTAAAATTTCTATTATATATAATTTAACTCAGCGATACATGAACTTGTCGCTTACACATCTCGCTCGACAATGCCAGCCGTCGTCACCTCGCTTGTTATATCGCCATGACGACGGGTTCCCCAGTTTCGTCGGTATATTGAAAAGAAATGAAAGAGAGAGAGGTACATGTGTATGTGAAACTGAGAAGGAGCGCAACTGTTTAAAAGTAGCCACCAGATGCATGGCGGTGTCACCGTAATTCATAATCTTACGCTAGATGTCGGACTCGTCTTGGGCTTGTGGGGGTTTCGTCGGGGTATCCGATGGGAAAGCCTCCACGTTTACTTTATGCGTAAGTTCGGTTGAAAATGGACTATTCGTATTAAACTGTATTAGACTGAATCTCGTTTTATTGTTTTTTGCTCTGTGAGGCGATCCGCTCTCTACAATACTTTTACAACAATTGACTCTCAGCTCGTCTTCTTAGGCACTAAGTCTTTGGTCAGTGGCATCAAACCACAAGGGAAACTCGACTGTTCCTTTGCGGGGATTAGTTTATATTCTCCGCGGAAGGTGGCGCGAACGCCGTGTTTCTCGGACGAACGCCACAGGCTCAAGTCTGTTGTGAAAGGGGGTCGGGTATCAAAAGTTCCCATGTGTAGGGTTCAGACAGTTGCAAAAAATAAATAAAAACGGTTACGACGTAACAGATAGACCTACAGAATTTTTTCAAAGAAAATTGGACGACCTGAATAATCAAAAGCAATCGTTCAAAAAAATACTTTCTGTTCCACCAAATGCATTATTGGCTTTGTACTATATTTCTTACCGAATCGCAAAATGTAAGAAACCGCATACAATAGGAGAAACCCTAATTTTACCAGCAGCTATTGATATGGTTCGAATAATGTTCGGCGAATCATATGAAAATAGTTGCAACAAATTCCACTTGCTGATAATACAGTCGGAAGAAGAATCAATGATATATCTGAAGATATTTGCTATCAATGAGTTTCTCCGCTGCGTACTTCGAAATTCGCTATACAAGTACATGAGGCAACTGATATAGTTAAAGATGCCCATTTAATTGCATATGTTCGATATGTTGCGGAAAATAATATATTAGAAGATATATTATTTTGCAAATCCAATCCTGGAAGGACTACATCCATTGAAATTTTTAATTTAATGAACAGTCTTTTTTTAAGAAACGACATAACGTGGAATAATTGCATTGGACTGTGTACTGACGGAGCTCAGTCAATGTCCGGACACAATGCAGGTCGTCAAGCATTAGCTGAAATGAAAGCACCACATGCTATCTGGACGCATTGTATGCTTCACACGGCAGCTCTAGTGTCAAAAAATATGACCGAGGAACTTAGCAACATTTGTTCAAAAGTTATACAAATTATAAACTACATTAGGAACATCTAGTGTTCTAGTGTTACTCATCGCGAGGGGGCCCGGAGGCCGGCGACCACCACGACTCTAAAAGGTCTATATGAGGCCAACCCTCAGTCAAGGATCGAGATACGCTCGATCAACGCACAATAAAACTGCTACCAGTCTATCGGGTTGCTAGCCCCAGCATCTTACTGGTCGAAGCGAGGCCTTCCTAAACCTCTCCCATAGTTCTGCTAACCATGGTAAAGCGAGCTGATTGAGTGCAGCTCCCACACCGGGTTTTCACACCCTAGCCAGCACTATGGCTTCACCAACTGCCACGACGATTGCAACCCCGGTGCCTTAGATATAATCAGAAGTTAGTACCCGGGGTGCCGTCCCAAATGTGGGGGACCGGAGGCAGCTAAGGGCAACGCGGGTGGGACGTTCCCACACGCTACCCTACCACTGCCACCGGTGGGCCCCCCACCCCGTCTACCGATTATCCTCCGGTGGAGTGGACCCACAGCCTAGCAGCCGATTAAGGGTCCAGTACCGGCGTATGTAGGGTCCGTGGGTACGCCAAGCCCCAAAGGTCCCCACCACCAAGGGCGGAACCCCCCTGCGGGCACTACATTAGGAACAGTCCTTTGAGAGCTAGGCTGTTTGCAAAGCTGTGTTTAGATATGGAAGCTAAGTATACCTTCCTTTTGTATTATTGTGAAGTTCGCTGGCTATCTCGTGCAAAAGTAATTCAAAGGGAGTTTGAACTTAAAGAAGAAATAGCAACCTTTCTCGAAGAAAATCATCATGAAGATGCACATTTGTGGACGAAAGATAATTTTGTTAAACTTGCCTATTTGGTTGAAATTTTTTGAATATATAGGCGATTTAAATAAATCAATGCAGGGATCACAAATGCATCCACTTGTTCAAAAAGACAAAGTAAAAGCTTTCGTTAAAAAGTTGAGGTTATGGAAATCAAATTTACAAAAGAATGAGTTGGACATGTTTTCCCTTTCAAAAGATTACTGGACCACAGCCCGTATTGGAGAAAGCAAATATCTTTTTATTGAACACTTAGAATGTTTAATGTTGCATTTTTTAAATTAATTCAAAGGCCTTGATTTCTCAACGTTTTTGTGGATACAGAATCGATTTATCGACGAAGAAGATAACGAATTTCAGCTGACAACCATTGAAAAGGAAAAATTCATAGAATTATTATGCGATAGTTCCCTAAAACAAAAGTTTCAAAATAAAACTTAATTCAATTATGGATGAATCTTAGCGGAGAGTATTGTTGGTAGGTATACGCAGGCGGGAGTATATGAGTGACAATATAAAAGCTTAAGGGGTTACACCACCTTGACGTTTAAAAAAAAACGATTTTTTTTTTTTTGCCTTGTTTCATTACTTGTACTTTCAAGAAGAATTTGCGATGTTAAGCATGTTAATATTCCAAAAATTGCCAGAGTTATAGCAACTTGAAGTGAGCACGGCAGAGAGTCGTAGAGAGCGTCTGTCCGCTCAGATAGGTATATCCGTTTGTAACCGTTATTGAAGGTCTATTATAATGAAGCCAAATGATTTCGGAATGGATCTTTACGCGTCTATAGAAGGACTAGGAATGTATGGACCAGGAATCGCAGATTAAAGGTAACATATACAAATTCTGGATCTTAACATGCTGACGCGGTACTTTTTCTTCTTTTGTGTTTCACTCGAAACGAGTTTTCTCAAACTGGTGGACACGATATCTCGAAAACTACTGAACCGATTTTATTCAAATTTACACTATATCTGCTCTACGCTAATATCTATCAAGTAGCATAGCCGTTTTTTGATCGGATGCCTCATAAATTTGTTTTTAATGTTTTAGGATCCAATTTTTAACGAAAAAATCAATATCATGTTACAAACGGCGGTCATTCCACAAAAATGTTTAAAAAATGTTTTCCCTATGCTACTTCTTAGCTATTACGTTTATTTAGATGAAAATTGCTGACTTTTTTTTTTCAAACGAATTTTGACCATGCTACATGTTCCACCGTCGGCGAGCATCACAGCGAAGGCGTTTTGCGGGTCACCTTATATCTCCGCTATTTGTAAATATTTTTTAGTCATTTTTATATGATATATTCACTGATGTATACTGTAAATAGTGATAAAAACAAATCAAACTTGTATAGTTAATAGTTGCGTCAAAAAAATTGTCTCATTTTGTGCCACTTTTTCCAAGTGCCAAGGTGGTGTAACGGAACCCCTTAAGCGGAACATTATTGCGTAGCGTGACTAGGTACAGAGAAAAATCGTGTGCGCAGCTCGCGGCGTAGCCAGCGTGAAGCGACGGTAGCGCCTTACCGTCCGCAACGGAATTGTTACCCCATTGAACTATAGAATACCTGGAATGCGCACGGGCGTATGTAGAGCTGCAGTCGAGCCGCGCCGAGAGAGAAAGAAGATATTTTGGTATTCTGTCCTTTGTTACTTGTACTACCCTTTCAATAATGTTGTGTACGCCGTTAAAATATACGAAACTGAACTATCTTTGCTGTACTATCCTTTTGACAAAAGGGTTTATGGTAAGTCGTAATAAAAACAGGATATGTATTATTCTATTCCTAAAATGTTAATGGGTGAACCTGAACGAGGAAACGCTACTTTCAAACGCATAAAAAACTTTAAAAAAAGTAACACCGACTTCAAAAATTGAACATTATTTTATATTTTTCTGTGCATTTTTGAAGTCTGTTAAAAAGGATACTTTCTCAAACAAAATTAATAATATCAACCAAATATATTGTAATATTTATTTTATTTATTGTCTATGTCTATTTGGAAAAATCAAAAAATGAGCAAGTATTATATTTTTACATCCAGCATGAACAATTCCCAAAGGAAAGCAATTTCGATATGTATTAACAATTAACCTTCACTACCTCTAAAACAAAAAACCATGTGTAATTTTAATGCGTTTGATAATATTTTTTACTTTATTTTGTGATCATATACATTAATTTCTGTGACGTACTGACATGCACCTACTGAAATATCTAAATAGAAGGGAGCAACTCTTTTCGAACCGGTCATATCTAGTCAAATCTCTGTGGAACTTACGTCGAAAGGCGCAAATCGACTGTATGTCCCAAAGGTCCAGTGGTAAGAGTGAGACAGAATACCAAAATATCTTTCTTCTCTCTCTAACAGCGAGGCGCGGCTGTTACTGCACCCGTGCACATTCCAGGTATTCTATAGTTCAATGGTTGGGGCACAGAGTCAGACCGGCGTCTATGGCCGCGTATCGCCGGAATGGAAACACTCCATTTCTCACAAGTATGAATCTTTGTATTACAAAGCAATGCATGTGCTTCTACCGTTTGTAACGTGTTATTTATACGAAACGGGCTTTTCGGCACTGGCTGCAATGAAAACCAAATATCGAGCCAGATTAGTAGTCGAAAAAGAGATATGAGAGGGGCACCCTTCACATTGGCCCCCAGATTTGATAAACTTTGTGTCAATAAAGAACAGCAACCCTCGCATTAAATTTTGATGCGATAGATGTAGTTAATTTAAATGATTACAAATAATTTAATATAAAAATAAATATACATGTATGTATATGTTATAGCAAAACCATGTTATTATCCTGTTAATTGTAATTTTCAGTTTGTTTTTGTAATAAAGTTTTTATTATTTAAAACGTGTCTATATTATTATATCTATTAAAAAAATAAAAGGTAGGGAGGCGCGGAAACACATTTTTTTTTCGGGCAGGTGCAGGCGTGGTGGCTTAAAGGTTGGAATCTGCTGGACTAATGTAAACATTAATGCTATCCGTAAAAAAGAAAGTTCTAATTTGGATTTTGTTCAATATGTAGTTATACAGACTGTATTGTTTCAACATATGAAGTGCCAATGTTCATGCAGATTTGTCTCGTGTTTGTTAATATAAGCATTACTCGGTACTGTGTACGTATCTACTTTTAAATAGAGGTAATAATGTTATAGAAATTTTGTTTACGGATATTATATAATTATAAGATGACGGCGTCTTTGGGAAATATGAACGATATGATGATGTCTTTGGCAATTAGTGTATGCCAGATGATTCAAGCCGTGATCGTGGCATATCCTTGTCAGAATGTAATGGATTACAGCTCCGCAATTTTTTTTAAAGCGTAAGGCTCTACATATTTTATAAATAAAAGTACACGATGTAAAGTGTTAAACCAAAGAACGAGAATTCTGGAGGAGAAGGAAAGACGGAAAGGAAGAAAGCGAGAAGTATTGTGGTGAAATTGAAGAAAAGTTAAACTGTGTTTGAAAAGAAAATGAGGAGTTGTTTTAAGAAAAATGTGAAAGAGAATTCAGTTTTGCAGATGCTGCTCGGAAAGTGAGAGTTCTAATCGTAGAACTATTCGTCTATTCGTTTTCGTAACACGCCTTAGTATTCGCACAAAATAACTTTTACGTCTGTTCGCAACGAGAGTCCGTAAAGGAGAGAGCCTAAACGTGCTCGGCTGGCGCTGATTCCCTCCGACCTCCAGAAAACCTTTTAACCCTTAGATTTTGAATTTAGGCTAAACAGATGCGCTCTCTCAAAACAATAGCGCTTTCTGGAAGTCGGAGGACCCACGTCCTAGAGGGGACTTGGCGGGTGGGACGCGCGATCCGCCGTTAAGGTGCTCGCGACACGTCGGTTCATCGGGGTGCGAGTCCCAATCATTCGCAAGACGGCGGGAGTGCGCACGATTTCCAACATAAAGCATGTTTAAAGAGATATTAAATTTTGTCATGATTTTTATGAGAGTAAGATGACATTTTATAGGTCGCATTCTCTAATGCGACAGTATATTGTATTGTATGTTGCAGATACTGTAGTGAATGGTACAAAGGCGCTCTTCAAGTCGCAGACTTTACTTCTGCCCATAATACAGCGTGGTGCAAAACCCACGATTATCCTTGCCAGTAATTTAATGGTATTTGCACTAGAAAATTATCGAATGGTAGGTCAAACACGATATTAAATTTAACACTTTCTTGTCTCAAAGTTATTTTTATCTTCCTTCAAATAACACTGTCCAACACGTTTTCTGTTTCAACATGTATTAAGCCATTCTTATAAATTGGTATGTTCTAAGCCGGGGCCGGAACCTGTTTCTTTCCATTACTCTCACAAGGAGAGGGATCGAAGTTGTAATCCTGTATTTGAAAAATAAGACCAGCACGTTGCTTCGTATAAAAAAAAACCACGTGTAAGAGTTTTTGTCCATATGGGCATTACTTATTTAACAATTCCAGAACACATGATCTAACCGTACGGCAGTATATGTTTTCACAATCGGCGGAGGCCCAGGGCGTAACAAACAAGTTTGTAATGAAAGTACAAATTGAGAATGTCGAGTGTTTATTTTCTTTTACATAATAGACGGTGATACATATCATATAAGCAATGAAAGCATAGTGCCTTGGTACACCACGCACACCAAAAGGGGTACGTTTCCCCATGCGCATGTCTTTATAACGAGTACTGATGAAGGGAATCATAGCTGTAAAATATTTTTAAATTGTGATTTTTTTTGGTCTTTTAATAAATTTGCAGCATACTAAGCATATAATAGCATTTTCTAAAACATCGGCGCAGACAATTGATCATGAAGTAGCGAATGTATAATAAGCGCATCTTTGCGCACAGACAATTGTGGTTTGGACTTTATTAAATACGAACAATTCTGTATTCGTTTTATAAATATTTTCACCCTGCGATAAAAATAAACGTCACGTGGTTGTACCATTAGTGTCCATTTGGGCGGAATAAATTGCACTGCACAGCGGGATTCCTTGTCTTTACTTTCGAATATTTGACCCCTGTGGCCGCCCCATTAATCTACAATATACAGAAATGTTTGTTTCCGACGTATGGTTTCAAAACCTCTCACATATAATAGTTAAATAAGATTTTCGATAATTTCACAAACTTACTGCTGGTTACAATAATATTTTTCATTTGTTGGACTTGTTGATTGATTGGTTTTTGGATCATTGGACCAAATTTATCGCCGCTCTTTTGTAGGCATAAGAAAACTCGTGGCATCAATGTGCCTGAAGCAGTTAACCCTTTGCACTCGAGCCCTTTTTCGCTTGCGCGAACCAGCAACTCGAGGCGATTTCGGCCAAATTAAGCGGTTATCCTACTGTGACCAACCTCAAAAACAGGCAAAATTTCGCGAATTAATTCCGAAAAAACTATTCATGCGATATTATTAATTTTGGAATATGTATTTGTACACACCTTAGGGAGCATGAATAAAAAAAAATACAACAAAATGTTTATACTTGAACAAGATACGTGACTTCGTGTTCAATATGGTGCTCTTCGTGCACGGTTCGACGGTGGGCACGATATCTCAGACTGTAATTGATTAATTGACTTGCAATTTTGTACACATGTTCGGACAAATAGTAGCTATCGTGTATCGGGCGGTTTTTTCGATAACATATTTTGTTTAAGAAATAAACCACTTTAAACTACCCACTTTGTGCGCAAAATAGCGAAAAAAAAATCAAAACGTTGTATTTCTTTATATATATGGAGGAAAAAAGAAAGCCCTCGATACACGATAGCTATTGCAATATAATTCATGAAACTTTTTTGTTTTTTCGTTTCGGACCCACCAAATCACCAAAATCGTGCCCACCGTCGAACCGTGCACAAAGAGCACTATTGAACAAGAAGTCACATATCTTGTTCAAATATAAACATTTTGTTGTACAATTTTTTATTCAAGCTCCCTAAGGTGTGTAAAAATACATATTAAAAGATTAATAATATCGCATTAATAGTTTTTTCGGAATTAATTCGCGAAATTTAGCCTGTTTTGAGGTTGGTCACAATAGGATAACCCCTTAAGGAAGCCGGGCGCCGCAGCAGCGCCGCTCGAGTTGACACTTCAAATCGGTCGGGCGCCGTATCGGCGCCGCTCGAGTGCAAAGGGTTAAAGTGTATTGGGCCGTGTAGAAATGTATGATATTGTAACCGTTCTTTTTGATGGTTCCGGGTTCGGGCACTGGACACCGAGACCAGGAGAGCGAGGCGTTGTCGTTATCCGTTCCTCTCAATTTGAATACGCCGTGTACGCACCTGTTTTGTGCAGGAGTCTCTTACCGTGCGGGATGGGCGTTGGATAAACGGACAGATCGGGCTGCGTTGGCGGGCGAATAACTTGACACACTCGCGATTTTTCAGGCTTCCTCCAGAGAAGGCGTTCATTGGCGGAGGATACACTCGTCTGTCTCTTTTATTTATTCAGCTTTTCCACAACCACTTTTTCTTTTCTATCGTCAGGTGCGGTTTTCTTCCTGACTGAGCCCCATCCTTTGCTATCCTAGCTTTTATATCCGGCGGCGGCCGGTCTACCCTTTCCTAAGTAGGGATAGTCCCACCCAGTGTGGCCAGATTTTGGCCCACTGGTACCATACGCGCAAGTGTGCGTGCCTTGTCTGTGAGAGCCGCGCGGAGAGAAGGACGAAACTATGCTTCGTCTCCCTCCCACCAACGTCGTGTGGCGGTCACACGATGGATAAGTAAAATGTTTATTTGTTTATTAACATTATAGAAGAACATTTTATTAGAAATTTGAGATACAAATATTTTGTCAAATTTAATAGCAAAACTGTAAATGTTTAATTAATAATTTTTTTAATCAACACAAAGGCTTACGTTACATTCCTTGCATTCATATTGTGTATCTATCCGCCTCTTATGTTTCGAATATACTGTTTGGGATTTTTGCTCTTTTCGGACCTATCCGCATGCTGCTCGCCTCAATTTGTAATATTTGTCCCGTTGCACCTAGTGAACTTTTGTGTACACTAGTTGTTTATATGATCCGTGGCGTTCTATTTTAGGCCCATGCGCTCCGCTAATGTGTCTCGTATCTGCTACTTTGATGAGTGACACTGATTGGTTTTTGTAATACGTCGGTGGTGGGAGCTCCCACTTCCGTCGACTCCGCGACTCGTGCGTGTGCGTGTCGTGCTGTTCTCTTCCGTACGCCGTACCAATTGTTGTAATTTTTGCAGAGGTGAGACACGTGTTGTGTTTCGACCTTTCCGCCATATTGGCCCTTAGTTTGCCACGAGTGCGTCCGCATCTTCGCGCCTAAGTTTTATTTAAAGCACAAGCGCGTGTTTGTGCACTTAAAGCGCGTATTGTTGTTCGTTCGCGTTAGTTATGGTCTGATTTCCGTTCGTCAGAGCAATCTCGGCCGGATGAGATTCCCTCCTTCTTGGCGACCGTGGCAGCGTATCCCCGCGCGCGCTTGTTTGTGCGGTCGTATTCTTCCTACCGATTTCCTCAGGTGTACGTAGTGGGATATATTTCACTACGGCCCTTTTCCGTATTACCTGAGGTATTCGCGCACTGCATGACGTGCTGTCGGGCCTCCTCCTTCCTTCACGCTCTTTGTAGACGCGAACACAAATGTATTAAATTTTCTTTATTTTTAATTCTATAATTCCAACGCGTTAACTTTAAGACATTTTAAATGCAGACAGTGTGAGTGCGGTGTGTATTTAGTTTGTTAACATAAATAGCAGTTCTGTCCTTCCGTGAAGCAGAGCTACGCCTGCTTCTATAGATGCATTATTTTCCTGGACTGCCCCCAGTCCGACCCAGTCACATCGCGATTTGCTATGCGATTCATAAACACATACAACACATCTTCGCCTTGCCAATTTCGAAGTTGGTCCTTTTTGATTGGAATATTTTTATATAAAATGCCTCTCTAGTAGCCGAAAACAAATATAACATGTTACGTCCTCCGTTTTTTCGGCACCCTGCATGTACTGGGTATACCGGGCATCGGGGACAGACGAAGGCATCAGACTGATAAAAAACTTGATGCGTCAGCGGAGCGACTCGCCGAGTGTCCGAATGGTCACGGCTCTATATGTTTTCGCGTGTCCGAATGGTTACGGCTCTATATGTTTTCGCGTGTCCAAATGGTTACGGCTCTATATGTATTCGCGTGTCCGAATGGTTACGGCTTGTCACCGCACCCCCTGTTCTCACAGTGGTGCGTTTATTTTTATGCGCGGCCGCGAGTGGTGACGGAGTCGCGGTCCGGCAGTCCGCTGCGATAACTTACTTATTGTTCGGGCCGACGGGTTCGTTTCTTATCGCGATCACTTATGATTGTTATACGGATCGCGGGAGTGTGGGCGGAGTGGTGAAAGAGCGTTTTTATGTGCTGGTTAAATTATATTAACTGTAAAATGGTGAAAGTAATACAAGCCGTTACATCTAGTCTTCGCCTTATAAACTAGCCGGTCTGTGTGGTTTGTCTACCGCGCTTCGCCGCCAATATAGGTATTTCTTGGTGTGAGTGCGGATTGTGTGGGTGACTTTCAGTCGTTAGATGTCTTTTTCGGTTCGTCAGTCGTGAGCCAATTAATCGCAGCTATGGCCGGTACCAAGAGCGGAGGTAGCGAGGTTCGCCTAACGGCTCGAAGTGTTGTTTGGCGAATTCGACACAGCCATGCCCGGTACCCAGAGCGGGGGTAGCTTACGGTGAAGATCAAATTGTAAGTGAATGTGATGGATAACCATTTGCAAAACGCAGCCGTGTCTGGTTCCTAGAGCGGGGACGACATACTGTAAACGTTAACGAATGCGGGATTGTGATATGTGGATGGGAATTTTGGTGGCAAAGGAGCTTTTCTTTATCTTGATCGTACTACTGTGATACGCTAATGCACGCGAGTGCGTTCGCGCTTACTCACGAACCCTGAGTGGGCGGTCATAGGTTACACGCGGCTCGAGAATCGTCTTCGCGAATTCTTCTCGAGTCGTTACGTTTGATTACGCCGTTCAGACGTATTTAGTTACAGCGTGATCTGTTGATGTCGATGGCCGGAGGATCTCAGTAGGATCGCATCAACAGCACTAGCTCGATATAAATCTCGCCTCGAGTGGAGCATTGCCGCTACTTTTATACCCAAATGAGCTGAGGGGAAGGTTCCACTCGAGTGAATTTGCTCGACGGCCGGGAGTCGCTTCTCCTTCGGCGGTCGAGACCAGTACTGTTAGATTTTACAGGTGTGTTGGTATGACGGTGAGTACAATTGGTGTTCGATGATGAATGTATGAGTCCTGTGCTATCGGTGAGTGAGGTGTGCTTGTGTATACAGTTGGTGTGAGTGATGTTTGTGCGTGTTTGTTTTCGTTAATCGGTGAGTGATGTATGATTGTGTGTGCCCGGACGGTGCAGTGGTGCTGGTGCGTATGTGTTTCGGCAGCTCGGTGAGTGATGTGTGATTGTGTGTATGCGGACGGTGTAGTAATGTTGAGTGTAAGTGTGCGGCCGAAGTAGAGGAAAAATTTATTGGTTAGGCGGCTAAGAGTGAATTCGGACGGTGTTTGTACGGCGATCGAGTAGATACTAACAGTGGACGCTCGGCCAGTAGATATGACGTTGGATCTCCTGATCTGTACGGTTACAGGCTCTATATGTATTCGCGTGTCAGAATGGTTACGGCTCTGTCTGCGAATGCGTCCGAATGGTTACGGCTCTGTGTGCGAAGGCGTCCGAATGGTTACGGCTCCGTGTAGTCGCGTGCCCGAATGATTACGGCGCCATGTGTATAAGGGGTGTCCGAATGGTTACGGCGCTATGTATGAACCTACTTCTGTTAGAGGAACCGTTCTTGGATTGTAACTATTCGATTTCTTTACTCTAAAATATCTACGTCTGAGTCTTGGTAGATCTCGGTTATCTCCACTGTTGAAGGGACGATTTCCTGATCTAGGGATTTGCAATAGAGCGTCAAGTGGTCGCGGCCCGGGGGGAGGTCGAACGGGAACGGTTGTTCAGTGGAGGTCCAGATTGGAGGGGTGTGCTGTTCACGGAGCTCGCAGTTAGGGGAAGGGGGTCACGGAGTTGTCTGCCGCTTGTTGGGATGCTTGCAGCCTGCGCAAGCGTGCGGCGGCCTCGAAATTTGGTTCCCGATCGGGGGGTCGATCTTTAGTCTTTATGTCACCCCCAGCGTTAAAGTCCTGGATAACGGGGTATTATCTGGCTATGATATTGGGTGGAAGACGCTTATCGTCTGTGTGGGGTGGTTACTGACCTTGGGGCCGAACCATCGTGCGAAGGGGCAGCTGGATGGCTCCAGAGCGAGCAACTAAGTGCTCAGGTGGTGACCGGAGCGAAAGTTCCACGGTAACAGCAAATGAATGCTCAGATGAGGACCGGAACGAGAATTCTACGGTCGCAGCAACTGAATGGTCTCGGTTTGCCCCCGGTGGTTTCGGTGGCCCAAATCACTGTGGGAAAGAGAGTGCATGTAACACGCCACTAGGTTAAGCTCAGAGAACACCCGGGTAGCAAAACGTCGTGCGCGGGTGTCACCACTGTAGACGATTCGCGTCGCGGAAGGTGCATGGAACTCGAAGTTGAGAGGACAGGGTGGGTGCTTGGGTAGGTGGTTCGTCAGATTGTTTACGAGGCATTTATTAAACGCTCGAACGCTACAATGTTATGGACACTGGACGGTACCGTCGCCGTCAAGCGCCGCGAGAGATGGGTCGAAAGTCGGGATCAGACATAATGGCCTGAACCGCGCGTGTTACACAATGGTTATTTAGATTATGTTTTTTGCTTAATTACCTAAGCCTGGCTTGCTTCGGAGATGCACTGGAGTGGTGTCATTGCTTTTATTACGCTAATCGTTTCGCTAAGCTCGACTTGACTTTGTATTATAGGTTTCAATTTGAATTCTGACTTGAAGACTCCCGGACTAGAACTGACAATATGATTTTTTGATGAGCGAACAGCGACTGCTTGAATGAATTACGAATGAAATAAGAGGAACTCTAACTGTGTAGTGACGCACTGGTGTACAGAATTTGAACTGTCGCGACGAAAATAAGTGGTCTTACACTCCGAGCCAGAGCTTGAGTTGACTTGTATTGACCCACTTTTCTGGTGCTACTGCCCTATATAGCCGGCACACTCCGCTGAGCGGTGTTCGCTGCTGACGCGGCGTCAGCATTCTTTTCTCATCTCGGCGCGACAGTTACCTTTCTCAAGACGCGGCCATACGTGTCGTATCTTCTGAGACTTCTCTACTGCATGCTAGATGCATGTCCGGTCGGTCTGCCGGTGCATGCGAGAGTTTGACGGCGCGGTACCCCGCACGCTCCCTCCGTTTACTATCTGCGTCGTCTCGGTTACCGGCGGGGTGTAGGTTACTTAGGTTGTCGCGCGTGACATGCTGTTGCGTAGTTAGCCTTTCTTAGAGTTTTGTATATAGCTTTCCGTAGACTCTAGTATATACTTTCGTTGCGCCGAAGACTCTTGTATCTACTTTCGTTGCGCCGTAGAATTTAAGACATCTATTTATAACTTGTTTTGCTGACCATATAAGGACTTGTTTGCTACATTCGGCACGTGCAGTCGCTCACCCCTAATGTTTTGCGCCGTCTCCTGTCTATCTCCCCTTGTCGACGGTTGGGAGACGCGTCCATCACGTGAAGAGGCCCATACCTGTGATTGGCCGGACGCGCCTCCCACCGCTCGCGCTTCGCTCACGTGAGCTCGCTTTTCGAGGGCCGACTGCCCGCTTTGCGTCAGTCCACATCTAAATCTTGAGAGTACGAAATTAAAAAGTGTCTGAGTTTTCAATAAAAGTGCCTACGAGTCTAAATAAAGTGTTGCTTCTTTCTACGTTTTGCCTTGCGCTTGCTCGCTTTTTTCTCTTCTACCTCTTTGCGCTTGCTCGCATGCTTCTGGTATTCCTTCTGCGCTTGCTCGCATCTTTCTTCTAGAATTCTGCATTTCCGTATCTCTCTATGCGCTTGCTCGCATCTTTACCTTCCTCTATCCACGTTGTCTCATTCGCGACTATTCGTACAACCGCACCCGCGTCTTATCTATCAACCAGTTCTCGATAACGGCTACAATTCTATCGACGAACTAACACATGCCTTATCGCTAACGGGGGTCCGTGAGAACCGTAGTACATTCCTAAAGTTACTTTCTAATAAATCTTAAGAGGTATTAAACGAGACAGCGCGCGGCAGGTTGCTGCGAGAACAATCAACTAATTCATTCTTTAGTAAATAGTAAAAGATAAAGAAAAAGCAGGCGGGTGGAGGACGCGGGACGGAACAGTCGGTATCTTTAGTTATAACAGTCTGATTTGCCGTACCTTGGGGGTATGTTTTGCACACCAAAAATTAAATTTGCTAAAGTTTTCTTTTTCACCAGTAAGTTGTATATAAATTATGTGAGCGTTATATGAGCCGCTCAGTGCACACATCGATCAACTCCATAAAACGAAAAGTTGAGAAACGCGATGATGTAATGTATATTGTTTTTAAAAATTCCTCTGATAATATGAATTCAAATGTATAATGTGGAATGCATAATTGCAGATATAGCTTTCATCTAACGGTATATAAAATTAATAAGAAAGAATAGCCAACAAACAATCGTCAGTAATGTTACAGTTTTTATGTGACTGATGGAGTTAATCGATTTGGCAACTGAAAAAAGTAATAAAGTTAAATTTAGTCTTTTCATTTTTAAGTTTTTATTACAGAAAAAGTTAGTTATTATACATTTTTATCACAGCTTTTCCATAAAAATGAATGTTGGAAGTTCGGTTATAAAATAATTTTCGTAATTAATTCATAGCAGCTTTATGTTAGCGGCATTATTCTTTGGGATGATTCAGCAATATTATAAATAATGTCTTCTTCATCAGCTGTATGCGAGGATTCGTCATTTCGATTTGTTGACAAGTTCTTATAGTAATCGTGTTTAACAGGAGGAATGAATTTTAGCAGGTCCATCATGTCTCTCCATTTTTCCTTTGTCACAGTTCTACCTTTAGGATATAATAAAGGCTGATCTATATTTTTCAAACTTTGCGGTCTACCCACTAAAGATTTTGTTATATTAATGGCTTGAAATTCTGTATCTTCATTATAGTCACATTTGAATTGTATGAGATAGGGTTTGGACCTTTCTAACTTTATCCAGCGTATTTTAAGCCAATTTAGTGGAAGCCCTGTGACGGTTACTTTTCTGTTAATGATAGACTGTTCTAAAGGTTTTGTTGACAAAAAATCTTGGCGAGTCATTTGGATTAGATGAAACGGCGCTTTCTTTTTACATGTTTTGATTATATGGTACCAATCATCTGGTGAAAAAATGTTTTGATTTTTTTTCGCACATGACTCAATAATGGCAAAATCTGAGTCATTGGGCAAATAGCTGTGTCCACTTACCAAAAATTTCATGTCAATTGATTCAGCTTTGATTTCCGTGCTTTGAACAAGTTTCAATAAACTTAAGACGGTTTTAATATTTCTATTTTGACCGGTACACGAATCCGAATATGTTATTATTTTTTCGAAGTTTGCAGCGTAAGTCTTTATGTACTTTTTTAGACAAGATGAAATTTCTTGAGACCCACGAGATCCTTCAGTTTCTGGCCAAACAAACATGTGGCTTATATTTTTATTGAATTCATGACATCCAAAATTATAAACATATAAATTTCGCTTATAATAAGCTACGGATGTGGTCAACTTGGGAAAGGCTAAAGCTTTTTCCAAGTCAAAAGAAAATACGAACAATTTTTCCGATGTTGCCATTCGATCGGCAGCCATTTGACTGCGAGCCCGTTCAGCCTCTTCTAAGTGATTTTCCTTTTCAATTTTTGCCATCTTAATTCCCTCATCGTCTGAAGATTGAATTTTTATTTGAAAAGCATCACAAGTTTGACACGTATCCTTTGATGGTTGTTTAAAATGTCAATTAAATTTTGTAGAGAACACATTATAGTAATATTTTTCTTTCACTGGTGCTACGTTTTCCTTTTCACATTCTGTGACGTATAGTTCATACATCTTCTTAATATTTAAGTCAGGATTTAAATATTGTCGTCTTGGATTATGAGCTCTGGTGTAGTGACTACTGTAGGCTGGAAATGACTTTATATGCTTTATAACATTTGTATCATCTATTTTATTGCTTCCAACGCGACCTTTGCGCTTATCAACCAAAGATGTAACTTGTTCTTTAGAACAACAATCGTATATCCTCCCGTCACTCACCTGATAAGTATCTCTAAAATATTTCTTACAAACGGTAATATCAAGTCCCTCTTTTCGAAAGTAATATGTAAACGAATGTGATCTTCGTTCTTTAGTTTCATTCGTAGGGCGCCTTCTTTTTATTTCGTTAACTTTGATACAACCTCTTAAGAAAATATTTTGGTCAAGTTGACTATGTAAACTATAAAATGCTTTCATGGCAGCCTCTCTCTCATCCGAAATAATTTTTTGATTGCAATTTTGACGGCATCTGCATTGTATATCGACAAATGTTTTTGCAGGTATTAATTTTCCTCCCCTATTCCTGTATGCCAAACCTTTTATCCTGTTATGCTTTTGTAAATTTCGTATCCATTTAACAGGATTACGACTTCTTTTTCTCCCAATCAATGTGTTTGTTGGGTTTGTACTATTGCAATCCGATGAATCCGAGGAAAACGATAAACGTCTTCTTAACCCAGAATTTCTGTTGATAAATCGTATTGAAGAATCATCACTGCTTTCCTCACTCACATTATTAGTCTCACTCATCTTGATTATAACGGTATAATATTTATTTCTTCAAAAAAATCTGGGAGTAATGTTGAAAAGACTAAGAAGTACACAGTAACATTCAGCGTGCGAGATCACTGCTATACTAACTACCGCTTGCATTGTGCTTCTTTTTATCTCTTTACCGATGCGAATTTGTTACGAATATTATTGAGAGGGAGAGAGCATCTTCGGCTGTTTAAAAACAAATAAGCGTCGATGCACGGCCAGAACAGATACGGCGTTACTGAAACGATTTATATTAGAGTATGGAGTTAATCGAAATGGCTTCTGAAATAAATTACTTATTATTCAGTTGCCAAAAAAATTTACCATTTAACGGTGCTAATATTTATTATTCAGGAAAGTTATTATAAATATAAAAAGTTATGACTATACCAAGGGCTTTGACACTTAAATTTAAGATTTTTCAAAAAGTGGAGTTAATCGATGTGTGCACTGAGCGGCTCATATATTGAAAGGTCTAGTAGATAAGACAAATATTTTTGTACCACTTTACTGATTTCCTTAGACAATGTAATGAACAATGTAATGAAAGTCATATTTACTTTGTCCACAGCACCCATATTATAATTATAATCAATAATACAGGTTGGTTTTTTTGGATAATCAAGATATGATCGCAGAAGTGTTGTAACTATATTTCCAGATTTACGAAGCACCAAATTATTTGTTTTAATATCTGTATCTTTTCCAGTGTATATGATAAATTCTAGGATATATCCGGTCTTGCAATCACAAAGGATAAATGATTTTGCGCCAAATCGGCTCCTTTTAGAAGGAATGTACTGCTTGAAGTAACATCTTCCTCTGTATAACAACAGACTTTCGTCAATACAAAGATTCTTAAATGGACAAAAAGATGTAGTGAAATTTGCTTGAAGTACATTGATCCCAGGCCGTAATTTTATTAACGGGTCATTAGGGTCTTATGCATTAATATAATTGAAATGAATATTATTAAATATTTCTAAATATCTATCCCTTGGCATACCTTTAGAAAGATTAGCCAATGTTAATATTTTATCACTTGACCAATATTGTTTCAAAGAAAGGATTCTCTTTTGCGCCATAAACATGGTCACAAAAAATAATCTATACATTTCAGATAATAAAATGTCTTGTAACCGTGACAAGTTACAATATCCTTCGGCTATTACGGATATGTACTCTGAAGGAGTAGCAGATCCCCGTGGTAATAACCGAAGTAAAACAAAAATAAGTATCAGATAGCTGTCACTGACTATGTAATGGGCACGTGTGATAATGCCCGTGGATTCGAACCACTAGGCGACAAGAGGCAATGTAATAAGTGGGTTTAGTCTGTATTTGGTAGAATGTAGGTGTATTCTGTGTGAGATGTATGCCGTGGTACAGAAAATGTACAGACGCGATCGAGTGCGTAATGCAATGCGTGCGACAAACCGCACGTATTGCTTGTCGGCGATGTATGTATGATCTCTTACACAGAGATACGCGCGAGGTAACTTACGCGCTCTATATCTCTATATATATGTCCGGACTATTTACAAACCAATACTGCACACACAGGTTCTTACGCGGATTGCCGGGAACGACGGCCGATGACTTCCAGAGTCTCACAGCCGTTCTTATACAAAAATGCGACGATGTAAATTCGTATATCCTAAATTAGGACAGCCTGTGCGCGAGGTGCAAATATCGGTGCTGCAGAGGACTGCACTTATGAGTCGCTAAAACGCGGCGTCAATCAAGATATTCCCTCTGAGGTGACCTAGTATCAAAACGAGTCTATGCAAGTGTACAATCGTAATGTACCTGTGAACACTTCGGCTACGACAATGACCAGTCGGCGGGGGATACAGCCAAGTACCAGCCGGGCAACCAGACAGTTTTGCCTTGATATCACAGGTCACTTTTATTTAATATGTGACTCGGACTTAGGTCAATACAAGCTATGACTCTACTGCAAATTGTTCTTTATAATTCTTACTACGAGAACACTTCGGCGAAGGAATCTAACCAGACGGCGGGGGACAACAGTCAAGTGCCAGCCGGTAGATATCTCGTAGTGCTTTGTATTTACGCAATCTGCCTTCCAGTGGACTAAGTCCCTGCCAAAGGGGGCTCGCAATTACGCAAAGCCGGCAATGACAGCAGATCGTCCACTAAAAGGTTAACACAGTGCGAGGAGTCGGGTAGGCCGAAGACGGACAGCAAGGGGTACAGTCAAGTACCGGTCGAGTGTCTTGGTCAGGCACCTTATTCCTCCGTGGATCTAATATCTATTTTATCCTACTCTCTACTCTTTCGGAATTATCTTGAGGAACGCCGCGCTTACTCGACGTAGTGATTCCTCGACTAAGGGAGTCAGCTTGCTGGATGTTACATGCATGAATTTACAGTGACGGAACGCGAGTCTCAGCTTGCTGGATGTTACATGCTCGATTCAAAAGTGACGGAACGTGAGTTTAACTCCTACGGACCTGAGTGAATTTAATACAGAGAACCAGATTTTTACTCATGAATTGCTCAGTATTCACACAGTATGTCTTTGAGACGTTCTACGTCTTTAAAACGAACGTAATTCATAAACGCGAGCTATATGTAGAGTGACGTTCTACGTGTTATAAATCCGAATGTAATTCAGAAACGCGAGCTATAGAGTATACGGTACGTATCTCGACTCTATCGATAATCGGTACTGGCAACGGAATTTAGGTTGGGTCCGTTCTTTCGTGTGGAGGTTGACTAGGCCTCGAACTCAAGATAAGACGCTTGATCGTTGCGATTTCGGGGTTTCTATATACACGGTACGGTAATTATAAAAGCGAGAGGGAGGTGTCCCTCTATTGGACTTAGCGCTGTAGCGCGCGCGAAGGGATCTCCCTCTGCTGGGCGCTTGGCCTATTGCAGATGGTATACGCGCTTACATGTGTCATACGTGCGCGGATGTGACGGTCTAGAAATACGGTTACAGTCTTTCCAAACTTTTGCAGATGGTGAAGTGCATTGCTTCTATTCAATAAAATATTCCGCATAAATATTTGTCTTTTCCATTATGAGGGAAACTCTTTTTAAAAGAATAATGAAACACTTCGAAACGAGTGGAATTTGAATTTATATTCGCTTTTATCCCTGAATTTGTTTCAGTAAAATGATGTAATATAGGGTTCAGATTATTTTTTGACCATGAAAAACTTATAATTGTGTTTCCAAAATTATTAATATTTTCACTAATTGAATCTTCTAGATGTGAAAAACTTGTAGGTGTGTTTCCAAAATTATGAATATTTTACTAATTGGATCTTCTAGATGTGAAAAACTTGTAGATGTGTTTCCAAAATTATTAATATTTTCACTAATTGAATCTTCTGAACACGTACTTGATATTCTGCGCCTTTATTTATTCCTATTCAATAACTTCAGATTGTTATTTATAATATTGTTTCCACCTTCTAAATCTGATGAGTCCATGGTCTCTGTACTGTCTTTATTATATGTTTCTTCTTGATCGAATACAGTATTTCCACTATAACTGCTGCCTTTCCTCACTTACTTTACACTTTCATTTCATTTTGGGGATTACATAAATAATGTTTGAGGGTGGAGTCCTTTCTTGAAACCACGAAGCGCCTTTAGATGGCGTATACGTACTTTATAATTTGAACATGAGTATACCGTAATTAGACTCCAACGGCGGTACCCCCCACTCTCGACCTACGTTTACGGTTTTTTGGCTCCGTCTCGCTCGCAACGGCCTTGCGCCGGCCTTGTGTCTCCGATCATTGTGCGGTGTTGACGTGGTATTAGTTTGTGCGATTCTCAGAAATTTGTCTGCGGGCCGTCTAACCGACTCGCGTGATAAACCTCGCGTTTTCCGGACCGCTCATCAGAGCTTACCGAATCCAGCTACTGCCGTTGTGGCATTAATTGGCCTACCTCCCCGGTGACTGCGACGGCGTATCCCCGCGCGCGTCTTGTACACAGTCGCCTTCTCTCCAACCGCGTCCCTAAGCACGGAAAGGGCGCGTTGTTACCGCACTCCGCTGCATTCGTAAAACCTGAGACTACCGCCTCAACGCATCTGCACGAGGCGTAGCCCTTCCATCGTTCCCACCGACTGCAGAGGTGCAAGGGAGCATAAATTGCCATTGCGGGCAAATTGGTGTGTCCTTTTAATATTGTTTAATTTTGTTATTTAGTTTAATTTTGACACGCAAGCACACGCAAGTCTAAGTTAATAAAAATACTAATTTTAAGCAAAAATAATTCAATTGCTAAACTTCCTCCGACGACTGCACCTAGTCAACCACGCGTTCCCGCCATGCCTAGCCGCATACAAATAATAACCTTGTCGAATAGCGAGCAGAACGCTGACTGAACGCGAGTGACTCAAGATTTCCTCATTACAGATTGTAATTTGTTAACCACGTATATGCACAGATCCGCATTTAAGAAATGACAATCTGTAGTAAAGAAATGTTAGGTCCATCGACCACAACAATGTAATTACGTGAACCATGTATACGAGTCTTTTGGCTCTCAATTGTTTTCGCCGAACGCATATATGGGTTCCTCGGCAATAACAACGTGTTTACGAGGGACACATATATGAGTCATTCGGCTCTACCAGTGTAGCCAGATCTGGCGCCCGAGCACCATTGGTGCCCGCGGGAGTGGGGATACGGAAAAGTATGCGTGCTTGTCCGTCAGAGCTGCGCGCGCCGTTTCTCGCCGAATCGCGCTCGGCTTGGAGAGAAGGACGGAGCTATGCTGCGTCTCTCTTCCACCAACGTCGCGTGACGTCAGGTATCGTGACGACACATAAGAAGGACAGAACTATGCTCCGTCCCCTTTCAACCAACATCGCGCGTTGCGTCTTTGTTCGACACGCAGTCGCGGCGGCGCGTCTTCGTTCCGCACACAGGCCCGTGACAGTGGTGCCAGATTTCGCATAAGGCATCGCACGTACCATTGCGTTCTTTCAGCCGGAAGGCAAATCGGGCACCACCGCCCTGAGCAGAGCGCGATTCAGAGAAATGTGAGTCGAGGAGAGTTTCGGATTGACTCGTCGTACTCATCGCCGCTCGTCGACGCGCTCGTTTTTTCCGTCGTTTCGCGCGCGGCCATGGTTCAATTTTTTTTCACAGAATAATGTTCGTTTGAATTGTTCATCACACGGCAACAAACGATATTCATTAAAAAATATTTTAGTACTTACTACGGATAGTTTTTAATATTTTGTCAGCGGAATAGATGTGTCGTATTGGTTTATAATAGATATGGGCAAAATATATATTTCATAAATTTTGGTTTCAGTAACATTAATCTTTCTACGGTAGTAATAAATAAGAAAGTATATCATAAATGTCAATTATTGCGTATTATGCATTAACCGTGAAACAAGTAATAGGAGCTTCTTGCAGTAGAACGTTCTGAGGGATCGTACTAACACGCGATTTTAACACACGACAGCTTACGTCAGGAAGAATTTGCTTGACACGACGCGACGACGGTGCGAATGTTTCTATGAGTTGTTCTTTATGATTTGTTTTCTAAATATAAGGTGACCAAATTGTGCATATATTCTAATAGTTCTCATCAAGTCCCATCACATTGATTTGTAACCTTGTTCTTACTACGCACGTTTAGTTTAACAACGCTATCCCCATTTGGAGAAAGAAGAAGGTGTTCCTTCTTTGGCAATGCACCATGCATACGGTAATCCATATGTACGTCCGTTGTCGCATTCTGCCCACGAAATGTCGCAACGTGCGTATTGTTGAAGAAGGCATGATAAATCACGAAAATAATAGCAAAATCCCTGTCAATGAAAAACCGAAACTTGCATTGTGCCGCTCCCGACCGACCGCGAGTCGCGGTTGGACTAATTGAAATATCTGAAAAGTCTAACCGTTCTGAGCGCGTATTTTACGTACCTAGTGCAAATTATTTCCCCGGGACTGTAACCGACTTTTCCAATGTCATTTATTCATCATTATGTACGATATGGATTACATTTAAATGCACATGTACAGGGTGCACAGCTTTGTTCCTGTAAACGGTAAGTATTACACAATATTATAGAGGAAAGGGTTCGATGGGATCGTAATATCTATATTCTACGATACTTCATGCAATTCGAAAGTGCAACGCTGCACCCGACAAATGCAAATGCGTATGTAAAGTTTTTGTTTATAAAATTTAAGACACGTGGACTTCCACGCCACCCATGAGGTGCCACGACTAGCGCGTTCGGTTTTTTAACGTGGACCGTCGCCTATAGCCCTATTGTACCACATTTTTTGATAATCATACAGCGTGCGGCAATACCTCGGTCCACCTTCAACGACGGAGATGTTCAAGGTGGACAGAGTTATTGCCCCACGCTGTAGAAAGTAGAAATAAGGGTTAGAAAAGAAATGAGACCATTTTTTTTATTTTATTTTTATTTTAATTCATATTAACGACAATATGATATTTCTTGTCGTTATGGCCCATCCTGCTGCTGTCCCCACGCCCGCCGCCCCCGCGGCGCCCGCCTCTTCGGCCGTGCCCGTCGCTATCCCTTGCTCCGCAGGTGCATGTGCAAGAGCATGCCCACCATGGGGTTCGGCGGGCACGGGCCCTGCCCGCGCCTCGACGGTATGGTCCTAAACAATGAACAATACATACATCTCATGAATTAAATCAGATTATGATAGATTTTATCGAACAATGTTAAAATACGATATGTATGAATATGTATGAACTTACTGCAATCTGAATGGTTTCCCGTAAGAAAGGGTTCCACTGGTGCTGGCGGTGGTGGCGGTGGTGGCGGTGGTGGTGGCGGTGGTGTCGGTAGCGGTGGTGTTGGTGGCGGTGGTGACGGTAGCGATGGTGTTGGTGGGGGTGGCACCGGTGGCACCGGTGCCACCTTCTCCGCCTCTATTGCTGTATCTATTATTTTTTTTGCAAAGAGCCATGAATTTCTACATATTTGTTATCGGAAGTAAATAAACTTATATTACTTACTTATATTTGTACATGGATTCTACTGTCGAAAGTTACTCATTTGAATTTATAAAAATTAACAAATCTCTGAATAGAAGCAACGGATCTGACAAAGTACATTTCTGCAGTAAGTATGAACGGTATGAACGAATTGTAGGAATCGATGGAAACCTTATTACTGTAACAATACGATAGGCGGATATATACGTAAAAATCTAATTTGAGATATTTGTGGCTATAAATGTATCTCAACTGTATCATCAATGTACAATTTGGTTACAAACGGTTTCACCTCACGTCATGTCGAAAGAAAATACAATGAAAGAGAAAATGTATTATGTAATTACGGGCTGAATCTGCCATTTCGCGACGTGCAACGTTCGCCTGTCTGTTGCTAACTGCCGTCGTGCCGTCCCATCTGCGTTTTTCGGCAGTCGCGCATTGCCCCCCTACCCCCCTTTCCTTGTCCTCCACTCCACGTGCTTTGTTGCCTCGTCGGTAGACAATCGGGTCTCGCCGCCGGTATTCGCGCGTCATATATATGTTTCTTCTTCGCGCATCGTTCCCGCGTGTCGCGGAAAGCAACGTGTTCTGAACGTGTTCTTACCGGATAGTCAGTTGCATGCCGTGGAAAGCGTAATAGCGAGCGTGCTGACTTTCCGCGTGTGGTCTTTAACGATTATATTAAGTAATCGCGTGTGTCAATTTGTGTTTGTGTGAGCGTGTGTGTTAGTTTGTGTTTGTGTGCGCGTGTGTGTGTTACGTGTCCGTGTTTGGAGTCCGCGTGGGAGAAGCGTAGGTTATTTTTATTATTACTTTTAATTTTTTTCTGTCTGTTTCTTGCAGGATCACACATAAATGTTCGATTTGCAAAGAAAGAAATGCAAGCGGAGTTTTTGCGAAGCTTGGCTTCGCGATGAAAAATGTAATTCATGGGTGCGAAATGTGCCTTCTGATACAAGTTTATTTCATTGCTTAATATGCAATAAAGATATTTCGTGCGACACGCGCATTTCTAAACATGCGAATTCTGCGAGTCACATAAGTTGTACAATTGCAAAGTCTTCTGAGGACAAAAATAGCGGCGATGCAGAATCGGACACAAATTGTTTGTCAGCACGCACATTTCGCAAGCAATGGTTAGATATTGAGCAATTTCAACCATGGCTACACGAAATGTCGGGCAACGAAACATTGTGTCTTTGTTCGTATTGTAACAAGTCAATAACGGCGAGATTAGTTAATATTCATCGTCACGCAGAATCCGCAGTTCATATCGCAAAAGTAACATGTTTACAAACGCAAGAAACAGACCAACAAAATCATATCACGGACAAATCGAAATTGTCATTAGATGCGCGACAGAAAGCAGCGGAAATTCAATACGCTGCTTTGATCGCCGAAAATGACATTTCGTTTATGACAGCAGGAAAATTATTGAAATTTTTCCAAAAAGTAGGAAAGGATGGTAACGTGTTGCAAAATATGAGTATGGGGAGGACCAAATGCGGTCAGATACTTGCAAATGTCTTGTGTCCTGTAGAAACAGAACGTGTTTCGACCATCCTACGAAATACAAAGTTCAGTATTTTTATAGATGAAACGTCAGACATTACTAATACAAAAGGGATGACGTTTCATGTTCGATATGTGCATCCGGAAACATTAGAAATTATGTCGCAGTTAGTAAAACTAATCCATCTCGATGCAAAAGATTGTGGTGCAGAAATGATATTCGACGCATTCCGAAAGGAAATGTACAGATTACAAATACCGTTTACCAATATTGTTGCTTTGTCGTGCGACAATGCGCGAGTTATGACCGGCAAATACATATCATTTCAAAAAAAATTGCAGGAAAAATGTGGACATGTACTAACACTGCCATGTCCATGTCATTCCGTCGCGTTAGCCGCAAATGCTGCATCCAGAACGATTCCTAATAACTGTGAAAACTTTGTAAAACAAATCTCGAGTTTTATAAATTGCAGTCCCAAGCGATCAGCTATCTTTAGCGATTGCTGTGAGGACACAGACCTTAAAATTTTGAAATTGGCTGAAACACGATGGCTTTCCCGACATTTATGTATTAGTCGAATTCTAGAATCCTGGGACAGTATTGACAAGTTTTTAAAAGAGTTAATTTGTAGAGAAAAGTCTGCAAAAGCTGCAGAATTTGTAGCAGTCATGCATACTCCTGATGTTAAAGCATACCTATTATTTCTGAATTAAATTTTACATTACTTCAATGCATTTCCAATATTTTTCCAAGCTCTGGAAACAAGAGTTCATACTTTGCAGCGTAAATCGCTAAATTTATTGCAAATAGTATGCAAAAACTTTTTAAAACCAGAGCTTTTAGCATTACAAAGTAGTAATGTAGATTTTGCAGATAACAATAATCAAATATCAATAAATCAAGTCACATTAGGCATTGATTGTGAGGATTATTTAAACAAATTGATGACAGAGGGGCACGCAGATATAGTTGCAAATGTTCGAGAGAATTGTTTGCAATTTTATGTATGTGCCGCTCAAGAAATTTGTAAAAGACTACCAATCAATGATCCATTTTTATGTAAATTAAAAGTTTTGGAACCGGCCACAGCTTTACGCGATATTGACAGAGAAACTTCCTTTCAGGATGTTTCTTTTATCGCTGAAACCTTTGGCGGCTTCGATAAAATTAGTTTAAAAGAAGAATGGTTTGCTTTACAAAACGATTTCACAGAAACACAAATTGATCATTTGTCATTAAGGGAATTTGATGAAATGTGGGAATGCATCCTAACAAGTAATCGTCAATATCCCAATTTGAAATCTCTTGTCAATGCTGTTCGATCGTTGCCAAACTCAAATGCTGATTCAGAAAGAATCTTTTCCTACTTACCAGACTTAAAAACGAAGAAAAGAAATAAGCTGTCGTCCGTAACTATGAATGCTTTTTGTGTCATTAAATCAGCATTGAAAGCGAGAAGGGAAACAGCCATAAATATGACGGTTAATGACGAGTATTTGTCTCGAATGCCGGCTAACATATTATATTCTACATGTCCAAATACAAAAGAATTGAGACAATGTGATAATGATGAAATGGCTGGTCCCTCCTCGTGCAATGTTTTTCAATAAGTATGAATACAATTCCGTTTCATTTAAAAAAGCAACGTACAGCACAACTAACGTGTGCGTCAAAAATCAGATGAGTCTGCCATTAGTTACACTTGACAGATCAGTCTGCCGTTAGTCAGACTTGAACAAGCAGTCCGGCGTTAGTCAGACTTGAACAAGCAGTCCGGCGTTAGTCAGACTTGAACAAGCAGTCCGGCGTTAGTCAGACTTGAACAAGCAGTCCGGCGTTAGTCAGACTTGAACAAGCAGTCTGGTGTAGCTATTGTCAGACCTGACATGAATAAAGAAAGAGATATACCTTCGGCAGCACCATGACGTAATTATCAAAAAATGTGGTACAATAGGGCTATAGGCGATGGTCCACGTTAAAAAACCGAACGCGCTAGTCGTGGCACCTCATGGGTGGCGTGGAAGTCCACGTGTCTTAAATTTTATAAACAAAAACTTTACATACGCATTTGCATTTGTCGGGTGCAGCGTTGCACTTTCGAATTGCATGAAGTCTCGTAGAATATAGATATTTCGATCCCATCGAACCCTTTCCTCTATAATATTGTGTAATACTTACCGTTTACAGGAACAAAGCTGTGCACCCTGTACATGTGCATTTAAATGTAATCCATATCGTACATAATGATGAATAAATGACATTGGAAAAGTCGGTTACAGTCCCGGGGAAATAATTTGCACGTGGTACGTAAAATACGCGCTCAGAACGGTTAGACTTTTCAGATATTTCAATTAGTCCAACCGCGACTCGCGGTCGGTCGGGAGCGGCACAATGCAAGTTTCGGTTTTCCATTGACAGGGATTTTGCTATTATTGTCGTGATTTATCATGCCTTCTTCAACAATACGCACGTTGCGACATTTCGTGAGCAGAATGCGACAACGGACGTACATATGGATTACCGTATGCATGGTGCATTGCCAAAGAAGGAACACCTTCTTCTTTCTCGAAATGGGGACAGCGTTGTTAAACTAAACGTGCGTAGTAAGAAAAAGGTTACAAATCAATGTGATGGGACATGATGAGAACTATTAGAATATATGCACAATTTGGTCACCTTATATTTAGAAAACAAATCATAAAGAACAACTCATAGAAACATTCGCACCGTCGTCGCGTCGTGTCAAGCAAATTCTTCCTGACGTACGCTGTCGTGTGTTAAAATCGCGTGTTAGTACGATCCCTCAGAACGTTCTACTGCAAGAAGCTAATATTACTTGTTTCACGGTTAATACATAATACGCAATAATTGACATTTATGATATACTTTCTTATTTATTACTACCGTAGAAAGATTAATGTTACTGAAACCAAAATTTATGAAATATATATTTTGCCCATATCTATTATAAACCAATACGACACATCTATTCCGCTGACAAAATATTAAAAACTATCCGTAGTAAGTACTAAAATATTTTTTAATGAATATCGTTTGTTGCCGTGTGATGAACAATTCAAACGAAAATTATTCTGTGAAAAAAAATTGAACCATGGCCGGGCGCGAAACGACGGAAAAAACGAGCGCGTCGACGAGCGGCGATGAGTACGACGAGTCAATCCGAAACTCTCCTCGATTCACATTTCTCTGTATCGCGCTCTGCTCAGGGCGGTGGTGCCCGATTTGCCTTCCGGCTGAAAGAACGCAATGGTACGTGCGATGCCTTATGCGAAATCTGGCACCACTGTCACGGGCCTGTGTGCGGAACGAAGACGTGCCGCCGCGACTGCGTGTCGAACAAAGACGCAACGCGCGATGTTGGTTGAAAGGGGACGGAACATAGTTCTCTCCTTCTTATGTGTCGTCACGATACCTGACGTCACGCGACGTTAGTGGAAGAGAGACGCAGCATAGCTCCGTCCTTCTCTCCAAGCCGAGCGCGATTTGGCGAGAAACGGCGCGCGCAGCTCTCACGGACAAGCACGCATACTTTTCCGTATCCCCACTCCCGCGGGCACCAATGGTGCTCGGGCGCCAGATCTGGCTACACTGGGCTCTACCAATTGTTTTCGCCAAACGCCTATATGAGTTTCTCGGCCAATTAGATAGTTTACGCGGAACGCATATATGCGGCGTTAGACCGAAAAGGATTAATAATTTCTGGTCCAGTAAAGCTGTAGCTCTTCTCTGCAGGCCCCTCAGAGACCATGTGAGATGTGCTCTCGCGAGCTCTCTCTTTTTTTATGTGGCTTCATCTCCATGGGTATCGCTGGAATCTTCATCTCGATCTTCACCTTCGTCAGGCTCACAGTTATATGCGGTATTTCGGTCATCAAGAAATAAATCTTCATCTTGCACGATTATATTATTCCGCATCGCAATGACTCTTTGAAAAATTTCATCTCCCATTGTTCTTGCAGTGTCCATCACTATTGTTACGTCCGGGCAAGGCTTTTCACGGCTTTTACCTGTCAAGTATGCTCAATAGTTATCCGCGAGCGGTCTGCGCGGAGACCGGGTGTATCGCTAAATAATTTTTGTTATTTTTTTAATAATAAATAACGATAATCTAACTTAAGATCAATAATGCATACCCGTGGACAGGGCAGGTGAGAAACCTCCGTAGCTATACTAGCTGCCCGCACTGTCCCAGTGTGATTTTAATCCTTTTCATAAAGAGTAGGAATAATAATTTAAATGAATAAACTAATCGGTGAAGTTAACTAGAATATGGAATCGCGTTTAGTTGTTCGCAGGACTTATAGGATACCTGTGCTTCCTTAAGACCCATACAGGTCCCGAATCGTTTGTGAGGTTATGTTTTCGGTTTGTATAATACAATGTTTGAAGAAGTGTGACGTCACAACATAAAATAAATCAGAAAGAATGGTATAGAGCAGACCTGGGCAACTCGTGGCCCGAGTGCTACATTCCCCTTCTTCTTCCACTTCTAACCGACCCCCACCTTATTCCGTTTGCGCGCTGACGGAGCGAGGGGACCTAGCGTACCATATATTCGGGACCGTCTCCACTAGATCCCCTCGCTCCGTCGGCGCGCAAACGGAATAAGGTGGGGGTCGGTTAGAAGTGGAAGAAGAAGGGTAATGTGGCACTCGGGCCACGAGTTGCCCAGGCCTGGTATAGAGGGAAAACAAAATAGATATATTGCAGAAAAATATTGAATATAAAGAAAGAATGGAAATAAAGAATGTAATGAATTTGAAAGGCAGCTAATAGAGTTCTGCAGTAGTTCTCGTTGCAGTATTTGAGAAGAAAAGCAAATGCAAGTACGCGACAATAATGCGCCTTAATACGAACGCTATTCACAAGGTGATACGATAGCGTTCTCGGTAATTAACAATTAAACGCTTTACAATCGACAAATCGTTTTCAGTAAAAGTATTCACACAGTCAACGACCGTGCCCGAGGGATCTCTCCATGGCATAAAAGCGCGGGCATGGTCAGACAAAATTGATGTTCTACAATTGTGTCGAACGGCGCGACTGGAGGGTCTTACCGTGTCGCTCGTCTTCCGCTCGTTCGGTTCTCTCTCTCTCTCTCACTCTTTCGCTCGCTCGTTCTTTCTCGCTCTCCTTATGCGGTAAGTCGTTCGGAAATGGTTCGATGTTACGATGATAAGTACCTTGGAATCGAAATAGAATTTTAGTACTTTGATCTCACTTGGTTTGCCTATGCTCGGTTGTAGGTGAGCCGGGATAATACCCGTTACAAGGGGTGGCAAATCAAGAAAGTAATGCTTCTATTCGTTCAATTTACGCCGACTTTAATCGCTCCGCGAGCGAGGAACAACCTTTCGCGTTCGTTCAAGATATATACTAAAGAATAGTTCAAATGAAAATCAAAGAAAGCTTAATCTCTAACGGGTCCGACACAGAATTTGCCGGCCACGTGCAAGAACAGTCGCGATCACACTTTCGCACCGTTCTCTAACGAAAACTGAATCTATTGCTCGAAATAATAATTAGAATCTACAGCTACGGCTTAACGACGATAATTGAGTCCTTTTGGTAATACACTGCAAGAAAAATATGCACTATTAGGCTCGAAATGAGGAGATATCTGTAAGCGAGCGTGTTCGTACTGTTATGCCTTCCTATCACATTTTCCAATCCAATCGTCACATTAGTCGGACTTCCACAAATTCCTTCCTGAACAAACCTACCGATAAACCTTTCCGTTGCCAAAGGTTCCGCCAAAGTAAGCAAACCCTCGACCGGAACATAAACCCATAAAAATTCCCTTCAATTGTTTACCTTGACATAATGATAAAATTTCCCTTGGATTACGTATCAACACCTGGGTAAACTCCCAAAATACTCCCTTTCTAAAACTTTCTATCCTTTTTCAAATTCCACCTCCAAGCCCCTTTTAGAAACATATATAGGTGCCCAGAACTGCAAAAAGGTATCATTCATCTCCACTCCAGGCATAGATTCCGTCACTCTGTCACTTAGTCCTAAAATAAAACTCTTGAATTGAAAGACTTTCGAACTCGGATTCGTTACCACCTATTACATTTCGCGTATCTTAAAGTAAACTATTTGATGCCAATAGGCCGGCACAAGAGTACGTCCCTGCGTTCAAGTGACGCGTCTTCGCGCGTAGCGGCGATTTCGATGTTTTTCGCAAGGGGCCAAGGTGCGAGCGGGCTCATGGGTAGCGCGGAAAATGGGAGAGGTAAGAAGAAAGAGAGTGACGCGTCGTGAGACGCTTATAATTAATACAGACAATGTATTTTTCATTGCCGTTCCTTCGATGCCAAAACCCCTCACCTCTTACATATCTACGATATCCTCGGCCAGCGAACTACGCACCTCGCGACTTTACAGCGAACTACCAAGAGGAATTCGTCGCGATGTGGTTCCTGGGCTTGCTCTAGGACGGTTTTTCATGCCCTATTCGCGGAATCGGTCGACTAGCGGTCGATCCGGTGTCAAATATTACGCTGAAGTGCTAGCTCGGTGTTCAACGAGACACTTTCTTCGCTTGTCAGTCCTTTTCTAATTATCGAGTTTTATTTCGAATGCAATATGATTCCATCGACTCAGTGATCTAAGATTTCACAGGCGTACGCTCATGACCGTATGCTTGTGAACAAATATATATATATATATATATCGAAACCGAACGAGCGACAAGTATGAACGACAGTATCTTGGAGACTATCATATTGTTATCTAGTTTAGTATCTAACCCGTTTAACCTAAAGGCTAAATTTCTTAAGCTACTACCGTATGTTGTAATATGCCCGTTCTTATTATAGACCTTACTATAAAATACTTGGAGCAAACTGCATCTTTGTTGTTCAGACTGTCTTTCATATATATTCTCTATTTTTATCCACATCTCATTCACGGTTTTACAGTCTAATACACGCAGCAGCGGTTTTTTACTTATCGTTGTTACTACTAATTTTTTAGCATTGGCGTGTTTCTTATTCCACGCCGGAGTTCTGTTTTCCACAGGTTGGTTTGTTATTACCGTCTTATACAGTTCGTTTGCTTCAAGTATTATTTTTAGTTGAAATTTCCATAACTGAAAGTTTTCAATGTCTCTCAATTTTTCGATATAAGTTATATCCTCTGTTGTTCAGTGTGTCATTTTTAGTCTACTTTCTAACCATTTTTACGGACACTCTCAGCAACTATCTTTACTATGCAGTTGACTGCCTAATTTTTTTTTCTTTTTATGCGGAGAGTATACAGGTTAACCTCTATTTCTTTCCCTGTTCTACTATTTCTAGATTTCTGCCCATTTTATTTTAATTAATCGCTATGCCTCGGCCCTTAACCTGTAGAGTTTTCATCGGGCTTTCTAGAGTTGGGTTGAGGGAATGAACTAAAGGTTCGACACATCTTGTGTAAATAATGTATTCTGTATTATACTATTCTAACCTGTTCTTACACGTTTTCGTTTATGTATCTATCAAACCAGTTACTACGCACGACCGCACCATGCCTGGCCAGGCGGGATGAGAGCGCTTCGTCTCGCGCTTTAAGCCACGAGGCTCCTCGGCTCTGGTAGCGTCACCCTGCACCGACGCCGCGCATGACGCGCCCAACACAAACAGAGGCAGGGGCACAACAACTACATTTCTTAACACTTCTCAATAAATGAATATAGGAAAATGGACAGTGTACTACCGCCAATTGAGAGGCTATTTTGCTTCTATCTCGCCAGCGACATCAAAAAGTAAAAATTATTTTATCTTTTTTAGTGCAGCTTTGAAGTCGGTGTTTTATTACATTTTTATTTTTAGTGTTACATTTGTTTAAATCGATATGGGTCCACTGCGGAAGTATTCTCTTTCAAACAAACAAAGAATCATCAAAATCGGTCAACCCGGTGGAAAGTTACGCGTGAACAATTGAACATCTGCAACTTACTCCCGAAATTTTGTGAAACAACCATTTAAAAAATGGTTTTCTGCTGTCGAAATTTTTCGAAATTTAAACCAGAGCAGTTGGGGAACAGGTCCCTTCATATGAGCCAACAACGATCGAGATCAGACAACTCGTTTGCAAGTTACGGGTAAACATACATGTTTTTGCGTAGGATGACAGAGAACTTGTCTTTACCTCGCGGATGCTGGATTCGAGCTGGGAACAGCTCGCGAATGTGATTCTCGCCTAAAGCGTATATACGAAAAGCAACGGAGACACACTGTATTTTACTTTAGCCTTTTTATTTAAAAACTTCCTTGTCCTGTTCTAACATATGTATTGTTACGGACGTGAAGGCGCGAAGAACACCACGGCGAAGACATAAACCCTATATTGATTATGTGTCATGTTATAATGTTAATTAGTTCTATCGATTTTATGACGTTCGAATGTTATTGTTGTTGGTAACCAAACCAAAGAGTCTGCATCTGGTCTTGATACCAGACGGACGTGTTATATTAAACCGTTGTCGTTGATAATTCTGGTACGTTGTAATGTCTCGCCCGCGTCCACGTAACATTGGTGTCAGAAGTGGGATAAGCACGAGGATGCGATCGAAAAGAACAGAGACAGAAACAGGAATCGACAATCCTGGAAGCAGCAATGAAATCGACGATGCAGTTGGGAGTCGACGGTTGCCGAGGCCAGCAGCGGAGGCGGAACAGGCTACGGGGGACCCGATGGCATCGGTGCAGGCGATGCTGGAGCGCCTGGAGGAAAAGATGCGCGCGGGACAGGAGCTGTTCCGGGAGGGACTTCGCATGCAGGCAGAAGATGCTCGCCGACGAGAGGATGACCTCCGGAAACGACTGCAGGATGTCGATGACAGTTACAACGCCAGGATGGAACAACTGACAAATAGCCTGGATAATATGACAAACACTAATAATTTTGTGCGCAGTAACGGAGCGAGTGCGCCTTCGAGCGATGAATTGAATTTGAATCCGCGAGTGAATTTCGGTTTTTCGTTATTGCCAACAAAATTAAATGGAGAGAATTGGGAGGAATTTTTGGCACAGTTCGAATCTATCGCGCGAGTCAACGGTTGGCGCGATGAAGTGAAAGCTGCCGCGCTACTTAACTCTTTGGAAGGGCCCGCTCGTTCTGTACTAACAACTCTGGAGGACAGATACCGATTAGACTTCGGAAAGCTGAGAGCTGCTTTGCAAAGACGATTTGCAAAGCAGGGATCGGCTCCGATGAATTATCTAAAATTTCAGGGCTATGTACAAAAGCCGGGGCAAGGGATCCCCGAATTGGCAAATGAAATAGAAAAGTTGGCATTATTGGCTTTGCCGGATTGTCCCTTGGAAGTGCGCGAGAGATTGGCCGTTTCCCAATTTATCAGCGCGATCGAGAATATAGACATTAAAAAACAATTGTACTTACAGAAATTTGAAAAGTTCGAAGAAGTAGTACAAAAGGCAATTGAAATACAGCAAATTGAAGATTTATGTAAAGAAAGAGTACGAAAAGATCAGGATTATGCTCGCGTTAACGTTTCGATTGCGAGTAGAAACACGGAAAGAGTTTATGACGGTGCATTCGAAAAACGAGAAAGGAGAGATACCGCGCAAAATAGAGGTCCGAAATCATATAGAAAACTGACGTGCTGGAAATGCGGGAAAGAAGGCCACACACAGTTTCAGTGTGAACAAAATTTAGCAAAGAAAGCGAAATATAATGACAGAAACGCAAAAAACGTATAAGGTTTAAATTTAGGGAGGGAAATTTAAATCAAAATTTGAAAGCCTCCAGAATTGTGAATGTGGACCCTTCTACACATGAGTCTGGAGTCAGTGTAGGGAAAAATCAATTCAACTTAATTTTCCTGTTTCAAATAATTTCGGTAATTATTTGTTTTGTGTTGAAAAGTGCGACGATATTAAAAAAATCTAGTCAAGGGATCTATACTAGAATTTGTAAAGTCATCTCGGGAAATATTTCGAAAAAACCCACTACTACCGGTCTGTATGTAGAAGGATCCATTGATGGGAAACCATCAAATTTCCTTGTGGATACGGGATCCTCAGTCACACTCATACACAAGAGTGAAGTTGCTGAGTTTGATAAATCAAAATTGACAGGCACTAATAGAAGGTTATTAGGGGTAGAGGGAAACGATATATCGAAAATCATTCTTGGAAGAAAAGAATTTAACTTTAATTTCGGCGAAACGGGAGTTAAGCACGAAACGTACGTGGCCGAAATTAATGAAAAAGGGGACCTTTTGATGAAGATATCCAACCGATTGGACCTGGAGGAAGGAACGGTACTACTGAAGGATGGAAGCCAACTACCTCTAATTGGGAATCCAGACCGGCCTATGAAGAACAATTACATCTGTCATCAGGACGAGATGCCGCAACATTTAAAAGGACTGTTCGAGAGAAGTGCAAAGGTCTTGGATTTGCAACAACAAGAGACATTTCGAATTTTTCTACTGGAGTCTCAGGATTTGTTCGCGAAGGACGCCGAACAGTTTGGATAGTGCAAACTAGTCAAGCACCATATTCGAACAGGACACCATTCTCCAGTTAAGCAAAAACCTCGCAGAATGCCGATGCATATGCGGAAGGTAGCGGAAGAAACTGTAGAGAAAATGTTGAGGCAAGGAGTGATTGAGGAGTCATCGAGCCCTTGGGCATCTCCAATTGTACTTGTGAAGAAGAAAGATGGCTCAACCAGATTTTGTGTAGATTACCGAAAATTAAATAGTCTCACAAAAAAGGACTCTTACCCCCTACCGAGGATAGAAGACACCCTGGATGCAGTAGCAGGCTCGTCATGGTTTTCAACCATAGACCTTCAGAGCGGTTACTGGCAGATCGCTCTAGCCGAAGAGGACAAGGAAAAATCTGCATTCACCGTGGGAAATGGGCTATACCAATTCGTCGTGATGCCTTTCGGATTGTGCAACGCACCGGCCACGTTTGAGAGACTTATGGACAAAGTGTTGTCGCAGATGTTATGGAATATTTGCTTCGTCTATTTAGATGACGTCATAGTCTATGGAAAAGACTTTTATGAAGAGCTGGACAACTTAAAAAAAGTCTTTCAACGTTTACGTGAGGCACAATTATTAATGAATCCGAGGAAGTGCACATTTTTCCAGAGAAAAGTGGCATATTTAGGACACGAAGTCTCTTCGGACGGAATTGGTACAGACCCTGAGAAGATAACCGCCGTACAAAATTGGCCGGTACCGAAGACACGAAAACAAGTGAGAAGTTTTCTGGGGTTGTGCTCATATTATACGAAATTTGTCAAAGATTTCGCGAAAATAGCCAAACCCCTATATAAACTGACGGAAGAAAATCAAGATTTCGAATGGACCACCGCCAGTCAAGAAGCATTCGAAAGTTTAAAAGGCAAATTAACGTCTTCTCCAATCCTGGTGTATCCGGATGTGGAGAAAGAATTTATCTTGGACACCGACGCATCCAATTTTGGAATCGGTGCAGTGTTGTCCCAAAGCCATGATGGTCAAGAACAAGTAGTTTCCTATTTCAGTAAGGTTTTGAATAAACCGGAAAGGAACTACTGCGCTACGAGGAAAGAGTTATTGGCCGTTATTAAGTCCATACGGCACTTCCATCATTATCTTTATGGAAGGAAGTTTGTAGTGGGTTCGGACCATAGCGCGTTACAATGGCTACTCTCATTTAAATCTCCCGAAGGACAAATGGCCCGATGGTTGGAAGAATTGGGACAATACGAATTTCAAATTGTCGACCGGTATGGAAGGCTTCATGGTAATGCAGATGCTTTGTCTCGCATACCATGTAACAACTGTAAGTCTTGCAAGAAAACAGGGAACAAGGAAGGTCTGATTACAGAAGAGGCAACATGCAAGAGGATCTGCTTCAACGAAGAAAATCAAGACAAAAAATGGAAAATGTCACAAATGGAGGATCCAAATTTGAAATTTGTTATAGAGGCTAAAAGGCACAATCGTCGGCCGTCAAAAGAAGAAGTGTCGATTTTGGGTTCCAAGGCCCGATACTATTGGCAGATTTGGGACTCACTGGAGATCAAGGATGAGCTTTTGTTCAGAAAATGGGTATCCGGAGACGAGCGAAAAGATGTTTTTCAACTCGTGGTCCCATTGAACAAGATTGAAGAGGTTCTTCAAGAAGCCCACAATTCCTCGACCTCTTGACACTTCGGCGTGAACAAGACACTGGCCAGATTAAGAAAATGTTTCTTATGGGCCGGCTGTAAGCAGGACGTGGAGGATTGGTGCCGAACTTGCGAGATCTGCACGGCCAAGAAAGGACCAAGGCAGAAAGGGCAAGCAAAGCTATGTACTTATAACGTTGGGTCTCCATTTGAACGGATAGGTTTGGACATATTAGGACCTTATCCGAAGACATTAAATGGAAACAGATTCGTAATAGTCATCATGGACTATTTTACGAAATGGCCAGAAGTCGTTCCCGTGGCAAACTTTCAGGCCAAGACCATAGCACAAGCTATGATGGCACAAGTTTTTAGCAGACATGGCCTACCGATAGAGGTACATACCGACCAAGGACGATCATTTGAATCAAAATTATTCCAAGAAGTCCTGAGGATACTGGGAGTAAAGAAAACTAGAACGACTCCGCTGCATCCACAGTTAGATGGATTGGTGGAAAGACTAAACCGAACAATACACCAATATTTGTCGTTGTTCGTTTCACACCATCAAAAGGACTGGGACGATTGGCTGCCTTTATTTTTATTGGCATACCGATCGGCGGAACATGAAACCACAAAACAAACCCCAGCGAGGATGTTATACGGAAGAGAACTTCGGCTACCATTAGATTTCTTCCGAGGAGTTACCCCCGAGCGACCTATTTCTTCCATGGAATATGTCTCGCAACTGAATAAGGTCCTCGCGGATGTACACTATTTGGCAAGAGCGAAAATTGTTAAAAGCTCGGAACGCATGAAATTACGCCATTTGTACTCCAATTATTTTCAACGAGGGAGACCTAGTGTGGCTTTATCAGCCACGAAGAACAAAAGGAAGATGTCCGAAACTGCAAGTAAACTGGGAAGGACCCTATTTGGTGAAGAAAAGGATTAATGACGCTATCTACGGGATCCAGCGGTCAGCCAAAGGAAGAATGAAGATTATACACGCCAATAGATTAGCAAAATACGAAGGAACCAAGGTACTAGGATGGTACAAGAAACAAGAACGATAGGACACAAGGACATCGCATAACGCAGCACCACTGACAAGGAGTCAAGACAGTAGTGCGCCGCTATGCTTACTCTCCCGTGAAACATTGTAAAAAAATAGGGGAGGATGGGAAGTATAGTGTGAGGTTTGAGGGTTCCGTAAGATTTAATCTTGGAAATTATTCTAAATACGGGAAGTTCTTTGTCGTTCCGTTTTATTTTCAGAAGGAAGAATCATGTTCCATCTGCTCCCGTTTGAATTGTTTGTTCATGTTCCGGCGGTTGCAAGTGTTCGGGTTTGAAGTTATCAAGATACTAAGATGTTCGTTACTAAGAGTTTCGCCCAAGTGATGCGGTCATCTCGCCCAGGGTTTTTGGCACGGTTTTCCCTTGGGACCGTGAGCAAATGCTGGGATGACATTTTTGGTTCAGGAGGAGCCATCGCTGCTTGCACCTGAGAGTGCCTTTTCCTGAACCGAAGCATCTGAAGATCTCGCGATAATATACGGCCGGGACGTCCGCTATCGTCGAGGGGAGGCAGTGTTACGGACGTGAAGGCGCGAAGAACACCACGGCGAAGACACAAACCCTATATTGATTATGTGTCATGTTATAATGTTAATTAGTTCTATCGATTTTATGACGTTCGAATGTTATTGTTGTTGGTAACCAAGCCAAAGAGTCTGCATCTGGTCTTGATACCAGACGGACGTGTTATATTAAACCGTTGTCGTTGATAATTCTGGTACGTTGTAATGTCTCGCCCGCGTCCACGTAAGAGTATATATGTAAAATGAAAAAGATAACGACCGTGACTTCCTAATACTGTGTTGGTTAACGGTGAAATGATCGGTCAGGTGTAAATCTTACCAAAGTTACAACTCCTCAAACTAATCCAAACGTTTCGATCCCATGTGTGGATCCTCTTCAGCGGATATTCGGGTTTTGTCTGTAAATTCATATAACTAAAATAATATACTATGATGGCCACAATATAATTAGAGAACAAACCAAAAAAACCAAAATGACATTTTATGCTAAATGAAGTAAAGATAACCAAAAAGTATGTATAAACTAGAACTAAAGATAGCAGAGTTCAAAACGAAAGTATATCTCTGTTTTGCTATCTGTATAACACCCGAAATCGGGGAAAAATAAAAAGGAGAATTATTATGTTATAAAAATGAAAAAAGAAAGAAACGGAAAAACGTAACAATAAATGAACAAGACTAAAGAAAGAAGCAATAAAGGTAAAAAAATGAAACTTACAACTTTGTTGATTGCACATTACTTAGGTTATATGTGGCCACGTGCGAACATAGGAAGAGAACAATGCTTACGCGTACGGAGAAACTTAGTATTTACATATTTACAAGAACTAAAATTACATAAAACTAAAAGAAAAAGCGCTCGGAAACTGAAAATTCATTATTGTGCACTGAATATTATAAAGAAAAAACCAAAAAGACACATTTTTCCAGCTATTTACAAGGCCACCGGCGCATGGCTGAGGGTAACATTCCATCGCCGCACACTGCACTTGAGTGTCGTGTGTGCCTCTCCGCTAAACGACGCAAAAAGTAGTTAAAGTAAAAAGAAGACCTAACCGAGACGCACACACTCGGTATGCGACCGTGAAATGTCCCTTTTCCCTAGTAACAACAATGCCATATTGGATGTTACATATGGGAGGGAGATTTGAATAACGGTAAGTGTATATGGTTTACTCGTTCTGTTAAATTTTAAGGAAAGTGAGGCATGACTAATTGCGTTGATGGGTGCTGGAGGAACCAACATCAAACATCAATCAGCCCGCAGGAAAAGGAAGTGATTCTAAGTTGCAGATCAAATTTGGACAATTGAAGAGGATCCACACATAGGATCGAAACGTCTGGATTAGTTTGAGGAGTTGTAACTTAGGCAAGATTTACACCTGACCATACATTTCGCCGTTAACTAACACAGTATAAGTATATATGTACAGAAGGGCTTTTAGCCTTACTCAGAAAACAAATCGGAAACTCTTTATATCTCGGAATAATACTCTTTTACTGTATTCGGAAATCACTTCTGTCCTATTAGAGTATTAGACGGTTGGAACAATAAGAATAGTAAGTAAAAGACGCCGGGAGGGGGAACGTCTTCGTTCCATCTTCCCGATCGTGTCTGTGTAGGACACGATGGTGTGCGCTCCCAATCAGCTGCGAACTTCCGACGTACGTCAGTGCTACGTCAGTGCTACGTGAGCGCAACGTCATCGCCTGTGCGTCTCATGCGTGAGCGGCGGTAATGGCGCTGAGCGCCACGCGCGCATGCGGAACTACTTGGCGTGCGTGACGACGCACGATGTCACGTCGTAAAACCGATCGCTCATGATGCACGCAATTCAGCGCCCCTTTCTTCGCAATCCCAAACAGTACATTTAAAAAAACAAATGTCGAATAGAAAACCGCCTCCTTGTTTTGATCTAGGTTTATGAAAATAATCTTCCACTTTCCACGAAATATCGTTAACAATTTTCCATTGATTAAAAAGTTATATGAAATTTATTGAATGAAAGGCATTTGAGCGAAATGATTTAAATTGGCCCCGGCACACGCGTAAGAATTGAGTCGAATAAGCCCGGCATCAACGTGTCAATTGATTGATCATCAACACGATAATTTCATATTCATCATTCCCGCACAGATGCGGTGGCTTAACAGGTGCCAAATAATAAATATATATGGTTTCACACTGAATTCACCGCATCTGTATCAGTCATTATAAGACTCATTGTGAGTATCGTTAAAAAGCCAAAAACCATTAACAATCGACCGTGTATGCGTACAGTGTCTGTGACAGTCTCCCGCGTCGACTGTCGGAAATTACTCACAGGCATCGCACGCACACACTTGCCGCGTGGCCCCCACAACTCGATTGGCTGTGAATGCTCCTGGCTTTCTGGAGACACTGATAACACTTGAATTATACAAAATATCAGGAAACCCGTAATTATTACTCTACGCTAAGCCTGAAATTGAAAGAAGAGATTGCCAACTGCAAGTGGAGATCTGTTAGATCGTGTTGGGGAAATGTGTGGGAAAATGAGTAGGAAGGAAAATTTAGGAGCGGAGAGGGGAAGGGTGCGGAAATGATTAGGTCATCTGGTGGTGAGGTTAGAAAAGAAACCGTGTTCGCGTGTTGCGTTCGCTAGTGCCGATTTATTGTAAGTAAACCGGTGCAGCTCGTCAATGTATACAAATGTCTGTTTTATGTTGATTCGGACACAATTGCCGTAATTAATGCCCCCCAGTGTCTAGTGTAATTGCGCGGTCGTGGATACACGTGGTAAAAGTACGGCCACGTGCACTGCCTGATAAGAAACTTGTTGATGTACCTTAAATAATCACGCTACGGTGGTCGGCATGTCGCTTGCTATACACAGCAGCGTATCTCGTGTAGATCGGTCGACTATTTACTAAAGATGAGAAGCTGGGATGTGATGGAAACTGATATTCACTGTGATCGCACAAAAGACTCTGACTCGCGCTACGAGAGACGTGGTAGAAGTGATCACTTTTGGCGGGACGGCGCATAGCGCCGCCCGCGTTTCGCGCATTCCACGCATTTCAGCTTCTCACCGGTACGCGAATCGACGCTCGCAATCGCGCTCGGGAGGTGCTGCCGCCAGGTGGTCGTCGGCGACAGGATGCGCTGTCGACGAGCGGATTTCTCAAACAGATCGACATAATCTTTGGAACAATTTATTATATTTAGCCTCTTTGTTATCTAACGTTTTAGACATCTTCAAATGTAAAAAGATTTAATGTATTTGTTACGTCCTCCGTTTTTCGGCACCCTGCGTACACCGGGTATACCAGGGATCGGAAGACAGACGAAGTGACCGGCCTGATAAGAGATTTGACGCGTCAGCGGAGCGGCTCGCTGAGGCGCCGCACGCGCCTAAATATACTTGGTGTCCTGATTCGACACTAAACCTACGTGTATCCTCGCGTCCGACTGGTTACGGCGCGGAAAGTATGGGCGTAGCTGGTGACTCGGAATTACACCAACCCGAGAATCTACTCGCGTCCGAATGGTTACGGCACAGGCAATGTGAGCGTCGCTGGTGACTCGGGATTACACCAACCCGAGAATCTACTCGCGTCCGAATGGTTACGGCACAGGCAATGTGAGCGTCGCTGGTGACTCGGAATTACACCAACCTGAGAATCTACTCGCGTCCGAATGGTTACGGCACAGGCAATGTGAGCGTCGCTGGTGACTCGGAATTACACCAACCTGAGAATCTACTCGCGTCCGAATGGTTACGACACAGGCAATGTGAGCGTCGCTGGTGACTCGGGATTACACCAACCTGAGAATCTACTTGCGTCCGAATGGTTACGGCACTGGCAATGTGAGCGTCGCTGGTGACTCGGGATTACACCAACCTGAGAATCTACTTGCGTCCGAATGGTTACGGCACAGGCAATATGGGCGTAGCTGGTGACTCGGAATTACACCAACCCGAGAATCTATTCGCGTCCGAATGGTTACGGCACAGGCAACGTGAGCGTCACTGGGAGCTCGAGATTACACCAACCTAAGAATTTACTCGTGTTCGTGCAGGTTACTTAGTCTATGATTCCGACATCCGAATCTTCGCAGATCTCAGTTACCACGATGGTGGACGGTACGATTTCCGGTCCTAAAGGCTCGAAGTAGACAGTGAATTGATCTTGCCCTGGGGGTAGTTCGAACGGACAAGGCTGTTCTGGAGAGGTCCAGGCCGGTGGCGCGTGTTGTCCGGGGTGCGGGTAGGTAGGCGGAAGGGAATTCGCGGATTCGCTCGCTGTTTGTCGAGGTAGCTGCGACTGATGCAAGCGAGCAGCGGCGCGACGTGCCCTGACTTTTACTCCAGCCCGTCGATGTCCTCTATAGTCCTTACGCGGCAGGGGTCGCCGGGGTGTTCTCTGGTTATGGGTTTGAGTGAGAGGGTAGTTGCGATCTGTGGGTGTGACTACTGGGCTTGGGCCCGAACCGTGGTGCGCCGAAAGTGGTTGAGGAGCCACGGTGGTAGCGAGGGGGGGCCAGCCGCGGGCCGACGAAACCTGTGAGCTGAAGTCGCAGCAGAAGAGTTGCTGAGGGGTTACCGGAACTCAGAGGTTCGACAGTGCCCACGGAATTTCCCGTGAGACGATACAGGCACAGGCTCGAAGGCGGCAGCACGGACCACTCGATTTATGCGCACGACGGTTTCGGTGTCGCGGAAAGAAAAGGGGTGAGATCCCCTGTCTAATTACACTCAGAGAACACTCCGATAACCAGGTTTTACGCGGGTGTGCGTGTAGTGTTACGAGGATGGGTGTGCAATAGGTGACTCACGAGATTGTGTGTATGGTGTTTATTAATTGATCGAACCCTACAATTTGGAGTAGAACGGCTCTACCTTGCTATCGCGACCGGAGAATCGGAGATCGAGTCTAGACGCAGCGTCTCGATCACGCAGGTTACTTATATTTAGCTGAATTTCGGAGGCTTCACCACGTTGGTGGCCTAGAGCGGTCCAGATTACAAAGTTTAGTTGGTTACACAAACCTGGTGTTGCCTGGCGAGTTGCAGGAACAATGGCACTGATTTTATCGTATTGATTATTCGTTTGAAGTTAACTTGATTCGATTGACTCGACGTGACTTAACTTGATTCTATTCTTTACACTTAAAAGATACTGGAGGTGAACGCTAAGTCGGGTGTTGCGCTTCGCACCCGCGCTTGAATTCTTGGATCCGAACAACGGTGCTATTCGGAGCACTTCACGCACTGAATTGAATTGAAGTAAAATAATTCGCAAGTAACTGTCGTAGGCAAGAGCGCGCGTGTTAACACTTGTCGTAATCAGAAGAGCGCGTACAGGTGCTTCTCGTGACCAAGAGTGTCGTAGCGACCAAGAGTGTCCGAAAAGGGTCTCGTACTGCCCTATATAGACGCCGTGCTCCGCTGAGCGGTATTCGCATGCTGACACTGCATCAGCGTTATATCCTGGGAACGGCGCGACAGATGCCTTTCCCAGGACTTGGCTACACGTATTTTATCTTTTGGAATTCCTCCTCTGACAGGTTGCATTACTTGGCGGTTGTCCGGTCGCGCAGCGCGAGAATTTGGCGGAGCTTTTACTTGTATGTTTCGCTTGTTCCCTACTCGCGTCGTCTTGGCTATCGCTCGGGTGTAAGTTACCCCTACTTGTCGCGCGCGGCATGTCTTATCGCTAACGGGGGTTCGTGAGAACCGCACTTCATTCGTAAAGTTAGATTAGAGTAAATCTTAGAACTACTGAGCGAACGGGAGACTGCGGCGAGAATGATCGATTAGTTATTCTTGAATAAAAAGCGAAAAATTTTGGCGGGTGGATGACGTAGGACGTAACAGTATTGATTAACAGACTTGCTCCAGAATTATAGATGGTTTAGTGCTCAGTGCATGCAGCTAAACGTAGAGCGTTCAGCGGCTACACACATGCACTCATACGCGCGCTGTACTCTTGCTCAAAAGCACGTCCGTGCCATGGGAGACTCGCATAGCAATGGCTCTCACTGCTGTAACAAAAACGTATCGCTTCTCTGGGAACGTCTGGCTTTATCACTATACTGCCGCGTTGCTAGGCAATCCCCTCCTCCCCTTACCCTCTCACGTGATACTTGATTCGTATACAGGAGATGCAACAAATAATGATAACTGAACAATTAATTCATATTGATACATCTAAAGGTAGCCTTCCGCTGCCCGCGACTGCGGCGCGCGACTAATCGATAAATATATGTAGATACAGTTTCTTTCAGCGCAAAAACAGCGATATGGGACTACAACGCGCGACCGTTCGATATGTGAGCGATTTCGGAGCGCCCGACACCTTTTTAAAAAAACGTTAAAAGGATCGAAGGAAAGAGGTAAGTTTAGTCTGTATTTTCTCCTTTAACTTTACTCGAAGGTCGTGATACACTTTAGCTTGACAATGAAACTGGCATACTCTGCACTGTTCTTTAGACTGTTCTTCGATGCTTATTCTAGGGCTTATTTATACCTTTATCTTATCTGCTAATGCTGCAAGGTCTGACCATGAATCCTTCTCGAAGCTTCCAGAGCCTTCTAGAGCCTTCGAGAGAGACTCATCTGTTGATAGGATCGGATTACAAATGCGTGCTCAAATCGTTCGGGAGAGACCCATCACAGATAAATATATATACATAGTGTTTTCTTCGCGCAACCGGCGACACGCGGCTACGACGCGCGACAAATCGATAAATATAAATAGATACAGATTTATCGCCAAGAGAAAAACAAATACGAGTTTGAGCTAATATATACAGATACATATTGGTTCTCAGCTGGGAATCATAATTGTTTGTTTCTTGGCGACAAAACTGTTAGAATTCCTAAGGAGGCTGTGTACTTTCAGGGCGGCGTAACAAAATATTGATGTCATTGCACTCGTTTTTATTCGTTGCTATGCTTTCGATGAGCTATACATTCTTTTTAACTAAACTTAAACGGATTTATATTGATATGCCTTTACACTCTGGTTAGCGCACATGGCACTTCAGGTTTCGAACTAAAGATGAATCTATCTCTATAACCGCTTCCGGTAACCATACAAAAAAACAAAACAGTCTAGACGACAACTCAGTTACCGGAGAGTAATGAAACTAAAAACACTGCCATCTCGAGGGCGTTACCTTAAATTTACGATAACCAACAAAAACTATATCTATATGCATTTATTGGTTTGCTATTACGCTTGGCTGCCCCGCGAAGCGGGAAGGACGGAGCTACACTCGATCTCTATTTTGAAAAGTTTTTGCGAACTCCTGTTTGAGAAGTACAAGTAGTGCCTGAGGAAAATGAGTGGGAAATAATGGAAGAGGGAAGGGGGGTGGGGTGTGTAGATCATTTGGTGGCAGAGGGGGTTATGTATCCACGTGGTCGATACTGGGTCCTTAAGGGATTATCCTACTGCGACCAACCTCAAAACAGGCTAAATTTCGCGAATTAATTCCGAAAAAACTATTAATGCGATATTATTAATTTTGTAATATGTATTTGTACACACCTTAGGGAGCTTGAATAAAAAAAATTACAACAACATGTTTATATTTGAACAAGATATGTGACTTCTTGGTCAATGGTGCTCTTCGTGCACGGTTCGACGGTGTACACGATTTTGGTGATTTGGTGGGTCTGAAACGGAAAAACAAAAATTTTTCATGAGTTATATTGCAATAGCTATCGTATATCGAGGGCTTTTTTTTCCTCCATATATATATAAAAATACAACGTTTTGATTTTTTTTCGCTATTTTGTGCACAAAATGGGTAGTTTAAAGTGGTTTATTTCTTGAACAAAATATGTTATCGAAAAAACCGCCCGACACACTGAAGCTACTATTTCGGACAAATGTCCGAACATGTGTACAAAATTGCAAGTCAATTAATCAATTACAGTCTCAGATATCGTGTACACCGTCGAACCGTGCACGAAGAGCACCATATTGAACACGAAGTCACATATCTTGTTCAAATATAAACATTTTGTTGTACAATTTTTTATTCATGCTCCCTAAGGTGTGTACAAATACATATTAAAAAATTAATAATATCGCATTAATAGTTTTTTCGGAATTAATTCGCGAAATTTAGCCTGTTTTGAGGTTGGTCACAGTGGGATAACCCCTTAATAATAGAGTCTTTATTATAAAAATGTAGCGGTCGAGGGTGCTCTATTGTAGTCAGCATAAGAAGAATGAGAAACATAAACAATTGTATTAAATGTATCCGCCTAAGAATGATTCATTGATTCGTACCTGTTTCGGATACACGGGTTAGTTCACGCCACATGCAGAGCCTGACTTCGCGTGTTGATGTACTGATTTCGCTTACGCCTGACTAAGTCCTAGTTGCGGGTTATATGTGTGTACAGCAAATTCCGCGAGTTATACCGAGATAAAAACAATGACAAGCGATGTTTAACAAAACGATTAAGATAAATTCCTTGATGAGTGCACTGTGAACACGTGTTTTCTTGATGAATAATGAGACGATAATGGCCGAAAACCGGCGGGAAAGCCGACCGCATGTCGCGTATTTTCAAGGTGCGTTCGCATGGTGTAGATCGGCCCTCAAGCCGCCTTGTGAATACCGCGACGCTCAGTGTCAGCAGTTCTGGCCTAAAACCGCACACTTGGCGACCGTAGTCGGGGAAAACGCAAGGTGTGTGCGTGCCGTGTCTGTGAGCGCCGCGCGTGCACCGCACGATACAAGGAAGCCTCGGCGGTGCGCGCCCGGCGCTCACAGACGCGGCACGCACCCACCTTGCGTTTTCCCCCACAACGGTCGCCAAGTGTGCGGTTTTAGGCCAAAACTGCTGACACTGGCGACGATGATTCGCCGGAGCGCGGCATTCTCAAACAAATCCCAATACATTTATTTGAAACATAGACTCCGGTTTTTAGAATAGTTAACCCTTTCGCTACGGGCGACGTCAATAAGCGATTTAGCTAGTCTGCCTCATTTTCCGGCAATCGTCAATAGACGTTTTACAGCCGGGGTCGAGCGGGATTTCGTCGTCAATGAGCGATTGGAAAATAATATTTCTATTTTTGCCCGTAGTTAAAGGGTTGAAGTATGGCGAGGAATAGATATACAACATACATACATATATATACATATATGGAAATTCTCGCGCCAACCGGCTCCTATCGACACGCACGCACTCTTGAGCGAGATTTCCTCCACCACCGCGGACTCCAATAGAGTTGGATGCCGCATATGCTGACACTGGGCACAGCGATCAGTTTTAACAGGACCACTGTAAGAGAAAGATCGTAAGTACCTTCAAGTTAGAATAATATCCCTGCTTCTTGTACTTTATTCAAGCTCTAAATGTTTTTTATCCCTTTGAGTGCTATGGGTGTATGAGTGCTTAGCGGTTGCGATCGTTGGGGACAGTGTTACGTCCCACCGTAACTTTTTGATTTAATTTATAGATATATATTTCCTACTCCGGCCACCGGATGCGCCAGTACCATATTACGGCGTACGCCTAGTGCATTCGGTGTGCTGTTGGAGTTTTAACGTAAAATCATGTTATATTGTTACGTCCCAGCGTAACTTTTTGATTTTTCCTTTTCTTTTATTATAATTTTTCAAGTTAAACTCTCTTTTCTTTCCTTTATTCCGGCCGCCGGATTTACGAATTATTCATATAATGACTTAGGTCCATCGCATCCGGTGCGTTGTTAGAGTATTAGTTGTAAAATCATGATTATTCTATTTTTCCTCCAGGCCGCGTATGCGAATTATTCGTATCATGGCTTAGGCTCGTCGCATATGCGGTGCTGTCGAGTTGTAATATGTAGTGGAATTCCCTCACCGTGGAATCATATTCGTCCCATCATATATATATATATATATAAGTAAGTTAAGGTAGATGTAAGTAGTTATAAGCGTGCGAGCGGGTATGAATGCGTGTGAACATAGAATGAGTGTGTGTGTGTGCGGTATGGACGTATGTGTGTATAGGCTAAGGAAAAGCGATGAGGTTCCGCGTGTTAATTTTTAGTTTCTCTCTCTCTCAAAAGTAAATTATTATTTTCGTGGGAATAAGGCATTGCCCAGATGTCAACCTAATTCCGTTCAAGCATACAAAATCAGGAGCGTGCCCTACTGAAGTTTTGGATGGCTGAGTCAAGGCAATCATATTTTATTTGCAATAAAACTAAATAATTGAAAGAGGATAAATGAGCAACCGAAAGTCTCTCGCTGAACATCGAGCGAGCACAGTAACACAACATTTGTACACTGAATCGACCGCTGATCGACCGTTTCCATGGTTAGGGTACGAAAAACTGGCCTAGAGCGAGCCCAGGAGCCGTCTCGCGACGGATTTCTCTGGGCAGTTGGCTGTAAAGTCGTGAGGTACGTGGTCGCTGTCCGAGGATATCTTAGATATCTTTTAAGATTTTCTGAGCCTAAAGTGCATATTCTTCTTGCAGTGTGTAGTAATACGGACTCAATAATCCTCGTTAAACAATAGATTATAAATTCAGTTATTAGTTGAGACACAGACTCAGTTTTCCTTTGTTTTAAGTGAGAAGTGCGAAGGTGTGCGCGTTTTGTTCTGCACGTGCCCGACAAAACGTGTCGGACGCGTTAGCTTTAAGTTTCCTTTTTGATTTCATTCACATTATTCTTTTCTTATTACATGGAACTTGAACGGAACGCGAAAGGTTGTTCCTCGCTCGTGTGGCGATTAAAAGTCGGAATTCTCTAACGAACTTAACGAGTAGAAGCACTATCTTTTCTTGCTTTGCCGACCCTTGTAACGGGCTAGATCCCGGCTCAATCATCACCGAGCACAGGCAAATCAAGGAGGATCAAATTACTAAAGTTCTATTACGATTCGAAGGTACTTATCATCGTTTAAAACACCGATACCGAACACCAACCGACTTACCGCCAGAGAGAGAGAGAGAGAGAGAGAGAGCGAGAGCGAAGGAGAGAGAGAGAGAGAGAGAGAGAGAGTTAGAGCGATAGAGGAGTGCGAAGAGCGCGTGCGCAAGCGCAGCCGTTCACGACAGTAGCCGAAGACCAGCGACACGGTAGGAACCTCCAGTCGCGAAACACGACGACGATTTAACATCTTATTGTATAATCATGCCCGAGTTCAAATCATGGAGAGATCCCGCGGGCACGGTATAATGACCGTGCACGTTGCTCCTGTTTAACTGTCGATTGTAAAGGCGTAACCTGTAAAATTACCGAGAGCGGATCCTCACCTTCTGTAAAGAGCGCTCGTATTAAGGCGCATCATTGTCGCGCACTATTCATGAACATCTCTCAATACTGCGTAAACTATCTAATGCAATTTATCTACTAATCGTTGACCGAATTCAAAAACATATCTATTCTATTTTCTTTATACTACTATTTTTCCAATTGAATATAACTACTTTTGTTTTCCCCTTATACTATTCTTCTTGATTTTATCTGTGTTGTGACGTCACACCTCGTCTACCATAGCGTTGTACACCGGCCGGAAACATAACCTCGCGCGAGTAATTGGGGACCCGTACGGGTCTTATGAAGACACACGAATCCTATTAGTCCTGCATATAACTAAACGCGATATTAGCTTCCTTATTTAACTTTCCGTTTAGCTTATACCGAATAACCTAGAAAATTCCTCCTCTTCCAGGAATGGATTAGAATCTTGCAATACTGATCTTTAGTTAGATTACCGTTATCTATTGTAACTGGATAACAAAAATATTCAAGCGTTACGCCCGGTCGCACGGCAGGCCGCTCGCGGATTTCTCATCGACCGTCTTGACAAGCATAAAGTCGTGAAAAGCCTCGCCCGGACGTAACAATATCAATTTACTTCGAGCCTCGTATGTGCCAATATACTTGTATATTACGGCTCATGCCTAGCGCATGTGGTGTACTGTTGAGCCTTAACGTATAGAAGATCCCTCACCTTAAAATCATCGTCGTCCCTAAAGCAACGGCAAGACGACAAGCATGTATATATATATATATATATACTCATACTCTCCACACGCATTCTTACCTTATTCTAACTTATACCTATATATATACCTATATATATATATATATATATATAGGTATGTGTGTATAGATGTGAGCAATGCGAAGACGTTCCGCATTTATGATTTTTAGTTCTCTTTCTCACTGTCTTTTAATTTTATCTCTGCGCCTTCGTTAGGTATCTCTCCGGCATAAGATTATTTTCATTAAAAGAACTCCATCCGAGGAGTGTGCCAGATAAAGCCTAACATCTTCGGTTAACGTAATCGCGTCGCATTATGAATAATACTTAGAAATTAGAAAAGGACTACCGAACATAACCGGTGCCTCGCAGAACACCGAGTGAGCGCGCCCGACGACATTGGTACATAGAGACGACCTCTATTTGGTCGATCCCGAAAGAAAGGCATAAAAACCTATCCTGTTCAAACTGAGGAACCGGAACTTGGCTGTAAAATTTCGAAGTGAGTTGTCTTCTGTCCGAGATTATCTTAGACATTTTTTTAACGAGCTAATCTGTGCACACTTCTTTGCAGTGAATCAGAGACTCAATTATCCTCGTATAACTGTTGTAATTAAGTTCTTTTATTCTTGTTTTAATTATACATTTGTAATTATCTGTTCGTGACTTACTATTTATAATGATATTTGTAATTATTTGTACTTAGACGCATTTCTTTTTGTCCGTTCTTGACGCGCCTCAACTTGTTGCTGCGCTCCAGCGCTACAGACTACTGACTACTCGCCACGGCCTACTACGCCATACATTCCCTTATTTGGGTTTTCCTCAAGCGCCTCCCGGACAAACGCCAGATGTCGCGAGCATCTTTATTATCACAATCTTATAATATTAATTATAAGATTGTGATTGAATATCCAACAATAACAAATCTTAGTCATAAATTTAGAATTAATTAATCAGAGCATGAACTCATTTATTAATAATAGTGTCTAGAGCGCGGGAGTGAGTTGCGTAATAATTTCCAAGCGCGTGGTCGACGATTTACGTCGAGCCCGTTATACTTTAAGTTATCATTAATTACACTTTTGTGGTGTCTGTTTGAAATACTTAAAGTAGTTTATCACGCTTGTGAAATGGATCGAGCCATCTCGACATAGATTGCATTAATGAACTTTTCCTTGTTCGCGAACCGTCTAAAGGGGATCCGCGTAGCTCAAATCGCATCTGAGCGTAGGCGAGTGCAAGTGCGAACGTGCAACAAATACGAATTTACGATTCGAAGGTGCTCATCGTTATATTAACCGATTGCGTCGAACAAACCGGCGAGAGAAAGTTAGAGAGAGGAAGAAAGCGTGCGAAAGCGATCGACCAACACTGAGTGAGCAGCAAGAGAGACAGAGAGAGAGAGGTAGATAGATAGTTCCTTATTAGCTTCCATAGCTACATTACAAGTTTGCTTATTCATTGCAATGAATTACATATATCTTAATTTAATACTCTACTAGCCTATTCATATATTATTATGTCTCTACTCCCCTGTCTCTTATTTTAATATTCTTTGGTAACATTCTTCGGAAATTTGGCAGCCTTTCTTCTTTTCTTATTTCGTTGGATAACGCATTGTACATTTTTGGTCCTTCATACCATAACATTTTCTGTTCTTCCGTAATTCTACATCTGTTAACATAAATATTTCCCTTTTGCCGTGTACTAACACCCTCTCCATATTGCACTATTTCTATATTATTTTGCAGATATGTTGGACGTAACCCATTTACAATTTTATACATCAGAACACACATATTATACTCGATCCTTTCTTTTATTGACATAAAACATAGTGCTTCTAACATATCACCGATTCTTGCTCTTCTATTGCACCTAAGTATTATTTTCATCCCCTGGTTTTGCATTTTTTGTAAATGTTCCAAATTCGTTTTACTTATACGTACTAGTATGGGTGAGCAGTATTCAAACAACGGACTTACTATTGCTTCATATACGACGCATCTCATGTTTGCAGATAAGTCCATCCCAATTCTCCGCATGACCCCTAATTTAGCTCCTACTTTTTTACTAATATAGTCTACATGTTTAGAGAAATTTAAATTCTTGTCTATTCACTTACGATCTCTAGTATCTTTCCCTGCAGTTTAATTTTTAATTTGTCCTCTGTTACTTTCTTCCTAACTGCTCTTATTAACATAACTTTAGTCTTATCAACATTAACATACAGCCTATTTATCTTTAACCATTCTTCCACTTTCACCATTTGCTCATTGAGCTTCTCATTCATTTCTATACTTGAGTACCCTGTTGTATAAATTAACGCATCATCCGCAAACAATCTTATTGCACATTTGTTATTAATAGCCTCTACAATGTCATTTATATATAATAGAAATAACAACGGTCCTAATACTGACCCCTAGGGAATACCTAAGTCTACATTAACAGGAGTTGACAGAACCCCATTAAATTTTACTCTTTGGGATCTGAGTTTTAGATAACTTTTAAACCAGTTTAATACTGTCCCGGTTAAGCCATACCATTCCAGTTTCTTTATCAAGATTTCTCTATCCACAACTTCAAATGCTCTTCTTACATCTAAGAAAACCACTCCAGTCATTTTTCCGCCCCCTGTCGTTCTTTTCCAGTCCGAGACTACCCATTGTAATGCAGTTTCGCATGAATGCTTTGACCTAAAACCCGACTGACTCTCTCTAAGCAACTTATTATGTTCTACGTATTCTACTACTTGTTTCTGGAATATTATCTCAAATATTTTCTCGTATACCGGTAATTTATTTATTGGTCTGAACTCTTCAACTTTCTTTGTTCCTCGGACTTTAGGTATTGGAATTGCAATTGCTTCTTTCCACTCGTCCGGAAACATTCCTTCCTCGAGTAACTTATTTAGTGTATAACATATTTTCTCTGCTGCTGCTTCTACTACATGTTTCATTATTTCAACAGTTATACCCTCTTCTGATCGTGCTTTATTTTCTAATTTTCGAACTATATAACTAATTCCTCCACTTCAATTTGTGTAAACGCTTCTAGAACACTGTCGGTATATTTTCTACTTTCATTGTAACCTACCCTATTATTTGTATATGTTAACGCTCTAATACTGTCAACAAAGTATTGATTAAAACTGTCAGCCATTTCCTCTACATTACTAATTACACTGTCCAACACGTATTTTACCTCGTGACATCTGTTGGGTGATTCTTATAGATTTCGATGCTCTAAAACCGAATCTGCAACCCGTTCCTTTCTATCACCCTCAGTTTTTGAGAAAATGAATTTTGAAAAAAGAACACTTTTTTTCAACTTTGAACAACAATTCTGTTAAAACGATAAAAGATAGACAGATTCTAATAGTCGCAAAAAATTCAGCAGACATTTCTGCATAAATTGGTGTGAATCGTTTTTGCAATGTCAATTTACAAAGATGTTTAAATAATAGTTGAATTGGGCAAGACACGTTTTACGCGCCTATTTTGGGACACTTTTTTCAAATTATCGTAAAAATGGTGCATCTAGGGTGAATTCCAATTACACTGAGCGATAGAGCACACATTTTTCTATGGAGATTCATCATCAGATTTTGCGAAATACGTTTTGGCTTCGCACAGGAAAATGTTAAAGATACTCATGCGTGTCACGCAACGAGCGCTCATATTCCCATAGCTCTCAAAGGGATAAAAAACATTTGAAACATCTAAGAACTTGAATAAAGTACAAGAAGCAGGAATATTATTTAGACTTGGCAGGTACTTACGATCTCTCCTTTTCGATGTTTGCTTTGAAACTGACCGCTGCGGCCAGTAGCAGCATATGCGGTATCCAACTCCATTGGATTCCGCGGTGGTGGGGGAAACCTCGCTCAAGAGACCGTGCGTGGCGATAGGTGGCGGTTGGCGGCGCGAGAATTTCTATATATGTATATATATGTATGTAGGTATTCATGTATGTTGTATATCCATTCCTCGTTATAATTTAAGCATTCTAAAAACCGGGGTCTATGTTTCAAATAAATGTTTTGGGATTTCATAAAAACTCTTTGGAATGGAGACCGAGCGTAGCTCTGTCCTTCCCGTTTCGCGGTGCAGCCAAGCGTCGCGCACAGCAGTTGCGGTGCGCGCAGTGGTCACGATGCCCGACTCCAACTGCCTCTCTCCAGAGATAGATAGATAGATAGATATTTATTTAGCTCCAGTAGCTACATTTGAGGTTTACTACCATCACGGTAGTAATATACATATATGGTCTTAACACTATAGCCCGATTATTACATATATAAAATAAATAAAATATATAATTGCCCTCACTGCTTTCTCTCTCCACCTTTTATGTGTGGTACTAGCAGTCTTTTAAAATCATTCAATTTTCCTTGGTTTCTTATTTCCTTTGGTAACCCGTTAAACATTTAAAAACCATCATGGAGTAACATTTTTTGCTCTTTGCTAGTCTTACACTTATTTATATAAATATTACCCTTTTGTCTAGTTTGCACTGCCCCTTCGTGCTGCATTAATTCTATCTTATTTGCTAAGTAATTTGGGCACAGCCCATTTACCATTTTATACACTAGTATACATACATTATATTCTATTCTTTCCCTTATTGACATAAAATGTAATGCCTCGAGCATGTCCTTTATTTTAGTTCTTTTATTGCACCGCAGTATGATCCTCATTCCCTGATTTTGCAACTTTTGTGAATATTGTAAATTCGTTACTCCTACCCCCAATAAAATTGTCATGCAATATTCAAATAGCGAAGCAATAATTGTTTTATATACTACACATCTCATATAAGGTGTCAGGTCAACACTGACCCTACGTAACACTCCTAATTTTGCTCCTATTCTTTTTCCTAAATAATTTACATGCGCCGAGAAATTTAGGTTTTCATCTAACACAAGTCCTAAATATTTTATTTCACTTACTACTTCTAATACTTCATTCTTTAATTTTATTTTTAGGTTGCTATCAGGTACTTTCTTTCTCGTTTCTCTTATTAACATAACTTTGGTTTTGCTTACATTTAGCTGCAGCCTATTTACATGTAGCCACCTTTCAAGTTTCTTCATTTGCTCATTAAGTTTCTGATTTATTTCCTCACTAGAGTGTCCTGATGCATAAATTAAGGTATCGTCTGCAAATAGACTGACTACACATTTATCACTTATAATCTCTGTTATATCATTTATGAAAAGTAAGAATAATAGAGGTCCTAATACTGATCCCTGGGGGATACCTAATTCGACCTCTATCGGGTCTGATAAATTTCCATTAAATTTTACTCTTTGGGTTCTGTTTTCCAAGTAACTCTTAAACCATTCTAATACAGTTCCCTGTATTCCATACCATTGTAACTTTTTTATTAATATGCATCTATCCACTACCTCGAATGCCCTTTTCAGGTCCAGGAATACCACCCCTATTATTTTTCCTTCACTTACAGATTTTTTCCAATTTGATATTACCCATTGCAGCGCTGTTTCATTGGAATGTTTCGCTCTGAAGCTTGATTGGCACTCTGTAATCAGGTCATTGTTTTCAAGGTACTCCACTGGTCTTGCACGATTTGCTCTAGTATCTTTTCGTATGCCGGCAGTTTGTTTATTGGTCTAAATTCCTCTACTTTTATCGTTCCCTGCACTTTTGGTACTGGAATCACGATCGCTTCTTTCCATACTATCTTCATTATTTGTACATTTATACCTTCCTCAGTACCGCTCTTATTTGCTAACTTCTGGACTATTTTATGTAATTGTGGATGTTCAATTTTTCTAAATGATTCTAATACACTTTCCGCACGTTTCCCTTCACCTACTGTGTGCACTCTGAGGTTGTTCTCCAGACGTGCCTTAATACTATCTACAAAGTATCTATTAAATACATCTGGCATTTTCTCATTATCGCTGACTACTTTATCTCCATACTGAATTTCTTTGTATTTGTTATCTCTATCTGCACATCCTTTCAACAATTCCTTTAACGATCGCCACATTCTTTTCGAATCGTTTTTACTTAAATCTAATCTTAGCTCTAAGTAGTCTCTCTTTGCTTTTCTACACATATCAACAACATTGTTCCTCAGTCGACAGAACAGCTGCCAATCGCTGTTACTCTTACTTTCCCGTACTACCTTATACGCCTCATCTCTTAGCCTCATAACCTGTCTTATTTCCTGAGAGAACCATTGTTTTCCCTGCCACTTTAGTTGTACTTTTATTTCTTTTTTTGATGCAACTACATCAAGACATTTGACAATTGTGTTTACCGTTAGGTTGGCCATTATATTGACGTCATTCTCTTCAAATGTAAGATTTCTATGAATCAATCTCTTAAATTTGTCCCCGTCCATTCGATTATAGTCTTTAATTAGGATCTTGTTTCCTACATTTTTTATCACACCCTTCACATTCCAGTACATTATCACTGCAGAATGATCCGTTATTTTAGGTTCATGGTGTACTTCAACTTCCGCTTCCAGGTTTGTGAAAATCAAATCGATTATTGTCTCAGAAGCGTTGACTATCCTCGTGGGTTCCTTAACCAACTGTTTCAGGCCTACAGAGTTCATGACCCTACTTAGCCTATTTTGACAATAGTTATTTACCTTCATATCTATATTAAAATCTCCCATTATGATTATATCACCATTCAACATATTATTGTCCCCTTCTTCCTCGAGAAAATCGATAAAACTAGCATCACTACTATTAGGCGAGTGGTACACCAGCATTAATACACCTTTATAGTTTCTATCAATGATTCTCACTGTTATCGACCACCAATCTCTTTCTCTACTGTTCACCGCCATTTTTTCATATTTGATTTTATTGTCAATATATAGCACCTCCTGTTCTATTCGATTCTGAGTCCCCTCTTACACACTCATATCCACTAATATGTAACTCATGGTCCTCCACCGAATGTGTCACATGAGTTTCGGTGAATCCTACTACACTAGGTCTATGCTTCTCTAGCAGCACATTTACAATTTCATCTTTATGTCTAATGAATCCCTGACTGTTTAGGCAAATTATCCTATTTTTAGCCCTACTTGGTTTCTCTTTTTTGCTATAAATTATTATTTATTATACTTTTCTGTTTTTCCAGCTCTCTAATGTAACATGGACAATTAGTATCGAATGCCCCGTGGTTCGCGTTTATGTTTTTTAATTTAAACACTTTAATTTTTTCCTCACAGTTCGCACACTTCCTAATTTCATTTTCACACTCTAGGGTTTTGTGTTTCCCCGCACATTTGCCGCATGCTTCTTCTTTCGTACAATCTTTCGCAAAGTGATAGTATCCGTAACATTTGAAACATCTAAGTATTCCTATATACTCTCCTACTTTGCATATTGCCCATCCTATTTTCACTTTTCCTTCTTCAAGCATTAGTTTGCGGATCTCAGCATTCACTTCTGCAATGATCGTCATCTGCTGAAATCTATTATTTTTTGAGCTGTGCACAATCATTCCCTGTAATTTCTCCTTATTGAATCCATTTTGTTCTGCTATTTTTTCCCAAAACTCCTGTTCGTTTTTGCAGTCTTCTTGTTCTACTCCTAAAACTTTTATCTTCAACTTTTTCTTTCTTGGAGCTTGTATTGTATATTTTTCGCCTAGATCCTTATTTACCTTGTCCTTCAATTTTTCGGCTTGGGTTTTATTCTCACACCCAACCACTACTGCGCCATTTGCAACTTTCTTCATTTTTGTTATTCCTACTCCTAGCTTCGCTACATCAATTTTGCTTTTTATATCCCTTTTCGTAGTTTCACTTGTAGTAGCCTCTTCATCCCTTGGTTTGATGATTATTACCGATTCTCGCTTCTTCATGGCAACTTCGCTGTAGCTTTTCTTCTTTCCATCTTCCTCCAATTTTTCGGGCAGTGCAATTTTGCTCAAGGAGTCCGCTATGTTTTCTTGTATTTCTTTCCTGATAATTTTCGTTACCATTTTTGCAAGTTCTTCTTGTTTCCAAGCTTGTATTTCTTGTCGCACTCTATCCATTTCTTCATCTATAGCTTCAGTTATTATGCTTTTTATAAATTCCTTTCCTATCATCTCCTACTTCATGTCTTTTACTAGACTGTATATGGCTTCAATTTTGGCATCCATTGTCCTACTTTCCGCATTTGATAATTTACGTTCCCTTAGTTCACTGCTTGATTTCCCGCTTTCCGCTGTATTTTTTACTGTAACCCCTTCCGTCTTTCCTGAACAAGGTATATATGGCTTCAATTGTGGCATCCATTGTCCTACTTTCCGCATTTGATAATTTACGTTCCCTTAGTTCACTGCTTGATTTCCCGCTTTCCGCTGTATTTTTTACTGTAACCCCTTCCGTCTTTCCTGAACAAGGTACCAGTTCGTTTTCTGTATTGTAGACCTTGTGGAGCTTATGACAGCTAGGATGGAATACCTTGTCACACGGTATGCACTTCACAGGTGTCGCGCTAATTAGTCTTAGCTCATCCATTCCTTACGCCTCATTAGGTATTAAAAACCTCTTCCTTATCGGTGCTGTTTTGATGGTCTCACGTTCGTGTCGCTACTCTGATTTCGCCTGCCCGGTACACGTCAGCATACCTTGCCACATGACACCTATCTTCCCAACTTCGTATTTCCTATTTTTCTACCTGAATCCTAGCTTCCTCAGAGTAGATAAACACTTTTCCACATTCCTCTATCCGTAAATTCATACGGTGCCCATTTATTCGTATCACTGAACTGTTTTTCTCACTTAATTCAGTACGAGAGAGAGAGAGAGAGAGAGGGAGAGAGAGGGAGAGAGAGAGAGAGAGAGAGAGAGAGAGAGAGGTGAGGGGGGGTGGAGGGAGAGGGAGAGAGAACATCTACACGGTAAGATCTTTCCAGTCTCCTTACGCATAGATGCAAAGTTTTATTGTAATAAGACAGTTCGAGATACGACAAGTACGGTGGGGTACCCTTACGCGAACTGCCCGGTAAAAGGAGTGTAAGGCGAGCGAACGAGAACATTCGAGTGGTGCGGTCATACTCACCCCGGTATATTCTATAACGTTGCGTTTGAATATTGAGCACCGTTATTGGCATCCGTGTCCGTTCACCACTGTTCTTATAACAACTCATCTATTGCGATTCTACTTTGCGTTTCTTCTTGTTACTTTTTTATAATTTCAATTCCACACTACAGACTTTATACATTTGTTTTATACCACACTTTCATATACCTACTGATTTGACTTTCAATATACTTTAATTTTACCAGACATACTTTGCTTTTCATCTTTATCTAATACCACACGTATATACCACACTGTTTCACATTGTGCGTCTAACTAACTCCCTGATTAGTAGTTCGATTTAAGGGCCTGTACGGGCCTCACCGGTAGCACGATCCCTTTAAGTCCTGCAAACCTACGTTCGCGTTGTACAATATCCAATTCAATGAAAATAAATTAAATATTATTTAGCGTTACAATCTGAAGGCGGATACGACCGCTCGACTTTCTCTACTGTAATCTATTACAGTAGTCCGCCTCCCGGTTGTAACACAGCAATAACTCGCGGTTATTTAGTCATTCCCCGCAATAGTGCCGTAAAAATTTGTCTCATCACAGAGTCCCCGTTCCGTACTGCTTGCAACTTAAATTCGGGAAAACCGCCAGTTGAATCAAACTTTGCCGCCGTTCTAGCCGCTCGTGCTTTTCATAAATTAGCGGAAGGTGGTGCTCTTTTTCCGATCTTCACGATCATTATGTACAAATGTTCAGCGTGGAGGAATTCATTGGTCACAGTAACAGACTAATTAAAACCATTATTACATGTTACATTGAATTGCGCTTATATGCAGAAACCAAGAAATATGCTCGAACACTAACAGGTACGAATATGCGCCGCTTCTTAACCCGTTTAATAGTTTGGGGACATCAGTAAGTGATTACAGATCATTACTTCACTGTTATCAGAAGCAACGGAAACCAAATGTTTCGGCGTGATAACTGGATCCAAGCGTCCAGTACTCAAAAAATGAGATGAATATCTCCATCTTGCGGACTTCCGTTTCCGGAGTGTAAGTGAGCGGACAGGTGCGAGTGGGTTGAGAAAGAAAAGAGTGTGTGCGGAGAGAAAAGTGGAAAGAAGGAGAGAGAGATGGTGTGAGAGGGTAGAGGAAAGGGAGAGGAGTGCGGGTGAGTGTAGATGGCCTGAACGGGAGCGTGATAGGGAGTTCTGGGAGGGGATGAAAGAGTGGGATGTGGTATTATGGGTAGAGACATGGGTAGAGGAGAAAGGATGGGAAAAGGTAAAAGAGAGGCTGCCGAGGGAGTATGAATGGGAGGCGAGGTTTGCGAAGAGATGGAACGAAAAAGGGAGAGTATGCGGGGGAATGATAAGGGGGACGAGAAAGGGGATAGTAATTGAAGAGGAGGAGAGGGGAAGGGAGGAAGATGGGAAATGGGAAGGGGGATGAGGGTGGGGGGATAGAGATGGAGAGTGATAGGGGTATATGTTAGGGGGGATATAGAGAGTAAGATAGAGGGAATAAGGGGAAGCATGAAAGAGGAAGAAGAGGAGAGGACAACAATTATAATAGGGGACTTCAATGCGAGGACAGGAAGGGAAGGGGGATGGGTAGAAGGGTACGAGGAACAGGAAGGAAGGAGGTCTAAGGACGGGAAGATAAATAGGGAGGGAAGATTGCTGGTGGAGTGCGTGGAGGAGAGGGAGTGGGGGATACTAAATGGATGCACGGAAGGGGATGAAGAGGGGGAATATACGTATACAGGGGGAAGGGGGAGGTCGGTGATCGACTACGTGTTGGGGGACAGAAAGACGAGGGACAAGGTGAGAAGGCTGGAGGTGGAGGAGAGGGTGGATTCGGACCATCAGCCGGTAGTGATATGGGTGAAGGGGGAATTGGAAAGAGGGGAAGGAAGGAAGAGTGGAAGGATAGGGAGGAACAGGGGGAAGTGGGACGAAGAAGGGGAAGAGAAATTCAAAGGGAAGATTAGGGAAGGGGAGGGGGAGTTAGAGAGGGGAAGAACGACAGGGGAGGAACTGAGGGGGCTATGGGGAGAGGATAAAGGCGGCGTTGGAGGAGGAAAAGAAGTTCGGGAGGGGGGAGGGAGAATGAGGGAGGGATGGTGGGCTAAGGGATGCAGGGAGCCGAAGAAGGAGGTGAGAAAGGAACTAAGAAAATGGAGGAGGGGGGAGGAGGGGGAGGAGTATAGGGCAAGGAAACGACGATATAAGGAGTTGCGTGATAGGAAAAAGGCGGAAGAAAAGGAGAGGTTAGTGAAGAAGGCAGGGGCGGCGAGAACGGAGGGGAAAGTATGGGGGATAGTTAGAAGGAATAGGAAAAGAAGGAAAGGGGTGTGTGAAGGGATTACGGGAGAGGAATGGAAAGTACATTTTGACATTACTGAACCACGCAAATCGAAAACATCACCTTGTGCATGTTGAAGCGGAATAGACGAGCAAGTTTAAACTTAGCGTGTTTCAGTATAAATTATTCATTTCTTACGTCGTGACTGACACCCGTTGCTTTAGAAATCATAATAACTTGTATACACTGAGTGATATCAAGGTCACAAAAATGGTATCCGTTGGATTTGTTTTTTATTGTCTATCATGCTATCATAAAAACACATGTACGATCCATTTAAAAAACACCGATGACCTTGAATTTTGATTAAAAAACCATTACCTAAAATATGTCTTTCTTTGCCGTTACATTGGGTCCTGAAAATAGTGTAACTTTCTCTTTCGAAGTTTTTTCATAAGACCATAAATACGGAAGATATTTAGATGTTCCCATTTACGTGGACCACCCTGTATATACGAAGATGTTGGCGGATAGGATAGGGGAAGAGGTTGAAGGTAAGGGAATTTTAGAGGACACTCAAGCGGGATTTAGGAAAGGAATGGGGGCAAGAGACCAGGTCTACGCGTTAAACTATATAGTGAATAGGGAGATAGGAAGGAAGGGAGGGAAAATGGTAGCACTATTCCTAGACCTTAGGGCTGCGTTTGATTCGGTGGGGAAAAGGAAGGTGGTAGAGGCGTTGAGGGAGAGGGGGGTTAGGGAGGGACTGGTGAAGAGGGTGGATGAGGTGGTGCGAGAAACGAGGAGTAGCGTGAGAGTGGGGGAGGGACAAGGCTATGTGTTCTGGACAGCGAGAGGGCTGAAGCAGGGATGCCCACTCAGCCCGATCCTATTTGATGTATTAATAGCGGATATGGAGGAGGATCTGAGAAAAGGAGGATGGGGGGGGGGGATTAAGGTGGGAGGAGAGAAGGTATATACATTGTCATATGCGGATGATGTGGTGGTGATGGTGAGGGAGGAAGGAGAAATGAGGGCGGTGATGGCGAGGTTAGACAAGTATTTGGAAAAGAAGGGATTGGAAATAAACACCGAAAAGACGAAGATCGTGAGGTTTAGGAAGGGGCGAGGAAGAAACAGGGTGGTGGATTGGTGATTTAGGGAAGAAGCTGGAGGAGGTGAAAGAGGTTAAATTCCTAGGATACTGGGTAGAGCAAGGGGGGGGGGATGTGAAGAAAATGTGAGGGAAAGTGGAAAGAGGGCGGCGGCGGCGATGAGGGAGGTGTGGGGACTGGGAAAGAGGTTATGGAGCAAGGACTGGGAAAGAAGGATATGGTTATTCGATACGCGGGTGTGGACGGTGGCGAAGTATGGGGTGGAGGCGTGGGGATGGAAGGAAAGGAAGGTAGTAGAAGCAGCACAGGAGAGGTATATAAGATGGGTAATGGAAGTGAGCTGGACGACACCAGGATACATGATAATGGAGGAGGCGGGTAGGGTGAAGATGAGGACGAGGGCAGGAAGGAGAGCGTGGGGGTATGAGAAGAGACTGGAGGAAGGCAAAGGGGGAGTGACTGCGGGGAGGTGTTGGAGAGAGATGAGGGAGAGATGGGGGAGAGGGAAAGTAGTGGGGAAATGGGAGGAGGAGAGAAAGGAGTTACTCAGAGAAAAAGGGATGGAGGAGGGGGAAGAGGAAGGTATGGAGTACGAGGAATTGGAGAAGAGGGATATAGAGGAACAGAGGAAGGAAAGGAAGAATAGGATAGAGGGTTCGAGATCAAATAGATGGTATAGGGGAGTGGTAGGAGAGGTTAGGAAGGGCTATCTGAAGAAGGGGTGGAGTGAGGAAAGATTGAGGAGGGTGGCCAGATTTGGGATGAGGAATGAGGAATGAGGTCGAGGTCGAGGAAAGTAAAAGAGGTACTGGATGAGGAGGGGGGAGGGGAGAAGTGGATGAAGGAACTGGAGGGAGCAAGGCGGGAAGAGGAGGAAATGGAGGGCGAGGGAGGGGAAAGGGTAGGATGAGGGAAGAACGAAACGGAAGGAAAAGGATGAAGGAAGGTGTGGATGGGAATGAATGAGAGAAAGGAAGGAAGTGAAGAAGGAAAGGAGAGAAGGTGTGCATGGGAAGAAACGGAAGCCCACAGGGGGTCAGGGTGGGGGGGGGGTAAGGTAGAGGATAAGTGTATAAAGTTGTATAAAGTAGAAGTAAGAGGAAAGCGAAGCAAGGCGTGCGGAAGGGAATAGAGAGCGAGAGAGGCAGGGTGGAGAGAGAGAGAGAATAGGCGAGCGAAGTGAGAAAGAATTGCGAGCGGAGGAGGGAAGCGTGCGATGTAAATAGGAAAATTAAAAAGTAGATTAAGTAGAATAAGTAGATATAAGTAGAGATAAGTAGGATAAGAAGATGAATGGATGGAGGTGGATGGAGGAGAGAGGAAGGTGACCCGAAGGTTGTAACCCGAAAGGGAACAAATAAACATATACATACATGCATACATACATCTCCATCTTGCAGTGAAATCCGATCACAACTGCGATCTGTCTGGAGAAATGCATTGGATCTTCAATCCTCCAGTAAAATCCAATCACAAATGCGATCTGTCTGGAGAAATGCATTGGATCTTCGATCCTCCAGTAAAATCCGATCACAAATGCGATCTGTCTGCAAAAATTTCATTGGCACGATGATTAGTTAGATCCGATACTTTGAACACACATGTATATAGTGTTACAAGAAGATGAATCTGCGTATCACTTACTTAGACGCACGATAGTCATGGATATATAGGCCTACAGGGGAAATCACCATGTAAAAAAAGAAATAACACATTCAGTAGCATGACCTCAAGGGTAATGTGGAACGTTGCTACACCGGGGCCAAGTTGGATCTGAAATGCCAATAATTTGGTTACTGAACATTGTTTTATTTTTGCTATGACGGCTGACTGTAGTCCCCCGTTATTCACATCACTCCGCGACTTTTTCTGGATTTTCAGTTTCAATGTTTAAATGTTGGTTTTCACGTAATTTCTTTTTCAAGAGAAAGACAGGCCAATCATAAGTAAAAAACAAATGGGTTCTGAAACACTGTGACGATCAGGTCTGTGTAGTATATACATTTAGATTTAGATAGGTGTTCCCGCGCTCGCTAGCGAAGTCAAATCAACAATGCATACCCACATGGATCCGTGCATGGAGGACACTCGGAGCGGAAGGGTTAACAATGACAAGCGGCCCCAAATATTCAGCCTGGGTGGAAGAATGTTCGAAACGACAAAATACAATGACAACTACTACATCCCCACAGTAACAATTGCTTCTTTGGCAACATCTGAATCATATTTTATTAAACGAATATATTCGTAAGTATGTTGTTATATCAGTAAGGTTTTAAAATATTGTCCAAACGCGAAACGAAACAATACTAATCCAATTAGCGATTGACGAAGACAAGTGGGGCAAACTGATATTAAAGAACGAAAATTTGTCAGACCTGGGAGGATTACAAATTGTACAATGTAAATAAAATTTTAATTCATGAAAGTGTTACGTCCTGCGTCCTCCACCGGCCCGCAAATTTTTGCTTTGTAAATTATTCAAGGATTAACTAATCGATTGCTCTCGCAGTAGTCTGCTGCTCGTTCAATAGTTCCTAAGATCTACTGTAAACTAACTTTAGGAATGTAGCGCGGTTCTCACGGACCCCCGTTAGCGATAAGATATACCACGCGCGACAAGCGAAAGTAACCTACACCCGATCGATAACCGAGACGACGCGAATAGCAAACGAGCGGAGCATGCGGAATACGAGGCCGCCAAATTCTCAAAAACGCCGACCGGACGAGCCACTAATAAAGTTGTATGCCGGAAAAAGGGTCTCAAAAGATAAGACACGTATAGCCGAGTCCTGGGAAAGGCACCTGTCGCGCCATACCAAGGAAAGAACGCTGACGCGGTGTCAGCAACAAATCGCGTTCAGTGGAAGCGTGCCGGCTATATAGGGCAGTAGGAGACTTCTTCACGACACTTCTGTCTGGGCAGTACTTCTGGTTGTACCGCTGTTCGCGCATTAAGTCACTTCACACTTCGTAGTTAGTTCAAGTGCGGGTGCAAAGCGTAACACCCGACTTAATTTTTCCTTCGTTACTTTTATGTAAATCAAGTCAAGTCTAGTGAATAGTTAACGCGGTAGAATCAATGACATCGTTCCTGTACACCGTTGAGCAGACTCAGGTTTGTGCAAATTGAGCAACTTTTGTAATTCGAATAACTATAAGTAACCCGCGTGGTCGAGACACTGCGTCCAGTCCCGACCTTCAACCCTCCTCTCGCGACAAACAAGTGGAGCCGTCCCACTTCTACAAATTGTAGGGTTCGATTTAAAAAACCTTGTAACCGTACGCATTGCCGCGTCGTTCATACATAACACCGCCAGGCTCCTTCCCCTACCGACAGGAGATACCGCTAGAGGAGAACGGCCACCTCCCGCGTTAGAGTAAGTTTCTCGCGGCCGGCAGGATGCGCGGCGGTATATAAAAGGCCGCCGCTCCTAGCAACAATCAGCTTATTCTACGGTGTCGAAGCTAGCCACGAGCAGCCGACATGAAAGTCAGTAGTTACGTGCCCTGTCGAGCCAGCCACGAGCAGCCGACATGAAAGTCAGTACTTACGGACCCCGTCGAGCCAGCCACGAGCAGCCGACATGAAAGTCAGTACTTACGGGCCCCGTCGAGCCAGCCACGAGCAGCCGACGCCCCTATCAGGCAGCTGCCACAGAATACAGTATCTAATACAGGTAGCCGAACAGTGCCCAGCCAACAGATCTTCTGTGCCTGCCACGTTTCGTGCCGTTCCTCTAAGAATCACTCGAGGAAGTTCCAGGCGACTTGCGACAAGTGCCCGGCTCAATCGTCATTTAGCGAGAGACCCGCCACGAGCAGTAATTTGCCCCGTTAACGTAGGGCGAACGAGTAGCGAGAGACGAGTGAACGAAGTCGCCTGGACATCCGTATACACGGGTCTGCCACCGCTTCCATTGTACCGCTCTCTTGCTCGAGCTTAGGATAGGAACAGCGAGGCGCCGACCATCTCGCGGCTCATACCCGTCGTGGGTTTACCGCCAGAAAGTCGTGGGCCTTCCGCTGCACCTACTGCGATTAACGCACTGTGCATTGCGCATCGCGAGGCCGCCACGCTTCGCGCACCGAGAACCGGCTTAGCTCGACCGTCGTCAAACTAAACAGTAATCGGTTAATCCGAGCGACCGAGAATATTCGCGGCGTCGGGCAAGCGTAACGGCCCTCACACACACGGCCTCACACCGACCAATAAAACGTCAACAGCGCGACTCTCACTACTGTACAACCAAATCATACAGAATATACGAGGATTTTAGCAGATATATAAAATCGTGTCTGCAACATTCATTTATTACGATACCCTCCACTCACTCACCGGCCCGTGCACGGACCTGCATCGGCCGGTCTGCAACCCCTGACCGGTGCATCAGCTACACAGCCCACTACAGGCGTGGAGACGTCCCGACATCGACAGACGACAACACCGAGCGGTTACAACCTCAAGTAGACAATCTCGTGAATCCCTACTCTACCACCCATCCTTCGCGACGCGTTCATACACACCCGCGTATAAACCCTGGTTATCCGGGTGGTCTCTAAATCTAGTCGAATGGGGTATTGCACTCCTCTCCTCTCCGCAGTAACTAGGGCCACCGAAACCACCGGGCGCGTCAACCAAGCGTTCCTCGCTGCCACCGTAGAGCTTGTGCCTCAATCACCTAACGAGCAATAACTCGCTGTCACCGTAGATCCCCCGAATTCCGGTGACCCCTAGAGCGACGCGTTTGCTGTCATCGTAGAACCTCCGTGTTCCGGTGACTTCTAGAGCGATTTATTCGCTGCGACCACAGGACGTTTGTTCCGGCGATCACCAGTGTCCTTCGCTGTGATCGCAGCCAACCAGCTGCTTTCAGCGCACGTTGGTTCGGCCCCAAGGTCAGTAGTTACCTCAGCGGATCGTAACTGTCTCCCACTCAAATTCATAACCAGAGGTTACCCCGTTACCCAGGACATCGATATCGGCAGCGACGTAAAACTATATAGGAGCCCCAAACGAGGGACCTTCTCCAAGGTAAACGCAACGTTACCGCACACAATACGCGAGAACACTTTCAGAGCCGTAATCATTCGGACGCGAGAACACTTTTAGAGCCGTAACCATTCGAACGCGAGAATACGTATAGTTTAGTGTCAAACCTAGGACACCCAGTATATTAAGGCGCGTGCGACGTCTCAGCGAGTCGCTCCGCTGACACGTAAAATCACTTCGTCTGTCCCCCGATCCCCGGTATACCCGGTGTATGCAGGGTGCCGAAAAACGGAGGACGTAACACAAGCTTCAAATGTTTCTGATTATGGCTTCTGTTGCGGAAATGTGTGGGAAAATGGTGGTGAGGTTAGAAAAGACACGTATTCGCGGGTTGCGTTCGCCAGTGCCGATTTATTGTAAGTAAACCGGTTTAGCTCGTTAGTGTACAAATGTTTGTTTTGTGTTGATTCGGACACAATTGCCTTAATTAATGCCCCCCGGTGTATAAGAGTAATTGCGCGGTCGTGGATGCACGTGGTAAAAGTACGGCCACGTGCAGTGCCTGATAAGGCTTGTTGATGTACCTTAAATATTTCACGCTACGGTGGTCGGCGTATCGCTTGCTACACACGGCAGCGTTTCTCGTGTTGATCGGGCAGAATAGAATATGGATGAGAGGCTGAAATGCGGCACACTGATAATTACTTTGATCGGGCTTAGAAAATCTGACTCGCGCTGCAGAGAGACATGGTAGAAGAGGTCATTTTTGGCGGGACGGTGCATAGCGCCGCCCGCGTTTCGCGCAGTCCACGCATTTCAACTTCTCACCGGTACGCGAACCGGCGCTCGCGAATAGAGCTCGGGAGGTGCTACCGCCAGATGGTCGTCGGCGACAGGATGCGCCGTCGGCGAGCGGATTTCCCGAACAGCTTCATAAAAGCACTCATCTGTTTTCGGAGCTGACACTGTTACATGTGAAAAAATTGTCATTATATTATGTATAACATAATTATTTTCCTACTTCTACTATTGTTCAACTTGGTTTCAACAGATACATTGGCTGCACCAGATGTTATCAAGAATGACCTAAGTACCAAATTGTTCTGGCCCCATTGTTGACGACTGGGAGTAACGTGCACTGCAAAAGTCATGTACATTACAGGACAATTGATGTGAGGTATGGATACATATATACTTTCGACTATTAACTGTCAACATGAATTTCATCAGTTCTTCACGTTATTAAAACAATTTTGGGTCAACAGATGCAGCACAATGATAATTTGGGGAAATCCAAAGGACATACAGGAAAATGTTATGCTGAGGCGTAGTCCAGATGATTGGAGAAATACCAAATGCTAGGCGAATACTAATTGTCAAGAGGACCTGCCATCAGACAGCCACTGGATGTTTGGACAATCTTTGTAACATACGAAGGCATCAACAGTTGTGAATCGCGTGCGAGGAAAGGTTGTGCAAGTGAAATGAGAAAATTAATCTTTTCGATTTCCTTATTCAGGTTCAGGATTGAATTGGGTGATCTTTTTTTCTCACATTTACATACAAAAAATACAAAACGCGAAGCATATCAGTAGAGTCAACTTCAACAAGATGTGAGGATGTAGATGACGCTAACAGTTTTTGTGGTTGAATATATTATCACTAACACTATAAAAAAAAAAAGTTATCGTTTATACGTTCAGAAACGACTCTTCACACTTTTTCGTTTTTACGTCGCTTGCAGTATCTTTTCTATTTATTTAGAACAAATTTATAGTTTCATTACATTTTAGCCAGTCTAATGAACATTGCATTTCTGTTGATTGAAATGTTTCCTTATATGCTACTCTTTTATATATATATACCCTAGTTAGTAAATGTGAATATATACCATTGTTTGTAAATGAAAATGTACATGACATATGTCACTGATATTTGATGTATATTTAGGTGAATTATAATAGGCTTAATAAATTTACTACAGTGTTATTATGAATTTACTTTAATATAATCCTTCAAATATAATAGTAAATTTATTAAGCCTATTATAATTCACCTAAATATATATATTTAGGTCTGGGTTAAATTTACTACAGTGTTATTATGAATTTACTTTAATATAATCCTTCAAATGTAATAGTAAATTTATTAAGCCTATTATAATTCACCTAAATATATATATTTAACCAAGACCAAATATAATAGGCTTAATAAATTTACTATTATATTTGAAGGATTATATTAAAGTAAATTCATAATAACACTGTAGTAAATTTATTAAGCCTATTATAATTCACCTAAATATACATCAAATATCAGTGACATATGTCATGTACATTTTCATTTACAAACAATGGTATTTATTCACATTTACTAACTAGGGTATATATATAAAAGAGTAGCATATATATATATATTTAGGTGTTATATATATATATATATATATATTTAGGTGAATTATAATAGGCTTAATAAATTTACTATTGTAACGAGACCAAGGACGCAGCAGCGTCCGCACCTAGCGATTCCGAGAAATCGCGAAAAGCCAACAATCGCGTCAGGGCATTGACCCGAGCCGCCGCGTATCGAAACATCTAGAAGCGCCTAGAAGCATCGAGAAGCGTCTCGAAGCTTCTAGAAGAATCCGGATAACTTCAGAGCATTACATGTACCGCGCGCATACGAACGAAAACGCAGCATCCAATACAGCTACGGAGTTTGTTGATTATACGTAGAAGCCTAGCAACGAAGTAATATAAATGCCGATTCCCGACTGCGACTCGTCCTCTAGTATTCCTGCGGGAGAGGACGAGGTAAGACCATCGGCCGCCCGCGGTACACTCTGAGCAAATCCTATGGGAGAGGACGAAGCATGCTATCGGCCGCCCATAGAGAAGATAGGCTAGCTCCATGGGAGAGGACGAAGCATTGCTATCGGCCGCCCATGGAAGCGAGACAGGTTAGCTCCATGGGAGAGGACGAAGCATTGCTATCGGCCGCCCATGGAAGCGAAATAGGACAGCTCCATGGGAGAGGACGAAGCATTGCTATCGGCCGCCCATGGAAGCAGGATAGGTGAGCTCCATGGGAGAGGACGAAGCATTGCTATCGGCCGCCCATGGAAGCAATATAGGTGAGCTCCATGGGAGAGGACGAAGCATTGCTATCGGCCACCCATGCGAGCAAGACAGATATGTTCCATGGGAAAGGACGAAACCTGGTTATCGGCCACCCATGGAATGGGAGAGGACGAAGCACTGCTGTCGGCCGCCCAAAAGTGCTCGAGAAGGATCGCTTGGTTTCCATTCATGTTCGGGAGAGGACGGTTGAAATAAACCGGCCGTCTGATGCAGATATGGAGACACGAGTGGACTTCTCGAGTTAGAAATTCTGTACTAAGAGAAAACGGTTTTAAACTAGCCGAACGCTCGTTAGATCAAAACTGTAAACGTCCGTCAATAATTCGTTGTTAGCCATCGGCGTTGTCCAATGAATAATTGAGACAAATCTGTAAGAACGAAATGTACCTAACCTGAAAAATAAATATTCTGTCCTTAGAACCCAACCCAGAGAATCCTACTCCTTTACAAACCACCATCCTACACTATTATATTTGAAGGATTATATTAAAGTAAATTCATAATAACACTGTAGTAAATTTATTAAGCCTATTATAATTCACCTAAATATACATCAAATATCAGTGATATATGTCATGTACATTTTCATTTACAAACAATGGTATTTATTATATATATGTAACGCTATAACTATATGTATGTACATTGGGTGGGACAAGCATGATTCCATGGTGAGGGAACTCCACTACACGTTACCGCTCGACAGTGCCACGTATGCGAAGGGCATAAGCCATAATACCAGTATTGCCGCATACGAGGCCTGGAGGAAAGATGAAATAATTATAATTTTAAAGCTAATACTCAAACAGCGCGCCGGATGCGAAGGGCCTAAGCCATAATTCGAATATTGACGCATCCGGAGGCCAGAATAAAGGAAATAAAAAGAAAGATCAAAATATACTAATAAGAAGAAAAAATCAAAAAGTTACGCTGGGTGGTAACAGGTGCAACTCAAGTCAGGTTCACTCAGTGTATAATTAAAAGTTATTTAGTGTGTGAAATATATAGAACTGTTGTGTTTTTTATTACTTTAACCGCCTGAGTTACTACTTCACTGACAGTCCCACTATCCTCTAGCATAACACCTACGCGAGCAACTCATTAACAAACACTAGGCCAGCAGGAAAATACATAAATCAGTGGTTGGTAATTTTGGATATTCACAGTTGGGTAAGCTGTACTTCAGAACGCCCGGTTCCTAGAGTCTATCGGGGGCCCAGTCGAAACCTATACTGTTCATTACAGACCCGACAAAAGGACATGAGCAACCACGCAGAGAGCTCAGCGGTCGTCAGAAACAAAACAAACAATCAATCGACTAACACCTCAATCTCCAACATTACGTGCGTTGGAAAATACAGCACCACAGTTAATTTCGTATGTTCCACAAAAAAAAAATGCTAACGTTTTAAGGAGTCATTTCTTAAAAATAAGTTATATGGGAAACTTGTTCACCTTTCGATGCTCTGTCGAAAAAAAATAAAACGGCGAAAAAAAATACGCTTTCTAAGACGAAGTCCTCCCGTCAAATACGCTAGCGTCCGAATGCAATGCTTAACGCGCCCTTGGCGCGAAAAAATACATCAAAATCTTCTCATTATGGCAAACGACTCCATTTGAAAGTACAGGCGTCACTTAATTTGCTTTCAAATACGCTAGCGTACGAGTGCAACGCTTGACATTACACATACTAAACCGAAGTTGAGCCCAAACTTCCTATCACTTCTCTGTAAGGATAGTCAGGGTTTTTTGGTACGGTCTTGCTTCCGTAATTTTTCATTAATGGGATCTATACTGGTTTTGCACAGCTCATTTCGTATTTTTGCAACCCGTCTTTTAAGTATTTAGTCTGTGCCAGTGTTACGTCCTCCGTTTTTCGGCACCCTGCGTACACCGGGTATACCGGGGATCGGAAGACAGACGAAGTCATCGGCCCGATAAGAGATTTGACGTGTCAGCGGAGCGGCTCGCTGAGACGTCGCATGCGCCTTAATATACTCGGTGTCCTAGATTTGACACTAAACCTACGTGTATTCTTGCGTCCGAAGGATTACGGCTCTAAAAGTCTATACGTCGCGGGTGACTCGAATTTACACTAACCAATGAGTACCCTCGCGTCCGACGTTGAGATCCTGGGTAACGGGGTATTCTCTGGTTAGGAATTTGTATGAGAGATAATTACGATCCGCTGAGATAACTACTGACCTTGAGGCCGCACCATCGTGCGTCGAGAGCAGCTGGAAAGCTACGATCACAGCGAAGGACGCTAGTGGTCGCCGGAACGAGTGCCACGTAGTCGCAGGGAATGAATCGCTCTAGAAGTCGCCGGAACACGGGGGTGTTACGGTGACAGTGAACGTGTCGCTCTAGGGGTCGCCGGAACTCGGAGGTTCGCGGCGGTAGCGAGCTATTGCTCGCTAGGTGACCTCAGGCACAAACTCTACGGTGGGAGCGAGGAACGCTTGTGGTCACCGGAACACGGAGGTGTTACGGTGACAGCGAAGAACGCTTGGTTGACGCGCCCGATGGTTTAGGTAGCCCAAGTTACTGCGGGGAGGAGAAGGGATGGAACGTCCCGTTTGATTAGACTCAGAGAACACTCGGATAACCAGGTTTTACGCGGGTGTATGTGTGCGCGTCGCGAGGATGGGTGGTAGGGTAGGTGATTCACGAAGTTGTTTACTTAGTGTTTATTAACTGATCGAACCCTACAATTTGGGAGAAGTGGAACGGCTCCACTTCGTTGTCGCGAGCGGAGGGTCGGAGGTCGGGACTAGACGGAGTGTCTCGACCACGCAGGTTACTTATAATTATTCGAATTTAAAAGATTGACCGCGCAGGTCACTTATAAGTAGTTGAATTTCAATGGTTCACCACGCCGCCGGTTACTTATAATGATTCGAATTTCAAAGGTTGCTTGATTGCACAAACCTGAGGTTGCCTGATGAGATACAGGAACAATGTCACTGATTCTACTGCGTTGATTATTCACTAGACTTAACTTAATTCTAATCGTTGACTTGACTTGATTCACTTGAAAGGTCTCGAAGGAAAATATTAAGTCGGGTGTCACGCTTCGCACACGCACTTGAACTCTTAATACGCGAACAACGGTGCAGTTCGAAGCACTGCACAGACAGAAGTGAATTGAAAAACGTCAAAACAAGAAGTCACAAGTCCCAAGTGGTAAGAGCGCGAAAAGGGTCTCCTACTGCCCTATATAGCCGCCGCGCTCCGCTGAGCGGCGTTCCCATGCTGACACTGCATCAGCGCTATATCCTGGGACCGGCGCGACAGATGCCTTTCCCAGGACTCGGTCGTACGTGTCTTATCTTTAATGGGGGTCCGTGAGAACCGCGCTACATTCCTAAAGTTAGATTAGAGTGAATCTTACAACTATGGATCGAGCAGCAGACCGCTGCGAGAGCAATTGATTAGTTAATTCTTGGATACTTCAGAAAAGCAAAAATTGGTGGCGGGTGCAGGACGCAGGATGTAACACCAGTCTTATTTGTTCCTTATCTCTATTTATTTCTAATCCTACGAAGGTCTTTGGTTTCTCTATCACAGTCATTTTAAATTCTTTATTCAGGTCTTGTTTGAGATTGGCGCCAGGACGATCGTGCCATCCGCGCTCATCTTCACACGCCACGAGCGATTTTCGCGAATGCGTAATTCGCCTCGCGCACCTCCGACTAGCGCGTGTCTCGCACGCAATGGTCACCTCATTAATCGCGTCGTTGATTGGATTAGGTGAAAAATGGCAAATTCACGCGGTTCCGGCATTCGCGCCCGCGTTCGGTTTCCCGCGCAGTTGCTAGTTGTTCGTTGCTCGTTACTCGTTACATTAGGTTCCTTTTTGCTCTGCCACGTGCCCGCGTGCTGAGTTTCTGTTAGTTCTTACATTTTTCTATACAAATCGTGCGTTTTCTCACATTGTACCTTCGCGAGTGCTGCAGTGGAGCAGACAATAGCAGCTTAAGAATCCCGACTGCCCTTCGTCGCCGACGATAGGCAGATACCGCCCGCCCGAGCTCCGCCATTAATCGCCCGATTATCCTTCCTTCCCTGGCGGCTGCGGCGACGTTTTCCCGCGCGCCCTTTTCATGTAGCCGTCCGACTTCCTTCCAATCTCCTAGCGTAAGACTTGTGGACATTTCCACGGCCTTATTCCCTCCATCTATCCCGAGGTTTTCGTCCTGACGCACAGTGGGGTATTTACTCCGATTAGCAGGAAAAAGGTCGAATTTGTCAATTTTGTCCTAGCGTCAAAATTCTTGTTGGATGGGGTGGCTGAATAGTTGGGGAATGTTGGCTGATAATTACATATAGAACTTTTTACGGCTTACAGCCGTACGGTAAGTCGAAAGTTGACGCTTGCTATTACAGACGTACCGCTTACTGACACTCTCTCGAACGCGACAAGATTATTAGTGCTGTATGAAGTATTTAAGAAAGATTTTTATTGTGTCTGGTCATGGGATCTTATTGGCAAGGAATGTACTTCAATCTCCATCATTCGTTGATACGATATTTATGAATTTAAAGTATTTATAGACCCAGTGAATATAGTGTATAATTCAGAAGAATTTCTTATGAATAAAACTTTTCAATAGTGATTTTGTTATAGTTCTACATTGAGGTACAAGTTGTGTCTTGTGTCATTTTTTAGAGAAAAGCTTGTAGTTTTTAATAGAACATAAATTGGCTGCGTCTTTTTGCGGTTACAATATTTATAAGCATTTTTGTAACAAATAGTGAATTTTAAGTTTTGTAACTTTGTCACTAATACGTTCTGTATGGGGCATAAAACAGAATGTTTACGTAACTGCTGCATGCCCAGCACTCTTTTGTTACTTAAAGATTGATTGGATTGGTGTGTGTGTGTGTGTGTGTGCGCGTGTGTGCGTGTAACCGTGTGTGCGTATGAGCGTGTGTGCGTGTGTGTGTGCAAAAATAAGAACGCGGCGAGAGTATCAAACGTTCTTCCAGCGCAAACAAGTTCATTCGTGCACGGTCGTCCATCCGAGAACCATCGAAAGTTATCTTCTTATATCTTATATTCCGAGTTATTTTGCCATTAATTCATCATTTTTGTTGTGTGTAACTAATAATAGTTATTTGAATCGTCCTACATCAGTAATTAAAATTATGACTCGGAGAGAATTTTACAATGTTATGAAGGAAAAAAAAGGTTGTGATATTGTATAAAAAATTAGAATATGTGACGCAATTCGTGTTGAATCGTGAAAATTACACGGAGGTGCAATGGAATGCAGTAAAGCATCAAGTGAAGTGTTTGAAAATCCAATTTAAACAGAAATGGGCAGCTGCACACAGAAACAGTAAAGTTTTTGAAGAAAAGAACAAACCGTGGCTAGAAGGGACAGTAAATTTACCCGTAGTGGCGAGTCGACCAGGGCGGCCGTCGAAGCCTTTCGAGGAATCAAGTGAACGCAGCAAACGCAATAAAACCAAAGAGATCCTCAAAACATCAAACCTAGGTGAATTAATTCCCACTAAAATTGATGAAACGATGTCTGTAAAACATACTATGGTCTTGACAATGGTGGACGGTAAAGTATGCAATGCAATGACTAACACAAAATCAACAATGAAGTGTTACATCTGCGAAGCGACTTCCAAAGAATTCAACCATTTGTCAAGAACAAGAGACGTAGAAGAAAATAGGTTGCACTTTGGTTTATCAACCCTACATGCTAGAATAAGATTATTTGAGAGCCTACTTCATCTATCATTTAAAATTGAAGTAAAAAGTGGCAAATGAGAACGGCAGAGGACAAAGATATGACCAACCGGAGAAAAGCCATTATTCAATGTACAAGAATGAATGTAGAAAGACACTGGCGTGACTGGGTGCAATCACCGGGAGCGGAAATTAATTTTAGTCTATAGGAGCGCAGAGTAAGGCGATGTAATAACGTTAAACTATGTCATTTACTGTCTAATGATAATTTGTACACTATTTACACTTGTTGTTCACTATCTCAACAATGATCGAGCTTGCGCACTCGTGGGAAATATAATTGGTGGTTGAGAAACACTTCTCTTTGGCTAACGCAATATATCGTGCGGATTGTAGGAAAACGGTGTGTACTACTCGATGTAATAGCAGAGAGTGTGCGCGAGCGTGCACGGTTACGTCGCTGATTCCTGGCAGGCTCGTGTGTGTGGGGCTCTCCCTGTAGTAGCACCAATCACCGGTTGACAGGTGGTGTGACGTAGGCCGAATCTACTACAAGGAGAGTCGCATAAGTAGGTGTGCGACTCACGTGGTGCCGGCTACCGTGTTGCGCATGAGCGGTGGTCGCGCGGTAACCGCGAGTCCTGCTCCTGCGCAGGCGGTACACTGCCGTGCTTCGACGCAGGAGGCAGGGCAGTCGCGGGTACGCGTAAGCGTAGTCGCGCGCTTCTTAAATATTGCGTGGTTTCTCTAACATTCAAGAACAATTCCGAAATAGAATGGGCATTATTCTGGACGTTCCCAAACCAGGATTCGGCAACACTAATGATGGAAATACCAGTCGCAGGTTTTTCATGAATCCAACCTTATCTGCTGAAATAACAGGTGTTGATATTAAGTTGATATATCGCATAAAAGTAATATTGGAAGTCATAACGTGCGAACACGAAATTGATGCAATCAAATTTGATGCTTATGCATTGGACACAGCTAAACTTTACATTCAACTATATCCATGGCATCCTATGACACCGACGATGCACAAAGTTCTAATGCACGGATCAATTGTCATCCAACACGCCCTTCTACGAATCGGACAATTGTCGGAAGAAGCAGCTGAAGCGAGAAACAAATACTTCCGATTGTACCGCCAAAATTATTCCAGGAAGATGTCACGAGAATTGTGCAATAAGGACGTAATTAATAAGCTTCTGCTTACTTCAGATCCAGTTATCACAAACATGAGATCAAGATCGATAAAGCAGACACATCAATTTTCAAAAGATGCACTTGAATTACTGCTTCCTTTTCCACCTACAGCCGAGGCTGAATCATGTTTTGATACGGAATCATCCGTGTAACTATTGGACGCACGCGAGATACGGAGGATTCGGAGGATACGTGATCAAGAACAAGCAGGCAGACTGGGCAAGACGTTTTTTATATAAATAAGATGTCTCTATAAATCAAAATAAATAGAATTTGCATTTAAAATGTGTCTCTTATTTTGAAAGTGAGCGTGGCAATAAATGTTTGATTAAATGTTAATGGAAATTTTGATGTAAATGTTAAGCAAAGATGATTTTATGCGGCTTATTTCTATTGAATTGTTTCCAGTTCTGAGAAATACTCCGCATCGTGAAGTCTCGCGTACGAAAGTATTACGGTATCGTGATATTATATATTTTTGAATACTTTCAAATGATACATATACAGTCAGATTAAACTTTCAAATGAGTATCTGTTTGTTAATTGAAGGGCTCGCGTAGATGGAAAGCGAGTGGATAGTGGACGGGTGAGTATTTATAGATAGACTATTTATTTTAGACACTAGATAACAGTTATTTACACACACTGAGTGAACCCGTGTTGAGTTGCACCGTACGAGAAGTAATAATGAGAAAAGAGATGAAGTGAAACCGTCTTATTTGAGAACCGTGTGAGGTAGTACAAGAGGTGACGTCAGCGCGATACAATGGTTGCGGGGTGAGTGAGAATAAAAGGCGCCGGAAGTGCACCGGCTCGTCACGTGAGTTCTCGACAGTAATCGATTAGATCTGTATTGATCGCTGATAGGTGGACAAGTTATCGATTCGAGATCTCGCATGAGTGATGAGCGTGAAGTGAGGTGAAGTTAGTCGGCAATATAGATTTCTCTGACAGTATCATTAACAAAAAGTTATTTAAATATTTACATTTAATATTGTTTTATTTTTCACAAAATTAGTGTAATATACTTATTATATCGTAATATGGCAGTTTGCATCAATTTTATTTGAAAAAAAACAAAGAAATAGTTTTTTCCTGCTATTCGGAGCAAATACCCGTTGTGTGACGGTGCGTTAGGCGAACCTCCGCCCTCCTTCCCGCGCCCGAATATCTCGAGCGAGGAAAGTCGCGTCGCTTAGCGCATTAGATACGTAATTAAATGAATTTTAGTCAATAAACGACGGTGCTGTGCTCCAGTGTCTAATATAATCTTCGCCTTAATGTTTTCTTTCAATCTACACTCCGATCGCTGTTCCCAGTAAAATCAGTCATCCCATACAATCCACTTTCCTTCCCGCCCTTTAATGCCTCACGCGCATACAGGTCTCTTATTATCAGGTCAAGTTCCTTTGGATCCTGTCCCATTAAGATTCCGTCGTCCACATATATTCCTAGTATTATTTCAGTTTTCCCTTTTGTAAATAAACATTGATCACCCTGCAATTGCTTGAATCCTTTTCATTTTAGGAACGTTGTGAATCTTATGTTCCATCTTAAAGGAGCTTGTTTCAGCCCATAGAGGGCTTTCTTTAAACTTAGTATTTTATCCTTAAAGTCATATCTTTCCGGAGGATAGATGTATACTTCTTCCTCCAGTGTTCCGTACAGGAAAGCAGATTTATATTAAATGTTATTGTTGCATATTTCTTCAATTCTGCTACTGCAAGGAGGCTTCTCAATGTGCTTGTGCTCATCACAGGACTGAATGTCTCTGGATAGTCCACTCCATATTTCTGCTCACATCCTTTCACCACCAATCTGGCTTTATATGTTCCATCTTCTTTTATTTTAAATATCCATTTTCCTTTCAGTGGTTTTTGTGATTTTATTTTATTAGTATTTATTACTTCCCATGTATCATTTTCCTTTAGTGAGTTCTTTTCTTCATTTATTGCCTCCATCCATTTGTATTTCTATGGGCCAGTGACTGCTTCTTTATATGTCATTAAGGCATAGTAGCCATATCTATCTGGAAGGGCTGTTACTCTCTTTGTTCTTGTTAGTTCTTTTCTCTCTTCAACTTCTTCATTTTGATTTTCTTCTATTGTTCCGTTGCAGTCTTCAAAGTCCTCTTCTTGTTCTTCACAATCCTCTTCTGCTTCTTCTCAGTCTTCTTCCTCTACTCTTGTCAGTCTTATCTTTTTTATTTTTACGGTTTCAGTCTTCTTCAGTTCTCCTTCTTAAAATTTAACGTCTCTTTCAATTATTATTTTTCTTGATTCTTTGCTCCACAGCCTATATCTTGTGGGGGCATAGCCAACAAAGGTAAGTTTCCTGTGTTACGTCCCCCGTTTTTCGGCACCCTGCGTACACCGGGTATACCGGGGATCGGAAGACAGACGAAGTGACCGGCCCGGTAAGAGATGTGACGTGTCAGCGGAGCGGCTCGCTGAGACGTCGCACGCGCCTAAATATACTCGGTGTCCTAGATTTGACGCTAAACCTACGTGTATTCTCGCGTCCGACTGGTTACGGCACAGAAAGTGTGAGCGGCGCTGGTGACTCGGAATTACACCAACCTAAGGGTTTTCTTTGGGTCCGAATGGTTACGGCACAAAAAGTGTTAGCGTCGCTGCTGACTCGGAATTACACCAACCTAAGAGTTTACTCGCGTCCGACTGGTTACGGCACAGAAAGTGTGAGCGTCGCTGGTGACTCGGAATTACACCAACCTAAGAGTTTACTCGCGTCCGACTGGTTACGGCACAGAAAGTGTGAGCGTCGCTGGTGACTCGGGATTACACCAACCTGAGAATCTACTCGCGTCCGTGCGGTTACGGCGCAGAAAATGTGAGCGTCGCTGGTGACTCGGGATTACACCAACCTGAGAATCTACTCGCGTCCGTGCGGTTACGGCGCAGAAAGTGTGAGCGTCGCTGGTGACTCGGGATTACACCAACCTGAGAATCTACTCGCGTTCGTGCGGTTACGGCGCAGAAAATGTGAGCGTCGCTGGTGACTCGGGGTGCTCTCTGGTTATGGGTTTGACTGGGAGAATAGTTGCGATCCGTGGATATGACCACTGATCTCGGGCCCGAACCGTGGTGCGCTGAAAGTGGTTGGGGAGCCACGATCGTAGCGACGGGGCCCGACGCGGGCTAACGAAACCTGTGAGCTGATGTCGCGCGAAAGATTCGCAGAGGGGTCACCGGAACTCGGAGGTTCGACGGTGCCCACGGGATATTGCCCGTACGGCGACTCAGACACAGGCTCGAAGGCGGCAGCAAGGACCACTCGATTTATGCGCACGGCGGTTTCGGTATCGCGGGAAGAAAAGGGGTGAAATCCCCTGTCTAATTACACTCAGAGAACACTCCGATAACCAGGTTTTACGCGGGTGTGCGTGTCATGTTGCGGGGATGGGTGTGCAGTAGATGATTCACGAGACTGTGTACATGCTGTTTATTGGTTGATCGAACCCTACATTTTGGAGTGGAACGTTATCGCGACCGGAGAATCGGAGATTGATATTAGACGCAGTGTCTCGATCACGCAAGTTACTTATAATTAGTTGAATTTCAAAGGCTTCACCACGATGGTTGCCTAAAATGGTCCGAATTACAATGCTTGATCACGCGGATCACTTATAATTAGTCGCATTTCAGAGGCTTCACCACGCTGGTTGCCTAGTGGTCCGAATTACAAAGACTGCTTGGTTACACAAACCTGGTGTTGCCTGACGAGATACAGGAACAATGGCACTGATTCTACCGCGTTGGTTATTCACTTGGACTCAACTTGATTCTATTGACTCGACTAGACTTGACTTGATTATATTCGTTACACTTGATTCACTCGAAAGATACCGAAGGTAAATACTAAGTCGGGTGTTACGCTTCGCATCCGCACTTGAATTCTTTATACGCGAACAACGGTGCAGTTCGGAGCACTGCACCCAAAGAAGTGAATTGAAGTAAAACGTTCAACGAGTAAGTCACAAGTCCCGAACAGTAAGTCGCAACCAAGAGTAAGTGGTGACCAAGAATGCGGTGGTGACCAAGAGTGCGCGTACAGGTGTTTGCCGTAACCAAGAGTGTCCGAAAAGGGCCTCGTACTACCCTATATAGACGCCGTGCTCCGCTGAGCGGCATTCGCATGCTGACACTGCATCAGCGTTATATCCTGGGAACGGCGCGACAGGTGCCTTTCCCAGGACTCAATCGCACGTGTCTTATCTTGAATAAGGGTCCGTGAGAACCGTGCTACTTTCCTAAAGTTAGATTAGAGTAAATCTTAGAACTATCGAGCGAACGGGAGACTGCGGCGAGAACGATCGATTAGTTATTCTTGAATAATTTAGAAAAGCAAAAAATCGTGGCGGGTGGAGGACGCAGGACGTAACAGAAGCATATCTTTTCTTGATTTGTCGACCCTTGTAACGGGCATTGTCCCGGCTCAATCACAACTGAGCATAGGCAAATCAAGGAGGATCAAAGTAACCTGAGAATTCCGACCTACCTACCGCCAAAGAGAAAGATAGAGAAAGAGCGAAGGAAGGAGTGAGAGAGAGAGAGAGAGCGATAGAGCGAGAGGAGGGGAAAGAGCGCGTGCGCAAGCTCGATCTGAAATTACACGACATAGCCGAAGACCAGCGACACGGTAGGAACCTCCAGTCGCGACATACGACAAAATTCTTAACATCATATTGTATGATCATGCCCGAGCCTAGGCCATGGAGAGATCCCACGGGCACGGTCGCTGACCGTGCACGTTCCTCCTGTTGAACTTCTCGATTGTAAAGCGTATAATTGTTAATTACCGAGAGCGCATCCGTAGAACTTGTAAAGAGCGTTCGTAATAAGGCGCAACATTGTCGCGCACAAGTATTGAACATTTATGAATACTGCAACAATAACTACTGCAGTAATCTCTTGGCTGTTTATCAGATTCATAATGCACTTCATTACTATTCTTTCTTTATATTAATATTTTTCAGTTCAATATATCTATTTTGTTTTCTCCCTATATTATTCTCTTCGATTTCATTTATGTTGTGAGGTCACACCTCATCAAACATTAATACTATACCAACCGAAAACATAACCTCGCGAACGATTGGGGACCTGTACGGGTCTTTCGGAGGCACACGAATCCTATTAGTCCTGCAAATAATTAACGGATATCATTTTCTAATTAACTTCTCCGTTTAGCTTATGCATATAATATAATAATCCCACTCTTCCAGGAAGGGATTAAAGTACCATGCAATATTGATCTTCACTTAGATTACCGTTATTTATTATAATTAAATAGCAAAAATTATTCAAGCGTTACGCCCGGTCGCACGGCAGACCGCTCGCGGATTTCTCACCGACCGTTCTGACGGATAAAGTCGTGAAAAAGCCTCGCCCGGACGTAACACTGGTCTCGAGGTTCTACTTATTTGATCTCCTCTTAGAGCATCGCAGGCTCCCTTTTATACCAGTATTAGAGCTTAAGCAAGCTCATAAATTACTATATTTATTACCGTAGGACCCGCAGATATGTGACAGCCTGCACGGATAATTCACGAGGGCAGAAGTGATGGGGGAGCCGCATGGTTTAACGCAGGCATGTTTGTTTCCTTTAACCTCGGTCCGAGGTGGTCGTGACGATCCCCCAGGAGGGCGGTGCCTTCTCCTCCTCAACGTCTTGCCCTTCGGGGGCCGGATAGTATGACGAGGTATAGAACAGACACAGCATGCAATGCAATCTTTTGTCACACGACCGGGGGCCTCAAGAGCCCCCTTATCATTTCCGTGTCACGTTCAACGTTACCGGCCGGGTGCAACATCATATCACACCGCTGAACCCCCGTATAGTTAGCAGACGACTATCATAGTTTTCGGCTATTTTGGTCTCAATCGTTTACGAATAGTTTACGCAAGTTTACGCAATCGATTTCAGAGTTTACGAAGTCGTAGTTTGCCCGTAATTAACAATTTTAATGTCTAGTAATTATCGTCTGCTAGCGCGCAACGGCACCGTGGCCGGGGAGAGACTTACACTTCTAGGCGTATAGCTGGCAGGTAAATTTCATATTTTTCGGGCTTTTTCGTCTCAATCGTTTACGAATAGTTTACGCAAGTTTACGCAATCGATTTCAAAGTTTACGAAATCGTAGTTTGCCCGTAATTGACAATTCCAGTATCGGCTGTCGTGCAGCGTTGGTTTGCTCGGAAGCGCCGCCGTTAGCCGAGGAGAGAAGCAGACCAGATGCAAACTCTGGCGAAATAACTTTCACGTATCTCGTGTGTAACGGTCTCAATCGTTTATGAATAGTTTACGCAAGCCACTGTATCGATTTCGGAGTTTACGAAATCGTAGTTTGCCCGTAATTAACAATTTCAGTTTCGGCTATCGTGCAGCTCGCAAGCGCCGCCGTTGGCCGAGGAGAGAAGCTGACCAGATGCAGATCTTGGCTGTTACGTTCCAGCGTAACTTTTAACTTATTTGCCTAGTATTTTTCTTGTTCTTGCTACTCCGATCTCCGGTTGCGCCTATTCTTGTATATTACGGCGTATGTCTATCGCAGCCGGCGTACCGTTAGAGTATTAGAGTTAAAATCATGTCATGTTCCTTTTACTCCGGGCTTCGTATGCGCCTATACTTGTATATTACGGCGTATGCCTAGCACATGCGTGGTACCGTCGAGCGGTAACTTCAAGTAGAATATTCCTCGCCTTGTAATCACCGTCGTCCCCACCCAATATACCGACTTATGACAATATATATATATACACGTAAGCATTGTAGAATAAGGAACAAATGCGTGTACGCGGTATGCAAGTGTGAGTGTATAGACTTAAGGTTAGCGACGAGTTTCCGCTTAAGAATATTGTTTATCCTTTTCTCTCTCTTTTCATTTATTAATTGCGCCACTGTTAGGCATCGCTGCGGAACAAGACTACTTTTCGTTATCATTAATTCAACCGAAGCATGCGCTTGAGAGTTACTAAATTTCTACGTGCCGAGATCGACTTGCACTCATAATAAAACTCGTTAATTAGAGAAAGAAGCTAACGAGCAAAACCAACGTCTCACTGTACATAGCCAGGCAAATATTTGTATATACCGTCGACCGCTATGTGGCCGACTCTGTGAGAGGGGCCTAATAACTATCTCTGAGCCGGCCTAGGAACCATCTCGAGACGCGATCGTCGTCGCAGTTGGCTGTATAGTCGCGAGGTGCGTAGTCCTCTGTCCGAGGAATATCTTAGTTATTCTTTTGTGAGCTAATCTGTGCGAATTCTTGCAGTTTAATCAGAGACTCATTACTCCTCGTTAAACAGTAGTCTTAAAATCTAGCTATTAAAAAGAGCAAGGACTCACATTTCTTTTGGTTTTTCTTTTTGGTTTCGAATTCTAATCTAGAGTGCGAATAGTGCGATCCGCGTTAATTTCCGGCACGTGGTCGGCGAATTGCGCCGAGCCCGTTAGTACATAAGTTTCATTTATAAAGAACATTATATTATTATCATAAGTAACATTTCGCATAAGCCTTCTCTCGGTGAGGAATTGGTATTGTATTTAGACTGATTCAAACATCTAGACCGGTCTGAGGAGTCTCTTCGCGAGTAACATCTACAGCTCCGATAACACGAGAGCTCAGGCCATCTTAAGCCTAATCGTAATATTAATACCTTTTTACGATTCGAAGGTACTCATCGTAATAACGTATACGAATTTCCACCGACATACTACCGAACTAAGAGCGAGAGAGAGAGAGAGAGCGAGTAGCACAGCGAGCGACATACCATCGAGCGAGCGTGAGAGCGAGAGAGAGAGAGATCAAAGATTGTCTGAGCGTTTCCAGCAGCACGGTAAGAATATTCCAATTAACCAACTCGATCATGAATTTCTGGGCCGACTCTTGCCCCCAATACATGTATTACGGGAAAGCTAGGGCAATAGTTGTAGAAGCGATCTCATAACCGTGTGCTCTGAGCGCCAGGCGACCGAAACTGTTTTATTCTACATCTACGAGAATACTCTGTACCAATTATATCACGAATAGTAGCGCAACACGAGCTACTTCGTTCAAACCACGATTATACCACGCGTTGCATACCGGCGAATTGTATTACCGAACATTGCGTAATAGTTAGGCTTTTTCTATTTCTTATTATACAAATACTCCGATTCAAGACCGAACATTGTACCCATTGTTGGAAACGGGGAATTGATGTTAGAAGTGGGATACTCCTTCTTCCTGTATATATATATATATATTATTCTATATTTCTATTTCTTTATACCCACTTCTAACCGTGGAATTGGTGTCAGAAGTCTGCTTTTAAATCAAATCACCTTTGTATGTGCACCTGAACAGTCTATCACAGAATATACACTTTTGCTTTTTCACACTATATCCGATTTATCCTTTTATTTTCTTTGCATGCGCTATAATTAACATTATCTATATTGGAATACAACGCGTAACAACTCGGCAACCTGTACGGGTTGATGGGAGGGGGAATCCTATAAGTCCTGCAGATCGAGTAGATTGATTTCGTTTTTCGCGTCATTATTCTGTTCGGTCATCGATATAAACATATAATCATCTTTTCGGTTTATATCCTTTAGTTTTAAGTATTCACGCGTTACTCCCGGGCGGGACGGTCGACCGCTCGAACACACACACGGTTCCATCCTCGACAAATCTTTTAGATCGACTTATCGCGACGCCCGGACGTAACATGGCGAAATAACTTTGACGTATTTCCCCTGCAGCCGTCCCAGTCGTTTACGAATAGTTTGCGCAAGGCACTGTATCGATTTCAGAGTTTGCGAACTCGTAGTTTGCTCTTAAGCCGGTATTCACGTTCGAGGCTTGAACCTCCCTCGAAGCCTGGCTTTGCAAGGCCCAAATTATAACGATCGATGTCATCGAAAATAAAGGATAAACGCAGCAACATTGCAAGAAAAAAGAACCTGCATGGGACGAGATAACCCAACAGTATAATAACAGTGGTAGCATCTCATTAAAAAAGAATTTGTATTTTTTTTTCAAATATAATAAAAACTTATGCTATTACTTGTACTAATGTTCTTTTATTATTGTTTCAAACGTTACAGTGAACTTAGCAGCAATTGAAAAAGTTGTGGAAGAATGTTAAGGTGCTTTTGAAAGAAGCCCCGTGCCCCGTTTTTTGGGAAAGTTGGGAAATAAAAGAAATTGGGATGTTTAATACTGATTTTTATTTATTCATTATATATATATATATTCGTGAAATTACAATATTCGTACATTATTATGTGGTTTTGCACGCCACCCATGAGGTGACACGAATAGCACGTTCGGTTTTTCTAATGTGGACTTTCGCCTGTAGCCTTATTATACGATACTCCATAACACTTCGTAAATGATTTGCAACACATTAACGATCTGCAAGTTTTGTCCTAACTATATCAAGAAACGTTCGATCAGGGCTTGTCTCGGGAAACCCTTTTCCAGGTTGCCAATGTGGAATATTGATTGGAATGGAATGTCGTGCTCCACAGGTAATTTGTACCTAAAAATAATAGAGATATATAGGATGTAAAGATAAATTGAATTATTCTAGGAATAAATAAATCAAATATATAAATAAATGCTTCCAATGAAGGGATATGTGAATAACTATTTCATATTGTAGGAGGTTAGGGTTGTTCGGGATATGCGCAGTGGAATAAGGATTTGGATACTATGGAACAGACGGAATATATTTTCTCATTAGGTACATGGAAGATTACAGACAGGTATCAAGTCGTTCTTTGTCAACTCGGTCGGCTAGCAACGAACTACTGACAACTGGGTTTTTCAAGGGCAAGGGACTCCGTTGGGGATCTGATTGTTTCCAAACCATATCTCCCAATAAAGATTAAGAGTTTCACAGTAGTTCACCCGTGTTTCCATACTCGAATAGGTGGCCGTCTTTTGCAGTCGTCCTCTCCTATTCGCCCAGGGAAACTAGATAAACCTACCTCGTTCTCTTTCCCACAATTTAGGTTATCGTTGCAGTCCTCCCGCATTCTCATATTCGAATAGGCGGCCGTCTTTCTCAGTCATCCTTTCCTATTCGTCTATGGGAATCGGGTGGTCCTGCTTCGGCAGTACGTGGACGGCCAGAGCGTTACCCTGTACTCTTCTCTCGGCTAGGCGGCCGGCTTCGAAAGCCGTCCTCTCCCGAGTTCCACAGAGACGTCCAGGTGTAACCCCTGTCCTCTCCCAGCTTCGTCATGCTCCTGCGGGCGGCCGTGGTTCATTACATCGTCCTTTCCCTCAGATGCAGCACGAACTAGAACGAGACCTTCGCGTCTCTGGGTTTATATACCCATTCGTTGCTAGCAGTGTCAACAGCTCGGTAACTATCATTCTCTCTCACTCGCACGCTTAGTCTCGCATTTTCTGGAAGCGTTTCGAAGCTGCTGGAAGATTCTGGAAGGCTCGCGAACCTTCGCTCGCGGTGTCGCGGGGCATTGACCCCGCGTCAATCAGATGTTCTCGCCGGCCTGATGGAATTTGGCCGGCTTGTCTGCTCCGTATGTCGTCTCGTTATAATACTGAATACAAGAAAGAGATATTTTTACACTAGTTCATCTGTATCAGCATATTCTAATTTCGTCAGCAGAAATGGTAAGGCAGGGTATCCTGGATCACCGACCAATTTTCCAGTATGTTTTTCGTGCATGTATTCCATATATTTGCTGGAATTTTGGAAGATCCGGATGTTGTGTTGACTGCCTAGATATTCTGGCACGATATCCATAAACTCCTTGGTCGAACAACAGTCTGCATTGTATTTGGGTAAATAACATGTTATTTATATGTATACATATATATATAAACATTATACTTCCTCACAATGGATTACACGTTATATAAATAATTATGAAACTTAATTGTTACGAAATATTGATTGCGCTCGTGGCAAAAGGGAAGGTGCTGGGAGGTACTGGGGAGTACGCACGGGTGTAAAATGGATGTTCAAATTTAAAGGCGGCACACCAGATTGGATTTATTGTGACTCTGCGATAGCAATCGGATTAACAGTACATTAAAGACGCGATGCCGTCCGTCTCGGCCTTAACGTAACTTAGACTAGCTTAAAATAAAGTAAATCGAACCCGAACCGCGTAATTAATATTAGAGTACCCGAGGACCGGAGTCACTACGGATGGTGGAGCCGCGATGACCGTCAGACAGACGGGGCGCGAGCTCGGATAGAAGGAATGGAAAAGGTTCCGCGGGCGCTCAAACGGCCCGAAGAAGGAGCGGAAACAATGGCGACTATCACCGGCGCGTGAAGGGATTCACCGCCTAGTCGCGGAAGGAAGGCTTCACGGGAAGCGGTAAAGATTTGACAACGATCAAAACGCTCACTTTGGAAAGGCCCGTAACAATCAATACGCACGGCGTATATCACTTGCTCGGACGGATAGGTTCGGAGAACGGTCTTTCACAGAATAGGATCTAGTCGAAGCGCGGAACGCAAAAGATGCTTACACGTGCGAAGCCGAAAGGGAACAGAAAGCGGAAAACGGCGCGACGGAAGAGCGTGAACTCGGAAGGCGCAATTAGTTAGAGTGTAAACAGACTTGCGGAATCGGGAGTCGATTAGCGTAACGTCGCCTACCCAATCAGCGTGTGAGGTGCGACGCGGGTCTCACACATGCGAGTTCGCGGAAAGATATGGGCGCAAACCTGCGTTGCCGACGCAGGCCATAATCCTAAACAAATATGAATGTAAGTCACGTACCTGTACGTTTAGGGAAAAATATCCCTTTTCGTTACGGTGAAGCAGGCGTATGTGGATGCAGTCAATTGCACCGTTGACCCCTGGTATCCCCATACCTCCGTTACCGTAGCCAAGGACTGAAAACAAACGAGAATTTTCGTTTTCCTCTTCTGTGTTGGTGGCATTTTTATAATTTCTCATATTAACCGGGCCAGTAGAGCCGACACACGAAAGATTATTCTGGATAGGGTCGGTTGTAATAATCCTATGGTATCTCCAATAACCATCTAATTTGACATACATAAAAACAGTTTATTTAAAATATTTAATAATGTATCCAATATATTGTATGATCGATAATTCTTTAAAGAAGACTGCATTACTTTATCTCGTGGTTTAACTGTTGAGGGGATGCGATTTGTAGAGTAAGATAAAAAATGGGCATTGAGGTAAAAAGAAGTTAAAACGTACACAAAAATGTAGAACTTCAATTTTCTGTGGACCTGCTGACATCATTTCGTCAAACTTTGTGGGGTGGCAGCGGAACGGTGATCGTGTTTGTTCATCTTCTTGCGCGTTGTTGTATCGCATTTTTCGAATGCTCTTTTAGATTTTGGAGTAGAGAATGCCTCGCTAGTAGATGGCAGTGTCTGACTTGCGTTGTCTTGGTGTTAAATTTGGTTAGTACCTATAAACCCAAAAGAATGGAGCATATTATATTAGTTTAGTTGCATTAATAACTTGCATATTTGAAAATTAAAAATATCGATTTTATAACATTATTTTACTAACCAGCGTTATTTGATGGACAATTATCTTCAATTAGGCTTATGAAACTATCAATTATGTTGCAACCTGATTTCAAAGCTTTTGGATCTGCTATTCCTCCTGCACATAAGCGTTTATTATTCGTCGTACATACCATTACATTGTTGTTTTCGAACACTTAAATTTCACCACTCAAGGCATCATTTAATTTATCTTCAGCTCGTTTGTTAGTACCTGAAATAATAAATTACACATTTTATTTTGTAAATTAAAGATTATGAATTTTATCATAATAAAAGTTAGCAAAATGAAGGAAACATTCAATTCATTATAAGTAATCAATGAGTGTAATATATTGAATATTATACCCTTAGAACCAATTGATAAATATTGTTGCAAATTGTTTCCTGTAGTCTCCTTTTCCCTACAATATACACAAAATATACTCATGGTTTTCTGTATTTGTTGAATCTCACCGCTCTTATATATCACACTCAATTGTTTTCACTGGTTATAACAAGTGTGTATGCTGACTCCACTGACCTATAGAAAGATAGTTGCCATATTGAAGTGCTACATCCACCATCTTATTATGGCGGGTTGGACTTTCAATTCGGCATAAGTTGTATCCTATGATTCCGATGATACATGATACATCCAGTGTATATAGAGATCAGTGTTACGAAGCAGCTGTTTAACTTAAAATCATTATACAAATTTGAATTATAAAAAATGTATGCAAAAATGAGTTCACAAAAGTCTCTTACATGTTATATATATGTGTTAGAATTGAAATACATTTACCTACGTATATGGGCAATAACAACGGGTACTAGAGAGATGTTCTGCGTATGTTCTCAGTATATTATTACGATCATCTCATTGTCAGTACAGTCAGTATCAGCACAGAGTACTCGCTGTATACCATCGGTCTTGAATGTGACGCTTATTGCCGCTCGTGTACGCAAAGCTGAATGTATTCTGTAAGCAATATGATAACAGAATAATGACAATCTGTAAGTGAAATGCAAGTGAAATGTAAGTGATATGCAAGCAAAGGTGACGTACCTTTTGTATTAAATTTGTCTTGTGACTCCCATCTTGTTGAACCACCAGTTGCTATTTTTGTTGTAAACCTTTTCTGGAATCGGTTCTGGCCCGTTTGGATGACTATTTGATTCCATCAAATTTGTAATACAAATTTAAGCACAATGTGACCGATTTCTGATGAATTGATTTTCGATCAGAAGTGTCTGTGATTTACTTATCTCTTTGTATGTGTTGTAAGCTGTTGCTTTGTTCCTTCCCATCATGCGGTAGAATATGAGCTTTTGAAGTTATCGAGTTTTTTATTTTTTTTTTATTTTTTCGAGGAGGGGAAATGCATCGCAAACTTTCAGGTTCAGGAATTCATATTGCAATGAAAATGGCCCCAATCGGTGTAATTGCCAAATTGCCGTCACATAGTTGTGTGTTCGGCTGCATGTCGTCGCATTTGAGCCATCGTCCTGATGGTCTCCTGCAGTACTCAAAGAAATGGCCGGAGAAATAGTTGATGATACCAATCAAGGTAAAATTGAATTTTCCCAAATTCAATGTGGTCTGAATATCTGCCAATCGGCATTTGATGCCATAGCGCCTTGTAGGATACATCCTTGTATCCAGATCAATAAAAATGTGGAAATGTGGACGGATCGTTTCAGCGAATGTACCCAAACAGTTCTTCTGTCGACATTTCACTTTATAATCATTTTTGTGAAAGTCGAGTGCTTCTTGCAGTGCTCCGATTCCTTTTGTGTTGATGGTTTTAACGTTCACCGCAAAGGATGAAATGCCCGTTGGTAACGATGAGAGGCATTCCGGTCTGTTACATTGCGATGATTTTCTTGCACTTGGCTCAGTCGGTTCCGACAAAGAGAAGAGGTGTTTCCAGATGGCTGTTATGGACTCTTCGCCATTTAATTTAAATGGTATGATGGACGGTGCGTCAGGATCCCTTATAAGCGGGTAATATAGGTTTAGAAGTATAATGCGTTGCCGCAATGTCTCCTTTGTTGGGCCAGTTTGCATAAATTTGCATAAGAATTTCAATCCATCATTGCTTGACGACTGTATACCGAAGTTATACTGTGAACCGTACAGTGCGCCAAATTGCAATATGTGAATGATGGCGTCAAACCCACAAGTGTTTTGCAAGTCGACGGCTTTAATGGCCACTTTCATGACACCGTATTTTAAACCGTTCTTCACAAAAATCCTCTTCTTCCGTTGTTATCGAATCGCTCGTTGAGAAGACATATTTGGGGGTACGGCTGGAAGTAGAATCCTTCCTTGGCAGGTTTGATCTTGGTTGACTTTAAATTTATATTTTCCTGCTCGTCTTCTGCGACTTTAATCGGTGACACTTCCTCTTCATCTGAAGAGATTACGAAGCATTCATCGATTAACGAAGAAGTCGAGAAAATGGGGTTTCCTGGCACCGGCGACGAGAATTCCTCATCTTCCGCATTTCTTTAGTCTTCTTGGTTTGTGAGGCTTATTGCCTTAGTATGCACCAAGAAGGTATCCTTATTTATAAATCCTTTCCAGGCTTCACCACTCTTGAAGTCGGAATCATCCATCGTGGGCGCTCTTCTGCACAATGCACTTATTGAATCGAAATCCATCTGTACATTGCGTTGTTCCATTGGTAATTTAAATTCTTCATCCGTTGAATGCGGTGTTACCTCTTTCCCAACGAGGTCTGTAAGCTTCGACGAAACTGGTGACATTATTTCTTCGTTTGGTGTATGCCAGTGCGGTCCACGAGTGGGGCTCCTCACGCCGCTATTTCCACCTCCACTAGGTACAAGTTTTTCTGTATGCCGATCGTAATACACACCAGTGTGGCCAGAAGTCGCGCCGGGCACCAGCGGTGTCCACGGGTGTAGGGATACGCGCAAGTGTGCGTGCCCTGTCTGTGAGAGCTGCGTGGACTCCACAGGACTCGCAGACAGAGCACGCACACTTGCGCGTATCCCCACTCCCGCGGTCACCGGTGGTGCTCGGCGCCACTTCTGGCCATGCTGACACACACTGAGCGTCCGTCGTTTCCAGGGCAACAGTAGCTCGGTGGGAGAACCGAAAATGACCCGGGGCACTTTCTTGGACCGCACTAGTGTATGCGGAGGTGCTACAGGTTGCCTGCGGTTGTGATTGAAGTGCTTCAATTTGGCTGCTACTGCGTTGGTGCCAGAATATAAGTCGCGTATGTGCTCCTTCAACAATTTGTTCGCCGAACATGGCAGAGTGTTGCCTTCAAAAATTTGTCTTCTGACTTCCGCAAAATATCCTTATTGAAATACTGTCGATGCATGCGTTTGTCCACGAGGGAAAGCTGCCGCAGTCCATAACGGTAATTCCTTGGCTATCCGTTCCAGTGGCTGTATGAATTCCGGCAAATAAAAGCCGTTGATAGCCGTGTTTCGGACAGCATCTGGTACACCGGAAGTGTCTTGCCTTCGAGGTTGATGGTGACGGTGTACAGAAAAATGTGGCCAGTTTTTCTTCCTGGAAACGTTTCGAACGTATTCACCATCTTTCCCGTCGCATTCACACAAATTCGAGAGAGTCCCTTTGTCACTCGACAGTATTCTTTCTCGACGAATATTTGCTCGGGACTGCAGTAGAAGATGTAAAACTTCTTTGCTCCTATCTCCAGAATACTGTTCTTGTAGCGGATGTCCTGAAACATATTTCTGATGCTGGTTATCATATCCATCTTCATGTTTGGTTTAATGCCAAGATCTTCCTTGTTCACTTCCATCTTGACTTGGCGGTAAACCTGGCATTTTTGGATCCAAGGAGGTTCGTTCTCTCCAAACTCCATGTTGTGAACAAGTACATTTTGGCGATGTCCTGCGACTCCTCTTCGTTGCAGCTCTTGTCCAAGGACTTTCCTTTCGGGATCATTCAATGGTCGCTTAATGTCCTCGTGATAATCATTACGCGTATCACGTGTTCAGATGGTTAAATGAAGGCTTCCGTTAACCGGCTTTTTGTCAGAAAACCCAAAAATATTGTTGCTGCATTTCTTGCTTCGACACAATTCTTGGAATTTTAAGTAGAATCCAGCGGCGTCATTCGTATTTTCTTCCTCGGTTTCCTCGCGTATGTACGACCAGTTGCCCACGAAAGCCCATGGGAGTCGGTACATATTCCAGAATGCCTTGAAAATGACATTCGACCAAACGCGTGGGTTCAAATGATGATTCTCGGGCGCTTCGGCGGGCTTAATTTGTTCCCACTCATTGGGCGAGAGCACCAGGAGGAAACTGTCGGCGTCCTTCCCAGCGTTTTAAATTTGTTCGTCGCAGTACGAAGATTGGATCGATTCGGAATCCCCCGATGGTTCATTGACGACGGTGTTGCAGAGCACCAGTTCCCTCGTTGATTTGGGTGACTCTACTTTGTGACCGCACATTTTAAATAGATCGAAAATGCGCGAGATCGCGAATGCGATATATTTTAATCGCCGCGTGATTTTATTTGCGTCCTTGTTGTGCACGCAATTGTATCGCGGCTGACCGTGTGGTGTCACACGTCCGCACGGCTTGTTTACTTTTTAGACAGGTTCGGACTCTAGAGGAGAGAGACGAATATATATTACAGCTGGGCAGGGCAATGAACTTGCTTATGTTACGTAAGATAAATGTATATTCTGCTAGAAAAATGTACATGAAGTGTCTTTTAGTCGCACGATTACCGAGGTGTCATGACACGCGTGTTCGCAATGTATTCGGCTGTCTAATGTATATATATATCTATATGTCTTCGCGATATGCGGACTGCGAGACTTCTGCTCTGTTCGTGTCCTGATGCAATTTTAATTATGTATATAGATCTCGACTATAATCGGGTGATCAGTAGGCCCCAGCTCCTACTGATTTAGACATAAACCACGTGTAACCTTGGCCGGTGTTTGGGCGGTGCAGGCACACGAGTCGTCGTTATTCCCATTTTCAAATAAAATAATCTGAGGAGAGTACAGATCGTAAGTGTAGATTCGGCCGGGGTTTAGGCGGAGGAGATCACACTACGATTGTCACTCTTTACTGATTCTACTACTAATGACTCTATGCGATTAATAGGTACGTATTGACCGTTTCCTGATTTTAATACACGTGAGCTTTTCTCGCAGTGCCGCAGGACGGTTGTGTCCAGGCGACTCCCAACTGGGCGCATATAAACAGGTGAGCGAGGTGAGACTCTTTGCTACGGTTTCGCTAAGGCGGGTTTGCCTTCCTGATTTATATCGTTTTAGCGGTACTTGACTCAATCGGTGTACTACCAGAATTGGTAATGGGCCTATGCCTCGCATCCCCTTTTATACCCCTTCAGCAGTGGAGGCCCTCGCGAGAGTTGATTTGCCGATGACCACGGGCGCTCTCTACTGGGTCGTACATGACCTGCCGTGATCTCTCGCGGAGTTAGTGGTGGGGAGGACCTTCACTGCTGCTGTGTTTTAGACGGGCTGGGAATAGGCGACACGGGTAAATGTACGGTTACAACTTCTATGCCGAGGCTTTCACGAGCCGCTGCCAAATTCCCACGCTGATTTTCTCTGACGTGTAAATAAACCGTGTACGATTTCATCCTTCCATCGAGGTCTCTGCTCATTTCCTTCCAGACGTTTGCTGAACTGGGCGGAAATTCGTTGGCCCCAAAGTAATTCATATACTTCTGCATCAGCTGAACGGCCTCCTTATTCGTGACCGTGCACGGCCGTCCCATCTGACAATATGAAAGGAAAATAGTACATGTTTCTTTCAACATACATTGCAATAATGACATAATTGCATAAAAACCGATTTGAAAGGTGGTCTAAAAAGGATAAAATAATTCTTCATGTTTAAGGGTGGTGCCAAAATGGGTGCGAACCAATCTAGGGTCTGTGTTAGGTCACCGACGTGAGAAAATCAAAATTATTTTATTCTTTTTAACGCACCTTAAAATTGGTGTTTACCTTTTTGTTAAGGGTTTTATTCGAAGTCAGTTAAAAATATTTTATACGTCGAATGACAAACGTACCTTTAATCAAACTGATGCGAAACTAGTTGTGAAGCTTGACCTTGTGCTCTCCACAACTTTCTTCTACTATTCCCTGTAACAGAAACGAGCAGTTATTCACCGCCTACATGGCAAATAACGGGTTTCTTCGTCGCTAATTCGTTTGCGAAACTACTTTATGATATTGCAAATAAATTATCTGTAACATTGAAATCAAAATTATGTATAATAGAAATAATATCAACAATTATCGAGTTCCTTCGTCTTATGAAATAGAAGTGTGGAACGTTACATTTGAACCTTACCTATTCGTTTAAAAAGCCGGTACAATATTCTCTGCTTGGACGTCTCTGCTTGGTATCCGTACGGTGGTGCTATCCGTGATGGATTGCCTGAAATGAAATATAGACAGTAAATAGTCTGTTAAACCACGGATGGAATTTCCTTAAGTCGATGTTAATAACTTTTTAACGCAATAACTTTTTCACGCAGAATGACCCGAAGAGTTCATGGAAGTAACACGAAAATGTAATTCCATTTTAAACATAGTACATTTGCATTTTTCGGGTGCAGCGTTGCACTTCTCAATAGAGTGAAGTCTCGTAGAAGATAGACATTACCAGGGGCGGACTGGCAATGTACAACCGGCCCTGGAAATTTAATGGAACGGCCCTTCAACCTAAGTAATAAAGGCACTCAAAACAAAAGCACAGTAAACAGAAAGATCAAAATTTTATTTAGCTTGTAACCGTATTTTTGGGACGGTTACATCAGCACGTAAACACCGTCTACGTGCATGTACCCGCGGTCATATACCGGACGCCCAGTAGGGGGATACCCTCTCTCGTACACTACAGTGCGCCCACGAGTAGATGGACATCTCCCTCTCACTGGTGGAATAGCATCGGCACGTATATATAAACCCCGCGAATGCACCAGTAAATTGTCATATCTTGAGTTTAAGAGGACTAGCCACCCTCGCTACGAACGAAACGACCCAACCTAAATTCGCTAGCCTACGATTAACGGCATACGTCGAGCATACGCCAGTATACTCAAAAAGCACGGGATTCGACTTTACATTACGGTTTTAATAGACGTCGAGCGTCCCAGGAAAGTCTGGGTGAAGTATTCGGGGATTCACGAAGTAAAGAACGTGTTCTCAATTTTCACTTAGTTCCAAAAAGGGTTAAACTCACACTCCGTCAACGTTAAATTCACGAATGTAACATCCTGCAAGCTGACTCCCTTAATCGAAGAACAACTACGCAGAATTAGCGCGGCGTTCACTCAGGATATGTCCAAAGAGTAGAGAAGTAGGAATATTTATATTAGATCCACGGAAGAATAAGATGCCTGACTAAGATACTCGACCGGTACTTAACTGTACCCCTTGCTGTCCGTCTTCGGCCTACCCGACTCCTCGCAGTGCGTTACCCTTCGGGTGGACGATCGGCGCATTTGCTGGCCTTGCGTAATTGCGGGTCCCCTTTTGCAAAGACTTAGTCCACAGGAGGCAGTTTGCTTAAATCAAAAGCACTACGAGATATCCAACGGCTGGTAGATTGGATGCACGGCTGGCACTTGGTTGTGTCCCCCGCCGTCTGGTCGTTGTTGTAACCGAACTGTTCACAGGTACAAAACGAATGTACTCTTGCAAGACTCGTATAGATACTAGGCCACCTCGGAGGGAATATCCTGAGTGACGCCGCGTTATAGCGACTCATCGGTAAAGCCCTCTGCTCTTCCGATATTTGCACCTCACGCCCAGGCTTTCCTAATTCGCGACAAACACCGTCGCGTATTGTATATCTTAATATATAAAAGGCAAATGTTCGTTTATTCGGTTAGACCACTTCCCGACGTGCTAGCGACTTAATTTTTGTTGCATTCGTTAGATCCTGCTCTCAAACTAACGAAAACGGTCGAAAAAGTTGCAAAAGTTTACCACTAATATGTTTAAACGTCGAAGGAACGGCAAATTGAAATTAACCGATCTTCCAGATTTCGTACTTCCCCAAGTGCTAGCCACTTGCAATTTGGTCCCCTACTACATTTCACTGTCAAACCACTCAGGAAGCTTGAAAAAGTTGAAAAAGTTGACTCCTTCCATGTGAAAAACATTAACAAAGATATGAACGCTTTTGTTCTCATACTTCCAGATGTGCTAGAGATTTGTTTCTTTTTGCATTCATTAAGACCTGCTCACCCGGCAACCAGGAAACTTCGAAAAGTTGCAAAAGTTTATTGCTAATTGTTTAAACAATAAAGCGTACTGCTTTCCTAAGTACTAGCCACTAGACACTCTTTTTTCTATTACTTCTTCCTCTTAGACACACGGGAATGCTTTCAAAAGTTGAAAAAGGTTATTCTTTCCGGGTGAAAAACATTAACAAAGATGTGAACGCTTATGTTCTCATACTTCCAGATGTGCTAGAGATTTGATTCTTTTTGCATTCGTTAAGACCTGCTCACCCGGCAACCAGGAAACTTCGAAAAGTTGCAAAAGTTTATTGCTAATTGTTTAAACAATAAAGCGTCATGGTTTCCTAAGTGCTAGCCACTTGACACTCTTTTCTCTATTAGTTATTCCTCTTAGATACACGGGAATGCTTTCAAAAGTCGAAAAAGTTTACCCCTTCCATGTGAGAAACATTAACAAAGATATGACGACTTTGATTTCGAGCGTTTGCTGTGCTAAAGATTTCATTCGTTTCTCATTCGTTAGATCCTGTTCTACGAATAACGAAATAAGTCCGAAAAGTTGCAAAAAGCTGATTCTTTATGTTCTTCATCTGTGTAAGAAGTTCGCACTGAACAGAATAGATAAGTAGCACAAGCAGACAATTTCGCATGACCGGCTTTTGTCGAGCATCGACTCCCTACATTATTCTGTGTCCTTATTTAGTAACGTTCTACACCAGTCATCAAATGTTGGTACTAAATGCGCTATTTATCTTTGTGCCTGATAATCATTTTTCTTACAAGCCCAAGAATTCATGACAATACCATTGAAAATATTAATTTTGTTTCGAATCCACATCCCAAAACGCGTTTATCGGAAGCGCGTGCATACATCCGCAAACGTCTTTGGCGATAACGCACACAATAGCCATTGAAACAATGTTGCGTTACCTGCAACATGTCTCCCAATCCGTAAGCGAACACGGCTGAAGTATTACAGGGATCTTTTACAACGGGAATGATCATTTCAGCGTGAACAGTCATGACAGTTCAGCGTTGAGAAAGTACTGCTTAGTAGAAACAAAGTTCACAGTTTTATTTAATATTGCACTACAGCTATAAGTGAAGTGTGTGTTAGCTTCAGTGCGTGTTTGAATTACTCAACTGGACTATTTAGAATAGACGCAAGTTTTTCTATTTAATTTATTAATTACCTTTTCTAATTTCTTTCTCTTTCCTAATTTTCTTATTCACCTTTCCTTCTGATGTTTGTTTGGCTCTTTTCCTTCTCATTTTTTTCCATTTCTCTTTTCTTAGATTAGTTGGAATTTAGTATTTAGATTGAATTATTTACAATCGCTGGTACGTTTACAATTCTACACGTGGCAGTAATTCTATTGCGTACCAGTAGATAGTGTGCTTCGCTATTTTTGTGATTACAAGGTACGGGAACGAAAAATCTATCGTAGGCTTTTGTATATTTCGCAGTAAAGTAACACATATAAAATAACTGTAAATATGTTGTAACCGTACAGACCAATAGGCCAGGCCACATCACCTACTGGCCAGTATATAAAGACGCCTTCGCCGTGCGTATCGCCGAACACATACACACCAACACCACTGAACTGTCCGCACAATACAAACAAACATCACTCACCGACGTGCCGAACACATACACACCAACACCACTGAACTGTCCGCACAATACAATCAAACCTCACTCACCGACGAAACAAAACAAATACATCTTCATTTATCACACATATTATATCACCGTCATACTCACACATCAATGTATTTATAACGGTACTATTTCGGCCGCCGAAGGAGAAGCGACTCCCGGCCACCGACCAAAATCACTCGAGTGGAACCTTCCCCTTAGCCCATTTGGGTATATAAGGCGCGGGAATGCTCCACTCGAGGCGAGATTTATTTCGAGTTAGCGCCGTTGATGCGATCCCAAGAGAGATCCTCCGGTTATCGAAGCCAATAGATCTCGTGTGTAACTATTAACGCCTGAACGGCGTAGTCTAAATTGCGTACGACTCGAGAAGTATTCGCGTAGACGAACCTCGAGCCGCGTAAAAGCTACTACGACCGCCCAATAAAAGGGAACGCGAGCAGACTCGCGTTATTCAGACACATATTAGCGCACAATAGATCTATAAAATATAAAACAAGAACCTTCGCCACCAAAATATCCAAATATCACAATCATTCGCATAGTTAACCTTTGCCGTACGTCGCCCCCGCTCTCGGTACCGGACACGACTGCGATTGCAAATGGTTATCATCACATACTCTCATAAATTGATCTTTACCGTAAGCTACCACCGCTCTTGGCACCGGTCACGGCTGCGTTTTGTAAATGATCACTCATACAGCATCATAGACAGACGACTCCCTTACCGTAAGCTACCACCGCTCTTGGCACCGGTCACGGCTGCGATTTGTAAGTGGAGTCACCTTAGAACAGACGACGGTTGCCGTACACCACCCCCGCTCTCTGAACCGGACTTGGTTGCGTGCAATTCGTCAAACACCCTTTCGAACCGTTAACGTACGCTACCTCCGCTCTTGGTACCGGCCATAGCTGCGCTTAATTGGTTCACGACTGACGAATAAACACCCACGACTAAGGATCACGTACACCATACATAAATCCCAACTACCTGTATTGGCAGCGAAGTGCATTAGACGAATTGCATAAATCGGCGAAATTATAAAATAAGAATAGACGCAACACTGTAACACTATTATTATTTTTACGGACAATATATTATAATTTGAATATTACACGCTCTATGACCGCACCGTCCTCAATCCCGCGATTCCTGTATAAATAAAGAGATCGCGAGAATAACAAAACGAACCCATCTGCCGAACACTTGACAAATTCATGCGGCAGACTGCCGGAACGCGAACCCGTCACTACTCGCGGCCGTGTATTTAAGATACGTACCACTGTCGAAAGCGGTACGGTGACAATGTCTTTGCCAATTCTTTCTTTGTCCGAATCAGCAATTCGTGAATTATAAAACGGTGACGTATTATCAACTGACCATATCAGTAAATTTAACGAAATTTTGGCTGCTTTTACCGAATTTAAGCCAAGGGAAGTTTTATTGATGTGGAATTTATATACTGATATTGTACCAGTTAGAAGAAATGAAAAACATATTCAGATTCTCCCGTCGGGTGCTACTGAACGTATTACACATTGGATTGCCGCTTGCAACAGCAAAACTTTTATATGATGCGCCGCGTGCGATACCCGGGCAACGCCGGGCAACACCTTCTAGTATCTATATATATAGGAACAGATGTGTACGGCTCTTCAAGCTAACGTCCGAAGTTCCCAGCAATACACGTGCGCCTGTGTGTGCAATATCTAAATGTAAATACACTGACATATACGTATAGCGCGTACGACTACCTCGCGCGCATCTCTGTGTTGAGATCATATAAACATCGCCGAATAGCAATACGTACGGCTTGTCGCACGTATTGCTCTACGCATACTTACGCGTTTGTACGTCTCCTGTACCACGGCATAACTCATCACAGAATATATACGCATTTTACCAACTACCATACCGACCCACTTATTACACTACCTCTCGTCGCCTAATGGTTCGAATCCACGGGCATTATCACACGTGCCCATATATTAGTTACGTGACGACTATTTTTATATATATATTTTCTTATTTCACCTCGCATGCAACAGTAGGGAACGCATACTCCTTCTGAGTAAGCCTTCCGTTGCATACGAGGAATAAGTAACCAGTCACGGGTTACAAGCTTATATTTGTCCGAAACGACAAAAAAAAAACACAATTACAGATAGAAATATAAAAATAAAATATATGTAAAAATTAATACTGTGATGAGGAAGGATTTGGTTTTTTCAATAAGGTTGGTTTTCTTAGGAAGGACTGGGGAAAAATAGATTTATTCAGAATTTGCATGGTGATACAGGGAAAAGGTTAGGTTTACATCGTAATGTAACATAAAAATCGTCCGTCTTTCATGTGTTTGGGGTTTGAATTTAGCGCGTAATGGCGTCCAGGTGGTCTCCTGTACTCTACCCTCTAGTAGGCGACCGGCGGATAATCCTGACGTTCTCTCCATACTATGGGCGACCCAGGTATAACCCCCGTACTCTCCTGTCGCGATATGATTTGAGCGTTGTCAGACCAGTTTACTTTCCTTTCTGGTAGGCGATCGGCGGATAGTCCTGGCGTTCTTTCCTCCAACGAATGATCCATGTATAAGACCCCGTACTCTCCTGTGCTGAATAGGCGTCCGAAAGCAAAGCTTCGTATTCTCCGAACCCTAAAGGGCGACCGAAAGTATTACCTCGTTCTCTCCCAGCAGAGTTCAGCCAAAGAAGAAAGTATGCCTTTACGCCGGCCATATTTATATGCGATCGTTTCTAAGAAGTCGCGGCGTGTCAATACGATCGTTGCTAGGAAGGGTCTAGCTTCTAGAACGTTCTCGATCTTTCTAGCGCTTTTCACTGAATCGGTAAATGGGCATCGGTCATTGCGGTTCCCCTCGTTATTCAGCGGGTGGTAACGCGATTTGTCGATCCCAGTTTCATGGATAGTCGTTACAATACAATAATAATTTTCTTAACAAATCGCTTCTTTGCGCAACGAAATCAATTATATATTCATTATCAATTGTTTGTAAAATTTCACGCTCTATATTCATAAGCATTAATGGCTCTAGTCTTTCTTCGGATAAGGTAGTCCGTAACCTGGTTTTTATATATTTTAATGTCGAGAAACTATGTTCGCATGCTTCTTGCGATATTGGTAATGTTAGCAGATATTCGTATGCTGTAGTTAATGATGCATAGAATCTTTTAAACAAGTTGTGTTTGAGTAAACTCCGGTAGCAACATACCACACCATTTTTACAACTGTTGCAGTTGTTATACTCTACTGTGTTTGAATCCGGACTATTTTCACTATCATTTTCCTTTTTTTGTATCTGATCTAATTCTCCGTCATCGACATTTAAAAATATCCTATAATAAGGATCCACTGACTCTTTAAGGCCATTCCAGTTGGTGGCAAAGCTCACCAATTCTTCTTTCAGCCTCAACCCTGTTGTCTCCGGATTAAATTTAATTATTTTTTCTGACAGCTTATTAAACGTGTCATGAGGAAGTCCATGTCTTGCGATATCATCGAATCCACAGGGAGCCAAAATTGATAATTCGTAATATAATTGTTTATTTTTAAAAAACCTGCTTTCCATTGATTCGACCATTTTGTCTAAAGTGACATTGAACATTTCAATTCGATATCTGTCAAGTTCCTCAAGAGGTTTTTCATCGTTACATTTTTCGCCGCACATTTTCTTAGTTTTCCTTACCCTTTCTTTGCAAAATTCTGTTTCGAGATCAATGTCATGGTCGGGGGTCCATTTCATCTAATTTATTTGTGGCAGTTGTTATGAAATTACTTGCAACCTTAAGAATTCCATTGAAGTCTCATTGGCATTTTTTTAATTGTTGAATAGCCGTTTCGGTCATAACGCCTCAACTTATTAAATCTAAACCTTTTGTTTGTAAATATCTTGATAATGGGCCTGTTATATCAAATATCTTCATATAAATATGGGGCGAACAATAGTCTCATACTTGAGAAGATCTGTCTTCAAATTTCTGGCAACTGCTATAGTGTCCGGACTAATTTCCACAGAATTTTCAATGGTGAAGAGCGCTATTACGAGATCTAGATGTAGGCTATCGTCTGGATTCCCAAATGTTCCGAAAACCCTCTTCAGAACAACTTCCTTGGACCACTAGCGCGTTTCTCGTTTAATCGTTTTCTCGTCCGAACCAAGTAAATGGTCGGATGGAGGAGCACGATCTGACTTTTTATTAGTGCGTCTGGAGGAGACGGTGGTATAGTTTGTATAAAGGCAGGCTATTAAAAAGAGCACGCGCTATTTTGCACTCCGGTCTTTATTTCACCTTTTCGGTTGCCAAAAAATCCCTTAGAATACGACGCGAGAGAGCTCTGGACGAGAAATAGCAGGAAAAGATCCCTTAACGGACCGTAGTCGGTTTGCACGCCCTGAGAGAAAATAGAGTATTCGGAGAAAGTCACTGTTCGCTGAAAAGTAGGTTTCGCACCGGTAAAGGGATTACGACTGATTAGTCGTCGCGAAGGTGCCCGATTCCGGGAAACAAGACCTCCCCGCGCCCGCAGCCCACGAGCTGCTCGATCCACCCGAGGCGGCGGAAGGGAGAGCGGGGCTCATGTTTGTCTTAGCGGGCACGAATTTTCGGGATTGTTTTTTTTTTGGATACAGCATCGAAAGGTAAGACAGTATTTCCTCTGACGTTTTTGCCGGAAATCATTCCTTCAAAAGAAATGAGCGTTTTTTGCGACGTAGCGTTTGTCGCCGTATTTTCCAGCAGGTACATTATTTTTCGGCGTTCTTTATTTCCCTGGATAGAGCATCGAAAGTTCTATAAGTTTTCCCTATGACTTTTTTTTGGGAAATCACGCCTGCGAAAGTTATGAATGTATTTGCGAAAAATTATGTTAGCAGCACTGGTTATTATGTTTTCCAGCGCCTCGCGATGTTAGAGATGAAGGTGTTAATCGATTTGTTGTTTGTTATTCATCCTTTTATGCGATTCTTTGAAAAAAGTTGCTAAAGAATTTAACATTGAAAATAGGGATGCCGATTCAATGGGACACTTAGTAACATCGGTTAACACCAGATTAAGAACGTGGGCATTACACCATACGTGAATGTGAGTGGGACTTTCTTGCTTCATCCCAGCGACAAAACCATTATATTGGCCTTGTATGTTAGCTACCGCATCTGTCGAATCGGCGACGCAATTTTCAATTTCTAATTGGTTTTCTGTTAAAACAGACTGTAGAAGGGTATGAAATCCTTTTCCAGTCGTATTGTCGCAACTAAGAAAAGATAACAACCTTTCACAAACTTGACCATTATAACAATATCTCACAATAATGGAGCATTGGTCTTTGACCGAGATATCTTGCGTCGTATCAATTTCTACAGCGAACATTCTGGCTTCTTGAACCTCTTTGCAAATTTGTAATTTAATGAGTTTGCCTATTTCGGTAATAATGGCATTGACCGTCGATTTCGAGATAAAGGTAATGTTAGAGCCTCTGCCTTGCTTTTTTCCTTTTTTGTGGAGTACTTTACTTTTCTGAATTATTTTATCAAAATGTTCTTTTAAAATACCACCGTATTTGCCAAGTAGCTACAAAATTTCTAAAAAGTTCCCAAGATCTAAACCAGATTTATCTAGAGTATACGCAGCTTCATTTATGCTACCTCTATAGCTCAAACTTCTCTTTCCTATAAGTTTAATTATATCGATTATTCTGCTTAGTATTAAACGTCATTTTTTTACTTCCTCTTGTCTGACTTTCTTCATGTCTCCAAATAACATGCGGTCTACGGTTTTATTATTTAGAAAAGAAAAGTACGTATCCATACATTTATCGTGCACTACCATGTTTTCGTGTTCATTTATTCGTTGATAAATATGCTTCCAGTCGCACATTCCTTGTGTAAATGGACCATCTATGGAACTGAATGCTAAACAAACCATACATTGCAGAGGTTTTTTTCTTCATTATAAGATATCCAAGCCCTCTTGGTTCCATTTGCTTGCTTAAATACTTTATTTATTATAAAATCGATACTATTGTCGGAATGATGTGGACATTTTGGATGTTGGTCAAAAAAGTAGTGAGGCTCATTTTTGGCCGGGGGTTCAAACATTTTTCCGACTCTTTCATTACGTACTCAACTTTCGGAAACAGTAGAAGATACAACTAATTCTGGTTCAACAATATTGTTAATGCTGTTCGTGTTTTCAAATGATGGTAATATTTTATCAGTTTGAGTTCTATCCAAAGGAGATATTACTGTTGATCCTTCTGATATGTTGTTCACATTGGTGGAGCTTTCATCTTTACCCTTTCCTGTTGTATTTAAAAAAAAACTAGTAATATGCTGTAATTTTTTCCCTTGTTCTATTAAGCATTTCTTCTTTCGATCTCTTTCTTTTTCTGCACCACCTTTCATTTTGCGTTTTTCTGTGCGGTACATATTGTTTTTGGGGGATGAATTTTTTCTACAAGCGACACTAGTGCACTCGTTGCTGTGCTAATCATTACTGATCTACCGCTATTACAAATGCACGGATATCGCCATGGTAATACCGACGAGGAAACACAACATCAAAACAATCGGTATCGTGTGTGCTATATTCCAATGCCCAGTGACTTACGTATATCCCTAACAGTGTTGGGCGTCAATCGATTAAAATTTTTAATTTGATTGATTGAAAGTAATCGTCAATCATCAATCGTCCGTTAATCGTAATTATCAATTGCTCCATCGGCCACGAGCTCACTGACATGTCCTCTTTCTGTTGATGCAGCTAATGTTGCCATGGCAATAATACGTGTTAGTTTTGACGGTGAGAACAAGGAGAAGGCTCGAAAAATGACCGCTTGCGCGGAAGTGTTGTCATGGCAATAAAAATCAGCTGCATCCGAAAGCGCGTGGTCGATTGAGATGATTGCGATTTATTGACAATTGACGATTATTTTCACTCATCGTGATTTTTTTACGATTAATTTTTATTAATCGTTAGGTGCCGATTATTGTGGGGCAACTAAGAAATTCAATCGTTGATCGCAATTAACAATCACATTTTTTAATCGTAATCGTTAATCGCTAATTGAATCGAAGATTACCTGACTGATGCGGAGGAAAGCCTTTCCCAGCGGGAAGAGGAGGTTTCCGTGCGCGAAGGATCGTTGTGATTTAAACGTAACGGTGATCGGTAGTGCGCGAAGGAAGGGAGAGGAACAGACAAAAGAGGTGACCACTGAGCGGCTTACCGTTATGCTTAAGAAATCTATTGTATTTAACTAAACGCTATTTTTTTTACATTACCCGGGCTAACTTAATTACTACCGCGATGAAATCTAATTATGTTAAGGCTCTACTGCTAAACGCTAATATTCTAATAAACTTAAAGTAGGCAAACGGACGGCGGACGGAAAACGGACGAGAACGAAACGCTAAGCTACGCAGCTAAGAATAAGATAATTAAAGTAATAAAGAAATAAACGGAAACTAAAGATTAATCAAAAAGAGAAAGAGAAAAGAAATTGGACAATGAACACGGTAAAGCACCCAGAGAAGCTGGAAGGAAAAGGCAGGTGCAACGGCGGTACTCCCGGCTCACTCGAATCTATATATCGTAATGCAAATGTGTTTCTCAGAAAAGAGTCTCCGACGAACAGAATTAATTAAGGGGGGAGCCTCATGTAGCGAGCTTAAAATGGGGCAATATTCGAGATTTATTTAAAAAAAAACTGTTGAACCGATCTTTTTCAAATTATGAGGCTGTTTATTTACACTCTTCTAGTATACAAAAAAATTTGGTGGAACGAAAATAGATTGTTTATAACGGAGTTATATGGGCTGATTCCCAGTCCGTCTTCGATAATAGTGTTTGGCGGTGTGCAATGTAGGGCCTGCTGTAGTCATCTGAAAATAAAAATTCAGATAGTTTTCTTTTCTTTAAAGACGCCGTGAGTGAATGAACCTATTTTTAAGTCGTTATCGACAAAATGCTGAAATTGGTAGCAGTTTGATTCAAACAGTTCAGTTTTTTGAAGAAAATTGCTGCCTTAATTGAAACAAACAATTATTTATTCAAATAATATCAACACAAAGAAAGGTTCATCCAATCCATAAAATATTCAATGCCATGTGTGCAAAAGGCCAGCTCAATCGGTTGAGTAGTTTTGTCTCTATCTTGCACACCGATTTGTAAAATGTGGTTTCGAGAAAAACGCATTTAAAGTTTTCGGCGCAGAGAAATAATACTTTTGGGGAACTCACAGCTGTTTTTTTCTAATCTGCAATGCCAGGCCCATACATTAGACCTTCTTCTTCCTCAAACTGTTCCAATAAAGCTTGATTTTCTTTTCTGTGGGCTGTTCTTGCCTCCATGGTACTGCTGAGGCTCCGCCGCTCCTGCCGCTTAAGCCGCTCGGAATCATAAACGTCGGCAAATATTTTGCACTGCCGTCCAATTGTTAAGTTCTGTGCTTCCATGACTTGAAGCAGAAAACTATATCCTTCGTTGAAAATGCCAGCAGCCAAAAATGCAGCGATTTCAACAATTTTTAGACCGCAATTTAAGTGTTTAGGAGCCAATCGCCAAACTGTGGAATTGAAACTCTCGTTTGGATTTTGTGTATGGCCTCCTAAGCATCTTTCCAATAAATCTGGATTTGACAAATCATTGTAGATTGAAAAAATATGCTTTTGTACTTCCAGATGAAGTGCTGGTGGGTGGTTGTAGTGTTCTACGTTGGCTTTAGCCTCTGCAACGCGCCATTTACACCATGAGTTGGACCCTGTAGGACAATTCTGATGTTGCGGCTTTTCATTTGTCGAACTCATGTGGTAGAAAGTAGCCATCACAGCATTCTGCATCTCCTTCACAGACGTGGAATTTCGTCTTATGGCCAGACCATAATATTTCGTCATTTTTGTAATTAGGGTTTCGGTTAATTTTCCTTTACCACCCAGCTTAGCGGATTTTTTTACTTTCCTTAGGCGACTTCCCATTCTTTTTTCAACGTGACCAACACATTCACTTTTAACAATGTGAAAGTCAGTGCCATACGGCTGTACATCTAAAAGTGCTTTGAAAGTTTTGGTATCTCCGTCGCCTATATAGTTGCTGTACTTGACGTCATACTTTTCCTGCGATCTTGCAAACATTTCCACCATGGAGTCAACTTCCATTTTTCCTGCCGAGCCCTGGTGGTTTATGAGACATTCGTTGGCATGGTCTTCCATCCATACTTGATAATCCTCACCATCTTTCCTATGCTTCCAATAGGTACACGATTGGCAATAACTCCCTTTAACGATAAGATCGATAACTTTGCCTGTGTAATATCCAATTAGGGTAGTTACCCCTAACAGTGAAGAAAAGCCGCGCTTTTTCCAAGAACCATCCCCGGAAACTTTAAAATAATCTGCGGTTGTTTCATTTTTCTTGTTTTCGTCTTTTTCTTCTTGGACAGCCTTTTTGCAGATAAAGTCAAAAGTCATTTTTGACGCCTCGTGAATATGTTTTACAGCAGCATCATACGAAGTTTTGCTCAATCCTTGTCCGATATCCATTAAACCACAAAAAATGTTGATGCCTTCTCTTGCAACACCTAACAGCCTCATAACGAAGACTATTCTTCGGTTGATTTCGTAGCTATTATGAATAAAAGGACCGGAATTTATATCTGATGTGCCGCACTTACACTTGATTGTTATTTTAAAACCAAGGCCACGATTACTTTTTTCGTCAAAAGACACTTTTTGCTTACACACTTTGCAAAGAACCATGTCAGCAATAGCACTAAAAACACTAATAAATTCCACAATTCTGTAGCAATGAGCTGCAGTCACGATAACCCCGCTGCTACTTGCTGATTTCAATTTCTTTGCGGATGCACTCATTCCTTCCTCGCGATTGGTTTCGGAAAATTGATTTCCACCGAACTTTCTTCGACGCGGCCTATTTGGGCGATACACGTCGTTTCTACTTCCTTTCGCGGAACTCATTTTTATGAGACTGTACTATTTGTTTGATGATAGGCGTAGATATGGAATAGGTTACAATCGAAATACGAAGAAATACTACAATAATAATATTTGAAACAAGAAAAACTAGAAAGTAAACTAATAATTATATTTAAAATAAGAAAAATTAAAAAGCAAACTAAAATATTTATATTTAATATAAGAAAAATTAAAAAGCAAACTAAAACAACTATATTTGTAATAAACAAAACAGCACACAATATAAATATACGCACACAAAACTTAAAACGTTAAATAATCCCTATTCCGTATGTACGCTGATCTCTTACAAAACTCTCTCACTAAAGGTTCGCTGTGAAGTACGTAAAGTTCGACTGAAGAATGAACTTACTGAAATTCTCGTCGTCCTTTTACACCTTCGTGAACCATTTGTAAATCCTAATCTATATTTCTTTATTAGGAAAAGCGCGAAGGAAACAGAAGGATAGCCAAACCTTATCTAGGAGATAACATTCATACTCATGCAACATTGTATGACATGTGTTTCTTTTCAATACTAAACCTATATTTCAAAGATACTCACACTTTCCAACAGTTTGCATTCACTAACATGTACTTGCACAGGGCTTATTGTCATGAAGGAATTGGTAACATAGAGACACGTATGGGCATACGAACGCGCGGGACCGCTACACCTGCTTCGGTATAGCGGTCCCGCGCGCTTCGAGATAAAACCGGCTACAGCTACTTCATTTTTATGAATTTTCTATTGCGGCTTTGGGAGCATAATTTCGTGATGTCAAACAAACGATTGAGACAAAAAAAAAAAAATCGATTTTTTCAACCAGCTACATGAGGCTCCCCCCTTAAGCCGTGAGTCTCACCTGTTCGGACCCCCCTCGGCGTCACCTCGCGCCGACCACCGAACTACTCGGTCCGCCCGGCGGCAGCCGAGGATCGCCGAGGGCGCCCGACCCCCAGAGCGCTTGCCGTGACGCCGCTCGCTGTTACGAATTCTAAACACTGACACTGACCCCTACTAATAAAATTACCCATGTCGTTCATTTTAGATTCTAGAACCTTCCCGTACAAATTAGAATATTTGATACAAAATAATTATATTTGACCAACACCTGATACGCTTTGTTATAATATGTACCGCTATTAGGCCACAGTCACAGTGGATACGTATTTGAACAAATTTTCTTGTCGTCCGAACTGTTTGTCAATATAAGTGCACGGTTACCTGCTTCGACGAATACGCGCATGTGTGCACCTACCCATACGTACCCACGCCCGAAGCGATTACTTCGTTTGGCAGCGTTTGACGAATAAACACACAACAAGCGTAGCAGCGCTATGAGAGTAATTGCAGTATGTGCGTAAAGTTTTTCCGCCGTCCGGACCAACCAAACGACTGTCGTGACAGCGTTTCTCAATCAGTGATACGCATTCATAAGAAAAAATTAGGCGGTAGACACCGAGGCAAAATCTGCCTATTGATTGAGAAACGCTATCGCGACAGTCGTTTGGTCGAGTCGGGTCGACGGTCGTTCGTTGGCGTATGTGCAAAGCCATATTGCTGCTTAACTGTGTGACGTATTCACAGATGAGATGCGTGCACCTAATTGTAAGTGGCAAACATTCGGACGACAAAACGTTCGCCAGAATACGCATTCACAGTGACCGCGGCCTTAAGTAAGACAAACAATGAGAATATTTTTAAATTAAAACGGCCCAAATTATATCAAGTGCGGCCGGCCCCATTCGGGTCGAATCGAACCGGCCCTTCTGGAAATTTCCAGAGCTCCAGATGGTCCAGACCGCCCTTGGACATTACTATACCATTGAACCTTTTCCTCTGTAATTTTTTCTTCTGTACCTACATACCATTTACAGGAAAAAAGCTTGGTAGTAACAACCGCGAACGCCCTGTATATATACATTTAAAAGTAATACATATCGTAGAGTTGGTTGAAACTCGAATAGAAATCATTTTTGGTACGTACGTAAAATACGCGCTAAGAAAGGTTGTACTATTGACATATTTTAATTAGTCGGTGGGGGTTTCGGTTTTCCATTGAAAGGGGTTTTGCGATTATTGTCGAGATTTATGATTTATGATGCTTTTTTCGACATTACGAACGTCACATTTCGTGCCCAGGGTGCCACAATGGGCATACATACGAATTACAGCATCAACGGTGAATAAACCGAACGCGTATTTATTTCTTTGGGATTTCAAGATAGGAACAGCGTTCTTCCACCAAATGCGCGTCGTAGCAAAAACGTACAGATAAATATGATGGAACTTGATCAGAACTGTTGGAATCTATTGTAATATACTAATTTAATATACATGTGTAACGTACCGCCCCGCCGACCAGCGCTGCGGCCCATGGCGTCGTACCTGCTTACCTACCGTGACGTCACCATGCATCGCCCGAACTAGTGACGCGCCTGAACTAGTGACGCGCCCGGGCTAGTGACGTAGCCCCGAATGAAGCGCAGCAGCCACGCGCGATCACGTGCACAGCGAATGCCCAGCGAATGCACAGCGGGTGCGTGGCGACGTTTGGGAACGTTTGGAAACGTGATGCCTCCCGAAAATGCGCCCCACCTCGATGCATTACTTCCTCGCATCTCAGGACCCCTGGCCTAAGATCTAACCATATAAAAGAGGGCTCCGCCAGGGCTCGCGAGTTTCAGACAGCTTTAGAAAAGGACCGTGCAAGGGTCTGCATTAGAAATTCCCGAGCGTTTACGTACTTAGAGAAAGTGATTCCAGAATCGCTAAAAGTGTCTTTTTCTCTGTTTGTTCTCGTTGCAAGAAACAACCTGTGCGTGTTCCGAGCGTTATTAGTTCAAAATCAAAGTCCGGTAGCTACAGAAAAGAGTGTCTTTTCACTGACCGTGATTTCTGGCGAGGAATAACTTGTGCGTATTCCGAGCATATTTAGTTTTAGTCGTTCTGCCACACTCCTGTGTGTAGGTTTAGTTCTCAATTTAGCTCTTTCCTTTCAACACCAAATAATCTATTACTAGTCATTGGACGTTTTCCGTATACTTATTCGCGTCTTATTGTAATCACGTTATTAGAAATAGTAGTTGAATTATCGTTTTGTTTGTTATACTTAACCGCTTTTTCTGTATTTATTTTATTCAATATAATCTATTTTATTGTTTTCCATATTCCTTTGCTATCGCGTTATTTAATCGCCTAGAACTCGAATCCTACGAACGAGGTTTCCCTTTGCCGCTCAAGGGAACCAACGAGCCTAAAAAAAAGTTACAAAATCCACTATCCTCAAAGTTGCGCAAGGGGTGCAGCCGTGAAAAATCGGACGAGGCCCTTGTCAGCTATCCTTTCGAGTTTACTTGCCCGAGGTGCAGCCGTGAAAAACCCGCCGAGGCTTGAAGTGATTTTCCTAAACCCCCTCTCTCCTCCTTTCGACCGGCAACACGTATTTCCGCGAGGGAGTACGGAGAGCTGTTAGAAGGGCATCACAAAGGGTAGCGACGTGCAGGGTGGAGCCGTGAAAAATCGGACGAGGCCTGTAAATAGCCGCTCACTCCTCTCACATATATCTCTTTCCTATCGGCACTGACAAAAATCCTCACCACGTCAGGCCGTGGCTCGTAACACATGGACGTTAGGCGGTCATGGAAATATAAATAGGTGATCGCGGGGAAAGAGGTGCGAGGCGAGGCTCCCGTGTCGAGACATGACCGGTGAGAAGGAGACAATGCGAAGGTGAGAGGCGAGAGGAAGGGAATGGCGAGCGACGAGGTGACTCTCGAAGCAGACAGACCGGTACCAGCAATTGACTAAGATGCACGCAATTATAACTCTCGTCCGCCTCGTTCTCCAAATTATTATAACAGCGTCCGTTTTTGCTAAAATTGAAAGTGATCATAAGTATGGACGCGTGCTTCGGTATCAGCGAAGAGAATCTAGTGTTAAGGTATGTATGCATGCGTATGAGTGTTCGTGTGTGATTTTCGTTAATTTATATGTCCGGTCATTTCATATGCCTGTTAAATTATTAATTCGTGTCGTTTTCTCTTTCTTTTTATATCTTGACGAATATGGGATCCGTTTTATTGTAAATACTATTTCATATTGTTTGTCGATCCCATAAAATATACAATTATTATCTTAAGTCCACATTGTATCATAGTCCCTTTCTTTTATATCATTTATTTATACTTTTTAACCTTGTAAATGTGACGACGACGAAAGAGAATCGTTACAGTATAATACACAATTTTATCCCCTTCTATTTTGAAAACAAATCTGTGACGTCAAAATTTCGAAAACCATGGCTTTCATAAAATGTTAGCTTTTTGTTAAAATGTTACTATTTTACAGATAATGCATAATACGCAGTAATTGTCATTTATTATATTATATCTGAGGTATATATTACTACCAGAAAAAGATTAACATTACTGAAACTAAAATTGAAATACACTCAATATTAATATGACACAATACTTTAACATAAAACGGATGTAATTTATCACGTGAATTTTTTAAACAATTATCTATAAATAAACTAATATTGTTTTGAAGTCAAAAACAATTTGGAGAAATACTAACATCAATAATTCATCGAATACTCATCGATTAAAGATTGATCAATATCATCGATAGCGGGCACGAACGCGTCGACTACACGAGTCAATTAAAGCTCTCGTGGATCCACTGTTCTCTCGATCGCGTTCACGCTCAAGGCAATGGTGCTCGATTTGGTTTTGGGCGGCAAGCCCACAATGGTTCGTGCGATGCCTAAATGCGAAATCTGGCACCACTGACAGACACTTATACCGGCCTGTATGGGGAATGAAGACGCCACGCGCGATTATGGTTGAAAGGGGACGGAAAGCAGTTCTGTCCTTTTTCATGTGCTGATTTGCATCTTGAGGGCAGTGTGTAACATAACAAATTTAAAAAGAAAAAATGAAAACAGACTTCAAAAATGCATTAAAACGGATTACATAATTTTTCGTTTTTGACGTCGGTGCCGAGATAGAAGCCAACAACTAGTTAAATCGATTTCCAAACCTTCATCACCTGTACAACCTACAAACCGTACCATACCACAGTGTGGTCCAAGAAAGTGCCCCGGGGCATTTTCGGTTCCCCCACCGAGCTACTGTTTTCCTGGAAACGACGGACGCTCAGTGTGCGTCAGTGTGGCCAGAAGGGGCGCCGGGCACCATCAGTGACCGCGGGAGTGGGGATACGCGCAAGTGTGGGTGCCCTGTCTGTGAGAGCTGCGTGGACTCCACAGGACTGCAGACAGGGCACGCACACTTGCGCGTATCCCCACTCCCGCGGACGGTGCCCGGCGCGACTTCTGGCCACACTGGTGTGTGTTATGATCGGCATACAGAAAAACTTGTACCTAGTGGAGGTGGAAATAGCGGCGTGAGGGGCCCCACTCGTGGACCGCACTGCCATACCAAAGCAATGCTTCTACTCATACGTATTCGTATTGATGGTCAATACAAATTCACCGTCACTGCAAATCACCTGCCGAGATTAATTTCCCAAACAAGTAATTGTTTTAGGATATACCTGTTCTTTTGATTGTAATATTGCATTTGAGTCCAAACAGAATCCCTTATAACTTCTCAAGGAACGAGTAAAGCACAATGGACAGTGTATTACCGCCAATTGATAGGTTATTTTGCTTCTATCTCGGCACCGACGTCAACAAGTACAAATTATTGTATCCTTTTTAGTGCAGTTTCGAAGACGGATTTTAAACATTTTTTTGTTATTTTTGGTGTTACATTTGTTTAAATCGATATGGGTCCACCGCGGAAATATCCCCTTTCAAAGAAACAAAGAATCATCAAATTCGGTCAACTCGCTGGAAAATTACGCGCGAGCATACGTACATGAAAGTGAAGTTTAATACATTAACAAAATGGGTGTTCTTGATTAGAATTTTTGAAAATTGATATGCTACCACCGCGGGAGTGGCCTCTCTCACAAGGGGAACACCCAAATAACCAAGCGGGGTTTGGACTCAGCAACCCTTCAAATTGTTGAACATACCCCTGACATGTAAACCCCAAAGGCATTTCATACAATGGGCTTTATTTGTTGAGAAAATTGCATAAATAAGTTTTTGGTCTGCTTTTTTTGTATACCTATACTTGGAACGAAGAAGTGTCTGTGGGTAGTGTGGTAAGATAACACATTGGTATTGAATAGGTTCGGGTTCAATCCTCAGTATAGGCAGCATGTTTTTTTGTTTAAATTTCTATTTAATCATGATTTTTTTATTTCGACGAATAGATTTCGAAATGTACATTAAATATACATTTATACGAAGTTATAAATATATTTCCCTCCTTTCCGCCACTCATCCACTCCCCTAAACCGATTCAAAGACGCATTACCAAGGGGAGTGGCACTGTGCTCCCCGCCAGTGTTGCGGTATCCCTACATCCTCCCCCTGTATCTAGTATACGAGGAGGAGATTCGGACCGCCGCGTACACTGCTGCCCTGCCGATTACCTGGCGGATGACACTGTATTTCTGTATCGCGCCGATTGGGGCTCTTCCATCCGAAAGTTTTGTTGCCCCTTGCCGTCAGTTCTCCGCAGCCCCATTGATTGCAAACCAACACGAGTGGTTCTCAATAGTTCGGGAGGTGTCTGACAGCCGCCTGCAACTCTGAACTACTTTAATATTTGTCTTTCATCGCTTTCTCGGGACCTGTAAAAAACTCATTGCACAAATATATTAGAAAATCATACAACAAATGACTAGTTCATTATATATATATAAACAAAATGGATAGAAATGACAAATTACAAAAGAAAATATACGTTTAAAGTATGTTAACAAAACCGATATTTACAATGAGGCTTCTTGAAAACCCAAAAGATAAACAACATGTCGCAAAAATGATTATAGATCATCGCGGGTGTGGCAGAATAAATATCGTGCAATTTAATGGATGATATAATTCATAAAAACAAAGAAAACAAAGTGATTTCGTACACCATGCGCAAATCAGAAGCGATATTGCCGCACACGAACACGCTGGAAACGAAGTGAGGAAGCACACTTCTAACATATTTTTAAATGTGGGTTTGTCGCCTTCTGTGATTAAACCAGCCGCGTGCCATGCTTATTTTAACATGTCCATAAAAGCAGGTGCCGAAAGTTGATTATGAATCAATGACTGAATTATAATCGCGTCGTCCCGGGACGATAGTTTCCGTTTCTGTTCGAGAATGTAAGCACAAGTTTGAAATCTTTTTATGAAAACTTTTACTTGGCGGTAAAAATATACGTCACACGGTTGCATCATTGGTGTACATTTCGGCGGAATGAAGGCGACAGTACAGTTAGATTCCCCTTACGGTACGCAAAAATTCTGCAAAAAATCTTGAATATTCTGAACATGTGTATTTACGGTTGGGAATTTTTGCAGATTTTTTTCTTGCAAAGCCTAAGCATAAAAAATGAAAAACGTAAAAAAAAGACGGAAAATTCCAATTACGTGTTGAAGTTTTCGACCGGCTGGATTTTTACAAATTCTGTAGTTAAGTATTGCCATGACTATTATCTCCATTTTTTTCAGATTTTTTGGAAGGGTCTGCCGTAGTTGAAATTGTTTGCGATTAAACGCTCGGGTGCTGGACTCTGGCTGGGGACAGCCCTCGGGGAATCTCCGTTACAATATAAGCTTAGGAGACAGTATGTATAGCGACTGACCCGTTCTTTTGAAGAAGTTATTTTATTGTACTTTAGTAGCGAATGAGATGTTTACAGGTGGATAATTACACTTTAACACGTTTCGTGCCACGTGGGTCGTATACGCTCCCCGCTGAATTTGACCGTCAGGCCACTGGTATTCTCATTGTATGCTGCGCTTATGGCAGCATGGGCCGTATACGCCCCACGCGGCCTGAACGGAAAATCTTCAAAAATCGGCGTGGCACGGAACGTGTTAAGCGGGTTTTCGGCACAATTTCGCACTATAGAGTACTAAATACAGTCATTGGATATCTCGTAATTTGGACTATAATTGGAAACTCAAAAACGGCGTCTACTTCCTTGCACGTCCTTTTACAAAGAGAGAAGACTGCGGCAGGAAGGCGGACACAGATCGCCCCTTCTTCCTGCGCGTCGATGGACAGCTGATTGGTATTGCTACCAATTCGTTTCGCGGAAACGTCACCGTGACGTCAAACGCCGGCAAGCACGTGGCTAGATAGCGAGCGCGGGAGCGGCAGCCATTGGCCCGAGCGTGTGAGCGCTCGGCATCGCGTGGCGACGACACGCGCAGCGCTAACGCCGAGCAAGGCGTACAGCGCGCGCCTTTTAAACGCGGTAAATCCCAAACAGAAATAAATAAAAACCGATGTTTTCGGCATATTTTGTGCGCTAACCGAATGAATACTTTAAATATTTGCATTACCTTCATATATCACTGAATTGCACCATTCTTTGTATGTCTGTACACAAGCCAGTAATATACATATCAAGGGAATTTACTCGTTTCAATTTTATTGAGAGCGTGCGCACCTTACCTTCAGAAATATTAAATACTTTTTAAAGAGTGCGGATAGCGCAGCGGTTAAGAGCTTTCGTGCCGCAGTTTCGCGCCCCGTATTGGTAAATTTTTTTTCCTTACGATAGTTATTTTGTCTTGCTTAAATCACACGACGATTTGATGTTAGAATTTTTTCAGTTGAGGTGGGACCACCGCGTATGTATCCCCTTTCAAACAAACCAAGAATCACCTAAATCGGTGAACTTGGTGGAAAGTTATGCGTGAACATTTAGAAATCACTCTCGAAATTTTTTGAAAAATTAGTTTTAAAAATGGGATCCCGTTGTCGAAATTTTTTGAAACTTAAATGAGACCAATGGGGTAATAAGCCCCTTTATATGAACCAAGAACCATCCATTCTCGACAAACCGTTCGCGAGTTATGTGCGACCATACTACAAAACAAATGAAAAAAATATACATGTCGAATAGATAACCTTCTGCTTTTTTGAAGTCGGTTAAAAATGGTTTTCCGTTGCCGACATTTTTCGAAACTTAAATGAGACCAGTCCGGGAATAGACGTCTTCATATGAGAAAAGAACAATTAAGATCAGGCGACTCGCTCGCAAGTTATGGGTAAACATACATTTAAAAAAAAATAAAATGTTGAATAGAGAACCTCCTCTTTCTTTTGATCTCGGTTAATAAAAGTAATGGTAAATGTTCGGAAGTTTGGCCTCAGCACCGATTTCGTTGACCTTGAAATATGTTGTCAAGGTCGTCATTGCGAACAACTTTTTTCTATACACGTTGCCGTCGCTCACTCTTAGTTTCAGAGATATAAGCAAAGATATGTACATTATCTGAAACTCGCGTATCAAAGATTTCAGGCTGTTTTGGAGTATGCTTTGTATTTTTTGGGGGGGGGGGGGGCTGGGTGTAGGTTAGGCCTCGGAATGTTAATGTTTATGTTTGGACTATGTCGCGTAGTAGCGATGGAAAGTACATCGGTGACGCGCCTTCGACTATATATATTATTTGGCACGGGGAATAAAATACGGTTCCTCAGAGGAAGAATATCTATACATATTTATCGACAGGTCGCGCGTCTCGCAAGAAGAGGTCGCGGGTGTGATCTCGAAATTCGATCAATCGACCCCATCATTACGTTAGAGCCCCCAAAAATGAAACCATTTTCGCCGTTTTGTCCAATGCGGCTTATTTATTGAGAAACATGCATAAATAAATTGTCATCGACCAAATTCTTCAGAAACTCAGTACGTAATATCACGAAACAGCCGTGGTTTGGCGGTAAGGCGACCGAGCAGTAATTTCTTGGCCCGCGTTAGATTCTCTTTTTGTGCAATTTTTTTTCTGTTTAAAATCTTTTTCTATGGGGCTACGGAGAACTGACGGTATGAGGTTGCAACATTTTCGGATGGAACAGCCTCAATCGGCGCGGTAGAGACATTCGTTGTCATCCGCTGGTTGACACCCGGCGGGGCATCAGCGTGCCCGGCGGTCCGAACCTCCTCCTCGTACACCATATACAGGGGGAGGATATAGGAATACCGCAACACTGGCCGAAAGCACAGTGCCACTCCTCGTAGTAATGCGATTTTTACCGGTATCGAGGAGTGAATGAGTGGTGGAAAAGGTGAAAAAAAAACTTTTTAGTGCCTGTTTTGCGTATGATAAAATATTTCAACCTAGATAAAAAAGATTCTAAACAGAAAAAAAAATTGTGAAATGAAATAGTGGCAGTTCAAGTGGACTCCGAAATCTCAGTGCGGTAACATAACCTCATTGCGGTTTGAGGTTAGACTCTCAGACAATGAATTGACTCTTTCTCGGCGTTTCTCCAGATTCTCATCAAGATACGCTCATCCCAGGCCAGCTCACGTCCGCTCACCACAGCCTAGCTCATCAACGTCATGTCTACGTCCAAGGCAGACCAGCCGTCTCAGGAGAAGGGCACCGCGTCGTCGTCGACGCCCTCCTCGCTCATAGTGCCGCCGCCCACAACCAGCACATCCAGCACAGGCGACGCTAAGAAAAGGAGCAGCTCACCAGCGCGCCTGTTCCCTCATCTTGTGCTTCGGATGAAGACACAGCGCTCGACTGTCCTCGCTCAAGGAGATCTCGGCGTCTCTCCCCTCAGAGCCTGAGACCACGACGCCGTACAGCGTACGCATCCTCCAGAGCAAGCTCGATAAAATATATCTCGCCTTCCATCAGGAGCACGAGGATATGCAAGCCTCATGGCCAGCCGCTCATGTCGACCATGAGTACTTTGAGAATGACGTGTTTCAGGAGGAAATGCGTGTCGTGCGCTCAATCAGGATGGCCTTGGGACGACTCGCACCAGAACTCACCGGACCGCTCAACGTCAGCTCATCTCAGCGGGACGACGCTTGCGCTCATTCCAAGTACCCGAACATCTCACTGCCGCGCTTCGAAGGGGAATACTCCATGTGGCCCGAATTCAGAGAGCTCTTTCGTTCGCTCATCTTAAACAGCACTCGACTAACCGACATGGGGAAGCTACACTACCTCTGGAGCGCTCTCGGCCCAGCACCAGCGCGGGTGATCTCAAAACTGACACTCTCAGGCGAATCAGTCATGCCCGCCTGGCGACTACTGATTGAGCAGTATGAGAATAAACGCCATCTCATGCAGGAGCATCTCGATCAACTCTTTGGAACGAAGCAGACCACGCCGAAGTCAGCTAGCTCGGTCACTGAACTGCTTAACACAATTGCCGAATCGTCGACCGCTCTCAAACTTGCTCATCATGACGGGGATTTATGGGACGCCGTGCTCGTTCATGACGCCACAAGATGCCTCGACACGGAAAACCGTGAAGCATGGGAGAATTCTCTGGGCGCCTCACAAGAATACCCGACGTATCGGCAGTACGAGGTGTTGCTCACCGCCCGCGCCCGCGCAATGGAGCGAATGCAGGCGTCTCACGCTCAACGATCGGCCTCGGAGCAGCTCAAGAGCTCAGCCACTTCGCACAGTCGTAACCCTCAGCCCGCTCACCCAAGGCGCAACTCCGACCGCTCATCACTCGACTGCTCAGCCCAGCTCCACGGACAACACCTATCCGTGTGACTGTTGTGGCCAAAACCACTACATCGTGTCTTGTGCCCGGTTTCGTGAAATGACCCTCGCGAACCGGCACAAGTTTGCAGTCGAGAAGCGACTGCGTTTTAATTGTTTAGGTCGGCACCACGCCCGTTCATGCCGAGCTCGCAACTGCAAGACCTGCGGCGGCAAGGTCCATACAATGCTGCATGGTGCTCCGAACTTAGGCACATCTCACTCCACCGCTGCTCAAGCTCAACGTTGCAGCTCCTGCACAGTCGTCCGCTCACCGCCCGCTCAATGCTCAGCTCATGCCCGCTTATCAACCGCTCACCGCCCATCTCATGTCACGCTGCTAGCCACAGCCGTGGCAAAGGCCCACTCAACGGTCACCTCTCATTCGGCCCGCCTCCTCATCGATACAGGTTCAGAGCTCACATTTATTTCAGAAAGACTCATTAATTTGCTCGGCCTTCATCGACAGCGCTTTTCGGTGCCCATCATCGGCATTGGTGGCCAACAGACAACTCATACTCGTGGCGTGGCATCGGTCACACTCCAGGCGATGCTCTCAATCGCCACGGTCACGATGCAGGCTCACATCTTGAAAACATTCACCACCGTATTACCATCTTTTGACGCGCCGTCTCAATCGTGACCTCACATTGCCAATTTGAAACTCGCAGATCCGGAGTTTCTCAAATTACGGGCGATTGACGTCATCATAGGCAGACTCATATGGGCAGATCATCATCAAGCCCAACATCATCAAGCACTCACCATCAATGCCGATCGCTCAATTGTCAATGTTCGGTTGGCTGATTCTGGGACCAGGAGACTTAACAACACCTTCAGGAGTTCACTCAGCGCATCACACTGCCATCGCTCACGAGCAGGATGCGCTGCTGAATCTGCTCACAAAATTCTGGGTCCAGGAGGAACTACCCACAGACTCAGCCGAACAGCTCACACCCGAAGAGCAAGAATGCGGAACTCATTTCAGAACCACTCACTCAACAGACTCAACTAGCCAATACATCGTAAGGATCCGGCTCAAGGCACCTGTGACCGCACTCGGAGACTCTCACGCCACTGCTCATCATTGCCTCCAACGAATGCTCAGAAAATTCCAGAGAAGTGGTGAGTACTAAAAACTTTATCGCCACTTCATGATGAAATACGAGCAGCTGAATCATATGGTGTGGGCGCCCGATGCATCATCTCAACGGGCAGTTCATTATTATTTGCCTCACCACGGAGTGCTCAAACCAACCAGCACCACCACAAAATTGCGTGTGGTGTTGAACGGCTCAAGTCCATCTACATCTGGACGTTCTGTCAATGATCTCATGCACACTGGTGCAAATCTCTTACTCAATATCTCAGACGTACTCCTTTGGATTCGCTCACATCGTCAAATCTTCGCGACAGACGTCACGAAGATGTACCGACAGGTACAAGTACGCCCAGATGATTGGGATCTCCAACGCATCCTATTGGTCGACGAACAGCAGCGAGAGGTACCGTAGCAGCTCACCACGGTTACGTATGGCACAAAGGCCGCGCCATTCCTGGCGGCCAGAGTACTAATGCAGTTAGCCGAGAACGAAGAGGATCGATTCGCATTGGCAATGCCTTCGATCACTCACGGAAGGTACGTCGACTTCATCTTCAGAGGCGCCGACACCGGACATCAACTTTCGCAGATCCCTCATCAACTCAAAGAACTGTGCAACGCGGGCGGCTTTCCACTGGCTAGGTGGCATGCTACTTATCTTGGTGTGTTAACGACCATCTCAGCAGAAAACACATCGGTTTCGGCTATCTCACTCGACGACTGTGCAACAAAAATTCTCGGATTGATATGGAACACTCAACACGACACTCAAAATCTTCTCACTCAAGTCAGACTTATGCTCAGGTACGATCAACAAACGCCTAATAATGTCTCAAGTGGCACAAATATTTGATCCACCCGGCTTTGTCTCACCCGTCGTAATCAAGGCTAAGATGTTATTGCAAGAACTCTGGTTGTACAATCTCAGTTGGGACGAGTCGCTCCCATCTCATATAACATCTCGGTGGCTCACGCTCAGAGAAGAACTCAACTGCTCGGCCAAGCTCTCAATTCCTCGATGGATAAACACATGGAGTGACTCAAGAATTCAAATTCACGGCTTCTCTGATGCATCGTAATTCGCCATGGCGGCGGTGATTTACATCACCGTTCATTCACCGTCCACAGGAACAGTGACGTCACTTCTCTGCTCAAACACGAAAGTAGCACCTCTCAAAAGGCTCACCATCCCGAGACTGGAACTCTCAGCAGCGCTGCTACTCGCAAGACTCACAAGATATGCCCAAGCCACGCTCAAACTGGATATCGAAGAAATTCATTTGTGGACGGATTCTCAAGTCACACTCACGTGGATCAAAGCTCATTCATCGCGTTGGAAAGACTATGTAAGAAACAGAATGGCAATTCTGAATGCTTCGGCATATGGATCGACCTGAGTCCAAAGAGATTCGCTTTTGTCAAGTGCTACCGCACAAATCTTGTACATTTTACCCTCCTAGATAAGACACGATGAGGCAGAATCCTGTCAAATTGATAGGAGTAAAGATATTTGCATATATATCATTGGACGACATTGGCAATTCTGGATGCTCGGCTTATGATTCGACCTGATTCCAAAGAGAGTCGCTTTGGACAAATGCTGTCGCCCACATCTTGTCCATTTGATCCTCCTGGACAAGATACGACGAGGCAGAATCCTGTCAAATTGATAGGAATGAAGATATTTGCATCTATATCATAGGACGACATTGGCAAATCTGGATGCATCGGCATATGGATCGACCTGAATCCAAAGAGATTCGCTTTTGTCAAGTGCTACCCCACAAATATTGTACATTTGGACCTCCTGGACAAGATATGATGAGGCAGAATCCTGTCAAATTGATAGGAGTGAAGATATTTGTATCTATATCATTGGACGAGATAGGCAATTCTGGATGCTCCGGCCTATGATTCGACCTGAATCCAAAGAGAGTCGGTCTGTACAAGTCCTACCGCACAAATCTTGTACATTTGATCCTCCTGGACATGACCCGATGAGGCAGAATCCTGTCAAATTGATAGGAGTAAAGATATTTGCATCTATATCATTGGACGACATTGGCAATCCTGGGGATCCGGCTTCTAATTAGACCTGAATCCAAAGAGAGTCTGCCTGGACAAGTGCTACCGCACAAACTTATACATTTGTACCCCCAGGAAAAGATACGATGAGGCAGAATCCTGTACAATTGATAGGAGTGAGGATATTGCCTCTATATCATTGGACAATTTCGGCAATTTTGGATTCATCGCGTTATGATTCGACCTGAATCCAAAGGGAGTCGATTTGGACAAGTGCTACCGCACAAATCTTGTAAATTGGAACCTCCTGGACAAGATACCATGAGGCAGAATCCTGTCAAATTGATAGGAGTGAAGATATTTGCATCTATATCATTGGACGACATTGGCAATCCTGGATGCTGCGACATATGATTCGACCACAGGCCAAATAGAGTCGCTTTGGACAAGTGCTACCGCTCAGATCTTGTACATATGGACCCCCTGGAAAAGATACGATGAGGCAGAATCCTGCACAATTGATAGGAGTAAAGATATTTGCATCTATATCATTGGACGATATTGGCAATACTGGGGATCCGGCTTATGATTCGACCTGAATCCAAAGAGAGTCGATCTGGATAAGTGCTACCGCACAAATCTTGTACATTTGAACCTCCTAGACAAGATAAGATGCGGCAGAATGCTGTCAAATTGATAGGAGTGAGGATATTTGCATCTATATCATTGGAGGGCATTGACAGTTCTGGATGCTCAGGCTTATGATTCAACCTGAGCCCAAAGAGAGTCGCTTTGGACAAGTGCTACCACACAAATCTTGTACATTGTAACCTCTTGGACAAGATACCATGAGGCAGAATGCTGTCAAATTGATGGGAGTGAGGATATTTGCATCTATATCATTGGACGACATTGACAGTTCTGGATGCTTAGGCTTATGATTCGACCTGAGCCCAAAGAGAGTCGCTTTGGACAAGTGGTACCGCACAAATCTTGTACATTTGGACCTCCTGGGCAAGATATGATGAGGCAGAATCCTGGCAAATTGATAGGAGTAAAGACATTTGCATCTATATCATTCGGATGACATCGGCAATTTTTGTTACTTCGGCATATGGATATACCTGAGTCCAAAGGGAGTTGGGTTGGACAAATGCTGCAGACCAAATCTTGTGCATTTGGACCTCCTGGAAAAGGTACGGTGAGACAGAATCCTGTCACATTGATAGGAGTAAAGATATTTGCATCTATATCATTAGGCGACATTGGCAATCCCGGGGATCCGGCATATAATCAGACCTGAATCCAAAGAGAGTCGGCCTGGACAGGTGCTACCGCACAAATCTTGTACATTTGAACCTCTTTAACAAGATACGATGAGGTAGGATGCTGTCAAATTGATAGGAGTCAGGATCTTTGCCTCTATATCATTGGGCGACATTGGCAATTCTGGATACTGCGGCATATGGATCGACCGGAGGCCAAAGAGAGCCGCTTTGGTCACGTGCTACCGCACAAATCGTGTACATTTGGACCCCCTGGTTAAGATACGATGAGGCAGAATCCTGTCAAATTGACAGGAGTAAAGATATTTGCATCTATATCATTGGACGACATTGGCAATTCTGGATATTTCGGCATATGGATCGACCTGAGTCCAAAAAGAGTCGCTTTGGACAAGTGCTACCGCACAAATCTTGTACATTTGATCCTCCTGGACAAGATACGACGAGGCAGAATCCTGTCAAATTGATAGGAGTGAAGATATTTGCATCTATATCATAGGACGACATTGGCAAATCTGGATGCATCGGCATATGGATCGACCTGAGTCCAAAGAGATTCGCTTTTGTCAAGTGCTACCGCACAAATCTAGTACATTTGTACCACCTGGACAAGATAAGAGGAGACAGAATCCTGTTCAATTGATAGGAGTAAAGATATTTGCATCTATAACATTGGACGACATTGGCAATCCTGGGATCCGGCTTATGATTCGACCTGAATCCAAAGAGAGTCTGTCTGGACATGTGCTACCGCACAAATCTTGTACAGTTGATCCTCCTGGACAAGATACGATAAGGCAGAATCCTGTCAAAATCATAGGAGGAAAGATATTTGAATCTATATCATTGGACGACATTGGCAATTCTGGATGCTTCAGCTTATGGATCGACCTGAGTCCAAAGAGATTCGCTTTTGTCAAGTGCTACCGCACAAATCTTGTACATTTGAACCTCCTGGACAAGATAAGATGAGACAGAATCCTGTACAATTGATAGGAGAAAAGATATATGCATCTATATCATTGGACGACATTTGCAATTCTGGATATTTCGGCATATGGATCGACCTGAGTCCAAAGAGATTCGCTTTTGTCAAGTGCTAACCCACAAATGTTGTACATTTGAACCTCCTGGACAAGATAAGAGGAGACAGAATCCTGTACAATTGATAGGAGTAAAGATATTTGCATCTATATCATTGGACGACATTGGCAATCCTGGGAATCCACCATATAATTTCACCTGAATCCAAAGAGAGTCGGCCTGTACAAGTGCTACCGCACAAATCTTGTACATTTGTACCTCCTGGACAAGATACGATGAGGCGGAATCCTGTCAAATTGATAGGAGTGAAGATATTTGCATCTATATCATTGAACGACATAGGCCAATTCTGGATGCACGGTTTATGATTCGACCTGAGTCCAACGCGATTCGCTTTTGTCAAGTGCTGCCACACAAATCTTGTACGTTTGAACCTCCTAGACAAGATAAGATGAGACAGAATCCTGTACAATTGATAGGAGTAAAGATATGTGCATCTATATCATTGGACGACATTGGCAATTCTGGATACTTCGGCATATCGATCGACCTGAATCCAAAGAGATTCGCTTTTGTCAAGTGCTGCCGCACAAATCTTGTACATTTGAATTTCGTGGACAAGGTATGAAAAGGCAGAATCCTGTCACATTGATAGGAGTGAAGATATTTGCACCAATATCATTGGACGACATTGGCCAATTCTGGATGCCCGGGTTATGATTCGACCTGAGTCCAAAGAGAGTCGCTTTGGACAAATGCTGCCGCCCAAATCTTGTCCATTTGGTCCTCCTGGACAAGGTATGATGAGGCAGAATCCTGGCAAATTGATAGGAGTGAAGATACTTGCATCTATATCATTGGACGACATAGGCCAATTCTGGATGCACGGTTTATGATTCGACCTGAGTCCAACGCGATTCGCGTTTGTCAAGTGCTGCCGCCCAAATCTAGTCCATTTGGACCTCCTGGACAAGGTATGATGAGGCAGAATGCTGTAAAATTGATAGGAGTGAGGATATTTTCATCTATATCATTGGACGACATTGGCAATTCTGGATGCTCCGGCTTATGATTCGACCTCAGTCCAAAGACAGTCGCTTTGGACAAGTGCTACCACACAAATGTTGTACATGTGGACCTCCTGGGCAAGATACGATCAGGCAGAGTCCTGGCAAATTGAAAGGAGTAAAGATATTTGCAACTATATCATTGGACGACAGTGGCAATTCTGGATGCTTCGGCTTATGGATCGACCTGAGTCCAAAGCGATTTGCTTTTGTCAAGTGCTACCGCACAAATCTTGTACATGTGAATCTCCTGGACAAGGTATGATAAGGCAGAATCCTGTCAAATTGATAGGAGTGAAGATATTTGCATCTATATAATTGGACGACATTGGCAATTCTGGATACTTCGGCATATGGACCGACCTGAGTCCAAAGAGATTCGCTTTTGTCAAGCGCTACCGCACAAATCTTGTACATTTGAACCTCCTGGACAAGATAAGAGGAGACAGAATCCTGTACAATTGATAGGAGTAAAGATATTTGCATCTATATCATTGGACGACATTGGCAATCCTGGGAATCCACCATATAATTTCACCTGAATCCAAAAAGAGTCGGCCTGTACAAGTGCTACCGCACAAATCTTGTACATTTGTACCTCCTGGACAAGATACGATGAGGCGGAATGCTGTAAAATTGATAGGAGTGAAGATATGTGCATCTATATCATAGGACGACATTGGCCAATTCTGGATGCTCGGCTTATGATTCGACCTGAGTCCAAAGAGAGTCGCTTTGAACAAATGCTGCCGCCCAAATCTTGTCCATTTGGACCTCCTGGACAAGGTATGATGAGGCAGAATCCTGGCAAATTGGAAGGAGTCAGGATATTTGCCTCTATATCATTGGAGGACATTGGCAATTCTGGATGCTTCGGCTTATGGATCGACCTGAGTCCAAACAGATTCGCTTTTGTCAAGTGGTGCCGCACAAATCTTGTACATTTGAATCTCGTGGACAAGGTATGATAAGGCAGAATCCTGTCACATTGATAGGAGTGAAGATATTTGCACCAATATCATTGGACGACATTGGCAATCCTGGGGATCCGTCTTATAATTAGACCTGAATCCAAAGAGAGTCGGCCTCGACAAGTGCTACCGCACAAATCTTGTACATTTGAACTTCCTGGACAAGATACGATGAGGCAGAATGCTGTAAAATTGATAGGAGTGAGGATATTTGCATTTATATCATTGGACGACATTGGCAATTCTGGATGCTCCGGCTTATGATTCGACCTCAGTCCAAAGAGAGTCGCTTTGGACAAGTGCTACCGCACAAATCTTGTATATTTGAACCTCCTGGACAAGATACGATGAGGCAGAATGCTGTCAAATTGATAAGAGTCAGGATATTTGCCTCTATATCATTGGACGACATTGGAAATTCTGGATACTTCGGCATATGGATCGACCTGAGTCCAAAAAGAGTCGCTTTGAACAAATGCTGCCGCCCATATCTTGTCCATTTGGACTTCCTGGACAGGGTATGATGAGGCAGAATCCTGGCAAATTGATAGGAGTGAAGATATTTGCATCTAGATCATTGGACAATATCGGCAATTTCGGATTCTTCGCCTTATGATTCGAACTGAATCCAAAGGGTGTCGCTTTGGACAAGTGCTACCGCACAAATCTTGTACATGTGAACCTCATGGACAAGATACGATGAGGCAGAATGCTGTCAAATTGATAAGAGTCATGATATTTGCCTCTATATCATTGGACGACATTGGCAATTCTGGATGCTTCGGCTTATGGATCGACCTGGGTCCAAAGAGATTCGCTTTTGTCAAGTGCTAACCCACAAATATTGTACATTTGGACCTCCTGGACAAAATACGATGAGGCAGAATGCTGTCAAATTGATAAGAGTCATGATATTTGCCTCTATATCATTGGACGACATTGGCAATTCTGGATGCTTCGGCTTATGAATCGACCTGAGTCTAAACAGATTCGCTTTGGACAAGTGCTACCGCACAAATCGTGTTGATTTGCACTTCTGGATCAAGTATGATGAGGCAGAATCCTGTCACATTGATAGTAGTAATGATATTTGCATCTATATCATTGGACGACATTGGCAATCCTGGGGATCCGTCTTATGATTCGACCTGAATCCAAAGAGAGTAGCTTTCGGCAAATGCTGCGGCCAAAAATCTTGTCCATTTGGACTTCCTGGACAGGGTATGATGAGGCATAATCCTGGCAAATTGATAGGAGTTAAGATATTTGCATCTATATCATTGGACGACATTGGCAATTCTGGATACTTCGGCATATGGATCGACCTGAGTCCAAAGAGGGTCGGTCTGGACAAGAGCTACCGCACAAATCTTGTACATTTGGACACTCTGGACAAGATACGATGAGGGAGAATCCTGGCAAATTGATAGGAGTAAAGATATTTCCATCTATATCATTGGACGACATTGGCAATTCAAGATGCTTCGGCTTATGGATCGACCTGTGTCCAAAGAGACTCGCTTTTGTCAAGTGATACCGCACAAATCCTGTACACTTGAACCGCCTGGACAAGGTATGATGAGGCAGAATCCTATCACATTGATAGTAGCGGTACTAGCGGCCTGTGTGCGGAACGAAGACGCGACGCCGCGACTGCATGTCGAATAAAGACGCAACGCGCGATGTTGGTTGAAAGGGGACGGAGCATAGTCCTGTCCTTCTTATGTGTCGTCACGATACCTGACGTCACACGACGTTGGTGGAAGGGAGACGCAGCATAGCTCCGTCCTTCTCTCCAAGCCGAGCGCGATTCGGCGAGAAGCGGCGGGCGCAGCCCTCACGGACAAGCACGCATACTTTTCCGTATCCCCACTCCCGCGGGCACCATTGGTGCTCGGGCGCCAGATCTGGCCACACTGCTTCTACCTCTTTCCCTATCCTATTTGCCAGCATCTTCGTGTATGGTGTGTACAGGGAGGGCATTATCGTGACCCCCCTGTACTCTTCAACTCTCCTCCCCTCGCCCTTCTTCACTATTGAGACTATCTCTCCCTCACACCATTCTTCTGGCCATCCCTTCCCATTCCATATCCTCTTACATATCTTGTTACGTCCTCGTTTTTGGCACCCTGCGTTCACCGGGTATACCGGGGATCGAGGACGGACGGAAGGAGCGATCGCACTGAAAGGGTTTTGATCCGTCAGTGGAGCGGCTCACTGACGTATCGCGGAGTGTAAGAAGGAGGTGTCCGAGTGGCTACGGCTTTGGATGTGTGGGGTTGTGTGTGGCTGTGGATTGGTGTTGACGGATAGGGAGGGCACAGTCGTGTGAAGTAATGTTCAGATAGTGGACTGAATGCTTTATCTCGAAGTGCACTTAGCTGGTTTGCAATGGTTCGCTTAATGAGTAACACTACTTGCTGCGCGAAGATTGAACAACTTGGAATGATGGCAGTCGAACGCTGGTTTATGAGTTGCCGAATTTAGATTGATCGTAGACGAACTTGGTTGACTCAAGAGCACTCGCTCTGCGGTTGTAAGCCTATTTAAATGGTAGATTTTGCTAACGGTCGCAAGGCGCTTCGTGGAATTGGCATTGGCCTTCGCGGATCTACACGGCCGCGGATCGCTGATCGTTTGTTGGGTGGTTGACCTGCGGGCTGATTCGGCATCAGCATTCCGTGAAGGAATTTCGGTGGGTCTTATTCTGCTTATTCGCGACCTACTAACGACGGAAGGCTACGCGGAGCGATGAACTTATTTTGCTTATGCGCGACTTATTGATAATGGGCAGATACATGGTGCAATGAACCCGTTGCGAGAGTATGGCTATTGGGTAGGCTGGTCGAGGACGTAGGACGTAACAATCTCTCCTCCCCATTCCCTTACCTATTCCCCTCCGTACTTCCACACCTCATTGGGCATCAACCCCCCCCCCCAACGTCTTTCCGTCCTTCAACCCTCCCATCACCCTGTTTATTTCCACCATATTTAATTCCTCCTCTTCGTCCTTCTCTATCCCCTCTTCCTTTCCTCCGCAGACTATCTTTCTTTCCACTCCTCCCAGCAACCCCATAAAATGTGCTTTCCATTCCTCCCACGTTATCCCTTCACATACCCCTTTCCTTCTTTTCCTATTCCTTCTAACTATCCCCCATACTTCCCCCTCCGTTCTCGCCGCGCCTGCCTCCCTCACTAACCTCTCCCTTTCTTCCGCCTTTTTCCTGTCGCATAGCTCCTTAAATCCTATTTTCCTCGCCCTATACCCCCCTCCCCCCCCCCCACCCTCTTCCATTTCCTTAGTTCCTTTCTCAGCACCTTCTTCGCATCTCTGCATCCCTTATCCCACCAACCCTCCCTCCTTGTCCCTCCCCCCTCCCCCCACTTCTTTTCCTCCTCCAAGGCCGCCTTTATCCTCTCCCCTAGCCCTCTCATGTCCTCCCTTGTCGTTCCTCTCCTCTCTCGCTCCCCTTCCCCTTCCCTAATCTTGCCTTTGAATTTCTCTCTTCCTTCTTCGTCCCAATTCCCTCTGTTCCTCCCCACCCTTCCACTCTTCCTTCCTTCCCCTCTTTCCAATTCCCCCTTTACCCATATTATTACCGGCTGATGGTCCGAGTCCACCCTCTCCCCCACCTCCACCCTTCTCACCTTTTCCCTCATCTCCCTGTCCCCCAACACGTAGTCAATCACAGACCCCCCCTTCCCCCTGTGTATGTATATTCGCCTTCTTCATCCCCCTCCGTGCATCCATTCAGTATCCCCCACCCCCTTTCCTCCACACACTCCATCAGCATTCTTCCCTCCCTATTTATCTTCCCGTCCTTAGACCTCCTTCCCTCCTGTTCTTCATCCCCTTCTACCCACCCCCCTTCCCTTCCTGTCCTAGCATTGAAATCCCCTATTATAATTGTTGTCCTCTCTCCCTCTTTCTCTTCCATGCTACGACTTATTCTCTCTATTTTACCCTCTATATCCCCTCTTACATACACCCCTATCACTCTCCATTTCTCTCCCCCCATTCCCATTACCCCTCTTCCTCCCTCCCTCTCTCCTCCTCTTCAAATACTATCCCCTTTCTCGTCCCCCTTATCATTCCCCCGCATGCCCTCCCTTTTTTGTTCCACCTCTTCGCAAACATCGCTTCCCATTCATACTCCCTCGGCAGCCTCTCTTTTACCTTTTCCCATCCTTTCTCCTCCACCCATGTCTCTACCCATAATACTACATCCCACTCTTACATCCCCTCCCAAAATTCCCTATCTTTATTCCCTATCCCCGCCACGTTCCAGAATGCCAGCTTCCAACTCCCCCCCTCCCCCTCCCCTGACCCTTCCTCTTTTCCCATTCTTTCTTCTTCCTCTCCGCCCCCTCCCCGCCTAGCCTCCATCCCTTTCCCCCTCTCTTCCCTTCCCCCTCCCCTCCATTCCTCCCCTCCATCAGTCTCTCCTCTTCCTCATCCCACCTCCACCATTTTCCCCTCTATCCTCACCTTCCCACAGCCCACCCATACGTTCTTCCCTTTGCTCCTTTCTTCTCTCGCTATTTCCTCTAGCCTCCACCTCATCTTTCTCTCCCTCCACGTTAAATCGTCGTCTATCCTTTTATGCTTGTCCTGTATGTTTCTCTTTCCCAACATCACCTCCTTCTTTTTTTCCCTGTCCTTCAGATCTACTATTACCGCTCCCCCCTCTCCTTCCCTCAGTCCTCTCCCAATCTCCCTCATTCCCTGTATCTTCATATAAAACCCCCATTTCTCCTAACAGTCCCTCTATCTCTACCCTCCTCTCCTCCCCCTTTTTCTTCAGCCCTCTTATCATTACATTATTCCTTCTTTCCTCTTTCTCCTTTCTTTCCTCCCTCCATTCCATTCCCTTTACCTTCCTCATTATCTCTTCCACTTTGTCCCTCCCTTCGAAACTTCCTTCCGTCCTTCCTCCGTCTCTTTCCTCTTTGTCCCCTCCAGTTCCTCTATCCTTTTCTCCCTTCTCCATTTCTCCTCTCCCTCCTTAATCTGTCTCCTCAGTTCCTCTATCTCACCTCTAACCGTCTCCTTCATCTCCTTTATCTCCCCCTTTAGTCCCCCTCGTTGCCTCTACAACATCTCCATCATGCTCTTCACCCCATCCCTGAACTCCTCCCTCATCTCTCGCATCTCCTTTCTCCATTCCCACTCCTCCTCCTCTCCTTCTTTTTTCCCTGCTCCTTTCCCCGGCGACCTCTGCAACCTTTTGGAGGGCTTAAAAATTGCCTCCACCCCCTTTCTCTCTTTTCCTTTTTGTTGCCTCTTCACATGCATCGTCACCCCGCCCTCTTTCGGTACCTTACCGATCCCAGCCGCTGTCCCTCTTCCACTAGATGTCTCCCCTTCCTCTTCCTCTCACCACCTTCCCGCCTTCTTGCCACGTTCTTCCCTAACCTCTTCCCTAACCGACACATTCTCCCTTCCCTTTCTTCACTCCTACACTCCCGTCTTCGCCACCCACTCTCACCCTCCTCTCTCTTCCCTTCCTCTACCCTCCTACACCCTCCTTCTTCCTAATTCTCTACCACACTCACTTCTTTCACCCGCTCACACACTCTCCACAGTTCTCGCTTTCACTCCGCAAACAGAAGTCCCCATTGCACAGTGTTTGTCCCTTATCCTCTCCGATCTTCTTAATCCTTCCCTTACCGCTCTTTGGTCCCTGTCTTCTTGTTCAACATATCTTCGCGCTTCCATTACGTCTCTATTCGTCCCTTTTGGTCGCCCCCTGTTTTTAACTCGGATCTGTTGTTCTAACAGTTCTACTAGTCCCTGTTCTTCTTCCACATTTCGATTTTGTATTTCATTTTCCTCAATGACTTCGTCGATGTTTGCATCCTCATAAACACTGCTGTCTCTTTCATTCATCTCATTTAAATCTTCTTCATTGAGTCCAAAGTCTTTACTCTCATCTTCTTCATTCAGCCTCATTATGACTAACACACTGTCATCCTTGTGTTTCCTTTCGTCATTATTTTTCAAAAGTTCTGTTCCGTTCTTGCTTTCATCAAATTTCACATCACACTCGTTTCTAACCTTTCCTATTTCTGGTATATACACTCTATAAGTATTATTTTCTGCATAACCTATAAAAATTCCTTTCAGTGTTTTTGGTTCAAATTTATTTTTCATACCACCTTTGTCCAACAGATATGCAACACATCCAAATCTTTTCATATACTTGACATTTGGCTTTCTTTCATTCCACATTTCATATGGTGTTTTACCATGTGCTCTTGACTTTATCCTATTTTTTATGTGTGCAGACATGCACACTGCTTCAGCCCAAAAATTCATAGGCAGCTGGGAGTCTGACATCATTGATCTTGTCATTTCAATTAATGACCTGTTCCCCCTTTCAGCTACTTCATTTACACTGGGGTGTTCTTGCTGGACTTAGTTTATGTTTGATACACCCCTCCATTGTCTGAACTGATTCTGGTTACCAACTTCTTCACGTCAAAATTATCACACAGCATTATCCGCGACTAATGCTTCGTGTACTACCTTTAGTAAATCTGTGGTGTATGGGTTTTGAGGCAAAACACAAAGAATTTAACATAGAATCTCATATTATAACGAGTAGAAAAAATTTGACGCTCACTCTTGCGTTGAAACATCAGTTAAAACTTGTAACCGAATTTTTCCTCAGCCAAGTAGGAGCGGTCTGACGAACTTGTCTCACAAGGAGATCGTGTCCCTGAGAGTCAGACCGTACTTATGCCAGGGAAAAATGTAATTATTATACAAGAAAAGTAGTGGCTACTAGTCTACTTGTCTTGGTCGACACGTAAGTGTCTGTGGGTTCAACCACAGGGCGGAGAACGCGAGGAATCAGTCATATGATATGGGTAGAAAAGTTATATTGTCCAGAAAAATGTTTTACAATGTATAAAGTGCGGAGTGTCGCTTATGCTTTAATACACGGTTTTGATTATATGATCTGTCATTGAGTTATTATAACGTAGCGTCAGTAAGGATAGTTCCCAAAGGAAGGTCTGTTAACAATTACGAACCGCCGATATGTGGCTTCTAGACTCGGGAATACGTGGGCTAGAACAAGGACTTGTCGGCGGGGTGATACGTATGTACCCAGTAAACAAAAAGTTATCTTAAAGCGCTCTTTAAGACAACTTTTGTCTGATGAAAAACGTCTTTCAAGACATCTTAAAGGTCGCCTTTTCTGTGCAGAAAAAGATGTCCAATGTCCAGCCAAAAAGTTGTCTTTAAAGACAACTTTAAGAGAACTAAAAAGTTAACTTGAAGAGAACTAAAAGGTTGACTTGAAGAGAACTAAAAAGTTGACTTGAAGAGAACTATAAAGTCCACATTTAAGAGAACTAAAAGTCGACATAAAGAGAACTATAAAGTCCACATTTAAGAGAACTAAAAGTCGACATAAAGAGAACTAACCAGAGGTCCCTAGGTTTTTACTTGGTTTATAGGTTAGGTCGCAATTAGAATAAAAAATCACACATTATTTTTTTTCAAATATTTATTATCAGTATGCTCAGTATGTTCAGCGGCGTCCCCGAATCCTGTCTCCTGCTTTCTGGAGCCAGAGTTGAATTCTTTTTCTTGTCGACTCCTCGGAACTGTTGTGTTTCGCTGCAATGTATGCTAAAACAAATAAGATTATAAATTTAACAAACGTATAGAGAAGGGAATAATGACATTTTAATATCAGCAAAATGGATGACTAACTGCTTATTATTTTTGAGAAATTATAATTAAAAATTTTGGTTTTTCCCGGCTTTGAAATAACCCACGTGCAGGCCATGGCTACCTCATCAGTCATAATGACTGCCATAATATTTTTAATATTTTTTTCCATAGTATCGCCTCCAATTGAATCGATCTTTGCTTCCTGAAATATTATTAAAATTAATAAATAATGTTTTAACGTATATAGTTTAATTAATTTCAGGAATAAACGTATTACGAATTGTAATTTTATTTCCCCGTGGCCGGTGTCAGCCAGGTTTTGGTCAAATAGTTTCAGTTCCTCAATGGTTTCTGCTGGTAGCATATGTAATAATGGGAATGTTTTATTGCACGTGTTGCCCTTATTTACATTTGCTGCTGTCCCACTATTTATTAATAAAATTAATTCATCCATTTTTTCTATAGATTTTAATAGTAATTCTCGACATCCCGCTGAAATAAAATAATAAATAATAAATTAGTTATATTAGTTTAGTGGATTTCCATATGTAATGGGATGAATTATAATTAACAACTGTACGGTCTTTTTAAGCAATCTGCTAACTAGATTGCCAATAATTAATTAATAAGTAGATTGATCAAGATGATTATATTAGTTCTTATTTGTAAATATTAAAACAATGATTCAAAAGACAGATAATAATTTTCAAACAGTTCGAAACAGAAGAAAATATCAGAGTATCAACAAACTTTAGAGACCAAAGTAAGCCAAACATTGTATATTTGTATAAAATATATTTTTTTTAATGTCTATTAAAATAAAAAAGAAACGGAAATTTATGTAGAATAACAAATTAATAGAATTTACTTACAACAGCATTTATTTGGATCGTGGGTCTCATGTTCCAACCTCAATAATTCGTCGGTGTTTATCGCATTATTATTGTAAAGTATGTCATTGTCCATGTCAGTCTCCTCGTCCTCAGCAACATCAGCAACTTCCGTTATGTCATGTAGGTCGTTATCCGGTGTTGTTGAAAAGGTCCTGTCCGTCTGGTGCTCAACAATAAAACCTCTCTGTGAATCCTCCTCATTGAAACCTATTTTGAAATAAATTGTTACACATTTTAACATTATTATTAAAATTTGCAGATTTCAGAGACGTTTAACATTTAAGCAAGTTCTTATTGTAGTATTGGAGAGTAATCTTTATTATTGTCATGTAAATATTACTTTCAAGTAAATAGATGTAAGCGAGACAGAGGGAGAGAGAGAGAGAGAGACAATCAAGTGCATAAAGAGTAAGATAGGAGTTAAGGGAGAAGTCTAATGTAACTGTGTAAAAATAAGTAATTCACTGTCAAGCCACTGTATTTTTTTCAAGTTGAAGTTTTTGTTGAAGTTTTTAATTTTGAAGTTATAATATACTCTTTTATTGAAAATGATGTGCGTTGCGCCTAGCAAATAAAACTTTTGGGACCATTTGTTTACGTACTTGTGTTCTGAAAATGATCTCTTGTATGTCTGATATTCGTGCTTGGTCCCACCACATAGTCGTTCAAAACCCTATTCGCTTGGGTCAGACGCACACGTTCTTTTAGTTTACTGGTAAGTTCTGCAAAAAAATATAAAATCTCCAATAATAAATTGTTGGGTTGCATTGCAATGTTACACTGCAATTATATTCGAACAAATATGAAGAACCACTATTAAATTGATCAAAACTTACTGGCTTTATTGAGGTGTCCACTCACAAACCGATGGGTAGTTCTCCTGTCGTTATTCGACATAACTTCCAGCTCACGGTTATCCGGTTGTCACGTTGCTAAAAAATACCGTGTTATACAAAACAAAGAACAAGTGCAAAAAGGTAGTTCGGATACACAAATTAAAAAAACATACTATTTTATAATTAGGAGAAATATACTTAATTTTAGTTGTTCGCCGTTTTGCTGTGCACATGCACGATGGGAAACAGATGACTGTCGTACTCAGTCCTTCTTGATTCTCGCTTGTCTGTTTCATTTTTTTTTTTTTTAAGGCGGGAAATCTTCTAAAGACACCCGGCGAGAGTGCGATGCCGGGTAGTGTTGGATTCTCTCATATTCAAAGGTGCTCGAATGAGCTTACCAGACCTTGTCAGAGCCTACCAACTAAAACCCTCCTTTTACCTGAAAATGTCTAAAAAGTGTGTTAAAAATAAGTAATTTTTGTTTCCTAAGCTACACTTAATTTATGCTTAATTTTGAATTATATAAAACTTGTAAAATCTATTTTCTATAATCTATACAGTTTTAAGATTTGCAATGAAGAAGTGGAAAGATATAATAATATTCCCCCGACAAAATTCGAAATCCTTTTTTAGCAATAATTTTAACAGGCCATGCTTGCAATTCATTAGACAGAGTCTTTGCCATACATATATTTAATAAACGGGAATCTATCGGATAGTTATCAATACTAATACAATCAATATACTTATGCCCAAGAATTACTGCTTCTTCATTGGAAAAACAAATGTGTTTGATTACCACAATGGTATTATCTGTGAGGTAACAACAATTATTTTCTTTTGCTAATGTCAAAACAAAATCGAAAAACTCAAGGACTGCGTGAGGTCTTGTGTAGCCTTCAGGGAGTATTTGCATAATACTGCGTTTTAAAACTGAAGAACCTTTGGAAATAGAATGATGTTTGACATTAGTTCTAAGATTTGATCTTTCGTTTATTCGATTCATAATCTGAGTTAAAACATGTGATTCTTTCCTGACTAATTTTTTAATAATTTGCAAATGATTCTCAAAATCTATTACACTAAAACTACCTAATGGTCCAAATCGTAAGACATTGTCAGGAAGGTGGATTAAATTGTGTACATTGTAAACTATATGGTGCTCTCCGTAAAAATTTTTCATAGAATTTACATAATAAATCATTAAATCTTTGGCAAACTGATTGTTTCTAATGCACTCATCTGTATCATATAGTATACGTAAAGCACAATTTAAAACATTGAAGTGAAGCATTAATTCATTGGGTACAGTATTTTTAAATACCACCGGGCCTGTATATAAAATCGCCATTCGCAATTCAGTGGCTTTGAATCTGTCTAACTCATTTAAAGTACGAGTTTTTCGTACAAATTCGCATGGCACCCATTCTTTAAATGAAACATACCGATCATTTATATTTTGAATTCGTTTTAAAGCATCTACACTGTGATTACCATATATATTTAACAAAAGCTTAAGATGTTTCTTTCCTACTCCTTCATCAAGCAAATGCATCGGGTCGAGAGGAACTTGATTTGTTAAACTCATTCCGATACCTTCAAGAGGAGATAATAAATTTTTATATTGATCGGGAACATCTACCCTAAAATTATTATCTGTTCTTAAAGGTGAATCGCATTCCAAAAAGACACGTCTATGCTTTACTGTTTTGCCTATCTGAATACATTTACCACATCTACTATTGTGTGGTGGAAAACACAAAATTTGATTTCTTGCAACTGTATCTGCAGCAAACAACTGAATGGAAACTGTAAATTGTTGGTTATTGAAAATAAAGCCATCATTATTTAATTCTAAATATTCAGTAATTGTAGGTTCTAAAAATACATTTACATCCTCTGGTTTACGGTTGCCATGAAAAATACCTACTGCAAACGGATAACAAGTAGCGTGGGGATAATTTACTATTTTAACAAGAATTGGCCATACTTGACTTGGAGAACTTTTTGAAAGGGGCAAACCGTCAATATTTAAATGTAGAGAAATCTCTTTTGGAATTTTTTGTTGATCAAAATATTTTAACTGATTGATTAAACCTTTTTTTAAGCCATAATGTGAATATGACCCAGACCCCAGAGAGGAAACTACAACTTTTTTTGGAGTTTGCAAAAGTGTCCTTGCATCGCCAGGCAGATCATTATGTCCATATTTTTTTAAACCACGCAGCAGACTAGTACAAGCATTGTGTCTAATTTGGAATGTTATAGCCCAATTATGTAAAAAATCTCTTAAATTAGATTCTTCATGTGCATTATGTGAACTAAAATCTGGACCTAGATGGTCATCTAAATCAGCAACAGACTCATCAGAATCAACATGCGAAAAATCACTGTATGAATCCTCATTAATATCATCAAAATGATCATTATTAAAAGAATAATTAGAAAGAACTTCACTATCTTCAGAAATTTGGACAGAATGTATAAGACTGGTTTCTTTCTCTGAAACTAAATTACTATGAGAAGTGGTAGATTGAAAATTATCAAAACAAAAAACATGAGACGGGCCAGGTTCAGGATCACTACTTGAAACTGCTGATTCTGATAAGTTTGATTCTAATTTATTTTTATTTCTACTAAGCAATTGAGTTATACTATTTGCGAAAGCCTTATCAAGACGTCTATTCTTCTGCTTCTTTGAGAGATCTGAATAAGGTTTTCGCTCTGTCATTTTGAAAATAAAAACCACGTAGCAGGATTCTGTAAAACACGAAAAGGCAACAAAATTTGGTAAAATTCAAAAAATAATATTATTTGTTTCTAAAAGTTTCTAAAACTGCGGCAATGGATCCTGCTATCCCGATAATTATAATCAAATTTACCTCACATATACTTATACTTAAGCTTCCAGTTGCTTGGTGACTGGGGTTCCCTTCTTTGCTTCTTGCACTGGAGGTTCAATTCCTTCAATCATTTCCTCCAGGTTAATCCTTCAATGAATTAAATTTCAAGCATCAACAGCAAATTGATACCAATACAAATGCTTAATAAATGAATGATAGAAGAAATTCATAGCATCATTCAAATAAACTAATGTATCAAATATAGTGTATAGGTTAGAATGCATCAATGTGATTGTCATGTCATATAAAAATACATCAATGAACAACTTTACAAAATTAATTACGCATACCTAAATGTTCATAAATTTCTTGCTAAAGATAATCTTCTTGTGCACTCTACCTGCGGCGTCAGTGGCTTCCAAAGGCTCCAAATGGTTTCAAATATGATGGCTAAACTATACAACGTACACTTTAAATGACTCTCACTGACTAACTTTCACGCACGCACTTTCAAGAGGCTTTCCCCCCCCCCCCCCTCCCCCCGCGCCACAACCAAGCGCACTTCGGTGACCCCAAACCAATTCCCTAGAATTGTTCTCTCCTTCTCATCGTGTTATGAGTTGTCTTTAAAGTCAACTTACAAAAGATCTCTTAAAGAACACTTTTTAAGATAACCAAAAGTCATCTTTTAAAAGTGCTCTTAAAGTCATGTTTTACATGCAAGTCGTCAAAAAGATGTCAATTAGTCAACTTTAAGACGACTTAAAAGACATCTCAAAAACGATGACTTTGAAGTCCTCTTAAAGTCGTCTGGTGTTTACTGGGTACTGGCCGTGCATTAAGTCTGTTCGTCGTTTGTTATCCCGTGTCCTGTTCTACGGTATTTTTGGATCGAACTCAGGCCTATGCAAAAAAAGCTGAATTTTATATTTAAATACTCTGTATTTGTCTACAGGAGTTCTTTAATGACGAAATTGACCAAACGGCGGGAAACCATTAGGTCGGCCAGGCATTTAGTCTATCTTACTCAAGAATTCCTGCATCACGTTTGTCTAATGGCAAACTGCCTACTAGGAATACTAAGAGTATCCGTGTGGAGCGATGGCCAGCCAGGGGATTCCTTTGTCTCCTCGTAGGATTTCTCACAAGAACTGGAAGAAAGCGACAACGTTCTGCGGGAGCGCTAAGCTGGCCGGGAGTTCGACTTAGCCTCTTCCAATTCTAATGGCTCTAACCCTAATGTAAAATCTTGAGCGGAACTATCCTGTGTGACGCTACGCTCGTATTGCGCTGGTACAGCTCGGGGAGTCGGCTTGCGAGGTTTAATGAGTTTGAAGTCAATGTACGGTTCTGTTTTTACTCTTTATTGAATTTGAGTCTGTGCCACGGTGTGAGAACTGCAGACGTGTGACTTCCGTAGTGAGGCGCTCAGTGACAAGGTCCGTGTCCATAGCTGCTGTAGTACGGTCAACTACGGGTGAATATTCAACAATATTCCTTGTACTGCCATTTTTCGATCGCGTTCGTATAGAGACTTCGGCATAGATCCAACTTGAGTGACTTGTCGTAACTCTTCCTATCCCCGTTGTGGTGTCACGCGTTACGGGGTAGCGCTTGTGGTGATGTGAAGGGCGATTGCCGTAGCGTACACCTCTTACCGGTTCGTAGGATAGAACCAATGCTCCGTGCTTTCCCGGGTATATGTATATCGCGTTACGCATATCTTTAACTGCGAGAAATGAGGTACAACCTATATTTTCGGTGTGATACTATAATGTGTGTATGTGGAGTGGGGTTATGTGTGGACATTATACACGCGTGTCTACACACGCATAGCTCGCTCGGCGGTAGTGCACAGGGGCTTGGGCACAGTAGCTAGATGCGCATGTAGGCGTACATTTGGTACGGTTACAAACTCAATAATAGGTTACTTAATAACATTTCCTTAACTGATAAAATGTTACTCGGTCCAAGTGTTTCTACAGATTTACTTTATATTGATCTGTTGGGGAAATGTGTCGGAGAATGAGTGGGAAGGAAATTTTAGGAGCGATGAGGGGAAGGGTGCGGAAATCAATAGATCATCTGGTGCTGAGGTTATAAAATACACGTGTTCGCGTGTTGCGTTCGCTAGTGCCGATTTATTGTATGTAAATCGGTGCAGCTCGTCAGTGTTATAAATGTTTGTTATGTGTTGATTCGGACACAATTGCCGTAATTAATGCCCCCCGGTGTATAAGTGTAATTGCGTGGGCGTGGGTGCACGTGGCAAAAGTACGGCCACGTGTAGTGCCTGATAAGACGTGTTGATGTATCTGTTTCTATTAACGCTACGGTGGTCAGCGTATCGCTTGCTATACACGGCAGCGTTTCTCGTGTTGATCGGGCAGAATAATATATCGATGAGAAGCTGGAATGCGGCACACTGATAATTACTGTGATCGGGCTTAGAAATCTGACTCGCGCTACAGAGAGACGTGGTAGAAGTGGTCATTTTTGGCGGGACGGCGCATGGCGCCGCCCGCGCTTCGCGCATTCCACGCATTTCAGCTTTTCACCGGTACGCGAACCGGCGCTCGCGAATCGAGATCGGGAGGTGCTGCCGCCAGGTGGTCGTCGGCGACAGGATGCGCTGTTGACGAGCGGATTTCCCAAACATAACCTTAACACGTTGAGCGCGGCGCCGAAATTGCTGTCTTTTCCGCTCAGCCGGCAGCAGTGTGGCCAGAAGTGGCTCCCGGCACCATCGGTTACCGCGGGAGTAGGGATACGTGCAAGAGCCTGTCTGAGCCTGAGCTGACAGGTCAATGCGTGGAATCCACAGCTCTCACAGATAGGCTCGCACATTTTTTAATTTTAATACTGTCGGCCCCAGGAACAGACGCCGGCCAAACGAAAAGTCCAGTGCCGGTCCCCAGGGACTGGCGCCGGCCAAACGAAAAGTTCACTGCCGGTCCCCAGGGACCGGCGCCGGCCAAACGGAAAGTTCACTGCCGGTCCCCAGGGACCGGCGCCGCGCTCAACGTGTTAAGTGCGTAAATCTTCCATTGTTCTTCACCACGTGGCCAGCGCTTCACACCGAGCCTCGAGCGTACGTTCCACAGAACTTGCATTATTTCGAATATAGATTGAAATTCAACTCATTGCGAAACCACCGGATGTATCAAATTGTAATTGCATCCTTGCTCACGCGGTCGCGTTGTTCCGAGCGTTACAGAAACTTGTAATCGCCTTACTTATGTCTACTACGATTCGAAGGTACATCATCGATACACCGAGCGAGTAAGAGCGAGAGAGAACGAGGAAAGCGAGCGACAGAGTCAACTGTGCGTGAGAAAGAGAGAGAGAAAGAGAGTGAGAGAGAGTGATCTGATTGCGTTTGCAGCGAAACGGAAAGAACTTTCCAGTATCTTTCATGTGCGATATGGTAAATCTGCCGGCCTCAACTACGTCTTGGCGCAGACTTTGGAGCAACCCTAAGGCGTAAATGTAGGTCTTCGAAAACCGTCTCTGATGCGATACACCTCGCATCCGTATTAACCGTAATGGAATTGTAATCGCGAGAAGCCGCGCTAACGAGAGAAAAACCGACGCATGTCGAGAGCTTCGCATCTTACATTTTGTCCAACAAGGAGTCTATTATAGTTTCCTGAACTTGTAAGCAAATAACGTAGAACACAATATAGTTTCATTTGATAGATTTAGAATTTATCATTTTGTGCAAATGTCGATACTCCTGATCAATGTTCTACTAATCAACACGCGAACTAAAACCCGTATGGATTCTACGGAGGCGCGAATCCTATAAGTCCTGCCGATATCTACTCAGCCTGCAGGGACTTCCGTTTCCGGTGCGTGGATGAGTGTGATAGGTGAGAAAGAGCAGAGTGTGAGGAAAGGAATAAAGAGTGATAGGGTGAGTAGGCAGGTGTGAGAAAGGAGCAGAAGGTGGAGGGAAGGTAGGACAGAGGGCGCTGAGTGACATGCCGTGCGTCCCTGCTTACCTGGTGGAGATTGCCGCGGAATATCTCAGCCAGAGAAGGCTCATATATGAGTGACTCAGTGCTGGGGTCAGCCCTGTGGAACATAATGTATAATGGGCTAATGGAGTTGCAGCTTCCGCCAGACACTCAGCTGGTGGCTTATGCTGACGACGTGGCGGTAGTAACCACTGGTGATACCCCGGAAGTGATTGTCCAGAAAGCAAACGCCGCCCTGGAATCGGTAACGGGCTGGCTGGAGCGGAAAAGGCTGCAGGTCGCACCCGAGAAGACGGAGGCGGTCGTCCTCACGAAGAAAAGAATGTACCGCCAGCTGGAATTCAGGCTGAGGGGAACGGCTGTATTGGCGGGGACGACACTCAAGGAGGAAGAGGAAGGGAAGGGGGGTGTTACGTCCCAACGTATTTTCTTGTTTCTATCCCCCGAATGGAGATTGCGAAAGCAATGTGAGAATATTTCTCTCGTTCATACGGGGCATCGCGTTTAATAAATCTCTTTATAATTCTTATTTTCCTTCACTCCGGAATACCGTTTGAGTTATAATACGCGTTGACCGATGTGACTCCCCTCCTGGAGTCGTCATACGGCCTGCCGTTAGGTTAAGCATGTATATATGTGCGTGCGTGCGCGCGCGACCAAAACGAAGGTAAAGCGAACAGCGCTACATCTCTTTCTCTCCGTTAAATCACTGATCTACAAGATAATTCGATGCGTGCGAGTGAGAAAATTGTAAACATGGCCAAGCGGGGCCGAGGGCAAGCCAATAAAGGAAAGGGTAAGCAAAAACCCTTCCGAGCGAGTGCGCGAGGTACCGGAAACCGAAGGCCTCGTGGCAGTCGACTGTGAAATCGTAAGGTGCGTTGTCGTTGCCCGAGAGCTGTTATATTCTAAAATATTCGTTACTGAGCTTAACTGTGCGATCCCTTTACAGTGTATCACAGACGACTCATTAGCTTTCGTAAAACAATAGTGTAACTAGTATAGATTCACCTCGCGTTTTTCACCTTTGTTCACCAGTGGAACAAGAAATATCGTTCTCGCCTCACGTGGCCTGCGTGCCGAGCAGCCGCCGAGTAGATTAAGTTTACCGCGAGTTCTTTTCCATTTCATATCAATTCGAGTTAGTTGTAGTTTAGTTAAGATCAATATAGTGTAACCGTACGATTACATACGCTCCGTACGCCGCCACTCTTTAGCGGACGCTCCCGAAAACACGCCAGCGGGCACACGCAACGATAAAGCAAGCGATCCCCACGAGAGGGATATAAACGCCACGCCCAACAAGGGACGTTTCGCGCTGACCCGAAGATCCGCGGATTAGTATAAAAGGCGTCTCCGCCGCCGTAGAAGACACTCTTGGGTCAGCCTGGAAGCGTGAGCATCCAGCACTTCGAGTCTTACCTTTGCCAACGGGTGATATCGCTTAGCCACTGCGCCTTGCAGTGCCTGCCGAATCGCCGCGTTATTTGTAGAGTCAGTACCTGTGCTTTAACGAGTAAGAAGCGGCCAGCACGCTGCGTCTTGCAGTGCCTGCCGCATTACTTTCGTTATTATAGAATCACATTGCTCTAACGAGTAATAGCGCCCAGCTCGCTGCGTCTTGCAGTGCCTGCCGCATTACTTTCGTTATTATCGAGTCAACTTCCTTGCGCCAACGAGTGATCGCGCCCAGCTCGCTGCGTCTTGCAGTGCCTGCCGTGTCACCTTCGTTGTGATAGAATCATATAATACTTTTACTAGTGATACCGCCAGCTCGCTGCGTCGTGCAGTGCCTGACGGATCACTCTCTTGCCGAACTTTAACTTCTCACGGGAAAATTAGTATTACAAGGCATAGCGGCCGAAGCGTACCGATAATTACATCGAAGCATTTTAAATTAGATCGCGATATAATTCGACAATCCTATCAGCGCGACAAACCACGCCGACACGAGTAATAAACTCTGCGATACAGTGCCCGGAGCACACCGCGACACGTAACCGTCAACAATAACACGGAAAACAGCTGTATAGAAAAATAAACGGCTAAATTTAGAGCCACATATATATACAATACAATCTGTGCATACCCACACGTCTACACTCCTCTCACCGTCCTGAGCACGAACTCGTACCGCACGACCCGTAACCACCGTCGGTGTTTACATTTACATCGCACTCGCTCGCAGCCGAATGAAGGAAGACGCCTGGACGCGGACAGACGAAACCCGCGAAATAAACGGTTACAATAGCCATTGTAAATAGCCATACCCATTCGGAGAGGCTCCTTATAGCTCACCTGTAAATCGATCGGAACTTCGAACATCGGAAGTATAGGAATAACTCGTGATATATACCAGACTAATCTGTAATTTCGATCCCTAAGGCTCAAGCAAAGCATAAAGCGAGATCCAGCGACGACAGAGCGAGTATTGTAAGGAGAGCGACAGAGCGAGTATTGTAAGGAGAGCGGCCGAGCGAGAGAGAGAGAGAGAGAGAGAGAGAGAAAAAGCGTGCGAACATCTACACCAGTGGTTCCCAAAGTGGGCGCTACCGCCCCCTGGGGGGCGTTGTTTTAATGTAGGGGGCGAAACCAAACGAGAAGGCGACAGCCTAAAATTTTCGATTAATTTATTTTTTGTTCAATTATGCGCACATAAGTTCATGGAAAATAAATTGTTACCTTATTTATTGCAAGATAAATGCAGATTAACTTCCTAATTTGTTCGTGTAGTCAGTGTAGTCTGTGTTCTATTTTTTTTTAGATTACGGTGGGGGGCGTTGGGCATGCGTTTGAGCTTGGAAGGGGGCGGTGGCTTCGAAAAGTTTGGGAAACACTGATGTACACGGTAAGATCTTTCCAGTCTCTTTAAGCATAGACAACTTTTATCGTAACGAGGCAGTTCGGAGTACGACAAGTACGGTGGGAAATTCCCTACGCGAACTGTCCGGTACAAGAGTGTACGGCGAGTGGGCGAGGATAGTCGAGTCGTGCGCACACACACTCATCGATACATACTAGACCGTTGCGTTCGAATAGCGAGCACCGTTATCTGCACGCCTTTCTACCTTGCGCTGTTATTTCTGGTTACTTCTTTATAACTTCATCTTCACATTTCGGACTTTATACATTTGTTAACACCACACTTTTATATACCTCTCTGATTTGATTTTCAATATACTTTAACTTTACCAGTCATACTTTGCTTTTTCAACTTTATCCAATACCACACGTATATATATCTGTCCCGCATTGTGCGTCTATATAACACCCTGATTATAGTAGTCCGATTTAAGGGCCTGTACGGGCCTGTACGGGCCTCACCGGTAGCACGACCCCTTTAAGTCCTGCAGACCTACGTTCGCGTAGTAAAAGATTGAATCCAATTCAATCAAACAAATTTAATATTATTTAGCGTCACGACCTGAATGCGGATACGACCACTCGACTTTTCTACAGTAAATTATTATAGTAGTCCGCCTCCCGGATGTGACAGGGGAAAGGAATGGAGGGAATGGAGAGAGGAGATGAGGAGGTAAGGGAGGAGTTGGGGAAGCATAGAAAGGGATGGAGAGGAGAGATTGAAGAGATGAGGAAGGAATGGAAGGAACGGCTAGAGGAATGAGGAAGGAATCGAAGAGGAAAAGGGAGGTGATGGAGGAAAAGATTAGGGGGTAGAAGAGGGAATGAAAGGGCTGAAGCCGGAGAACGGGGGAAAGGAAGGGGGTTGAGGAAAGGGTGAAAAGGATGGAAAGGAGAATAGAGCAGGAGAGAGAGGAAAGGAGAAACAATGTGGTGATAAGGGGGTTAAAAAAGGGGGTGAGTGAAAGAGCAGGGGAGATAGAGAAAATTCTAAGGGAGGTAGGGGTGAGTGAGGAGGTGGCGGGAATGAAGGAGATGAGTTGGGAAGGGTAGGAAGGCGGGGGGGGGGGGGGGAAAGGGGGTGAGGGTCGAGGATGACCTCACGTGGGAAGAAACCGTGGGTCAGGTGGAAGATAGAGGAAAAGGCATAGGATGAGAGGAGGAAGGGAAGGAAGGTATGGGTGAGGTACGGGAAGATGCAGGTAGAAGGAAGGTGATGGAGGTGGAACTAGGAGGAGGATGTGCTGAAGGAGATGGAGAGAGGAGGGATGTCGGAGCAGGGGGAAGAGAAAAGGGTGGGGGATAGAAAGGAAGGCGGAGGGGGAAGAGAGAGAATAGGAGGAGGAGGAGGAGGAGGAAAGAAAAGAGGAAGGAGCCGAGAGGGGAGAGGAGAGGAGTAAGGCAGGAGAGGGTGGAGAGAGGAGAGGAGGAGGAGGGAAGAGAGAAGGAGGGGTGGAAACGGGCGTTCTGGAACGCGGTGGGGGTGGAGAATAAGAACAAGGAGTTTTGGGAAGGAGTGATGGAGTGGGACGTCATGGTGTTCGCGGAGACATGGATGGAGGAGAAAGGATGGGAAAGGGTGAAGGAAAGGCTGCCGAAGGAGTTCGTTTGGGAAGCGCAGATGGCGAGAAGGTTGAGTGGGAAGGGGAGGGCAAGCGGGGGGATGCTGAGGGGAGTGCGGAGGGGGATAGAGGTAGAGGAAGAGGGAAAGGATAAGAGGGAGGATGAGTGCTGGGGATGGAGGATGACGATAGGAAAGCAGAGATGTAAGGTAATGGGATTGTACATAAGTGGGGATATGGAAAGGAAGCTAGAGAGTTTGAAAGAGTGGACGGAGGAGGAAGAGGAGGAAGAGGGAGCGATAATAATGGGGGTTTCAATGCAAGGACGGAGGAAGGGGGAGGGTGGGTAGATAAATAGGGAGTGGGGGAGGGGGCAGGAGGTCGAAGGACGGAAAGGTAAACAGGGATGGTAGATTACTGATAGAGTTTGTAGAGGAGAGAGGGTGGGCCACATTGAATGGCGGAGTGATGGGGGACGTGGAAGGGGAACTTAATTTCACCGGAAGGAAAAGTACAACGGTTATAGACTACATGCTGGGGACGTAAGGGTAAGGGAGAGGATAAGGAAAATGGAGGTAGGGGAGAGGGTGGATTCGGACTACCAGCTGATAGTGGCGGAAATGGAAGGTGATGTGAGGAGGAAAGTAAAAGGGAAAGAGACGGGGTGTGGGGCGGTGAAGAAGGGATGATGGGACGGGGAAGGGAGGGGGAGGTTTAGGATAGCGATGGAAAACGATGGGGTGAAGTGAGAAAAGAGTGCAAGAAGAAATAGAGGAATTGGAGGAGAGGATAAGAAAGGAGTTAAGGATGGAAGACGGGGGGGGGGGGAAGGAAGGGCTGGTGGGATGAGGAGTGTAGAGAGGTAGAACGAAGGAGCTGAGGTGGGAGCTGAGGAAATGGAAGAAGGAAGGGGGGTAGGGGAAGAGTACCGGGAGAGCAGAGGAAGGTATAAGGAACTTTGTGAGAGGAAAAAAAAGGAGAGGGAGAGGCTAATAAGAAAAGCGGGGGAGGCTATAACAGAAGGAGAGGTGTGGAAAGTGATAAAGGGACGGAGGACAAGAGGAGGAAAGAGGAGCGAGGGAATAGAGATGGGGGAATGGAGAAAATATTTTATGGGGCTGCTGGGAGAGGTGGAGGAAAGGGTGGTGATGGAAGGGATAGAAGAAGGGAGGGGTGAGGATGGGGAGGAGGAAAGAGGTTGGAAGGAGATGCAAAGGGTGTTGAGCAGGTTGAAGTAGGGAAAGGCGATGGGGAAAGATGGGGTCCCGAACGAGGTGTGGAAATATGGAGGAGAGGAGGTGATGAAAAGCGGATGGCGAATATCTAAGAGGGTGTAGAAGGGTGAGAGATGGCCGGAGGGGTGAAAGGAGGGACCGATAATCCCGATACTGAAGAAAGAGGAAAGAAGTAAGGTGGAGGACTATAGGGGAATGACGGTGATGCCGGCCCTGTACAGGATATACATGGCGGTGCTAGCGGAGAAAGTAGGAAAGGAGGTGGAAGAGAAGGGGATCTTGTCTGCGACTCAGGTGGGATTTAGGAAGGGGATAGGCACGATCGACCATATATACATGCTAAATTATCTGGCAAATAGGCAGCTGGCCAAGAAAGGGGGTAAGCTAGTGGTGGTTTTTATAGATCTCAAGACTGCGTTCGATCCGGTGAACAAGAGGAAGGTGGTGGAAGCGATGAGGGAGAGGGGTGTGAGGGAAGGGTTAGTGGGGAGGGTGGAGGAGGTGAGGAGGGAAAACAAGAGCAAGGTAAGGATTGGGAAGGGGGGGCGGGAGAGTTTTCGGACGGCGAAGGGGCTGAGGCAGGGATGCTCGCTGAGCCGAATACTGTTTAATGTACTACTGGCGGACGTAGAGGAGGATATGGCTAAAGGAGGTTGGGGGGGGGGGGAGAAAGGGTATACTCGCTACACATACGCAAATGATATGGTCCTATTGGCAGAGGATGAGGGGGACATGCGGGCGATGTTAGCGAGGATGGAGAGATATCTAGGCAGGAAGAGAGTGTAATTGAACGAGAGGAAAACGAAGGTTATAAGGTGTAATAGGGGAGGGGGCAGAAGGAAAAGAGTGGAATGGAGATGGAAGGGCAGGAGGTTGGAAGAGGTAAAGAGCATGAAATACCTGGGGTACGTGGTGGCGCAAAACGGGAGGCAAGACGAACATATTAAGGACAAAAGGAAGAGGGCAGCAGCGGCAATGATAGAGAAAGGGACTGGGAGAGGAGAGTCTGGTTGTTCGATGTGCTTGTGTGGACGGTCATGGGTGTGGAACGGAGATTTGGGGGTGGAAGGAGAGAAGGGAAGTGGAGAGCATTGGGGAAAGGTACCTGAGGTTGTCACTAGGACTAGACTGGAGGACGCCGGGATATATGGTGAGGGAAGAGATGGGGAGTGATAAGATGAGGGGAGGAAGGGAGGAGGGCGTGGAGGTATGAAAGGCGATTAGAGGAAGGAAAGGGTGCCGAGGTGGCGAGTAGGTGTTGGGACGAAATGAAAGGAAGATGGAGGAGGGGGGGTGCTACGGGATGGGAGAGTGAGAGGATGGAGTTCCTCGAGGAAAGAGGAGTGATGGAGGGCGAATAGGAGGGTGTGCAGTTCGAGGATCTGGAGAGAGAAGATAGAAGACAACAAAAGGAGCAGAGGGAGGAAAGGATAAAGGGGACAAGGTATAATGAATGGTGCAGGGAGATAAGGAATGGAGGGGTGCCGAAATATCTGAAAAAGGGATGGAAGGAATGGAAGAGGAATAGGCTAGCCAAATACAAGATGGGAAACGAGATGAGGAAAGGAAGGGGTTGGGAGGTGGAGAGGGAGAGGAGGTGCAGTCTGTGAGAGGAGGAAGAGGAATCTTGGCAGCATATATGGGAGAGATGTAAAGGATGGGGCGAGGGAGAGGAGGGGAGATGGAGATGGGAGGATAGGGTAAATGATGTACTGGGGGGGGGGAGAGAGAAGGAGACAAGTGGCTAAGGGAGATAGAAAGGGTAAGGGCGGAAACGGAAAAGGAGGACGAGAGAAGGAGGTAGGAGAGTAAGGAATGAGAGTGAATGAGAGAAAACGGGAGTCCGGGAGGAAGGAAGCAGATAGGATTAAGAAGAATAAGTAGATGATAAGGAAAGGAGAGGAGTAGTAGAAGTAGAGTCGCGGCGAGACGAAGAGGGGAGAGCGTGCGGAGAAAGCGAGAAAGGAGAGCGTGCGGAGAAAGCGAGAGAGGAGAGCGTGCGGAGAAAGCGAGAGAGCGAGAAAGCGTGGATAATATTAAGGTAGATATAAGGTAAAATGTAAGGTAGGATAGGTTAAAACAAGGAGTGAGGTTTAAGAGGAAGAGAAGTAAGAACGATGTAAGGAGGAATGGAAGGAGGGTGTAACCCGAAATGGAACACGGAATAAAATTACACACCCCCCTCCCCCCCCCCAAAAGGGGGGAAATCAGATATCTTTAATCAAGATACGAATAACATCACTATTATAACTATCTGCTATATACAGCGTTACATCGGGCAAGAAGATGTCGCTCGCCGTTCCGTTAATTAATTAACATTTAAAACTTCACCCGGCCGTAATAGATTTAAATACGTCTTATCGTAGAAATGCAATATATATAAGTTCGAATTATTAAGGAATTAATTGTTATATTATATTTGAAATTTGAAAACAAGCATGGAGCCACCGGGGCCGCGGAGGCCACAGAGGCGGCGGCAACGGCAAAAAAATTGTCATTTATATGTGATTATAAATAAAACATTGTTACGTCCTACGTCCTCCGCCCGCTTTTTCTATAACTATATTCTCGCAACGGGTTCATCGCACCGCGTATCCTCCCATTAGCAGTAAGTCGCGCATAAGCGAAATAAGAGCCGGCGCCACCGAAATTCCTTCACGTAACGCTGACGCCCGTCCGGGACGTAACCCGCGCCACGCGGTGGAATGACCTAGCGACCGCGCACAATAGCACAATAGAGATGTAAGTAGAAATATAAGAATGCTGACGCCGAATCAGCCCGCAGGTCAACCACGCAACAATCGATCAGCAATCCACGACAATATAGATCCGAGAATGTCAACGCCAGTTCCACGAAGCACCTAGCAACCGTCAGCAAAATCTACCATTTAAATAGGCTTACAACCGCAGAGCGAGCGCTCTTTAGCCAACCAAGTTCGGCCACTATCAATCTAAATTCGGCAACTCATAAACCAGCTTTCGACCGCGATCATTCCAAAGTTGCTCAATCTTCGGACGCGCAGCGAGTAGTGTTAATCATTAAGTGAACAATTGTAAACCAGCTAACAAGTGCACTTCGAGATAAAACATCCAGTCCACTTCCGCCATCTGAACATTACTTCACACGACCGTGCCCTTCCTGTGCGTCAACGCCAAACGCAACTACACGCACTCCCACACATCCAGAGCCGTAGCCATTCGGATACCTCCTTCTTACATTCCGCGATACGTCAGTGAGCTGCTCCACTGACGGATCAAACCCCTTTTGGTGCAATCCCTCCTTCCGTCCGTCCACGATCCCCGGTATACCCGGTGAACGCAGGGTGCCATAACCGAAGACATAACAACATTATTAAAACATTATAAAATCATACTTGTCGAAAAGATAAACCGCCTGTTTCGGAAATCGATAAAAAAAATGTTGAAATTGACGGTGGACCATCGTGCGAACGCCCTCTTCGTAATAGACTAAGAATCGAAAAAATTTGTGGACCCGTTAAAAATTTATTCGGGAAAATGTTAAAATTTTTACCAAAATTTTTAAAGAAGTCGCTTAAAAACGGAGATATCGGAAGGTTTCGCCAAATCAATGGGACTAAGGGAACGACAAACCCCATTGAATGACATGGGAGCCATCTATATCCGCCCACACGTTCTGGAATTAAACGCAAACATCCAAACAGCAAAATTTAAGTCATTTAAACAAAGGTATTTTTTGTTAGAATCTTTAGCACTTGGTAGGGTGACTATCGGGAAAGTACCCTCTTTCAATTGATACCAGAATCATTTCACCAGGAAGAGATTAAAAAACAGGTAGACGACATGCTAGAGAAGGGAATAATAGAACCATCACAATCACCATATAACTCACCTCTTTGGGTAGTTTCCAAAAAGACATCAGATCTCTGTTAAAAAAAATTCGAGAGTGAAAACAGCCTTCAGCACTCCGGAAAGACACTTTGAATTTACCCGCATGCCATTCGGACTCAAAAACGCGCCGGCAACCTTTCAACGTATGATTGACAACGCATTACGCAGTTTAATCGGGAACACGTGTTTTGTGTATCTAGACGATGTTATTGTTTATGGAGAATCTATCGATGAACACAATAACAAACTAGAGACCCTATTTGAACCTTTTTCCGAGAACGGATTAAAACTGGAACCGGATAAATGCGAGTATTTACAAGACGAATTAAAATATCTTGGGCATATTAACTAAAGATGGTGTGAAGTCCAATTCAAAAAAGATTCGCGCCGTTAAAAAATTCAAAATTCCAAAGAACCAAAAGAATATTAAACAGTTTTCAGGTCTTGCTGGATATTATTGAAGATTTATAAAAGACTTTAGTAAGAAAACAAAACCACTTACGACATTATTAAAGAAGGACGCTTTATTTACATTCGGACCCGAACAACAATGAGCATTTACAACGATTCGAGAAGAATTATGTAGGGAACCAATAGTAAAATATCCCGATTTCAAAAAGGAATTTATTTTGACGACCGACGCATCGAACGAAGCAATAAGAGCCGTTTTATCCCAAGGCACAGTTGGGACAGACCTACCTGTGTCATACACCAGCCGCGTTCTCAATTCTGCCGAAAGAAATTATAGCACTACGGAGAAAGAATTGCTAGCAATTGTATGGGCCGTTAAGCACTTCCGACCATATTTATACGGAAGTAGATTCAAAATAATAACGGATCACCAGCCATTGCGATGGCTGATGATAAATAAGAATCCAAGCTCAAAGTTAATGCGATGGAGGATCACTCTAGAAGAATATGATTATGAAATCATATATAAGAAGGGATCTTTAAACACAAACGCAGATGCCCTCTCCAGAAATCCGGTTATGGTAACTACTGAAGTACCTGATTTAAAGTGGAGGACAAATATATCTATGGTATTGGACATCCCCGACGAAACCGTTGCTGTATATCAGAATGTTGGTAACACGAACCGCATCATCGCCGCGGATGAAGATAAAATACCGCGAATTGTCATCGAAATAAGACCAGGCGCGACCCTGGACGACTACGCCACTTTATTAGAGGAAGCCCGAAATTTCATTGTGGCACATGAAATTAAAGAAATTGCGATAGACCTCTCCGACCTGCAATGCATATTCCGAGAAAATACTCCACGTCTCAGGGAGATCATTTGTACACTATTCAGAAATTTAGACATAAATGTTTATCTGAAAACGAACCGCGTTTTAGTGCCAGAAGGCGAGCAAGAAAAGCAGGAGACCATTAAAGAATGTCATGAGAGCCGTGTAGAGGGACACGGGGAAGAGATGCGAACGTACAGAAGAGTAGCCAGTAGGTTTTACTGGCCCAATATGTACACGGATGTTGCGAAGTTTGTAAAGATGTGCCCTACCTGCAAAAGGGACAAAAGCAGCAATAAACCGGTAAAGATGCCAATGGTGATCACGGATATGCCTCACACTTTCAATGAAAAGGTTTCCATGGACATAGTCGGCCCTCTCCCCTGTACGAAACAGGAGAACAAGCATATCTTGACTCTACAAGATAACTTAACCAAGTTTCTACTTGCCAAACCTATCTCCAATTATCAAACACAAACTGTAATTGACGTGTTCGTTAAAAACTACGTTTCGCTAATGGGAAGTCCCTCAATTATCTTAACCGACAACGGTAGTAACTTTACCAGCGGTTTGATGAAGGAATTTGAGAAACTGTTCAAAATCAAACATATCACCACTACAGCATTTCACCCTCAAAGTAATGGCAGCTTAGAGCGTAGCCACCATGTTTTAAAGGACTACGTAAGGACCTTGGAGGACGATAATCGAACCAATTGGGATGAACTCGTAGAGCTCGCGGTTCTCAATTACAATACATCCGTACACGAGAACACAGGATTTACCCCATACTGTACAGTACTGTATAAGGTACTCCGCCGCAATACGGTACGTTCCGTATACCTTTTGACCGCGGTGCGTCCCCTTAACATACGGACAGTTTGCGTCAGCCAAAACATCGCCGCTAATTGGCTTAATTAGTAGACGCGAGTGGGGAGATGTGACCTCCGGGCTCCGTCTTCCCCGATTTGAACCGTAACGTTTCAGTCTGAGAAAGTCGATCCGTCGCTTCGCAGTTATAGCGTTTACACGTGCTAAAAAGGCAAATCCTTGTTCGCATTCTACCGTAGAAACGGTGGAACCTTTCCGCTTCCCTTGCGCTCGCATCGGGAGTTACCCTCCTTCTTAATAATCGTGGCGACGTATCCCCGCGTGCGCCTCTTCGCGATTATTTCTTTCCTTCCGCGGTCCGTCTAGTAAGGGAAGTTTGCAGCGTCCGCTGCGAGCCTTACTTCCATCTAGCCGAGGTATCGCAGTCGCGATCCTCTTCCTTCCTTCCGCACCTACGCTTTTAAGTACCTCGCCCGTTCAAGTGGCCTTTTAGTTTTCTGTGTTATTTTACTATTGCTGTGCTCTCTTTATTTCCGTGTTGTCCCGCGCTCATAATCTTAACGTCGTATCTTAGATTAAGCTAGCAATAAGTGCCTTTGAGTGACGAAGCTTCAGTGCCGATCGCGAACCAATCGACCACGTTACTAAGCAATAAAGACAGTGTGCACAGGTACGAGTGATTTATTTTGCGCTCCACGCAGTCCTCGCCAACACTAAACACCTTCGTTCAATTACGCCTATGTCGCGTACACATACGAATTGGTATTTGGAAAGGAAGCAACACCCATCTCACAATTTAGTAATAGTAATGCTCGACTCTATTCAGATTATTTAAACGATCTCCGCGATTGTTGTCAAGAGGTCCGCAAAGAAATCCAAAAGGAACAATACGACAGAGTTAGCAGGCCCATCAATTTTAAGCCCGGTGACTTTCTGTAGATCACCAGGGAGGCACGCGATAAAATGAGTGGACTATCAAGTCCCTTCGAAGGACCGTATCAAATCATTGAGAAATTCTCTGACGTTTCTGATCCTAACCACGCAGGACCTGCTAACGACGAATAGCTATGGAATCCAGACCTTGACAGCATTGTCTGGATACTACCTAGAAGACTTGGGAGAAACCAGGCTGTACCAAGAAAAATAGAAGCTGATTTCGTTTTTTGATCTTCCTCAACTAATAACACTCGAGACGAACCTCTTGAAAGGATTGCACGAATTGGAACATAGGTGCAGCCATAATTGTAGTAGCGTCCAACTTCTACGTAGCATTCGAGAACAGCTATTATTAGCAACACGCGACCGAGAACGTTTATATTCTAGTTTAAGATTTAAGTATACATCTGTGACGAGATCTCGCAGAGGGGTGCTTGACTTCATAGGCGACATTAGCAAAGCACTTTTTGGAACTATGAGCGCTTCAGACGCCGTCTACTACAATTCAGAGATCGATAAGATCACTGTCAATAATGGTCGTTTTAGCGAACTATTCAAAAATCAAACGCAGATTATAAAGTTAGTTTTAGCAGACACTCATGCCATCATCGACAATTACCATGCCAGGCTGCGAACATTAGATGAGGATCTTTCAGGGTTTCAAAAGAATCTCTGAAAAATTCAAAGGGAAGTTATAGAACAAATGAAACAGACTCTTTTAGACGAACTTATTATCCAAACAGAAATTTATATTACTGAATATCCACACACAATCGATAGCCTCACTTTGTCCATCATGATGGCCAGGGTTGGAGAAATCAACCCGCAGTTAGTAGATCCTGAAGGTTTGAAATCATCTCTTGAAAAGATTAGAATGGAAAAGGGTTTGGAAAGGATGCCTATGTCCATATCAGATAGTAATTATTACGAATACTTAAGTATTAGTAGGGTTGCAATAGTTATTAGTAAAGGAAGGCTACTATACGAGATCAAGATACCTATTTTAGAAATTGATTGGTTAGATACGTACCGCATCATCCCATTACCGCAGCGAATTCAAGGGAATTCATTTGCATACTATGTGAGCACACACGACTACGTGTTCGTTAACCGAATGCACTATGTACACTCCAACGGACGAACAATATTTAAAGGATGTAAGAATTTAAACCATGTTCAGGTGTGCAAAAGGCAATTTCCTAAATATTTTGTAAAACTCCAAGACCCGCGTTTGGAAAGTGTTATTAATACTCCTAGCAATGTTCACCAATCAAATTGTAATCTACTGTATGTCAACATAACCGAACAGTAATATTATTTTTCTTTGTTCGAGAATCTCACGATTCCCGCTTGAGGAAATGAGAGGGAATGAAGAGAGAGAGGAAAGGGGGGAAATGAGAAGATCTATTGGCGGTGGAGAGGTTATGTTTCCACGTGGTCTACAATGTCCGTTTAACAGTCTTTATTGTCAATAAAATAGTGGTCACAGGTGTTCTACGGTAGTGAGAGTAGCAGTCATATTGAGAGAGATAATCAATTGTATTAATCGTATCCGCGTTACAATGATTTGTACCTTTTACGGATGCACGTGCCCGATTCGCGCCGCGTACAGAGCCTGAGTCGAATGTTGTTGATGTACCGTGTGTTTAACGTAAATGAGATGATCCGTGGTGCGAATGAGAATGTTCCGTATGATGTGAGTTCCAAATGATAGCAATGAATGTAAAGAGAAAATCCGTGAAATCGTGAAGTGCCAATGTGTTCTCGACGATCACTGTAAAGGTAATGGCCGACAAAACCGGCGGGAACGCTGCCCGCGTGCCGCGCGCAATAAAGGCGCGCTCGCATGAACACCGCGTGTGATTCGGCCCTCAGGCCGCCTTGAGGATGCCGCAACGATGATTGGTCAGCGTTGCGGTATTCCCAAACAGTGATCTCAGAAATAGCATCCTGCCGCATTGCGGCACGCGTGGTGGGGGAAGGCGAGAAGTGTGTGCGTGCCGTGTCCGTGAGCGCTGCGCGCGCACCGTACGTAGACAAGGAAGGAGCTATGCTTCTCGTCTTCTTTCTACCAATGTAGAATAAAATGACGTCAGAAGCTGCGCGCGCACCGTCGAGGACAAGGAAGGAGCTATGCTTCTCGTCTTCTTTCTACCAATGTAGATAAAAATGACGTCAGAAGCTGCGCGCGCACCCAATAGAAAGAGGCACAAAATTATGCTCCGTCTTCTTTCCACCACGATCGCACGCACGTGTTTCGTTCGGGATGCGACAGCGGTACCGAATTTACCTTTCGGCTGAGCGTTGAGCCGGCTGAAATTGTCAAAAATGCACTTGTACCAAATTTATCTCGCAAGGCGTCATTCGATAGGGGATCAAAAGAAAACGCTCTATGGCAAGTTTCAACCCTCTGTCTCCATCAGAAGGGTAGTTATAGGGTAAATAAAAAAATCAGTTTTTGACACATTTTTCGTATTTAGCGGTGCGGAAAAATTCTGAAAAAAATTGAGAATATTCAGAACATGTGAATTTATGGTTGGGAATTTTTGCACATTTTTGTCTCGCAAATCCTAAGCATAAAAAATGAAAAACCCCCCAAAAACACGAAAAATTCCAATTACGTGTTGAAGTTTCCGACCCACAGAATTTTTATAAATTCTGTAGTGAAGTATGGGCATAAGTAGTACCACCATTTTTTTTTAGATTTTTTGATAGTGTGCGTCGTAGTTCATATAAATAAAAACCGATATTTACGACATATTTCGTGCAATAACTTATTGAATACTTAAAATAATTGCGTTTTCTTGATATTGCAAGTCAGTTATACGATGCTCTATGTTTTTGCATGCGAGAGAGCAATGTACAAATAAAGGGAATTAAGTTATTTCGAGTTTATTGAAAGTCAGTGTGCACCGTACTTTGAGAAATATTGAACAATAATCCAACGGCACGAGTAGCTCGTTGGTTAACACGTTGAGCCCGGCGCCGAGTTTGCTGTCCTTTCCGTTCAGCCGGCAGCCGGCGAGCGATACAATGTTGTAGGGCATCGCAAAGAGATAAGGAATTCTTCTTTGTCGCGCTATTTTCGACATCAAAAATTTAATTTATGATAGACGAACTAAATAAAAATTTTCAAAAATATTATGATCCACCTGAGGTATTATGCATTGATGAATCGCTAATCCCATTCCGCGGGCGAATCATATTCAGACAATATTTAAAACAAAAAAAAACATAAATACGGCATAAAAATATTTAAATTATGCTGTAATCGCGGATACACATACAATTTTCATGTGTACAGTGGAAAAGCTCTTGACAAGCAGAATACAACCCCATCAAATATTGTAATGTCCTTATTGTAAAATTTATTTTATAAAGGTCATACATTGTGTACAGACAACTGGTACACCAGTGTTGATTTGGCTAATAACCTAATACGCAAAAACACACATCTAATGGGTACACTTCGCACAAATCGTAAAGGAAATCCATCTGAAGTAACAAACACTAAGTTGAAACGCGGAGAAATTATCGCAAAAGAAAATAATCAGGGTATCACAGTCTTGAAATGGAAAGACAAGAGAGATATTTTGGTCCTGTCCACAAAACATTCAAGCGAAATTATAACTGTGAAAACAAAAAGAGGATTTTTGCCAAAACCAAAAATTGTGGCTGCATATAATACAGCAAAGACTAGTATTGATTTGTCAGACCAAATGAGCGCATATAGCAGTCCCTTGAGAAAAACTTTCAAGTGGTATAAGAAGCTAGCATTTGAGCTAAATTCTAAATACCGCTGTTATAAATGCCTTGTTTATGTATCAAGAAGTGACAGGAAAAAAAATATCAGTCACGGCATTTCGCAGACAATTGACGGATGAACTCACTCGGCGGCTAGATAAGGAAACTCCAATCCAACGTGAAAATATTATTCATAAATTATATAAAAAGGAAGGAGACGTACATAAAGTCCGAAGGTATTGTTCGCAGTGTTATGATAACAATTCAAAACTATTTGGACGAAAGATAGCTACAAATATTACCAAAATAGTTGTTACGTATTGTAATATGTGTAAAGATAAGCCGCATTTTTGTTTCCAATGTTTCAATCAATTTCATTAAAACTACATTTGATCACATTACATTGAGACTGTATTTATTTTTTAACTTTAATACTGTCTGTCCCACGGACCGACGCCAGCCAAACGAAAATTCTAGTGCCGGTCCTCAGGGACCGGCGCCGGCCACACGGAAAGTTCATTGCCGGTCCCCAGGGACCGGCGCCGGGCTTAACGTGTTAAGCTACACCCATCTGCGACATCGTTGGACACTTTTGTCGCAGGTTCGCGCCCAGGAAGGCTCACCTTTTTTTTTTTCTTTCAAACAACTACACGACGGTAAGCGATATTCACTTACAAATATTTTAAACATATTTCTATAATATTTAACTGTATTGTGTATGAAATATGTATGCACGCATTGCATTATTTATGTGATCTTTACTTATATTTTATCACCCAATGCAGCGTCCAATGCGTGTAATGCATTCGAACACAGGAACGTTGTACGAATCTGCTAGTATAAGTATTTTATTCCCCAAATATAAATTTTCACGTGGTCTTCCACGCCACCCAAGAGGTGCCACGACTAGCGCGTTCGATTTTTTATTGTGGACCTTCGCCGGTAGCCCTATTGTACCACATTTTTAATTTATTAAATTACAGTCGTTATGGGATATGTTTCAAGGAATGGTGTAGGTATATTGACTTTTTACAAAAGAATAAGAAGAAGCGATTTAGAAAAATGTTTTATTTATAATATTGATACATATAGGTGGGTGCGCCACCACCTCGGCGACCACCTCCGCGACCCCCTCGGCCACCCCCTCGGCCTCCCCGGTGCTCTTTCCACTGCGCCTTGAGGGCGCCGGCTCCCTTCCTTTTCTTCCCTAAAACATAAAGATACACACATATAATAAATGAAACACATCTATAATAGATACTATGTAATGTCGACTCATGTAGCCCAATCGTGATCGAGCTTGCTCGTGTGTGGGCCGCTAATGCAATAATAATACGGTGAGTATTGATATTATATTTACTTTTTCTTTTTTGTTGCTGCTGCTTCTCCTGTTGCTGCTGCTGCGGCTGTTGCTGCTGCTCCGGCTGTTGCTGGCGATTCGGCTGCTGCTGTTGTTGTTGCTGCTGCAGCAGTTGCGGCAGCGATTGCATATGCTGCAGCAGTTGCACATGCTGATGGGGCTGCAACTGCAACTGCTGCAGTAGGTGCAATCGCTCCTACCCCTGCTGCTGTAGAAACTGATGCTGCTGCAGCTGCTGTATTTGCAGGCATTGTAGAAACCTCAGCAACCCAGGCTCAACGATAGGTTCCGGCGGGGGCTGCTGTTGCAGCGGGGGCTGCTGTTGCAGAGGGGGCTGCTGTTCCAGCGGGGGCTGCTGTTCCAGCGGGGGCTGCTGTTGCGGCAGCGGCTGGTGCTGCTGCTGCTCTGGCCCACCCTCTCCCGCTTTCTGTTGTTCTGTTTCTACGAAAAGAAAGAAAGCGACACATAAATTCGATTATATTTCGGTTAGAAATACAAGCATTCATTACATTAAGGTGACCAACTTTTATACAATGAAAAGGACAGAAATAAATTGAAGACAAAAATAGCGTAAATCACACACAACGGATCGACTCTGCATCGATCGAATACGGAGATTTATAGATTAGTCTTCAGACATCAAATAGGAGGACATGTGGGAGGAAACTTTTGGAGGAAGGACAGAACTTACAAAAGAAGGATTGTCCTTCCTTAAGGAGGACGACTGGTCACCTTAATTGTATAAAAATGAAAAAATAATTGTAATGTAATATGCATTACTTACCGGACACAGTGGAGGCCATGTTTGTCCTTCCTCTCACGTATTTCGTGCAAGACTGACACGCGGTCCGCTGTCGCAAACAATTGCCTACTTTGTAACTGTAGCAGAGTGTGCGTGTGCGTGTGGATGGAGGGACCCGGCAACGGACGCGCTCGTTCCTATATTCCGTTGCATGAAAACACACACACATACTGCAGTACTTTCGGAAGTTTCGGTGTGTGGTAACGACTGCTTCCTTCGATTGTTTACGTGTCTAAGAATAAATCAGTCGCGCTGGATCGTTTGTCTGTACTGGGCACGTGAGTACGTTTATTCTGTAGTGCTTGTACTAATTGTAGGGTAGTTTGCGCGAATTAATTTTCTTTCTGTTGTAATTATTTCTTTGTTGCTTTTTGTTGCTTTCTGTAAAATTAATTGTGGGCTATTATTTATATTGGTTTTATTGTTAAAAGACATTTCTGTTAGTTCCTTTTTGAATTTACACGTCAATGATGAGTGATTCTCTAAAAAGCAGGCAAAAGCGTAAATTTTGTGACACATGGCTTCGCGATAGTAGATACAGTTCTTGGGTACGCCAAGTACCATTAAATGATAATTTATTTCATTGTATTGAATGTCAGAAAAATTTGTCATGTGACACGAATATTTCCAGACATGCGGATTCTCAGAGTCACACAACAAATATAAAAGAAAATTCAGTTCTGAACATAAGCAGTAATAATTCGCCAAAAACTTGTCCAGTCATACAAAACTTTCGTAAGCAATGGTTAGAAATTATAACATTTCAACCATGGCTATGCGAAGTATCAAACGACTCGACATTAGCTTTTTGCCGATATTGTGAAATACAAATAATTGCAAGAGTGGCTGCCATTTATCGGCATGCAGAATCCGCAATGCATCTGGCAAAAGAACAAGCATGTTTAGAAAAAAAAGGAACAGACAAAGATGTTTATATGGCGGACGACAGTAATGTATGTTTTGACATGCGAAAGAAGAAAGCAGAAATTCAATTCGCTATGTTGATCGCAGAAAAGAATATTGCGTTTTCAACAGCATCTGAATTACTAACTTTCTTTCAAACCGTGGGAAAAGATTCTGACATATTGCAAAGTATGACAATGGGGGAAACAAAATGTAAAAATATTATTTCAAACGTCATTTGTCCGGTTGAAACTGAACGTGTTGCGAGCATACTTCAGAATACTAAATTGAGCGTTTTTATTGATGAAACATGTGATATTTCTAATACGAAATGGATGATGTTTCATGTTCGATATGTTGATCCTGACACTTCACATATTGTCTCACAATTACTGAAATTGATCGATCTTGATGCAAGAAATTGTGGCGCCGACAAATTGTTTGAAGCATTTCGAAACGAAATGTATAGATTAGAAATTCCATTTTCAAATATTGTTGCCCTGTCATGCGACAATGCAAGCGTTATGACAGGGAAAAAATCATCATTTAAAAAAAGCTAGAGGAAAAGTCTGGACATGTTAAAACATTGCCATGTCCATGCCATTCCGTAGCGTTAGTCGCCAATACTGCATGCAAGATGATTCCAGGTAAATGTGAGGACTTTGTAAAGCAAATAACGAACTTTGTTAACTGTAGTCCAAAGCGATCTGCTATTTTTGCCGATTGTCAGGAATCGAACCGTAAGATTCTGAAATTAGCCGAAACATGATGGCTTTCACGGCACTCATGTATCTCAAGACTTTTAGAAACTTGGGAAAATATCGAATACTTTTTGATAACTGTCAATAGTAACGATAAAACGAAAACCTCAGAGCAGTTACGGTTAACTATAAAAGATCCTGATTTGAAAGCCTACCTTCTATTCCTAAATTATATTTTGCATTATTTCAATACATTTACAATCTTTTTCCAAGCTGTCGAAACCAAAATTCAGTTACTGCAAACCAAATCATTGCAATTATTGCATATAGTTTGTCAGCAGTTTCTCAAACCAGAGCTTTTGAAAGATTGTAGCAGTAACTTAGATTATTCAAATCTTGAAAATATTAAACCCTTAGCAGATATTACATTAGGAATAGAATGTGAAGAGTACCTAAACGAATTGTCATCAGAAGGGCACACAGCTATAGTTACAAACATTCGACAGAATTGTTTGCAATTTTATATGAGTGCCGCTCAGGACATTCGCACTAGGTTACCGATAAAAGACGCATTTTTATCAAAGTTGAAAGTTTTTGAACTCGAAACAACTTTGCGCGATATGAACAGAGAAATATCATTTATTGATGTTTCTTTTGTCGCCGAATCTTTGAGAGGCTTTGATAACAATGGTCTAAGATCGGAATGGTTCGCTTTGTATGAACATTTTGAAGCAACAGAAAAAGATTACTTCTTAAAATTTAGTTTTGACGAAATGTGGGAACAAATTTTCCGCCTTCGTCAATATCCCAACTTGCAGTGTCTTGTAAATGCTGTAAGGTCCCTCCCGAATTCAAATGCTGATTCGGAAAGAATCTTTTCCCTCTTGACAGATTTAAAAACAAAAAAAATAAACAAACTGTCGTCCGCTAATGTAAATGCCACTTGTGTTGTAAAGTCGGCATTAAAGGCGAGAAGGGAAACTGCTAAGAAGTTAGATGTCACTGAGAGACATTTGTCTCTCATGTCAAGTAAAACTTTACATCCTGCATGTTCCCATAAAATAGTCACAGAACATGCAGCAGACATTGCTACTCCCTGCCCGTCTCATAATGTATAGGACTAATGTGTACCATAAAATAAACTATTTTATGGTACATGCTAGTCTAAACAAAAAAAAAAATCGTCTGGCCTCACTTGTGTCTGACCGTACCTCTCCGAAAAGGAGAGGTACAGCAAAAAATCGTCTGGCCTCACTTGTGTCAGACCGCATGTCTTTACGTTTAAGAAATCTGTCGTATGGTGATTGCTGTCATGTGTTGAAAATATGCTTTTCTTTACAAATATCCCTTCACGGCTGTAATTTAATAAATTAAAAATGTGGTACAATAGGGCTACCGGCGAAGGTCCACAATAAAAAACCGAACGCGCTAGTCGTGGCAGCTCTTGGGTGGCGTGGAAGACCACGTGAAAATTTATATTTGGGGAATAAAATACTTATACTAGCAGATTCGTACAATGTTCCTGTGTTCGAATGCATTACACGCATTGGAAGCTGCATTGGGTGATAAAATATAATTAAAGATCACATAAATAATGCAATGCGTGCATACATATTTCATACACAATACAGTTAAATATTATAGAAATATGTTTAAAATATTTGTAAGTGAATATCGCTTACCGTCGTGTAGTTGTTTGAAAGAAAAAAAAAGGTGAGCCTTCCTGGGCGCGAACCTGCGACAAAAGTGTCCAACGATGTCGCAGACGGGTGTAGCTTAACCAACGAGCTACTCGTGCTGTTGGATTATTGTTCAATATTTCTCAAAGTACGGTGCGCACTGACTTGATGTACCAAAATATGGAAAATTTTAACGCATGAAAAATTAATTAATAAGCTGTTACGTCCTGCGTCGTCCACCCGCCCGCAAATTTTCACTTTTCTAAAAATATTAAAGAATTAACTAATCGATTGCTCTCGCAGCCGTCTGCTGCTCGTTCAATAGTTCTAAGATTTAACTGTAGGAATGTAGTGCGGTTCTCACGGACCCCCGTTAGCGATAAGACACGCCGCGCGCGACAAGTAGAGGTAACCTACACCCGGCCGATAGCCGAGACGACGCGAGTAGCGAACGGGCGAAGCGTACGGAATATAGCGCCGCCGAATTCTCGCGCCCGGCGATCGGACGAGCGACTAATGTCACTGTATGCCAGAAAAAGGATTTCAAAAGATAAGACACGTATAGCCGAGTCCTGGGAAAGGCACCTGTCGCGCCGGTCCCACGGAGGAATGCTGATGCAATGTCAGCATGCGAACGCCGCCCAGCCTTTTCGAACACTTACTTATTGGACATTTTTGACTTCATTTCTGTCTGTGCAGCGCTTCGAGCTGCACCGTTGTTCGCGTATTAAGAATTCAAGTACGGGTGCGAAGCGTAACACCCGTAGTGAGACTTAGTACTTACTTCCGATACCTTTTAAGTGAATCAAGTTTAACGAATAGAATCAAATCAAGTCGAGTCAAGTCAATAGAGTCTAGTGAATAATCAACGCGGTCGAATCAGTGACATTGTTCCTGTATCTCGTCAGGCAACCTCAAGTTTGTGCAATCAAGCAACCTTTGAAATTCAACTATTTATAAGTGACCTGCGTGGTCAACCTTTGAAATTCAACTATTTATAAGTGACCTGCGTGGTCAACCTTTGAAATTCGAACCATTATAAGTAACCAGCGTGGTGAACCTCTGAAATTCAATTAATTATAAGTAACCTGCGCGGTCAATCTCTGAAATTCGATTAATTATAAGTAACCTGCGTGGTCGAGACACTCCGTCTAGTCCCGACCTCCGACCCTCCGCTCGCGACAACGAAGTGGAGCCGTTGCACTTCTCCAAATTGTAGGGTTCGATCAGTTAATAAACACCAAGTACACAATCTCGTGAATCACCTACCCACCCAACCATCCTCGCGACGCGCACACGCACACCCGCGTAAAACCGGGTTGTCTGAGTGTACTCTGAGTCTAATTAGACGGGGCATTTCACCCCGTTCCCTGTCCGCGATAACTTGGGCTACCGAAACCGCCGGGCGCGTAAACCGAGCGGTCCCTGCTGTCGCCATAGAGCTTGTGCCTGAGTCGCCTAGCGGGCAATACCCCGCCGACCCCGTCAAACCTCCGAGTTCCGGTGACCCTAAAAGCGATTCATTCGCTGCAACCTCAGGACACTGATTCCGGTGGCCAGCGGCGGCCCCCTCGCTGTGATCGTGGCTACTCAACCACTTTCGGCGCACGACGGTTCGGCCCCAAGGCCAGTGGTTATCTCCACGGATCGTAACTATGCCCCCATTCAAATCCACAACCAGAGAGCACCCCGTTACCCAGCACCCCGACGTCGCCCGCGACGTAGGGATTATAGAGGAGCTCCCCGGGCTGGAGTAAAACACCAAGCACGTGGCGAAGCTGCACGCTTGCGCGCTCGCAAGCAACCCGACAAGCAGCAAGCGAATCCGCGAATTCCACTCCGCCTATCTATCAACACCCAGGACAACGCACACAATCGATCTGGACCTCTCCAGAACACCCTTGTCCGTTCGAGCTACCTCCGGGCCAAGACCAGTTCACGGTCTGCTTCGAGCCCCTAGAACCGGAAATCGTACCGTCTACTGTCGTGATAACCGAGATTCGCGAAGATTCGGATGTAGAAATCGTAGATTAAGTAAACCACGCGGGACGGGCCCCAACGAGGAATCCTCACCAAGGTAAACGTAGGCATTATAGCAAGCAATAAGCGACCACACGGGACCGTAGCCAGTCGGACGTAAGAATACCCATAGGTTAGTGTAAATTCGAGTCACCCGCGACGTATAGACTTTTAGAGCCGTAATCCTTCGGACGCAAGGGTACACGTAGGTTTAACGTCAAATCTAGAACACCTGGTATATTACGGCGCGTGCGACGTCTCAGCGAACCGCTCAGCTGACGTGTCAACTCTCTTATCGGGCCGGTCACTTCGTCTGTCTTCCGATCCCCGGTATACCCGGTGCACGCAGGGTGCCGAAAAACGGAGGACGTAACAAAGCATGATGTGACATCATTAGTAAAATCTATTGACGGTCATTATTTTGTAGTACAATAAAATCCTTTACCAAAAATATGATTGTTGTTACTATATTTTTATTTTAGACAAACTAAAAATTTTGGTTGTAGGAACTAAACAAAAGCAACATATTTTTTTGCTTGAGGCAAACAAACGTTTGGTTGACCATATTTCAACCAAATTTTTTGTTTCGGTGTACCAACATTTGTTTCTGGAAACCAAACAGTTTTTGCTATGCACAGGGGCATACAGATATAGTTGCAAATGTTCGAGAGAATTGTTTGCAATTTTATGTATGTGCCGCACAAGAAATTTGTAAAAGAATCCCAATCAATGATACATTTTTATGTAAATTTCAAGTTTTTGAACCGGCCACAGCTTTTCGCGATATTGACAAAGAAATTTCATTTTATGATTAGTTTAAGAGAAGAATGGTTTACTTTACATCACGATTTTACAAAAATACAAATTGATCATTTGTCATTAAGGGAATTTGATGAAATGTGGGAAAACATTCTAAAAAGTAATCGTCAATATCCCAATTTGAAATCTCTTGTCAATGGTGTTCGATCGTTGTCCATCCCTAATGCTGATTCGGAAAGAATCTTTTCTTACTTTCCAGATTTAAAAACGAAGAAAAGGAATATGTTGTCGGCCGTGAGTATGAATGCCGTTTGTGTCCTTAAATCAGCATTGAAAGCGAGAAGGGAAACAGCCATAAATATGACGGTTAATAACGAGCATTTGTCTCGAATGCCGTCTAACATATTATATTCTACATGTCCAGGCCCATTTTCGTTTTAGTGGGCACGAATGTTTGAGATTGCTTTTTTTTTTTGGTTAGAGCGTCGGAATGTAAGAAAGTATTTCCCCTGACGTTTTTGTTGGAAATCATTCCTTCAAAAGTTATTAACGTTTTTTGCGAAGCGCACGGCAGTAGCGTTTGTCGCCGTCTTTTCCAGCAGGTGCATTTTTTTCGGCGTTCTTTTCTTCCCCGGATAGACCATCGAAAGTTATGAATTTATTTGTGAAACATACGGCAGCAGCAATGGTTATTATGTTTTCCAGCGCCTCGCGATGTTAGATATGAAGGTGTTAGTCCATTTGTTGTTTGATTCTGACAAACGCTGAGTCTTCTGTGTTATTATTTGAAAGTAAATAAAGTGACGCCTGTACTTTCAACTGGAGTCGTTTGCAACAATGAGGATATTTTGATATATTTTTTCGCGCCAAGGGCGCGTCAAGCGTTGCACTCGGACGCTAGCGCATTTGAAAACAAATAAAGTAACGCCATCTACTTTCAACTGGAGTCGTTTGCCACAATGAGAAGATTTTGATATATTCTTCCGCGCCGAAGGCGCGTCAAGCGTTGCACTCGGACGCTAGCGTATTTGAAAGCAAATAAAGTAACGCCCTGTACTTTCAACTGGACTCGTTTTACGGGGAAACAAAACGAAATTGTAACAATAGTTCTTGACGGATAACTCCGAAACGAAGGTCAACCCCCTATTGCATGTATCCGAAAATGTCGTGCAGAATGTGGAATTAAACGTATCGTATGTCACACAAATAAATTCGTAACTCTTTAAGCAGTCATTTCCTAAAAAAAAGTTATGGGGAAAACTTATAGAACTTTCGATGCCCTATCCGGGGAAAAAAAGATCGCCGAAAAAAAATACACCTGCTGGAAAATACAGCGATAAACGCTACTGCCGTGCGCTTCGCAAAAAACGCTCATAACTCTTGAAGCAGTGATTTCCGGCAAAAACGTCAGAGGAAATACTTTCTTACCATTCGATGCTCTAACAAAAAAAATAAAAAAAAATCCCCAAAATTCGTACCCCCTAAAACTAAGCCTTACTCATGTCCAAATAAAAAAGAATTGAGGCTATATGAAATTGATCAAATGACTGGTCCCTTCTCGTCCAATGCTTTTCAATAAGTATACATACAGTACCGTTGTAATGTGGACACCCTATCCAGTATTAACCTAAGTTAAGGCCCAACTGTCCTAACGCTATTTGTTCAGGTGAAGGACCCAACATTCCGACCGTTTTCTACCCCAAAACCCCCACTTTCCGATGCCGCCCAAGCGACGCCCCTCTTTCCTGCATCCCAAGGAGCGCTTTCCTAAGACCATGCTTCACTTCAAAATTGTACTCCATTGCGACAAAACGTTGTTTTATGTCATTAAAACCTTAAAACCCTGGTGTTGGACCAGTATTTCGAATATAATAAAGTTAAGTCTAAAGTGAAGATCTACACGAGTGTTCATCCTATCACCCTCGACATAACACCGTCTCATTTCGGTCAGTAAGGTACAGCCAAAATAACGTGTGCGTCAAAAATCAGTCTGGAATAAGTATTGTCATATTTGACAGGAAAAAACAAATAGATATCTGCCAAATCAGTCTGGCGTTAGTCAGACTTGAGCAAGCACTCTGGCGTTAGTCAGATTTGAGCAAGCACTCTGGCGTTAGTCAGACTGGAGCAAGCGGTCTGGCATTGGTCAGATTTTACCAAACAGTCTGGTTTAACTATTGTCAAACTTGACATGAATAAAGAAACAAATATCTGACAAATCATTGTGGTATTACCATTGTCAGACTTGACGTGTATAATAACCAGATGTGTAAAAATTCAGTTTCGTATTATTTTGGCTGGATTACGCACCTGTAAATATGATGTGTCGAAAGTATATGCATTTCTTCCTACGTATACCTTCGGCAGCACCATTACATAATTATCATAAAATGCGATGCAATAGAGCTATATGCGATGGTCCACGTTAAAAAACCGAACGCGCTGGTCGTGGGACCTCATAGGTCCCGTGGAAGTCCACGTAAAAATTCGTAAGATTACTTCTAAAGTACTTATATCATATAAACAAAAACCTTATATACGCATTTATATTTGTCGAGTGCAGCGTTACACTTTTCAGTAGAATGAAGTCTCGTAGAAGATAGACATTACGATCCCATTGGACTCTTTGCTCTATAATTTTGTCTAATAGCTACTTGTTTGTGAATTTAACGGATGTTCGGGATTCCTTAAATCTACGTATGCCGGGTCGAGTTGGGAACAACTCACGGGTGTCTAGCTCGAGTGTTATTTCTTCCCGTATAACCGTTCGTCCTCCACTTACTGGTTTTCCCTTTTAATGAAAAGCCTAAGGTTCTCCGCTTCTTGTGGGAAACACGACTCCTTCGAATATGTTTAACAAACACCTTTCTATCTTTTATATTTTGCTCAAATAATACAATCCACTTATGTCGCTACCAATCACGATCTGCTCGCATTCGATGTTGGAATCAGAAAGAGTCATAAAGACGGGGAACCTCGCCGGTTCTTCCTCTCCAGCGTCCGTGTACGACAGGACTGTGTTAGTCCCCAATCAGGTGCGTCAACATCTGAACGTCAGCGTTACGTCAGCGTTACGTCACGCGACGGCACGTGTAGTACCTATAAGCGCACGCGGGATTCGCCAGACATGGCGGCGTAGGCAAGAGCGCATGCGGCGCACCTCGGCGCAAACGTGGCGTCGGACAGCCGAGACAGCGCGCGATTTGAACAGTGGTCGCGTTTGGTAATCGCAAACACTACTTACCATTTACAGGAAAAATGCTTGGTAGTACCAACCACGAACGCCCTGTATATATACATTTAAAAGTAATACATATTGTAGATTTAATTGAAACTTGTGACCGTGACACGTCACAAACTCCCTCGGCAATTGCGGATGGGCACTCTGAAGGAGTAGCGAATCCCTATGGCAATGACCGAGGAAAAACAAAAATAAGTACGAGATAGTTGTCACTGACTATTTAGTGGGCACGTATGAAATGCCCGTGGATTCGAACCACTAGGCGACAAGAGGCAGTGTAATAAGTGGGTTTTATACGTTTCTGGTAAAATGTGTGTATATTCTGTCAGATGTTATGTGCTGTGGTACAGAATATGTGTTTACGCGATCGTGTGCGTAATGCAACGCGTGCGACAGACCGCACGTGTTGTGTATGTGTGATCTCTGGCACAGAGATGTTCGCGTGAGTTTCCGTACGCGCTCTGTGTTTATGTATGTGTATATGTCCGGACTATTTACATGCCGATATTACACACACAGGTGCTTATGCGAATTGCCGGGAACGACGGCCGGTGACTTCTAGAGTCTTACAGTCGTTCCTATACAAAAACGGTGTTCGGTGCGTGTTTTCCGAGTCAAGAGTGCCTGTGCGTAAGGTGCATATATCGGTGTTGCAGAGGGCTTTCAAGTGTACAATTGTAATGTACCTGTGAGTACTTCGGCTACGACAACGACCAGTCGGCGGGGGATACAACCAAGTACCAGCCGAGCAACCAGACAGTTTTGCCTTGTTATCACAGGTCTCTTTGATTTAATAAGTGACTCGGACTTGGGTCAAATAGAAACTATGAATTGACTGCAAATAGTTCTTTAGAATTCTTACTACGAGAACACTTCGGCGAAGGAATCTAACCAGACGGCGGGGGACACCGTCATGTGCCAGCCGTGCATCCAATCTACCTGCCGAGAGATATCTCGTAGTGCTTTGTATTTAGCAAACTGCCTTCCGAGTGGGCTAAGTCCCTGCCAAAGGGGGCTTGGTTTCACGCAAAGCCGGCAGTGACAGCAGATCGTCCACTAGAAGGGTAATGCACTGCGAGGAATCGGGTAGGCCGAAGACGGACAGCAAGGGGTACAGTTAAGTACCGGTCGAGTGTCTTGGTCAGGCACCTTATTCCTCCGTGGATCTAATAAATATGTCTTACTTTCTACTCTTTTGGAATTATCTTGAGGAACGCCGCGCTTATTCTACGTAGTGCTTCCTCGACTAAAGGAGTCAGCTTGGCGGATGTTGCACACAGGAATTTACAGTGACGGAACGCGAGTCTCAGCTTGCTGAATGTTACATGCCCGATTCAACGGCCACGGATACGTGCGCTTAGCTCCACCCGGAGACGTTTCCACGTGGCTTTACAATCGAACGTAATTCATAAACGCGAGCTATGTGTAGAGTGATGCTCTACGTGTGTAAATCTGGATATTGCAATTTTCTAATCCGTTGGCTATGAAATACTATACGTATTTCGACTTGGCGATAATCTGAGGCTACGGAATGTAGGTTGGGTCGGTTCTTTTGTATGGAGGGTGACTAGGCCTCCAACTCAAGATAAGACAGCTTGATCGTTGCAAATTCGGGGTTTCTATACAAGCGTGGAAGTAATTATGCGTTCGAGAGGGAGGTGTCCCTCTGTTGCATTTAGCGCGGTAGCGCGCGAGAGAAGTTCTCCCTCTGCTGGGCGCTCAGTCTATTGCAGACGGTATACGCGTTGACATGCGTCATACGTGCGCGGATGTGACCGTCTAGAGATACGGTCACAAACTCAAATAGAAATCATTTTTGGTAAGTACGTAAAATACGCGCTAAGAAAGGTTGTACTATTGAGATATTTTAATTAGTCCAACCGCAACCAGCGGCCGATGAGGGTTTCGGTTTTCCATTGAAAGGGGTTTTGCGATTATTGTCGAGATTTATGATGCGTTCTTCGACAATACGAACGTTGCGACATTTCGTGCCCAGGGTGCGACAATGGATGTACAATTGTACATACGGATTACAGCATCAATGGTGAATAAACCGAACACGTATTTATTTCTTTGGGATTTCTAGATAGGAGACAGCGTTTGTTACGTCCTCCGTTTTTCGGCACCCTGCGTACTGTTATGCCGCGTTGGGAAGGTGTGGGGTGATAGTCTCGGTATTCACTCCTCTTCTCACAAGCACAACTTAAGGTTTATTAGGAATAGCGTACAGTTTGCAAAATGAACTAAGTGATTGAGCGGAGTATCGAGCAGCGTTACGATGTTGCTTGCTCGATGGTATTCCTTAGAATGTCGGGCCCAGATTTGGGCGTGTTCTAGGTGCTGTCTAGTGGGGGAAAAACCCTTAGCGTCGGTCACGTAGGCACGCGGTTTATATGGTGACATCACCATTGGCACAAAGCTTCGCTGTCTTGAAACTTAAGTTATTTACGCAAGATGAAGGGCTTGTCCTAACGGATAGCTATAAAAATAGTGGTGGCTTAGACCTAACAGAGAAATGCTTAAATCTAGTGGTGGCTATAACCTAACACCCCCTCCCTTATTTTAAAATTATCCTTACATCATATGGATAATTTTTACAGTACGTTATATTGGTTGGAGTCTTACACGTCTAGTTCGCTTATGGCTAATAATTCTGGCATAACTCGGAGGGGCTTCAACTATTGGATTTCTGAATGTCACTGATGGTTCGGTGCTATCAATATCTATCTCAGGTGTATCGTCAGATGTCAATGTATGGCTTGTATAATTCTGTGTACCTCCCTTATTGAAGCAATTTGTATATTTACTACCAAAGCAGCATGAAATGATCCTCCAAAGTCTAAATTTTGCAATTCCCCAAAGAAGTACAATTACTGTAATGGTTATAGCAAAAGCTTGAAATATTGTCCAATTACTCTCGTTTCGCGAAGTGGATCTTATGTGTGTGGCAATATTATTTGCCTCATTAGAAATATCTGTCAGTGATCTGGAGGCTTCAGTTAGTTCTTGCGGGTTTATAATATTTTTCGGTATTTCAGGAATTCGTGCGTATGCTTCTATTGTTGAATTGATCTCAAATATCGTTATATTGGGTATTCCTAAAGTAAGTTTAATTGGTGTTGGCAAGAATGTTTCGATTGATGAGAAAAGCGTAGCTGTAAGAGTTCTACCTGAGCAACCTGGTTCCAAGTGAACAAGGTTTACGTCTACTAGTGTTTTTGTAATTACAGTGTTGTCATTGGGACAACTCACATGTATGCTTTCGGGCTCGTATGTCATAATAATCCAATCTTGATTAGAATATAATTGAATCCATATGGAGTTTGTTCTGGCAATCATGTGTACTGAGCAGTCTTTTCCTGTAGCAGGTAGCGAGTGAACTGCTTTACTTAAACATGGGTCTAGAGTCATACTAGAATAAGAGGGGTTATGTCGTTTACAAACTCTAATGTCATAATGAATTGAACAGTCACTAACGTCAGTCTTGTCTAGAAAGCTATGGTGTCTCGTGTCCTTGTCAATGAGTATGTATCGCTCAGTTGAGCTGAGCAGGTATAGGTACTTCTCTGTTATCCGTGGAATGGGCACAATTTGGTACAATACATAAATTTCTTCTTCGACTATTGGAAATTGAATTTCGAAACAAAGTTTGAACTCGTCTAGTATAAATACGTTTACTTGAGAAGATTGAAGGTACCTATAAGAATATTTGTTCTTACTGGGATAGAGCATTCTACTTGAACCATATTTGTCCTCAATGACTTCTAATATTGTCTGTAACATATTGGCGTCAATAATTGTCGGGTCTATCGTTCCTTGCATTGCTTTGGAAATTGTGTTTCTAAGTCCTGATATTACTTCTGAATATTCGCTTATGATTTCCTCAAGTTGAATAATGTAAGATATTAACTGTGTTTTTTCCTCTAATGTCTGTGCCATCTTTGTGGTCCAATTCCTATGCTGGTACAAATACGTGAAGATTTTAGTCTGAAAGCTGTCAATGTTCTTAATAACGCCCTTTACAATTGTCGTTTCGTTTGATATTATTGTACTTAATCGTTTGTTGTCTGCGTATATTTTATCTGTCTCTTTGTCGTAATATTCTGCATCCGTTTGACTCAAAGTTCCGAATAACAGGTTTGCTAGATCTACGATGGGATTCAACCATCCTCTCTTAACACGGTTTCTTACGCTACTGACATATCCTAAACTAGCTACTATAGTGCGTTTTTCTTGACTAAGTCTATTAAATCGGCCCTTAATATTATTAATAGTATTAATCGTCGTGAGATCGTGCGGGATGTTTAGCACTCGGGAGCCCAGTGCTTCAGTAATGCGATCCTCCATGCTTTTGATATCTCTTAGGTCGTAAGCGAGAATAGTTTTCCAAATTCGATGATAGATTCTCGTGGTACTCATCGCATCGAAGTGTAAATTTGGTACATTTTTCATGGGTGTAACGACGATTTGCTCCCCATTTGTCTGGTATAATATAAATGTGAATACTAGCCACGCAGTGGCTACGGATCTAAAACAGAAGACATGTTAGTATATTTCAAACGGTTTAGATGGACTAATTGTTCCTTTCCCTTTATGTTAATTATTGCGTTTACGTCTCCAGATAATGATTTTACTTGAAATGGTCCTAACCATGGAATACTTAATCCGCTAAGTCTATCTCTACCTTGATTTTTTAACCATACCCAATCGCCTGGTTCTAATACTAATGGTTTAATAGTTTTATCAAAATGTAATTTAGTTTTTTTTTTCGCTTCTTGTAATGCAATTGAAGCCCGACTCCAAAGTCTGTCCAGATGGGACTTAAAACCCTCTACGAAATCTGTATACGTAAGTCCGTTTTCATTCTGTAGCTGCTATAATTCTGGCGGTTCTCTTCCAAACGCCAATTCGAATGGAGTTACATGTGTTGCCGAATGAATGGTGGAATTGTACGTATATATTGCTGCTTGCAGTAATCGGCTCCAATCTCCTTTTTCTTCCGTGATGGCAAGTTGACTCTTCAACAAATCCTTAAGAACTGCATGAGCTCGCTCCAATGATCCGTTTGATTCGGGTCTAAATGCAGTAGTATGGATCAAGTCTATTTGCATCATTTCCGTAAGGTGTTCCATAGTTTTACTCATAAAATTTGCTCCCTGGTCCGCAAGAATGGTCTTCGGCGCTCCATATCGCAGTATCCAAGTATCGAGCAGACCTTGTGCTATTGTTTCTGCCTTTTGATCGGCCATCGGTTTTCCATCTAAATATTTCGTCAGCTGATCCTGCATAGTCAAAATATATTTATTACCATGCTTATCCTCAGTTAACGGTCCGACTACGTCGATTGCAACTTTGTCATTGAAACTCCTCGGAGTGTCTGTAATGACTAAAGGGCTTCTTGTCGGCCTTCTAACGATTTTGTTCTCTTGACAGATGGTGCACGTGTTCACGTATTGTGTTACGTCTTTGTATAAACCGTTCCATGTGTAAGACCGAAGTATCTTCTCAATAGTGCTTTTTATTCCTGCGTGTCCACCTAGAAGAGTGTCATGTGCTTGTCTCATAATTTCTAATTTTTCCGTCTCTGTCTCAGGCGTTCTAACCTTTCTTTCTAATAGCGTCAAATGTATAGAAGGATCATACAGTGTACTCAGTATGATTTCTTTTAAGGTGCGCTTATCGACCAGCGCTAAATTCGTTAACGTTGAATAATCCATAGTAATCGAATTAATCTCTTCTGCTAAAACTAAATCTCGAGTTTCTTCCAAAGATTCGCGAATCTTATCGTGGGAGAAACTTTCGCGTGTGATTTCGATAGTGTTGTCCTCGGAGAACTCTAAAGAATTTCGTTCGCCCAAATTGAAATTAATTAAGGTACTGTCAACTGCTGGTTGACTTGCGAAAACTACCGTTTTCCTCCATGGTACCCCATTAGTTCTTGCAATCATTACCGGATTTCTACTAAGCGCGTCTGCATTCGCATTTAAACACCCTTTCTTGTAAATTATTTCATAATCGTATTCTTCCAATACAATTCGCCACCGCATTTGCATGGCACTAGGCTTGTTACAATTCGCTAACCACCGCAATGGTTGATGATCAGTTAAAATCTTAAATTTTCGTCCGTACAGATAAGGTCGAAAATATTTCAAGCTCCATACGATCGCCAGTGTTTCTCGATCAGTCGTTGAGTAATTTTGTTCCGCTGCGTTAAGTGTCCTGCTTGCGACACTAACCGGCCTCTCGTGACCCTCCTCGTCTTTCTGAGCCACAGCAGCCCCCAACGCTTCGCCAGATGCATCTGTTGCTGGAATAAATTCCTCAGAAAAATTGGGATAAGCCAAAACGTTATCGCTAAGAAGTTCGTTCTTGAGTTTTCCAAATGCTTGCTGTTGCGATGTGTTCCATTCAAATTTTGCTTCCTTTTTCAATAAATTGTTCATTGGTTTAGATATCTTTGAAAAGTCCTTAATAAATCTTCTATAATATCTGGCCAACCCTAAGAATTGCTTTATATTCTTTTTGTCTTTAGGAACTGGAAATTCTTTAACAGCTTTTAACTTTTCCGGATTTGGTTTCACGCCGTCTTTGGTAATTAAGTGACCTAAATATTGTAACTCTGGTTTTAAATACTCACATTTATCTGGTTGCAATTTCAAACCTTCTTCTCGAAGTCGTTGAAATAATATCCTTAGTTTATCGCGGTGTTCATCGAGAGTTTCCGCAAGCACAACTATATCATCTAAGTAGACAAAACATATTTTTCCTATTAATCCTTTCAATGCTTGATCCATCATTCTCTGAAACGTTGCAGGCGCATTCTTGAGTCCAAATGGTTTTCGGTTATACTCGAAGTGTCCTGCGGGTGTAGAAAACGCCGTTTTCTGTTTGTCCTCTTCTTTCATCTCTATTTGATGGAAACCACTTGCCAAGTCGAAAGCACTAAACCATCGAGCTCGCCCTAACTGGTCTAAAATTTCTTCTATATTTGGCAGTGGATAAGCATCGTGCAAAGTTTTGTTGTTTAATCCTCGGAAGTCAACAATAACTCTCCATTTTTTCTTACCGCTTGCATCCGCCTTTTTCGGCACAACCCATAACGGTGAATTGTAGGGAGAAGTAGAATCGCTCACGATTCCTTTTTCCTTCATATCCCTCACCTGTTCGGTAATTACATCCAGATGTCCTGGGGGATACCTGAATTGCTTCACGTACACCGGTACTGAGTCAGTTACAGGTATGCTATGTTTTACCAACGTGGTACTTGGCAGATTGTCGCCGGGCAATGTGTAGATATCCTCGAAATCTTCTATTACACTCGACAATTTGTCTTTTTCGTTCGCATCGAGCAAATGGCTAAGCCTCGAGTTTCCCTTTAGAACCTCGGTCCTTAATGGTTTCGAGTTTACTTTAAGTATGCGATGCAGGGTTTTCGTTAGCTCGATCGTTTGCTTACTTGTATCTATTATCGCTCCTTCGGCATGCAGGAACGGCATTCCGAGAAGACCGTCTTCTTCTATTGGAAAATCGTCTGGCATGATAACTAGCACATGTTGCCTGTCTCCGATATCCATGCGAGCTTCGCGATGACTAATTAACGGCTCACTCGTGATGCCATAGAATTTATTATTTCGCGCTCGCGTTGGTAATCCGGCAGACTTTGATTGTTTGATTAAATTCAAACTTGCTCCAGTATCGAGGAGGAAGCGTCTAGGTTCTCCGTTTCTTCCCAATCGGATTGCAATTGCGAGCTGTCTACTGGAATCTCGTCCGAGTTTAAGAATTTTATGTTTGGAGGTTTGCTTATCGGTCGCAAGGGAAAATTTTCCGATCAACAATCTTTTGCGTAATGTCCTTGCTTATTACATTTAAAACACGTTGGAACAAACGGTGATGAATTTTCGCTTCTAATAACAGGCTTGGGGAATGTTGACGTGATACGAAGCTTCGTCGGTAGAGTCGCGTTTCTACTATGCGTTTCTACGCGTCTTGGTGCATTATAATAATTTGATCTTGTTCTCAACTCGTCGTTGCGTTGCTATTCGTAAGCTAATCGTTGTGCTTCTAGTAACGTGTGAGGACTTTGATGTAAAATATCCTTATAAAGTGCATCGTTCAGATTTCTTATATATATCGGGATCGTATTTAACTCTTCTGCTCTTGCAACTGCATTTCGCTCAGATACCGATAGTTTTGTATTTGTACTTATGACTCTTTTAATATCCCGGTGCAGAAGATTAAATCGTCTAGTATATTCGCGCAGGTCTCGCCTGCCTTGTTTCAAATTGTTCCTTTCTTGTATCAGGAGATCGTAGCTTTTCGTTAATGAATATTCTGTCAATAATGCCTCATATAAATCTTCCAAACTAATTAAATCCCTTTGATCCACTAATACTCCTGCATCTCCGTTTAGTTTATGACTACGTATCATATTTAAATAGATGCGCTCGTCTGAAATGAGCTGTTTCATTTCCTTGATTTCGCGAATAAACTTTTCTACTGGTCTGTTGTAACCGTCGAAGTCCCGAATCATATCTACGGCTTCTCGCGCTTCCTTGGTATACCACATGAGAGTTTTCCTCGAAGAAGATGCTTCTGTATCACGTTCCGAATGCGTTTCGTCGCCTCTATTTCTCGGAGATGCACTAGCGCGCTGTCCGTTTAAGCGTAATTTTGCTAGTTCTGTTTCAAGCTTATTTATTTGATCTGCTATACTGGCTTCTACTGGAACGTTTTCATCCTTGAATGAAGTGTTCGGTTTTGACTCAGTTTTCAAATTACTCATTTTTAAGCTGTATTTTCTTTGCGAAATTTCTAATATTTCTGAATCTTCAATAGACTTTTCTTCACTAGAATCTGTTGTAATTTCGACTCTATCTTCGCAAGTTCGATAGGTAGTAAAGGACATTTACTCACCGAGTTGCGAACTGCATCTCTCTTAGTTTCGTGGATTTCCTCGGATTTCCTTTTGCCAACTTGCAGCTCTCCCACCGCTGCCACCATGAAAATGTCCTCTGTTATGCCGCGTTGGGAAGGTGTGGGGTGATAGTTTCGGTATTCACTCCTCTTCTCACAAGCACAACTTAAGGTTTATTAGGAATAGCGTACAGTTTGCAAAATGAACTAAGTGATTGAGCGGAGTATCGAGCAGCGTTACGATGTTGCTTGCTCGATGGTATTTCTTAGAGTGTCGGGCCCAGATTTGGGCGTTTTCTAGGTGCTGTCTAGTGGGGGAAAAACCCTTAGCGTCGGTCACGTAGGCACGCGGTGCATATGGTGACATCACCATTGGCACAAAGTTTCGTTGTCTTGAAACTTAAGTTATTTACGCAAGATGAAGGGCTTGTCCTAACGGATAGCTATAAAAATAGTGGTGGCTTAGACCTAACAGAGAAATGTTTAAATCTAGTGGTGGCTACAACCTAACAGTTCACCGTATATACCGGGGGACGATCGAAGTGACCGGCCCGATAAGAGATTTGACGTGTCAGCGGAGCGGCTCGCTGAGACGTCGCACGCGCCTTAATATACCGGGTGTCCTAGATTTGACACTAAACTATACGTATTCTTGCGTCCGAATGATTACGGCTCCGTGTAGTCGCTTATTGTGTGCGGTAATGTTTGCGTTTACCTTTGTCAGGGTCCCTCGTTGGGGCCTCGTCCCGCGCGGTTTCCTTAATCTATTATTTCTGTATCCGAATCTTCGCGAATCTCGGTTATGACTACCGTGGATGGTACGATTTCCGGTTCCAGGGGTTCGATGTAGAGCGTGAACCGGTCTTGCTCCGGAGGTAGTTCAAACGGACAAGGGTGTTCTGGGAAAATCCAGACCGGTGGTGTGCGTTGTCAGGGGAGTTGGTCGTTAGGCGGAGGAAGATTTGCGGATTTGCTGGCTTCTGGTTGAGATGCTTGCAACTCGCGCAAGCGTGCGGCTTCGCCGCGTGCTCGGTTTTTAACTCCCGTCCCGGGGGGCTCCTCTATAGTCTTTACGTCGCTGCCGACGTCGAGGTCCTGGGTAACGGGGTATTCTCTGGATATCAGTTTGAATGGGAGATAGTTACAATCCGCTGGGGTAACTACTGACCTTGGGACCGAACCATCGTGCGCCGAAAGCAGCTGGATGGCTACGGTCACAGCGAAGGACGCTGGTGGTCGCCGGAACAGACGTCCCGTAGTCACAGCGAATGAATCGCTCTACAGGTCACCGGAACACGGGGGCTCTACGATGACAGCGAACGAGTCGCTCTAGGCGTCACCGAATCTCGGAGGTTCTACGGTGACGGCGAATTATTGCTCGCTAGGTGATTCAGGCACAAGCTCTACGGTGGCAGCGAGGAACGCTTGGTTGACGCGCCCGGTGATTTTGGTAGCCCAAGTTACTGCGGAGAGGAGAGGGGGTGTAACGCCCCGTTCGATTAGATTCGTGATTCACCCAGACAGCCAGGGGTTATATGCGGGTGTGTGTACGCGTCGCGAAGGATGGGTGGGAGAGTAGGTGATTCACGAAATTGTTTACTTGAGGTTTATTAAATGATCGAACCCTACAATTTGTCGAAGTGGGACGGCTCCACTTGTTTGTCGCGAGAGGAGGGTCGAAGGTCGGGTCTGGACGCAGTGTCTCCACCACGCAGGTTACACATAGTTATTCAAATTACAAAAGTTGGCCAATTGTTCAAACCTGAGGTTGCTCGACAGTGTGCAGGAACGATGTCACTGATTCTGCCGCGTTAACTATTCAGTAGACTTGACTTGATTCACTTAAAGTAACGGAAGAAAAATAAGTCGGGTGTTGCGCTTTGCACCCGCACTTGAACTAACTACGAAGTGTGAAGTGACTTATTGCGCGAACAGCGGTATAAGTAGAAGTACTGCCCAGACAGAAGTGCCTTCTTTATCGCTCCTACTGCCCTATATAACCGGCACGCTCCGCTGAGCGGCGTTCGCTGCTGACACCGCATCTGCATTCTTTCCTTGGTCCGGCGCGACAGATGCCTTTCCCAGGACTCGGCTATACGTGTCCAATCTTTTGAGACACTTTTTCCGGCATACAACTTTATTAGACACTTGTCCCGTCGTAGCGCGCGAGAATTTGGCGGCGTCGTATCCCGCATGCTCTGCTCGTTTACTTTCTGCGTCGTCTCAGTTATCGGCCGGGTGTAGGTTACTTTGCTTGTCGCGCATGACATGCCTTATCGTTAACGGGGGTCCGTGAGAACCGCATTACATTCCTAAAGTTAATTTATAGTAAGTCATAGGAGCTATTGAACGAGCAGCAGATTGTTGCGAGAAAAAATCAATTAGTTAATTCCTGAATAATTAGAAAAGCAAAAATTTGCGGGCGGGTGGAGGACGCAGAACGTAACACCTTCTTCAACTAAATGCGCGCCGTAGCAAAAACGTTCAAATAAATATGATGGGACTTGATCAGAACTGTTGGAATATGCTATACACAATTTTATCATGTTCTATTTTGAAAACAAATCTGTAACGTTAAAATTTCGAAAACCATGGCTTTCATAAAAACTTACTTTTTTGTTAAAATGTTACAATTTTACGGATAATGCTGTTACGTCCTACGTCCTCCACCCGCCTTTTTCGATCTTAATTAACAAACTCGTAAATTCTCGCAACGGCCAACCGCGCGCTCTCTCGTCCACTACTATTTAAAATCCGCCAAAAGGCGTTTGTTGTGGATGCGGGCGGCCGTTGGCAGGAATGTTTTTAAACTCAGGTTATTACTGCCGCGGACGTGTCGATCCACGACTTGCCCCCCGCTCTCCGTTCAGCACCTATGTGAGCACGCATGAGCGTGCGTGCTCTCTCTTGACAACACTCGTGCGTCACGCGTGTCAATATGCGTCGCTGATTGGTGAATTTGCCAATCAGCGCCCCTAATTAGAATATCTTCCGTTGGCGGAGAGAAGCCGCGTGGCTTCCTCTTCCGCCTGTTGGGTTCCGACCGTGAAAAGTGACACACGTGCGCTCGATAGAGCTATTACACTGCGTTTATTATACATTGCCTTCGGCGTGTTCCGTTAAAAATCTCAGTTTGAACGCCTGCTATTCTGAGTGCAGCAGGAGAGGTCCGGGGATAGTTGCTCCCTTTAAAACGACTCGCGTAACGCGTTTCTCCGTTCCTACCTCGCGACCTTCCTTCCCGATCTACGGCGACGAATCACGTCGTCCGCGATATCGTAGATCCCTCGCTCCCAATCCGTCCGACTAGTAAAGTCTTCCCCAATTAATCCGTCGTAACAGGGTGAGAGCGTGCTTCTTATATTGTCCTTGCTCCGGGTGGTGGCTCGGCTTTTGTCCGGCTCGCCCATCCTTCCTGCCTTCTTCCCCTTTATTGATTTTTGTTTTGTATATACTATCCGTAGTATTAATTAGACGTGCGGCCGTTCCGCGAATCAATAGTTTTAATTACATCGTCGCGTTTGTGAATAAACTGGGAGAGTTTCCTTCTTTTTGGGTATATAATTTTCCGCTCCTTTTGCGGAATTTGGTCAATCTGGACTCGAGTTGCCCCCAACTAACACTGGCGCCTCCCGAGACATTGTTCTCCCGTGAAAAGCGGTTGCCCTTTGAATAGCATCGTCTCGAACGCAAATAGCGTTGTAGAAACTAACTTCTTCCCCCGCCTAGCGAAAACACGCCCCACGCGAAGGTAACCTTCACGCAGCAACCAAGTGAACCTATAACTAGTGACCCCAGATCTGGCTCGCTCACTGATCTATATACAATGGATCCGAGATCCCGTGCTGGCTATGCGTGGCCAATTGAATGGTGGAGTCACAGACGGTCCTGCAGGGAACTACAAAAGTTACTAGGAATATATATACGTTGGTTTCCGAATCATTGGACTCGCGACGTGCACATTATACACAATAACGCACGTTTAAAATGAATTATTTATATGAAATTGAAGTAATAGTGTAACATAAAATAGTGTGTATATATATATATAAGTAATAGTGTATGTAATACGGTAATTTTTATTATATTTACGTGCCATTATACACAATAACGCACGTTTAAAATGAATTATTTATATGAAATTAAAGTAATAGGGTAACATAAAATAGTGTGTATATATATATATAAGTAATAGAATATGTAATAGGGTACTTTTTATTATATTTGAAGGGTTACATTAAAGTAAATTCATAATAACACTGTAATAAATTTATTAATCCTATTATAATCCACCTAAATATACATCAAATATCAGTGACATATGTGAAGTACATTTTGGTTTACAAACAATGGTATTTATGCGCGTCGTCAAATCAATAAAACGTATCCTATCCATGTAAACTGACAGAACATTCAAAAGCTGCCTAACGTGATCTCGCCTGTATGTATGGCGAAGTAGTATTCACCTCTGAATTCCTCTTCCTCACGATATCCAGGCCACATGTCGGAATAGCATATGTGTATTTCCCCCGGATATTCGTTATGTCGGTGTTGATTGTCCTCACGATTTTCCGAAGATGTCATCATGCTAAGTGGGTTCATACAAAATTGTTTTAATAATGTGAAGAAGTGATGAAAATTATATTTACAGTCGATAGCTAAAAATATAAATGTACACGTACCTCAGATCAATTGTCTCATAATGTACATGACTTTTGCCGTCCATGTTACTTCCAGTCACCAATATGGGGCCAGAATAATTTAGTGCTCAGGTCATTCTTGATAATATAATATAGGCAATGAACCTGTAAAATGAAGACATTTATTACATTGAAACTTCATACCAAATCCAATGCCCTGAACAGGGACCAACTCACCATAGCAGCAACAAAATTTTACATTTGTTTCCAACACTAAGTTGAACAGCGGAACCAGGAAAAGAATTGTATACATAATGTATAATGTCGGATTGCCCTCTTCTGGGTTGAGAATGGAATGAATCAATATATTTCATCCCTTACATGTTTCAAAACAATTAGTTTCCTCATCCGGAGTCTATAACATACAAAAGTGAACTAATGTAAATGTCTATTACATTTTAGTTGTAGATCTAGCGGATGTATCCTATTGTGGTGGTACTCACGTAAATTGATATAGGATGCGGTATTGAGATGGTATGTTCCAAAGTTTAGCCAATTTTTCCTATGTGATTCTTTCAATTTTTTCACATTGTTCAGTGTCTGAAAGAAAATCAGTGCGTTGAAGAAACCATGGCCAGAAATATGTAAAGCTTACATAATTTTCAACATTTCTCACATTGTAAAATTTTAACTCTCCAAGATTTCACACATTCTGCATTTTAATTTTGAAATATTAACTAATCTCACCTGTCTTCGCCAATCGCTGATTCCGTTAGGATCGTTTCGTTTCACGTTTGAACAATATTTTGGATGCTTTCTAATACAACACATACTTACGGATGAATATGTTTATGTCAAAGTATATGACTCGATGTCTCTCAAAAAGTGTTTGTGGTGTCGGTATGTTTACCCTTAGCAGAGTGAAGGGCCGGCATTAAACGTTTCAAACCCACAGATAGCAATTTTTCTTAAGGAAACGGGGGCGCATCGAAGAAAAAAAAATGTTGCAGAACAATTTTCAGAACGCGGCACCCTACAAGATACCCACTTTGCCGAATAATAGGCCCGGCACTATACGTAGTACCCTGCAAAACCGTCTGTGACTCCACCATTCATATTGGCAGCATTCCCCAGATCCTGATCTCGCATCCATTGTATAGAGATCAGTGGGCTCGCTAGCACGGTCCGTGCTGACGTTGGTGGGGGTAATTGGCGTGTGTGCGTGCCCTGTTCGTGAGAACTATGCAGCGTCTCCCTTTCACCAACGTCGTGTGACGTCAGGTATCGTGACGACCATAAGAAGGACAGAACTATGCTCCGTCCCCTTTCAACCAACATCGCGCGTTGCGTCTTTGTTCGACATGCAGTCGCGGCGTCGCGTTTTCGTTCCGCACACAGGCCAGTATAAGCTTGAGGCAGTGGTGCCAGATTTCACATAAGGCATCGCACGTACCATTGCATTCTTCCTGCCGGGAGGCAAATCGGGCAACACCGCCTTGAGTAGAGCGCGATCAAGAGAGAAGTGGATCCAGGAGAGTTTGGATTGACGACTGGTCGTACTCGTCGTCGCTCGTCGATGCGTTCGTGTTCGATATCGATATCGATAATATTGGTCAATCTGTAAGTGAAGGGTATTTGATGAATTAATGATGTTAGTATGTATGTATGTATGTATGTTTATTCTTGATCCCTTGCGGGTTACAGATTCCTTTATTACAATTTCCTTCCTCCCTCTCTCCTCTCGCTCTTTATCCTAACTTAAAATTACTTTCTTAACGCTATTTCTCTTCCCCTCCTTCGCATGCTCTCTCGCTCGCTCGCTCTCCCTCTCCGCCTTCTCTACCCCCCTCGCTCGCTCGCTCGCACGTTCGCCCGCTCGCTCTCCCTTCGCTCTCTTCGCTCTCCTCCTCCCTTATGCCATCTACATTCCCTATTTTTCTATCTTATTTTCTAACCTTATATCCTACCCTCCACCTTCCCCTCGGACTTCCGTTTCCGCCTTTCATTCTTTCTCTTTCATTCATCTTCATCCACTCCTCTCCATTCCCTTTCCTTTTCCTCTCTTTCCCTTTCTATCTCCTTGATCCATCTTTCCCCCTCCCCCTCTCCTCCCAACACCTCCCTCGCCATTTCCCCCCATTCCTTTTCTCTTCCCTCTACCCACCCCCATCCCCCACATCTATTCCATACATGTTCCCACGTCTCCTCCTCCATCCCACATAACCTGCATCTTCTCTCCCTTTCTTCTTCCCAACATTTCCTTGCTACTTCCCCTCCCCTGCCTTCCTCCAGCTTCCTCTCGAACGCCCATGCCCTCCTTCCAGCCCTTACCCTTACCTTCCACCTCTTCGTCTCTTCTCTCACACTGTATCCCGGTGTCCTCCACTCCACCCCCAGTGTCCATCTTAAAAATCTTTCCTGCACTCCTTCTATTTCCTTCCTTTCCCTCCATCCCCATACCTCTACCCCGTAACTTAGCACCGCCCACACCATTGTATCCCACATCCAAATCCTTCTGTCCCATTCCTTTTCCCACAACCTCCTTCCTATCCCCCACACCTCTCTCATGACCGCTGCTGCCTTCTTCCTTCTTTCCTTCACCTGTTCCTCCTGTCCCCCGTTTGCTGTGAATACATACCCCAGATAATTTACCTTCTTTACCTCTTCCAACTTCTTCCCTTTCCATCTCCAATCCACCTTCCTTTTCCTGCCTCCTCCCCTTCTAAATCTTACTACCTTTGTTTTATTTATGTTTACTTCTAAGTCCTTTCTATCCATATACCTCTCTGCCCTACTTAACATTGCCCTCATCTCATCCTCTCCCTCCGCCATGAGCACAATGTCATCCGCGTAGGACAGAGAGTATACTCTTCCTTCCTCGCCTACCTTTATTCCCCCCCATAGCCCCTTCCTCAGCTCCTCTTCTATATCTGCCAGGAGTATATTGAACAGCAAGGGGCTCAGGGGGCATCCCTGTCTCAGCCCCCTTGCTGTCCAAAACGCTACGCTCCTCTGCTTCCCCACCCTCACCACACTCTTTGTCTCCTTCAATAACTCCTCTACCCTTACCACCAGTCCCTCCCTTACTCCCCTTTCCCTCATCGCTTCTACCACTTTCCTTCTGTTCACCGCGTCGAAGGCTGCTTTCAGGTCCACAAACGTCGCTACCATTCTACCTTTGCCCCCCCGAATTGCCTATTTACCATATAATTTAGTGCGTAGATCTGATCCATAGTTCCCATCCCTTCTCTGAACCCCGTTTGTGTCCCTGAAAGCAGCCCTTTCCCCTCTACTTCTTCCCCTATCCTCTCCGCGAGGGTCGCCGCATAAATCCTATACAGGGAGGGCATCAATGTTACCCCCCTGTATTCGTCCACTTTGTTGCCTTCCCCCTTTTTCCTGATCGGGACAAACTCCCCCTCCTTCCACTGTTCCGGCCACCCCTCTCCCTCCCACACCCTTCTGCATATTTCCCATCCCCATTCCTCCATTTCCTCTCCTCCGTATCTCCATGCCTCATTCGGTACCGCATCCTCACCTATTGCTTTCCCCTCCTTCAACTTCCTCATTATTTTTGCCACTTCCTCTTTCTCCAGACTCTTCTCCCCGTCCTCCCCTCTTCCTCTCCTCTCTCCCCCCATTCTTACTCTTTCCTCCACCCCTCCCAATAACCCCATAAAATACCCCTTCCACTCTTCCATCTTTATCTGTTCATTCACCCTTTTCCCTCTCCCTCTCTGTTCTTTTATCACCCCCCATACCTCCCTCTCTGTCCTTGCTTCCCCTACTCTCCTTGTCATTCTCTCTCTTTCTTCCTCCTTCTTCTTATTACATAGTTGTTTGTATTCCCTTTTCCTTCTCCTGTATTCCTCTCCATCCCCCTCCCCCCCTTTATCTCTCCATCTCCTCATCTCTCTTCTCACCTCTCTTTTTCTCTCCCTACACTCTTTATCCCACCATCCCCTTTTCCTCTTCCTTTTCCCCCCGTCATCCCTTCTCTCCTCTTTCTCCAATATCTCCTTTACCGTTTTACCCATTTCTTCCAGTTGCTCTTGTACCTCACCTCCTCCTCCTTTTCTGCCCTCCATCTCTTTTCTAAATCTCTCCTTTCCCTCCTCGTCCCATCTTCCCCTCGCTCTTCCTGTCCCCCCCTGTCCTTCCCCCTTCCCTCCTCTCTCCTCTCCCTCCTTTCACCCGTAGCACTACTGGCTGGTGGTCGGAGTCTGTCGACTCCCCTATCTCTAACTTTTCTATCCTCTCCTTCGCCTTTGCCCCCCCTATTGCATAATCAATCACCGTATTCGCCTTTCCCCCCGTGAAGGTATATTCCCCCTCTTCATCCCCCTCTGTCCCCCCATTCAGTATCCCCCACCCCATTTCCTCCAGACATTCCACCAGCAGCCTTCCCTCCCTGTTGACCTTTTTGTCTTTTGATTTCCTTCCTCCCTCCTCCTCCTCCTCCCCTACCCATCCTCCCTGTGTTCCCGTTCTCGCGTTTAGGTCTCCTATTATCACCGTCGTTCTTTCCTCGCTTTCCCTCTCCATCCATTCCCTCATCTTTTCCAACTTCCTCTCTATATCCCCGTTTACATATACTCCCATTATCCTCCATACCTCTTCCCCTATCCTCATTTCCCACCCCCAAACTCCTTCTCCCATTCCTTCCTCTTCTTTCTGCACCGTCCCTATTCCCCTCCTTATTCCCCTCATCATCCCCCCACATGCCCTTCCTTTCCTATTCTTCCTTTCTGCGAATTTCACCTCCCAGTCGAATTCCCTCGGCAGCCTGTCCTTTACCTTCTCCCATCTCTTCTTCTCCAGCCATGTTTCCGCCAACACCATCACATCCCACTCCCCTACTTCCTCCCAAAACCCTCCGTCCTTGTTCTCTATCCCTGCCACATTCCAGAATGCCAGCTTCCACCTCTTCCTTCCCCCGTACTCATTCCCTTCTTTTTTCTCCTCCTCCTCTTCTACTCCGTCCCTCCTCCCTTTCCCCCCTTTCCCTCTTCCCCGACCACCATTCCTCTCCTCCTTTTCCCTCCCTCAGCTTCTCCTCCTCCTCATCCCATTTCCACCATTTGCCCTCTATTTGCACCTTCCCATATCCTACCCACACCCTCTTACCTTTGCCTCTTTCTTCCCTCGCTATCTCCTCTAATCTCCATCTCATTTTCCTTTCCTTCCACGTCAGGTCGTCCTCTATCCTTATTCCCTTTTCCCTCAGCTTCCCTCTCGCCACCATCACCTCTCTCTTCTGCCCTCTGTTTCCGAGAGTTGCGATTACCCCTCCACCCTCCCCCCCTCTTGTCAGCTCTCTTATTTCCCCAATTTCTATTTCCACCCCCAGTTCCTTCAACAGCCCCTTGAGTTCCCCCTCTTTTTTCTCTCCCTTCCCCTTCCATCCTCTGACCACTATATTATTCCTCCTTTCCTCCCTCTCCTTCCTTTCCTCTTTCCATTCAATTCTCCTCAGTTTGTCCCTAATCTCTTCCATTTCCTTTTCCCCCTGCCCTTCCCCTCCCCCGCCCCTCTCACTCTTCTCTCCCCTGCTTCCTATGCCCTCCAGTTTCCCCTCCATTTCCGCTATTCTTCTCTCTAACCCTTCTTTCTCCTTCCTCCATCTCTCCTCCCCTTCCTTCATCTGTCTCTTTAACTCCGCTATCACTTCCTCCCTCGTCTCTCTCCCCTGTCTCTCTACCTGACCCTTCATCACCTCTAATATCTCCTTCATTTCCAACATGGCCTCCTTCATCCCTTCCCTCACTTCCTTCCTCAGTTCCTCTTTTATCATCTCCCGTATCCTCCCCTCATCCCCCTCCTCCTCTTCCCCCTTCGCCGCTTCACTCTTCGGCGATCTTTGTATCCTTTTCCCCGCTTTAAATAACCAGTCCTCCTTCTTCCCTCCACCCGTTCTTTCCTCTTCCCCCTCCCTTTTCCTTTTCCACTGATCCTCCATGCTTCCTACACTTCCTCTTCTCGTTCCCATCCCTAATCCCAGCTCCTTTGCCTTCTCCATTACCCTCGTCCCTACCTTACCGACACCGTTCTGTCCCACTTCCTCGCTCTCTTTGCTTCCTGTAGGTGTCGCTGCCCCCTAATCACCCACCTGTCCGCCCGCTGTTCCCTATCTCGCCCACGTTTTCCTCCTAACCTCACTCTTTCTCACCCATCTTTCGCTGCTCCCTCCACCTTTTCCCGTCCACCTTTTCCTCCACCCACCCTCGTGCACCACCCTCTATCTCTCCTCCCCCTCTGCCCACTTTTTCCTAGCCCTCCCGCTTCTCCTTACTCCTTTCTCACCCACTTTTCTCACACGCTCACTCACTCTCGTCCGCTCTGCTTCTCACCGGAAACGGAAGTCCAATGATGTTAGTATTTACATAAATTCTTTTTCGGTCGAAAAAATATTAGTTTATTTATACATAATTATAACAAAAATCACGGAGGAAAGGGTATAGCAGGATGGTCAAAAATGCCCTTGAACCGATTTTACTTCGCAAAGCACCGATCGATAGCTTACCAAAAAAACCACTGTATACCAAGTTTCAACCCTGTCACCGTGCGATTCTACGTGTACGTTGAGCAGGATTATACGTTCGTATACGGTCCGTCAGAGGTGACTTGTCTGACGGCTCCCGGCCTCCCTCGCTGCAGCGGCTGTCCCGCGCCGATGTCTTGTACGTGCAGCGCTGGCCAATCTTCGCTCCGTGGAGGAAACTACTCTTAGTAGTTAGAGTTATGCAGGAGTGGGCGAAGGGAAAGCTTACTGAATGAACGGGCACAGAGTTATGCTGCAATGTAGAGCGTTTGTATTCTGGTTCGTATGTGTTGTTGTGTACAGTGGATACAGTTGAGCGTCTTGAGTGACGTGCGCTTGCTCGCCAATATTGATGCACGACGCAGTGTACGCGGCGCGTATGTCCACGTGCCGCGTTTCGTATTTCTCGGCGACGAATAGCGGATGGTTGGCCCAGTACGTCATGTCTTTTACAGTGGCGGGAATGCACGAATCGGGCGCAGATCTATGCCGGTGCTAAGAGCGGGTTAGACTGCCCCGACCGTAGGTTCTTGGAATACTCTACTGCGGGGTGGTGAACTGCGCATTGCCTTGGCCGGTGCCGAGAGCGGGTGAGGCAGATCGCAGTCACCAGGTATAGTGATGTTAGGTGTTTGAGGTAGACGAGATACGCGTGGCCTTGACCGGTGCGTGGGCGGGGTAAGCCACCTTATCCGTCGGAATCGTTGTGAATTGGTATGGTGAATACGAAACGAGCGTGGCCGTAACCGGTGCGTGAGCGGGGTAGGCCACTTCGTCCGTCGGACTCTGTTGGAAGGTTTCGGGTTCTTTGGAGTTCTGTTTGATTCGTCGTGTTGTTTCTAAATTTCTCTAAGTTATTACTTATGCTAGTGGTCGTCTCGGATGTTCGCGATTTATGCGGAAAAGTTACCGAACTTGTCGAAACCCAGCCCGTCGTTGCGGAGTCTTCTGGGATACTGCGTTTTTCGCACGGCGAGCTTCTCTTTTCTATGGTCGCGATCTCCGGGCTTATTCAGCGCGTCAGAGTCTTGATCGAAGAATCGACAATCACTCGTCGCGGAACGACGCCTTATAAACCCGGGCCACGTGAGGGGAGGTACGTGGCTCGTGATGGGAAGTACCGTTAGTCTTCCCCTCACGTGCTCGGGTACGATTAGGCCGGTAAGCGTGCGTCGCGGCCCGTCACCTTACCGGCCACGCGGTTGTCCGTGCGTGTAGGGCTCGCTCTCCTAATTCGGCGGGTCTCCGCCGGACGCGCGCCGGTGCGACATCTAAATTGTACGGTTACAACCCTCCTTTTCATTCGGGAGGGTAATTACGGGGCAAATTTAAAATATTTGTTTTTCCCACATTTTTCCTATTTCGAGGGATGCAAAATCTGTATTCTAGAATTCTGAAAAAATCTAGAACATTGTAGACGTAGATGTTTACGGTGGTGATTTTTTCAGATTTTTTCAATGCAAATCCAAAGTGTAAAAAATCAAAAACACAAAAAATGACGAAAAATGCAGATTTCGGGTTGAAGTTTTCGAGCGACTAGATTTTCCTTTTTACAGTAGTTAGATACAGGCATGACTATTATCCTCCAAGTTTTCTCATATTATTACCTCTGGTGCACCATGTTAAAAAAATGAAAAACCGATATTTTTAAGGTGTTGTAACCGTTCGGTGTTGTCGTCTGTAGATGTAGGCACGTATCCACGCCTGTAGTGGGCTGCGTCGCTAATGCACCGGCCAGGGGTTACAGACCGTACCGGCCACTGTAATTTAATAAATTAAAAATGTGGTACAATAGGGCTACCGGCGAAGGTCCACACTAAAAAACCGAACGCGCTAGTCGTGGCACGTCATGGGTGGCGTGGAAGACCACGTTAAAATGTATATTTGGAGAATAAAATACTTATACTAGCAGATTCGTAGAATGTTCCTGTGTTCGAATGCATTGCACGCATTGGAAGCTTCATTGGGTGATAAAATATAAGTAAACTTCACATAAATAACGCAATGCGTGCATACATATTTCATACACAATATAATTAAATATTATAGAAGTATGTTTAAAATATTTGTAAGTGAATATCGCTTACCGTCGTGTAGTTGTTAGAAAGAAAAAAAAAGATGAGCCTTCCTGGGCGCCAACCTCCGACAAAAGTGCCCAACCATGTCGCAGATGGGTGTAGCTTAACCAACGAGCTACTCGTGCTGTTGGTTTGTAGTTCAATATTTTTCAAAGTACGGTGCACAGACTTTCAATAAACTCGAAATAACTTAATTCCCTTTATTTGTAACATAGAGCATCGTATAACTGACTGGCAACATCAAGAAAACGCAATTATTTTAAGTATTCAATAAGTTATTACACGAAATATGTCGCAAATATCGGTTTATATTTATTTGAACAACGACGCACACTACCAAAAAATCTAAAAAAAATTGGTGGTACTACTTATGCCAATACTTCACTGCAGCATTTATAAAAATTCTGTGGGTCGGAAATTTCAAGACGTAATTGGAATTTTTCGTGTTTTTGGGGGGTTTTTTATTTTTTATGCTTAAGATTTGCTAGACAAAAATCTGCAAAAATTCCCAACCATAAATTCACATGTTCTGAATATTCTCAATTTTTTTCAGAATTTTTCCGCACCGCTAAATACGGAAAATGGGTTACAAACTGATTTTTTTATTTCCCCTATAACTACCTTCTGATGGAGGTAGAGGGTTGAAACTTGGCATAGAGCGTTTTATTTTCATCCCCTATCGAATGACGCCTTGCGAGATAAATTTGGTACAAGTGCATTTTTGAGAATTTCAGCCGGCTCAACGCTCAGCCGAAAGGTAAATTCGGTACCGCTGTCGCATGCCGAACGAAGCACGTGTGTGCGATCGTGGTGGAAAGAAGACGGAGCATAATTCTGTGTCTCTTTCTATTGGGTGCGCGCGCAGCTTCTGACGTCATTTTATTCTACATTGGTAGAAGAAAGACGAAAAGCATAGCTCCTTCCTTGTCTACGCACGATGCGCGCGCAGCGCTCGCTGACACGGCACGCACACACTTCTCGCCTTCCCCTCCACGCGTGCCGCAATGCGGCAGGATGCCACTTCTGAGATCACTGGGCTAGACTAGACCAATGATTCGAAGATGCTCGTTGCTAGGAGCGGCGGCCTTATATACACTGCCACTGATCCTGAAGACCCGCGAGAAACCTACTCGCACGCGGGAGGTGGCTGCTCTCCTCTAGCGGTATCTCCTGCCGGTAGGGGAAGCGGCCCGGCGGTGTTGTGCATGTACGACGCGGGTACTGCGTACGGTTACAGTATTTTATGCGAAATCTTGGTGAATACTATAAATTCTTGCTTTTTTCTTTCTACAGTCAGTGAATTATGTGAGTTTTAATACCTCTGTGTTTGGTACAGTGGTCTATGAATAAAGGGAATTAATTTATTTAATTTTACTGAAAGTTATACGTAGGTATATGTACAAATATTAAAGAATCTTTTAACATCATCTCTAGCGTAGTAGTAAGGTGTCCGACTGCGGAACCGCTGGGGAGTTTTCTTTCGTAGGTTCACGCCCAGCAATGGTTCCATTGGTTTTTTAAAGGATAATTTTTGTTTTTTAATTATTCATTACACGACAACAAACGATATTCATTTAAAAATATTTTAGTACTAACTACGGATAGTTTTTAAAATTTTGTCAGTGGAATAGATGTGTCGTATTGGTTTATGATAGATATGGGCAAATATATATTTCACGTTATGGCAAAGATAGCATATGTACTCGGATAGGTACAGAATTATTTAACTTCTTTTGTGTAGCTGATACATGCATGAACTTTATTGTAAGCATACGTATCTTTGTTTGAAGAATACTTATCACCATTACTGTCGTGATGAGTATGTTGTTACAGTTTTAGTTTTCGTCACCGTCTGTATTTATTATGGGAACTTATTGTTAGGCTGGTGTCCCAATTGTCGGCATACTTATCATGACAGTTATGGTGAAAAGTATTCTTCAAATAAAGATACGTATGCTTACAATAAAGTTCATGCATGTACCAGCTAAACAAAAGAAGCTAAATAATTCTGTACCTATCCGAGTACATATGCCATCTTTGCCATAACGTGAAATAAATATTTTGCCCGTATCTATCATAAACCAATAAGACACATCTATTCGGCTGACAATATATTCAAAACTATCCGTAGTAAGAACCCACAAAAAGAAGAACGCGATCGCGTCGACGAGCGACGACGAGTACGACGAGTCAATCCAAACTCTCCCGGTCCTGGATCCACTTTTCTTGCGATCGCGCTCTGCTCGAGGCGGTGGTGCCCGATTTGCCTTCCGGCTGAAAGAACGCAATGGTACGCGCGATGCCTTATGCGAAATCTGGCACCACTGCCTCAAGCTTATACCGTCTTGTGTGCGGAACGAAGACGCGACTGCATGTCGAACAAAGACGCAACTCGCGATGTTGTTTGAAAGGGAACGGAGTATAGTTCTGTCCTTCTTATGTGTCGTCACGATACCTGACGTTACACGAGGTTGGTGAAAGGGAGACGCAGCATAATTCTCATGGACAGAGCACGCACACAGGCCAATTACCCCCACCAACGCCAGCATGGACCGTGCTAGCGAGCCAGATCTAGCGTCAGTGCCTACAAGGCCAATAACGGCTAGATTACCGAAACATCGAATTCCTCCACGAAATGCCAGACTGTCCGAACAATGCATATGTAACCGAATCCGGGGGATAAGTCACATAACACTGATTCCCGAAAAGAGTCGCCGCGGCGCCGGGCCGAGCTAAGGTTGCTGACCCCGAGTCAGCAGCAAGGACGCCGCTCGGTGGAGCGCGCCGGGTATATGGGCTGGTGACAGATAGCAGACAGATTACTTCTAGTTCACAGGTGCACTATCTCTGTATTAACGCGAGACTTCCGCATTAGTACATTGTACCTCTGTAATCTTGTCGTGAAGAACTTAGACGCCGCGAACAGCTGTGTAAAGTGTTGTATACAATTCGTTCAGCAGAAGTGCCAACACCGAATGTCAACTATAAGGTAACTAATTGTAAAACAACCGTTGTAAATCCATTTTATCTTTGTACGAAGCGTGGCTCGAATATATTATAACCTTGTGTCAAACCTCAGTCGATCGTCTACAATTGCTACCTCTACCAGTCGACGGAAACGCGACTATCTAAATGCCTATCCGGTCTCGTAAAGTTCGGGCTTCACCCAACTTTCACGATACCCGCGCACAAACGCCTGGCTACCCTGGTGTTCTCTGAGTTGAATCCAGTGGCGTGTTACACGCACTCTCCTTTCCATAGTGACTTGGGCCACTGAAAGCACCGGGCGCAAAGCACGGGCATTCATTTGCTCTCACCGTAGAGCTCGCGTTCCGGTCACCCTTCGGCATTCACCTGCCCGGTCCCAGGCATCCAACTGCCTCCTCACACGATGGTTCGGTCTCAAGGTCAGTGACTACCCCCGTAGACGATGAACGTCTTCCATCGAAAATCATAATCAGAAAATACCCCGTTATCTAGGACGTCGACGCCAGGGCCGACGTAGAGACAATACGCTAACGCACCGGTCCGGAATCAAAGTTCGAGCGCGCCGCGACGCCGCACGTTTGCGCAGGTTGCGGGCACCCCAGCAAGCTGCAGACAACTACGCGAATCCCTCTCCGCCTAGCTGCCAGCTCCCCGAACAACACACACCGCCCATCTGGACCTCCCTCGAAGAGCCTTGTCCGTTCGAGTTACCTCCGGGCCAGAACTATTTCAGGCTCTACTGCGAACCCCTAGAGCCAGAAATCGTGTCATCCACGGCAGAGATAACCGAAATCTCGGCCGTAGAAGTACTAAACTAAGGAAACCGAGCAGTCAGAGGGCAGCCGAGGACCCGGATGAACATAAACTCACACCCCTGCATGCTACGCACTACTCACACACGACACACGATTATTAGAGCCGTAGCCATTCGGACGAGATCACTAGAGCCGTAACCATTTGGATGAGACGATTAGAGGCGAGCGTAACTATTCGGACGCCCCCCCCCCCCCCCCCTTGCATAACAGGATGCGCCAGTGAACCGCTCCACTGACGAGTTTAGCTCATTTACCAGTGCGACTCCTTCCGTCCGTCCTCCATCCCTGGTATACCCGGTGAACGCAAGGTGCCGAAGACGGAGGACATAACAATGCATAATACCCAGTAATTGTCATTTATTATATTATATCTTATATATTACTACCAGAGAAAGATTAGCATTATTGGAACGAAAATTGAAATACATTCGATATTAATATGACACAATACCTACTTTAACATAAGATGGATGTAATTTATCCCGTCAATTTTTTAAACGATAATCTATAAATAAACTAATATTTTTTTGGAGTCAAAAACAATTTAGAGAAATACTAATGTTACGTCCTCGTTTTTGGCACCCTGCGTTCACCGGGTATACCGGGCGGAAGGAGTGATCGCACCAAAAGGGGTTTGATTCGTCAGTGGAGCGGCTCACTGGCGTATCGAGGAATGTAAGAAGGAGGTGTCTGAATGGCTACAGCTCTGGATGTGTGAGATTGAGTGGGATTGTGGATTGGTGTTGACGCACAGGAAGGGCACAGTAGTGTGAAGTAACGTTCAGATAGTGGACTGGATGCTTTATCTCGAAGTGCACTTAGCTGGTTTACAATGGTTCGCTTAATGAGTAACACTACTTGCTTCGCGAAGATCGAACAACTTGGAATGATCGCAGTCGAACGCTGGTTTATGAGTTGCCAAATTTAGATTGATCGTGGCCGAACTTGGTTGACTCAAGAGCACTCGCTCTGCGGTTGTAAGCCTATTTAAATGGTAGATTTTGCTGACGGTCGCAAGGTGTTTCGTGGAATTGGCATTGGCCTTCGCGGATCTACACGGCCGCGGATCGCTGATCGTTTGTTGGGTGGTTGACCTGCGGGCTGATTCGGCATCAGGATTCCGTGAAGGAATTTCGGTGGCTCTTGTTCTGCTTATTCGCGACCTACTAACGACGGAAGGCTACGCGGAGCGATGAACCTTATTATACTTATGCGCGACTTATTGATAATGGGCAGATACATGGTGCAATGAACCCGTTGCGAGAGTATGGCTACTGGGTAGGCGGGTGGAGGACGTAGGACGTAACACTAACATCAATAATTCATCGAATTCTCATCAAATACAGATTGATCAATATCAACGATATCGGGCACGAACGCGTCGACGACTACGACGAGTCAATGAAAGCTCTCATGGATCCATTGTTCTCTCGATCGCGTTCACGCTCGAGGCAGTGGTGCCCGATGTGGCTTTAGGCGGCAAGCCCGCAATGGTATGTGCGATGGTGTTTGGGATTGGGGCTTCTGTCACGGGCTCGTCCACATATCTCTCATCTTCGCCTTTTCATGCGGAAGCGTCCTTCAATTGCGCACTCGGCTTTACCGTGAAAGCCGTGGCTCGACGTTATTGGTCGCCGCGACATGTCCGTATCGAACACCCGCTTCCCGCAATTTGGCACTATTTCATGCTAATTTGATTGGGTTTCCGCGAATGACGGGAGTGGGGATGCCCGCTTACGTGTCGCCCTTTCCGGTGTTCTAGTCCTCTTTCTTTCCGAGAAGTTCTCGCAGATACACGTGCCTCGCGAAGTGTGCTAAGGTTTTTCTTGGAGTGTTGCGATTTTTGAAAGTTCCTCCCTTGCGCTCCTGCTTCGTGTGCGTTGCGCTCACCCTCCTGTCCAGTGATCGTGGCGGCGTATCCCTGCGCGCGCTTTTTGCGATCGCTTCCTTATTCCGTCCTGCTCCCTTTGTGGAGAAAACCGACGCTTTTGCGTCTTCCGTTTCATTACCTCGAACTCAAGTTTCGAATCGCACGTCCTACACTTCGAGCCTGTCCCCAGGTATATCAGCACCTGCCTTACTACTCCGTTTGGGAGAGTAGTTTCCAATATTTTACAGATGGCTAAGGCGAAATCTGGCACCACTGACTCAAACTTATACCGGCCTGTATGCGGAACAAAAACGCCACGCGCGATTTTGTTTGAAAGGGCACGGAGCATAGTTCTGTCCTTTCTCATGTGACGTGAAAGCGAGCAGTGCTACAAACGTCACGCGACGTTGGCGGAAAGGAGATGGCGCACATAGTTCTGCCCTTCCCTCCACGCGGGGCTCTGAAACGACGCGCGCAGTTTTCACCACAAGGCACGCAGCAACTTCCGCGTGTCCCCACTCCCGCAAGTACGAATGGTCGAATGGTGTCCATGCCCAATACGTGCGTGCTAGGTGCCGCCCCTTTCCGGCCGACCTAGTGACCCTTTAACCCCTTTCCATACTTTGACGAGTCTGACTCGTGATGAGAATTTCGGGCCAAACGTGAATATCACGAGTTAGGCTCGTAGCCGTAATTTCATTTCAAACATGAATATCACGAGTCTCACTCGTGATCAAAATTTCGAACCAAACATGAATATCATGAGTCGAACTCGTGGCCTTAATGTCGCGCCAAGTATGAATGTCGCGAGTTGGGCTCTTTGTCCCAATGCAGGCCATATGCTACAAAGGAAAGATTTTCGTGGTAGGGATAACCGTTAAAGCAAGCAAACGTAGACTCCAGGAGAAACGAAGAAAGAAATTTTCTACTATTGTTCTTCTGTTCTTACCATTCCATCGCGCGAGTTGGACACGTTTCTTACAGTCTGCACTACAAAGAGTCTAATATTCTTGAGGAATTTTTATTTTGTCATCCTCTACATCATGTTTAAGAGAAGGAGAGAAGATACGAAAAAAACAAGTAGTTCACGTGGAAGCAAGATTAATGAAGAAATTTAAAATGTTTCAAGCTCTGAAATGTTAGATATTGAAAGAATTCATATGACAAGCAATGACGAAGATTCTGATGACAGCGATGTGATTGTGCCAATAAGAAAGCGCGTGAGAAGATTAAATATAGAAAATGGAAGTAGTGGAACAGGAAATACAAGACCTAAATTGAGTGTATCATGGGACTGGAAGGAAAGGAATAATTTGGAAATATTCCCAGTCTTGTGGTATAAAAGACTGCCACTGTACAATTTTACCTACTTCGAGTAGGATCTGATGTTCGTGTGCGGCCCGTCAGTGGTGATGCGTCTGACGGCACGGCCTTACCTCCGCCATGTGACGGTCCTATGGTGGTACTTCGCTGCTGTGGGGGGCGACCAGGGTTCGCTCCAGAGAGCGCGGTACTTGCAGTTGTTGATGCTGGAGTGGGCGAAGAGGGGAAAATGCGTGGAATAAGCGGCTACTGTTTGGTGCTGCAATGTATTGGTTTGTATTTTTGGTGTTGGTATTTGGTGCGTTGGCGTGTACAGCGTATTACAGGGTTCGTCGGACGTCGTCGTCCGCGCCACCTATGCGCGCTTGTCGGTATCGATATGTCCAAGGTGCTCGGAGCGCGGTGCGTATGTATGCGCGGCGCGTGACGGTAACTGAATTACGGAAGCAGTTCGTTTCGACGTTACGTTCCGTTTATTTGAAGTACGGGCGCCGGGTACGTCGGTGAGCGTCGTCGTCTTTTTCGGGGCGGATCGCACAAATCAGGCGCAGTCTAGGCCGGTGCCGAGAGCGCATAAGACTGCCCTGGCCGTAGGTGATTGGATCTGTCTAATCGGTATTGGTAGGTACTGGTGAGTTGGGCATTTGCGAAACGCAGCCGTGTTCGGTATCTAGAGCGGGGACGACATACGGCAAAGGTTTGTAACCGTACGCAGTACCCGCGTCGTACATATACAATACCGCCGGGCCTCTTCCCCTGCCGGCAGGAGATACCGCTAGAGGTCCGCGGCCACCTCCCGCGTGCGAGTAGGTTTCTCGCGGCTGGCTGGATACGCGGCGGCGTATGTAAGGCCGCCGCTACTAGCAACGTCTATCTCAGTTCATCGGTCTAGTCGAGCGAACCACGAGCAGCCGACACCCCTCTCAAGCAGCTGCCACAGGAAACCATATCTAACAGAGGTAGCCGAACAGTGCCCAGCCCACAGATCTACTGTGCCTGCCACGCTTCGTGCCGTTCCTCTAGTAGTCAGGGAAGTTCGAGGCGACCTGCAATCCGTGCCCGGCTCAGTCGCCTCTTAGCGAAAGACCCGCCACGAGCATTGGTTTTGCTCCGTGTAGCATAGGGCAAACGAGTAAGCGAGAGACGAGCGAACGAAGTCGCCTGGACGTCCGTATACACGGGTCTGCAACCGCTTCTATTGTGCCGAGCTCTCGTACGTTAGCGTAGGAAAGGAGCAGCGAGGGACCGACCTACTCGCGGTTCATATCCGTCTTGGGTTGCCCGCCAGAAAGTTTTGGGCCTTCCACTGCAACTACTGCGAGTAGCGCATCGTCCAGCACGTATCGCAAAGCCGCCACGCTTCACGGACCGAAACCCGGCTTTGCTCGACCGACGTCAAAATCGAACAGTAATCGGCTAATCCGAGCGGCCGAGAATATTCGCGGCGCCAGGCAAGCGTAACGGCCCACACGCACACGGCCCGACACCAACAGACGAGACGTCAACAGCGCGACGCTCACCACTGTACAATCAAAACAGACAGAATACATTATGATTCTACCCGATATCTAAAACTGTGTCTACAACTTCCTTTTCTACGGCACCTTCCACTCACTCACCGCCCCGTGCACGAACCTGCACCGGCCGGTCCGTAACCCCTGGCCGGTGCATCAGCGACGCAGCCCACTGCAGGCGTGGACGCGTCCCTACCACCACAGACGACAACACCAAGTGGTTACAGGTTAATCTATGAATGATTGTAATATGTGGACGAGGATGTTGGTGGCGAAGGAGCTTTTCTTTATCTAGATCGTTTTAATTGCGAAACGTTCATGAACGCGAGTGCGTTTGCGCTTACACGCGAACCCTCAGTGGACGGTCGTAGTTTGATACGCGGCTCGAGGACCGTCTGTACGAATTCTTCTCGAGTCGTCGCTCGCAACTACGCCGTTCAGGCGTTTTTAGGTACAACGTGATCTATAGACGTCGATGACCGGAGGATCTCATTTAGATCGCATCAACGGTGCTAGCTCGATATAAATCTCGCCCCGAGTGGAGCATTGTCCCTCTTTTTATACCCATTTGGGCTGAGGGGAAGGTTCGACACGGGTGATCTTCTTGACGGCTGGGAGTCGCTTCTCCTTCGGCGGTCGAGACCGATACCGTTATAATTATTATACATGTGTTGTTATGATGGTGTTTACAAAAGCTGACTGATGATGAGTGTATGAGTACTCTGCTATCGGTGAGTGAAGTATGTTTGTATTTACAGTCGATGTGAGTGATGTTTGTGCGTATGTGTTTTGGTCAGTCGGTGAGTGAAGTGTGATGGTGTGTGTGCAGACGGTGTAGTGATTCCGAGTGTATGTGTGTGGCCTAAGTAGAAGAAGACGGTATGGATTAGATTGCAAAGTGAATCCGGACGGTGTTGATACGGAGATCGCGTAGATCTATACAGTGTACGTTCAGCCAGTAGATATCTTGTCTGACCTACTGGTCTATACGGTTACAATACTGGTCAGGATAAAATTCGGCCAAATGATAGTGCATCACAAAATGTTGTCATGGATTTGGCAAAATCCGTGGTAAACAAAGCATACACATTGTTTCTTGACAATTGGTACTCCTCCCCCGCACTCTTTTTGCAATTACACACACAAAAGACAAACGTTATCGGCACGGTACGGAACAACAGACAAAATATGTCAAAGAATCTTGCAATTAATAAGTTAAAAAAAGGAGAATATATATACAGAACGTGCAATGGTTTTTTAGCTCTAAGGTGGAAGGATAAACGCGATGTATATATGTTATCAACCGAAAACACAACGGTGGAACTAATTGAAGTGAACGATAAACAACATAGGAAGACATTGAATCCCAACTGCGTGATTGAATACAACAAAGGAATGGGTGGAGTTGATCTTGAGGATCAAATGCTAGCCTGTTTCCGCATTATGAGGAGATTCATCAAAAGCTACAGAAAACTTTTTATTTCACATGTCTGACATGGCTCACAAGGGAACATAGGCAACCCGGAAATTAAAAAAAATCTGAAATTTGGCACACATGTAGAGTAATCCATCCGTAACACAACCATATTTTTCGTTGGTGCCATAACTCGTGTTTACGGGGTGAAAACACCCTTTGAAAAAAAATCTGATTTCTCTTCTTCGTTAAATATCTCAAGAACGGTAAGAGATATCGGAAAAAAGTTTAATCAAAAACTAAATCGCTTGTTGGCGTCTACGAAACTGCGTTATTTTTTTTTTTAAATCATTTTTGTTTTTGTTAAGCCACCCCCTCCCCCCTTTTTTTGAAATGTTTATCTTTTGCTGGTCGCCATGAAATACCTCTGGACACCCTCTTTTCATACCAGTAAGTGATTTTTGCGTTAAAATTTTTGTTGGTGTGTATAACCGGATGTTGAATTGAAAATGCACGCGATATAAGAGAGATTGTAGGGATGGTAAGGCGTAGGCGTAGAAAAGCTAGTCGGAGATGACAATTTAAAATACATCTTTATTATATTATTCTGTACACGCAACGAATACTGTTAAAATTATGGGCTGAAATTGGTACAATAATGATATTCTTCATAGAAGTGTTTGAAACAAAGGTACTGGCCGCACCACGCACATCGCATAAAAGCTGGCGCTCCACAAATACTACATTTAGGTACGTGCTTTTCACTCATAAAGCAACAGAAATCTACTGGATTCTGGAACTCGCTGGGATGGGTTTCTAAATACCCACTTTTAAACCAAGCATATTGGAAAAGATTTGTGAATCTGGGCGAAGAGAGCTGATTATGAGTTAACGACTGTAATTTAATTATATTATTGCGTGCATGTAGATTGATATTTTCGTCTAGTAGAATTACATTGACCGAAAATATCCGCACAAAATTGTTCCCGATTCGGAAACCAAACACATCCAAAGGTTGAATCATGCTCGTATGTCTTCTTTGGGATGATTGAAAATGTCATATTTTTGTCGTCTGTAATCAAATGGTAACGAGGAACAAAGTTCACATGTGCGATGATCCGAAAATAATGCAATATACGCGTCACTCAGCGACATCGACGATGAGAGGCTTATGTTCCACAGAGGGCACAAAGATGTTATAAACACGAGATATTAATACATTTGTTATTCATACGATAATTTGGTATAAATACTCGTGTGGGTGTTGTTTTTATGAACAGTTACGCTTACGACAACAGTCAGTGCACATCGTGTCATTCCAGTAAAAGAAGTACGGTACGTTAAAACTTCTTCAAAATGCAGTTGCTCAACGTTGCTAACGTAATAAACATGTTAGCCGCAACTTTTCAAGTTGCAAGTGTAACGCAGACGCCAATTAATTCGAAAGAAATTGACTTGCACAACGAACTCCGTGATATTATTACAAATTGTCAAGATACGGATTCCGTCACGTCAATTGAGCACGATTACGTACTTGACTTTGCCGATCCATCGGAACCACATGTTCCGCAATTTGTAGGGTACCGTACGCCGACAGAAACGGAAGAAGAAAATTATTATCCTGAAGAGTGTATTGTTGATGACGAAGGAGGAAAAATCGATATAAGCTACAAGAAGAGAGCCGTTGAATTTTGGAAGTCTGGAAAAATAACTCATCGGCCGCTTACCACCGTACAGAGGAATTTTCGAAAAGTAATATCCGTACAGCAGCTACACAGGTGGGCTGCAAGTGTTGAAAAAGGTGGAACAAATGCAGAAAAATTTACATGGATTGCAAAGTATGTATTGGAAAAGTTTGAAGAGGCTTTTGACAGAAAATCTATTGTCCATGACATGAATTTGAGATTATGGGCTTTGGAGGCAAAAGACCTGGTGGACTTACCTGATTTCAAAGCAAGTACCTGGTGGATTTGGAAATTCAAAAATGTACATGGAATCGTGTATCGGAAGATGACAACTTTCAAAACGCGATCTACGTTTCAAGGCATTGATAATGTACACAATATCGCAAAATCTTTTGTCGCAAGCGTAAGGACCAACATCCCAACTGTCGGAATTGAAGAAATTTATAACGCAGACGAGAGTGGCTTCAACCTCGAAGTTCATTCTGGACGAACGTTGTCAAAGTCTGGCGTGAAAATAGTGCAAGCAGCGATTCAATCGGTATCCTCTATGACACACAGTTACACAATCATGCCTACTATTTCGGCAAGCGGACGTCTTCTTTCACCTTTATACATCGTTTTAAAGGAGCCCACGGGGACATTTGGTCCGAGAGTTCAGGAAACTCTATTCCGTCCACAAAATATGTATATCGAAGCTTCAAAATCAGGAAAACTCACGTCAGGCCATTTCAAAACTTGGTTCAGCGAAGTATATCTGAAAAATACTAGCGATAAAACCATTCTATTACTCGATTCGTGGTCGGGGCACTGTCCAGATCAGTTGAATCAGTTGATTCCAGAAAACAAAGAAGTGACATTTTCAATCATCCCAAAGAAGACGACGGGCATGATTCAACCTTTGGATGTGATTGGTTTCCGAATCTGGAAAAATTTTGTGCGGACATTTTCGGACAATGTAATTCTACTAGACGAAAATATCAATCTACATGCACGCAATAATATAATTAAATTACAGTCGTTAACTCATAATCAGCTCTCTTCGCCCAGATTCACAAATCTTTTCCAATATGCTTGGTTTAAAAGTGGGTATTTAGAAACCCATCCCTGCGAGTTCCAAAATCCAGTAGATTTCTGTTACTTTAAGAGTGAAAAGCACGTACCTAAATGTAGTATTTGTGGAGCGCCAGCTTTTATGCGATGTGCGTGGTGCGGCCAGTACCTTTGTTTCAAACACTTCTATGAAGAATATCATTATTGTACCAATTACAGCCCATAATTTTAACAGTATTCGTTGCGTGTACAGAATAATATAATAAAGATGTATTTTAAATTGTCATCTCCGACTAGCTTTCCTACGCCTACGCCTTACCATCCCTACAATCTCTCTTATATCGCGTGCATTTTCAATTCAACATCCGGTTATACACACCAAAAAAAATTTTAACGCAAAAATCACTTACTGGTATGAAAAGAGCGTGTCCAGAGGTATTTCATGGCGACCAGCAAAAGATAAATATTTCAAAAAAAGGGGGGAGGGGGTGGCGTAACAAATAAAAAATGAATTAAAAAAAAACAAATAACGCAGTTTCGTAGACGCCAACAAGCGATTTAGTTTTTGATTAAACTTTTTTCCGATATCTCTTACTGTTCTTGAGATATTTGACGAAGAAGAGAAATCTGATTTTTTTTCAAAGGGTGTTTTCACCCCCTAAATACGAGTTATGGCACCAACGAAAAATATGGTTGTGTTACGGATGGATTACTCTACATGTGTGCCACATTTCAGATTTTTTTGAATTTCCGGGTTGCCTATGTTCCCTTGTCAGTGTAATACATATATTATGAACAAAAAAATACACCATCAAGGAAAACAAACATATGTCGATTATAGAATAATATATAATTTTGAAACATGTACGGCTACCTAATTATACAAGATGCGGGAAATCCTCAGAAATTATTACACCATTACGACTACAAGCACAAAATTGGGGCCATTTTCCGAAGCATATTGATGCAACACCTCAAATAAAACACCCAACTACAACATGTAAGGTTTCCTATAATCAGAAAAAACGACACGAAACGAGCTGGGAATGCACAAAATGTAAGGTAGCTTTGCATTTACCGGAATATTTCGTAAAGTACCATACTAGGCAGGACTATTAATTTTTAGAATTGTGAGTAATTTTCAATAAAACAATTATTTAGGGCTACATATAACTAAAATGTTTGTTTATATTTTGCTATTCATTTTTAGACATGGTAATTATGACAAAGTCAGAAAACTAATTTCAATTCAAATGTTACATATGTATGTGTTTCAAACTATTTGTATTCAGCTATGGATTAATTATAGTATTATTACTTATACAGGATCCGGCGTAATCATATGTACAAGCAGGCACTAAGTGATTCCTCATGAAAAAATAACAATTGTTTACGTTGTTCATTTTATATATTGTTTCAGAAATATATATATATATATAAACATAGAAATTATTTTTTAAAAGTTTTTGGTTAAAGTTCATTGAATTCCACAAGAGCACCATCGCATGAAGTAAATAAGCGCACGGCTACTTCATAGGCAGTCGCAGGATGTAATTTCTTTCAAGTTCCGACAATGTATCACCGCCGCTTCGGTTCGTTTCCTGACCGTTTCTGCGCATCGCTTGGGCCCGAATTCTTCCGAGTTAAATGGTATGGAAAGAGGTTAATCAGAGTCACGAAATTAATCTATCGATTTTTATTGGTGCCACCACTTCCCAATGAAAATACTACTTCTACTCATACGTATTCGTATTGATGGTCAATACGAATTCACCGATACTGGATCTCACCTGCCGAGATTAATTTCTCAAACACGTAATTGTTTTAGAGTATACCTTGTTACGTCCTCCGTTTTTCGGCACCCTGCGTACACCGGGTATACCGGGGATCGGAAGACAGACGAAGTGGCCCGATAGGAGATTTGACGTGTCAGCGGAGCGGCTCGCTGAGACGTCGCACGCGCCTAAATATACTCGGTGTCCTGATTCGACACTAAACCTACGTGTATCCTCGCGTCCGACTGGTTACGGCGCGGAAAGTGTGAGCGTCGCTGGTGACTCGGAATTACACCAACCTGAGAATCTACTCGCGTCCGTGCGGTTACGGCGTAGAAAATGTGAGCGTCGCTGGTGACTCGGGATTACACCAACCTGAGAATCTACTCGCGTCCGTGCGGTTACGGCGCAGAAAATGTGAGCGACGCTGGTGACTCGGGATTACACCAACCTGAGAATCTACCCGCGTCCGTGCGGTTACGGCGCAGAAAATGTGAGCGTCGCTGGTGACTCGGGGTGCTCTCTGGTTATGGGTTTGACTGGGAGAATAGTTGCGATCCGTGGATATGACCACTGATCTCGGGCCCGAACCGTGGTGCGCCGAAAGTGGTTGGGGAGCCACGATCGTAGCGAGGGGGCCCGCCGCGGGCCAACGAAACCTGTGAGCTGATGTCGCGCGAAAGATTCGCAGAGGGGTCACCGGAACTCGGAGGTTCGACGGTGCCCACGGGATATTGCCCGTACGGCGACTCAGGCACAGGCTCGAAGGCGGCAGCAAGGACCACTCGATTTATGCGCACGGCGGTTTCGGTATCGCGGGAAGAAAAGGGGTGAAATCCCCTGTCTAATTACACTCAGAGAACACTCCGATAACCAGGTTTTACGCGGGTATGCGTGTAGTGTTGCGGGGATGGGTGTGCAGTAGATGATTCACGAGACTGTGTACATGCTGTTTATTGGTTGATCGAACCCTACAATTTGGAGTGGGACGGCTCCACTTCGTTATCGCGACCGGAGAATCGGAGATTGATACTAGACGCAGTGTCTCGATCACGCAAGTTACTTATAATTAGTTGAATTTCAAAGGCTTCACCACGATGGTTGCCTAGAATGGTCCGAATTACAATGCTTGATCACGCGGATCACTTATAATTAGTCGAATTTCAGAGGCTTCACCACGCTGGTTGCCTAGTGGTCCGAATTACAAAGACTGCTTGGTTACACAAACCTGGTGTTGCCTGACGAGATACAGGAACAATGGCACTGATTCTACCGCGTTGGTTATTCACTTGGACTCAACTTGATTCTATTGACTCGACTCGACATGACTTGATTATATTCGTTACACTTGATTCACTCGAAAGATACCGAAGGTAAATACTTAGTCGGGTGTTACGCTTCGCACCCGCACTTGAATTCTTTATACGCGAACAACGGTGCAGTTCGGAGCACTGCACCCAAAGAAGTGAATTGAAGTAAAACGTTCAACGAGTAAGTCACAAGTCCCGAACAGTAAGTCGCAACCAAGAGTAAGTGGTGACCAAGAATGCGGTGCTGACCAACAGTGCGCGTACAGGTGTTTGCCGTAACCAAGAGTGTCCGAAAAGGGCCTCGTACTGCCCTATATAGACGCCGTGCTCCGCTGAGCGGCATTCGCATGCTGACACTGCATCAGCGTTATATCCTGGGAACGGCGCGACAGGTGCCTTTCCCAGGACTCAATCGTACGTGTCTTATCTTAAATAAGGGTCCGTGAGAACCGTGCTACTTTCCTAAAGTTAGATTAGAGTAAATCTTAGAACTATCGAACGAACGGGAGACTGCGGCGAGAACGATCGATTAGTTATTCTTGAATAATTTAGAAAAGCAAAAAATTGTGCCTGGTGGAGGACGCAGGACGTAACAACCTGTTCTTTTGTTTGTAATATTTCATTTGTATTCACACAGAATCCCTTATAACTTCTCAACAAAAGAATATAGCAAAATGGACAGTGTATTACCGCCAATTGATAGGCTATTTTGTTTCTCTATCTCGGCACCGACGTCAACAAGTAAACATTATTTTATCCTTTTTAGTGCAATTTTGAAGGCAGTTTTTAAACAAAAATTTTGTTTATTTTTGGTGTTACATTTGTTTAAGTAGTCAGCTGTGTTTGATGACAATATCCATCATGGAGAAATGGCAGTAATTGATGGCATGATGACTATATCCGTCATGCGTAAAATTTAGTTACCATTTATTTAGTTGCTATTTAAATTGTAATTTTAGCGAAAACTAAAATATGTTCGTAAATTTCAATATGTTTAGAATTTTTGGAGGTCAAAACGAATTAAAACAAACAAACAAAAAGTATGAATAATTTGAGATGGATTCATGCATCCCCGTATGCCAGTGCTATCCAGGGAGCGCTCCCAGTGATCTATAGCCCCACCCCCCAAATTAACGTTGCCCTGGAAACGGGCGACGCACCGTGTGTCATATGATCGGCATATACAGAAAAACGCGATACAACATAAAGGACAGAACCATTTCTACCTAGTGGAGGTGGAAATAGCTGCGTATGAGGCCTCACTCGTGGACTGCACTGCGTATGCACTGGCTAGAACTGCTTATCAGTTTGTATTACCAATTTATACATGTGCGACGTTTTTAGATGTTAGTGTATAGGTCGAAAAGCAAGTACCCAGCGGTAAAGCCTGAGACTGATTTATGATAGGGTACCTTCAGTGGATATTCTTTGCTTTCTTATTGCTGCGTAGACCATTATCCAAAATGCGGTGTTTCAATTGTAATCAGCAGAAGCGGCAAAAGAAGGCAGAGGAGTTGTGCAGCAGCGACAGTGTTTTATGTTGTGGGAAATATTGATTGCACTCTTACTAGGCTTATACATGAGACATTTTCCTCGAATCTGCTCCATAACTTTCTCAGAGCTAAATCGTGAGCAGTGCAGCAACTTTGAATCTCCGGTTATCCCGATCTTCATGTTGGTGTTTCAAGCCCAAAAAAGTGCACGTCAGTGTGTATCATGTTACGAGCCACGCGCTGACGTGGTGAGGATTTCGTTTTTATCAGCGCGTATGCATGTGAATTTAGTGAGAGGTGTGAGCAGTTTAACACAGGCCTTAACGGGTATTGCACCGCGGCACCTTGTGCCGTCGCTACTCTCCGTGACGCCTTCCTTGCGGATCTCCGTCCGCCCTCGCGAGAGTCCGTGTCACTAGTCAAAAGGTGGAGAGAGGGGGTATGGGATTATCACCTCAAACCTCGTCCGATATTTCACGGCTGCACCTTGGGCCAATAGACTCGAAAGGATAGTCGACAAGGGCCTCGTCCGATATTTCACGGCTGCACCCCACGCAAACTTTTAGGATTGAGGACATTTTTATTTGGCTCGTTGGTTCTCTCGAGCGGCAGAGAGAAACCTTGTTCGCTAGGATTTGCGTAACCAAATAGGTGGCTAAATATAGGAAGTTTGCTTTACCGACTGGGATGCATAACAACAGTACTAGATATGTGTTGATGTTATGCGTGAGAGGCGTTGTGTGTGAGAGTGAAGGAAGATGTGAGGAATGATGGGAAATTTGTTGCAAAGAGAATGTGCGGCGAGATAGAAGTGAAGCGTGTTATATTTGTAAGAGATTGTAAAGACTTAATATATATAAATGTGTGATCGCATTACCAATCATCTCCTAAAGAATCCACAACACTAAATAACGAGTTTGGCGTAGAATTTTGGAAACAAATAAATAAACTATATTGATAAAAATATATACAAACAAAACGATAATATATAGAAAAAGCAATAATAAGACGAAAAACGATAGTGAAAATTAAACTAACAAACTACGAAGTAAATACAAAATACGAACTATGACTAGGCGGTAGTGGAAAGAGTTGAATTTCAAAGAAGAGCTATTGCAATGATATTAAAGTTACACACACGCAGTGTGGCAAGAACAAGAAAAAACAGTATTTGAAAGATTGAAGAGAACGCTCAGGACGCGCGCAGGTTGCCCTTTGCAATGAGTACAGTGGCAAAAAATGCCTAAGTGATTTAGAAACTGTTAGGGATTTTTGAGTTGAGCCATTTAGTCACTGCGGACACCGATCTAGAGAGCGCATAGTTTCTAAGGTTTAGGGTATTGAGTAAGTAACGGTTTTTTTGTAATATCATGCGGTGAATGTGTGTAATCTGGCTCTCAAAGTAAAACGTGATAATACCAGCTGCATCTAATTTAATCCACCATCATCCCATGAATAAGGACAATCATTTTCAGGCAAAGTACAACAGGTTATGGGCCCAGGCTTAATGCTATCCATATTTTGGTGATTACTACGAAGTGAAAAGTTAAAGGTATCGGGAGGTTAAGTCGAGCACGTGCTGGCCGATTTAAGTTTTGTCGGTTCCAACGGGTCACAGGCAAACTTCAAAGAAAATGGAAAAGGAACTGTTGCGTATAACAAAATTAAAAGGTGCCACAGAATGGAGTGCGTGGAAATTCCAAATGAAAATTGTCTTACGGTCAGAAAATGCATTGGAGGTCGTAGAAGGCTCTTTCATAAAGCCCACTGAACCACTGGGCTCAGAGACGACCACTGTGCTACAGGTGAGACAACAAATCGCGCTCTGGGAAAAGGCAGATAATATGGCACAGAAGTATATAGCCACAAGTATAGCAGAGGAACCCCTATTGCATATAATGAACTGTAACACATCAGCGGAGATGTGGCAGAAACTGCATAGTGTATATGAGCAAAAATCGGAAACCAGCGTTCATGTTCTACAGCAGGAGTTCTACAGCACCACTAAGAACAACACAGAAAACATAGCGAGTTATATTTCTAGGCTAGAAGACATCAACCATAAGCTGAAGGTGTTTGGAGAGCCGATATCAGATTCCATGCTTATAACCAAAGTGCTGATGACCCTACCCACACAGTACAAGCATTTTGTAAGTGCTTGGGAGTCAACGAGTGAGGATCGTCGGACTATCGCAAATTTAATGCCTAGGCTCATAATGGAAGAAACGCGCAGAGAAAATAAAGAGGACTGTCCAGAGGCTCTAGCTGCAAGAAGATTAGACACTCACTCTAGATGGACAAACAAGACAGAAGAACCGAGGTTCGCAACTCAACGAATGGGGACCTGTAACTACTGCAAAAAACCGGGTCACTGGAAGGCAGACTGCTGGCACCTAAACAAAACAAAAGCGAATGAAGAAAATGGTCAAATCAAAGGTTATAGTATAAAAGGCAGTGCGCTGGCAGGCTATACAACAGCATCCGTGAACAATGAAGAAATTCATTATAACAAGTGGTATCTGGACTCAGGTGCTAGCGATCATATGACCAGGCGTAAAAGATGGCTTGTAAACTACAAAGAATTTAAAGAAAAGAAGTGGATAAAGATAGGTAATGGGCAACTGATACCTGCAATTGGATCAGGCGACATCAATATAAAGGCTCTCGCAAATGGAACTTGGCATGAAAGACACCTTGCAGGTGTACTACATGTACCAGATATCGAACTAAATCTATTTTCAGCTGCAGCAGTTATTGATAAAGGGTTCAAGCTGATTTTCAATGAAAATGATTGTCAAATGATAAGGAATGGGACCACAGCTGCAGTGGGAACTAGGAAAAATAACTTATTTGAGATGAAGTTTCGAGTTGAGGATATGCAGCAAGAGTCTAAGGAAGATTGCAGTGTAAGGCAAGCCCAAATATCCACTCAACACACGTTGAAACTCTGGCACGAGAGAATGGCGCATCAAAACGTGAAGCAAGTAAAGAATCAGCTTCAAAGTCTAGATATCAAGGTAAGAGATTCGAATTTACAATGCAAGCCGTGCTATCTTGGAAAGGCACACGTAGCACCGTTTCGAATGAGTACTACGAGAAGAAAAGTACCAGGGGAAATAATACATGCTGATCTATGTGGGCCCATGGAAGAGGACTCAATAGGAGGATCGAGATATTTCTTGCTGCTGAAGGATGATTTTTCACACTTTAGAATAGTCTATTTTGTAAGGACAAAGGCGGAAGTACCTGAAAAATTACTAATGTTCTTGAATTTGATGGAGAAGCAATTCGACAAGAAATGCAAAACAATAAGAACGGACAATGGGTTAGAATTTGTAAATGCAAAGGTGAAAGACATGTTAGAGAAACGGGGTATACATCACCAAAGAACGGTGGCATATACGCCGCAGCAAAATGGATCAGCGGAGAGAGAAAACAGGACACTAGTAGAATCGACACGAACAATGCTGCAAGCAAAGGAACTGAATAAGAACTTCTGGGCAGAAGCGGTGAATACAGCGGCATATGTTCTGAACAGAACTGGAACCAGTAGTGTTAAAAATAAAACGCCATGGGAATTGTGGTACGGGGAAAAACCAGTGGTTCGACATTTGGGGGTTTTTGGAACAAAAGTTATGATACACATTCCGAGTGAAAGAAAGAAGAAGCTGGACAAGAAGGCTAAAGATGGAATATTTGTTGGATACAACGAAAGAATAAAAGAATACAAAGTCTGGATACCGAATCAACAGCGGTTTGAATATTCCAGAAGCATTATTTTTGAAGATGAAGTACAAAATGTAAATAGAAAGGAAATTGAACCGGTAGAAGACGAATGTGCAACAATAAGTAGAGACGAAGCACAACAAGAAGACAGAATCAATGAAGTAGAGCGCAGTGGGAACCACGGGGCTAATGAAGAAGAAGAACAAGAAGATGAGGTTTTTCAGGATGCAGCAGGAGAACTAGAAACTGTTGAAGAAATTGAATCAGAAAAAGTGAGTGAAGTAGCATCAACAAGACCACAGAAGATTTTAAGAGACCGAAGCAAAATAAACCCTCCAGTGAGGTTCAATGACTACTGGAGCACTCCGCTGATACTGTTGAATGAGACTGAACCGAAAACACTTGAGGAGGCAGTGAGTGGATCGGATGCTGATCACTGGAGAAATGCAATGGAAGAGGAACGAGCAGCTTTAGAAAGAAACAAGACATGGACGTTAGCTACATTACCCGAAGGTGCAACACTGCTGGACAACAGATGGATATACAAGATAAAAAGGAACGCGAATGGGAAGATAGAACGATATAAAGCCAGACTGGTGGTACGGGGCTTTCAGCAGAAATACGGAGATGACTATATGGAAACTTTTAGCCCTACAGTCAGACATGAGTCAATAAGGGCAATCCTAGCGATAGCAGCCGCAAAGAAACTTCAAATTCAGCAGTTTGATGTAAATACGGCTTTCTTGTATGGGAACTTAGAAGAGACTGTCTACATGACGCAACCAAAAGGGTTTGAGGACACAACCAACAGAGTCTGCAAACTAGAAAAGGGTTTGTATGGACTCAAACAGGCATCAAGATGCTGGAATAATAGGTTCACTGATTTCCTCAGCCAAAGTGGTTTGAGAGCAAGTACGGCGGATCCTTGTGTTTTTGTAAGTACCAAAGAAAATGAAAGACTGATTTTAGGATTATATGTAGATGATGGACTGATAGTGGGTAAGGATAGGAATGAAATCAACAAGCTGTTAATGCGTTTACGTACTGAATTTGATATGAAGACTGGCAATTTAAGCTTATTTTTAGGGATGCAAGTTGGTAGATTGGAGGACGGCAGTATTTGCATTCATCAGGAACAATACGTTAATAAGGTCATAAATAGATTTAATATGAGGGATGCAAATGCGGTACACACTCCGATAGACCAAAGTCAGGATCTGTGCTAAAATGATTGTAAAGAGACAGGGGATGTATCTATTCCCTATAGAGAGATCATAGGAAGTCTGATGTACATGTCAGTCCTGACAAGGCCTGACATTACTTTCGCAGTAAATAGACTAAGTCAGTTTTTACAAAATCCGAACGAAATACACTGTCGAGCAGCAAAAAGGTTGTTGAGATATGTTAAAGGTACCACAGACTATGGACTGGTGTTTAACTCGGATGGTGATTTGAAACTATCAGCATACAGCGAGCTAACTGGAGAAACGACTGACATCCCCACCTTGTACTCGGACAACCAAAGCGCGATAAAGTTAATTAGAAACCCAGAATTTCACAATAGAAGCAAACATATTGATATCAAATACCATTTTGTTAGGGATCTGTACGAAAGTAAGGTATTTAAGTTGGAATATGTGGGCACAGAGCAACAAATAGCGGATATACTGACTAAGGCTGTACCGAAGGGGAAGCTTGAAAAGTTAAGATACATGTTAATGTTAAGGTCGGCAAATAAAGAATATGTTTGAAATGGAAGAACTCAAAGTGGAAATGTTAGGGATTTTTGAGTTGAGCCATTTAGTCACTGCGGACACCGATCTAGAGAGCGCATAGTTTCTAAGGTTTAGGGTATTGAGTAAGTAACGGTTTTTTTGTAATACCATGCGATGAATGTGTGTAATCTGGCTCTCAAAGTAAAACGTGATAATACCAGCTGCATCCAATTTAATCCACCATCATCCCATGAATAAGGACAATCGTTTTCAGGCAAAGTACAACAGAAACACTTTCTTTTTACTGAACTGCTCGGAAATTACGTAGAAGACCCTTGCTCGCACTTTTCTGTAGCCGACTGATTGGCGAGGCCCTCGGCAGGACCCTTTTTATATCTAAAAAGTCTAGGCCCGGGGCCCTGACGTGAGGTGAAGAAATTCGGGTAGGTGGGGCACATTTTCGCGTAAACATCACGTGACCGGTCGCTATTTTTAGGCATTCGCGTGCACATAATCGCACTATTCTTAAGCATGCTTACCACGTGATCGCGCGTGCAACGACACTTGCGCACACGTGTTCGGGGATGACGTCACTACACGCAGTTCGGGCGGGGATTAACGTCACTGTGCTGTAGGGCTGTTGTGACTTCACCAGAGGTACAGCTGGGCACGACGTCATGGGCCGTAGCGCTGGTCGTCGACGCTGTTCGGGCGCCCGGCGGCGCGCGGTACGTCACAATCAAACAGTCAGTGGATCGCACTAAGTGCAGTACAGTGCAACGTAAAAATGTCTGGTGCCTAAATATTATAAAGTTGTCCAGAAAAGTTTCGTAAATCACTATTTTTTTTATAGTTTGTTTTATCCCCAAAATGAGCAATTTCGGCAGTGACGATGATATTGTTTCACCTGTAATGAAGGGAAGACGTTTGCAAGTACTTCCAACGTCTTCTGAGGACGTTAGCGATGAAGACATTGAGTCTGACAGTGAAACCGATCGCAGTAAATCTGATGACACAGATTCCGAGGACAATGAAAGTGAGAAAGAAAACCAAGATACAAATGTTGAGTGGAATATTAGACGAGATAACAGAGAACCGTTTGAATTTTCTGTCAGCCATGGCCAGCAGGAAATTGTACTAACAAGATTTCGATACAAGTGTTTATTTTACATGGAAAAATATTTATATAATGATCTTTGTAGCAATATAGTCGAACAAACAAATTTATATGCAGATCAATTTTTGCAAAGCAACCCGAATTTAAAGCCGCGGTCAAGGATGACAAAATGGTATGCAACAACTAATAATGAAATCAGATGTTTTATCACGTTGTTGATTTTGCAAGGTATCGTACAGAAGCCAGCACTGCAGGTGTATTTTTCGAAAAGGGAATGTAACAGTACACCGTTCTTCGGCAAAGTTATGTCTGTAGACCGATTTGTAATATCATGCAAATTCCTTCATTTTGAAAACAGACAACATCACGATTATATAATGCCATCAAAAAAGTTTGCTAAAATTACATCTGTTTCGGAATATGTAGTAAAAAAATGTTAAACTTTGTATATTCCGAATATGGATATCTGCATTGACGAATCGTCATTAATGTGGAAGGGACGGTTATAATGGCAACAGTATATACCGTCAAAAAGAAGTCGGCTCGGGATAAAATTTGTTGTCTTATTTGAGAGTGAATCGGGTTATATATGGAATTTTTGTGTATGTACAGGAAAAATAACCTACCATGATCCACGTTATCCGAAATTCAACATTTCTGCTAGTCTTGAGCTTCAATTATGTGATGAACTTTTACAGCGTGGATACAGACTTTATTTAGATAATTGGTACACCAGTATGCCACCCATAGAAACACTGTGCGCGCTTAAACTGACGTAGTTGGCACAACTCGAAAAAACAGCATTGGCCTTTCTTAGGCTGTAATAGAGACGCGTACTAAATAAAAAAAATTTTAACAAAAAAAATAACACCGACTTCAAAACAAAGCAAAAAAAGGCACTAAACTGTATAAAATAATTCCCTTTTTTTGATGTCGGTGCCGAACACCAAAATTAGCACCATCTCGGCCAACGAGATCTAATGTTTCGCGCTTGAGCGGGAATATTTCCCGGATTATATACCGGGCATTTCAGCAACAAACAATCCTTCACGAAGGTGTGCACTTTGTTATAAGAAAAAAGATTAGTTAAGAATCACGGTATTGGTGTTCGACGTGCAAAGTGCCACTATGCGTCGTTCCTTGCTTTGGTGAATACCACTCGTCAGCAACAGTTTGAATTTTTAACTTGTATAGATATTTGACTTTTATTATGTGTGTAGTATATATTTACGTTAAGTGAATGAGTAATATTATTAATAAAATTGTTAATTTTATTAAATAAAGCCGTCTTTCTGATCTAATATTTAAACAGCGTCACTTACTCTGTGTTTGATGACTATACTCGTCATCGCTTGATTCTCGCGACACACATCGGTAAACGCTCTGAAAAGGGGTCTGAATGGAAGTATCCCCTTTTAAACAAACAAAGAATTATCAAAATCGGTTAACCCGCTGGAAAGTTACGCGTAAACATGTACAACTTACTCCCGAAATTTTGTGAAAATACTTATGATATTGGATTTTCTTTGGAACGATAAACACACCGTGATTCGTCTAAAAATAAGAGTTTGTTTATTGTGTAAAATGGATTAGACTAGGCTTACACTAATTGCACGTGGTTTGACTAACCTAAAAATAAGAGAATCAACAATTAAATGTTTATGCTCCTACTCTTTTGTGGAACCGTCCTTGTTGGCTTACTTATATACTTAACGCTATCTCCCAGTCTGTAAATTTACTGGAGGCTGAGCTAAACTATTTATTCTACTTGTTCTCTAATTCGTGTCTCTCCGCTATCTCGATTTTCCCTCGATCTTCCTCTGCCGGTCCTCTATATGTCCGTTTCTTCCGTGGCGCCACCTCTCGGACGTCCCATCATTGGGAGCGGATATGCGCGTACGTGTGCACAAATCTTACATCTCCCCCCCTGAGATGCTTAATTCTCTTGCAAAAGCGAATCTAAGCTTAGAGTGCCACGAATTATTCAGTCATGGGAGTGAGCTTTGTGACATGGTATAAGCCCATCGATCTTCTGCCACTTCCGGTGTTTATTTTAAAAATTGAATCCGAAATTTTTTCTTCTATCTCAAATGGGCCAATTCTTATTTCGTCCATCTTTCTCCTATTTAGTTTATTGCCATTCATTACATAGACCAAATCACCTTTTTGAAAATCGTGTTTTATTCTGTTTTTGTCGAATAAAGTTTTATTGTATTCGTGTGATTTGCTTGATCTGAGCAGTGCTATCTTTCGGTCCTGTTTTAGGTTTTTAGAACAGTCGCTCATAATTTTCAATTCCGGAGGTAGTAAGTCCGTGGACTCACCATTCATCAGGTATATGGGAGAGAATCCTGTTACAGTATGAGTTGTTTTGTTGTATGCATCCACGCATACTCCTGCGATCTTTGACCAAGCCTTCTTTTTACCGTCGTTATTGAGCATACATCTTATTCTGTTCACTAGAGTTTGATTTAGTCTCTCGTTCAGTCCGTTTGAAAACGGGGCATCCACTGCTGTGAGAATTAATTCAATGTTTCTCTCTCTAAGGTAATTTTTGAATTCTTTCGAATTGATTGCTGGGTATTGATCTGCGAGTAGTACTTCAATCGCGTTTTCCTTCGGGACCTTTTCTATCAACTTTATGAAGTCCTGAGCCAGTTGGTTTTTCGAGCATAAGATGTAAGCAAATCTAGTAAAATGGTCTACTAGTAAATGTAGATATCTTTTAGTCGACCTTTGTCCACCAAATCCACCAATTGTATCCAAGGACATTACTTGGAATGGTCTTTCTGCTGGACCTAGATGTGACATCAATCCAAATTTCCTATTTAGTCTTGTCTTATTTTTTATACACGTATCACAACTTCTACAGATTTGTCTTATGTTTTCTGATAAATTCGGTGCTGTATAAAATGGTCTCATTTTTGTTTCTGTTTGATTAATCCCAATGTGGCAGAATTCTTCATGGATTTTCTTCATTATTATTTTACTATAATCTTCACTTAGGACTATTTTTTTCCTTTTCTTTTTGTTTTGTTTGTAATAGATGTTATTTTCCATAATAAGGTGTTTCTTGTTTTTTAAACTTATGTTGTGCCTCTGGTCGTTCTGTATATCTTGCATGCTTATAAAATTCACTGTTTTCAAACTGTCTTCCTCATTTTCGTGGTGTTCGTAAACAGGATTTCTGCTAAGACAGTCGGCCTCGGTGTTTTCCTTTCCCGGATTATATATAATTTTGAAATTGTATTGGGATAAATATAATGTCATGTCACCCAATTCATCATCCGTTCTGTTTTTTACATTTAAATTTTCTAATGGTTTGTGGTCCGTGTAGACAGTGAATTCTTTACCAATTAGCCAATGTTGCAAAAATTTTAAGCTTTCCTTAATAGCTAAGCATTCCAAGAAAATTGCCTTCTTTTTTTTTTGCGAATCGCTTAATTTCTTTGAAAAATAGGCTACTGGTTTTTGCGTACCGTCCTTCTGTGTTTGTTTCAAGACCGCTCCGATGCCTTTGATGCTTGCGTCTGTATAGATGACAGTTCGAGCTTTGGGGTTATAGATGGCCAGAATTGGTTTTGAGCACAAATGCTCCTTCACCTTACTGAAGGCAATTTTACAATCATTTGCCCAGTCGAATCTTACATTCTTCCTGAGCAAGTTGTGGAGAGGATCGAGCAGTGTTGAGATGTTGGGGATGTATTTCCCATAGAAATTCACTTTGCCTAGGAATTGTCGTATTTGTTTCCTGTTTTGTGGTGTCGGGAAGTCTGCTATAGATTTTAGATTATCTTTCAAGGGAGTTATGGTGTTTCCTGTGATGATATGTCCCAAATATTTGACTGAGTTTGCTGCAAATCTGCATTTTGTGAGTTTTAGACGGAATCCTTCTTCTGCAATGGCGTCCAACAATTGTTTTAAGTGGTCTAAATGTTCCTCAAACGTTTTTGAGAAAATCATTATATCATCGATATAGCATACAACAAAATTTGATAAGTTGTATTTTCTAATTATATTTGTTAAAATCCTTTGAAATGTTGCTGGGGACGTTTTTAATCCAAAAGGTAAGCAGGTCCATTGATAGTGACCTTCTTGGGTAACAAATCCGGTTTTTTGTCTATCTCCAATTCTCAACGGTATGGACCAGAAAGCTGAGTTTATATCAAGCGTTGTGAAAAACTTGCACTCAATAGTTTTAACCATTAAATCCTCAATTAAGGGAAACGGTTGCGATTGGGGTACTATCAGTTTATTTATATCCCTGAAATCAATGCACAATCTGGTCCTCTTTCCTTCATCTCTTTTATAAGCCAATGTGACCGGTGCTGCGAAAGGGCTGTAGGACTCTTCGATCAGGTTATGTTTCAATAATTGAGCTACCTGTTTTTCAATTTCAGCTTTGTCTTCTAACGAGCATCTGTATGGTCTTTTGTAGCAGTATTTGTTTACTTGTAGGTCTATAAAAGCTTCATAATTCTTTACTTTACCAACATCATACTTGTCTTTTGCAAAAATACTTCTGTAATTGCCTAATAGGCTATCTATCATACTTCTTTGGTTAGTATTTAAATGTTCCATATCTATATTGAATTCATTTATGTTGATACCCTCATTGAAATTTACTTGAAATTGGTCAAACGTATTTTCCCTCTCAATTTCTTCTTTGTCTTGTATCTTATTTCTGTTATTGCTTTTGATTCCAATGTGTATTTTGTCTCTTGACAAGTTATCACTATCTGCTTTGGACTTTGTTTCTTTTTGTAATTGGATGTTTAAATTCCTATCATGGGTCAATCCAAATCTTTTTATAGTATCTAGTCCTAGGATCATATCATAATCGAATCCATCATTGTTGTACACAAATGCATTGATTTTATCTTTAATGTTTAGTATATTTGCGTTTACTGTTATCAAGCCGTTAGTTTTACCCCTACCACTAATTGTTTTCAATGTACTACCAAAGTTTCCTTTTATCAAATTTTTTATTTTCACCAATTTAGAGTTAATCAGTGTTACATTTGATCCGGGGTCATAAATACCTTTACATTCAGTATTTTCATTTAGTACTACCTTAACCTCAATTAGTGGGGGGAAATCTAGTTTTTTGGATCTTCCGTGCTGTCGATTTCTAGTATATTATTAGTTATCCTATTTTTTTCAGTTCTTTTGTTTTTGTCATCCTTGAACCAGCACAAATCTTCTGGATGATATCTGTTTTTATTCCCTTTACTCTCACAAATTTTACATGGCTGTTTCAAATTGGGCCTTGCTTCTGTTCTCATTGTCTTAGGTTTGTTTTCATTTATCTTGTTTGGTCTTTTTCCAATGTTTTCATATTTTCTCAGCTCACTGAACAATTTAACTGGAGTTGTGGTGTCTTGTCTGTCAATTCTATTTCTAACGAACGTTGGTAGTCCATCCGCAATCAAATCTACTAAGGTCCTATTATCCATATTTTTATTGGATTCCAGAAGCAAACGTTCTTTTTTTAGTGCATACTCCAAGATTGAGCCGGTGAAATATTTGTAGTTCACTGCATAAATCACAGATGACCACCCTTTATCTGCAAACGTTTGCAAAAACTCTTCTTTCCATGTTCTCCACTCAGAGTCTAATGTGTGTTTGATTAACATAGAGTTAAACCAATCCTTTACTGGATCATCCAAGAATAATCTCAAGGCTTCAATTTTCTCGACATCACTCTCAATGTTCAGTCTGTCACATTCACTTTCATATGTCTCTAACCATTGATTTGCACTCATTTTTTTTCCCTCAAATTTATCAAGAACAAATTTTTCGCACAGTTTATTTAAATTTCTGTTTGTACTCTCTTTTGCGGGTTCTTTTCTCTCACACAACTTTTCAAGAAGTTTTATTAAGGTTTCATCTACTTGTTTTCCAGAAGTGCTTGGTACAATTTGTTCTGAGGTAGAATCCTCTGCTAGCAGAAAGTCTTTGACTACCATATTTCCACTTTCATCTCTGTAGAGTTGTAGGATTTCATCGTTTAGCTTCATCCACACATTTCTGCATTGACCCCGTTTTTTTAATGTACCTGCAATTTTCTTGAATTCTGGTAGTTTCATAAGTTCTGGATGATGTTTGTATGCCTGATAACATTGTGGAATGTGGAATTTTTTCCCATCTTCATCGGTTATGGATTTGACTATAATGGTATTTGACTTTGGGTCCTCATCAGCGGCCAATTCACATTCAAACTGCAGTCTTGCCATTTGTTCTATTCTTTTGTTTCCCACAAACGTAGTAATTGTTGATTTATGATATTGGATTTTCTTTGGAACGATAAACACACCGTGATTCGTCTAAAAATAAGAGTTTGTTTATTGTGTAAAATGGATTAGACTAGGCTTACACTAATTGCACGTGGTTTGACTAACCTAAAAATAAGAGAATCAACAATTAAATGTTTATGCTCCTACTCTTTTGTGGAACCGTCCTTGTTGGCTTACTTATATACTTAACGCTATCTCCCAGTCCGTAAATTTACTGGAGGCTGAGCTAAACTATTTATTCTACTTGTTCTCTAATTCGTGTCTCTCCGCTATCTCGATTTTCCCTCGATCTTCCTCTGCCGGTCCTCTATATGTCCGTTTCTTCCGTGGCGCCACCTCTCGGACGTCCCATCATTGGGAGCGCATATGCGCGTACGTGTGCACAAATCTTACATACTATTTAAAAAATGGTTTTCCGTTATCCACATTTTTCGAAATTAAAATGAGACCAATCGGGGAATAGACGCCTTCATATGAGAAAGGAACTATAAAGATGAGACAACCCGTTCGCGAGTTATAGGTAAACATATATTTAAAAAAAAAAATGTTGAATATACAACCTCCTTTTTCATATGATCTGGGTTAATAAAAGTAATCTCCCTGTTACGTCCTACGTCCTCCACCCGCCTTTTCTATAACCATATTCTCGCAACGAGTCCATCGCACCGCGTATCTTCCCATTAGCAGTAAGTCGCGCATAGGCGAAATAAGAGCCAGCGCATCGCGCCATCGTAATTCCTCCACGTAACGCTGGCGCCCGTCCGCGCCACGTGGAGGAATGACCTAGCGTCCGCGCACAATAGCGCAATTGAAACTTAGGTAGAAATATAAGAATGCCAAAGCCAGTTCCACGAAGCACCTAGCGACCGTCAGCAAAATCTACCATTTAAATAGGCTTACAACCGTAGAGCGAGTGCTCTTGAGTCAACCAAGTTCGGCCACGATCAATCTAAATTCGGCAACTCATAAACCAGTGTTCGACAGCGATCATTCAAAGTTGATCAATCTTCGGACGCGCAGCGAGTAGTGTTAATCATTAAGTGAACCATTGTAAACCAACGAAGTGCACTTCGAGATAAAACCATCCAGTCCACTTCCACCATTTGAACATTACTTCGCACGACTGTGCCCTTCCTGTGCGCTAACACCAATCTTCAACCACACACACTCCCACACATCCAGAGCTGTAGCCATTCAGACACCTCCTTATTACATTCCTCGATACGCCAGTGAGCCGCTCCACTGACGAATCAAACCCCTTTTGGTGCGATCACTCCTTCCGCCCGTCCTCGATCCCAGGTATACCCGGTGAACGCAGGGTGCCAAAAACGAGGACGCCACAGTAGGAATTTTCTGGTGACAGCGGTGGGATTTCAAAAGACGGAAAAACCCGATCGCACTCTATTCCCATCCCCCTCGTAAACCAAGTAAGGACAGGATGGCACAGGATCCTAGCACATCATCGCAACGGAACAAACACGACAACCTTCTGCTACCACGCAAGCCGGTGAACTTCCGGGTCCTCAACCAGAGTGGCGCGACGGAGACACCCCGTGGACATTCCAAACAACCGACCTGGGGGCGCTGCTGCAGGCCCACCTAAACTAAAGGGAAACTCACTTTACCCCGCTCCCGCGGAACTGACAACAGGAAGCCAGCGAAGACAACCATCACCTTCCCCGGCGACCAGCCTAAAAGACGCACTGGAATTGATCCCAGTATACGACGGGTACGAAATCTCCGTTTTCCAATTCGCAAAGGCGTGCGACCAGACACGGGAACTCATATCACCCCGACAAGAGCTGGCTTTCACGCGGTTACTTTCCTTTTCCTCATCCTCGTCGTACTCAGCGTCCCGGTCCTTTTCCCGTTCCGAGGTTTCGGCTAGCAAAGCTACGCTTTGCCCAGGGCCTTAGGGACCTACTAGCATGGGCAGATGACGGGAATGCGCGGCGCGATTGCCACGCGCCAGGACAGCAGAGACGAGGACGGAATTGCCTCGCCAGGATCCGATTCAAATTCAAGATGCCGGAGAGAAAAAGCGTCGAAGATCTGATGCAGTAATCAGCCGATGGATTTCGACCTCGTCGTCCCGATGCGTTACGCGCCTGCCCTTCGAAACCCCGGGCTCGGACCTAGGTACCGACAGCGCGTGTTTTCTAGTAAGCGCCGCCTTAGGGCAGGCAGCCGAGGAAAAAGCTCGCGCCGTAGCTGTCCAAGCAACCAGTAGGCCGGTTAAATCACCGCCCGAAGCCAAGCAACCAGTAGGCCGGTTAAAGCACCGCCCGAAGCCAAGCAATCAGTAGGTCGGTTTAAATCACCGCCCGAAGCCAAGCAACCAGTAGGCCGGTTAAAGAACCGCCCGAATCCAAGCAACGAGTAGGCCAGTTAAAGCATCGCCCGAAGCCACAAACTATAGAGGGGTAGCTATTCCGACGACAAATATAATAAAGATATTTCAGCCGACTTCTTCCACCTGCCAGAAGAGCCATTGGGTTCTGATGGGACTCGACTGCGGGGGCCACCATTCGCATCCCACCGCTGCCACCAGAAAATTCGTACTGTAACGTCCTCGTTTTTGGCACCCTGCGTTCACCGGGTATACCTGGGATCGAGGACGGACGGAAGGAGTGATCGCACCGAAATGGTTTTGATCCGTCAGTGGAGCAGCTCACTGACGTATCCCTGACCTAATGTGTGTACCGGTAGCTAAGTGGAATATCGCGGCGACAGAATATAATCGCGGTGTTCAGTTGCCGGGAGGGTATCGTCGGATAAGGAGACTGAAGGTTGTTCAATTACCTCGTGGTTGATGTGGTATTGTGCTGGCAGTGATACACTTTTCTGATGCTTCACAACTAACTTTATTGAACTAAAGGTTGGCTATTGGGTGCCTGACAATGAGGAACTTAGATAAACGAGTAGCCGAACTGAGTTGACGCGACCTGGTGCGGGACCTGGGTTTTACACTTGTTGTGGGACTGTTAACTGTGATCACCTGCTCTGTACTTCCATGCTTATTTAAATATTAGGCTTTGCGGATGGTCGCCAGGCGCTTCGTGGAACTGGTGTTTGCATTCTCGGATCTATATTGTCGCGAATTGCTGATCGGTTATTGGGTGGGTCAACCAGCTGGTTGGCAGGTCAACTGCGGGTTGGTTCGGCCAAAGACACGTCTGTACAGCCAGAGGACTCGCGTACCAATGGCTCTCCCTGTCTGACAAAAACATATCGTTTCTGTCGGAACATTTGGCTTCAACCCTATACTGGCGCGTTGCTAGGCACCCCACCCCCCCCCCTTCCCCTCTCACGCAAAATGTCATTCGTTTACAGGAGATGCAATAAATAACAATGAGTGAACAATTAATTCATATTGATACGTTTGAGGCTAACCTCCCGCTACCTGTGACGCGCGACCAATGTATGTATATACATCACTGATCTCATGACGTATCCCTAGTATAGAGATCAGTGAACTATATACATATATTGGTCAATATATATATATTATTGAGTTTTATTTCAAATGCAATATGATTGCATTGACCCAGTGATCTAAGATTTTACAGGCGTACGCTCTTGACTTCATATTCTTGAACAAAATTAGGTTGATGACTGAACGATAACTTACCGCCGTGAAAATAATATATGAAATTTGAAAGAGAAAGAAAACAGAAAATTAACGTGCGGAACCTCATCGCATTAACTTAAGCTATATACACACATTCATACTTATCGCTCGCTAGTCGGATGTATATATATATGTAAAGAAAATGTATTCTCTTTATTTGAATCTGCCGCGCTCCGTACGAGTGTAAACATCGTTTGACACCAAGAGTATCGACCTAGAGAAAGGAATCGATAAAGAGATTACGTAAGAGATTACGTAAGACAGAGCACGTGTGCGGTATGCAGGATCCCAATAACCGTGGACAGAAATAATACAATAAAATAATTATTTAATAGTGTGGGTAAAGAGGGGACACAATAAACTATGATTGACGTTTCTTTGCTTACAGGTAAGACTGTAAATAATGTAAATAATGTAAATAATAACCAAACGTATGTTACTATGATATAATAAACTATGATTGACGTTTCTTTGCTTACAGGTAAGACTGTAAATAATGTAAATAATGTAAATAATAACCAAACGTAAATTAGTAAAATAAATGTAAACTTTGCTTACAGAGAAACTTATCGTAGTTATTGAAGGCCCTCTATCAAAACAGAAGTCCCTTATATATAAAGGGTGCATACCATATCTGGTGCCCCTTCTTAACTAATTATAGTGATCACGCAGCAAAGCAGCGAAGTAAACTCAGGTACGAAAAACACGAAACAACACTTTATTCAAAGCACGAGGCAAGCACGGAAAAACACAGTAATGGTGGAATGTACTATTCACAATGGAAGTCGCAAGAAGAAGAAGTAGTAGAAAACTAGAACTAACCGACCGCGTTACTGCGGGGAGACTTAAAGCTATATTTACAATAAGGCACTAGAAAAGGTCCCTAGGCTTCAGGCTCTGTTTGCGCCTGCAGGCGCGCGCGTTGCCATCGCAGCCTAAACGAGGCGCCACATATATATAATAGGTGGTGCTGGACACGACTCGTTTTTAAAAACACGACTTTATTGTTTCCTTAAAACTAGTCTTGGTACAGCTTTCGTTGAGTAACACGGGTTCTTGGGATACGCGTTGTCACCGTCACCAGCGATAGAAAAGACAGAGTATCAGCAGCCTTTGTCCTCGCAATGCTCCGATTGTAGAGTAGGCTCGATGTGAACTGCTCGGTGGCTCGATTAACAATGAATTCTCTCCTCAATTAACACCATGCTTCCGCACTATGTTTCTCCCATTACTCATCCTTCTTCTGGAAGCTTTAATGGATCTGGATCTATCGGGGCAGAAGGTTACGGCGAATATCCACCGACGCACCCGTCTGGCCCTGAGGTGTCGAGTTACATTTTGCATCAAGACGGTGGCGTCGTCTCGCACTGTTAGAATATATATTATTTTCACGGCGATAAGTTATCGTTCAGACATCAACCTAATTTTGTTCAAGAATATGAAGTCAAGAGCGTACGCCTGTAAAATCTTAGATCACTGAGTCGATGCAATCATATTGCATTTGAAATAAAACTCAATAATTAGAAAAGGACTAACGAACGAAGAAAGTGTCGTTGAACACCGAGCGAGCGCTTCAGCGTAATATTTGTACACCGGATCGACCTCTGGCCGACCGATTCCGCGAATAGGGCATGAAAAACCGTCCTAGAGCAAGCCCAGGAACCACCTCGCGACGAATTCCTTTGGGCAGTTGGCTGTGAAGTCGCGAGGTGCGTAGTTCGCTGTCCGAGGGTATCTTAGATATCTCTTTGTTCTGAGCATAATAGTGCATATTCTTATTGCAGTGTGACACGAAATGGACTCAATTATCCTCGTTAAATCGTAGACGTTAAATTCTAATTGTTCAGTTGCGTCTGTGTGTAATCTTGCGTGTATCACAAGAACGCGCAAAACCCGGAACAGGACTGGGGACAGCCCTCGGAGAGTATCGCGTGAAGGAAGAAGACCGGTTCTCTTCGAAAGCACAATGTCCGAGAAATTAACTGTTTTATTAATAAGTACAATAGGGCTCTACGATAAGTAACGTGCCCTAGAAAAGCGTGTTACAAAACTTGTCGGTAAACGGTAGCTTGCCGTGGATCTTTAAATATTGTGTTTACACTAGCGCTGTCGAATTAAGAAGAAGGTTCGCTCTGGAAGGGGACCCTCGTGGCACGTCTCCCTGAGCTCGTCAGTGTGCGGTGAGAATGTGTGCGCACCAATTAACGCTATCGCGCGCGTGACGTCGGCTCGACGTCACGCCACACAACCATAAGGTGTTCGTGAGTGAGCGCGGGATCGGCAGCCGCGCTGGCGCCATTAACGCATCTTCCTCCGTCGGCAAATGCCCGTACGATACGTCACGATGACGCAGTACAACAACTACCCGCGGTATTTAAACGATACACGTAGGCGCTCATTTACCGCACCGCCTAATCTCCAACACTAATTAATAATTGGAGCAATAGACTCAGTTTTCGTTATTAGACTAGTGAACAGTGCGAAAGTGTTATCGCGTACGTTCTTGCACGTGGCCGGCAAACTCAGTGCCGGACCCGTTAGAGTTTAAGCTTCCTTTAATTTCACTTAAACTATTCTTTGTACATATTTTTGAACGAACGCGAAAGCTTGTCCTCGCTCGCGGAGCGATTAAAGTCGATATAATTGATCGAATAGAAGTATTACTTTCTAGATTTGCCGCCTTTGTAGCGGGCATTATCCCGGCTCATTCATATTCGAGCATAGACAAACCAAGTAAGACCAAATTACTGAAATTGTTGATGCGCCTTTTGGATGACCCGCCTAAACGGTCTCCTTAGCGACGTGCATTGTTTCGACAGGGTCACTCGCGGCGGCATTCACGTCCCGCCGATCGTTTGCGTGTGGGGTGGGGTGGGGGGGGGGGGGGGGGGGACGCGTCTCGCGTGAGGGGAGAGGGGACAGAGAGAGTGACGATCGGGAGAGATCGATTATAACGGCAGTGAAGTAGTACATGTGCGAACGCCATTACAGCAAGCTTGTAAAGCACAGAAATACACAGTTCAAAACGCAGTATTAAGTTCATTGCATTGAGTGAGACCCAAAAACGAAAGAAGACAGCCAGCTTCCCAATCGGAAACTGGGTGACAGGCCGAAACGAAAGGAAAGAGTTTCTGAGGCCTGAAACAGAAATTCTATTTCGATTCGAAGGTACTTATCATCATATTTCACCGTACAACATGAATATTCCAATCGACTTACCGCCGAGAGAAAGAGAGAGAGCGAGCGGGAACGAGAGAGAGAGAGAGAGAGAGAGAGAGAGAAGCGATAGATGGATAGACGGATAGACGGATAGACGGATAGACGGATAGACGGATAGATAGATAGATAGATATATAAATAGATAGATAGTACGTTTGTATACGCTTTTAGTACATCGCCGTACGGTGGTATATGTACGCGTTCGTGTACACGGATTCGTACGCACTTTCATACACACTTTCCTGATGTCCGTCGTACGTCCGTACGCACTTTCGTGTCCAGTTGTGCACCATCGCACACATGTTAGTACGCACTTTCCTGTACCCGAGGTACGTCCGTACGCAATTTGCTACACCTCCGTATATTGATACATGCTTTCACACTCCTCCATATGCTCGCGTACGAGCTCGTGTTCCATGTGCGCTCGTACGCACTTTCCCATACCTTCGCACGTTCGCCCAGAATTACACGGGTTACCCTGGGTTAACGTGTGTTCAACCGCGGCATACTCGCACGCGATAGAAATGGAGGACAGAGCTGAAAGAGATGTGAGAAGAGAGAAAGAAATAATTGGAGGCGGGTGATGGAGAGAAAAGACGGGGAATGAGAAAGAGGGAGAGAGACTACTGCGAACGCACGGTGCACACACGCGAAACGGCACCTACGCGCACCGACGGTCTCGTGTGGCAATGAATGTCGTTATTAAGCCTCGTCCTACACGAGGGACACACTTGCGACGGCCTGCACACGCGCATCCGTTTATCCGACTTCGCCCACATACGACTGCGGTTGAATTTCCGAAAAGCGGCCGGTTGTCCTGGTCCCGCGTAACAGGAGGTATACTAATGACGATTTTCGCTCTTTGAACAACTTCAACCGAAGTGGCGCAGGTCAGAGAAGAACGTTTCGCTGCGCAACGCTGATCAAAGAATGACCCTATACATCCAGTATATTTAATACAGAACATACGTTCTTTAAATTGTTTAGCTTCCAATCAGAAAGAGGACGTTGTCTTCGATATTTCATACAGAACGATGCAAAGTAGAAATCATTTCTTATATCATACACGAGTAGACTTCTTCGCCAACCGGATAAATGGATTCGGAAAGCTATGCACCCGGCCCACACCCAAATCAATCCGTTCTCTTTCCGAACACGGTCTCAATCCTGATTGGCTTCCCTGCCACGCGGCTTCTTGTATTCCCGCAGAAGAAAGGCTCCGACGGAGATCTCGAAACTCGCGTCTTCTCACCGGAGCGAGCGCACGCGAATTACTCTGGGGGGGGGGGGGGGGGGGGGGGGGCAGATGTGCGTGTCGCGACAGCGTCCGGGTTTCCTTTCCTCTTTCCTTTTCTCGTTCCTCGGCGTCATCCGCGAGACACAAGAAGCGCATCTCATTCAACCGCCGTACATGCACGAGCCTATAAAACGGGCGTGCAAACGTGCATGGGTGTCAGCGGCACGTATATGCGTTTACCTGTTGCTGCGGGAAAACAACAAACGAAACTGTGTTGACGTCTCTACGTTCGTGAGAAGAGTGCGTATAAATAGCTGCGTATCCGTCATATTCGCGGTTGGCTTTATCGCGAAGCGCTCGTAAAAGGTGGTGTACGCTTGTAATTCGTGGTGCGAGTCCAGCCGCGAGTTACATGCAGCGTGTTCAGGCATTATACACGCTCGCGGCCCTGCGCGCAGAGGTAACGTCCGTGACTAACGTACGTTTGCTATATTGCGAGCATCATCATCGTGTGAGCGACCTTCGGAACCGGTATCATTTTTACGCCCTTCGCGCCCGCACTCGCGGGCGTTAAGTGCAAGTGGCTGATAAAGAGACCAATTAATGCGCGTATTAACGGTCTCGCTTTGTACGTTGGTACGCTCGGGAACGTTTCGTTCCGTGCGGACTGATTTGAAAGAGCCGTTGGGCGCGGACAGATAAACGTTCCATCGGTTAGACGCGACTGGACGCGATAGTTTCGCTAAGCTCTGCTGATTACGAAAGGAAACGGTCGCGTCAGGCCTTTGTTCAGCCGAAAAACCGATGCTGAATCACCGCGTCCAACGGTCAGCACTCGTAAAATTTGCCAGTGCCTCTCTTTTCGTCGGACAAATTCTAAAACGACGATGTTACGCGTGAGACATAAAATTCGACAAATTCGAAAAGGAGTATATCTCGAGCAACAGGCCACGGCCCGGCGAACAAAAGCGCATAAAACTCGTCCCGAAACGAGACGCATTGGCGTTCGCGGAAGAGAGAGAGAGAGAGAGAGAGAGAGAGTGCGCAGAGCGAAAGTTACCGATTGTAGCCGAAGACCAGTGACACGGTAAGACTCTCCAGTCGCGCCGTTCGACAAAATTGTATTCTATATATTTTCTGACCATGCCCGCGCTATATTGCCATGGAGAGATCCCTCGGGCACGGTCATTGACTGTAGAAGGCGAATATTTTCCTTTTACCAACTTGTCCATTGTAAAATGAAGTGCTCGCGTAGGTGTTAAGCGAGAGGATAGTGGAAGGGTGAGTGGCAAGTGAGCTTAGGCGGTTGAAGTTATAAAAAACACAACAGTTGATTTATTTTACGCACTAAATAAGTTGCAATATACCTATCTTGTTTCCACCTATACTTTCTGATTTATTTTGTGTTGTGACGTCACACCTCATCCAACATTGTATTATACGAAACGTAAACATAAGCTCGCAAGCGATCCGGGACCTCTACGGGTCTTACGGAAGTACACATATCCTATAAGTCCTGCAAATAACCAACCGCGATTCAACATTCCAAATAACTTCTCCGTTTAGTTAATCATATAATTTATTATTTTATATATGAAAAGAATTAGAACCATATCGAGACAGTGCGGTCAGCTAGTATAGCTACGGAGGTTTCCCACCTGCCCTGTCTGCGGGTATTCGTAATCTTTTCTCAAGTATATTATTTTCATTTAACATAAGCAATAACAAAATTATTTAGCGTTACGCCTGGTCGCACGGCAGACTGCTCGCGGATTAGCGGCGACCTTGCTAACAAGTAAAAGTCGTGAAAAGCCTCGCTCGGACGTAACAGCATTGTGATTAAACGTCTAGCTTAAGCGAGTCTCTTAATGAATGACGGTGTTGTGCTCCAGTGGAAATTAAACCAATTTACTTGACTGTATACTCCGGCGACTCCCCTCAGTCTACTAGTCCTTCCTCTCTTTCTGTGATCTGCGTAGATCGCTTGACTGTGGAACAGGTGGGTTTTGTGCCGGCCTAAGACTTCATTAATCAACATTTTATTCTTACAATACCGAATGTAGTATTTTCACCACAATGTAATAGCATCGAACTGTATATTATTTATTTATACAATGAAGTGACTTCATAGATTAACAAATGGTGTATATAATTAGGAATAGATTTGGTAGAAAATAGTATATGTACTCATTCAATTCATATTGGCGAGTACAGTGAAATACGATGCTGCTGTCTGGATAACCTGCAACACATCAGTAATATAATATATGATCAGGATTCTAGCCCTTTGCACTTTATTGTTCATCCTGGCGGCCCGGGGAGCGTCTGTTCCATTCCCGTAACGTAACTCAGTGGCCACGAAGTGACTGTACTTGTGTATGGTGATAAGATGGCCTCGTGATATAAATTTTGGGTTATATAATGCAGAAATATTTATAAGTATGTTTATGTATCGACGAGAAATCAGTAAAGTGCAAATTGTCTCGCAGTTAGTTGCTAAACAACTGACTGTGCTGCAATAGACGTTGCCACGATAAACAGTACGATAAGCAGCATACGAGAAGGGCATGTGTACAAAAAATCGTGATAAAATCTAATAAAACCTATAAGTTATGTCCGTTTTGGTAATTATGCGGTTCAGGGGACCCAGCTTTGATTTGGACGGGCTTGGAACATGTTGTATATTTCGACATTCTGAACAACTGTTTCCTATACATTTATGCGCGCTCGACCTTCGTTTCGGAGTTATTAGCGAAAAACTTTTGTTATAAGTACGCTTTGTTTTACTGTAAGTGGCTGTGGTATGCTGTTCATGTCCGGCTTACCCAGCGTACAACGACAGCAACACTTGGTGGGGGTGGGGGTGGGGGTGGGGGTGGTTCGAGATAGGAGGACTGGGCAAGGCTGTCTAATGTTAATTCAAAGTCACATGAAAAAAGAACAGAGAGTGATGCCTGTACTTTTAACTGGAATTGTTGTTACAATGAGAGGGTTGTTATATGTTTATCAGCGCCGAAGACGCGTCAAGCGTTGTACACGAATGCCAGCGCATATAGCAGGAGTTCCTCTCATTGTGGCAACGGTTCCAGCTGAAAATACAGGCGTCACTCTACTTTCTTTTTTCATATGACGCGGAATTAACATTAGACAGCCTTGCCCAGTCCTTCCCCCCACCTACACCCCCACCCCCACCCCCAGAAAGTATTGTTGTTATTCTACGCTAGGTAAACCGGTCATCAACAGCATTCTACAGCCGCTTACAGTAAAACGAAGCGTACTTATAACAAAAGATTTTCGCTAATAACTCCGAAACGCAGGTCGAGCGCGCATAAATATATATGAAAAAGTTGTTCAGAATGTCGAAATATACAACATATTCCAAGCCCGTCCAAATCGGAGCTGGGTCCCCTGAACCACATATTTACCTCCGTTTTTTCTATTATTCTTCACAACTCACACAAAATTATCGTCCGATCTGGCGGTTATATAACACCGTTCAAGGCATTCGGAGTGTAAAGGGCCTGTGTACTTTTACAGATAAACGGAATGTAATTTCATCGTACCGTCATAAATGTCTCCATTTCCAATACAAAGAATTTTCCCGCCGTTATTTTGCTGGTGTACATACTTCTGATTAGAACTGGTATTAGCATTTTTTGCGCTTTTACAGGTATTTCGAAGTTGTAGGATTTATTGCTGAAATATATTGTTGTAATTTTCAGTTGCTTGTCATTAATGGGATTTGCTTATTTTTCTCCGAGTGTTTTATTTTTGTCAAAAACAAATAATTTTGAACCGTTCCAGTTGAAATAGGATATATGGAAGTTATCGGTTTGTTCTAATCTTAACACAGCTGTGTTCCAAGTTCGTGAGGGGTCAAGCACAAGGACGCGAACTACATCCGATATTGCAAAGCATTATTCATGAAATTGATATTTTCTGATATGCAATATTTTCTGCAATCTGATTGTTACTTACATAGACTCCAGAATGCTTCCACTTTCATCTATAAGTAACTGACCCGGTAAACTGAGGAGAAACAGATGGCACAATTGCCCGAAAATATACGTCACACATACCACTACATCGTCCCATTGGTCTTTTTGTGTCAATACCTAAGCGAACAGCGCAACTTGATCAACTGGGTAATAGTGAAATATTCTTCTTTATTGCTAAAAACACTTACTTGAAAACCCGTCAAACTAATAATTAGCATGTTTATGCCCAGTATAAGAAATAAACTCCAAGTAAATATCCTTTCCAAGTGCGCGGAGTATCTGTTTTGGATAACAATGTCAACTTAGTGTCATATATTTTTTTCTTGAGCACGGTTTGTTACGTACTATATAAGTACTAACTTTAAGGCTTTATTATGGCAAACTATACCGTAAGCAACTCTTCTAACGCAGATTTCCGTAACTGCAGGTTTACCAAAAACTTCATTTATATTTAATATTTGCAAATTCTGTAGCACAATGTCGTCATCGAGGCTTTCGAACGAATGCCTGCGAACAATAAATTTTAGCGCTGAGGTAAAATTACAATAAAACTGCGGTTTAGGAGACCAAGCTCTAATTGGCTTGATTTTTTTTCTTTCATGTTGTCAACGTCACCCTCCTGGGTGACCTCCCGAAGGTGTTAGGCGGCAGACGTTGTTTGTTCGAAAGTTATTAACAAAACAAGTTGTACAGGCAGTACAAGGTTGTTCGCGAGTTTCCGGCTGCGCGGCAGAAGCCTGGCCTGTAGATTCAAAATTAAAACGAGGGATCGACACTCATTTTCTGAATTTAGGGTCAGTTGGCTTTTAAATTCCTCGTGGATTCGGCACTGCTGCGTGGCTGCCGAATTATTTATCCTTGCATGTTCAGGAGGCCGCATCACGGCCTCCACGATATTGGGCGCTTCACGCTAGCCTCGGGTGCATCGTGGACGTAATTCGCGCGCGAAAATTCCCGTAACGCACCCACTCACGAGCAGGGATGTGGCATCGGGGAGGTTTTAGCCGGTGGAAATCCGGCACTACTCCGGGACCCCCTCGTCGGGCCCCCCCGTCTTTGAAAGATTTCCTCCTCGAAAAAAAAACAAAAAAAAAAAAGCTGCAGGAAAAGCAAAATGAGGAATATATATTGAGAAGTTATTCATTATTTGCTGTTTCTAATGGAGTTGAGAATAGTGGAAGAGAATTCTAGTCCAGAGAAAGACAAAACAAAATATGAACCCTGGGAAGAATTGTATGCAACAATCAATGTCGTGGATTAGCATTTTCACACGTACATCGGTAGCGCGCCTTCGGCGCGGATTTCATATAATCACCCTGTTTCTATCATCGCATGCATCGAAGGATCGAGGTTCTATGGAAAGTACATCGGTGACATGGCTTAAGTCATGATCAGATGATATTGCTGTTCAGTACCCGACAATGCATGTCCCATTGCCGAAAAGGTTCAATCTGTTTTGTTAATAGCTTTTTCAAAAGCAACCTCCGCTGCCTACAACTTTCGGGAGGTGACTCAAGACGGTGACCTTGACAACATTGAAAAAAATCAAGTCAATCGGGGCTGGGTCCTCTAAACCGCAGTATTACTAAAAACTTGCAACACAAATATACGTATACAGGTTCATCGCGTTTTTCGCGCAACGATATGTCTTCAAGTGATGAAATGATTCTAAATTTAATGTGCATCTTCAATGCACGAATCATTACAATCCGTAGAGAAAAGATTTTTAAATTTCGTATACGGTAGAAGACTCCCTTAATAATTTCCATAGTTCTATACGCTTACCTTGAAATTGCAAATAAGCAACAAGCATGGCAGACTAAAGTGATAAAAAATACGTCAGACGCAACAATGATGGTTATGGCTGCAAAAGTACCAATGTAGGCATGAAACATCTTGAGAACGTAGAGGTTTTCGGGCGGATCCCCGTAATCTATAGGATACACTAAATGTTTTGGGCGTGACTCATTGAGCGGCACAATCAGATCTAAAATGACCGGTTGAAGTGGTATTACGAGGAAAAATACCATTGCTATATATAGACATCCTAAAGAAAAAGAACATTAAATAATGTTAACTGTACTTATTGCTCTGCGCTAATCGTGCGTAAATTGTCATGATACCTGCGTATAAACGTGACGTGAATTTTGCATATTCACCGTATGATAGTAAAATTTTTCGTTCCGCTTTATCTACTGTAAATTTCCAATTCTCATGAGTCTGAGTTAATATAGATCGTATCTGTGGTTACATGAAAGTGTTATGCAGGTGTGCTACGGTCGTAACTCTTAATTTAGCGAAATTCTGAAAGGAATGTAGTATTTGGTACAGTACCTGAGGCTCGTTAAAAGCAAAGTTTAAGTACTTTATGAGGCATGCAGTCTGCGTGAGTAACGGCGGAATGCAGTGCATCGATGCGCTCTTGGTTGCCGTCCATCGATTGCCAAACTCTTTGATCTATACAATGAGACATAAAATTATGACTTTTAAAATTTTGCGTTTTTCTTTTCCTCGAAGGTATTGCTTTTACGAAAACACTTGGCAGTTTTTGTAATGACATGTGGGTGTATATGTGTGTGCGGCCGTGCGTGCGTATGTGTTATACAAATCACAATAACCGATGCTTCTGAATGTTAAAAGTTTCGATATACAGGGAGAGTCGTTAATTATTGCAACTCAGAATAACTCCGAAACGGCATCCGTTTCCGGCACGTAGGAGTGCGATTAAGAAAGTCTAACAGCGCGTGTGAAAGGTGTAGAAAAAGAGGTAGAGGAAAGAGGGAAAGTGGCGCAGTGTGGCAGAGGACAGAAGAAAAGGCGAGAAAGGCAAGATAGTTTGATTGGTGCGGGACGGAGGAGAAATAGCGGAATTAGAGAAAAGAAAAGATCGACGAAAAGAGAAGATACGAGACATTGCGGGAAAGCACAAGAAAAGAGACATCCGGGTGAGGAAAGAGAGAGAGAGAGCAGAAAGTAGAGAATTAGTGGCAGAAAGACACGAATGAAGGCAGGAGATAGAGACAGAGGTCGATAAAGAAGATAGAATAAAGTAGGATGGAAAGCAGAGGGAAGGACACCAGGGCAAAAAGAGAAGGAAGGAGTGAAGGGGAAATGAGAAGGATGCAGAGGAAACTAGACATGAGGGAGAGAGAGGAAAGGAGGAAGAATATAATAATATGTGGGCTAAAGAAAGGAGAAAAGGAAAGGGCGACAAAAGTAAAAGTACTGAAAGAGATGAGAGTGGTGACGGAGAGTGAGGAAATAAAAGAGATACCAGGGGGAGAAACGGGAGAGAGGGGGGAGAATCTTAGTGAGGTTGAACCGCAGAAAGTAGAAACGAGTGGTGACGGGAAGCAAGAGAAAGGACATGGAAAGATGAGTAACTATAAAGGACGAACTAGCGTGGGAAGAGAGAATGAAAAGGAGGAGGGTGTGGGAAGGTTATGGGATGTTGCGGAAGACGGGAAATGGTGGAGGTGGGAGGAAGAGAAAAAGACATTAAAGGACGTGGAGGGAAGGAGTTGGAAGGGAAAGGGGTGCCGGGAGAAAACAAGAGGGTGATAGAAGGGGAGGGAGGTAACAAGTGAAGGAGAGAAGTAGGTGGAAGGGGAAGAGGAGGAAAAGAGGAGACAGGGGGAGGAGAAGGGAGTGAAGGAGAGTTTATGGGAAGGGCGTGGAAGGTAGCGTTTTTTAATGTAGCCGGGTTAGACAAGAAGGATAAGTATTTTTGGTAAGGTCTGAAGGACTGGGACGTAATAATAATGTCGGAAACATGCGTTGTGGAGAAAACATACGAAAGGGATAGAGGAGAAACTACCGAGAGAGTTTGACTGAAAGGCATAAATGGTAAGCAGAAGAAACAAAACAGGAAGGGCATGTGAACGGATGCTGAGGGGGATAAGAAAGGGGGTAAGGGTGGAAGAGGAAGGAAGAGAAGTGGAAGAAGGGGAAATGGAATGCAGGAAAGAAGGAAAGTGCACGATGAAAAAGATTTGGTATGGGAAGAGGTCAACGCAGTGATGAAAAGATTGAGGGAAGGGAAAGAAAGCAGTGGGTAAGGACGGGATTCCCAACGAAGTGTGGAGCTTTGAGGGGAAGAAGTGGGGGGATGGGGTTGGAAGATGTGCAGAAGGATATGGAACGGGGAAGGGTGGCCGGAGCAATAGAAGGTAGGGGAGATAGTTCCGATGATGAAGAAAGAAGTGGGAAAGATATGGGAGGAGTATAGAGAGGTAACGCTAATGCATTATAGAATTGAGAGGCAGTATTATTGCATGCCATAAATAACCTTCGCTGACCTTCAAAGAACTAAATGTTGTACCTTCTTAGATTCGCCTGAACAGCCGCTAGCAGAAAGTGAATACAAAAACATGCCATTCCCTTTGAAAGAACAAAGGTAGCCTTTGCGACGTATATCGGGGAAGAAGCGCAGGAGTGGGCGGCGCGTCGAGAGCAGAGCACTGGGCGCGAGCAAAGCGTGAGCAGGGTATACGAGTACTGGTGTGAGATTATAATAGTCGAGTATATAAGCATTGTAGTTGTCAGTATTATACCGAGTACAATAAAGTACCAGTTTTACTTCAACACATTACAACCTTCATATCTCCGAAGCAACTCCACTCTCCATGCAACTTCGGTTCAAACAACTTTCCTGCTACTATCAAAGTTACGGAGTTGTTCTATATGGCAACTGGTGTCATGTACGTGAGTGGGCCCGCGGGCCAGCGACCACCTCGACTCTTTGGTCTATATGACGCTAACACTCTTCAATGATCGAGATCACGCTCGATCAACGGGCAGTAAACTGCTTCCAGTCTAGAGGGTTGCTTGGCCCCTCATCTTACTGGTGGAAGCGAGGCCTTTCTAAACCTCTCCCATAATTCTGCCACCATGGTAAGGCGAGCTGATTCAGTGCAGCTCCCACACCGGGGAAGAACCCCTCGCCAGCTATGGCTCCACCAACTGCCACGACGATTGCAACCCCAATGAGGCAGAGAAAAGGGGTGCCGTCCCAAACGTTGGGGGACCGGTGGCAGCTAAGGGCAACGCGGGTGGGACGTTCCCACGCGCAACCCCACCACTACCACCGGCGGGCCCCCCAACACCGTCTACCGAGTATCCTCCGGTGCCCACCCACAGTGGACCCACAGCCCAAGCAGCCGATTAGGGGTCCAGTACGAGCGTATGTCGGGTCCGTGGGTACGCTAAGCCCCAAAGGTCACATACCACAAGGGCAGGACCCCCCTGCGGGGATTCTAGATGGCAATAGTTAATGAGTCACCCTGCGAAATGAAATCAAAAGCATTTTTACCGTTTTGATCAAGTCTCATTTAAATTGTGTGTTGCATGCGCCGTCCATGTGCAATAAATAATATATGCTCGTGAGCAATGCATAAATAAATGCCTTTATCCTATAGTGTTTATGGTATATAAGCGGATGGATAGACGGCTTTGTATCGTCCACTACAGTAGAAACTTATTTGGATATGTTATTATTTAAATGTCGACATAAAACTAATCAATTTATTGTTCCGAAATATTTATAGTATGTAGTTTTCGGTAATTGTGCATATTAGGGGTTCCGTTCCCGATTTTACTTCCCTTGAAATATTTTTCCGAATTCGACATACTGAACGACTTTCTCGTGTACAAATAACCAGCTTTCGGCTCTAGATTCCGAGAGATATTCACCAAAAAGTGCGTTTGTGAGTACATTTCATTCTGCCATATACGGTCAGTGTCGGTAAAAGTATTCGGCACTGTTCACATACTATAAAAATTACGATTAGTTTGAGCGAGAGCTGAGTCCTTGTCCTGTAAACAAATCGGCTGTGCCCCTGTTCAGTAATTTACCAATACATTAGAGTACCTCAGTGTATGTCACGACGTCAAGAAGAAGACAATACTCACGGTGAAGGTAAGGGGGGGGGGGGGGTTAAGATTTTAAAGCTTTCACTTAATTACAGAGTTTTAAACATTTATGCCCAAATAAGGTTTCGGGTTAGGTCTGGGGGGAATCAATGTCAGGTAGACACTTCCAAATTAAAGGATCGGCCAAAATGATTGACATCCCCGCCCCCCCCCCCCGCCCTCGCCCTCCCGCTCCCTGCTCAACTTAATCCGAAACCTTACTTGAGCATAAAAGTTTGAAACTCTGTATAAAAGCGGAAGATTTGAAAGCCTAAACTACGCCTAGCCCCCCCCCCCCTCCCCAGACCAGTGACATGCTTCAAACCTGTTTGGAATCTTAGAAACACAATTTCGAATTATCAACATTGTTTTTCAGAATGTCAAATATGACAACAAATTTCAAGGCCAGTGAAATCAAGGGGGAAGCTCTTAACATGCATAATTACCCTTACAATTTCTATCATGGGTAGAAAATGCCTCAAATACGTGTTGTACCCTGCTGCTGGACCTCATAATCGTACCCTCTTTGCACTGTGCAGCGGTAAACGCAGGTACATACAAAAAAAGACAGAGTGAGCACGCCGGGCGATCGGACAAGCATGACTATCGAATTTGGTGGTAACTATCCTAGCCGATCAAATGTGGAGTGTGACCACATCATAAGGATGCCGTCTCGTCGCTCCAAGTATTATAAAAGGGCATCATGCGCACGACGGAGCTCTCATTTTCTCTTATAACCGACTGTCTTACATGCCGAAACTATAAAAAACTTAAAAAATCGGACCACACACTTCAGAACTGCACTAAAAGGAATTAAATATTTTGTCTTTCATGAGGTCGGTGCCTGGATAGAAGCAAAGGGCCACTTAAATTAATATGTGAACCTTATTCACCTACACAACCTAGAGACCATACTAAACCAAATCAATACTTTTACCTATACGTATTCGTATTGATAGTAAATACGAATTCACCGAAACTCTAATTCACCGGCCGAGATTAATTTCTCAAACGCGTAATTGTTTTGGTTCATACCTGTCCTTTTCTTTGTAAGATTTAATTTATGTCCAAACAGAATCCCTTTAGACGTCTCAAAAAATAAATATAGCGAAACGGACAGTGTACTTCTGCCAAATGATAGCCTGTTTTGCTTCCATATGGGCACGGAATTTAAAAGCGAAATATTATTTTATCCTTTTTAGTGCTGTTTTGACGTCGGTGTTACTTTTTAAAAGTTATTTATCTATAAATTTTTAGTTAAAGGGTATAGCAGGATAAGATAGTCAAAAGTGCCCTTGAACAGATTTTACTTTCCAAAACACCGATCGGTAGCTTACTAAAAAAAACCATTATGTACCAAGGTTTAACCTTCCATGTCAACCGGGAGGGTAGTTACAGGGTAAATTCAAAATATCCGTTTATATCACATTGCCCCTATTAAAAAGGATGAAAAAATTCTGAAATACATCTAGAATATTGCTGACATATTTATCTATCTTTGTGAATTTAAAAATTTTTTCGTTGCAAATCCTAAGTGTGAAAAATCAAGAACTCAAAAACATATCGAAAAATACAGATATAGAGTTGAAGTTTTCGAGCGACTACATTTTCGCTTTCATAGAAGATAGATAGATATTGACATGAGTATAATCCTCTCGTTTGTTCCAGATCTGCGGTTGATGTGCGGTATAGTTAAAAATATTAAAAACCAATATTTTCGAGTTGTTTCGTGCGAAACCGTGACGAATACTTTTCGTTCTTACATCTCCTTTATGCGTCTCCATTCGATATAGTACTTATGAATGAAGGAATTTAAGTTAATTCAATTAATTGAAAGTCTGTACGCATCCTGCCTTTTAAAGTATTCAAGAATCTTTCAACACCGCAGCTGGCGTAGTGGTAAGGTGTTCGACTGCGGAACTGCTGTAGACTTTTTGTCGTCGGTTCGCACTCCACAATAGTATAACTTTTTTTCATAGAATAATTCCATTTAATAACTAATTATATGATAATAAACAATATACACATGTTACGTCCTCCAGCTCGCCTCGGGTCAAGTGCTCCAATTCGACGCAACCCGGCGTCCGTCTCTATCTTAATCTGTCGCAAGTGACTCATTCCATGTCTCGTTCGTATATATAAGTCCCAATTCCTACTCCTCTTATGCGTCTGGGGCAGGGCCCGTCTACATCAGCCCTACTGATGAGTCTCGTAGACGGACCCAAGACGAAACGTTACCACCTCCTTTCTTTTTCCACTTCCTCGTCGATCCCCCGCGTCCCGGTCATTTTTCCGTTCCGAGGTTTTCGGCTAGCAAAGCTACGCTCTGCCCAGGGCCTTAGGGACCTAGCAGCATGGGCAGATGACGGGTGTTCGGAAACCCCGCTTTCGCGCCGGTTCGTAGTGGAGCGGAGCACACGCCGCGGTTGCGCACAGCGCCGATCGTCCAGCGGGCTACGTGCTGCAAAGCGCACGAGCCTAATGGCGATGCGCGCGCGTATAAGCGCCAGCGGCCGTCTCACCCGCCAACACCCCGCTAGCTCGGAGGCCAACCGGCTTCCCGGAGCCGCCAATGTTTTGACTTTTCGGCGGTTGAGATTTCGAATAGCTCGACCGGGCGGCTCCTGGAGGTCGGCGGGCATGCGACCGAAGGAGGAGGCGACCGTTGCTCCCTCCTTCGTGTAAGGATCTTCGAGCCGAAAAGACGTGTGCGCAGCGAGTAAAAAGAGAGAGAGAGAGAGAGAAAAGAGCAAAAAGGAGTTTTAGGTGCAATATCCCGTTAAATTCGGTGATCATTTTATTCGGTTCTGTGTTCGGGGAATCGCCGGCTCGAAAATGAGCGCGGTAGATCCCGCCTTTTGCAAAAGGAACGGTAGCCGGGAAGCGTGGTAAAGGGGAAGTCGCGAGAACGAGAAGGAGTTGATTATATAATAAATAAATTAAGCTAATATATTCTAAGGCAAAATATGTGCAAAAGAAAGAACGGCACGGAACTAAAAAGCGCGTTAATGCGAAACGAACAAGAACGTAAAGCTATGCTATTGACTAGACGCGGTATTAAACTACTAACAAAGGTAAATTAATGAACTAAATGTAAAGAACCTAGAACTAAGGAAACTAAAAACGCAGAAAGAAAAGAAAAGAAAATGTGCAACTCAGGCAAAGCAAGGCGAAAGAGAATAAAGCAAATAATAAAGCGTATATAAACGAAATGAAATAAAGTAAAGGAACAGAGGACGGAAAGCGAGTTCGCAACACGTGGTTGTCCGACGGTCCGGTCACGGTCAGCAAAAGCGTTCGAGAATCTTTATGTCACCTGTACTCGTAGGATGTCCAAAACGGAAGGAAGAGTCGGACCGTCGGACACCGGCGCCTTACCTCACCCGTGCTCCCCCGTCCCGCCAGTGACATGCTTCAAACCTGTTTGGAATCTTAGAAACACAATTTCGAATTATCAACATTGTTTTTCAGAATGTCAAATATGACAACAAATTTCAAGGCCAGTGAAATCAAGGGAGAAGCTCTTAACATGCATAATTACCCTTACAATTTCTATCATGGGTAGAAAATGCCTCAAATACGTGTTGTACCCTGCTGCTGGACCTCATAATCGTACCCTCTTTGCACTGTGCAGCGGTAAACGCAGGTACATACAAAAAAAGACAGAGTGAGCACGCCGGGCGATCGGACAAGCATGACTATCGAATTTGGTGGTAACTATCCTAGCCGATCAAATGTGGAGTGTGACCACATCATAAGGATGCCGTCTCGTCGCTCCAAGTATTATAAAAGGGCATCATGCGCACGACGGAGCTCTCATTTTCTCTTATAACCGACTGTCTTACATGCCGAAACTATAAAAAACTTAAAAAATCGGACCACACACTTCAGAACTGCACTAAAAGGAATTAAATATTTTGTCTTTCATGAGGTCGGTGCCTGGATAGAAGCAAAGGGCCACTTAAATTAATATGTGAACCTTATTCACCTACACAACCTAGAGACCATACTAAACCAAATCAATACTTTTACCTATACGTATTCGTATTGATAGTAAATACGAATTCACCGAAACTCTAATTCACCGGCCGAGATTAATTTCTCAAACGCGTAATTGTTTTGGTTCATACCTGTCCTTTTCTTTGTAAGATTTAATTTATGTCCAAACAGAATCCCTTTAGACGTCTCAAAAAATAAATATAGCGAAACGGACAGTGTACTTCTGCCAAATGATAGCCTGTTTTGCTTCCATATGGGCACGGAATTTAAAAGCGAAATATTATTTTATCCTTTTTAGTGCTGTTTTGACGTCGGTGTTACTTTTTAAAAGTTATTTATCTATAAATTTTTAGTTAAAGTGTATAGCAGGATAAGATAGTCAAAAGTGCCCTTGAACAGATTTTACTTTCCAAAACACCGATCGGTAGCTTACTAAAAAAAACCATTATGTACCAAGGTTTAACCTTCCATGTCAACCGGGAGGGTAGTTACAGGGTAAATTCAAAATATCCGTTTATATCACATTGCCCCTATTAAAAAGGATGAAAAAATTCTGAAATACATCTAGAATATTGCTGACATATTTATCTATCTTTGTGAATTTAAAAATTTTTTCGTTGCAAATCCTAAGTGTGAAAAATCAAGAACTCAAAAACATATCGAAAAATACAGATATAGAGTTGAAGTTTTCGAGCGACTACATTTTCGCTTTCATAGAAGATAGATAGATATTGACATGAGTATAATCCTCTCGTTTGTTCCAGATCTGCGGTTGATGTGCGGTATAGTTAAAAATATTAAAAACCAATATTTTCGAGTTGTTTCGTGCGAAACCGTGACGAATACTTTTCGTTCTTACATCTCCTTTATGCGTCTCCATTCGATATAGTACTTATGAATGAAGGAATTTAAGTTAATTCAATTAATTGAAAGTCTGTACGCATCCTGCCTTTTAAAGTATTCAAGAATCTTTCAACACCGCAGCTGGCGTAGTGGTAAGGTGTTCGACTGCGGAACTGCTGTAGACTTTTTGTCGTCGGTTCGCACTCCACAATAGTATAACTTTTTTTCATAGAATAATTCCATTTAATAACTAATTATATGATAATAAACAATATACACATGTTACGTCCTCCAGCTCGCCTCGGGTCAAGTGCTCCAATTCGACGCAACCCGGCGTCCGTCTCTATCTTAATCTGTCGCAAGTGACTCATTCCAAGTCTCGTTCGTATATATAAGTCCCAATTCCTACTCCTCTTATGCGTCTGGGGCAGGGCCCGTCTACATCAGCCCTACTGATGAGTCTCGTAGACGGACCCAAGACGAAACGTTACCACCTCCTTTCTTTTTCCACTTCCTCGTCGATCCCCCGCGTCCCGGTCATTTTTCCGTTCCGAGGTTTTCGGCTAGCAAAGCTACGCTCTGCCCAGGGCCTTAGGGACCTAGCAGCATGGGCAGATGACGGGTGTTCGGAAACCCCGCTTTCGCGCCGGTTCGTAGTGGAGCGGAGCACACGCCGCGGTTGCGCACAGCGCCGATCGTCCAGCGGGCTACGTGCTGCAAAGCGCACGAGCCTAATGGCGATGCGCGCGCGTATAAGCGCCAGCGGCCGTCTCACCCGCCAACACCCCGCTAGCTCGGAGGCCAACCGGCTTCCCGGAGCCGCCAATGTTTTGACTTTTCGGCGGTTGAGATTTCGAATAGCTCGACCGGGCGGCTCCTGGAGGTCGGCGGGCATGCGACCGAAGGAGGAGGCGACCGTTGCTCCCTCCTTCGTGTAAGGATCTTCGAGCCGAAAAGACGTGTGCGCAGCGAGTAAAAAGAGAGAGAGAGAGAGAGAAAAAAGAGCAAAAAGGAGTTTTAGGTGCAATATCCCGTTAAATTCGGTGATCATTTTATTCGGTTCTGTGTTCGGGGAATCGCCGGCTCGAAAATGAGCGCGGTAGATCCCGCCTTTTGCAAAAGGAACGGTAGCCGGGAAGCGTGGTAAAGGGGAAGTCGCGAGAACGAGAAGGAGTTGATTATATAATAAATAAATTAAGCTAATATATTCTAAGGCAAAATATGTACAAAAGAAAGAACGGCACGGAACTAAAAAGCGCGTTAATGCGAAACGAACAAGAACGTAAAGCTATGCTATTGACTAGACGCGGTATTAAACTACTAACAAAGGTAAATTAATGAACTAAATGTAAAGAACCTAGAACTAAGGAAACTAAAAACGCAGAAAGAAAAGAAAAGAAAATGTGCAACTCAGGCAAAGCAAGGCGAAAGAGAATAAAGCAAATAATAAAGCGTATATAAACGAAATGAAATAAAGTAAAGGAACAGAGGACGGAAAGCGAGTTCGCAACACGTGGTTGTCCGACGGTCCGGTCACGGTCAGCAAAAGCGTTCGAGAATCTTTATGTCACCTGTACTCGTAGGATGTCCAAAACGGAAGGAAGAGTCGGACCGTCGGACACCGGCGCCTTACCTCACCCGTGCTCCCCCGTCCCGCCTCGAACCGATCACCGAACTACTCGATCCATCCGGTGTCGGCCGAGGAGCGACGGAGGGAGCCGTAGGCGAGGAAGGCGCTCGTGTTGCGCTCTCGTTGCGCGGCTATTTTAAATTCGCCGCGACATCTGTATTCCCGTTCGATTCGGAGAACTTTTATAGTAGGTGCGGTTTAGCAAGGCGTGTGAGCCCGTTAAAGTCGGAGCGTTATTTTAAACGTTTAAGCCCGTTCGAGTCGGTGCAACATTGTTCTTAAGGTACAAGATCCCGTTCGAATCGGTGACGAAACCAAGGTGCGTGAATAAAGTGTTGGTGAATTAAGGAGAACAGTGTTCCGTTCACACCCTCCTTCCCACGGACACGAGAACTGCACGAGCTGCTCACAACGAGAAGCCCGGGTGCTTCCTCGAACAACGGGAATGCGCGGCGACCCACAATATCGTTGTGAATCCCCCCACCCTAGCGGCTGGGACGTAACACACTTAAAAATATTTTAGATAAATATGTCAACAATTTTCTAGATTTTTTTCAGAATTTTTTTCATCCCTTTTATTAGGGAAAATGTGGTATAAACCGACAATTTTAATTAACCCTGTAACTACCCTCCCGGTTGAGATAGAAGATTGAAACTTTGTACATAATGGTTATTTTGGTAAGCTACCGATCGGTGTTTTGGGAAGTAAAATCGGTTTAAGAGCATTTTAGGCTATTTTATTCTGCTATACCCTTTACGCAGACGAAGTATACTATAAGACCGCTCATCTTATGGGACTTTGTGTCACACGTACAAAATTACCGGCTGTGCTAAAAACCAGCTTGATTCGAGAGCACTCTGTGTCTGGCAGTGATGAATATCGAAACTATATTAGAAATGCGGAAAAGAAGGCCATACATAATTCCAGTGTGAACAAAATCAAATAAAGAAACCGAAGCACCTAAAGAGTTTATGGAAAGGAGATTTCTGGATTGAATGACACGGTCGGGACGCCCGTCATTTTGAAAGGGAGGCAGTGTTACGACCGTGAACGACGACATGAAGTCCACAGAAGATCAATAATTATGTTGATTTTATAAATGATGCTGTTATGTTGTTGTTGATGGTTACAAAACTAGATAATCTGAGATCGGTTGCCGAACCGTTCAATCGTGATTTTAAAAGCTCGTGTTATCTGTGTGTTGATTATATGTGCCATGTCGCGTCCCCATCCACGTAACAGTATTTTGGAAGCAATAACTTGTAACCGTACATATGTCTGGGTACATATTTGCGACTATCACTGCATCGGCATAGTAAAGCGCGCGACTACTTACGCGCAGAAGTTGCGCCCGCCCCCAATAGGGTACTCCTTTTTTCGCTTTAGATTTTGTCTCAGACCATCAATACCTGAGCCTGGCGCAGCAAGCAATGCGTTCTATCTCTTCGTGGTCTCGCTCCGCTCGATCCCCGGATTGATATTCAGTGTACTTCCTACTTATATTAGTTAACTTAATTTATTTCTCGTCTAGTTATTTAATTATATTTCTCTTAGTTTTGTTTCTAAATATAGTACTGCCTCGCTTTATACATTATAAGAGATCTTTCCGCATGGCCGTTTTGCCCCTTTCTACATCGGTCGGCGTATTGCGACAGGCGCCTACTTGAATCCCGCGCGCTTTTGGGAATTTTGACATCACGCTGACTTTCCGCGCTCTAATTAGCCGACGAGCGAGCGCCATTAGAACAGCTGGCTTGGCGCTAAGATAATAGCTGTCCTCGCGCTTACCCACGGGAGCGCCCGTGGTGCGTGATACTACGTCATGATGACGTAAAACGTGCGACGCGTGCAATTGGCGCATATACCTGTAAGCGACACTGATTCGTCTCGGAAGGAAAGCTCGAGCCGATTTCCCTTCCCGCGACTGTTTCTTCTTCTTCTTGTCTCGTGTGAGTGTACACGTTAAGCCGACAGTCAGAGTTATTATATAGAGAGTCATTATATTTCATATTGTTTCTGAATAAATTGCTTATTATACAGCACGCACCTTATAATTAAAATAAAAAAAGGAGTACACATTGAATAAACTATTCGTGTAATGTGCAAGGTGCATAATCAGCGTAACGTCTTTAGGCTCCTAATTCTGGCCGATTCCTGTACACTGTGCTCCACGAGGACTGTCCCCAGCCCAGTTCCGGCAGCCGCAAGTACATTACAACTCCGAACTTCTGCATTTGCTAACATACATATATATTAGTTTCTAAATAATATCTCTTCTGTTCGCGCGCCGTCGTCATGCGGTGACGCGTGGCGTAACCCATATCGTTCGTGCAGTGAATATTATTTTAATCACTGGCTCCTCCGCGTTCTCTACGAGGAAGATCCCCCCCCAACCCTCACGGCGAAGAAAATTAAGATTATCCGTCCGGGAAACATTGCTTCACGCCCGTTGATCTAGCGTCGCTTAATTTGCAGGCAGAACCTGCAAATAATCCAGAGGTGGAATCGTCCAGAAGCCGCCCGCCAGAGTCCGGTGAGTTAATTATATCTACCTCAATTCCTGCCATGGATAGTGCTAAGGCAGTGGAGCTCGACGATCGTATGGAGGACTCTTATTCGTCCGACACGCCTGTAGTCTCGTTTATTTCGCGACCGGGATCTTCAAAAATCTCGCCGGATATTTTGCTTCTTAAGAAAAAGGCACAGAAGAGGCCGAATTCACCATCGTGGGTTGCGGGACCGAACGTCGTTCCCCGCAACATTGTCACGAGATCAAATCCTGAAATAACATCGGTAGAGATTATCCCTGCGGAAAACCTGGTGTTCGTGTTTCCAGTCGTTAAAGTTTCGAACCGCTTCGGGGCATTAAGCGCGTTTAGAGAAACACAAACATCAGCTGCAAGGGTCAAATCGAGCGACCGAATGTTACGTCCTGCGTCCTCCACCCGCCCGCAAATTTTCGCTTTTCTAAATTATTAAAGAATTAACTAATCGATTGCTCTCGCAGCAGTCTGCTACTCGTTCAGTAGTTCTAAGAATTGCTATAACTCGACTGTAAGAATGTAGTGCGGTTCTCACGGACCCCCGTTAGCGATAAGACACGCCGCGCGCGACAAGTAGAGGTAACCTACACCCGGCCGATAGCCGAGACGACGCGAGTAGCGAACGAGCGAAGCGTACGGGATATAGCGCCGCCGAATTCTCGCGCCCGGCGACCGGACGAGCGCCTAATGTCACTGTATGCCAGAAAAAGGATCTCAAAAGATAAGACACGTATAGCCGAGTCCTGGGAAAGGCACCTGTCGCGCCGGTCCCACGGAAGAGTGCTGATGCAGTGTCAGCATGCGAACGCCGCTCAGCCGAGCATGGCGGCTATATAGGGCAGTAGGAGACCATGAAATTCATTCATTTTCGTACATTCGTTCAGTTCGGTTAACCTTTCGTTACTTGACAGTTAGTTGCGCCGCTGTTCGCGTATTAATAATTCAAATGCGGGTGCGAAGCGTAACACCCGATTTAGTATTTACCTTCGATATCTTCTAAGTGAATCAAGTGTAACGAATACAATCAAATCAAGTCAAGTCAAGTCAATAGAATCAAGTTAAGTCTAGTGGATAGTTAACGCGATAGAATCAGTGACATCGTTCCTGCATCTCGCCAAGCAACCTCAGGTTTGAGTAATCGAGTAACCTTTGAAATTCGACTAATTATAAGTAACCTGCGTGTTCGAGACACTCCGTCTAGTCCCGACCTTCGACTCTCCTCTCGCGACAAGGAAGTGGAGCCGTTCCACTTCTTCAAATTGTAGGGTTCGATCAGTTAATAAACACCAAGTACACAATCTCGTGAATCACCTACTCAACCACCCATCCTCGCGACGCGCACACACACACCCGCGTAAAACCTGGTTATCCGAGTGTTCTCTGAGTCTAATTAGACGGGGCATTTCACCCCTTCTCCCCTCCGTGGTAACTTGGGCTACCGAAACCGCCGGGCGCGTATACCGAGCGGTCTTTGCTGTCGCCGTAGAGCTTGTGCCTGAGTCGCCTAGCGGGCAATACCTCGCTGCCACCGTCGAACCTCTGAGTTCCGGTGACCCTTAAAGCGATTCATTCGCTGCAACCTCAGGACACTGGTTCCGGTGGCCAGCGGCGACCCCCTCGCTGTGATCGTGGCTACTCAACCGCTTTCGGCGCACGACGGTTCGGCCCCAAAGTCAGTGGTTATCTCAACTGATCGTAACTATCCCCCAATACAAATCCACAACCAGAGAGCACCCCGTTACCTAGGACCCCCACGTCGCCCGCGACGTAGGGATTATAGTGGAGCTCCCCGGACTGGAGTAAAACACCGAGCACGTCGCGAAGCTGCACGCTTGTAGGGGTCGCAAGCATCCCTACAAGCAGCGAGCGAATCCGCGACTTCCACTCCGCCTATCTACCAACACCCCGGACAACGCACACAATCGGTCTGGACTTCCCCAGAACACCCTTGTCCGTTCGAACTACCTCCGGGGCAAGACCAGTTCACGGTCTACTTCGAGCCCCTAGAACCAGAAATCGTACCATCTACTGTCGTGATAACCGAGATTTGCGAAGATTCGGAAATAGAAATAGTAGACTAAGTAAACCGCGCGGGACGAGGCCCCAACGAGGAACCCTCACCAAGGTAAACGTAAGCATTATAGTACGCAATAAGCGACTACACGGAGCCGTAACCATTCGGACGTAAGAACACTTTTAGAGCCGTAACCATTCGGACGCGAGAATACACGTAGGTTTAGTGTCAAATCTAGGACATCCAGTACAATAAGGCGCCTGCGACGTCTCAAGGAGCCGCTCCGCTGACACGTCGAATCTCTTATCGGGCCGGTCACTTCGTCGGTCCCCCGATCCCCGGTATACCCGGTGTACGCCCGGTACCCAAAAACGGAGGACGTAACACCGAGCCGTACTGTTATGGCGTGATGTTGGGTCCTGCTGACAGAAATCCTGCGTTCCCGGATAGCGCTTCTTGGGATGCTTACATTGCAATCTCACGCGTGGAACGGCATCAACGGCGACGCTTGGCGACACCCGGGTGGTCACTTTCTGATCACGCCTCTTGGCAGTAACTTCGATCTAACTCTTGTCGGGAATCTTTTGTACGCCTATCTATAATAAACCGAAGTTGTGCTCGAAGAAGAAGTAAGTGTTGTGTTCGAGAACCCTCACCATCCTTCCACGGCATAACAGAGGATACTTTTCTGGTGGCAGCGGTGGGATAGGCGTCAATTGTCCGAAATCTTCGAGGAGATTATAAGAGAAATCGAAGAAGGAGACATGAAAGTTGCATTTCGGTAAGTACATATAGTATACTTATCGAAATAACCGTATCAAAGATAATTCAAGTACCGGCGATTAGAGAAAAGACGCCACGTAAGCGAAATGTCCAGTCCAAGAAGGGACGATGTTGAGGACAAAGTCGAAACGGTAACTCGGGAGAAGGCCGCGGAGCGGATTATCTCGCAGGAACAGTGACTATTAGCAGGCGGGCTGCGAACGCTCGCAGAAGAAATGAGAGCGATTCAGAAACAGTTGACCAGTTTAACCATACGCGCGGCCTCGGCTTCGGTAGCGGCCGATGTAGACGATGAGCCCGACGGAGCACATAGTGATGGGACAAATAGCGACTGAGGACAGAGCGACGGAGCGCGCAGATCTCTTATTCAGTATGCCCGCAAAACGAAGCAGGCACTGGAAATGATTAGCGAATTCGATGGATTCAATAGGCCGGTCGAAAAATTCATAAAGGAAATCAAAGAAATAGAACAGCTCGTACCCGATTCCCGGACTTATTTAAATATGATAAAAAGCCAGCGTCTAAAGGGCGACGCGAAGAAATGAATTCACCAGCATGACGTTATTGAACTAAGTGACATATTTGAGATCCTCGAAACTGAGTACTACCTAACGAAAAGTTACCACTTGTTAATTCAAGAACGAGCGAGTTTGCGTCAGGGAAGACAAGATGTACGCGAATATACCAGGCGCTTTAATTTGTTGCAACGCGATATCAAACGAGCGTTAGGCCCAAGTAGAAACATTTCGACGGGCGAGAAGAGAGCTGCTGTACGAGTAGAGGAGATGAACGCGGTGGACGTCTATATTCAAAACCTGGCCGATTTATTAACGAAAGACGTCCAGTATCAGCGTCCGGGAACGCTGCACGAGGCTCAGCAGATTGCGTATGAGCAACAACGCCGGGACGCGCTCCGAAGTAGAGCCCACCATGATTACGCATCAAGTGAGCACGAGAGCCGCCCCACCTTGCGGCACGCTCTCACTCCTAATCCAAGACACTCCGCTGCAGAGCGGCCCCCGATGGATAGAAGGCCCACGAATGAGCACCGCGAGTCCCCGCGAAGGAGCGATGCTCCGGTCACGTGTTACAGATGCAACAAAAATGGGCATTATGCGCGCGACTGCCCGCAAAACCAAAATTTTCGGGCAGGGCTAACGAACAAACCTCTCGACATCAAATACTTAAGCTCGGGACAGGAAGAGACAAACTCACCATTGCAATCCGACTGGGAGGAGACAACTCCGGAACCCGAACCTTCTTGCTTGACACAGGAGCAGGACTAAACCCAATAAAGCAAATTGCTTCTAAGGGCCTCCCGAGCTGAGCCCGAAGCAATACCTTTTTCGGCGTTACCAACGAGACCGTGATTACGAGACGCGAAGCGCGACTGGATCTTGGCGATAAGCAGCATGTGCTAGCCATTGCACTGGACGAATTTCCCATTGAAGAGGACGGCCTTTTGGGAATGCCCTTTATCACCAAGGAAGAGGCAACGATTAACATCACAAGGAGGACCATCGAATTGACTGGTACTTTGCATAGGATTTTGCTAATGGAACGCGCGCACGGCAGCGCAAAGACAGAACGCATACATCTTCTGAAAGAGAACACTAGATTGTTGCACCTAGCGGATCAAGTCGAGATCGAGAAATTGTGGGATCTTATCAAAGAGTTCGAGGACATCTTTGCGTTGGCCGGGAATGACCTACCCAGTACAACGTTGACCCAACATTCGGTTCCAGTTTCCGATGACGTGCCCGTACATGCAAAGCAATTCAGGTATCCACCTGGGTACTTGGATGTGATCGCCGAACAGGTCGATGATATGAGAAGGAAAGGAGTCGTGAGGGACTCCTCATCACCGTACAATTCACCATTGTGGGTGGTGCCAAAAAGGCAGACGCCAGCGGCAAAAATAGGTGGAGGGTTGTCGTGGATTTTCGACAGTTGAACGCTAAGCACCTTCACGATGCCTACCCGTTGCCGAATATCGAGGAAATTCTCGATCAGCTCGGGCGAGCCCGTTATTTCAGTGCTTTCGATCTGGCCAGTGGATTCCACCAGATCGAAATGAAGGAGGAAGATAAGCCCAAGACGGCATTCTCAACCCCAGCCGGACATTTTGAGTATAACCGAATGCCTTTTGGATTGCGGAACGCACCGGCTACGTTCCAGAGGATGATGGACCAGGCCCTGAGGGGACTGATCGGGAAGGTTTGCTTCGTGTATCTGGATGACATAGTGGTCTTCGCTGAGGATTTGCAAACGCATCGGGAAAAGCTAAGGATACTGTTTCATCGGCTTCGAGAAGTCGGGCTGAGATTGCAAACCGACAAGTGCGAGTACCTGAAGCCAGAGCTACTGTATTTGGGACACCAAATTACTAAGGGTGGAATTAGGCCAAATCCTGACAAACTGCGAGCAGTGAAGGATTTCCCCCATTCCCAAGGATAAGAAGAATATCAAACAATTTCTGGGATTGGCGGGGTACTATCGGAGATTCATCAAGGATTTCTCCAAGATAGCAAGGCCGATGAATACGCTTCTCAAGAAGGACGAGACCTTCCAATGGGGAGAATGCCAACAGCAGGCCTTTGACAAATTGAAGGAAGAGCTCCTCAGTGAAAAGGTATTAGCTTCTCCAAGCTTCGAGAAGAACTTTGTTATGACTACCGACGCATCCGGGGAAGCGCTCGGCAGGACATTGAATCAAGCAGAGCAGAATTACTCAACGACCGATCGAGAGATGCTCGCCATCGTGTGGAGCGTGAAGCTCTTCAGGCCTTAACTGTACGGTCGGAAGTTCACGATTGTGACGGACCATCAACCCTTGAAATGGGTCACGAATACGAAGAAACCTGGCGGCATGCAAGTTAGGTGGCGAATAATCTTGCAAGAATACGACTACGAGATCCAGTACAAGAAAGGATGCTTTAATATCAACGCCGACGCATTGAGCCGAAACCCGGTTTTGATCACAACGACCGTCAGGACACCCTGGAGAAAGAACGTCGTCTTTGACGATCAGCGACCAGCCAATAGCATCTACGTCGAGTTCGGACTTAGCGAGGACTATTCGTTTCAGTTTGATGAAAATAGTAACCATATACGGATAAATAGCGATTCTTATACGCGGGAAACTATAACCAATATCTTCGAATCTTTGCGTAACGTAATAATAGGGGAAAACGTCAAAGCGTTCGCAGTAGATTACGAGTACTGACGCGATTGATGTTAATAAACAAATCGGACCTTAAGGAAAAAATTCTAGAGAGCCTAGGAGACCCAATGGTAAAATTAACGCTTTTAACAAAGACATTATGAAAACCTACAAACGATGACGAAAAACTAGAAATCATGAGGCAGGCTCACGACACATTACTAGGCGGATATGCAGGAACGAAACGAACTATTGACAGAATCTTACAATCATACAATTGGACTGGAATCTACAAAGACGTGACGAAATATGTTAACGAATGTTTGACTTGTCAAGAAACCAAAATTCAACGACAGCCTACTAAAATGCCCCTTACAATTACTGACACACCCAGAAGCTTTAATGAAACAATTGCGGTTGAAGTTGTTGGACCATTAGTTGAGAGCACCGGTGGACACAAATACATACTGACTATCCAGGACCAGCTTAGCAAATTTATGGAGGCTGTTGCAATTACCGACCCGACTGCTATAACAATAGCTCAGAATTTATTAGACACGTGGGTCCTTCGTTACGGCACCACCAAAGTTGTCCTGACCGACCAAGGCGCGAATTTTAGAAGTCAAGTAATGCATCATTTGGCTGAGATGCTCCGTATGGATTTAACGCATAACAGTGCATTCCATCCCGAATCAAACGGCTCATTAGAAAGAGCGCATGCCGTTATAAAAAATTTGGTGAAAACCCAAATTTTGACCAGCGACGAGAAAACCAATTGGCATCACTACCTGCAAGCCGCAATATGTACTTATAACACGACCCAACATTCGAGTACTAGAGTCAATGTTTTTTTTTTAATTTGAATAAGCCTTGAGAAGCGCCTGAGGAATCTGGCTAACGCGGTTAGTGAATTTCGCGCGGATGAGGGGCACTACACTACGGCACTCGGCACGTGGTCGGCACAGTACACGAACACGTGGCGGTTGAGGAATTCCTTATAATATTTATTTAACTAAGCACTTAACCTACGGATTTACAATGTTTGAGGGGCACCACAGCGTCTTTCTAATCCCTTCGCCCTTACAGTCACTTTAAGTCTCCTTCTACAACGCACTAACCAAGAACTGCACCCGAATTCCGCACTACAATTCGGTAAGAACGAGAGAAAGCACCCGATCACTACTATGCACAAGATGGTAATGGCCGACGAGAACGCGCGGGAACCGCGAGAGTACAATTGCCCGAGAAGAACGCGACGCGGCGCTGCTAATTAGCAGGCGCGTTTACATACAGTATCGACCGTGTTATTGATTCCGGTGAGAACGTCGCGGGCGCCCATTGGCCGCCCGCCCGAGGTGACTGTGAATACGCAACAAGAGTCAAACCGTTCGAACTGGCTTATGGCAGAGAACCCCCCAACATGGAACACCTACAGGAAGACGACGATACGAAATACACAGACTTTGTAGAAGGACAAAAGAATTATCTCAGGCGCCTATGGTGCCGAGCAGCCGAGATATTACTGGACAGTAAAATTAGAACTAAGAGACAATTTGATAAGACAATTTGGTCGCTAACGTTAGAACCCGGGGATTGGGTATGGATTAGGAATCAAGGAAGAGCCTTAGTCAGGAAGAACCAAGTCAAAGCCTTAAGCGGAGACACTAACGCTATTATTAGTGTTAAGAATAAGGATCAAACTATACATTTGAATAGACTTAAATTTGCTAACATGCATTCCGTTTTAGACTCCTCTACTTAATGGGTGTAACAGTCTTAAACTATGCTTGACCATAAGCGAAAACAGGCGTTTGGCCACAGTAACACCAGTCGAGAATGTCCCGAATCTTCACTTCGACTCGATGGGAACGACCAGGCTATATCACCATAAATGGAGAACCATATTTTATTACGATCTGAGGGACTATCGGAGGATTGAGAGCCAAATAACCGCAGCGCTGGGCAGACATAAGACTGAGGCAGGCAGCATGCTGGAGGAGACATTTATGCATCTAGCAGCTAGATTTAAGCGATTAGTTAAAGAAAGGAACCTAATGCTTAGTAGCATAGGATATACTAATAAGAACCGTCATAGAGTTAAGCGCGGATGGTTAAATCCAATTGGTGATCTTTTCAATGTTCTCTTTGGAACTCTGAGTCACAGGGACGCAGAATATTATAACTCCGAAATTGACAAGTTGCACGCAGATAACAAAAAACTGTCACATCTGATAGCTGAAGAAACAACCATTGTTAAAGGCATTGTTGAAGATGCCTCCAGCTTCCAAAATAAGGTAATGAACTATTTGAACCAGACTGAAAGGATTCGCAACAGACTAGTAGACACGCTTAACCATAAAGAGAATCAGTTGGAGTTGGCTAGCGTCCTGAACGAAGTAATCTTAGAATATACCGAATTAGTCTATAAACTTAGAAATATACTTACGAGCGGCTTACAGGGCAGAGTTGACCCCGCTCTAATCGAGCCACCCGAGCTATTCGAAATTTTAAAGACTATAGAGAACAAGTACGGGGCCGGAAGAATGCTTTTCCCGGTAACTGAGGATCAGATTTACAAGTTTCTAAAATTCTCCGAGATTAACATTTTCCTACTGAGTCAGTTCAGGCTTTGCTTCGAGATCAAAATTCCAGTCGCAGAAGAGGAAATTTATGTTCTATATCAAGTGGTACCGGTTCCCCGTTTAACAGACCAATATTTGTATTTACTAAGCGTCACAGAGCGTTACATACTAATAGATAAAGACACGCGGTACTATAGCTCTCTAACTGCGGAAGATATCAATAACTGTCGGACCCCTCACGGCATTCGTTTGTGTGAACGGCATGGCCCCGCGTACGGTACGGTCAGCCAGGATCCTTGTTTGAGCCAGGCTATTGTTATGTGCGGGCGTCGCGATAAGTCGATCTTTCTAATAGTCGATCTAAAGTTTGTCAAGGATGGAAAGGTGCATTCGAGCGGTCGACCGTTCCGCCCGGGAGTAAACGCGTGAATACTTAAAATTAGGGATATAAACCGAAAAGGTGATTATAGGTTTATTAAGCGATGACCGAAAAGAATAGTAACGAGAAAAGGAATTAATCTTCTCGATCTGCAGGACTTATAGGATGCCCCCTCCACTAAACCCGTACAGGTTCTGAATTGTTACGTTTTGTATTCGAGTATAGATAATGTTATTTATAAATGGTTGCAAAGAAAATAAAAGGATAGATCGGATATAGTGTGAAAATCAAAAGTGTATATTCTGTAATAGATTGATCTGGTGCGTGTATAAAGGTGTCGACATGCATTACCGTTCCAGAGGTGTTTCGGTGGTTAATAAAGCAAAGCCATTATTGAGTACATTTGATTCGAACGCAGTTTTCTCACACCAATTCCCTGCTTCTAACAGTGGGTATAACTTTCGGCCACGAATCGGAATACTTGTATAATGAGAAAACAGAAAGGCTAACTATTACGCAATATTCCGCAGTACAGTTTCGCTAGTATGCTACGCGTGGTATATCTTGGTTGAAACGACGCAGCTCGTATTGCGCTACTGCTCGCGATATAATCAGTAGAAGAGTATTCGTGTAGATAAAGTATAAGACAATTTCGTTCGCCTGGCGCTCGGAGTACTCGGTTATGATTTCCCCCTTACGACTGTTGCCCTAGGTTCCCCGTAATATTAGTATTGGGGGCAAGAGTCGGGCCAGCAATCATGATTGAGGTAGTTAGTTGGAATATTCTTACCGTGTTGCTGGAAACGCTCAGACAAACTCTCTTTCTCTCTCTCTCTCTCTCTCTCGCACGCTTGCTCGGTGTAGATCGCTCGCTGTGCTACTCTCTCCCTCTCTCTTAGATCGGCGGTATGTCGGTGGAAATTTGTACGTGTAACAACGATGAGTACCTTCGAATCGTAAATGTGTATTAATATTACGATTAGGCTTGAAATTGCCTGAGCTCAGATGTTATGTGAGCTGTACAAGTTACTCGCGACGAGACTCCTTAGACCAGTATAGATGTTTCAAGTCAGTCTAAATTCAATACCAATTCCTCACCGAGAGAAGACTTATTCCGTTAATTACTAAATTATAATAATACAATGCTCTTTAAAATGAAACTTAAGAACTAACGGGTTCGGCGTAATTCGCCGACCACGTGCCGGAAGATAACGCGGATCGCACTTTCGCACTTCAGATAAAATTAAAAACTAAAAAGAAATATGAGTCCTTGCTCTTATTAATAACTAGATTTTAAGACTACGATTTAACGAGGATTAATGAGTCTCTGATTAAACTGCAAGAATTCGCACAGATTAGCTAACAAAGAATAAACTAAGATATCCTCGGACAGGGGACTACGCACATCGCGACTATACAGCCAACTGCGACGATGATCGCGTCTCGAGGTGGTTCCTAGGCCGGCTCAGGGATAGTTTTTATGCCCCTTTTACGGAATCGGCCACATAGCGGTCGACGGTATATACAAATATTCGCATGGCTATGTACAGCGAGACATTGGTTTCGCTCGTTAGGCTCTCTCTCTAATTAACGAATTTTATTGTGAGTGCGACGTGATCCATGTACGTAGAGACTTAGTATCTCTCAAACGCACGCTTCGGTTGAAATAATAATAACGAAAAATAGTCTTATGCCCTAGCGACGCCTAACAGAGACACAGTTAATAAACGAAAAGAGAGTGAGGAAGATAAACAATATTCTTAAGCGGAAACTCTTCGCTAGCCTTAAGTCTATGTACACACACATGCATACCGCGTACACGCATTCGTTCCTTATACTAGTTCATATTGGGTATATATATATATATGTAAGTCGCCATATTGGGTAGGGACGACGATGATTGCAAGGCGAGGGATATTCTACTAGAAGTTACCGCTCAACACTCCCGCGCTTCCGCTAGGCATAGGCCAAAATATACAAGTATAGGCGCATACGAAGCCCGGAGTGAAATGAAATTATATGATTTTAACTCTAATACTCTAACGGCACGCCGGCTGCGATAGGCATACGCCGAAATATACAAGTATAGGCGCAACGGGAGATCGGAGTAGCAAAAATAGGAAAAATACTAGGCAAATAAGTTAAAAGTTACGCTGGGACGTAACACTATATTCAATTATATTCAAATCAGAAATGGCTTGCTATCGTCTACGAACCCCATAGTTTACATGTAAGCTGTCGTGACACCAAACCGGTAGAAGCCACTACAATAAGTGGCGTGAATTTCGTAAAGATTAGGCCGGGTTGTACCGGAAGAACGGCCTCAGTAACCCTATATTCCTCTACCTAAACAACCGACACATCCGAGATCAGACTAACACTAGGTATTTCCAATGTAACCATAAACCCGATTAACGAAACTGTTGGCTTGTATGCACTCATTCCTTCAATAAGCACGATACTAAATGACCCTTCCGCACTACACAACTTAGCTAAACCTTTAGACGAGATTGTTAAGGAAGCAGACGAAATTGCTACACATGTTAGGAGCGCGTCTCGCTACGAAAGTATATGGACCACGTTCCAATCATTGGTGGTCTCCCTCTCGATAATAGCGCTATTCTGGATAATGTACAGGCTAAAGATTTGGAGATTGTGCGGATACTGCTTGGGCACCTGCAGCTACTACAACTGTTATAATTCCGGTGGAACCCAAAGCTTCATGCAGGATATTTCCATGGCTCAGTGCGAACCGGGTCCTGCCGAAGGCACGCTAGGCGTCGCGGTCAGTGGTGTGGCTGATTGTGCGGAACTTCCACCTTCGCGTTTGGGAAGAATTACGCGCGCTAAGCTTAAACCGATAGTTTGATGGATTTTGCAATGAAAATGTTCTTGGCCCAAATTGTAACAAGGCGTGATGTTGGGGCCTGCTGACAGAGATCCTGCGTTCCCGGTAGCGAGCCGGATAGCGCTTCCTGGGATGCTTACGTTGATATCTCACGCGTGGGACCGCGTCAACGGCGAAGCTTGGCGACACCCGGGTGGTCACTTTCTGATCACGCCTCTTGGCAGTAACTTTGATCTAACTTTTGTCGGGAATCTTTTGTACGCCTATCTATAATAAACCGAAGTTGTGCTCGAAGAAGAAGTAAGTGTTGTGTCCACCATCCTTCCACGGCATAACAGTACCTCAAGCCGCGACTGAAAGCGAAGTTAATAAAGAGAGACTCCCGCCACCCCTGTACATTTATAATCTAGACATTAATATAGTCAGTTGATCTTGTAACCTGACCTAGTTACGTATCAACTTCGGTTTGACGGAGACCGAAGTTGTGCTCGAAGAAGAAGTAAGTGTTGTGTCCACCATCCTTCCACGGCATAACAGTACCTCAAGCCGCGACTGAAAGCGAAGTTAATAAAGAGAGACTCCCGCCACCCCTGTACATTTCTAATCTAGACATTAATATAGTTAGTTGATCTTGTAACCTGACCTAGTTACGTATCAACTTCGGTTTGACGGAGACGTCTCCGAAGGAGTGCGAATCCCTGAGGGTCAGGCCGAAGTCCACCAAAAAACAAGTATATAAGAGTACAGTAGTCACTTCTGTCTCTTTGGACACGTCTGTGTGTCCGTGGGTCTGAACCACTGGGCAGTGAGGTTTTGGAAGAAGAGTCGTTTGATTTCTACATGTTATAAGCATTATTTGTAATGCATGTATTGTCTCGAAAAAATAATACAAACGAAAGGAACAGTGTGCTTGTCTGTCAAGTCTTGGTAATTACCACTTGCGTAGTGCATCGCTCGCGTGTAATATCGCATGCGCGGAAATCTATATGTATGTCGCCGGAGTTACGAGAACGCGGCATCAGTTGAGAGAGATCCTAAGGCGTGGCCCATAATCAATACGAATATATATATGTTTAAATATCAAATGCTTATGTAGAAGTGAGCGCTCCTAGGCGAGGACTACGATCGTGCGGCGGTGGGGCACAGGAGTGCCGCCCTTGCGTCTGTTCTGTCTGTTGTCGGATATCTCACGTCTTGATTCTACGCTTGCCGTTACTCAGACTTGGACCAAAAATACAGATTCTGATTTATTTCTTAATACTCAATATTCGTCTACGAAAACTCCTCAGTGACGATAACGACCAGACGGCGGGAACACTGTGGTTTGCCGTGCATCCAGTCAATCTTACTTTGGATGTTTTGTATTACTTTGATTATACGTAAACTGCTTACAAGGAAGGACTAGGAGGCGTGGTGCCAGCCGGGAGTGGTATCTAGCCCCCTCCACTCCTGTGGATCTAAGATTGAAAATTATGACTACTCCTCCTTGGATCTATCCTGCGTGACGCCGCGCTCGTAGGAAAACAGCCCAGCTAAGGATGTCAGCTAGCGAATAAGTGAAACTTGATTTGGACATACGGGTCGGTTTTAACTTCAGTTATATGCTAAGATGGTGTCACGGTAACATTTTTCGCTTAGAATTTCTAGGAAGACTTCTGCGTATGATTATGTGATTTAACTGTTTCATTCGACGTTGCTGACTTGTACTATAAGTCTGGATGCGGCGGTACGGCGTAGCGCTTTATCACTTAATACTCTGGACTATATGTAGGCGACACCCGCATGACGTGCTCTACTAATGAGTTTAGTAGCGAGATAGAACCCTTTATCTACTTTGCCGGACCCGTATATTTGTGATCTGAGGCAAACCGGAATGCAAGAGAAGGGGTCCCGTACTGGGCAATGGCATAACCACTGCGCTTAAGTGGTTGTTCGCCTCACCATGTCGGCGCAATGGTAGTTGGTCACACGTGACCACACAGGCATGGTCAAAAGTGGTCGCGTGCTCAGTTATACTGACGCAGTGGTAGGAGTAAATATGTGTTACGTCGCGAATCGAGGTAGGATAGAAATACGCGATATGGTTACGGACTTCGCGAATTCTCTCGTTCCGCTAAATAACAATTGCACGCACCTGACCTTGATCAAGACACGTATGTCATGTCTGCTTTTAGTCAACCGCAATCTCGCAGCTTCACTGGGACCAGACACGACAAAGAAGCTGGGTTAAAGATGCTGATTCGGATTGGGGGATGAATCGGAGAATATTTATAATGAATTAACGGTACTCACTTGCAGTTGGTCGAAGATATTTTATAAGAATTAGTTAGGCTATGATGTTGACAGGTTTACAGGTTCACTGATTCTAGGCTATCGTATTAAATGAACAATGATTCGGAAAAGTTTAAATGTTATATAATGATCTCGGAATAATTATAAATAAATGTAAATCTAGAGACGAGTCGTACTGTAGTGTATTTGAACTGAACGGTCTTAAGGACAAAATCGAAGTGCACGTTTTTCAAAAGTGCACACGGACGACCGCCGATGCGTTCGAACTATCCCCGCTCTAAACATCTCTCGTCCTTGTCTTCAACCCAAAGGCTCGAACAAAGGGGTGATTAAAGAAGTTCGGTGACTAAGTCTTTCCGTGTGTGGGCCCTTGAGCTCTCCCTATCTTCATTTTGCTTATTCTCTCAAATTTACGACTAAACTGCTCTTCGGTTCCTTCTATGCAATAAACTAACCCTCAACTACGTCTACAATGATCTATAGGACCGATACGTCACGAGAAAGAGCCGGCCTAGGTTTTTTTTCATATAATGTATACCACGTAGATGTTTTGTATTACTTGTAATTCTTATTTCTTGAACGTTAATGTCCGGGGACGTAACATATGTAACCCCACATATGTACCGTTACAATCTAGAGAAGAAATTGAAAACTGACTTTGGTGATCAATTTAATTTAAAGTTGCTTGTCAGCAGAGTCCGCTTGCAACTGCATTCAATGGCTCATTTTATAGATTTTAAAACACAATTAGTACAAACTAATAAACCTTTCTTCACTTCCTCAACCCGTAACGAGAAAACGTACGCATTTGTTCTCCGCGACCTTCCCAGACTGGCAATGGGTCGTGAGGAGCTCCTGGGAGAACTGATTAATAAGGAGTTGACGTCCACTAGCGTCAATATCATAAATTCGAAAAATGTGACACCTAATTTTGCGATTTATGAAGTAGTTTTTCCGTCAACCTGTCTGCCAAGTCAAGTAAGTTCACCGCGTAGGTATTGTTTTTAGCACAAGAATTTATTGGAACAAATTTCAATCCAATAAAAAACATACTCAATGCTATAGGTGTCAGGTTTTTGGGCACTGGGCGAATAACTGCAATTTGGCGCCACGCTGCGTCAAACCGCTTAACGTAGAACCGTAGTGCTCCATCTGCAGTGGCCCGCACACTGGCAGCTACTCTTCGTGTCCGGCCTTTTGGCAGATCTACGAAAACGTGCACCGGTTAGAAAAATCACAATTGATAAACCAAACGTGGAGGCATTTTCACCGGGTCTCAGTCGCGGCACCATAATGAATTCGAGGCCTGCTAATCAGGTTTCGGGAGGCAATCAATTAAATCACGCGCCCGGTGTCAAAACGGATGTAAGAACTTATGCGGGAGTCGCGGCCAGCGGTGCTGCGAATGAGGGGTCTTCTCGTCCCCCCTCTCCCTCCCGGCCTGTACACCGCCATCCTTCCAACTCCAATGCGAACACGCAGTTTACCGCGCAATTCGCTCAAATCCAAGACACGTTCGAAGAATTGAATAGTCATTGTGACATTCAAGAAATCCTTCAGATCATGCAGCAGCTTGTTGCGGGTCTGAGGAAATGCACAGGCAAACTAGAAACATTCAACGTTTTTATGACAGTTCTCGCATCCATTGTATAAATGGCAGGGTTTCCCACCATTTTCCTGTGGGATGCCTGCTCGTTAGTGGGTAAAACAAACGAAAGACAATTTTTTTTGTCAATGTGGTAAACTGCGGCATTCTTTTCCTTACTGAAACCTGGCTAAACCCCAACCTGGTCTTCAGCATGCCTGCGTAGAGGGCAGTCAGGTGTGACCGAAGAGCGACCCTGGCTTCTCGAAGTGGAGGCGTAACAATTCTTATTAAAAGTGATATTCCTTTTGAGGTCATAAAACCTCGACTTATTGATCATGCCGAGATTGCAGCTAACAGACTCACAACACCTGAAATCACCATAGCAGTCGGATATATCTCACCACTCATCAAACTCAATTCATTTTTTCTTGATCGCATTATCCATCTTCCAAAACCATACCTGGTAGGTGGGGACTGGAATGCCAGGAGCATGGACTGGTGCAATTCCAAAGCAAACCCAAGCAGCAAAAGTTTATATGAGCATTTCCTTATCCATGACTACAGCATTATTTTCCCCGATTCTCCCACTTGTTACTCTGGTTCCCGAAATTTATCCGTTACCGATTTTTTCACCACGGATTACGGGAGCAATATCGTTTGCAAAACCACGGACAACTTGTGCTCGAACCACAAGTCGATCTCAGTATATCTTAATGGTAACTCGGTTCCTGGTCCCGTCTGTGCTAAGTGTTCAGAATGGGATACATACCATTCTCGAACAAGAAATTGTCTGATGCAAACGATATTTAAATCCAAATACAGCATTGCCTATAAGATTAAGGAACTCACCTCTTTCCTTATAGCGTGTCAGAGGTGCTGCAGTAAGGTCGTTCCTGTCCCTCCTTCTCCCAGAAACCTCTTTACAGCAGATCCTGAGCTCCTTTCCCTAATTCGTGAACGCAGGCGACTGCGTTGCCGCTTGCAGACGCATAGCGATTGCCTTGGCTCTGGTGTCCTGAAGAAGTTAAATAATTAAATTAAAAGAAAAATAACATCCTTATGAAATGAATAGTGGAATAACTTGCCAGAAAACTTTAGGAAACAAGACCCCTGTTTGAGTTTTGTTCTTGCTCAAACGGCGGCTGGGTCGGATTGCGAGATGCAACCCTTAAACGGGGAGCAGTGCGGAATAAGTATAGGAAATAGGCGGAAGACGATGGAAGGCGCACGTGGAGATACAGAAGGAGAAAACGAACTCTTGTGGAAACTGTAATTTTCTTTGAGACTGGATGTATATTGTTGAACACACACTTTTCTTATAATCTTGTCCTTTTCAAACTTTTCTGCGCGGCAGTACACTTTTGGTTGATTCTAAACTCGGAATTCGGTCGCTACGGTTCCACTTTTACGTTTTGTATTATCCGTTCGATTTCTCGGAAGCAAGAGAGCGGGTTGGCAGGAGTGACAGGCTAGCGAGCCGGCTGTCGCCTCCCCCTCTCCTGACACGCGGCATCGAGGGCCAATTAGCGGCCAAAAGGCGAGAGACGTCACGCGTCCTTTTGATCACGTGTATCGCTCGTAACCAGTTAATACGCGTGATCGCCGGCGAGAGACACCTGAGGCGGTAGTCGCTGCCGCCACGTTGGCTACGTCACAGTGACGCACATGTGTACCGAGCGCGGGCAATACAATAGGTCGCCGCTAATAACTGCAGGCTTATTGCGACAACAATCCTCAACAACCCCACCTTTTGAGCTGCATTCAAATCCATCAAAAAAGTCAATAGCAGCCCTCCAGGCTGAAGTCGCATCTAGATGCAACTGTGGCCGGGCACTTCCCCCTCCCCCCTCCCGATCTTCTCCCTTATCCTGAAGCTGTGAAGGTTTTCACCTCCCACATCGTCTGGAAACACCACAGATTTCTTAAGCCACAAAAGTCTCCGGGCCTCGATTCAGTTTCGTCGGAAATGCTTTCCAACGCAAACTACAAAATAGTAATTCAACTCTATTATATTTTTAAGGAATGCATTATCTGTAGTTACTTTCTTACGGCATGGATAACGGCTAAAGTCGCGCCAATTCCAAAACCCGGCAAAGGCTCGGTTCCCCCAGCTAGCTATAAACCTATTAGCTTACTTTCTATCATTAGCAAGGTCTTTGAGAAAAGCATTCACGTGTATATTGCTGGGCACTTAACCGCTAACAACATACTCTTAACCCTTTGGCTACGGCAAACTTTGGCACGCACTGGCCGTACGGTACGGTATGAATTCACTCGCGACGTCCACTGGGTACGGCGACATTTTTTGTTAGACATGCATTTCTGAGGAAGTATATTAAAATATTAAAAATACTGAATTTTATTACATTAAACGAATATTACTTAAAGTGAACATTAATTTTAAGCTTTTTTCACAATATTTAATCACAAAATTTAATAATATAATAACGTGTGATACATTTCAAAACACGGATGAACACATAATCCTACATTACATTTTTTGCATTCGTAATGTGTATCCTTTCTCTTATCATTTTTTGCACACACTACACATTTACGCCTTGCACTTTTTCGAATTGCTGTATTGCTTTCATATGGAGACGGAAAATGCTTTTGCGTCAAACGAAAAGGGTGATTGTTAGTATCTTCACCTTTTAATTTATATCCACTAGTTTCATCTGAGATGTATTTTCTTAATATTTGTTTTATTAAATTTAAATGAAATTTATGAAATGTTAAATTTCTTCCAGTTACATATTTATATAATATAAATGTGTTATATACAGCTAAATCGAATAAATGAAAAAAAAAATTTCTTATACCATTTTAAGCTTTTTCTGGTAGAATTTAGAGTGTATAAAACTTGATCAACTTTGTCAACCGTCCCCATTGTTTTATTATAATCAAGTATGCATTGTGGTTTTACTATATTTTCTTTTGTTACGTAGTTTATCTTGTCGGTCTCAATCATATTGGGACAATGATTGGTGGAAATCATCCAGACTTCCCTTTTGTCCATCAATTTCAACGCTAATACATTGTTCACTGAACGAAATATGCATTCTCCTTTGTTTATCTTTTTATCCAATTCCAACCTATTTTTTCCCAATCTGTTTTTTCTTACTGTTCCATATGCGTTGGTTAAGTTTTTATGTAACAGTAAGAATAAACTCGGACTGCTGTACCAATTATCTGTCACGAGTGTATGACCTTTTCTAAGATACGGTTCTAGAAGCGTCATTACTATCTGGCCAGACTTTCCTATCGATGTTGACGGTACATCTTCAGATATTATCATGTTGGCCCCGCAATATACAATCAAATCTTGAATATAGCCTGTCTGGCAATCACATAAGACAAAGGATTTGATCCCAAACCTGCTTCTTTTTGACGGTATATATTGTTTGAAATAACATCTTCCTTTGAACAATAGCAAACTTTCATCTATGCATAACTTTTCAAATGGATAAAATGCTGCTTTGAAGGGTGTTTTTAATTTTTCAAGGATTGGACGTATTTTCCTGATTGGATCAACATTTTCAATGTTATTGTCACAAAAATACAGGATCTTTAATAAAAATAAATATCGATCCCTTGACATTATTTCACCAAACGATTCTGTTCTTATCAGCTTGTCCTTACTCCAATATTCTGATAAAGATATTTTTCGTACTCGTGACATTAGCATAGTAACGGCCAAAAAATTATACATTTCGGGAACTGTAGTGCCGCAAAATTATGTACATTGCTTCTTGTGCCATTTCCATCATATTTATTACTACGATCAACAATGAATTCTATAAGCTCTTCCGAAATGAAAATTTCCAAAATATCGAGAATAGATGATTTCCTGTTTATATTTGCTTTAACTCCACTATTCTTGTTATTAAATTTGTGAATTACAGGTTTGAAAACTCTCTGAGTCCAGGAAAATTCATTTTTACGTTTCGATTGCTTTGGTTCTGGTACAGCTACTGTACTCACTATTGATTCTAATGAAGAGGATATGACACGACATTTTTTAATCATACGTTTGTACAAAGGAACTTCAAAATCACTAGTTTCCTCAGAATCAGAACATGAATCATTTCTTAAATCATGCTTGCATGTACTTTTATTGGCGATTTCTTTACTTTTTTTTCTTTTATTATCCCTCTTGTTCATTTTAAGGTTAAGGAGAAAAATAACTGAAAATAAACATATTTACTTAACTTGATAGTAATATTTAACTAATATATGACTAACGGAATATAAACATATTTACTTAACTTGATAGTAATATTTAACTAATATATGACTAACGGAATATGTAATTGTTGAATTAACATTCACTTACGTCTGTTTCAAATGAGATTTGTTACAATTATGGGAGGAAAAATTTCCCTAGATCCTATAGGCGCCTCTCGTAGCTGTGAATCAAACTAACTTAATCGAAATAGGTAATCTACATTACCATAAAAGCAATTATAAAATTTTTAAACGGGCGAAAAAAGCGAAATTTGATCTGGACGCCTATTGGCGCCTACAGTACCAGGAAGCCAACATGTTTCGGACGCCAATAGGCGCCAACAGTAGTCAAAGGGTTAAACCAGCAGTGTGGCTTTCGTGCGGGACACTTCACCTCGCAGCAGGGGCTTCGCATTGCGCAGTACATAGCATAAAATCTTAATGTTAGCCGACTCACTATCATGGTTCTGCTTGACCTGGCGAAGGCGTTTGACGTAGTGTGGGACCAAGGACTGCTATACAAATACAGCTCATCAAACTTCCATCTAGCATTACTGCTTTGCCTGAATCTTACTTGGCGGACAGAAAGATAATAGTTAATATCGAAGAATATACATCTACTCCTTATCCACTTCTCGCAGGTGTTCCTCAGGGCTCAGTTCTGGGTCCACTGCTTTTCAACATTTTCATTAACGACATTCCAACCTCATTTAACTGTGAAGTGGCATTGTATGCGGACGATACTGCTTTGTATGCGTCATCCTCTCAGTTCGCAGCGGCTTTTATGTACACCGAGAGGCACCTAGATAAAGTTTCTGTCTTCTTTAACGGTTGGAAACTCGTGGTCAATGCGGATAAACCGCAGGCGATTGTTTTTACCAGGAAAACTTCCGTCAAACAGCTCATGGTTACAGATAAATTATCGTTCCTTGGCTACAGTATTCCGTGGAGCGGTTCCGTTATTCCCTTGGATATCGTACTGGACGAACATTTTTACCTAAGGACAGCTATACAGGACAGAATCGGCAAAAAATCATGAAGGCTTACTAGTCACTTGCTGACACACTTAACCATAAGTCGCGACTAACCTCACATTTAAGACTTCTCATATATAAAACGTGCCTCTGGCCGATATTAACGTACGGCATTTTGATTTGGGCATCTGCGGCTAAAACAAATTTCAAGTAGGTACAGATCACACAGAACAAGATTTTAAAAAACATTCTCAACTTACCATTTGATTTTTCTGTCAGTGACTTGCACCATAAGGCCAGAATTCCATCAGTTCACACTTTTTACACGTCATTGAAATATAAATATCTCGACAAGCATTATTCAAATCCACTCACAAACCAGACAAGGACGTAATGTTCCGCACAGTCCTTTATTGTTTTTCCTCTATTTTTATAGCTACCCGTTAGGGCATGCCCTTCATCTTGCGTAAATAATTTAAGTTTCAAGACAACTGAAACTTTGTGCCAATGGCGATGTCACCGTATGCACCGCGTGCCTACGAGACCAAGGCTAAAGGTTTTTCCCCCACTAGACAGTATCTAGAAAACGCCCAAATCTGGGCCCGACACTCTAAGAAAGACCACCGAGCCAGCAACATCGTAACGCTGCTCGATACTCCGTTCAATCACTTAGTTCATTTTGCAAACTGTACGCTATTCTTAATAAACCTTAAGTTGTGCTGGTGAGAAGAAGAGTGAATACCGAGACTATCACGCCACACCTTCCCAACGCGACATAACAGTACGACATTAATACATTTCCAATCCGCATTAAAATTCCGATTTCCATGCAATTTGACTCGCTCGATCCCAAGTAGGCGACGGAACTAGTTTTGTGGCGTGTCGTGACGAACGCATTTGTTCCTGCGAACGCTCCATGATGCATTGGTGCACTCGAGCCAGACCGCACATGCGCCCTTACACGCGGCTGGTGATGACTCACGGACGGCTCTGACAGGTAAGTTAACGGTATTCTTCTCTTATTACTTGTTACTTTCATTCTCGCGCTTACCTTCGCGCGTTTTTGTCTCTCATAAGTTACCTAATTGCAAAGGTTTTTTTTACATTTTTTAACCCCGAACACTTCTCCATATCAAAAACGAATTTTCTAACTGAAGTGGTAACACCAAAAACTCATTTGACCAATAAAAGCTCAATTGCGCTTAGGTGTGGTCCTAAAAAGGGATAGTGGCAGAGCATTGCTCGCTTGTAATCGCTGATGTTGCCCTATCCCCTAATCAAGGAAAAAAAAAGTCAAAGCATTCTATCTCACGTTAAAGAATCGACGTAAAACACGCCATATGACTGTCGCGTACACATCATCAATAGTTCAAAGACAAAGTGCTACGCCGTAACGCCGGACACACGTTTTATATTAAAATCAAAAAGATCGAATCCAAGTCAAATTATAGAATCATACGCGGAAGTCTTCACAGAAAACTATAAATTAAATTAAATATTCGCCCGTGTCGACTGATCAATTTAAGATACAGGCACGGAATCTAATCGTAAGCGCCTCACTGGGGAGTCCCAAGTAAGTTTATTATTGCACCGTGGCACCGTCTGTGACCGTAACGAATTTGTGCGTCTTAATGTGCCCGGCGTCGACGGGCAAATTTGACGTTTCGTTTGTCTTTTGTACTTCGTACACTCGCTTAACCCTTTGGCCTATAACCACGAGTCTGACTCGTGGTACAGAATTTGTGTCATAAACAAAAACCACGAGTTTAACTCGTGGTAAAGAATTTGTGTCATAAACGAAAACTACGAGTCTGACTCGTGGTAAAGAATTTGTGTCATAAACGAAAATCATGAATCTGACTCCTGGTAAAGCATTTGTCTCATAAACGAAAACCACGAGTGTGAAAGTCTGAACAGCTGAATGGCACGGCGCGCGATCGACTTTCTTGTTTACTATGGCACGCGGAATTGGCAGATACCGTGTAGGCCAAGGGGTTAATAAGGGTGCGTGCACTCGACACTGAGGATTCGTAAGAGTAGAATATACTTGTTTATTTCTACTTAGGCGATACCAAAAAAAATAGAGGGCTTACCACGCTCGCTCGATTGGACTTGATTCGATCGTGGCTTGATTTACTGCAATTTGACGACTTAGTTCCGCTCGCAGGATTTAATATATATGTATAACTCCCGACGCAGGACGGTTCGCCTGGGTTCCTTTACGGAAACAACCACACAATTACGTATTCTCGCCGCACTTTTTTGACTATGTTGAGGCGAAGCGGTTAGTCGGTGGTCGGTCGGAGTCGCTATAGATTACTCGCCGGAGGTCGGACACTAAGTGCCGTAGCACCACGCTACAAACCATCACGATCCCCTTCAAGTAGATCAAACGCGGATGATCTATTATGACCAGTCGGTCTGCTCGCTTTAAATTTCGAGTACGCGTCTAGTGACGGACGTACCCACTGTAACCTCTCGTGTCTGTCGGTGACTATCTTTAATTACTAGGGCCGCCTCGGTTGACACTGGCCGCTCTCCCTACTTACACCGCTCACAGTCAGTCACAGTAGACATTGTCCTTACTATCCAGACCGACTGTACGATCATACGTCTTAGGTTACAAAGGAACTTAAAACTGACCTGTATATTCAAATCAAGTTTGTACTTATTCGCAAGCTGACACCCTTAGCTGGGCCGATTACGAATAAACGCAGCGTCACGCGGAATAGATCCAAAGAGGAGTAGTTGTAGTCTTACATATTTAGATCCACAGAGCCGGAGGGTGCTAGATACCGCTCACGGCAGGCAACACGCCCCCACAGTTCATCGTATGCATTCCCTTCATCTCGTTGTGAGGTAAATTATAAGATATCGGAGAAATCCCTTGGCTGGCCATCGTCCTCCACGGATAATCCTAGTCATCTCATATAGGCAGTTTGCACATCGCTAAAGTAATACGAAATATCTAAAAGAAGATTGGTTGAATGCACGGCAGACCCCGAGGTTTCGCGCCGTTCGATCGTTGTCATCACTGTTTCCGTAGACAAATACTCAGTATTTCTGGCCCAAGTCCGAATAATAGCAAAATATATAATCAGGCCGTGAGATATCTGATAGCGGACAGATCAGACGTACGTCAGGCGTTCACGCGCCCGACGCGCCGCTTGATCGCAGTCCTGGCATATGAGTTTTCACGTCCATTAACATATGACATTGAAACATATTATTCGTATTGTTAATAGGCTACCTCTTAGGATTCTGTCTCATCTGACGCTGCGTTCTAGTGACTCAAGTGAGACATATCAACCCTTCCGCGCATAAATATCAAATTCATCGTTCTTTTTGTTTTGATTTTTATATAATTATTTTTTGCGAAACAATATACATACTTTATACCAGATATAAGTATTAGGAAAGACATCTCTTCTCCTAAAATCTCACCGACCAGTAGTTAAAACCCACGGACACATTGACGTGTCCTTATAACAGGAGTGAACACTGTTCTCTTACGTATCTGATTTTGTATACTTTGGCGTGATTCTCAGGGACCTGTACTCCTACAAATACGCGTCCGTCAGCGGCCGAAGTTTAAAACGTAATTCGGTCACGTTACAAACTCACAAATAGAAATATTGACACGCGACTTGTATAAAAAAATCAGAAAAAAATCAAGTTATGGGCAGAAATATACTTTTCTATACTTGACGTTTGGAAATCGCAAGTTTTATGTGTGTCACTGAATTTTTTTGACATCTAAAGAATTCACAAATGTTTAAATACCCATCTGAAGTATCACCTGATTTTTATGCAAAACTGTGCATTAAAACTCAATGCCATGCCTCTTTAGATGGTGCATGTTAAAAGTTGAGGAAATCTTTCGTTTCGGAGTTTTGTCAATAACTTTGAGCAGCGATGTAAGTAGCCTACTTTACCCTTTGACTACTGTTCGCGCCCAAAGACGTTTAGAGGACTTGCGCTTGTAGTACTGTAGGTGCTTAAAAATATTGCTCTTATGGTACTATAGGCGCCTATAGGCGCTTAACTAAGTTCGGTCCACTGACACGAGAGATGCCTATTAGCGCCCGGAACATTTTATCAATCATAATTCCGGCAGAGGTTATTTCATTCAGACGTAAATGAATGCTAATGCAGCAATTATATATTCGGTTAGTCATATATTATTTAAATATGTTTATTTATATTGTGCAGTTATTTTTTGTTTTATCCTTAAAATGACAAATCGGAATGAGATAATTGGTCAGAAAAAGTACATGCAAACATGATACAACAGATGATTCTGATTCTGAGGAAACAAGTGATTTTGAAATGCCTGTTCTTTTTTACAAGCGTATGATTAAAAAATGTCTCCTTTTAACCTCGTTATCAGAATCAGAAGAGAATAGCACAGAAGCTACAACAAAGCAAAAAAAAAATGTAAAAATAAATTTTCATCGACGCAGACAGATTTCCAACCTAGAATTCACGAATTTTATGACGGGAATAGTGGAATCAAAGCAAGTGTAAATGGGCAATCATCTATTCTCGATATTTTTTAAAATTTCTTTTCGGAAGAACTCAAAATTCTTTGTCGGGCAAACTAATAAATATTCTGAAAATAGTACAAGAGGCGATGTACATAATTCTAATGTAATTACTGTTCCCGAAATGTATAATTTTTTTGCCATAACCATGCTCATGGCATAAATACATAAGATATCAGAATATTGGTGTAAGGATAAGCTGATAAGAACGCATCGTTTGGAGAAATAATGTCAAGGGATCGATATACATTATTACTAAAGAACCTGTATTTTTCTGATAACAATATTAAAAATCACGATTCAATAATGAAAATACGCTATATTTTTGAGCAATTAAGAACATCCTTTAAAATTGCATTTTATCCATATTAAAAATTATGTATAGATGAGAGTTTTGTTATTGTTTAAAGGAAGATGTTTTGCAAAAAGAAGCAGTTTTGAGATCAAATCCTTTGCCTTGTGTCATAGCATGACAGGCTATATTCAAGATTTAATTGTATATTCAGGGGCAAAGATGATAATATCTAAAGATATACCATCAAAATCGATAGGGAAGTCTCGACAAAGAGTAATGACAATTCTTGAACCATATCTTGGATAAGGTTACGCACTCCTGACCGATAATTGGTATAGCCGTCCCAGTTTATTCCTCGAGTTACATAAAAACTTAACCACCCCATATGGAACGGTAAGAAAAAACAGGTTGGGTATACCGGAATTAAATAAAAATACTCAATGGACAATGTGTATTTCATTTAACAAAAAATATATTAGCGTTGAAATGGATGGACAAAAGGAAAGTGTGAATAATTTCCACCTATCATTGTCCCAATATAATTGATACAAACAAGTGTAGTGCATGTATAGTAGCTAGCGGGAGACGTTGGAGAGAGGAAAGAGTATGGATGCGTGCATGCGTGCGTATGTGTGGGGAGAGTGTGCCAGCTGAGAACGGACAGCGGGTCAATCAGAATAAAGAGTTATAACCAGTAAACACGTATATCATCTCGCCTCACCTTACGGAATAGCACAATTGGCGACGAGAAAATCGGACTTCGACGCATGCATAAAGAAAGGGGAGTCAGCAGAGAAAAGGGAGCCCACCGATGAAAAGTGGACAAATGGGAAAACCAGGAACAGCGTGGATACAGGACCTCATGAAAGAGGAGGTGAGCAGGAAATTCGCAGAACGTGGCATAAAGAACATCAGTGAAAAAATACTAGACGAGCAAAAATTGGCAGCAAATAACACGGGGGTATACGAAAGGATAATGGAGTACACGAGCCAACTCGACTTCAAAATCCGGGTGGACGACTGGGAAAAATGAGGGAACTAAATAGCAGAGGAAAAAAAAACGGGCGATATTCCTGACGAAAATCAACGCGGAGGCGTACAGGATTGTCCGGAAAGTATGTGCACCTGCCAAACCGAAGGATGTCGCATTGGACGACATAATACAAAAGGTGGGATCATACATAAAGCCGAAGGCAAATAAAACGGTGCTTCGGGCGAAATTTCGCGAGAGGAAACAGAGGGAGGACGAGACAGTCACCTAATATAGCGCGGCGCTATGGAGCTTGGCGGCGGAGTGCGAATTCGCGGATGAGAAGGAAGCGATCACGGATCAGCTACTGAGCGGAATTCAGAATAAGGCGATGAAAGTCACTATTCAAAATTGATAATTTAATGCTGGACATGGCAACGAAAACAGCCGTGGCAATCGGCGGAGACGCTGGAGCCGAACACGTCGACGCGGTTAAGGACAGCGAAGTCGGACAAGAGGTGTACCGAATGCAAACAAGGTTTAAAAACAATCGGAACGGCCGAACTCAGGCGGGTCAATTACCAGGGCAACGGAGGACACCGAGCACAAGGATCGGTAAGGAAGGAGGAAGAACGATATGCCTCTGCTGTGGAAAAGGCAACCACCAGAGGGAAGACTGTTGGCATCGTACGAAGCGCTGCGACGGCTGCGGACGCCAACGACATCTGCAGGTGGTGTGCAGAGGGCGACCGCGACGGGGAACAAGAGGAGTCCAGGATATACAGCCGGAAGGGGAAGAGAAGAGCGACTCGGGAGCAAAACCGGAAAGCGAAGAGTACGGTATCACACTCACTATAATTAAAAATGCGAAAAATTATAACCGAGTAACCATAGAACCGCAGTTTTTAGGTATTAAGATCAAGGGCAGGCAGGTGAAAATGGAAATAGACGGGGGCTTGGAAATGTCGCTAATAAATAAAAAAGATTGTAGCCGTTTCTTCCCAAATAAAAAGGTGGAACTATGTTACGTCCTGCGTCCTCCACCCGCCCGCAAATTTTCGCTTTTCTAAATTATTCAAGAATTAACTGATCGATTGCTCTCGCAGCAGTCTGCTGCTCGTTCAATAGTTCCTAAGATTTACTATATACTAACTTTAGGAATGTAGCGCGGTTCTCACGGACCCCCGTTAGCGAGAAGACATGCCACGCGCGACAAGCAAAGTATCCTACACCCGGCCGATAACTGAGACGATGCAGAAAGTAAACGAGCGGAGCATGCGGGATACGACGCTGCCAAATTCTCGCGCACGCCGACCGGACAAGCGTCTAATAAAGTTGTGTGCCGGAAAAAGGCTCTCAAAAGAAAAGACACGTATAGCAGAGTCCTGGGAAAGGCACCTGTCGCACCAGACCAAGGAAAGAATGCTGACGCGGTGTCAGCAACGAATCCCGTTCAGCGGAAGAGTGCCGGCTATATAGGGCAGTAGGAGACTTCTTCACGATACTTCTGTCTGGGCAGTACTTCTAGTTGTACCGCTGTCCGCGCATTGAGTCACTTCACACTTCGTAGTTAGTTCAAGTACGGGTGCAAAGCGTAACACTCGACGTAATTTTTCCTTCGTTACTTTTAAGTGAATCAAGTCAAATCTAGTGAATAGTTAACGCGGTAGAATCAGTGACATCGTTCCTGTACACCGTCGAGCAGACTCAGGTTTGAGCAATTCAGCAACTTTTGTAATTCGAATAACTATAAGTAACCCGCGTGGTCGAGCCACTGCGTCCAGTCCCGACCTTCGACCCCCCTCTCGCGACAAACAAGTGGAGCCGTCCCACTTCTACAAATTGTAGGGTTCGATTATTTAATAAACCTTAAGTAAACAATCTCGTGAATCACCTACTCTTCCACCCATCCTTCGCGACGCGTACACACACACGCGCGTATAAACCCTGGTTATCCGGGTGTTCTCTGAATCTAGTCGAACGGGGGTTTGCACCCCTCTCCTCTTCGCAGTAACTTGGGCTACCGAAACCACCGGGCGCGTCAACCGAGCGTTCCTCGCTGCCACCGTAGAACCTCCGAGTTCCGGTGACCCCTAGAGCGACACGTTTGCCGTCATCGTACAACCTCCGCGTTCCGGTGACTTCTAGAGCGATTCATTCGCTGTGACCACAGAAGTCTTTCGCTGTGATCGCAGCCAACCAGCTGCTTTCGACACACGTTGGTTCGGCCCCAAGGTCAGTAGTTACCTCAGCGGATCGTAACTGTCTCCCACTCGAATTCATAACCAGAGATTACCCCGCTACCCAGGACCTAGACATCGGCAGCGACGTAAAACTACATAGGAGCCCTAAACGAGGGACCTTCTCCGATATAAACGCAACGTTACCGCACACAATACGCGAGAACACTTTTAGAGCCGTAATCATTCGGACGCGAGAACACTTTTGGAGCCGTAATCATTCGGACGCGAGAACACTTTTACAGCCGTAATCATTCGGACGCGAGAATACGTATAGTTTAGTGTCAAATCTAGGACACCCAGTATATTAAGGCGCGTGCGACGTCTCAGCGAGCCGGTCCGCTGACACGCCAAATCACTTATCGGGCCGGTCACTTCGCCTGTCCCCCGATTCCTGGTATATCCGGTGTACGCAGGATGCCGAAAAACGGAGGACGTAACAACCAGCAAAAATCAAATTAATTTATTATGGCGGGGAAAGGCAAAATACGGTCAGAATAATCCGAGGGGTAACGTTTATGTACGGGTTAACGACGACGACAAGCGATGTATATGTAGTGAGGGTACGGGGAAAGCCACTAATACTGAGAAGATGGTTACACAAGTTGATACTCCGGCCACTAGGCATAAAACAGGCGAGCATAAGCGGAAGAGCGCGGGAGCGAGACAGGACCGGGACACCAAAGAAAGAAGAGAAGGGGAACGAAAACTTAAAAAAGAATTTTATAGAGCGGTATGAACACTTGTTTGTGCCGGGCATAGGACGTACCATAAGGCGAAGTTCACTATACGAATGGCCGAGAACACAGTCCCGATTTATTACGAGCCGCGAACATTACCATTTACGTTAAAAGATAAGGTAGAGGGGAAATTGAGTGTCTAGGAAGAGAGGGAGTGTTGACCCCAGTAGAAGTAGGTGCATGGGGGACGCCGGTAGTGCCGATATTGAAAGAGGACGGGTCGCTACCGCTGTACGACGACTACAAGCTCACGGTCAGCAAAACAATATTGACAGATAGACACCCGATCCCAAGAATCTAACACTTATTAGCAAATCTACACAGTGGTCTCAGATTTGGCCCGATTGCACCATCGGTGCTCGCGGGAGTGGGGATACGCGCAAGTGTGCGTTGTGTCCAGTGTGTTTTTGTGAAAGAACGTTGCGTAGTTTACGGAGTATTATAATAAAGTGTGTTTTTTTCTCCTTTTGATTGGCGTCGTATTCGACTTGCTCCATCCTAATCGCAGACCATCTGCGATGCCTCAATTCCTACAATAATAATTAAGGGCAAAACAGCGGAAGAGAACCTGAAGAACACGACGGAAATACTAAAGAAACTAGACGATTGCGGGTTAAAATGAAAAAAGTCAAAGTGCGTATTGTTAGCAACCAAAATTAAATATCGAGAGCTAGAAATAGATCAAAATGGTGTTCACGCATTAACGGACAGGGTAGAAGGGATTCACAAAACACCTCGATCCAAGAACGCAAAGGAATTGCAGGCGTCCTAGGGATGCTAAATTGCTACGCAAGATTGATAAAAAACCGAGCGTCAAAACTGCGCCCGCTATACAATTTACAAAAGGGATAAGTATGAGTGGTCCGACGTCTGTCAAGAAGCCTTCGAAAGGGCCAAACGAGACCTAAAATCAACCGAGGTCCTCGCAAATTTCGACCCAAGGAAGTAATTAATATTAACATGCGACACATCTGACTACGGAATCACTTATTTTGCACGTAACAGCAGACGGAGGGCGGCCAATCGCGTACGCGTCGAAAACACTGACAGCAGCCGAACTTAAATACGCGGCGATAGACAAAGAAGCCCGAGCGATAATATTCGGCGTGACTAAATATTACGATTATTTATACGGTAGGAATTTTATATTAAAAACCGACCATCGACCATTAGTGCGGATCTTCGGACCAAAAACAGGGATGCCAATGATGTCCACGTGACGGTTACAATTGTTGTTGCTATAGGTTATTTATTGAAGACTGGTCAAGAGTAAAAGTTCTCTCTTGAGAGATTCGTCGCACACTCGCTGGCAACGACGCGTTTCGACACGCAACGCTGCCGCTCCCCGGTTCTCTGTTTCGAGTACAAACAAAACAATAAATGCTCGCAAGAGCCGACAAAGGCAGCCGACGTGTTCGGTCTTCTTTGTTCCTCAACAATAATCGTACGCAATTTTGTTGAGCGCTTTCCAGTACTATATTATGTACGTAAACTCAGCCGAAAACAGCGCAGACGGCCTATCGCGACTACCTGTACCCAGTGACTCGGAACGCCTGGAAACGAAATTTACGTACTTAAACTACATAACGCAGGAATCACAGATCTTCCTAGACGATAGGTTTGTAACCGTCCAAAATCGACGTGTACATACATATGGCTCCGCTACGCCTATACGCCTGCGCGCGGGGAATATAGGAGCCATATGCCTATGCGCGTCTAAGCCCATCCCATCGGTGCAACCCCATGCAACATGAACAAACCTGTACCTAGTTTCATATGTAAACACTAGATGACTTCTTTTCTCGCATCTAAGGCTACCATTCGCCCATATACATAGGCCTATTTTGCACGGAAAAAGCCTTCTATCCCACGAACCAAAGTATACGTAGGAGCACGCTTCGGCTGTGACCTTTAAATACACGTATAGGATCAAGGAGCACGCTTTGGCTGTGACCTTTCATCGTTAGCGCTACGCCGTACTGCCGGATACCAGAATAACGGAGGATAGGGAAGTTTAATAATCGGTCACTCAATTAGAACCATACGCCGAGGTGTCTACAGAGGAAAGCAAGCGAAAAACATCAAGACAGTTGATCAAATATCGCCCGTTTGTCGACAGGTCCTACAGTGGAACGGACAACTAACTCTGTTTCTAGAGCGCCCTTTCTGGGGGAGTCACAAGCACATATAATAGATTTCTTGCACCGTGGCACCGACATTGCATCCGAGTATGGAGCTAAAATCGACCAGTACAAATTCAATTCAAACTTGTTATTTCTTCACAAACCGATTCCCCGAGGTGTACACCAGATTACAAAACGCGTGCATCGTAGGGATAGTTCCGAAAGATTTTAATTTATATATATTAGGTTTAGCGCCCCAGAATTGACAGATGCTAGACCCACAGCACGGCCAGCTTCGCGCTCCCGCCTTAAGTCGTGTGCGTTTCTGTCAATTCCAGTGAGTAAACCAATAAGGTAACGGAGGATGCCTTTGGCTGGCCATCGCCCCCCTTTGGAAAACTTTTAGTTATCTTGTAGGCAGTTTGCAGTAGTGAACGTGCTATAGAATCTCTCTAAGGCAAGACTGACTGCTCGCTCGGCCAACTTTCGGGTCCCCCGCCGTATGGTCCTTGTTGTAACCGAGGAAATTCTATATACAGATACTAAGTATCTAAATTTGAATAGAGTCCAGCTTATTTACTTAAACCTAAGTGCGAGCAAACATGCGTAGAATTGGGCACGGGATAGTTGCAAGCAGATTGACGATCGCTCGGCCCCTACTTTCGTACCACCCCGCCGTGACGTCTTCGTCTTCGCCCATACTTTCCCAGGCCTAGAAGCCACATGTCATTGAAATAAGCTCGTATAGATAACAGGCTTTCTTTGGATCTGTCCCTGCGAGCGTTACGTTTTAAGTAGCTTCGCAGAGACCGTAGAATCATATCCGCGCATAAATTCAACAACGGTCCGTACATCTTTATTTTCTTTATAATATAGCTACCTATATTCTTTCCTTTATAAACTGTTCTCGTCTTTCCACACCGCCCTGTGGTCTGACCCCCAGGGACACGCTTTCTGAACGAAATGAGTTCGTCAGGCCGAGAAAACCCGATCGAAGAAAAATTCGGTTACAGGTTAATAGCGCGGGAAACAAGAAAAGATGGAACTCTCGCAGAAGTAAGAAGGTACATAGAACCAGGATGTCCAAATAAAAGTGCACTAACAAGTGAGCTGAAACCGTACGAAGCTAGGAAGGACGAGTTGGCAATGGAGCAAGATTGCGTCATGTGGGGACACCGCGTAGTAGTGCCGCAAAAACTACAAGCAGCAGTATTGAAGGAACTACACGAAAATCATTCAGGCATAGTAAAAATGAAGGTAATAGCCTGGTCATTCTTTTGGTGGCCACACATTGATAGACAGATAGAGGAGTTAGCGAGAGGGTGTCGCGACTGCGCGGAAGTCCGCGACAATCCACTAGCCGCGGAACAGCACCCATGGGATTGGCCACAAGAACCGTGGCAGAGAATCCATACACATTTTATAGGGCCATACAAAGAGTACAACTTCCTGCTGCTAATCGACGAAAGAACGAAATGGCCGGATATTTTTCAAATGAAAACCACGACTACGGACAAAACAGTAAGTGCTTTTAGACAGACGTTTGCGAGATATGGACTGCCACGACAGATAGTAAGCGACAACGGACCACAGTTTACCAGCGATGGGTTCAAAACGTTTCTGCGCAGATTGGGGATCACGCACATACGATCGGCGGCAAAGCACCCAGTATCAAACGGGGCGGCGGAAAACATGGTAGAAACCTTTAAAAGAAAACTAAAAATTATGTTGAAAAATGGAAGAACAACCCAGGAAATGATAGATTCGTTCCTCGCGGAATATAGATCCACCCAACATTGCAGGACAGGAGAAACATCAGCGAAACCGATGTTGGGCCGGAAATTCCGCACAAAATTCGATCTAATGCGTCCTGACATAAACAAACGGTGGGAGCAAGCTATACAGTGACAAGTACGTAACGCAAATAGGGGGACAGCGGCGTGCTTCGCGGAAGGGTGTGAAGTATGGGCAAAAGGTTTCAGTCGGAATTAACCCCCCTGCACCGAAGCCGAAATCGCACGGAGGCTGGGGCCCGTGACGTACACCGTCAAATTAGACACCGGGAAAGTAGTCAAGCGGCACTTCGATCAGCTGACGCGAGCGGAGACGGGAACCTCGAATGGGCAAGGGGGCGCAGGGGAGAGGAACGGAAGCAAACCGTTACGCAATCTGCTCGAATTCAAGAAAAAAGAAAGCGGGGCTAGACGATGATGCAAGCTAAGCGGAGAGGAGTGTAGTGTATGTATAGCAGCTAGCGGTAGACGTAGACGAGAGGGAAGAGTATGGATGCGTGCGTGCGTGTGTGTGAGGAGAGTGTGCGAGCTGAGGACGGACAGCGGGTCAGTCAGAATAAAGAGTTATAACCAGTAAACACGTGTGTCATTTCACCCCACCTTACGGAATAGCATACAAGATACACTATCTAGCAAAGGAAAAAATAACCAAACCACAATTTATAATTAATTACAATAACACAATGGGAGCGGTTGAAAAAGCTGATCAGATTTTACATATTCTGAATTCTACCAGAAAGAGTTTAAAATGGTACAAGAAATTATTTTTTCATTTATTTGATTTAGCTGTGTATAATACATTTATTTTAGATAATTATGTAACTGGAAGAAACTTATCATTTAGTACATTTTATTTATATTTAATAAAACAAGTTTTACAAAAATACAGCTCAGGTAGAACATATGGATGTAAATCAAAAGGTAGAAGTACTGATAATGAGCCTTTTCGTTTGACACAAAGGCATTTTTGGTCTCCATAAGTAAAAAATGCAGCAATTTGGAAAAACGCATGGCGCAAATGTGTAGCATGTAGAAAACATAACAGAAGAAATGAAACACATTATGAATGCATGAAATGTGATGTAGGATTATGTATTTATCTATGTTTCGAATTGTACCACACTTTACTAGATTATTAGATATATTGTGAAAAAAGCTTAATGTTAATGTTAAATTTTTTGTGTGTACACTAGCAATTGAATGCAGAATACAAATAAATAAATAATATTCTTTTAATGTAGTGGAATTCCGTGTTTTAATTATTTGAATATACTTTCTCAGAAATGCACGTTTAACGAAAAGTTTCACCGTTCTCGGTGTCCGTCGCGACTGATTTCCTACCGGTGACCGTGCTCTCCTGACGGACACAAGGAGCGTGGCCGCACAACAGTGTCAGCAACCCCCACCACTAACTAATCTCAGGGGTTACGTCAGGTCGCACGACGCCGGCCGTCCGATAGGTAGCGTGTGCGTGCGATCTGACAGATTTCTCGCGGATGCCCCCACTTCCCATCTGGTATAAAAGGGGATGGAAACTGCCCATCTTTACCAATTCAGGTCGTAACTGGTAAACGCACTCAGCTAGCGAAAAACGATATAATTAAGGAAGGCAAACCCGCCTTAGCGAAAACGAAGCAGTGTCTCACTTCGCTCACCTAATTATAGTCGCCCAATTGGGAGTCGTTTGGACACACCCGTCCTGCGGCACTGCTATACCGCTGATTGCTGCTGGTCTTCTGAAAACGGTCAAACGTACCTAGGCCCTAGAATCATTGTTACTGGCCAATATTGTAAAATACCGTAATTGCATACGGACAGTCATTTTTAGGAAGATTAACTGGTGCTTCTGGCTCCTCCGCCTAAACCCCGGCCGAGTTCGGATTCGCATGTCAGAACCTTCACCTGCATTGCAGTTATTTAGTAGAGTCATTTAAGGGAACAACGACCGGCGACTCACCTCCTCCGCTCAAGTACCGGCCGGGGTGAGATTCGCATTGTGTCTTAATGCTACGAGGAAAGCAGGCCCTCGGAGCACACCCAACAGAATTAAATTCAAATCACGCATAACCTCAATTAAGTACAGCATACCTTGGCACAAATCAGCAGTATTAATATAGAATTCTGATCAGAAGTAAATTCAATTAGAAACACGTAGTACAATAAGCTTAGAGGCATATCAAACCTTCAGTTATTAGAGTCACGTAATTATATTTAAGTTAAACAGTAAAGAACGCCGATACACGGTACGTGCGGCACGTCATATTTCATGTACATATTTTTCCGCAATACATACATCTTATTTTCAACACATACAAGTTAAGTTCATTGCCCAAACAGCTGACACGCCTGTCCATCTCCTTCCTCTAAGGAGTGCGAACTCTATATCAAAACAAAACACGGCGGTAGTCCGTAACCGCTGCCGTCGTGTCACCGAAATAAAACAAATCTGCAGAATAAAATTACATAGTATTCCTAATATCGCGATCTCACAAATATAATTTCCGTATAATACGAAAGATCGCAAACCAACACGGTTACATACCGTATGGTACGGTTGGTGCGTCTCAAAGTCTGCCGTAATCAACGGGTTAAGCAGGCAGGAACATCAGACAAAAAAAGTAAAACAAGCATAATGTAAACAGAATACGATACAATTAAATCCATAAAAAGATTGAATTGGAAGTCAAAAAATAAGGAGAGGCCGTGACCCAAACCTCCACGTGGGACGTAAATTAGGTCAACACTTGGTAATCCTACAGACGTACGTTCGGATCAGGTGTCCGTGTATCATCATTTTTTTTTGCTATTATTGCTTTTTTTTTATTTAATTATTTTATTTTTATTTATTTAAGGCTCCCGTTTGGTCAAAATAGTCTACCGCTTACGTACACTGTTGCTCAGTTATTGTTGTAACTCCAAAACGAAAAGTATTTATGCTTGTATAAATAATATGCTATCACTTCCAATATTTCATAAATATTTTTATAGATTCTTATCAAAGGGCACGGCAAAAAGTTTTCCCAGTTTGCCAAGAGTAATTCTTCATTCAGATATTTCATAGTGGATACTGAAATTAATATAATCGTGTAACGAGACGACACACGGAGCAATCATGACGTCAAAATTTTCCATTGGCCCGCCAGAACATATGATCGGCTCGAGATCAATGTCCCGCGACACCGCGAGCGAAGCCTCGCGAACCTTCCACAATCTTCCAGGAACTTCGAGACGCGTCCCAAATCCGCGAGGCTACAGTTGCCGAATTATTGATTCTGTTAGCAACGAGTAGATGTAAAACCCGGAGACGCGAGAATACAGATAGCATTTTGCTAGTCTACGGGAGGGGACGAGAAAATCTAAACGCATTCCTATCACGTATTCCACGACAACTCCTACAAACTACATTTTATTTCGTGACATCCATGATTGTTTTACACTCATTTTTACTTCTATAAAACACGTAAATACATTCGCAAACAAAAGCATGGATACGGCTGTCAGTGCGAAAGTGGCCGTATGGGTGATATGTTTGTGAATAAGTTGGCATAGTATGAATCGGTTATGTGTGTGTTTTTTCTTGCTGAGCAATGACACACGTACCACAATACTTTTCGTCACGAGATAGTATTCGCTGGAAAAATGGCGACGAGTGCCGACGATGAGTGCCAACGACGATTGTCGCGACGTTTCGCTTTAAGGACGAATTGAACACACATAAGAAAATCGCAGAATTTCTTGCAATTGTGAGGGATTATGTATTTTAATGTTACAAAGCAACATACCAAATTTCAGAATTCCCTACTACATAGCTTAGAAGAAAATGATTTATTAATTTAACACGGTCTCTTACGAATAAATTGCAATTGAAGCTCTTTTGTCATCAAATTTAGCAGTTTTACACGCAATATAAAAAATTCTGTACTGCGTTTCCGAATAATGGTAATTTTTACCGTAAATAACGTTTTAAATGGAAAGTCAATCTTTCGTAGTACCAGTTACATATTAATCTTCCATTTGTCCATGTCAAGAATAAACTACACCATCCACAATTGTAAAAATATATGCATTTTCACCTTAACTTTTGACGACTTTTGTCTGTCGGATTCCTCCTTAACACTACGCGGTGGAACAACCAAACAAATGCTCAATATGGCTCTGTGTAAAGCACGAACGCGTGAGTGTCGGTAGGGTGAGAAATCACGGACAAGGTGGCATACCTTGAGCGGTACGCGCCGCGCAAATACGTAGGTTGAAATTCTGTGTGCGAGTAGCACGATACGCGGTGTAGCCCGCTAATCGGCTAATGCCGCATACGCAGCTTGACTGGTCGCCGTTAGACGGATGTCGAATTTGTGCAACACTGTCTGTTTTTGGATAACGTCAAATTTTTTTTAAGGTTATTCTTGTTGTGTTTTCTGTTGAAGTTAAATACAACATAATGTAAACAGAATATGAAAGGATTAGAACTATAAAAACACATTTCACCAACAAAGCGTTGCATCAAAAAATTTGATTTTCCGATTTTTACTTATTTTTTCACGAAACATCAAGATCTTTCCGGCTGTAAATCAAATTATGAATTACCCAGGACTTCTAATGTTTCGTCATTACAGTATGGGATATTAATCATAACTTCTTCAAGGTCAATAAATGTTTCTTGATTGGCCACATTTTCACAACGTATTGTACTTGTGGACATCAATTGAACATTTGATGTTGTAGCGGCATGGTTGAGTTTGGATGTAAATGTTCATATTCATCATCTAAGGAATTTGCAGATTGAGCAGGTTTTGATAAATTTAATACAATATTTGTTTACAATGATAAACGAAAAGCTATAGCCGACAGATTCTGATTGTAAGTTCCACCGTAAGTGCGGATTATTGAAAACAAATTTTCCAATGCATCTTGATTCAATTTAGATGTCATAAGAAATGGAATTCCATTGCATTTTAAATCATTCCATAATTTCAAGATAAATTAATTCTTTTAATACAAATTTTTAATTATTTTCCGCATTTAATCAAATATCGAATAATGCGCATCTATTTGGATTTGAATCGTTTGAAGTTGTGCTGTTTAAAAAATCAAAACTATCCCTAAAAATTTTTAAAAATTCTGCTGTGTGCATGACCCTCGAGCTTTCAATTTCTCCTGCTGTTCCTGCGGTTAAGAGAGCTGCTGTGACCCTAGGACTAAATACTTGCAGAGCTGAACGGCATTTCATTTTATCGAAGCAATTGCGATTTACATGTTGTTCTGATAACAAAACAGAAGCCCTCGTTGTCGCACAGTTTCCTAATTCTCATAATAAGCGTACATCTTTCCAAGATGCAATTCTTTGATCAGGATACATAATATGTGTTGGATGTAGCGCTTTCCGTCGTTACCGACCGGATGCAATCGGCTGGAATCTGTCGACGCCTGTCTGATGTTTTTGTGTTCTATGGCATCTTTATGCGTAGCGGCTGTCTCGTCCATCTTGAGTTTTAGTTGTCTGTAGCCGTCTGTGTAAAAGGGTCGCTTATAATAAAAAGAAGTACATGTGAGGCAAAGCGCGTGTTTGTATAACCTATATCACAACAATATGATTAGTTATAAGTTGATTCCTCATAGACTTATAAATATGCGGAATATCAAAGATTAAATATGTTTGTTTATTTCCGTGCATGAAATACGAACGATTATCAGAAATAATATTCTTCATAGTACTTTGATTACTACTACATTGATCACAAATAACAGCGCGTAAATGTAATCCTGTGCTCAACAAGTGACATCAGCGCTCTCTGAGACCCCCACAGGCCCGTTTCGCGTGCCGATATTTCAGACAGCCGCTGCCAGTCTTTTCATAATTGCAAATTTATGAATTTTGTATCAATTCTCACCATGAGCAGCGGTGATGGTGCTGCACCCGGCCGGTAACGTTAAATGTGATACGAAAGTGGTATGCGGGCTCTAGAGCCCCGCGGCCGTGTAACAAAAAAATGCATTGCATGATGTGTCTATTCTATATCTCATCTGTGCCCTTTGTTCAAATCGGTATGGGACCACCGCAGCAGTATCCTCTTTCAAACAAACAAAGAAATTTGGTGTAAAGTTATACATGAATCTGCAGAAATTACGGTCGAAGTTTGTGAAGAAGTTTCTAATCCTTCCTTTGTGAGCGTCGGTTATATACAGCATGCGCGCGACGATCTGTGGGTAGGAACGCCAGATATATACGGAATCCACGCGACAACCTCCGTGCACATAGGTGCGTCGTCTATGATGGAGAAATCGGTGTTTCGACTAAAGCACAGTCGTTATTTAACACATAGAAAAGTGTATATGCAAAAGCACATCAAGACGCCATTGTTCAGGCGTAGTTCAAGTGTAAGACGTAAACCCGTATGCCGAAGACTGTCCACGCGCAGTATGTACATTTTTGGAGCAGGTCGCAGGATCTAGATCAATGGCGGCGCCACCTCTCGTAAAGAAAGGGTTGAAAAATGACAGCATGCGAAATGGATTTTAGTTTTCGAATTTAGAAAACGAAAACGCCGTGCGACTCATGCAACGTCGGCAGATGTTGTCCGACCCATTTGCCTCTCCGCCATGTGCTCCCACTCAGAATAATTGGTGTCGGAGAACCCCTGCTCAGTGTGGCCAGATCTGGCGCCCGAGCACCATTGGTACCCACGGGAGTGGGGATACGCGCAACTGTGCGTGCCCGTCTGTAAGAGCTGTAGACTCCACGCATTGGTCTGTCAGCTCACAGACAGGGCCCGCATACTTGCGCGTATCCCCACTCCCGCGGGTACCAATGGTGCTCGGGCGCCAGATCTGGCAACAGTGCCCCTGCTGACATTGCATGATTCGCACACTATTTTCGTTTTTCTGTACGAAAGCAAAATCCGTTTTGCATGCTGTCATGATCGTTTTCCAAAGAAAAATATCTGCTCTATCACGTAGTGTGATTGGAAACCACATCAGAATCACAATTTTTTCTGAAAATTGAAAAATATGTCGAAAAATAGGAGCGCGTGTGTCTCACCAGCATTAATTAAAATTGATGCATATTTGTAAGTTCACAATGCAAAAGTGCTTTATGTCATTTTATTCACAAATGTCTGGAGAATTTTTTGCAACAAATCGAAATTCTCAATCTTTTATTTATAATTACCAGCCGAATGTTGTTTAACCCTTGGACTCCCGACTAAAAATGAGACACGCACTCCCGCGATGGGCTAATTCGGCCCGGCCTGCACATGGGCAACCCGACATGCAGCCGGTAATGCCACTCGTGACAAAACTACTTTTTACTCGACGTTACGATTGAAGCGAAAAGTGATGACTGAAAGGGCATGAAAATAAATGTATGAAACAATGGTTACATTTATATTATTTATTGCATGAAAATCTTATTTTCTGGCTAACAATTTGTTTATAAATTGTTTATAACATTTTTTGAACAAAATTGAAATTTTCGCCTATAAACATTCCTACGAAGTTGCAAAGTATTTTACACATTATTAACGATTTGTTTATAAATTGTTTATAACATTTTTTGAACAATTTATAAACAAATCGTTAATAAAGTGTAAAATACTTTGCAACGTCGTAGGAATGTTTATAGGCGAAAATTTCAATTTTGTTCAAAAAATGTTATAAACAATTTATAAACAAATTGTTGACAATGTGTAAAATACTTTGCAACGTCGTGGAAATGTTCGTGGGCGAAAATTTAAAATTTGTTCGAAACATTTTGTAAACAATTTATAAACAAATTCAAAACACCACGAAGGATGTAAATATGTATGTAGCCAGAAAATAAGCAAAAATTTTTATTTTGTTCAATATGTTGTAAACTATTTATAAACAAATTGTCAACGTCTAACATACATTCTAACATCGCTAAAATGCATGTAGGCAAAAATGTTAACTTTGCTAAAAAAAATGGGTTGACAATCTTCAGGCTTCGGGTTCAATTGACCCATCTTGATTACCGTGTCGCATTTCTGATATCGGCTATGCAAGATTTTACAGAAATAATATAAGCAAAAAATTAATCATTTCATATACGTCGAGAAGTGTATCAGTGGTGACGCCGAGTCGGTAACCGTCGCTTTACAGTTTCGGAACTGTGTCGTCACATTGACTCCTGTGGCGTGCAACATTATAGAATGCTGTGTATGAAGGGTTGCCGCTCTTTAGGCGCCGAAAAAGTGACCCATCGTGGGAGTCCGAGGGTTAAAGTCCACAAAAGACAATTTTTTTAAAAATAACGATTTCTTGGAAACTGGAGTTAACTTTCAAAAAAGGGGTTCGCATTTGTTTTTAACGGATCAAAATTAATCAAAATTGAGAATTTTATTTGAAATGCAATTTTTGTGTTGCCCAGTAATAATCAAAACGTCGATAATGTATCGCCCAGAACGAGTTTGAGGAATGTGAGCCGCCGGTCGACGCGGCTTATCGACAGAATTCAGAAAATATATGCGCGTCGGTCCGACATGTTCAACTTTGCAAAGCACTTCACCGGCGGTGATCATTGTCGCACTCCATACGCTTACAAGAAAATTACATTGTACCAGTCTTTATACAGAATGCAGCACTTAAACCAGATCACCTGATTAAGTATGTCTTATTTTTCATGATAGAGAATAATGCTTCAGTTAAAAGTTGCTTGGTTTTTAGGAGGACGTAATCTGCTATTACTTCTACTTTCATAGGTGGAGCAGTAGAGGTCGTATGAAGGTCGTGACTGTATTTCGAAGCAGAATGATACAATTTATTATTCAAATCCTGAAAGGGCTTTTCGAGAAATATACAATGACCTATCATGAAGGGTTTTCAAGATTACACAAACTCTACTGTAATGGAATAAATTATTTAAAAATAAAAGTGAGAAAACCGACTTCAGAGGCGCGCTAAAAAGTTAAAAATAATTCTTTTTCTCTTGACAAATATTCAAATAACGAAGAGTGACTCTGAATCACGAATGTTCTAAATAATTATTTTCTGATGTCGGTGCCACGATATAAGGTGGGATCAAAAAACAAACGGGCTCGTGCAGGTTTGGAACCCGCGGTCGTGGGATGAAACGTTGCATTGAAAACTACCTGTGCATGGAAAGTACATCGATGACGCGCCTTCGGCGCGAAACTAATATATACCACCCTATTTCTGGGGTGGAACGTTGCAATGAGAACTACCTATGCATGGAAAGTGCAACGGGACGGTATTACGATCGGAACGAATGTCTATCGGTACGAGTAGTTGTAGTGTAGGATTTCTAGATGGTATGATTCCTACGTTGGGACCATTGAGACAGAATAGCGAGTTGGAATATATATTTATTTTATTAATCTCGTCGGAACTGCACGACACTGCATGCCGTCTGATCGCTTACAAAAGACTGCCGTTTCGACATACGCGCAACGCTTTCAACGCGACGCGGATCAGCCGCGATGCCTCCTCGTCTCTCGCTCGCAACGCACACACATCCGCACGCACTCATACACACCGCCGACGCAACGCATCGCCTCGCGATCAGGCGAACGGCATCTATGCCGTTTTTATGCCCTACAGTAGGTTGTAAAGTTCACAAATCTGATTAATCGGGACAATTTTTTTTGTTTCTATTGTGGCACCGACATCAGAAAAGAATTATTTAGAATATTCGTAATTCAGAGTTACTCTTCGTTATTTGAATATTCGTCAAGAGAAAAATAATTATTTTTTACTTTTTACCGCGCCTCTGAAGCCGGCTTTCTCACTTTTTTTAAATTATTTATTTTTAAATTTTTAGTTTCAATTATATAATTGTATTGTTGTTTTATATAACATTAAGAAACGGATAGAGCAAATAAAAACCCAGCTCGTATGAGAAAACGGCGTGCAGAAGAAATGCAATCGGAAAGTAATCAACGGTTGAATGAAAAAGTCAAGTAAAATTTAAGTCATTTAAAAGAAGGTATTTTGAACCGACTTCATTTGTTAGAATATTTAGCACTTGGTAGCACCAACGGGAGAGTACCCTCTTGAAATTGAATACAGAATTATCGAAATTGATCAACACGTTCGAAAGCAGTTCACGAAAAATGTGAATTCGTAGGCGAAAAATCGTGAAAAAATCGTTTTAAAAGTGGGTTCCCAAGGTTGGAAAGGTTGACCGCTAAAATGGGACCATTCCGACAAAAAACCGCATCGATTGACACATATCCCATCGAAATCCGCCCACCCGTTCGGGAGTTATGCGCGAACATCCCCCATAAAAGAAACAAAAATAAAATATACTTATCGAATAAATAACCTCCACCTTTTCTGAAGTCGGTTAAAAATGGGTACCTTGAACATTGATACGTAGTCTAAAAGGTTGTGATATGGATAATACTGTAGTGCGAATTTCATCTGGAGGTATCGCTAAGTACAAAGTTCTTGCTCTTTAACGCTATGAAGGTCCCGTGATATAAACATTCAATCACACTTTAATTACAAATGTATTTACGACTGTTATTATTAGTTATTATTATTAGTATTACTCTTCGTATCACCACGTTTTAGACAATGTATCAGTGATTAAGTTTTCTAACATCTATGTCTCATATTAAAGTTTGTTTGTGACATGCACTATGCCTCATATTAAAGTTTCTTTGTGACTGCAGCCAAGGAAGTGTGTATGCTTATTGCACATACAAGGTGGACTATCATTTCGTGTTTTATCCAGTCTGCTCAGACTCACGATGAACTACTTATCGATAGCTAGTGTATTGTGAGAAAAAAGAGCAGTGTTCGTACTGTGAAGTGTTACATCGCGAATCGAGGTAAGATAGAAATATATGGATACGTACATCGGGAATTTTCTCGTTCCGCTAAATAACAATTGCACGCACCTGACCTTAATCAAGACGCGTACGCAATGTCTGCTTTTAGTCAACCGCAATCTCGCAGCTTTACTGGGACCAGACACGGTAAATAAGCTGGGTCAAGGGTGCTGATTCGGATTGAGGGATGAACCGAAGAATATTTATAATGGATGATCGGTACTCACTTGCAGTTGGTCGAAGATGTTCTATAAGAAGTTGTTAGACTTTGTTGTTGAAAGTTTTACAGGTTCACTGATTCTGGGCTATCGTATAAAATGAACAATGATTCGGAACAGTTTAAATTAAATATAATGATCTCGGAATAATTATAAATGAATGTAAATCTAGAGACAAGTTGTATTGTAGTGTATTTGAACTGAACGGTCTTAAGGACAAAATCGAAGTGAACGCGTTTTTCAAAAGTGCACACAGACGACCGCCGATGCGTTCGAACTATCGCTGTATGTTTGTGTACGTTGTATGTGCAACTTACCCCGATCGCTAGGTGTACGGGAGAGTGCGACCCCAAGGTCTAATTTATGCCGGTATCAATCCTCCGTAGACAAAGGTGGAGTCTTTTGAGGCTCGCCGTTTTGAGTGCGATACACATACACTGTTTGGGAATGCTGCGACGCCGACCAATCATCGTCACGGCATCCTTAAGGCGGCCTCAGGGCTGAGTCACAGGCGGTTTCCGTGGGAGCGCGCCTAAGGCGCGCGGCACGAGGGCGGCCTTCCCGCCGGTTTTCGGCCATTGTCATCTCAGTGATTAACGAGAACATACTGCTTTTTCGCTTATCACGATTTTTCACTAGTACACACATTGCTGTTATCTGTGCATCGACACATAATCACGGACACGCTCACACATCACAACCACATCTAAAACTTCTTCACTTTTGATTACCTGACCACTTTAAAAATCACTTTTGACTACTCACGGTACATCAGCACCGGCAACTCAGGCTCTGCACGCGGCGCGAACGAGCACGTGTAACCGCAACAGGTACGAATCATTGTAGGCGGATACGATTAATGTAACTGACAATCTCGCTAATAATTATTGTTACGCTCAGTACCGTAAAGCACCGTCGACCATGGCTTTTACAATAAAGACTCGTATTACACAGATATTGTCGACCACGTGAACGCATAACCTCTCCACCGCTAAAAGATCTACTCACTTCATCCCCCTTTCCCTTCTCCTTTTATTCCCACGCACCTTCTACTGAGATTTCCGTGCAATTCTCAAACATACACATACATTGACGCAGTACCGTCGTCAGGCGAAAATCTCTTGAAAGCAATAACGCACAGAATGACGTGACTGACGGTGTGTAAGAAAACACGATAATCGTCGGAATATTTCCCTATCACGAGTCCACATGTACAGTGTAGACTAGACAAAAAGAAGACGTTTGTTATATCGGTCTAAGTTTCTGAGTGATAATGTAGTGTGTCTCGAGCTCGACCGAACGTGTGTGTTACTACAGTGTCGGTAAGTAGATCGAGCAATCATGAAGTTGTAGTAGTAAACATTTGATGGGCAAGAGGAAAACCCATCCATGGGAGCCTGCGTTCGTACTGGAGTCCGAACGTTAAATAATTCATGATGCGTTAATTATTCGAACGGATGCTTAGATAATTTTTGGATTCATTTTAGATTGGCGTGAACGTCCGGTCGAGTATAAAAGAAAAGATAATTAACTCTGTTTCTTTTATATTCGACCAGGCGTTCACGCCACTTTAAAATTAATCGTTCGTCGATCAAAAGAGTGTGCTTTCACAAGAGTGTCCGATGTTACGTCTTACGTCCTCCACCCGCTTTTTCTATAACTATATTCTCGCAACGGGTTCATCGCACCGCGTATCCTCCCATTAGCAGTAAGTCGCGCATAAGCGAAATAAGAGCCAGCGCACCGCGCCACCGAAATTCCTCCACGTAACGCTGACGCCCGTCCGGGACGTAACTCGTGCCACGCGGAGGAATGACCTAGCGACCGCGCACAACAGCACAATAGGGATGTAAGTAGAAATATAAGAATGCTGACGCCGAATCAGCCCACAGGTCAACCACCCAACAATCGATCAGCGATCCGCGACAATATAGATCTGAGAATGCCAACGCCTAAACGGAAGCTAGGGTGCCAGTTCGACGAAGCATTTAGCGACCCTCAGCAAAACCGACTATTTAAATAAGCGCAGAGCTGCAGAGCAATCAATTACAATTGTCAGTCCAACAACCAACGTCAAACTCAGGTCCGGCACCAAGTCACGATCAACTCAGTTTCGGCAACTCGTTTGTCTAGTTTCCTCACTGTCAGGCTCCCAGTAGCCAAGCTCTAGTTCAGTAAGAATAATTGTGAACCTCGAGAAAGTGTATCTCTGCAAATACAACCTCCATCAGACACAAGGAAACTAAAACAACCATCAGCCTCCTTTACCCAATAACACCCTCTGAGATAACGTTCGACCATCCTTTGAGACGCTCCAAGCAAACGACCACCCCGATTGCATCGAATCGTCGCAATATTCCATCCAACTACCTTTACACACTTTACTCGGCAGCTTCGGCTATAGTTCCATTCCTACCAAGGGAACCCAGTGATCGTTGAGCCATCCGCGAAGCGTGGACGCCTTCCCGGCATCCTCCGTGGTAGCTCACGTACTGAACCAGGATCGAGCCCATCGAGCAGGGTGACTAGTAGTGAGATAACTTGGAAGCCTTCCTGGCTTCCTGCACTACGCTCCTACTGCCCCTGACGCTGGGGAAAACCCCAAGCTAAGTGAAACAGGAACCAGTCGAAACCTCCGCAGTTTTGGTCGTTTACAAACCGCCACGGTGGCAGAGATCGACGAAGACTCAGATATCGAGACATCGAACTAAGTTATAATTACGATTCTGCAGTAAATCTTGACTAAGGACCATCGTGACGTTGACGCTCCCTCTTCCCCTTCTCCCCAACACAAACTATACAGCCGTAACCATTCGGACGCATTTACACACGTTAAGCAACCAGTAGGCCGGTTAAACTACTGCCCGAAGCCACACACTATAGAGCCGTAACGATTCGGACGCATTTACACCACGTTAAGCAACCAGTACGCCGGTTAAACCACCGCCCGAAGCCACAAACTATCACTCGCCAGCGTCAGAGACGTGCGGGGCAAGTCAACGATACGTCAGAAAACCGCCCCACTGACGGATCGAGAACCCTTTTTGGTGCGATCACTCCTTCCGTCCGTCCTCGATCCCCGGTATACCCGGTGAACGCAGGGTGCCAAAACCGAGGACGTAACATCTGCAATATTGGATTCTTCGCTTTATGACTCGACCTGAGTTCAAAGAGAGTCGCTTTGAACTTCAATCAAGTCGTAGGTATACAAGTTAGACAATTTTTATTTGTTGCAAAAAATTCTCCAGATATATCCGAATAAAATGATATATCGCCCTTTTACACTTTGAACTTGCCCCCAAACTTTTTGATCAAACCTTGTATAATAAATATGTATATTAGTATGATGATTAATTAAAATGATTAATTTAATTAAATTTGTTGTGACCATACTAATATACATATTTATTATTCAATGTTTGATCCAACAGTTTGGAGACATTGCGTATAAATGATTTATTCATAATCCAAATCTTAGAATGTGGTTGTTGGACGTTCAGCTTTTTCACTGGCAGGCAATAATGACATATACACGACATATATATAAGCTTTAATTAAATTGAATGCAATGCCACTTGCATGATATACAAAATATAAGTGTTCTTTATCTATAATCTAGCGCAAATCTCTAATGCATGTGTACCTGGCATGGCTAACGGGGACCGAAGAAGGAGCGAAGCAATAGCGCCGCTAGAGAAGCCTCATGCCCCGAAGCCCGCGCCAATGCAGCTACATTGCTCGCGCGCTTTGTTCAAGTTTATTTTGTTCAACACCTAACAATAATTACATAAACTAACCTCCAAAGTAATCCCTTTTTGCCTGTATATACCTTTGAAACATTTGTTTCCAACCACCAAAAGTAGCATGGTAAGCAGGTACTGGAATCCAGTTTAGCTAAACCTGCGATTTTTCCATTATTGTTCCTGGCATAGCAAAACGTTGTCCTTTTAGTTCTCGTTTCAGACGAGGGAAAAGGAAGAAGTCAGCTGGTGACAAATCGGATGACTTTGGCGACTGTGGAACAGCGGGAAATAATTTTTGTGCCAAAGACTCTAATAGAATTAGAGCGGTGTGTGTCCACGCGTTGTCGTAGCGTAAGTATTATGACTTGTCCTGCCAGAAATGTAGTATTTTCGCCCGAACAACTTCACGTAAGCGTTGGAATACAACTCAATAAAATATTTAATTTACTCTTGTTTCATGAGGTAGAAATTTTCAGTGGACTGTGCCCTTTCAATCGAAAAACACAAATAATAAAGAACAAATGTTACTTTCACGATTGAGCGATACATGCGCGCCTTCTTCGGACGTGACTAGTATTTCTCGATCCACTGGCTCGATTGTTGATCATCTGAATCATTTGTGTATAACATAATGCATATAATGTGTGAAATATAATGCATGTTCTCTGTTTCTCAAAATCAGCCATTCTGCCTACTCGCAGCGGATACAAGACACGTGTGCACAAAACAATGATAATTCGGCAATAATGGGATTTTGCCAAACCAAAAACGATCAGTTTATGGCAAAAAGTACGACCTTTCGTCCCCCGCAAACCCCAGATTCACATTTCATCTCTACCGCGACTTATGAATCACGACCCCAATCTTTTTCATCAGACCATGTGTTGTTGGCTACCACGGCGTGCGTAGCCATTCTTTTCTTTCTCGTCAGTCGTCTTATGTACGCCACGCGACATCCACAATAAAGAGTTCCATCCGAGAGGCTATCTGTACACCTTTTAATAGTACCAATCCCGACCATATATAATACCATGTAAATACATAATAATGATTCAATACAATTCCTTTAAGGGCGTACCACAGTTGTATTTTTAATCACATATGACCAACAATATGGTGATAGCTGGCAAAATCATTTTTTCAGGCTTAGTTGAATATTATTTACATTTTGTTTTATACTTTTCATTCTCTTGCGACTCTTTAATTGTCATTTTATGTGTACAAAATTTGAAGAAGATCAACACCGTAGAAATAGTTCAAAAAGTGTGTTGAAGACTTCTCCCACACCAACAAACAAAGAAACCAACGTAAATAAAATTGCATTATAAAAACACTTGTGGTGAATTGAAAGTATAAATACACATTTTTGTATTATTTGAGTACTTATACTTTAATTTAATAGTGGAAATACCCGTTCACGAACCAGCATGGGAGAACTTGAGGATATGACGAATTATGAGCACGGCAATGATGGAAGAGTACGAAATGAAATATGATTCAGAGGTTTTTAGAAATGTAAAAATGAACAAAATTACTGTAATAGAAAATTTGATCTAATGTCATCTATATGTATTAATTTAATAAATGTATATAACCTTCTTCTGGGTTGAATAAGTAGGGGATAAGTTTTTTATTGTTTCGAAAAATGTCGGAACACTAATGGTTCCCTCTTGAGGAGTCTATATAACAGAATAAAATGAATTTGTGAGGTCGGTGTTGCATAATGTGTTTTTTAAACTTATATTATGATGGCGAATATCTTACTCAACTATCCTTTAACTGTGGTTTGTAATATGCGCATTATTCCGTGCTAGCTTTAACAGGCGGAGTTGTTGTAGTACCTCCTAACTCAACGAATCGTGACCTCGTTGATTCGGTTTATTTTCGAGATGTCGCTGACCACGTGTATGTAATCTAACATGTTGGACAGTTAATAATAGTTCTCTGTCCTAATAAATACTTTTTCACTGTCTGCGTCGTTAGTCACGCAATGTTCGATAACGTGATTCCTCAGACATTCTCAGGCTTTTGGGATCGATGTGATGACAGGACGTACTGATTTTTGGTGTCGTGGATCATACCGGAACGAGCGTCGAAACGGGGTTGTACGGATTAATTGTCATGTAATGTGCGTGAGGACGCAAGTGTTTTTGACCTTTACTTTCAGAATCTATTTGGTATAACGGTGAGGAGGTGTAACTACGGGAGGAGGGTATGTGTTGTGTATGTGAGAGCGGGTTTTACGAATCTTTCCTGGGAGGTCTGAGCGTTCTTTTTATCGTTTTCCTCGCTAAGAAACTTGTTCTGACATTGTTTTTCTGCTCGTGGAGTGTCTTGCAAGCTAGTTAAATGTGTCAATGTGTGTAGTGTGCGACTCTAAATTACAGTTATAGAGAAAAGATAAAAAAAAACTCAGGGTGTGTTGTTACATCCTATGTCCTCCACCCGCCTTTTTCAAAGAATTAAGCACTTACTTATTTTCGCAACGACTCGCCGCGTGCTCCCTTGTCCACTACCACTTAAGATCTGCTAGGAAGTACTTTGGGAACTAACTTCCTCCTCCGCCCAGCGGAAGCGTGCGTCACGCAAAGGTGACCTTCGCGCGGCGAGCGAGTAACCTATTCCCTGCTGACTGCCTAAGGTGACACAGCCAATAACGCAAATAGAAACCAAAATACCGACCCATCAAATTCCTCCACGCACTGCCAGACTGTCCAAACGATGCACGCAGTAACCGAATCTAGGAAGATAAGTCACGTAGCGGTGATTCCCGAAAAGAACAGCTGCCGCACCAAGCCGAGCAAAGGTTGCTGACGCCGATTCAGCAACAAGGACGACGCTCAGCGGAGCAAGCCAGATATATAGGCTAGTGGCAGCGGTTCAAGAGCAGTAGATCAGTAATCGGTAACCAGTGGATCAGTGGTTCCTCTTTGGCTATGCAACATACAACAGCCGGTCTTAGGCAATTAATCAATTACTGTAAAGCAGTTAAGTGTACTTCAAGATATTACAACTTACACCAAACCTAAGCCAACTAAGTGTCTACAGTTCCTCACGATCCTACTACCCGGGTGTTCCCTGCGTTTAATCCAGCGGCGTGTTATACGCACTCTCCTTCCCACAGTGACTCCGTGCACCGAACCACCGGGCGCAAAGCACGAGCATTCGCCTGCCCTCACCGTAGAGCTCTCGTTCCGGTCACCACTGAGCATTCATCTGCCCGGTACTAGGCAACCAGCTGCCTCCTCGCACGATGGTTGGGTCCCAGGGTGAGCAACCACTCCCACAAACGATAAGCGTCTTCCACCAAAATCACACACACGAGCCGTAACCATTCGGACACCCCCTTTTTGCATTCCACGATGCGCCAATGAACCGCTCCACTGACCTATATAACTCTTCTATCGGTGCGACCCCTTCCGCCCGTCCTCCATCCCTGGTATACCCGTGGAACGCAGGGTGCCAAAAACGGAGGACGTAACAGTATACATCATGCTCCGATATCAATGGCCTCGGATGAAAGAGCATGGTGGAAACTATGCATTTCTGCACCCCTGGTCCGGTTCAACTATTGTATGTGCGTGCGTGCGTGCGTGCGTGCGTGCGTGCGTGCGTGCGTGCGTGCGTGCGTGTGTGTGTGTGTGTGTCACAACTTTGTACCGGAACCGGTAGTGATGACGCCGTCGAGTTGATTGGTACAATCGGTTCAGTAAAGTTGTGGGCATAATGAATTTACAATGTCTTATAAATTATATTACCTTAGTATAATATCGATGTGGGTCTCGCTTTGATACACTTAACCTGGGCTCTGCACTGCCTTATATGTTTACCAACTGTTAATTGCGGCTTATGTCTGCGCGGAGATATCACTGTTCAAGTTGAGAGCAGATATAATAATACCTGCGGAGCCCGGAAGGACTTAGTAATAGCCAAATGACCGGCGAAGTACGACTGACTATTTACGAGGGCACGAGCGGCGACCAAGGGCTCTTTATTTCGGCCCTAACGTGGGACGAGTTGCCGCGTGCCGGAGTCGAGTCAGGGTTTTCCATGTGCGCTAGGTCGCAGACGTTCCCACGGGACTCTTCTCCTATTGCCGGCTGATCAGTTGTGCGTGCCTTATATAGGATACCCCAATTTCTCAAGCGAGAGTGATATTGATCGTGTATGTTCCTGTCCTTCGAATTTAGACAACACTTTTATCGGCCAGGAACTGCAGGAATATGCCTAGGGGAGACTGGCGGCTTATGACTACGGTTTCAAACTAAGTGGACACATATTACGTTCGAATTGGATATAGATATTTATAAGTATGCTTACTGCGACTATACGTTTTATCGGATAGTTATACGTCTATTGGTACCGTGGGTAGCGAACGAGTGTCTGCATGGGCTCGTGTGCTAAATACTGCAAGAAATATTGGCGTGAAGGACCTCCTCATCCATTTCTCTCCCACACCCCCTTCGCCCAGCATTATATCCAACGTCTCCCTTTCAATCGTAGATGCCCCCACGTCTACGTCGCCGTTCAACACACCCTGCATTACCTGTTCTCCTCCTCCATTCAGTATCGCCCCTCGCCCCTCCATCATCCCACTCCCCAGTCTATATCTCGCCACTCTCTGCCACTTATTCTCCCCCACCCTTTCTTTGAATATTCCGGAATCCCTTTCCTCTGCGCACCATCCCGTGCCACTTATTATACTTTGACTCCCTTATGCTCTGCTATCGTTCCTCCACCTGCATTCTCCCTTCCATTTCCTGCACTCTCTGCCCCCCCTCCCTTTCCCTGTATGCCCAAATTTTCACGCCGTAGCTTACAGTGCGCCCTCTCAGGCAGTCACATTCTCTTTCGCCAGTCCATACCAAATCTCCTTTTCCCATTCCTCCATACCTGTCCCATTATTGCAGCTCCATTCCTCACCCTACCCTCCACTGGCACTTCCTACCCACTGTCCCTTGCTAATGTATACCTCAGGAATGTACATTTACTCACCTGCACCACCTCCTTTCCCTTCCGTCTCCAGCTCGGCTTCGTCCACCTCCCACCGCCTCTCCTGCAGCTCATGATTATTTATTTTTCCAGGTTCAGCTGGATCCTTTTCTCGTCCAGGTACGTACCCAGCTTTCCCCTCATCCCCTTCATCCCCTCTACGTTTTTCGCTATCATAATAATATCATCTGCGTATGATAGCGTCTAGACCATTGTCCTCTTAATTTTAACCCCCAGTCCCCCCCAACCGCCGTTCTTCAGCTCCTCGTCCATAATCGCCAACAGCAGAATGGACAGGCACGAGCTGACCGAACAAACTTGCGTTACCCCTTTGCTGTCCAAATCCTCCATTACTCCTTCCGTACGCTCACCCTGTTCTCCCTTTCCTTCATCACTTCTTCGCACCTCTCCACTAGATCCTCCCACGCGCCTCTTTCTCCAAGCCCTCAACAACACCCTCATCCCCGAGTCAAACGCCGCCTTTAGGTAAAAATACACGATAACAATTTTCTCCCCTGCTTCCTCACCTGCGTGTTACTTAAATAATTCAACACATAAATGTTGTCAGCGATTTCCATGCCCCTCCTAAAGCTCGTTTGACTCGATGGCAGTGCCTTCTTCTCCTTCACCTCCTTCTTAAGTCTCTCTGGTAACGCTGACACATAGACTTTATAAGGCGTCTGTGCCAGTGTAACCCCCCTGTAATCCCCCACTATATTTCCCTCCCCCTTCTTCACAATTGCGATTATCACGCACTCCGTCCATTCCTCCCCTCTCCACACGCTGTTGCAGATACTGCATAACCATTTCTCCACCCCTCCCCCGTACCCCCACATTTTAATAGGAATTGCATGCTCCCTACCGCCTTCCACCAGTTAGCCCTTTCACCACCCTTCTTAATTCATTCAGCTATACATCTCCCCTCCCCCTCGCCCTATTATCCTAATAAAATTATTTCATAATTTTTAGAGCATTTTTGAACTTGGTGATATTTGTTTTTTTTTTTAAGTTTTTTATATCGGATTTATTAAGCGATTTTAGCGGAGCACAACACGCCTTTTGGAAATGAGAAAAGCATTTGAACTTATAAAAAAGTCTTATGACAAACGACAAATGGACCAAGATAGTGGCGGGATTAAAATTAAAGGAAAACGCGGTTAACTGGTTTCCCTGAAAACCCGAAAACGTACAACGGGGCTTAAAAAATGACTGAATGAAATGCGGACAACTTTCGATCAGCGTCTTAATAAAGTCGCACTTCGTTGGAAATTCAAGAGCAGGCAATAAAGAACTAACGACAGATTCAATAGGGACTTTCACGATATAATCATACTGGCCAATCGTTTTCAGTGCACAAAAACGAGATGGTGAATTACTTTATCGATAGAATAAGGCACCGCTACTTTGGTAGCCTTTGGGAGGATTACGTTTCGATGAACCACATAAGAAGAGATGAATATATATGTTTATTTGTCAAATGTTTGTTATTAAATATAATCATCTCTCCTTCTCACCATTATACATTGACTCCTTCATCTTAACCTACTTATCCTAAAAACTATCATACCTTAAAAACTAATTTAAAACTGAAAATTATGTTTACAAATAAAAATAAAACCTTCAATTATAATTAAAATTACGCTTAGCGAATTAAATATAAATTTAAAAAAAAAATTTTAAATTTCCTTCCCTAAATTTTAAAGTTCCCCCTCAGCAACTCCCTCTATACCTCCTCCCTCACCGAGTATCCAGGTGTACTTCTCTGCACCCCTAAGACCCGTTGTAGGTACCTTTCCTGTAACCTATCCACCTTTTCCCTTTCTTTCCACCCCCACATTTCGACCTTATACTCCCACCACTGTCCATATCAACCTGTCGAAGAGCCATATCCTTCAGTCATAATTCTTCCCAAACCTCGTCTTCCTCAGCGCCATACCTCACTCACTCTCCCACCGCGCGTCCTGACTCTTGTCGCTCGTTACCCTCTACCCTAGATAATCATAGCTCCCCACCTCCCTCACTTCTTTTCCCTTTCACCGCCAACTCACCTTCTTCCATTTCCCGCCTCCCCTCCTGGATCTCTTCACTTCCGATTTCTCCACATTCAAAACTAGATTCCTTCCCTCCAGGTACCTATCCAACCTTGCCACCATTCCCTGCATGCCCCCCTCGACCTCCGCTAAGATGGCCAGGCGCGTAAACTTTGTACGCGGTCTGTGTTACCGTGACTCCCCTGTAGTCCCCCACCGTATTTCCCTACCCCTTTTTTAGCACCGGCACCACTGCTCCGTCTACCCAGTTTTCCGGCCATCCCTTCGGTCTCCCAACCTTGTTACAAACCCTCCACAACCATTCCTCCAGCTCCACCCCACCGAATTTACACACCTCATGACACGGTATCCCATCCCCTCCGACCTCCTGCCCGTCCTTCAATCTCCTCAACACCCTTCTTATCTTATCCTTCCCCTCCCTCACCCTTCTTATCTCCTCCTTCCGCGGCCACTCGCCTCGTCCAGCTTCCTTTAAAGTCCCCGTTGACGTACACACCCACCGCCCACCACCTCAATCTCAATTTTGTGACCATCACCCCTTTAGACCACCTAGCCCCAGTCTTCCCAGTTCCAACCCCTCCCTCCTTCTTATAATCATACCGCCCATTTCTCTATCTTCTTGCCCACCTCGCGTCTCACATAAATCGCTTCGGCAATCATTTTTTAATGCCACTCCTTTTCCGCTACCCTCGACTCCACTAGCACTATCATGTTCCATTCTACCAAGCCTGTCCAAAATTCTTTGACCTTCTTCCTCAGACCCACCACGTTCCAGAACGCTATCTTGGGCCCTTTGTCTCCTTTTGTTATATCCCAGGTAGTGGGAATAAAAGACCCCCCAAAAGCCATCGTCCCGCTACCAAGGCTGGCGTATATTTTGTTACCTTTCATACACAAAACTTCAGACCTACGGTTTCCTGCTTCCGACGCCACAACGCATGCACACGATAACGGAAATGCGCGGTACACCACACCTTCATTTCCCTCTTTCCCCTTATCCGTTTTCCTGTTCCTCAATCCATCCTTTGGCCGATCTCATCCCACCTACTCACCCTCGTGTTTACCCACATTTTCATGGATCCCATCTGCACCTTCTTGTCCTCCTTCCTTTCTTTCTCAGCCTCTGTTTAAATCTTCAAACTTGCCTTTCTTTCCTCCTCCGTCAGATCATCCTCCACCCAACTTCTTTTTCGCCTGAAACACCCTCCTCTTCACTTTACGCGGCTTCAACTTCACCAGCACCAGCACCATCCCGCATTCATTCTTCCCTACCTTTGCTATCTTCCTCACATCTCGCATCCCCACCTCCTCTTCTCGCATCTTCTTCCACAGCTCTTCCACTTCCCCCCTCACCTCCCTTCCCTCCACCACCATTCTTCTTATTGCCATATTATACCCCCCCCCCCCCCCCCCGCCTCTCTCACTCTTATAAATGTGTAGTCAGTTTATTTGCAGACGATACATTAATTTATGCTACTGAACCCTCAAGTGTGGAAATAAATCAGAAACTTAATGAGCAAATGAAGAAACTTGAAAGGTGGTTATATGTAAATTGGTTGCAGCTAAATGCAAGCAAAACCAGACTTATATGAATAAGAGAAACGAGAAAGAAAATATCTGATAGCAACCTAGAAATAAAACTAAAGGATGAAGTATTAGAAGTGGTAAGTGAAATAATATATTTAGGAGTTGTGTTAGATAAAAACTTGAACTTCTCGGCGCATACAAATTATTTAGGAAAACAAATACGAGCAAAATTAGGAGAAAACAATTATTGCTCCGCTATTTGAATATTGCATGACAATTCTGTTGGGCGTAGGCGTAACTAATTTACAATATTTACAAAAGTTACAAAGTAAAGAATATAATGTATGTATACTAGTGTGTAAAATGGTTAATGGGCTGTGCCCGAATTACTTAGCAAATAAGATAGAATTAATGCGACACGAAGGGGCAGTGCAAACAAGACAAAGGGGTAATATTTATATAAGTAAGGGTAAGACTAGCAAAGGGCAAAAAATGTTACTCCATGACGGTTTCAAAATGTTTAACAATCTATTAAAGCAAATAAGAAACCAAGAAAAATTGCAACATTTTAAAAGACTGCTAGTACCACACATAAAAAGTGGAGAGAGAAAGCAGTGAGGGCAATATTATTTATATATATAATATTGGGATTATAAGTAGTGTTAAGCCAATTTATTACTACCGATGGTAGTACAACTTCAAATGTAGGTACTGGAGCTAAATAAATATCTATTTATCTATCTCTCTCTTGGGTCCTGCCTTATCTCCAACTTCCTCATCCCGTACTTCTGTTCCTTCATTCCCTCCAACTCCCCCAACCCTTTACGCACCCCGCCACAATACTTCCCATCCCACCTTCTTCTATTACTTTCAATGACTCCTCCACCCCCCCGTTTCCTCCCTATCTACCCTTATTTCTTCCTTCATCGCTCTCAGTCCTCTGATCATCTCCCCTGTCAGACCCTCCAAAGCCCCCAATCCCTTCTCTCGCCTCGGTGATCTTGCCGTCACTGCACTCTTTTTGAACGCCCCCGTTCCTTCTCCTCCCTCCCCTCCTTATCTTCGTCTCTCCGCTGCTTCTTTCCCCGTGAAAACTTTCCATACTCCCGGCGCTCTTTCTCATGCTCCCTCTTCGCCCTCATTCCGCCAACTCAATCTTCCCCCTTCTCTTCCCTCCTCTTTACCCACCCTCCTTCCTTCCATCCACTTCCCGTCTTCCATTCCTCCTTTCACCCTTTTCTCCATTCCTTAGTCACCCCTTTCCTATCACCAATTCTCACTTTCTTTCAAATCTCCCGCCTTCGTCCTTCTTTCCTACTCTTCACAGCTTCTTTCAAATCCTCTCACCCTACACTTAAACCTCCCGCCACCCCTTCCTGCTCTCGCCATCATGCTCCACCACCTGCTTTCTCATTGTAAGTTTGTAGGTCTCGCGGATTATTATGGAAATATTGCTGCAGCCTACCCTGCATTGAACCACGCGGAAACGGAATGTATTCGTATATCCGCGTATATAACTCAACAAGTTTTATTCAGCGGATCTGGACAATGGCGTACCACAAACAGTGTATCGGCACGTGCTGATTAACCAGCGGTTAGACAGCGAGAGCTAGCTGTTGGTGGTTCCCTCCCTGACTTACCCCAGGTCGGCGTTGCCAACCTCGTCGGAGCGCAGTCATTGGGCGCGTGTCTACTCCAGTGGTGCGGCAGCGCCAATATCCCTACATCACTTCTTCTCCCGCAAACCCGGTCTGGCTACACCCTAAATTTCAAATTTCTCTTTCCTTCCTAAAATTTCTTGCCCTATCTCACTTCCCTTCCAATCTTTATACCTCCCTACGCTCTCCGTCCCTCCCCACACTACGCCACCCACTCTCACCCACCTAAGTCCACAGTCACGCTTTCTACACTCATGCTCGCTCTCACATACCTCTGTTACTTGCGCGACCAGAAGCGGAAGTCAAGATGAGATGAATCGTGGTAACCGTAATTATGCGAAGCAGTTATCGTTATCTAATGACTTGAGTGAGATCAGGATAGACGCTATGAAGGATAATGCCCCAGAGAGAATATGTCTCTACTGCAATATGGAGTAACACTTCAAATCGCAGCGTTCTCAACGGCAGATGAAGGATGATACCTGTTTTACTTGTAATCAACCTAGTCCATTATACGAAACACTGTCATAGAAAGTTAATGCAGGTTCATAACGTCTGTCCAACCCCGGTGGAGGACGATGAGTATTTTAGACGTTGTTCGTACACTATTTGTCATAATGGTAAGGAAGATAGGTGCGAATTAGAAACGTTATTAGACACATGAAGTTCGATTAGTTTGATTAAATTACGCTGTATCCCAGGAGGAGTAATCGAATGCAGAGATTATTATTGTAATAAACTTCGAGGCTTTAATAGCAGTTGATTAGTTATTTGTGGAATAGTTAATCTCGACGTTCGGATGGACGGATCATTGCAGAGGAGGGTAAGATTTTACTTTAGCCCCACCACGAGTCTTTAATGAGACTCACGCCTTCCCGCGCAGTTTCACCCGCTGATCACGAATATCGGAATCATTTTTGGCGGAAACGCCAAACAACGCCAAAAAACAGTAAAAAATGTTGAAACAAAAAATCGTTTTTCTAAGATTACTCAGTACTCCGTAGATGGTTTTCGATGCGCGACACGTCATTCGACGTGCCTTGTTGCCACGCCCCCGGCTGTTGCATTCGTTTTTGGCAGAAACCAAACAAACTTCCGCTTTTGCGCATATCAACTCCTTTTAAAGGACGGCATCGCATTTGTTTTGGTCTCGGCTCTGCGGACTCATTTTTATTCTTTATTCTGCGGTATAAAAACGTGTAAATTAAAGTGTGTCACAAAATGGGTAAGTGGAACCGTCGTCGTTTGATTAGTGAGATCAAGAAGGGGGAGGACGGTGTCAGATGGTGTCAGGAGCATAAACTTCTTCCCAAGAGTCGATACTGTGCGAAGCATCGGAAGGAAATGACGTTTAGCTTCCATCGCAACGGATTTGGAGCTTTCCGATGTAAAGCAAATGGCAAGTTACATGAAATTTCGATTGGCCGAGGTACTTTTTTTTTAAATGTTCGTTTGCCACTGACAAAAGTAATCAATATCATATACAGTTCTTGCCACGACGACACATACGAACAATGTCGTCTTGAGGCGTCGGATTTCGCTAGTGAAGAAGAGGGGCACGACTTAAGTGATCGGACAATCTGCGACTGGTACAACTTCTGTAGAAATATGTTGTTGATGACAATTTTTCTCGAGAAGAGGTGCGCGACAAAATTGGTGGACCTGGTAAAATCGTGCAAATAGACGAAAGCAAGTTTGGAAAGCGGAAATATAATCGGAAAGGCAGATAGAGGGACACGGGGTCTTGGGAATGATCGAAAACGACTCGGAGGACTTTCGTGCAGTGGTTTGCCCCGGTAATTTTCGCGATGCACAAACACTCATCCCGATTATTAAATCGCACGTAGTTGAGGCCACAGCGGCGCATACTGACGCTTGGAAGGTATACAGTAGTCTTTCAGAGTGCGGGTACAATCAGAAATTCAAGATCAATCATTCGGATCCAGAACACCGGTTCGTTGCCGAGGATGGGATACATACCCAACGGATTGAAGCTGCCTGACGACCAGCAAAGGATTTCTTCAGGAGCCGGAGAGTCCGAAATAATAAATTCGTGGAGTATTTAATCGAATATCAGTGGCTCCGGGAATGCAGAAAAAATAATGTCGACTTATTTTGCTACATTATAAAATGTGTACAGCTTGCGTTTCCCATTTCTTAAATAAAACCAATTTCTAAAAGACCAATTCTTTGTTGGCTACGAGTAGGTTAGGCTTCTACACTTTCATTTCCCACCACGCCGCGGGGTCTGGCCCGGGGGGGGGGGGGGCGAGCTGCCCACTGCACCGGTGGAAATGGTCTGCGTTCGATAAAGTGTTTCAGAAGTTTTCCCGATTTTAGTAAGTTTCCTAAGTAACTGCAAAAACGAATACAACGGCCGTATTTACCGTGAAAGGCCGCCGTCAAATGACATGTCGTGCATCGAAAAACATCTACGCAGTACTGAGTAATCTTAGAAAACGATTTCTGATTTCAAACTTTTTGACTGCTTTTTGGCGTTGTTTGGCATTTCCGCTAAAAACGATTATTAAACGATAACCGCCAATTGCGATATTCGTGATTAGCGGGCAAAAATGCGTGGGATGACGTATCGTACATTCGAAAAGCGTGATGGGGCTAAAGTAAAGTTGAGCCGTACATTTTGTAATTGAAGGGTATTTGATGAATTAATGATGTTAGTATTTACTTAATTGTTTTTCAGTAAAAAAAAAATATTAGTTTATTTATACATAATTATAACAAAAATCACGGAAGAAAGGGTATAGCAGGATAAAATGGTCAAAAGTGCCCTTGAACCTATTTTATTTCGCTAAGCATCGATCGATAGGTACCAAAGAAAAACATTGTATACCAAGTTTCAACCCTCTATCTCAATCGGAAGGGTAGTTACGGGGCAAATTTAAAATATCGGTTTTTCCCAAATTTGTCCTGTTTAGAGGGATGCAAAAATTCTGAAAAAATCTAGAACATTGCAGACATGGGTGTTTATGGTGGTGATTTTTTCCAAATTTTTTTAATGCAAATCCCAAGTGTGAAAAATCGAAAACACAACAAAAATGACGAAAAATGCAGATTTTGGGTTGAAGTTTTCCAGCGACTAAATTTTTGATTTTTGCAGTGGTTAGATGCGGGCTTAACTATTATCCTCCAAGTTTTTTCAATATTTTTACCTCTGTGGCGCCATATTCAACCAAAATTAATAACGGATATTTTCAAGGTATTTTACGCGAAATCTTGGTGAATACAATAAATTCTTGCTTTCCCTTTATACAGTCAGTGAATTATGTGAATTTTAATACCTCCTTGTATGGTAGAGCGGTCTATCAATAAAGGGAATTAAATTATTTCAATTAACTGAAAGTTATAGGTACCTATCTGTACAAATATTAAAGAATCTTTTAACATAACCGCTGGCGTAGTAGTAAGATGTCCGATTGCGGACCGCTGGAGACTTTTTTTTCGTAGGTTCGCACCCAACAATGGTTCAATTTTGTTTCATATGATAATATTTATTTTTAATTATTCATCATACAGCAATAAATGGTGTTCATTTAAAAATATTTTAATACTTACTACGGATAGTTTTTAATATTTTGTCAGCGGATTAGATGTGTCGTATTGGTTTATGATAGATATGAACAAAATATATATTTCATGTTATGGCAAAGATGGCATATGTACTCGGATAGGTACAGAATTATTTAACTACTTTTGTTCAGCTGATACATGCATGAACTTTATTGTAAGAATACTGTTACGTTCCAACCGCTAGAGGGTGGGGGATTCGCAATGAATTGTGGGTCGCCGCTCATTCCCGTCATCTGCCCATGCTACTAGGTCCCTAAGGCCCTGGGCAGAGTGTAGCTTTGCTAGCCCAAAACCTCGGAACGGGAAAATGACCGGGACGCGTGTTAACGACGAGGATGAGGAAAAAGAAAGGAGGTAGTAACGTTTCATCTTGGGTCCGTCTACAAGTCTCATCAGTAGGGCTGATGTAGACGGAGCCTGCCCTAGACGCATAGGAGTAGGACGAATTGGAAGTTATATATAAGAATGAGACTTGGAATGAGCCACTTGCGAGAGATTGAGATAGAGACGGACGCCGCGTTGCGTCGAATTGGGGTACCTTGACCCGAGGCGAGCTGGAGGACGTAGCAATACGTATATTTATTTGAATAATACTTATCACCACTACTGCCATGATGAGTATGCTGTTCTAGTTCTCGTCACTTATGCCGACAATTGGGACACCGGTCTAACAATAAGTTCCCATCATTAATACAGATAGTGAAACTAAAACTGTAACAGCATACTCATCATGACAGTAGTGGTGATAAGTACTTTTCAAATAAAGATACGTATTCTTACAATAAAGTTCATGCATGTATCAGCTGAACAAAAGAAGTTAAATAATTCTGTACCTATCCGAGTACATATGCCATCTTTGCCATAATGTGAAATAAATATTTTGTCCATATCTATCATGAACCAGTACGAGATATCTAATACGCTGACAAAATATTAAAAACTATCCGTAGTGTTTAGAATTAGTCATTGCGAGCGGCGTCAAAGCAAGCGCTCTGGTGATCGGGCGCCATCGGCGATCCTCGGCTGCCGCCAGGCGGACCGAGTAGTTCGGTGGTCGGCGCGAGGTGAGGCCGAGAGGGGTCCGTACAGGTGATGTAGAGTACCGACAATAGTATTGCGCCGTAATTCTTTCCGATCATCGTCAACAGCCGAAAACTAATTTATTTCTTCGAAGTAAGCGATTGCAAGCATCTGGCATACATTTCTATTCATACAAGCTTAGCCGCGGCACTCTTTGTTGCGGACCGCACGTTTTTGACCGCGATGTACTAACCGTCTCGGTTATTGCATATTTTTACTAACCATCAGAAAAACAGTATTGTACCCCTTCTACCGAATTTTCCGTTGCGAGGAACAAGCGCGAGCCTGAGCGGCCCTTGAGGCTCACTTGACTTGAAGTGTTCTGTTCTGACACGTCTCCGCATTCGCATCGTCTAAGATTTACTGTGATTCCATTGTGACGAAACGCTGTTTTCTATCCAAATATACAAATTGATTGTGAAGGGACGGGAACCTTATTCCTACACCCATCATCAATAGCCTAAATACGGCGTACAAAATTAGTTTGGCGTACGCCATGAAAGTGCTCGGTAGAAGTCATACGAACAACGAAAGATTTCCACTGAAAACTTCACCGTCCTGCAATTACTGCATGACGAGACAGGTGAGACGGCGTGACTCACGGCTGTTCTTCCTGTTCTTCGGAGACTCTTCCAAGAAACACACTTTCGCATATCGTACTTTAAACTTTCGAGTGAGCCGTGAGTAACGCCGTTTCACCTGCCTTTTCTTTCCATTTTCTCTGGGTGCTTTACCGTTTCTTTATTCATTCTCTTTTCTCTTACCCTCTTTAATTAATCTTTAGCTTCCATTTATTTCTTTATTATCTTAATTCTAGTCCCAATGGCGTAGCTTAGCGTGTCGTTCGTGTCCGTTTCCGTCCGCCGTCCGTTTGCTTACTTTTAGAATCATTATACTATTAGCGTTTAGTAGTAGAACTTTAAGATAATTAGATTTTTCACGCGGTATTAATTAAGTTAGCCCGGGTATTGTACAGAACATTAGAGTTTAGTTAAATATAATAAATTAGTTAGATATAACGGTAAGCCGCTCAGCGGTCACCTCTTTTGTTTCGACCTCTCCCCTCCTTCGCGCCCTACCGACCTCCGATAAGTTTAAATCGCATCGTTCCTTCGCGCACGGAAACCTCCTCTTCTCGTCGGGAAAGGCTTTCCTCCGCAACAAGTAAGTATTAAAATATTTTTAAATCAATATCGCTTATTGCCGTGTGATGAATAATTAAAAATAAATATTACCCTATGGAACAAAATTGAACCATTGCTGGGCGCGAACCTACGAAAAAAAAGTCTCCGGCGGTTCCGCAGTCGGACACTTTACTGCTACGGTAACGGTGATGTTGAAAGATTCTTTAATATTTGTACAGATAGGGACCTATAACTTTCAGTTAATTGAAATAACTTAATTCCCTTTATTCATAGATCACTCTACCAAACACAGAGGTATTAAAACTCAATAATTCACTGACTGTATAAAGGGAAAGCAAGAATTTATAGTATTCACCAAGATTTCGCATAAAATACGTTGCAAATATCGGTTATTAATTTTGGTTGAACATGGCGCAATAGAGCTAAAAATATTGAAAAAAACTTGGAGGATAATAGTTATGCCCGCATCTAACTACTGTAAAAATGAAAATCTAGTCGCTCGGAAACTTCAAGCCGAAATCTGCATTTTTCGTCATTTTTTGTGTTTTTGATTTTTCACATTTGGGATTTGCATTGAAAAATCTGGAAGAAATCACCACCATAAAGATCCATGTTTGCAATGTTCTAGATTTTTTTTCAGAATTTTTGCATCCCTCTAAATAGGAAAAATGTAGGAAAAACCTATATTTTAAATTTGCCAGGTAACTGCCTAACCCAGACCACCATAAAGATCCATGTTTGCAATGTTCTAGATTTTTTTTCAGAATTTTTGCATCCCTCTAAATAGGAAAAATGTAGGAAAAACCTTGTTACGTCCTACGTCCTCCACCCGCCACAATTTTTCGCTTTTCTAAATTAGTCAAGAATCGATCATTCTCGCCGCAGTCTCCCGTTCGCTCAGTAGTTCTAAGATTTACTCTAATCTAACTCTACGAATGAAGTGCGGTTCTCACGAACCCCCGTTAGCGATAAGACACGCCGCGCGCGACAAGTAGAGGTAACTTACACCCGAGCGATAGCCAAGACGACGCGAGTAGGGAACAAGCGAAACGTACAAGGAAAAGCTCCGCCAAATTCTCGCGCCGAGCGACCGGACAACCGCCAAGTAACGCAACCTGCCAGAATAGGAATTCCAAAAGATAATATATGTGTAGCCAAGTCCTGGGAAAGGCATCTGGCGCGCCGTTCCCAGGATATAACGCTGATGCAGTGTCAGCATGCGAATGCCGCTCAGCGGAGCACGGCGTCTATATAGGGCAGTACGAGACCCTCTTCGGACACTCTTGGTTACGGCAAATACCTGTACGCGCACTCTTGGTTACCACTTACTCTTGACCGCGACTTACTGTTCGGGACTTGTGACTTACTCGTTGAACGTGTTACTTCAATTCACTTCTTTGGGTGCAGTGCTCCGAACTGCACCGTTGTTCGCGTATAGAGAATTCAAGTGCGGGTGCGAAGCGTAACACCCGACGTAGTATTTACCTTCGGTATCTTTCAAGTGAATCAAGTGTAACGAATATAATCAGGTCAAGTCTAGTCGAGTCAATAGAATCAAGTTAAGTCCAAGTGAATAACCAACGCGGTAGAATCAGTGCCATTGTTCCTGTATCTCGTCAGGCAACACCAGGTTTGTGTAACCAAGTAGTCTTTGCAATTCAGACCATTCTAGGCAACCAGCGTGGTGAAGCCTTCGAAATTCAACTAATCATAAGTAACTTGCGTGATCGAGACACTGCGTCTAGTCTCAATCTCCGATTCTCCGGCCGCGATAACGAAGTGGAGCCGTCCACTCTAAATTGTAGGGTTCGATCAACCAATAAACAGCATGTACACAGTCTCGTGAATCACCCACTGCACACCCATCCTCGCAACACTACACGTACACCCGCGTAAGACCTGGTTATCGGAGTGTTCTCTGAGTGTAATTAGACAGGGGATTTCACCCCTTTCTTCCCGCGATACCGAAACCGCCGGGCGCATAAATCGAGTGGTCCTTGCTGCCGCCTTCGAGCCTGTGCCTGAGTCGCCGTACGGGCAATATCCCGTGGGCACCGTCGAAACTCCGAGTTCCGGTGACCCCTCTGCGAATCTTTCGCGCGACATCAGCTCACAGGTTTCGTTAGCCCGCGGTGGGCCCCCTCATAAATCGAGTGGTCCTTGCTGCCGCCTTCGAGCCTGTGCCTGAGTCGCCGTACGGGCAATATCCCGTGGGCACCGTCGAACCTCCGAGTTCCGGTGACCCCTCTGCGAATCTTTCGCGCGACATCAGCTCACAGGTTTCGTTGGCCCGCGGCTGGGCCCCTCGCTACGATCGTGGCCCCTCAACCACTTTCGGCGCACCACGGTTCGGGGCCGAGGTCAGTGGTCGTATCCACGGATCAGAACTATTCTCCCGCTCAAACCCATAACCAGAGAGAACTCCGAGTCACCAACTGCGCCGACATTGCCAGTGCCGTAACCATTCGGACGCGAATAGATTCTTGGGTTGGTGTAATTCCGAGTCACCAGCTACGCCGACATTGCCAGTGCCGTACCCATTCGGACGCGAGTAGATTCTCGGGTTGGTGTAATTCCGAGTCACCAGCGACGCCCATACTTTCTGTGCCGTAACCATTCGGACGCGAGTAGATTCTCGGGTTGGTGTAATTCCGAGTCACCAGCGACGCCCATACTTTCTGTGCCGTAACCATTCGGACGCGAGTAGATTCTCGGGTTGGTGTAATTCCGAGTCACCAGCGACGCCCATACCTTCTGTGCCGTAACCATTCGGACGCGAGTAGATTCTCGGGTTGGTGTAATTCCGAGTCACGAGCGACGCCAATACTTTCTGTGCCGTAACCATTCGGACGCGAGTAGATTCTCGGGTTGGTGTAATTCCGAGTCACCAGCGACGCCCATACTTTCTGTGCCGTAACCATTCGGACGCGAGTAGATTCTCGGGTTGGTGTAATTCCGAGTCACCAGCTACGCCCACATTGCCTGTGCCGTAACCATTCGGACGCGAGTAGATTCTCAGGTTGGTGTAATCCCGAGTCACCAGCGACGCTCACATTGCCTGTGCCGTAACCATTCGGACGCGAGTAGATTCTCAGGTTGGTGTAATCCCGAGTCACCAGCGACGCTCACATTGCCTGTGCCGTAACCATTCGGACGCGAATAGATTCTCGGGTTGGTGTAATTCCGAGTCACCAGCTACGCCCACACTTTCCGCGCCGTAACCAGTCGGACGCGAGGATACACGTAGGTTTAGTATCGAATCAGGACACCGAGTATATTTAGGCGCGTGCGACGCCTCAGCGAGCCGCTCCGCTGACACGTCAAATCTCTTATCAGGCCGGTCACTTCGTCTGTCTTCCGATTACTGGTATACCCGGTGTACGCAGGGTGCCGAAAAACGGAGGACGTAACAACCTATATTCTAAATTTGCCAGATAACTGCCCTCCCGATTGAGATAGAAGGTTGAAAATTGGTATACAATATTTTTTTTTGGTACCTATCGATCGATGCTTAGCGAAATAAAATCGGTTTAAGGGCACTTTTGACCATTTTATCCTGCTATACCCTTTCTTCCGTGAATTTTGTTATAATTATGTATAAATTAACTAATATTTTTTTTCGACTGAAAAACAATTTAAATAAATACTAATATCATTTATTCATCAAAAACCCTTCAATTATAGATTGACCAAGATTATCGATATCGATATCGAACACGAACGCGTCAACGAGCGATGTTTGTGAATTTAGCGGATGTTCGGGTTTCCTTAAATCCACGGATGCCGGGTCGAGTTGGGAACAACTCACGGGTGTCTAGCGCGTGTGTTATTTCTTCCCGTATAACTGTTCGTCCTCACCTTTCTAATTTCCCTTTTTAACGAAATGCCTAAGGTTTTCCGCTCCTTGTTGGAAATACGAGTTCTACGAATATGGTTAACTATCACTTTTATGTCTTTTATATTTTCGAATAATACAGTAAAATTATGTCGCTACTTAACACGATCTGCTCGCTTTCGCTGTTGAAATCAGAAGGTCGGTCATAAAGAAGGGGAACCTCGTCGGTTCTTCCTTTCGAGCGTCGGTGTATGACAGGAATGTATTGGTCCCCAATCAGCTGAGTTAATCAGCTGTACGTCAGCGTTACGTCAGCGTTACGTCACGCGATGGCACGTGTAGTACCTATAAGCGAGCGCGGGATTTGCCAGACACGGCGGCGTAGGCGAGAGCGCATGCGGCGCACCTCGACGCAAACATGGCGTCGGACAACCGAGACAGCGCGCGATTTAAATAGTGGTCGCGTTTGGTAATCGCAAACAAGCGACGACGAGTACGACGAGTCAATTCAAACTCTTCTGGATCCACATTTCTCTGGATCGCGCTCTGCTCAAAGCGGTGGTGCCCGATTTGCCTTCCGGCTGGAAAGACGTAATGGTACGTGCGATGCCTTATGCGAAATCTGACACCACTGCCTCAAGCTTATACCGGCCTGTGTGCGGAACGAAGACGCGACGCCGATGTTGGTTGAAAGGGGACGGAGCATAGTTCTGCCCTTCTTATGTGTCGTCACGATACCCGACATCACACGACGTTGGTGGAAGGGAGACGCAGCATAGTTCCGTGCTTCTCTCCACGCAGCTCTCACAGACAGGGCCCGCATACTTGCGCGTATCCCCACTCCCGCGGGCACCAATGGTGCTCGGGCGCCACTTTTGGCCACACTGAGGTATACCTTTACACGATTTTATACAATCCGGAACACATTAACCGCATTATATGAGAGGCTACTGTATTTTCTTAAAGAACAAGTATTGTAAACTCTAGATGTCAGAAAAAACGTCCAAGAAGTTATCAGGAGTTCAAAACAGAAAATGACGATTACAACGACAACAGATTGAACATAAATTGGCCGGACCACTGGACAAATTTTTGGAATCAGTACTGCCTACAGCAGCTGTGAAAAAAAATAAGGGACGCAATGTTTTGACGAAGCGAGCACTTCGAGCACATGTACTTGTAACCATACTTTATTATTCCAAAGGAATAATAATTTGTCACGATCGTGAACGCGTTAGTATCTCGAAATATTTTTCGTATGTCTATTTTTTCGCGGATAACCCCGTGACAGTGGTTACGCCTGTCACAGTCTTCGGTTCGTGTTATTGTTTTGAAGTGAGTTCACACTCCTGGGAGGCAGGAGTCAGATCAGCTGCGGAGGGCAATGAACTGGAGGTGTATGTATGGGTGACAATATCTATGTATATTCTGAAGTAAAAATATGTACAGTGAAGGTGTGTTTGATGTAAGGTACCGCTCTTGGTTTGCGAGTGTTGAAAGTTATGTATGTGTGCAAAGTGAATTCAATATACCGCTCTTAGATCGCAAGTGTTTAGAGATGAATATATATATATATATATATATTGTATAATAATGTGTATATATATGTATATTTATATTTATATACATTATTATATATATACATTATTTAGTATTTACATATATACATATATATATACATATATATATATGTACCTCGACGCGCCTAGGTGTTTGACCGTGACCGTGACGCGCTTACACCTAACACCGTCTCCGCCACAAAAACATTGATCCTAATTGGCTTAATTAGAACAAGCGAGTGGGAAGACGGCGTCCTTTCGTTGTCCTCGCGCTTTTAAATGTAACGAGTTTTAGCCAGTCGCTCGACATCCTTTAAACGTACTGGCAGTATTCTTGTTTCAAGTTTAACTCCACGTGCATTTGAAGCTCTTTCCACGTATCTTAATTTTCTGGTGTGCTCACATCAGAAGCGCCTTCCTACCCGGTGATTGCGGCGACGTATCACCGCGTGCGCCCTTTTTGCAGTCGCACTCTTTCCTACCTACTCCTAGAAAGTAAAGGATTCCGTGGCACCCGCTACGGCCTTTACTTCCTATATCTTCGGGGTTTGTCGCCGCGGTCTGCCGTTGTGCGAGCCTCAGCCTTCCTACCTCGCCTCTTTGTGTCTAATCATTGCACGTTTAAGCTGCCTTTTAGTTTTCTTTGTTTATACCGGCGTGTGTGTGTGTCTTCCGCGTTTAGCCTTAAATTAGAATAATCTAACCATAAGTGCGTGTAAATATCCGGGTTATAGTATTAGTGCATATCGTTTTTATCTTGTGTGACTAACTAATAAATACTTCTGGACCATCCTGCTAAACGCGCCAGCTCTTTTCCCCGACATACTCCCCAGTACAACCCAGCCTCCTTCGTTTACGCCTTGGTCGCGTACATATATATATATGTAAAGAGAATATACCCTCTTCAAAATTTAGCGCGCTTAGTATGCTCCGCGCGCTTCTACGACACCGGCTAGATGTCTCGTCGAGTATAAAATTAAGCTACATCGAGAAGAGTAATGGAGAGATATAGAAGAATTATAAGAGAGAGCACGTGCTAGTATAAAGGTTACATAAAGATAATCGACCGTTAGAAACAATAGAAGTAATTAAGGCAGAGTGGTGAAAGAGAGACGAATAATTGACCTTAATTGTCGTTTCTCTTATTTACAGGTAACTTGTACATTTTTTACATATATTAGAAATAGGAATATCGACGATAATATAAATCTGTTATTTACAGAGAAACTAATTTGGTTTAGTTATTCTGATAACCCCTCTGTTTGTGACATAAAATATCATTATATATAGATATATATATATATGTGTGAATAAATAAATATATATATATATATAAATATATAAATATATATGTGTGTGAATTTAATTTAACATTCTAAGATTGTAAGTGTTAAAGATATATTATATTTAAGGGAATTAAATTTAACGTTCTTAGATCGCAAGTGGTTTAGAGATATATAGATATAAGTGAATTTAACCTAACGCTTCTAAATCTGCACGTATGTCGCCGCAGTATGCTACGTTGCGTGTACTATTCGGCACTTTAAGAGATTTTATAGTTCTCTCAGTCGATCGTGATCGACAAGGGATCCTTACCAGGCCTGGGCTCCTCGCAAGGTAGACCGTTAAAACGTTCCCAGCCAGTGGATTTGGACTGCAAATTTACTTCAAATAATTAATGGCAAATGCAAATGATTCTACTTGCCCTTTAGGTACGGTTGACCGTTTTGTGAGCTCGCTGTGCGTTGATTAATACTCGCTTTCGAATTATAGAGGTTTACGCCGGGACGTTTTGCCCGTACGATGAGAAGTACTACGATTAGTACTTCCTCTTACGATTATCGCTTGTTCTATCGCTTCGCAGTCGACCACAATTGGTGAAGATTCGGTGTTTTCCTTCCCTTTTTATACAGCCTCAGCAGCGGAGGCCCTCGCGAGGGCAAGTTCGCGGGTTCACGCGGGCGCTGCCTATTGGGCAGCAGCGTGAACCTGTGCTGACCCCTCGCACGTTCGGTGGTAGTGAGGCCTTCGCTGCTGTTGTGTCTTCGGACGAGCGAAAATAAATAAGCAGGGGAGACACGTACGGTTACATACTTCAAAGAAGAACACAGAAGAGCAAACAGTAGAACAGGATAAGTTTGGAGAAACTGATGTATATGTATTCAATTCTGATATATCCGATGAAGTCGAACTGACCTCACCATATTATCACGGATTCCGATTCAGAGAAACCGAAACTTCACATTTGATTTTAAACTTTAACGTAAACGATCCAGGTACCTGGCTACAAGATGTGACCATAAAAATTAGAGATAGAGTTACGTCCTCCGTTTTTCGGCACCCTGCCTACACCGGGTGTACCGGGGATCGGAAGACAGACGAAGTGACTGGCCCGATAAGAGATTTGACGTGTCAGCGGAGCGGCTCGCTGAGACGTCGCACGCGCTTTAATATACTCGGTGTCCTAGATTTGACACTAAACCTACGTGTATTCTCGCGTCCGAATGGTTACGCCTCTAAAAGTGTTCTTACGTCCGAATGGTTACGGCTCCGTGTAGTCGCTTATTGCGTGCTATAATGCTTACGTTTACCTTGGTGAGGGTTCCTTGTTGGGCCTCGACCCGCGCGATTTTCTTAGTCTATTATTTCTAGGTCCGAATCTTCGCGAATCTCGGTTATCACTACTGTAGATCGTACGATTTCCGGTTCTAGGGGCTCAAAGTAGAGCGTGAACCCGTCTTGCCCCGGAGGTAGTTCAAACGGACAAGGGTGTTCTAGGGAAATCCAAATCGGTTGTGTGCGTTGTCCGGGGTGTTGGTAGGTAGGCGGATGGGAGGTTGCGGATTCGCTCGCTGCTTCTTGAGATGCTTGCGACCCGTACAAGCGTGCAGCTTTGCGACGTGCTCAGTGTTTTATTCCAGCCCGGGGAGCTCCTCTATAGTCTTTATGTCGGGGGTGACGTCGGGGTCCTAGGTAACGGGGTGCTCTCTGGTTATGGATTTGAATGGGGGGATAGTTACGATCCGTTGAGGTAACTACTGACCTTGGGGCCGAACCGTCGTTCACCGAAAGCAGCTGAGTAGCCACGATTACAGCGAAGGCCGCCGCTGGCCGCCGGAACCAATGTCCTGAGGTCGCATCAAAGGGTCACCGGAACTCGGAGGTTCGACGGTGCCAGCGGGGTATTGCCCGCTAGGCGACTCAGGCACAAGCTCTACGGCGGCAGCGAAGACCGCTCGGTTTACGCGCCCGGCGATTTCGGTAGCCCGAGTTAGCGCGGAGGGGGAAGGGGTGAAATGCCCCATCTGATTAGACTCAGAGAACACTCGGATAATCAGGTTTTACGCGGGTGTGTGTGCGCGTCGCGAGGATGGGTGGTAGGGTAGGTGATTCACGAGATTGTATACTTGGTGTTTATTAAATGATCGAACCCTACAATTTGAAGAAGTGGAACGGCTCCACTTCGTTGTCGCGAGCGGAGGGTCGGAGGTCGGGACTAGACGCAGTGTCTCGACCACGCGGGTTGCTTTTAATTATTCGGTTTACAAAAGTCACTCAATTGCTCAAACCTGTGGTTGCTCGACGAGCTGCAGGAACGATGTCACTGATTCTATTGCGTTAACTGTTCATTAGACTTAACTTGATTCTATTGACTTGACTTGACTTGATTTGATTCTATTCGTTAAACTTGATTCACTCAAAAGGTATCGAAGGTAAATACTAAATCGGGTGTTACCGTTGGCACCCGCACTCGAACTAACTACGAAGTGACTTAATGCGCGAACAGCGGCGCAACTAACCATCAAGTAACGAAAGGCTAACCGAACTGAACGAATGAACGAAAAACGAATGAATTCCGTGGTCTCCTACTGCCCTATATAACCGGCACGCCCCGCTGAGCGTCGTTCGCTTGCTGACGCTGCATCAGCATTCTTTCGTGGGACCGGCACGACAGGTGCCTTTCCCAGGACTCTGCTATACGTGTCTTATCTTTTGAGATCCTTTTCCTGGCACACAGCGTTATTAGGCGCTCGTCCGGTCGCCGGGCGCGAGAATTCGGCGGCGCCATATCCCGTAGGTTTTGCTCGTTTGCTACTCGCGTCGTCTCGGTTATCGGCCGGGTGTAGGTTACCTTTACTTGCCGCGCGCGGCGTGTCTTATCGCTAACGGGGATCCGTGAGAACCGCACTACATTCCGCAGAAAATCCTGCATTAACGCGGGGCCAACGCTCAAACGATACAGTGCAAATTTGGGTAAGGATCAAGATTTTGGTATAATTTTTCAAATCCAGGAGTTCCACTTGGGAGGTTATCCTTGTTAGATTAGGTTACAATCTGAATATAGAAACGTAGTCACTGTACTTGTGTTTTCGCGTAATTGTGTTTGTAAAAACAGGTAAGAATGCAAACAATAATATTAAGATTATTTGACTGCAATATTTCGAGGATTTCATTAACAGACACATGACAAATGCGCTTCGATAACCCTGTCAATTTTGTTATATTGGGTTTTTAGTTATTTCTTTAGGTAATTTTGTATTTTGGTATTTGTATAGTGAAGTGATTTGCAATGTTAAGTTTTGATGTACCTGTAGACTATTTTGTTTATTACTTTTTAGTGTACCATCTGAGGTTTATAGTGCAATTTTAATAATTAATTTCATATGCAACGAATTCTTAGGTTTTTATTATTTTCTGTAAAATGTTTGGTTGGAAAAAGCATGGGAATATGAGATACGAGGGCATCCAAGCAAATGATATTTCTTTTCACTTTATTTATACGGACAGTATCGATTCTGGCTCACGTCATTCATAGACAGTAAATTCAGCTTTAACATGATTCTTTAATTCTATATGCTCAATGCAATGCGGTGCACGAGTGGGGCCGCAAACGCCGCCATTTCCACCTTCACTAGGTAGAAGTAGTTCTGTCCTTTATGTCGCATCGTGTTTTTCTCTTTATGCCGATGCTAACACACACCGAGCGTCGCTCGTCTACAGGGCAACAATAGCTCGGTGGGGGAACCGAAAATGCCCCGGGGAACTTTCTTCGACTGCACTGGCTCAACGCGTCACCGACCTACATTGTTTTTTTTTTACACTCGTGCATTGACCCACCGACCGAAATCTTGGTGGACATGGAAAATTACTGGCATAGCACTATGTTTTCTTTCCTCGCGACGACCGACAACGGCTTGCACACCTCTCCTTTCTGACAAAGGCAGTCTCAGAATCATTGTCGACCAAATGACACGTTCGTAAAATTCTCACCACTTGACTACCTTATTCAATTTGTGTGCAGCATCCCAATCCACAAAATAATTTTCACATCGGGAACTCGACGTAAAGAATCGTAGACGAAACTACGACGAACCCTTGCGTACTGAGTACTTCGTATACAGTTTAAAAATGTCTAAGCAACAGTCGGGTGCACAAAAAAGAAATATAAGGAAACAAAAATTAGAAGAATGCAAGTCAATGTCGCAATAATTTATTAAATCGCCAAGAACAGAATCACCAGAGAACGGAGGAAGTGCGGAAGAGGTCAAATTTACTACTGCTTCACAAGCTGATGATAGAACACTACATTTGAAATCTACCCTACTTCAATTAACGACATTTTTCAGAGAAGTAAAAACAAGGGACCACTGCAAGAAGAAACATCTACCGCTTCACAAGATATGTTACTACAGTTGCTCTATAATAATTCAAAAAAGGACGAGCCTGCACAAAGTACAGTTTCACAATTTGATAATACCGTACAAAATATGTGCTCTACTGTTCCAGAAGAAATGCTGCTAAATTACAACAATTCCCATTCTTGGCCTCCTATTACAAATAAATTAATATATTCCCTTGTTATACATGATCCAGATCAAGGCGCCTACATTAATTTTAACACGTTGAAAGCAAACGATTCAGGGCAAAAATTTACAAAGGTCTGGTTTTATGTTAAACAAATTAATGGAGAAATTGTTCAAAGAAAATGGATTTTATATTCCATTAATCATAATGCAGTATTTTGCTTTCCTTCCATGCTTTTTGGACACAAGTTGCATCATCTATCCGATCCACAAAAAGGATTTCATGATTTGAGGCATCTTCGCCCGGTTATTCGCCAACACGAAAATTCTTCGGGGCATCGAAATTCGTATGTGAAATGGAAAGTGATGGAAAAGAATCTAAAATCAGGAAATGCAATTGACAATTATGTTGTTAATTCAACTAACAAGGAAAAAATGAGATGGCGTGAAATATTGAAAATAATATTGGATGCTTTCTATTCTGTGCCAAAATTAATATTGCTCTTAGAGGATCAAATAAAATTATTGGAGATCCAAATTGCGGCATGTTTTTAAATTTGATGAAATTGCTAGCCATTATAATACTAATTTACAGGAACACATTGAAAAACATAAAAAAGTTTCAGTTTCTTATTTCTCACCTACTATTCAAAATGAAGTAATAAAATTAGTTGGGGAGACAACTAGAAATAAAATCATATGCAGAATTAAGGAAGCACAGTACTACACCATTTTATTCGACTGCACCCCTGAAGTTTCAAGAAAAGAGCAAATGAGTTAGATGATAAGTTAGGTCCATGTTGACTCTAATGGAAAGGTAATGATTGAAGGAAGAAGCTTCATCAACTTTATTCAGTCACATGAAAAACCGGGAGAAGGTGTATCGACTTAAATTTTAAATAAACTAGAAGTTCATAAAGTTCAGGATTGCAGAGGGCAAGGATCTGACAATGGTGCCAATATGGCTGACAAATATAAGGGAGTAAGGGCACGTATTTCGGAAATGAATAATTTAGCAATATTTGTACCTTGTGCAGCTCATAATCTAAATTTAGCTGGTGTCCACGCTACATCTACAACTCCAGAAATCATTACTTTTTTTAGTGCTGTGCAGAGATTATGTTCCGTACTTAGTTTTTAGTCCTGCATACATACTCTTCTCAGCGGTCCATAAGATGAGAGTTCTATTTATATCCCTGTTTGTCCCTTTCACCACGTGCACTCGCACACCCCTTTTTCTTTCTTCCTCTCCTTTTTCCTCTCCTCCTATGGAACTTTCTAGAACTCTACCTCCCCTGCTGGCGGTCGGGAGACGCATTCATCACGTGATGAGCCCCAAAATTGCGATTGGCCGGAAGCGCCTCCCACTGCTCGCCTTTTCCACGCGCGAGCACCTTTCGAGAAGGCTGTGTGCCCGTTTTTCTGGCAGTCCAAGTCCAAGTATTGCTACGAGTTTACAGTGTCTATTTCCAACGTGTGTCTTCACGCTTGCTCGCACACTTCTGTCGTATTTCTTATATCTTCTTTGCGCTTGCTCGCATGATCTTGTTTTTTTCGTTCTTGCTCGCATGTTCTTGTGTCTGTTTCTCTTCAGTGTGCGTTAGTTTTATTTGTTGTGTGCTTTTATTTTTGTTGTTGGGCTATTTTATCCGAATACTCAGGAAACAATAAATTTGATAGTGACCCAACCGCAAAAAGCATCATCGTTCTCCCCCCCCCCCCCCCCCCCCGCACGAACCCTCAAACGGTGCACAAACAGATTATATAATTTTTTCTCGTCCTCAACAACACGTTGAGACATTTTAATGAAGTGTCTAAAATTATTACTTAACAGTTTTTCTGATACAAGGTGGTCATTATAGGCCAGTGCAATAAAGGCGCTGTATTTACAATTACCTGAAGTAATGAAAGGACTGCAAACGATTGCAAACGATTTTTCAAATCCAGAAGCTGTATCGAATGCAAAAAGTTTGATTTTGCAAATTAATTATAGATTTATGTGTATTCTTTCTGTATGGAATAAAATTCTACAATGTATCGATCGAACAAATAAAGTATTACAACAGCAAGATTTGCGAATAGACTGTGGAACCAAATTAATTACTGGATTACGTAGTACATTGCAAGGGTTTCCAGATACAGGTTTTGAACAAAATATTCAGGAAGTACAAGATTTGGCTAAAGAAATCGGTATAGACAAGGGATTTCTTAAAAAAACGAAAAAGAAGAGTTAAAATAATGGAAATAGATGAAACAGCAGATGAAGGAAGTAACTTGACACCCGAGGAATTATTTAAAATACAAATTTACAGTGTTCTTGACACTCTATTGTCCCAAATAGATCGGCGTTATCAAAAAATGAAATCTATTTGTGACGATTTTTGCTTTCTCTATGGCTCGTCTTTGCAATGCTTGAGACTTGCTGATTTAAAAAAATCGGCTGAAGATCTTGCGAATAAATATATCAAAGATTTAAACAAGTACGAATTGACGTCTGAAATTGAAAGTGTTAAGTTCGAAGCAACGACACTTATACAAAATAGAGAAACTGCATCACCGCTTAAAATTCTACAGGCTCTTCATGATTTTGGATTAACTGAGTCTTACCCAAGTATCAATGTCGCTCTTCGTATATTTTTAACGCTTCTCGTTTCTATTGCTTCGTGCGACAGAAGTTTTAGCATATTAAAATTAATACAAAATTATTTAAGATAAGCTATCGGACAAAAACGGTTATCCAATCTGTCTATTATTTCTATAGAATTCGATATTGTTAGATACATAAATTATGATGATGTGATTAATGAATTTGCCTAATTGAAAGCCAGAAAAGTGTCAATAAAATAAATATTATTAATAATCTATTGTAATGTATTTGTTTTATTATTGTCCTAAATGTAATTAATTAAGGGGCCTAAATGCAAATTCTTGCCCAGGGCACAGGAATGGCTAGTTACGACACTGCATCTCGGATTCACTCACGCTTAAGCGAAATCAGGGTACATCAACACATGAACTCAGGCTCTACGCGTGGCAAGAAATAACCCGTGTAACCGAAACAGGTTCGAAATCATTATTAGGCGAATACGATTACCATAATTGTTTTTCTTTATCATTCTTGTTACGCTCACGACAATAGAACACTTTCGACCGTTATATTTTTATAACAAAAATGTTATTATTAAGGAAGCAATGTGACCACGTGGACTTCTAACCTCTCTACCACCAAAACATCCCCCCCCCCTTCCTATCATCCCCCAACCATGTTTTCCCCCGTATTACTTGCAATTCTCAACCACAATCCTATAATATTCATACTTTAATTGCCAATACGGTGTACAGATAGAAAATCAGAAAATAAATAATAACGACCAAGTGTGGGACCGATTACCGCCTCCTCTACACTTGGCCGCCAGGCATTTCCTCAAAAATGGGACAATCCTGGATTAAAATTACGTTTCGTCCTGGATCCACTCGACAGGACTCATCAGTAGGGCTGATGTCGAGTGGAACCTGCCCTAGACGTGCCATTGGTTACAGTGGCTAAGGTGGTTACAGTCTCGGAATATGTCCATTATCTTGCGAACAATGTTTGCGAGAAATGTACAATTCCTATACGCCATCTATTGGGGAACAATTCAATCAAAAATATTACGGCGTATGTAATGTATGTAAGTTTATTATTTCACCGGTGCATATATGATATTCATACTTTAATTGCCAATACGGTGTACAGATAGAAAATCAGAAAATAAATAATAACGACCAAGTGTGGGACCGATTACCGCCTCCTCTACACTTGGCCGCCAGGCATTTCCTCAAAAATGGGACAATCCTGGATTAAAATTACGTTTCGTCCTGGATCCACTCGACAGGACTCATCAGTAGGGCTGATGTCGAGTGGAACCTGCCCTAGACGTGCCATTGGTTACAGTGGCTAAGGTGGTTACAGTCTCGGAATATGTCCATTATCTTGCGAACAATGTTTGCGAGAAATGTACAATTCCTATACGCCATCTATTGGGGAACAATTCAATCAAAAATATTACGGCGTATGTAATGTATGTAAGTTTATTATTTCACCGGTGCATATATGATATTCATACTTTAATTGCCAATACGGTGTACAGATAGAAAATCAGAAAATAAATAATAACGACCAAGTGTGGGACCGATTACCGCCTCCTCTACACTTGGCCGCCAGGCATTTCCTCAAAAATGGGACAATCCTGGATTAAAATTACGTTTCGTCCTGGATCCACTCGACAGGACTCATCAGTAGGGCTGATGTCGAGTGGAACCTGCCCTAGACGTGCCATTGGTTACAGTGGCTAAGGTGGTTACAGTCTCGGAATATGTCCATTATCTTGCGAACAATGTTTGCGAGAAATGTACAATTCCTATACGCCATCTATTGGGGAACAATTCAATCAAAAATATTACGGCGTATGTAATGTATGTAAGTTTATTATTTCACCGGTGCATATATGATATTCATACTTTAATTGCCAATACGGTGTACAGATAGAAAATCAGAAAATAAATAATAACGACCAAGTGTACAATAGATGGCGTATAGGAATTGTACATTTCTCGCAAACATTGTTCGCAAGATAATGGACATATTCCGAGACTGTAACCACCTTAGCCACTGTAACCAATGGCACGTCTAGGGCAGGTTCCACTCGACATCAGCCCTACTGATGAGTCCTGTCGAGTGGATCCAGGACGAAACGTAATTTTAATCCAGGATTGTCCCATTTTTGAGGAAATGCCTGGCGGCCAAGTGTAGAGGAGGCGGTAATCGGTCCCACACTTGGTCGTTATTATTTATTTTCTGATTTTCTATCTGTACACCGTATTGGCAATTAAAGTATGAATATCATATATGCACCGGTGAAATAATAAACTTACATACATTACATACGCCGTAATACTTTTGATTGAATTGTTCCCCAATAGATGGCGTATAGGAATTGTACATTTCTCGCAAACATTGTTCGCAAGATAATGGACATATTCCGAGACTGTAACCACCTTAGCCACTGTAACCAATGGCACGTCTAGGGCAGGTTCCACTCGACATCAGCCCTACTGATGAGTCCTGTCGAGTGGATCCAGGACGAAACGTAATTTTAATCCAGGATTGTCCCATTTTTGAGGAAATGCCTGGCGGCCAAGTGTAGAGGAGGCGGTAATCGGTCCCACACTTGGTCGTTATTATTTATTTTCTGATTTTCTATCTGTACACCGTATTGGCAATTAAAGTATGAATATCATATATGCACCGGTGAAATAATAAACTTACATACATTACATACGCCGTAATATTTTTGATTGAATTGTTCCCCAATAGATGGCGTATAGGAATTGTACATTTCTCGCAAACATTGTTCGCAAGATAATGGACATATTCCGAGACTGTAACCACCTTAGCCACTGTAACCAATGGCACGTCTAGGGCAGGTTCCACTCGACATCAGCCCTACTGATGAGTCCTGTCGAGTGGATCCAGGACGAAACGTAATTTTAATCCAGGATTGTCCCATTTTTGAGGAAATGCCTGGCGGCCAAGTGTAGAGGAGGCGGTAATCGGTCCCACACTTGGTCGTTATTATTTATTTTCTGATTTTCTATCTGTACACCGTATTGGCAATTAAAGTATGAATATCATATATGCACCGGTGAAATAATAAACTTACATACAATCCTATAATTACTGGAGAAGTAAATTTGATGGGGATGAATTCAATGATTGGTACGACGAAGAAGCAAAAAACTGTGCAGTGAATTATTCGGGATGCGCCGAAACATAGAGGTCGCCGATTTCATGTCCCGACGTTACTTTTAAAACTTCTAAGCGCTCGTATGAGCGTAATATACTTGTATATTGTGAAGCAATTCCTTCGTCTCATACGAGGATGCATGTTTTCCATATTATTCTTTCATTTTCATGCTCCGGTCTGAAAATGCAATAATATAATCTTACGTTTTGGGTACATCCCTCTCGTATTCATAGTACTGTTTGAGGAATAATTATGATCGCGTGTTTTCCTTCACCTTCGAGTCATCATCGTCCTGTGGAATGCGAGCGAGCGGGCGAATGAATATGTGTGTATGTGTGAATGCGTGAGTGAGAACTCGGCGAGAAACATGGACCCAAAAACCGCGAGACGTTATTACCGTCTCTCTCTTATTTTAATTTCATTCTTTACTTTAACATCACCCGGAAGCGGATCGCTGAAAAAGATTTTAGTTGTTTATTGCCTATGCAGGCGTCTATACACTATTTACAAAAAGGCTCTGGCGACCCGTACAATATAACCGCAATTTTAATTATATTTTTAACGGCGCGTCGTGTCGGTCGCTGCGCGTCGTGTCGGTCGCGATCTCGAACTCTAATGGCCGTCTCTTCTCGTCCTCTCCGTCCTCACGCTTCAAACAAAAACGTGCCAGTTTTCGGCGCACGTCCGCTCGCCTCCGCCGGCACCGCGCGCAACGGGCTGCGATCCGCCGGTACGTCAGCGATCGTGCCGACAACTCGGGTCGCTACAAGACCATTTTCATTTTGAGTAAATCATTTAAGTTGTGTATAGAAAATAGTCACTACCGGTAAAATAGATTTAAGCGCTTTACATTTAATTATCAAATAATATTCGGACTCCTGCGTGAGATGGCTTGTACACCGAACGAAATCATCCGCACATCTTCGGACTGTTCGTACAAAGGATTGACCGCCACCTGGTCAGTTCTGTAAAAAGATGTATGAAAAACTGTCTCGTGCGAGCGCAGGAACCATCTCGCGACGAGGATTTCGTCGCAGTTGGCTGTAAAGTCGCGAGATGCGTAGTCCCCTGTCCGAGGGTTCTCTAAGATAATTCTTACAATTTCATTATTCTGAGCTAAACTTGTGTTAACCGCTTTCAATGCATCACAAAGGACTCATCCCTTCGTTAAATCTTTTCAAATCATCGTTCAGCTCATTCCGGTAAGCATTATTGTTTATAATCAAATCAACCGTGTGGTAAACAATTTTTGGGTTATTGCCCTCTTCTGGGTTGATGAACTAAAATCAGTTTTATTGTACTCTACATGTTTCGGGATAACTACGATCCCCTCCTCAGGAGTCTACAAAAATCGAAATGTGTTGTATAGGCTTATGACTAAAAGTAACGGTGACGGTAGTATGTATACTGTATTTACATGCATCTTATTTACTAAATTGTTTTGTGGGTTCTTTGTGGGGTTCCTGGTACTCGCCGATGTCGTTATCATTTGTCGGAAGGGTGGTTGTGCCTATGAATTAGAATGGTTACTGTTTGTGCGTTATTTGTTTGCGTGTGTTGCGTGAGCGTATTTTTATTCGTTTTGTTAGTTGTTCTTCGCGGATCGGGTTGTTCTGTGGCACGTAGTCCCACACAACAACCCGTTTCTCCGTTTTTGAACTTGGGAGCGTGTGTGTTGTTATTAGCCGGGGGAATCATCGGTGTAATTATCTGATTGGGTGTACATCTCACGGTCGCGTCTAATGAGGAGGTTGGCTGCATGTGATGACGTCATTTTCCCCGCGCATATTCGAAGATGTTTTTCCCGTATTGTGTGTTTTTAACGCAGTTGTCAGTCTCCGATTATATATTATTTTTTCCCCTTTTTTTCCAATCATTAGTTTCCCGTTTTCACTCGCCGGCCCCCACCGTTTTTCCCCTGTGCTATTGTGTGTATGGTGTAATGTGTCGATTCCCGTGTCTTAATTCTAACTATGCTATCGCAAACTAAGTTGTTCCCATAGTACGGTAAGTTATGTGACTAGAGGTAGGTAAATATGACTTAAATTTTAGGTATCAGTTTTTACGTTGACTGTGTTGTGTGAATGTATGTGCAACATCTCTTTCAATAAACGTTTTCTGTAGTCTGGTTCAATTTCGAGAATCTCTGTGTTGTTGTAGTCGAAGTTATGGTCTTTATTTATTTTTTGTCTCGTTAAGGCTGTGTAATTTCAGGATTCTGCTTTTATATTACTTTTATGTGAGTTGAATCTATTTTTTAATTATTGTTTCGTCTGTCCTATATAACTCTTTTCACATCCCGCACACGGAATCTTGTACACAACGTTTGATGTTAATTTTTGTGGTGTCTTATCTTTGATCTTGCTGAAGACTTTCTTGTACGGGTTCTGGGATATTTTGAACACTGTCCGGACAGTCACTCTCCTTGACATGACACTGGTCATCCCTTCGCAGGCAAACCTCATCTGGCGAGCACAGGTCAAACAGTAGGAACATGGGATATATACACCAAAAAGGAAAGCATTTTTTAAAGAGAATTTTAAACACTGCAATGCTAAAACGTTGTTCTCACGCACAAGCAAGACCATAACCGACTACGTGACACGGAACAACCCGATCCGCGAAGAACAGGTAACAAAGCAAACAAAAAGACACTCACGAAACACACACAAACAAATAGCGCACAAACAGTAACCATTCTAACTCATAGCCGCAACCACCCTTCCGACAATTGATAACGACACCGACGAGTACCGGGAAACCCTATAAAGAACCCATAAAACAGTTTAGTAAGTAAGATGCATGTAAATAGAGTATGTGTTACCGTTAAAGCTCGAAAGCCGTTAATTTGCACATTACCTAGCTAATCTGCGGATTAACTGATTTGCTCCGTTAACGAGCGGAATCAAGAGTTTTCCGCATTTTACCTAAGTAATATGCACACTAACGGCTTCCGTATCGCCGTAAGCGGGGATATCTAATGTTTGAATTTCGAGTATGAAGAATCTTTACCAATCAAAGGAAATAGAGTGACGCCTGTACTGTGAACTGGACTCGTTGCCACAATGAGGGGGTTTGTATATATTAATTCGCGCCGCAGCCGCGTCAAGCGATACACTGGGGCGCTAGCGCATATCAAAGAAAATTCTTTCATTGTGCCAACTATTCCAGTTCAAAGTACAGGCGTCACTCTATTTTTTCTTATATCTGCTAAATTTTTGTGTAGGAAAGGGTGTGGCGAGTACCAGAATTAATAGTGGTATACTGTTAAAAATTACGTGAAACATAATACGAACTGTTAAAAAGTGTTTTATTCGTGCCCATAATAGGGCAACTTTCCAAAGTGTCACCAATCTTTAGATTGCACTAATAAATAAACATAATTTTATCATATGTTTTGCAAATTTATTTCCTTAATTGTAATAATATTTTAAACCGTTTGATACTTTGTATTTGTTGCGTATTCAGAGTCACCTCGGGCGGGCGGCCAATGGGCGCCCGCGACGTTCTCACCGAAATCAATAACCCGGTCGATACTCGGGCAATACTCTATGTAAACGCGCCTGCTAATTAGCAGCGCCGCGTCGCGTTCTTCTCGGGCAATTGTTCTCTCGCGGTTCCCGCGCGCTCACGTCGGCCATTACCATCCTCTGCATAGTAGTGATCGGGTGCTCTCTCTTATTCTCACCGAATAGTAGTGCGGAAATAAAGCTCAGTTCTCGTATCGTGCATTGTTGAAAGCGACTTAAAGCGGCTGTACCAGCGAAGGGATTAGAAAGACACTTTGGTGCCCCTCAAACATTGTATTCCATAGGTTAAGTGCAAATAGTTAATAAAGCGTGTTCGTGCCTCCTCACCCACGTGGACATTTTTGTGCCGGCCACGTGCCGTGTGGCGTAAATTTGTGCTAAAGACTCCTCACAGCAACACCCGCGTTAACCAGATTACTCAGGCGCTCCTCAAGGTTTATTCAAAATAAAACAGTATTATATTTTTTTAATTACGCGTCGCAGGTTGACCGCTACAATGTATATCGATCGAGAATCCGCGATCTTGTTTACCGCTGCTGCACACAATGTGTGGACGCATGAGCACGGAGCAATGTTCCTCTCGCCGATGCTACATTATCTTAATTCAAGGGTACAGAAACGTTCCTGTTGCTCCAGCAAATATCTTATTTTCACTTTAACGAGTGCCTAGTAGGTAATGTGCAGATTATCTAGCGAATTTGCAAATTAACTAGGTAATTTGAGATATGAAACTATTTTCAGCAGGTTAACTGCTCACCCTAGTTAATCTGCACAATACCTAGATAATCTGTAGAATAACTGATTTCTGCACTTTAGCGGTGACATATACACACTACCGGCACCGTTACTTTTAGTCGTAAGCCTATACAACATATCATCAACACATTTTGATTTTTGTAGACTCCTGAGGAGGGGATCGTAGTTATCCCGAAACATGTAGAGTACAATAAAACTGATTTTAGTTCATCAACCCAGAAGAGGGCAATAACCCAAAAAGTGAATAAGAATTATTCTCATAAAATTATTCAAATAGTTTAAAAGTGTAAAGTATAGATTAGATTCAGATTTTTGTTAATATGTGGCCAGTGCTTCTCCCTAGGCCCGATTCATAATACATTTCTGTTACGACTCTTTCATTTCCGCAATAATATTATATTCACATTATTACTCATATTCATTATCCGCGTTATTTGTATCCAACCGGCGATTGCGGTTTCATCTATAGCTTCCTTTCTCGTGCCTAGATCTCAAAGCGTGCATAGGCAATACCATAATTACATCATACTAATGTCTTATTTCGATCCCTAAAGCTCAAGTATTGCTATACGCATTTGACCACCGATTTACACCAGCGAAAGCGAGAGGAACCGAGCGTGAAAGAGAAAGAGCGCGAGTAGAAGGAGAGACAGAGCTAGAGAAAGAAAGAGCTTGGTCAGCGAACGGCAAGATCTGTCCAGAAACCTTACAATCCATGTATATAAATTGTCGCCACGATTTTGTTCCGTAATAGTCAAATATTGTGGGAGTACCCCTACGGAATCACGATCAATACGTATGTAACAGCACGGCGTGGCCAAAGTGCGTTTCCGGAAGCACATGTATTCGCAAATATTGTAAAGTCGTAGACTAGTTATTTCCTTGTTAATTCCGAAATTGCCGCCGCCTATGGTGAGCAGATTATAATTTCTTCTTTATGTCTATATTACACCTTCGAGTCTTTTGTTAACATACATGCTTATAATTGCATCATCAACTACCTGCTTTTCAATATATTGTTACGACCCTAAACGTGAAATTCGCAGGAAGATTGATTAGTTATTGATTTTATGTTAATGTCGTTTTGTTATTGTTGTTGGTAACCAATCCAAAGAGTGTGTGCTCGGTCGCTGTACCGAACGGACGTGTTATATTAAACCGTTATCATTCGTAATCCTGTGCGTTGTCAATGTCTCACCCGCGTCTACGTAACAATACTTTCATTTTTCCATTTACATTCTATTTTCATTTATCTTCAACTCCGTTACATAATCCTTTTGTTGCCGATAAGTTAAATAATTTATACCCTGACCACATCAAGCGCAGTGCGGGACCTATATGGGTCTTCTGGAAGCACGTATCTTATAAGTCTTGTCTTTATTAATCTCAATATAGATATCAAATATTATAACCTCAATTCATTTAGATTCAATCGTATTAGCCTAGCTTTTACTAGTGGCGTGACCGTCCCGAATTCGTGCCGCGATTGATGCGTTATTCCGATCGAATATGTAATTCTTTTGCGGCGTGTTTTTGATCTATATCGTTTGCGATCTCGTAGGTCGCGTGGTATTATGATTCCGACGCGTCTTGTCCCTGCAGCTCACGTCGCTGTGCCGGCACGCTGGTGTTAGTGGTTACCGCTAACACCTGTGCTCAAGTCTCGTGTATCGGAGAGCGGGCTTGCGCTCCCGCTAGGGACGCGGATGGTGGGGGAAAATGTTCGGGCAATGAACTCTGTGTTCACAAATTGTATTTTCATGTATCAAGTACAGCTGATCGGTTATTTCTACTGCTCGCATGCTTTAAATGTATACGAAATCACTCGCTGTCTTAATAGAATTGTTTAGGGCTATCACAGGGCTTCAGCTCCCTGTGGCGTTTCCAGACCGATAATGCACACAATGCCCCGGCCGGTACTTGAGCGGACGTGGCTTGGCGCTGGTCGTTTCCCTTTAAATACAATAAAATAATATCTGAAGCCGAGTGCGGATTACGTACACGTCTGCGCGGCCAGTGCTTGGGCGGAGGTGGGACGGTTTGAACCTTTACTTCTATCTCCTTCTTATCCTCTATTCGCTTCGCAAGACCTCGGAGGAGGCGCGTTAATACTCAACGCGTGGAGCGTAAGGTTCCTAGGTACCGCTCTCGTGTAGTTTAGTGCGTACAGCACTTTACAGTGACTAGGCACGAAGGCCTCGATTGTTTAAATTGGGTGCCTTATATATGCGCTCAGTGGTGGGGCTTATTTTGAGAAACTAAAAACACATTTGTTCGGACGCACCTTACCGGCCGGTGTAGTGACTGGGGTTGTTCCACTCGCCGGTGGTGGGGGCACCTCCACAACTGTTTGTGTAACCGCGTACTCGTGAGCCTATACGGCCGTACGGTTACAGGGATTGCTTCTATTTTCCTCATATATATACATATATGTCAGAGTATAGAGAATAGAAATAAATTGAATGAAAGTTACAGGATGAATAACAGGATAATAGTATGCATATATTTATTCCTAATATTAATTTAATATTATTCAGCGTTACGTCTGAGTCGCGGCCGACCGCTTGTCTTATTCCATTAAACCACCGCGCTCGGGTGTAACACCGATGTAATTGAAGTATTTATGCGATCCCAGGATCTTCATGGCGTAAAATATGTCAGTTACATGGGCAAAGGTGACACGAAAACTTTCTAATCATTATTCCAAATGAAACCTTATGAATACGATTTGACGGTAATGAAAAAAAAAGTGATATTTGGGCAACTTTAGGACACAAGTGCTCGACAGATGCAAAGCCGACGCACGGAACATATCCGCCCGGGACTGACTCGTGGTGTCAATGGAGACGCGCGGAGAATAATTTAGAGCAATTCAAACAGTCGGAACTGTACGGGATCAGATCCATATTCCGCGCCGTCCGTCAACGCTTGACTGTTTTTGTTATTTCTAAAAGGCCTCAAGCCGTTGCTCGAGTGAGTCATCCGTATTACCCAAACCCGCACCACTGTCTTGAGTAATTAGGACCAGGGGGGGGGGGGGGGGGGGGGAAGTCACCTTGCGCGTGATTTGCCTTATTTAACGTCGAAACCGTTAGTCTTGTATCATCTTCGCCATTGTGCACAACTGACATAATCAACGCTCTTATTTCTCTGCAAAGTGCGCGCCGCGAAAAACGCTTTGCAGTATCGTTTTATCGATCCTCGCGCCCGCAAGAATCGTCCTACCTTCCCGTGCTCTGCGGTGACGTATCCCCACGTGCACCAGTTGCAGGCACCTCAATCCTACCAACATCCTGCCTTCTAAGCGCTCCCAGAATTCCGAGGACTTCGCCTCCACCTTCCTTCACTACTTTCGAGCGCGCGACTTCTTCGTATTATAAGGCTACGTCATAGTTATTTTATATTACTCTAAGTGCGTGTCTGTGTAGTTTAAGATTTTAATAGTGACGCCAATAAAGTGCATATTTCTGTTTTTTAATAAAGTGCGTGTGTTCCCAGCCGTAGTGCGAATAACTCTCCTTCCCCGTCATACTCTCCAGTATCACCAGTGCAGCGCGTTTATGCCATCGTCGCATACAGGAACCATTTTCACCTGAGCCGCATAAACTCGTTCGCCCAATTATTAAACATTATTTGTTATAGATATGTATTATAGTCATACAAGAAACATAACCTTAAGTAATGACTGGTTCTGACGACGTTTTCAATGAGGCTGCCCAAAATGCGTAGCAACGCGACAAACCAAATGAAGCCCGGAAGTAACAGAGCCGAGCAACAGCACACTCGCACACTCACACACTAGCACATCAGTCAAGATGCACATACAACACCTATATATACAGATCTATCCTCAGATTATGTATTAGAATTGTGTTTGGGCGGACACGCACAGAATAACAATGAATCGTTCAATTCTGTGCTGTGGCATTTTGCGCCGAAGTACATATTTTGCTCGGCAAAAGCAATAGAGATAGCAACCTTTATTTAAACCTACACTTTCAGAGAAGGAATTCAAACTTTACTTCGAATTACGGAAGTGATGTGCATCACTCTTGGTCCGCAAATGAAAATACTGGTCGGCACCATGAACAGCGTGCGCCTAAGAAAATCAGAAGAGAGGCATTCCGCTGCCCCAAAAGAGGCACGATTGGTACGAAGACGTGAGAAATCAGCTCAAGACCAATATTTTGAGGAAGAGGAAGGCCACTTATATGGTTCTGGCATAGCCGATTAGGTATAAGTATTAGACTTGACATTTTCTAAGGACATCTAGTGTGACTCATCGCGAGGGGGCCCCAAGGCCGGCGACCACCACGACTCAAAGGTCTATATGACGCCAACCCTCTTCAAGGATCGAGATACGCTCGATCAACGCACAATAAAACTGCTACCAGTCTATCGGGGTGCTAGCCCCAGCATCTTACTGGTGGAAGCGAGGCCTTCCTAAACCTCTCCCATAGTTCTGCTAACCATGGTAAAGCGAGCTGATTGAGTGCAGCTCCCACACCGGTTTTTCACACCCTAGCCAGCACTATGGCTTCACCAACTGCCACGACGATTGCAACCCCGGTGCCTTAGATATAATCAGAAGTTAGTACCCGGGGTGCCGTCCCAAATGTGGGGGACCGGTGGCAGCTAAGGGCAACGCGGGTGGGACGTTCCCACACGCTACCCTACCACTACCACCGGTGGGCCCCCCACCCCGTCTACCGATTATCTTCCGGTGGAGTGACACAGCCTAGCAGCCGATTAAGGGTCCAGTACCGGCGTATGTAGGGTCCGTGGGTACGCCAAGCCCCAAAGGTCCCCACCACCAAGGGCGGGACCCCCCTGCGGGGATTTTCTAAGGACATCAACTTTCAAACGCATTTTTCTCGAAACTACAATTTCCAGGTTTACAGAAGTTCTGCAACTGGCCCTAGATGAACAAACGTTACGCCACTGGGTAGACACGTTCATAACAAACGTTTTCATAAAGTGGTATACACTGATCCAGGAATATTGAATATTTTTTTTATTAATTAACAAAACCTGGCACCGAATGTTTCCCCAATCAAGTTTCCTATTTGATTGTAGTCCACTTTATGTGTAATAATGCATGGAATGAAAATAACTTTAAATTTGTTGCTACAGATCCACTGTCGAGGAGGGGGACTTGTGAGAGACCGTGAGCGGGACATGCTTTCCCGGCGCAGCGGCGTTCATCGCTGGCCCCACACCACACCGGTAATTTATTCAACTTTAAAAAATATTTTTGTATATAATAAGGACCAATTAATAAATACACAAAAATGCAGTACTCTACAATTAATACATTTCTCACAAAAAATCTGTTCTCACAAAACCGTGTGTTTTTAGGAATACAACATACAAGACTCCCATAAATAACAAGTATGCTTAAATCAGAACAATTGTTCCAACATAGACGGCGCTCCTATGTACAGGGAGGCTGTCACGTGGATGCTGTATATATCTCGCGTTCGTAATAAAAGTGTTAAGCAACTTTTACATAAATTCTGAGAGCAATTTTTGCAAGTTCACGCATAACATTCCATCGGGTTGTCCGAATTTTATGATTTTTATACGTTTGAAAGAGGACACTGGGCGGGGGTCGCATATCAATTCAAACAAATTCTAACAAAGAATACCCAATTTTCAGCCACTTTCGTCCAGGCCACATTGATAAAAGAATGACAATTAAACAACGAGTAAAATATATATTATTTTCACGTGTATCATAAACCAATATAATACTTCTATTCCATGGACAGAATATTAAAAACAATCAGGAGTTAGGGCAATACATGGCTAGAGAACCGGCGCAGAAAACGTGATCCGTGAAATATTTTTGATGTACATTATATGTTAAAATATTCTTAAGTGAATATAGTTTACTGTTGTTAAAGAGTTAACATACGCGGTTGAGGGTGTAAGTCTCTCCCGCGGAAATGCTAGGACACAGGCTGGGGACAGCCCTCGGCAAGTGAAGGCTCCGAAAGGAACAGACCTTTGAGCGAACACGCGTTCACTTAATTAATAACAACAGTGTTTATTGTAATAAAAGAACTCCAATTCGTTGCTTAGGCCGCATGGATGTATGAACTAAACTTATGACGAAAGCCGCAATGTTCACGTATGTGAAGAAAAATACTGTTTTTAAAAATCGAACTCTGACGGACGAATATGACGATACACACACGGACGCTTCCGTGGGTGAGCGCGGGAAAGCGCGGTGTCTTGCGTAATACGCAGGCTCGCACATGGCCGTCGCTCTGATCGGCAAATGATGCCGCGCTACGTCATAGTGACGCGATTCGCCGCTAGCGCGCGCTCTTGAAATAATAATGAGTTTTGTCGCAAGACGGCGACTGTCATGAGTGAACGTGGGCAATATGGCCCCAATCTCTAACATACCACCCGCCTCGTTCCGCTTAGTGAACGAAATACGGCGAGACGGGAGGTGCACGAACGATTCTAAACCCTATGTGTTTGCGTATGTACAAGAATGTGTAGTGCGAGTGCTAACCTAAGCGCGTTGCGAGCTTCTCGCTTGGAGGTGCAACAAAATCAAAGAAAATCAAAGAAAAGATCCGAAGGCAACGAAATGTGCGACCTAAGAACGTAAGTAGTAACCTATATATAATAGTTGCAAGAATTATCTAAACTAAATTGCAGGAGGCCCACGTGGCTGCACGGACTGCGCTCGCCTATAGCCGATAAGGATAATAGTAAACTCAAATAGTAATGTGCGTGAAGTTGAATCGGAATTTCGATCCTGGTTAGAGGTCATTGCCCTTGGCGTAGTTGTGCGGAATGCGCCGTCCACAAACAAAGGCGCCAGTTGTGGTCTCGAATTCTTAGAATGGTCAGTGCTACAGTCCGGCAGCGGCGCGGGTAAATCTTTTACTATACTATCCTATACTAACTTATACTACGCGTCATTGACAAAACTATATACAAAGCAAAATATATACATGACTACGGCGTAGGACTCTGCACGGTGCGCGAATCCACGGGCAATTTGCACAACTGTGTGATCGGACGGCGATATTCGGAGGAGGCAGTGCGAAACAGAACGACGCGCACCAAACCATCCTGTCCATAAAAGCACCGGGTTACGCGCCCGAGTTCCCATTTCGCCGGAGGTAAGTTGTGGCTCTTGACGAGCACTAAATCGTCCACTACTAGATTATCTGAGACCTTCTGCCATTTCAGACGCTGCTGGAGCGAATTCAAATAATCAGACGCCCAGACTTTCCAAAAGTTCTCGTAGAGTTTCTGCACTAATTGCCACCGATCGAGACGGTTTTCGTCGATGGACAGAACGCTCGGCACGGGCACGGCTCGCAGATAAGACCCTACGAGGAAGTGTCCTGGGGTTAGCGCGTCGAAAGATTCCGGATCGTCATAGAGAGGAGCGATTGGCCGTGAATTAAGAATGCCCTCAATTTTACATAGGAGGGTTGAAAACTCCTCGTATGTGGGCTTGAGGCTGCCGATAATTCGACGGAGATGGTATTTCACGCTTTTAACGCCCGCCTCCCACAGTCCACCGAAGTGGGGGGCGGCGGGAGGATTGAATTGCCAATCGATCCCGTCTGTGGCGCACTTACTTAAAATTATCGGGTCTGTTATAACCGCATTGTAATTTTCAGTAATACTACGCGCGGCACCGACAAAGTTAGTGCCGTTGTCGGAGTAAACGTTCGACGGAAGGCCGCGACGTGAGGTGAAGCGGTCAAAGGCCGCGAGGAAACCCGACTTGGTAGCATCGTCGGCGCACTCCAGGTGGATCGCTCGCACGGCTAGACACACAAAAATGACACAATACGCCTTGTGAGTCTTAATACCGCGTCCTTTGGAGGACCGAACAAGGAAAGGCCCTGCGTAGTCGATTCCTGTGTGCGTGAATGGGCGTGACGGCGTAACGCGCGCAGAAGGTAAATTGCCCATGCGTTGTTGTAACAATTCAGCTCGCTGTCGAGCACACGACACGCATTGATAACATGTTTGCTTAACTAAAGATCGACCGTTAATTACCCAGAATGTTTGTCTTAGGTATCGAAGCGTGACTTGAAGTCCCCCGTGCAGCGTTGCCTCGTGGGCGTGGCGCGCCAAGAGTACTGAAATCTTGCCCTTCGGCATTAGCATCGGAAATTTACCTGAAAACGGTAAGCTGGGATTGCTCAGGCGCCCGCCGACACGCAAGATGCCCTTCTCATCGCGAAAAATCTGTAGGTTGCGCAGTAGGCGGCGCTGCGTGGTGTCTTTAATTTTGGACAGATCGTTTAATTCCTCAGGAAAATGCTGGCGTTGTACCGCGCGTACCCAAAATTCTATGGATTCCCCAATTTCTGAGGCTAAAACGCAAGCGTGCGTAGGCGCGTTCTTCTTGTATCGCGCCCGCTTTACAAAACGAAAAACGTAGCACGTGATACGGAGTAATCGCGACCAGGATGAAACGTTATCAGTAAGACTAAAAATTGTCTCGCACCTAGTGTGAAACACTTGTCGAGATTTCGCCTCGCGCAAACTCGTGTCTTCTTCCGCAGGCTGCAGTTCAGGCGGCCAGTCAGCGGGAGGTTGGCACAGCCAAGAAGGGCCGTGCCACCATAACGGATGGGAAATGAGTTGTCTGGTGGAAATGCCTCGGGAGGCACAATCGGCCGGGTTCTGATCAGTCGGTACATGCCGCCAAGTGGCCCGTGGGAACTCCGATTGTATTACAGACACTCTATTGGCCACGAAAGTCTTCCAACGGGAAGGATGCGACTGCAGCCATGCCAGGACTACTGTGGAATCCGTCCAGCAGTAGATTGTCACGGGTTGTGAAAGATGAGTGCGAGTAAACGTAAGTATACGAGTCAAGAGGTGAGCTGCGCACAACTCTAATCGTGGTATGCTCTGAACTTTAATAGGTGCCACCTTGGTCTTGGCGAATAACAGTGAAGTCTGCGCTTCCCCGGAGGTTCTAGGGAGGCGTAAATAAACGACTGCCGCATAAGCTGCATTTGAGGCGTCACAGAACCCGTGTAGTTGCAGGCCCTGCGCGCTAGAATATTGCCCCGTCCAGCGAGGAATGGAAATTTCGTTGAGTAATGGTAAACTATTTTGGTATGCTAGACATTGGTCGGCTAGCGAAGAAGGTAGCTCATCATCCCATCCGGTTTTCAGGTGCCAAAACCGTTGGAGGAGGATTTTGGCTGAAATGGTCACTGGCGCTGTCCATCCATGCGGGTCAAAAATGCGTGCCAGCAAAGAAAGAAACTCTCTTTTAGACTTGATGGGACGTATTGCGTTAATTTGAAATCTAAATGAATCAGAGCTGGGTTCCCAATGTATACCCAGAACGGTTAGCTGCGAGTCTGAGGTGAATATCTTTTCCGGTTTCTCCGCCAAATCGGCCTCCGGAATTTCATTGAGAAGTAATTTGTTGTTCGCCGCCCACTTGTAGGGACGGAAACCACCCGCCCTGAGGAGTAAAATTAACTGGCGGCGAATCGTTTGTAGGGTCTCACGGTCGTCAGCCCCGAACATGAGATCGTCAACGTACACGTTGTTCAGTAACACGTCGGTGCCTAAAGGAAATTTATGTTTTTCGTCGAGTGCGACCTGCTTCAGTGCTCGATTGGCTAAATATGGCGCGGAGGCCGTGCCATAGGTAACGGTAAGAAGCCGGTAGCTTTGAATCTCGGCCTATGGCGTAGGCCGCCAGAAGATGCGTTGAAAGTCAACGTCCTCGCGATGAAATAATAATTGCCGAAACATTTTCTCTAGGTCGGCTGTATACACAAAACAAAAGCTTCGCCACTGTAATAGAAGTCCCGGAAGATCGGCCTGCAGTTTGGGCCCGACGAGTAGTTCGTCGTTTAACGACGTGCCGTCCTCTGCTTTGAAGGAGGCATTAAAAACTACCCTCACCTTCGTGGTGGAACTGGACGCTTTGACCACTGAGTGATGTGGTAAGTAAAATGAATTCTTGCCGTTTTCATCTTCAAAAGGAACACGTTCCATATGCTGGAGCGCTTCGTATTCCCGTAGGAATTTAGAATACTCTTCGAAAAGGGCGGGTTTGCGATCAAGTCGCTTTTCTTGCTGAAGATAGAGTCTAAACGCTCCGGTTTTTGAATCCCCAAAGGTAATGGGAGGAGCTGTTCTAAATGGAAGGCGAACGACGAAACGTCCGTCCGGCTGTCGAGAATGTGTCTCGACGAAATGCTCCTCACATCCTCTTTCGTCGTCTGTGGGAGCTTGAACTGTGGGAGGCTCTTCGAGCTCCCAAAATTTAGAAATGGCCTCGAGTACGTCCTCGTCGGCCGCCACGTGATTGATACTCACTCGCGTGGCTTCAGAATTCAGGGGCGGGACTTTACCTGAAAGGATCCACCCAAAAATAGTAAGTTGCGCGACAGGCGTGCCGGGAAGGCCTGGTATTAACCCATCGCGAAGACAAGCCCCGTAATAGTCGGCGCCAATAATTAATTGAATAGGTGTCTGCTTGAAAGGTTCCTGGTCGGCCAAGGTGAAGGTCTCCTGAGGCGGAACCGGGAAGGAATAAGAACAAGGAGGAGGAAGGTATGCGGAGAGTTTAGGAAGAATGAGAGCGTTGACGTCGGTAAGTATTTCGTTGGATATGCATGACTGAATATCGAGAACTGTAGCCTGTTTAATTGCGCCTATCCGTGTCGTTCCTATGCCTGACACGCTCACTGCTGTATCCCTATGCTCAGATTTTAATAATTGGACTGCACTTTCAGCTATGAAGGTCGCCTGTGACCCCTGATCCAGGAGAGCTCGAACTCTCAAGGTGCGTCCCGACGAGCTGCGCAGCAATACGGTGGCAGTGGGTAACAAAGTACAATGCGGATTTACGCCTGCGCAATTATTTGAAACGTCCCGTTTTTCCGGGAGAGAGGGAGACGAAGCACTGTCACTCACTGCAGGCTGACTAGGCCTTTTAATAGAATTTGCCGAAGTACATTGTTTAGACTGATCGCAATGCAGCAATGTGTGGTGCTTACCTTTACAAACCCGGCACACATTCCCACTGCTACATTGCGTCGCCCGATGTCCGCGGCGAAAACAGTTCGTGCAACGATCCTGATTCTGGATCCACTCAATGCGTTTCAGTACCGGTTTGCTCGTGAAGGTCTGGCATTGGAAAAGTGGGTGGTCACCCTGGCATACAAAACAACGAAGTTTGTTGGACGTAACTTGGTGAATTTTTACCGTGCTTCGTTTCCCCTCTCTCGGCGCGGCTGAACTTATAATGTTGCTCTGACTATCAGAGCCCGCGTTTTCGAGGGCGCGAATACGAAAGGACAAATCCTCGTCTAACTCTTTGAAAGTAGGGAACGCACTAACCTCCTTTTGCGTAAGCTCCCACTCGTGCCGCGTCTGCGTATCCAGTTTCGTGAGAATAAAATGGACAAATTGGTCCTCCCATGCGTCTATTGGCCTTTGCAGGCCTAAAATGGCGTGATAGATCTCGTATGCGTGATCACGCAACTGGCGCAGATCGCGTGCGCGATTGGGTCCCACTTTCGGTAACGCTAGAAAGCGATCGAGATGCGTGTTGCGTATTCATAGTCACCTCGGGCGGGCGGCCAATAGGCGCCCGCGGCGCGCTCGCCGCGGATCAATTGTCGCGGTCGATACTCAGGCAATACTCTATGTAAACGCGCCTGCTAATCAGTAGCGCCGCGTCGCGTTCTTCTCGGGCAATTGTTCTCTCGCGTTTTTTCCTCGTGCGCTCGACGGCCATTACCGCTCTCTGTATAGTCGTGTTCAGGTGCTCTTATCCTCTTTGCAAACCGTAGTGAGAAAATCAGGTGCATTTCTCGTTCTGTGCTCAGTGGGAAGTGATTGGTACAGCTCAGGGATTATATAAAGACGCTTTGGTGCCCCTCAAACATTGTATTCCATAGGTTAAGTGCAAATAGTTAATAAAGCGTGTTCGTGCCTCCTCACCCACGTGGACATTTTAGTGCCGACCACGTGTCGTGTGGCGTAAATTTTGTGCTAAAGACTCCTCACCGCAACACCCGCGTCAACCAGTTTCCTCAGGCACTCCTCTAGACTATTAAAAACAACAATGCGCGTATAGAATTGCCCGCGGATTCTCGTACCACGTTTGCAGAAGTTCCCACGCCGTCTTGAAGTTGGATTCCGTGACCTCGGTGCTCTTCAAAATTTTCGAAGCCTTTCCTTCGAGACTCGCCTTTAAATAATGTAATTTTTGCACATTTGACAGGTCTGTGCGTGATTCCACAAGCGAGGTGAATAAATCACGGAACCCTGGCCATGCAGTCAATTCTCCTGTGAATTTAGGGAGATTAATAGTTGGTAAATTAACATTTACGCTCTTAATACTAGCGACGGTGGGGGTACTCTCCAGCGACTCGTTTAGAGAGTCTCTTACCTCCTCTATAGTAGCAATTATACACGCAAACGCATCTTTTGAAAAATACTCTAATGATTGCCTCTGTTGCGGTGTGGAGAGCATGAGGATCTCGTCGTGGCGTCGGAGCATCGCCTCCCAGAATTGTTCCAGCTGCGTCAAGCGACTCTGCACGGCGGTAGAAGTTCTCCTCGGAATAGGCAGCTTTTTGAAGTTAACCCAGATCTTACTGATTTGGGCGTGGTAATCCAGCTGCGCCACGATGAGTTGTTCCAGATTCCTCTCATTTTTAATTTTGTCCGTTGCAGAGGTCATCTCGGCTAATGGCGTCCTCGCGGCTCAAGCAGTGGTGAAGGTCGTCACAATGGCGTGTGCCCACGTGCGAATGAAATCTTTGAAGCACTCCACTCCCGAATCCGGCTCGAAGGACCAATATTTTTATGTTAAAGAGTTAACATACGCGGTCGAGGGTGTAAGTCTCTCCTGCGGAAATGCTAGGACACAGGCTGGGGACAGCCTTCGGCAAGTGAAGGCTCCGAAAGGAACAGACCTTTGAGCGAACACGCGTTCACTTAATTAATAACAACAGTGTTTATTGTAATGAAAGAACTCCAATTCGTTGCTTAGGCCGCACGGATGTATGAACTAAACTTATGGCGAAAGCCGCAATGTTCACGTATGTGAAGAAAAATACTGTTTTTAAAAATCGAACTCTGACGGACGAATATGACGATACGCTTACGCACTCGGTCGGAACGAGAAGAAGGAAATCGGGAAGGGGCCTCGCGCACGATTCCTGCCCGAAACCTCATCGGTGAGCGGCACGACGGTGTGCGCACCAATAGCGTCCGCTGCACGCATAGCGGAGCCGCTCACACACGGACGCTTCCGTGGGTGAGCGCGGGAAAGCGCGGTGTCTTGCGTAATACGCAGGCTCGCACATGGCCGTCGCTCTGATCGGCAAATGATGCCGCGCTACGTCATAGTGACGCGATTCGCCGCTAGCGCGCGCTCTTGAAATAATAATGAGTTTTGTCGCAAGACGGCGACTGTCATGAGTGAACGTGGGCAATATGGCCCCAATCTCTAACAACTGTCATATAATTAACAATAAATAAAATTATCTCTTGAAAAAGCTTATATCACTGTGGGGCGCGAATTGATGATAATAAAGTCTAGAGCCGTCCCTCAGTCGGGCACGTTGCCACTACGCTACTTGCGGTGTTGCCAGATTTTGTAATACTTTAAAATATAAAGTGCTTGTAGACTTTCAATTAATTGAATTAGCTTAAGTTACGTCATTTGTAAGTACTCTGTCAAATGAAAAGATATTGGAAATCACATAATACATCTCGTTTCGCACGAAACAACACAAAAATATCGGTCATTAATTGTTTTTAATTATGGAGCATATGATTGCAAAACTTGGAACAAACCGGAAGATAATAGTCATACCAATTTATAACTTCTGTAAAAGCAAAAATGTAGTGGTGTTACGTCCTCCGTTTTCGGTACCCTGCGTGCACCGGGTATGCCAGGGATAGAGGACGGACGAAGGGATCCCACCGCTGTCACCAGCAAATTCTTGATACTACTGTTACGTCCTCCGTTTTCGGCACCCTGCATGCACCGGGTATACCAGTGATAGAGGACGGACGGAGGGATCCCACCGATGAGAAATGGTTTAACCCGGCAGTAGAGCGGCACACTGGCGTATCGTAGGGTGAAAAAGGGGGGCGTCTTGGGGTTACGGGGCACTGATTGGGGATTCAGGAGATGGCCAATCGTTCAACTGGTTACGGCAGTGCTATCCAGGGAGCGCTTCCAGTGCTCCAATACAGAATTCAGCCCCCCCCCCCCCCCCACACCCCACAAATTAACGTTGCCCTGGAAACGGACGACGCACCGTGTGCCATATGATCGGCATAAACAGAGAAACGCGATGCAACATAAAGGACAGAACCATTTCTACCTAGTGGAGGTGGAACTAGCGGCGTAAGGGGCCCCTCTCGTGGACTGCACTGGGTTACGGGTTTATAGGTTAACGCGTCCGAATGGTTACGGCTCTATATGTAATCGCGCTCGAATGTGAGGGAAGGAAGGATACGCTAGCGCTGAAGTTACCTTAGTCGGGGTTTATTATGTCTATTGATGGAAATACATTCGGTCGTTAGTTTAATATTTCAAAATCGGAATCCTCGAAAATTTTCATCACTGTAGCAGTCGACGAGACCCCCTCGAAGACGTCGCGGACACATTCAGGGGTTGGGTGCAGGTAGTCTTCGAACGCGTAGACGAGAGGGGAACACTTTGGTACCCCTAGCTCGGAAGGAAGCATTAATTCGGGGCTCGGGATAGGGAAATAATCTGGATCAGAGGAGCAGGGGTAGGTTGCTCTGTTCCCTGCGGGTCCACGCTTGATGTCCGGCTCGACGTCTCTTACGGCGCGATTTACGAGAGGGTTCTGCGTGACGGCGAATTTTTAGTTTTTAACCGACTTTAGAAAAGGAGGAGGTTATCTATTCGATAAGTATATTTTATTAACCGACTTCCAAAAAAGAGGAGGTTATCTATTCGACATGTATGTTTCTGTTTTAATTATCTTTTTTTTTGTGCTTATGTTTGCGCATAACTCGCGAATGAGTTGTCGAAAATGGATGGTTCATGGCTCATATGAAGGGGTCTATTATCCCATTGGTCCCATTCAAGTTTAAAAAAAAATCGACGACGAAAACCCAGTTTTTAAACACATTTTTCCAAAAAATTTCGAGAGTGATTTCTAAATGTTCACGCATAATTACGCATAACTTTTCACCAGGTTGAGCGATTTTGGTGATTCTTGGTTTCTTTGAAAGGGGGTACATCCGCGGCGGTACCACATGAATTTTATAAAAAAAATCGAAAAAATTATACCCATGTTTCAATTCACATCTGTACTAACAGATCACTAGGGCGGCGTTGGTCGGGATTGACTGTTTTCAGGACATACAATTATACGGATTCTTCAGACCATTACACAAGTTAAATTAGCTGTAAGGGCTACAAAAGAATATTGTCCGGCACCGACGCCAAAAAAAGGAAATTATTTTGTACTTTTTAGTTCCTTTCTTTTGTTTCATTTTGGAGTCGGTGGTATTTTTCTGTTAAAAATTTTTTTATTTATTTTTTTGATTGGCGATGTTCGCGCATAACTCCCGAACAGATGGGCGGATTTCGATCCGATACGTGTCAATCGATGCGGTTTGTTGTCGGAATGGTCCCCTTTTAGTGGTCAACCTTTCCAACCTTGGGAACCCACTTTTAAAACGATTTATTCACGATTTTTCGCCTACCAATTCAAATTTTTCGTGAACTGTTTTCAAACGGGTTGATCAATTTCGATGATTCTGTATTCAATTTTAAGAGGGTACTCTCCCGGTGGTCCACTACCAAGTGATAAAAATGTTAACAAATGAAGTCGGTTACAAATACTTCCTTTTAAATGACTTAAATTTTACAGTTTGGATGTTCGCGTTTAACTCCCGAACGCGTGGGCGGATATAGATGGCTCCCATGTCATTTGATGGGGTTTGTCGTCCGCTTGGTCCCATTCAAGTGGCGAAACCCTCCGATTTAAAAAAAAAATCCATTTTAAACGACTTTTTCATTCAACCGTTCGTTACTTTCCGATTGCATTTCTTCTGCACCCTGTTTTTTCATACGAGCTGCGTTTTTATTTGCTCTACCCATTTTCTAATGTTATATGAAACAGCAATACAATTATATAATTGAAACTAAAAATTTTTAAATAAATCACTTTTTGCAAAAAGTGAGAAAACCGACTTCAGAGCTTTCCATGCACAAGTAGTTCTCATTGCAACGTTCCACCTCAGAAATAGGGCTGTATATATTAGTTTCGCGCCGAAGGCGCGTCATCGATGTACTTTCCATGCACAGGTAGTTCTCATTGCAACGTTCCACCCCAAAAATAGGGTTGTATATATTAGTTTCGCGCAGAAGGCGCGTCATCGATGTACTTTCCATGCACAGGTAGTTCTCATTGCAACGTTCCACCCCAAAAATAGGGTTGTATATATTAGTTTCGCGCCGAAGGTGCGTCATCGATGTACTTTCCATGCGCAGGTAGTTCTCATTGCAACGTTCCACCCCAGAAATAGGGTGGCATATATTAATGTCGCGCCGAAGGCGCGTCATGGATGTACTTTCTATGCACAGGCAGTTCTCATTGCAACGTTCCACCCCAAGAACGTGGGTTTGAAACCTGCACGAGCCCGTTTGTTTTTCGAACCACCTTCTATCGTGGCACCGATATCAGAAAAGAATTATTTAGAATATTCGTGATTCAGATTCACTCTTCGTTATTTGAATATTCATCAAGAGAAAAAGAATTATTTGTTACATTTTAGCCCACCTCTGAAGTCGGGATTCTCACTTTTTTTTTAAAAGTTATTTATTGGTTTTGTAATAAATGGCGAAGCCTAAAGCGGTCTCTGAATGGTTATTGATTTACCAACCCTGAGGATTTCCCATACCAGCGGGAGCGATCGTAGGAGGAAGTGGGAGCTTGGTTGAGTGAGCCGATTTTAGGTTTCTGCGCTTCTGTCTTAGATCTACTACTCGCGCTTCGACTCGATATGCTCACACTTGGTCCAGAAACTAGCGCTTGGACGGAGCCTACCCAGACGTCTGCACTTCGTGCCTCAGCTCAATGGTCTTACTGGGGTCCACTGGGTTGGTGCAGAGACACTATTTCAATTGACGTCCCGAAAGTGTGCAGCCGTGTAAACTAATATTGGATTTGGTAAACGCGATTGCGGTCGTGAATGCGTCCGAGAGCCGTTCTATGGGGGTTGTGGAATGTGGGGTGTATCGCAAGCGCCCAGTGCAACCGATTAGTCGAGATAAAGCTGTGCGTTATGCCTTGAGTGTATTTCGCGGACCGAATAACTACTTCGTGTGAATCAAATATTGAAAGATAAATTATGCGCTTTTATGCTAGGTGATAGGGTGGTGAGGAACAGTAGTTACTTAATTACCCAATGTTTGGTATAGCTTGTAATCTCTCGAAATCACTTGTTACAAACACCAAATGGTTTACAATGATCACATAATTACCTTAAGGTTGGCTGGTTTCTGCGCTGACTTTTCGGCTGCTTTAGAACTGATACCGGACTTTTCACTGCGATTCTTTCGTGCCGCTGATTTGCGGCTTTTTAATTGTACTAATCTTTACTGAGCTTTGACCGAACTCTAAGTGCACGTTTGACGCTCCTTGGCGCAGCAAATGTTCTTCTCGAGAGTCAGCGCAACGTGGTTTATCGTTTGAGATTTGCATGTCACTGCATGCTGCATGCATGTCTTGGTCAATCTGGCGGTGCGTGAAGGAATTTGATGGCGCGGTACCTTGGATGCTATATGCGCTATTAGCTGTGTCATCTAGGCAGTCAGCAGGGTGTACGTTACTTGTTTGTCGCGCGAAGGTTGTCTCGCGTGTCATGCTTTTCCGCTAGGCAGGGGTGAGTGAGGGAGGGAGTAATTTCCTAAAGTAATTCCAAGTTGATATTAGATCGTGTTAAACGGAAGAGTACACGCCGAGTCGCTGCGAGAATAAGTAAGTATTTGATTCGTAGAAAGGCGGGTGGAGGACGTAGGACGTAACAGTGGCTCGAAAATTTTAACCCTTAATGTGCATTTCTTGCCATGTTTTGCTTTTTCAATCTTGCACACTTAGAATTTGCATTAAAAAATCTGAAAAAATCACAACCACAGTTAACTATGTCAGCAATAATGTAGATTTTTTCAAATAATTGTCATTAAACATTGAAAATGTGATAAAACCCGACATGTTGAATTTATCCTGTGACTACCCTTTTGTTTCAGATAGAGGGTTGAAATGTGATGTATTGTGACGTACCGCGCTGCCGATAGCCCAAACAGCGCCGACGACCAGCGCTACAGGCCGTGACGTCATGTCATCGTCCGCACGCAGTAACGTTTCACCCCGATCATCCGTAGTTACGTATCCACCGATCACTTGCAGTTCAGTGACGTTTTCATGCCTGATTACGTGAATACAAGTGGACGGCAACGTGTCACTCTTGACGGTTACGCACACGTGTTGTTTACTTGACGAAATTCGAGCCCCACCATGCTGTGTTACCTCCGCTTACCGCAGGCCTCCTAGCCTACGATTTTTTAGTATATAAAGGGCCGCGCAGAGAGCCCCAGTCAGTCAGTAGACTTCAGAAAAGTGTAGCAAAGGCCAACCTGTGCGTGTCCTGAGCAAAATTCTACTCGTTATCATTATATCACATTACTTTTCTTCACTGAACTCAGTGCTAGGGTCAACCTGTGCGTGTCGAGCTTCCCTTCACTATCTCTGTTTATTATTTGTCAATATTTATCCTTTTATTTCAAAGGTCCTATTTTATACCATTTTTTATATATTGCTAGTCATTTTACGAATTCTCCGTATATTAGATTGTTGTGTGTTCTTACTGTTATTTATACACGTACATATTTTAGCGTTGCGTTTTTTATATTTAGTCGTTTTTATTGTATATATTTTATTCAATATAGTCTTTTCATTTATTTGCATCATATCCAGTTTATCTCGTAATTTAGCCACTCAGAGCTCAAATTTCCACGAACACGGTTTTCTTAGCCGCTTAAGAGAGCCAACGAGCCTTAATTCATATATTCCTCATACCTCAAAGTTTACAAGGGGTGTCGCTGTGAAAAATCAGCTGAGGCCCTTCTCGACTATCCTTTCGGGAGTATTAACTCACGGTGGCGCTGTGAAAGATTAGTTGAGGCCTGGGTTAGTGACCTTCCAACCGTATCTGCCGAGAGGTGCAGCAGGTAACACTGCCGAGGCTCGAGGAGATCATCCTTTCCACCTCTGCCTCCTTCCAACTGGTGCCACGATCTCTCATAGTAGAGAACGGAGAGGCGGAAGGAAGGAATCACCAAGGGTATGGAGAGCGCAGGTTGCCGCGGTGAAAAATCCGTTAAGGCCAGCGTTCAACTACTGATTCCTCACATATGTCACGTCCTCCGCGCTGATTATTAAAAACCTCACCACGTCAGCGCGAGGCTCGTAACAATACAATGTTTTTTTATAAGCAATCTACCGGCGCTTTGGGAATTAAAATGGGTTCAAGGGCACTTTTGACTGTCTTATTCTGCTATACCCTTTCGACCGAAACCGGAACCACTGGTCTCGTATTCGTATAGTATTGCACACTGAACTTGTCGAAACTTGAACGAGTTCCTGCTGCAGCACGGTACTTTCCGCGTGAGATTGCGGTTGCAGTGAATATCGGAACGGTTAAAATGTGTGCGGAAGGTTATTTGCCAGGAGAACTTGGTCTTTCAACGAGTCTGTTTCCCCATCCGAATATATCCAACACCTACTGTTTAATTGTTTTGCATGTACAGTACCGTAAACAATTGTTGCAGTACCTTCTTATTGCCCTAATCGCCCCTCACTACCCTCAAACGCCTTCCTATTTCCACTAAGTCCACCATCGCTCACTTTGGAAATCACTTATCTAGACTATTCGTAACAAACAGATCGTTTGGATCCGCAGCCTTTATAGAAAGAAAATCCAGCGGTCAACTGTGCAGATTGGCTGTTGTGAGTATAGTGATGACACGGCACAGGCAGTCAATGTGCAGAGATCTCAGATTTTTTTGCGCAACTATCATACTAGAGTGATATTATCATTACTTCTTTTTATATGTGTTGCATTGAAGTGTGCGGAAGGTGTTCCTTATTGCTTTTCTTTTAAATAGCGTTTTTTGAATTACAAAAACCATCATATTCATCCAAATCTTAGGAGAAAATTAATTTAAAATACAAGAAAAGAAGCTTTGTTTTAATTTATTCTTACTAAAGTCAATTCAGCTAATTACATATAATTCATAAAACAGCTTTTGACTGTCCCAATGCATATTGTGAGTTCTAGCATCTTCTGGGTATTGCCTATGGTATTTTCAAGTATATACTTGTGAATATTGTCAAACATTAGCTGAAGTTACCAAGAAAAACTTTGCGACCTTCTTTTATCGAGATATTTTTTATATTTCTATCGAAATGTGAGGTCTGGCGTGAATTCTAATTGCAATCAACGGTAGAGCATACATTTTGCTTCAAATATCGGCTGTGAGAATATGTAACACACGGTTTGGTTACGCACAGGAAAACGAAAGAGTTGTACCGAATATCTCGCACAACACTTTCACCTTTCTGATGAAAAGTTAAATCTGTGGTTGCATATTGTTACGGTAGATTTTCGAAGATAAATGTCTCTTTATCGCTCTGTGTGGTTGGAACATTCGATAGATGCACCATTTTGTTAGAAATCAGAAAAATGTCTCGTGACATAGGAGCGCAGGATTTTTATACTTTCGATGCAATTGTTTTTCAAAGTTGAATCAGGGCAATATTTTCGAAAATGGAGGTTGATTGTGATAAACCGACTTTAGATTAGTTTTTAGAGCATTAAAATCTGTGAAAATCACCCAACAGATTTTTAAACAAAAAATACGTTTTTGACGGCGTTATTAATCATTTTGATCGAAAGATATAAAACCTATCTCATGGTCCAAGAAAAACTAGAAAATTAAAAAAAATGTTAAGTTGTTACGTCCTACGTCCTCCACCCGCCTACCCAGTAGCCATACTCTCGCAACGGGCTCATTGCACCATGTATTTGCCCATCATCAATAAGTCGCGCCTAAGCATAATAAGGTTCATCGCTCCGCGTAGCCTTCCGTCGTTAGTAAGTCGCGAATAAGCAGAATAAGAGCCACCGAAATTCCTTCACGGAATGCTGATGCCGAATCAGCCCGCAGGTCAACCACCTAACAAACGATCAGCGATCCGCGGCCGTGTAGATCCGCGAAGGCCAATGCCAATTCCGCGAAGCGCCTTGCGACCGTCAGCAAGATCTACCATTTAAATAGGCTTACAACCGCAGAGCGGGGGCTCTTGAGTCAACCAAGTTCGGCCACGATCAATCTAAATTCGGCAACTCATAAACCAGCGTTCGACTGCGATCATTCTAAGTTGTTCAATCTTCGCGCAGCAAGTAGTGTTACTCATTAAGCGAACCATTGTAAACCAACCAAGTGCACTTCGAGATAAAGCATCCAGTCCACTATCTGAACATTACTTCACACGACTGTGCCCTTCCTGTGCGTCCACACCAATCCACAACCACACACAATCTCACGCATCCAAAGCTGTAGCCATCCGGACACCTCCTTCTTACATTCCGCGATACGTCAGTGAGCCGCTCCACTGACGGATCAAAACCCTTTCGGTGCGATCACTCCTTCCGTCCGTCCTCGATCCCCGGTATACCCGGTGAACGCAGGGTGCCAAAAACGAGGACGTAACAAAGTGTAAATTAAGATCTAAATTGCTTATTTGGTAGAAATATCAAAGTTCACAATAACCGAACTACGGATCAAGGATTGTCGATATGTGCGACACAAACGTAAATATATCACAGTGCAATAAGAAGTTTTGAAAATAAGATAACGTTGCGACGTGAGGTTGCATTCGGTATATCTAATCAATAACAACAACTGGGTCGTGTGTTACCATAAACGGGACACTGTTCAATAATACTCCTACAGTCATGAGTCGATATAAATATTTCTTGTATCCCACAGCGAATGGCCAATGTCCCATTCCAGTAAGTAACAGTCTTGGAAATCGGAAATATTCGTTGTTAAATACGTCACCATATTCCTCTGCGGTGGTAATCATTGCGTGTATGTTTACTAACGAGCCTGTGAAGAATATAGGTAGTAACATAGACTATAATTCGGCAATAATATACTGGCTGCTATCGCCGTCATATCGCTGGTTGAAACAATTAACCGTGGCAGATATCATTACTATTCTCTTACAGCTCAAGACGGATGAGGCAATTTGCAAAATAGGTCTGGTAACGCCATCAGTACGCTCCTGCCAATGTCAGATAAATAGGCTATTTTCTGTTTCTTTACACTGCAGCACACGTCCTATTCCCATGTTCCCGCGCTAGTCTGCTATAACATATTCATGAGATTGCTTGGGAGACAGTTTTCACCTAACGAAGAGTGAATGTGTAAAGTCGCCATAATGGCGTAAATTAACACGTTCTCAGCGACGTTATCTTTCATCAATAAGTACGTTTCCGTGGGAAACGGTAAATGAAGAGCTTGGTGGATGTGAATAATCTATGACGGAAGAGTGACACTGCAGATACGGTTCGAATATCATTTAGATGTCATTAGTATACGAATGCGACTTTTTTCGTCGGATCATTTTTCGTGACGGTGTTGGTTTAAACTGGGTTTAGTCAAATAGGGATAGTTTTTGGTCGAACAAAGTTCTTATCGCGAATCATAATTCCAGTTTATATTTTTGAAATACCAACGTTAGTAGTTGCATTTACAGCCCACCAGCGAAAGATCCCGGAGAGGCCCGACACGGAGCCGGGCCATCTTGGGCCGATTGTATAATGGATGAGATTTGGAACAATTTATTATGACATCTATAAAAACGTGTGTGTCATAATTAATTAAATAATATAATTTTAAATATAATTATATATACCGACTTCGTTGGCAAACTGTTAAAGTACCGTCACGCTCGTTTGATGTGAGTCGATGATCCATACGTTTCGCGCAAATTCGCCCAACCAAATTAATCGATAAAACGACTGTGTTTTTCCTCCGATATCGTTCGAAGTGCTGCGTGATAGAGAAATGAAGAAAATTGTACTCTGTGTGACTTTATTAGCAGAAATGTAAGTGAGTTTTACTTGCACTGAACTGATGCGTTCTTTGACTGGGAACAATCAAGAATGTTAGAATTACACAAGAATAAAGTTCAAGGGATATATGTGTCCAAATAATTACCTTCAAGAGTAATAATAATTGACAGTATGATATTTAACAAATAAATGTTATTTTTATTATAATAACATTTGTCATTAGCTTGACTTCTTTACGCCGCTTTCTATCTTTCTTTTCACTTTGGTGCTTGGCCCGCACCTGTTTAGTTACACGTCCCAAGGAAAATACGCCGACTTCTTTTCCGCGAAACGGATTACCCGTTCCTGGTTTACATTAATTTAGTCCATTAATAGATGTCATAGATAATTAGTAGCGGGATAGGTGGCACTTGACTTTAAATTGTTACGCCCGAGCGCGATTTATATATATAAATATATATTTATATTTAATATTATTCAGCGTTACATCTGATTGTGAGTAGCGGTCGACCGCTCGTCAAAGTCAATTGAAACATCGCGCTCGGGCGTAACAATTTAAAGTCAACTGACACCAATCCCGCTACTAATCATCTATGACATCTATTAATGGACTGAATTGATGTAAACCAGGAACGGGTAATCCGTTTCGCGGAAAATATATATATGAGCCGTTTATTTTGAAGGTGGCCTAACTCCATTTGTCAATTTTTTCCGGTTGCCATGGTTACATGTACAACTTGATGTTATTTATCAGTAAAGCATTTCAGGTTGTTTATATTCCGAGCAAATACGATAATTCTTGACACATAAGTTTTCAGAGTTAGTTCAATAATTGAACCGTGTAGTTTGAAAGTGGCCTAACTCCATTTATACTTAAATCAAGATATTTACTATTGATAATGTCTGAAGGCATTGATGAAGGTAATTTTAATTAATTAGTATCTAACAAGTTAACCTCAGTTTTTGGACAATTGCGTTAGTTGAATAACCAGTACGTTTAATTAATATAAAACTTAAAATTTAATATTAAATTTTAGAAATTATTTCATCCATGGGGAAGAACAGAACAAGACCATTTAGTTCAGATAGTGAAGAAGAAATAGTAACTAATGATTTAATGAAAAAGAAACAGAATTATAGAACAATATTCGTCTTCAGGGGATGAAGATACGAATAACAATGGAGAAAAGATTGATGAATCATACATCCAAAAAGTGCGAAAGATTTAACGGAATTCAGGAAAAAGATATTGTACTTAAACCGGAAATATCAGACAAATTACAACAGCAAAATTCAAGGACAAAATTGACCTATTACGATATATACCACCGGAACATCATGATTTCTTTAAATCCCTTTTACACACACAAAATGTAGATGAGTAGTAAATTGTTTTGTAATAAATTTATGTTTGTAATTTTGTACGTTATGTAGTTAAAAAATGTTTTGAATCGCATAAATTATGTTTCCGAAGTGTTTTAAAGATATGTAAAATAAATTGGGTATTGTTTTTTTCAATTTGAAGCATCTTAAATTATGTTGAATGGACTTGGGCACCTTCAAATTTTGTAATGAATCTGGTTGTTAATTTTGAAAGTGGCCTAACTCCATTCTTGATAAGAAAACGCATATTATTCACTTAATAATTGCCACTATTATAATAGGAACTATAAATTTTACACCCTTAGATACACTTAAGCAGTATGACTCATTAGTATCCTATACGTATATTTTCAAATTCATTGAAACGCAAACCCTTAAATATCTCGATTTGAAGATAAATGGACTTAGGCCACTTTCAAAATAAACGGCTCATATATACATATACCAGCAATAATGATGATAAAAATAAATTAAGTAATAACAATAGAATGAATAGTAGGATAATAGAAACGATGAATAGTAAAAGGAAAACTAATAAGATTAAATCTGAATGAATTAAGGTTCTAATATTTGAAATCTAAAATGAAATTAATAAAAACAGAACATATAAGATACGAGCCTCCGGAAGACAGGTCCTGCACCATGCTTGATATGGCCAGGGTATAAATTAATTGGAATATTAGCAACTAAAGGAATACGTTGCGTGGTTATTTTTACTGTTAAGAGTTGGTCACGCGGAAAGAGGAAATAGGAGTGGGGACAACGCGCCCGGTAACTGGTAGAAAGTTTGTAATGGCCGAAGTGGCTACACGTGTAGAGCTGTGTGTATTTTGAACAATTAATAAAATGTATTAAGGGGTTACACCACCTTGAGGTTTTAAAAAAAAACGATTTTTTTTTTGCCTTATTTCATTACTTGTACTTTCAAGAAGAATTTGCGATGTTAAGCATGTTAATATTCCAAAAATTACCAGAGTTATAGCAACTTGAAGTGAGCACGGCAGAGGGTCGTAGAGAGCCTCTGTCCGCTTAGATAGGCATATCCGTTTGTAACCGTTATGGAAGGTCTGTTGTAATGAAGCCAAATATTTCGGAAGAGATCTTTACGCGTCTATAGAAGGACTAGGAATGTATGGACCAGGAATCGCAGATTAAAGGTAACATACAAAAATTGTGGATCTTAACATGCTGACGCGGTACTTTTTCTTCTTTTGCGTTTTACTCGAAACGAGTTTTTTCAAACTGGTGGACACGATATTTCGAAAACTACTGAACCGATTTTATTCAAATTTACACTATATCTTCTCTACGCTAATATCTATCAAGTAGCATAGCCGTTTTTTGATCGGATGCCTCATAAATTTGTTTTTAATGTTCTAGGATCCAATTTTTAACGAAAAAATCAATATCATGTTACAAACGGCGGTCAATTCCACAAAAATGATTAAAAAATGTTTTCCCTATGCTACTTCTTAGCTATTACGTTTATTTACATGAAAATTGCTGACTTGTTTTTTTTTAAACGAATTTTGACCATGGTACATGTTCCACCGTCGGCGAGCATCACAGCGAAGGCGTTCTGCGGGTCACCTTATATCTCCGCTATTTGTAAATATTTTTTAGTCATTTTTATATGATATATTTACTGATGTATATTGTAAATAGTGATAATAAAATCAAATTTGTATAGTTTATAGTTGCGTCAAAAAAATTGTCTCATTTTGTGCCACTTTTTCCAAGTGCCAAGGTGGTGTAACCCCTTAAGTGAACTGAAGAGAGTTGATTTGAATCAGCGGCTTGGACCAATTAATCAGTACAAATTGTAGCAGAGAGTGAGATAGAAGTTATTCGTTTAGAGAGTTGCAAGAAATAAAGACAAAAACCTGTACGAAGCATGTGCGAAGAACGGAAGTAATAATGGCGGACAACTGGAACCTCGTGGATGTCGAGCCGCTGAATGAGGCAAATTATTTTCTATGGAAAGAGAAAATAGAACGTATATTAGGAGCAAAGAAACTTTGGAAAAAGATAATCGGGATAAAGCCAGTGGAGAAACCAGAAGTGGGAGTCGCCGATTATGCAGTAAGATTCAAAGATTGGAATAAATGGGATGATAATAAACATGCCGCAAAAGCAATTATATTCAACACGATGAGTAAAGCACAAGTATTGAAATATTGCAATGAAAAAAGTGCAGATAAAATGTGGAATATGATAAAGCATGAAATGGCGGCCGAATCCGAAAAAATAAAAGCAAAGGCGCTGAGTGAATTGACGAATTTAAGAATGAAGAGAGAGGAGGACGTTGACGAATATATATACAGAGCTGAAACATTAAAAAACCAATGTACGCAATTGGGAAAAATTATAGACGAATTTAAAATAAGATTGTATATCTTAAGAGGCCTGAGACCAGAACATGACCAAGATGTAAGGATATTAGGAAACCAAAGAGATGTGACGATAAACCATATAAGGTATGCCTTAAAACAAGAAGTTGCAAGAAATGAAAGAAGAAAAGGTGAGAAGATGTGTTGCGAATTCTAGCCTATGATTGAAGCGACATGGATGATATCTGAATAGTCCCTTTACCATGTGGTATCCTTCTTCTGTAAGTGACCGGCAAAGGAGAAGCATGGTGAGCACAGAAAGAAATAAAACAGATATAGCTTATGAATCACATATATTTACATGTAGCCACACTTTGTTATCTCGCCTCTAATTCAAACAAATACGTAACAGTACGCAACAGGTTATGGGCCCAGTGTGTAGTAAATTATTGAACACAATACCTCTCATTAGACAAAGTAGAAAAAGGTTAGGAGAACACGTGTTCGAAGCAAAACGTGTTCGGAGCAGAAATTTGTTTCTATCCTTTGTGAAATTGGGGCGAACAGTAATAACACGATGGATCTAGATTCAACTAGAATAAAGAATCTAAAAGGCTCATCAGATTGGACCATTTGGAAATTCCAAATGAAAGTAATTTTGCGGGCGATAGAAGCATTAGACATAGTCAATGCCGGAAATGCAAGGCCGATCAGGACATTAGACGCAGATGCGGTACTGACTCAACAAATAAGCAATCAAATCGCGGCCTGGGATAAAGCGGATAGATCAACACAGAAATATATTGCTACTAGTGACACCGAAGAGCCGCTTTTACATATTATAAATTGTGAGAACTCGCGCGACATGTGGAAGAAATTGCACAACGTGCATGACCAGAAATCAGACACAAGTGTGCACATGCTACAGCAACAGTTTTATAGGGCATAAAAGGAAAATTCAGAAAACATTGCAAGTTACATATCCAGACTAGGTGATATGAGTCACAAGCTAAAAGCACATGGTGATCCAACACCAGAATCGACGTTGATCACAAAAATACTGATGACTCTGCCTTCACAATATATTCACTTTATAAGTGCCTGGAAGTCTACAGAAGAATCACATCGAACGCTGGGTAATTTAACTGCTAGACTATTAATGAATGAAAAGCGTGCAATAGGAAAGGAAGAGGACAACAAAGGGGCATTAACCGCACATAAAGAAGGTATGAGCAGTACACGTATTGTAATGATACTCTTTCGAGCGGTCGTCACATTTACAATAAAATGAATAATAAATAATATAAAAGAAAGGAACCATCACAAAAAATGAATTTAATGTAATAATTATATATTTTATGGGATCGATAAATATTAAAATAACTTTTACAACAATAAAAAAATTTGTAACAAAAAAATATAACCGACTTCAAAACAAAAGAAAGGCACCAAAAAGTATAAAAGCATTTCCTTTTTTTGAAGTCGGTGCCGAGATAGGAAGCAAAAAATATACATGTCGTATCGAGAACCTCCTCCTTTTTTTGAAGTCGCTTAAAAAGGTCTCTACAATGAACGGTACGCCAGAATCACCGCACTCGGTGGTCGTAGTCGCAGAAAACGTATCTTTGTCTCTATTTATGGCTCACTGTATATATGTGATTAAGAATAAATGGTTGAGAAGGGAAACACATTTGTTCGGACTTTTGGACACACGAATTACGTGAGTGTTGTGTACGTGGTAGAAGTAGTTTGTAGCTTGTGTAGTTGACAAAGGTTGAGGTATCGATTTAAGTGTTTTTTTGGTTTCTATCTCGGCACCGACGCCAAAAAAAGGGAATTATTTTATACTTTTTGGTGCTTTTATTTTGTTTGGAAGACGGTTATATTTTTTTGTTGAAAATGTTTTAATTTTTTTAATTTTTATTTACAATTCGTATATAAATTATATTAGATAATGTGTAGACCGCATTAAAAACGCAACTCGTATGAGGCAGCTGCGCTTAGAAGATGACCAATCAGAAAGGAATGAGCGGCAAAGAAACACGAATGAACGTGTAACCGTACTTTTTCTCTGGCGTGATAATGCCGTGGAAAAACTAGCGTATCCCGTCTCGGTATAGAGGGTATACGTTCTATCAAAATTCGGCTATTTGGTTTTTTCGGAGTGACGGATTTGTCCTGTGTAAGGATCGTGTCCCTGAGGGTCACCCCGTACCTCAGTGCGGTCCAAGAAAGTGCCCCGGGGCATTTTCGGTTCCCCCACCGAGCTACTGTTGCCCTGGAAACGACGGACGCTGAGTGTGCGTCAGTGTGGCCAGAAGTGGCGCCGGGCACCATCGGTGACTGCGGGAGTGGGAATACGCGCAAGTGTGCGTGCCCTGGCTGCGAGTCCTGTACTCCTGTGGACTTGTAGAGTCCACGCAGCTCTCACAGACAGGGCACGCACACTTGCGCGTATCCCCACTCCTGCGGACACCGCTGGTGCTCGGCGCGACTTCTGGCCACACTGGTGTGTGTTATGATCGGCATACAGAAAAACTTGTACCTAGTGGAGGTGGAAATAGCGGCGTGAGGGGCCCCACTCGTGGACCGCACTGCCGTACCTCGTAGCGAGTATTAGTACAGGAAAGCAGCGGTTACTTGTTTCTACCTTCCTGGAGTCGACACAGATGGTGTCTGTGGATTCGTGTACAGGGCGAGTCGAGAAAATACGTGAATGTGAATTGCACACGAAAGAAAATATATTCTCAATAAAAATATGTACAAGCAATGATAAGGTCGAGCGTCGATGTTTAAGCGGCAATGACTCGAAAGTCTTATATACACGCTAGGTGCTGCCAGGACAGGAACGACCTAGGCCTGTTATTGATACGAACTTTTGCAAATATCATGTGTTTCTAGACCAGGGAACACCTGGGCGAAGACTAGGATCGTCAGGCGGGGGACACCGAAGTGCATGGGCCGTGCGTCTGATCCGTCTGCCAGAGGTTATCCCGTGTCCTGTTTTAAGATTGTGTTCGGACTCAGGCGTATACTAATCTATTTGGCTCTATAGATTGAATAATTCTATTCAATATGCATACAGGAACTCTGCAGTTATGAAATCGACTTACGGCGGGAGCACTAAGCTGGCCGTGCTATGAGTCTATCGCGCCACAGATATCCTGTATTACTTTTCTACTAGATGCAAAATGCCTGCAAGGGAGGCTAGGAGCATCCTTAGGGGGGCAGTTGCCAGCCGTAGGATACGTCCGCCTGCTTACAGGGTTACTCAGAGAAGTTAGAAGAACGGTACACGACACTGTTCTGCGGGAGCGCGAAGCTGGCCGGGAGTCAGTCTGGCCACTTCAACTTCTCTGGAGCTAAGCTTGATCTTTATTCTATTCTCCTTTTTTATTCTTTTTATTCTCGTATGGAACTATCCTGGCAGTTTGCGCGACGCTCTTACTACAAGGCGGGTACACTGTTGTATATTGGAAAGTAAGTACGCGAGTATGAACAAACGCGAGAATGTACGGTATGTTGGCGATGCTTCTATATTTGATTTGTCTTATCACGCGTTTACAGTGGCAAGCAGTTTGACGGGGCAGTGACTGTCGCAGACTTCGGTGTCGTGAGCAAATTTATAGAAGGAGAGCGCTCCTTCGTAGATTCTATATTTGGCGTTTATAATGTTCACTGAGTCGACTTATAACTTTTGTGTTTCACGAATATATGGTGTCGGGCGGTACGGCGTAATGCGTTTCGTTGATAAGGGCGACAGCAGTTATGCGTGCACCTTAGTGTGGGCGACAGCCGTAGCGTGCTCCAACTTTTGGCTCAGGATATGAACGAATTCCTAGTGCCGTCGAGCACCATATATTCGGTACTCCGCATATTTACTATGGCGAGAAAAGGAGGCATCTATTGCCCGGGGTCGGTAACTAGGTTTCTCATGCGTACGTATATGTTTACATATGACACGATGCTCGTGCTCATTCACACGCTTAACCCGGGCGTGCCGCGTAGTGTGCTTGCGAGAAATCTAGTGGCGCATGTAACGCTCCAAAATTGGACGGTTACAAACGAAATAAAATACAGCGGTTAAATGAAAGTTTCGATAAGCGTGAAACGCGGCTCTCAAAAATGAGGCAATATAATAAACGAAACATATGTAGAGAAACGGCGGAAGAAAAAGAAGGTCGTTTGTCTTCTATTAGAAAGTATTTAGAAAACGAGACCCCTCAACATCGCGAGCATCGCCATAGTGTAGCTCGCGAACGATTATTTATCAAAGGAGAGGCCGGAAGATCGCGAGCATCGTGCTGGCTGGTCACATCGATAATGACAATAGCAGTGATGGTTTTCCTAATTTTTACAGAATGCATTAATTACATTATTTAGACAATATTCTGTTGGAGTCCTTACAGCTAATTTAACTTGTGTAATGGCCTGAAGAATCCGTGTAATTGTATGTCTTGAAAACAGTCAATCCCAACCAACGCCGCGCCAGTGATCTGTTAGTACCAGTTTCAGCAGATCTGTACCTCTAGCAACATGAGCAACATGGAGAGTGGGGATGATGCGCAATATGCGTGCCGTGTCCGTGAGAGCTACGCGCCGCTCGATTGACTCGTAGCTCTCACGGACACGTACGCATACTCGCGCTCATCCCCACTCTCCATGTTGCTCATGTGCCCACGATGCGTTTTTGCGCCTAGTGGTTTCGGTTGTTCGGGAAGACACGGAAGGAAAGAAAGCGCTCGCAACGCGTCGCTGGGTTATACACAGAGAACACCCGGGTAGTAGGCCGTCGTGCACGGGTGTCACCACGAAAGGCGGTGCGGGTCGCGAGAGGTTGCGTGAAACCTGAAGTTGAGAGGACAGGGTTGATGCTTGGAGAGGTGGTACGGCAGGTTGTTTGCGAGAGGTTTATTGAACGCACAAATGTTACAATGTTGGTACCGACCGATCGCCGCAAGGTGTGGGTCACGAGTTGGGACCAAACGCAATGTTCGAACCGCGCGTGTTACAAAATGTTTAATTAAATTACGGTTGTTGCTTAGTTACCTACACCTGGCTTCCTTCGGATATACACTGGAGTGGTGTCACTGCTTCTAAGTTTTGACGTGAACATTCTCGGACAAGAACTGAATGAGTGAAAAGCAACTGCTCAAACAAAACACGAATGAAATGAAAGGAACTCTGATTGTGTAGTGACACACTGGTGTCCAGAATTCGAATTGTCGCGATGAAAAAGAGTGAAGTCTTACACTCCTGACCAGAACTTGGACTTACTTCAATTGATCCACTTTTCTGCTCCTACTGCCATAGGGCTATATAGATAGCCGGCACGCTCCGCTGAGCGGCGTCAGCATTCTTTTCTCGGCTCGACGCGACAGGTGCCTTTCCCAAGACTCGGCGATACGTGTCTTATCTTATGAGACTTTGCTACTGCATGCTGGATGCATGTCCGGTCGGTACGTGCGAGAGTTTGACGGCACGGTACCCCGCACGTTCCGTTTGTTTACTATCTGCGTCGTTTCAGTTATTGGCAGGATTTAGGTTACTTTACTCGTCGCGCGCGACATGCCTTATCGATAATGGGGGTCCGTAAGAACCACAGTACATTCCTAAAGTTACTGTCTAATAAATCTTAAGAGGTATTAAACAATAGGGCGCGCAGCAAGTCGCTGCGAAAACGATCAATTAGTTAATTCTTTAGTAATTAGTAACGAAAAAAAATAGCAGACGGGTGGAGAACGCAGGACGTAACATAGCATGTGGCATTATCTGTTTTAATCTTACAATAAGACCAGATCGATGTCCCGTCATAGCCCTGGCGCCATCGGTGCATACAGCAACACATTTTGCCCAGTCAATCTCGAACTTATTAGTACTTTCCATGAATGTGTCGAAAAACATTTGCCGGTAGTATTGACCTCTAATGAAGTGCAAAATAAAATATCTTCTGTAATACCATGTTCAGTACTGTATCTTACAAATGCTATAAATTGGACGCAGTTAGAAATATCCGTGGATTCGTCCATCTGTAATCAGAAGTACGTACACTTCCTAATATTTTCAACAACTTGTGTTCGAATACCTTCTGCCATGTCAGATATTCTTCTTTGGATAGTATTATTAGAGTATTGCTTTCAGCTTGTCAGCCTCTTTTTCACCAACTATTATTTGAACTATTTCAACAGCTGCTGGTAAAATCAGATCTTCAGCAATTGTATGTGGCTTACTGGTTTTTGCAATGCGAAATGCAACTCGATAACTTGATAGTTGTGCTTTTTCATTAGTAATGGTTCCTGATGTAAAAGTAGCTTGCTTCTTGCGGAGGGTGTTTAGCTTTCCTTCAAAGAATTCCACAGGCTTTTCTTTTTTGTCTGGATGTTTAGTATATAAATGTCGAAGTAGTTTTGATGGCTTCATACTTTCTTTTGACAACACTTCTCGATAAAGTATGCACTGAGGTTTCTGGGAAATAACGGTAAACCCATATTTGAGGTATTCATCTCTGTATAATCTATTTGTTTTTGTGTTCTTGTAATTGCCAGACGCGGAAGGTTCTAATGACCGTTTAAGAAATTTATCCTGCTTTCACAAAACGAGTATAGCTCGTACTTAACGTTAAATATGTAGGGATTGATGCAACTGGAAGCCACCCGGTGAATTAAGGGAAAACACAAAAACATTAAACGTTTGAATAAAAATATTGGTACACAGCTCTTTCACTCTTTTTGCTCGTCCGTTTCGATCCTATGTCTCTCATCGACTGCCTTTTTCTTGACTCAATCGACGCATCACTCCCTGGTCATTTTTTCCGTCGCTCATTTATTTCAGACGCTCAGCTTTTGCTTCAGTCACACACGCTCTCACACATCACTTACACTCGACAAACCCCACACTCGGAAGCACGGAGGACAAACATATAAATTGCACTACTTAGTAATAGGTGGCGTTAGTTGACCGTTTAGCTACTGCTGATTTTGAATGAAATTAAGTACTACACGAGGGGGTCCTGAGAAAAATTACGGCCGAAAAGGGGGTCGCGTTTTAAGAAAGTTTGGGAACCACTGATCTACTCTATCGTTGCTTTCATTACTTCTATTACTGCCGTTGATCTCAATAACCGTTATTTTCTCATTATCATTGTATCCTTTCCCTCGATCCTTATGGCTAATAAATAAATTAAAAAAAAAAGTGAGAAAACCGACTTCAGTGACGCGCTAAAAAGTAAAAAATAACTGTTCTTTTTTCTTGACGAATATTCAAATAACGAAGAGTGATTCTGAACCACGAATATTCTAAATAATTATTTTTTGATGTCGGTGTCACCATAGCAGGTAGGATCGGAAAACAAACGGGCTCGTGCAGGATTCGAACCCCCGAACTTGGGATGGAACGTTGCAATGAGAACTACCTGTGCATGGAATGTACATCGATGACGCGCCTTCGGCGCCAAACTAATATATAGCACCCTATTTCTGGCGTGGAACATTGCAATGAAAACTACCTGTGCATGGAAAGTACATCGATGACGCGCCTTCGGCGCGAAATTAATATATACAACACTATTTCTGGGGTAGAACGTTGCAATGAGAACTATCTGTGCATGGAAAGCTCTGAAGTCGGTTTTCTCACTTCTTTTTAAAAGTTATTTATTTTTAAATTTTTAGATTCGATTATATAATTGTATTGCTGTTTTATATAACATTAGGAAATGGGAACAGCAAATAAAAACGCAGCTCGTATGAGAAAACGGCGTGCAAAAGAAATGAAATCGGAAAGTAACTACCGGTTGAATAAAAAAGTCGATTAAACCGGAGTTTTTTTAAATCGGACTGTTTCGCCACTAGAATAGGACCAAGGCGACGACAAACCCCATCAAATGACATGGGAGCCATCTTTATCCGCCGACGCGTTCGGGAGTTAAACGCGAACATCCAAACTGTAAAATGTAATTCTTTTAAAAGAAGGTATTTTTAACGGACTTCATTTGTTAGGATTTTTAGCACTTGGTAGTAGACAACTTGGAGAGTACCCTCCTAAAATTGAATACAGAATCATCGAAATTGATCAACCCGTTCGAAAGTATTTCACGAAAATCTGAATTCATAGGCGAAAAATCGTGAAAAATGGATCAAAAAGTGGGTTCTGTAGGTTGGATCGGTTGGACACTACAATGGGACCATTTCGATACCAAACCGCTTCGATTGAGACATTTCCTATCGAAATCTGCCCACCCGTTCGGAAATTATGCGCGAACATCCCCAACAAAAAAACATACTTATCGAATAGATGACTTCCTCCTTTTCAAAAGTCGGCTAAAGAGGCTGCAAATTAATCTTTGGAGGTGACACTTGTCGAGTAGTACAGAAGGGCACTGTTGCTGCAGTGGGAATTCGTTGTGAGAAGTTGTTCAAAATGAGATTCAGAATGGACAAGGAGCAAGAGACCTTGGGGGAAGACATTAAAGCTCTGCAGGCCCAAGCAACGACCAAGAACACAATCAGACTGTGGCATGAAATACTCGCGCATCAAAATGCAAGGCAAGTATCACAAATACTAAAAGACTTTAAAATTGAAACACGTAAAGAAGATTATTTCTGTAAGCCCTGTATATTTGGTAAAGATCTATGTGAACCTATGGAAAAGGAATCCATAGGGGGCTCAAAATATTTTCTACTGTTTAAAGATGACTACACGCACTTCAAAATGATATATTTCTTAAGATGTAAAGCGGAAGTGCCTGATAAGTTACAGAATTTCCTGAATTACATGCAAAGATGACTTGATATTACATGTAAAGTCCTCAAGACAGATGACGGTCTAGAGTTCATAAACGACAAAGTAAAGAAAATAACTGAGGAATATGGAATTCATCACCAAAGGACAATTGCGTATACTCCACAACAAAATGGATCTGCTGACCGCGAAAATAGAACATTAGTGGAAGCAACTCGAACAATGTTGAACGCAAAATAATTCTACAACAAATGTTTTTGGGCAGAAGCAGTTAACACAGGTGTATATATTTTGAATAGAACGTACCTTTTGAATAGAATTGAAAGTATTCGGAACAAGAGTCGTAATACATATACCGAAAGAAAGAAGAAAGAAATTTGATGCAAAAGGGAACGAACGTATATTCATTGGATATAGCGAAGATACAAAGGGATACAAAATATGGATACCAGACGAAGAAAGAAACTGAATACTCAAGAAACGTAATATTTGAAAATGAATTACGGAAAGATGGCAACATATCAAACACATTAAAAAGGGGGTATGTATGTGTTACGTCCCAGCGTAACTTTTTGATTTTTCTTTCTCTTTTATTATCTTTCGTGTTAAACTCTCTTTCCTTTCCTTCACTCCGGCCGCCGGATTACGAATTACTCATATAACGGCTTAGGCTCATCGCGTCCGGTGCGCTGTTAGAGTATTAGTTGTAAAATCATGATTATTCTATTTTTCCTCCAGGCCACGTATGCGAATTATTCGTATCATGGCTTAGGCTCGTCGTATACGTGGTGCTGTCGAGCAGTAATGTGTAGTGGAATTCCCTCACCGTGGAATCATATTCGTCCCATCGTATATATATAAGTAGATGTAAGTAGTTATAAGCGTGCGAGCGGGTATGAATGCGTGTGAGCAGAGTATGAGTGTGTGCGTGCGGTATGAGTGTGTGCGTGTATAGGCTAAGGAAAAAGCGATGAGGTTCCGCGTGTTAATTTTTAGTTTCTCTCTCTCTCAAAAGTAAATTATTATTTTCGTGGCAATAAGGCATTGCCCAGATATCAACCTGATTCTGTTCAAGCATATAAGTGAGGAGCGTGCACTGCTAAAGTTTTGGATAGCTGAGTCAAGGCAATCATATTTTATTTGCAATAAAACTGGATAATTGAAAGAGGATAAATGAGCAACCGAAAGTCTCTTGCTGAACATCGAGCGAGCATAGTAACAGAATATTTGTACACTGAATCGACCGCTGATCGACCGTTTCCATGGTTAAGGTATGAAAAACTGGCCAAGAGCGAGCCCAGGAGCCGTCTCGCGACGGATTTCTCTGGGCAGTTGGCTGTAAAGTCGTGAGGTACGTGGTCGATTGTCCGAGGGTATCCTAGATATCATTAATTTCCGAGTCTAAAAGTGCATATTCTTCTTGCAGTGTGCTACTAACGAACTCAATTATCCTCGTAAAAGCTTTAGTTTATAAATTCAGTTTAAGTGAGACACAGACTCAGTTTTCTTTAATTTAGCGGAAGTGCGAAAGTGTGCGCGTTGCGTTTTGCACGTGGCCGACAAATCGCGTCGGACACGTTAGCTTAAGTTTCCTTTTGATTTCATTTACATTACTTTTTCTTTATTCTTTAACTTGAACGGAACGCGGAAAGGTTGTTCCTCGCTCGTATGGCGATTAAAGTCGGGATTAATTATCGAGATATTTGAATAGAAGCACTATCTTCCTGACTTGCCGAACCTTGTAACGGACTAGTTCCCGGCTCAATTATCACCGAGCATAGGCAAATCGAGGAAGTTCACAGTACTAAAATTACGTTTCGATTCGAAGGTACTATCATCGTTTTTCCATCGAAAACCTTTGAAAACTCCACCGACGATACGCCAGAGAGAGAGAAAGAAGGATAGAGCGAGTAGCGAAGGAGACAGAGAGAGAGAGAGAGACAAAGCGAGTAAGAGCGCGAACGTAGCCGAAGCGACTCGAACGTAGCCGAAGACCAGCGACACGGTAGGAACCTCCAGTCGCGAAACACGACGACAATTACCATCTTATTGTATGATCATACCCGAGCTTAGGCCACGGCGGGATCCCACGGGCACGGTCATTTGACCGTGCAAGATTCCTTGTTAACTTGTCGATTGTAAAGGCGTAATTACTGATATCCGAAAGCGCTCGTGTTAAGGCGCATCATTGTCGCGCACTACACATGAACTTTTCTCAATACTGCGATAATATCTCTTGCAGTAATTCTTACATAGTTAGCGAATTCGTAACACATCTGTTCTACTTTTCTCTCTATATATATATATATTCTATCTTTTCTTTATACGATTATTTTCAATTGAATATAACTACTTTTGTTTTCCCCTTATATTACTCTCTTTAATTTAATCTGTGTTGTGACGTCACACCTCATATACCATAGCATTGTACACCGGCCGAAACATAACCTCGCGAGAACAATTGGGGACCTGTACGGGTCTTGAGAAGACACACGAATCCTATTAGTCCTGCAAACAACTAAACGCGATATTAGATTTTTAACTTAACTTCTCCGTTTAGCTTGTACCAAATAAACTAGAAAATCCCTCCTCTTCCAGGAAGGGATTAGAATACCGCAATGATGATCTTCAGTTAGATTGCCGTTGATTTATTGTAATTAAATTAACAAAAATATTCAAGCGTTACGACCGGTCGCACGGCAGGCCGCTCGCGGATTTCTCATCGACCGTCTTGACAAACATCAAAGTCGTGATAAGCCTCGCCCGGACGTAACAGCTGAATTGGTGTCAGAAGTGGGATTCATTTTGTGTCTTCCACCAATTAGGTTTTTCATCATTCTTTTTATTTCAAATATATATATATTATTATACTTCATATTTCTATTACTATTATATCCACTTCTGAATTAGTGTCAGATCTTTGTGTTGCCACCAATTCTGTTCTTTATTCTTTCTTTATATATATATATAATTAATTATAATTTTCATTGGATATTTCCTTTTATTTACTTTAATTTCTTTCACTTTGAGGTTATATTTCTGATTAAAGGTGTGACGAATCAAGACAGAGTAATAATTTTATTCTTAGGTTATGTGCATGTTGTTTTGAATTCGATGAACGCTTAGATTAGCCTTGTCCTTTACGGTCGATATAGCACAGGAGCGCTGCACGTAATTAGACACAAGCGCCCCGGTATCGACTAGCCAAAAATGAGTCAGCCAAACGAATCGACCGCGAACAACACCACGCGTAGATCGGGCGCAGATCCCGATGCATCGACCTCTATGATGGCGGAGATATATGCCCTCCAACAGGGGTTAGTCGGGATACCCAGTTATGACGGGTCAAATATACCATTGAGCGAATTCGTTAGGAGAGTACGCGGAGGCGCGGCTCTCGTACCGCCGGCTTGGGAGGACGCGTTCGTGCGCGGAGTGATAAATAAACTCGAGGGTCGAGCGGGAGTAAGTACTTATGAAAAGGATTTTTCCACCGTCGACTCGCTAATTAAACATCTAAAGACGCGTTTTGGGGGCCACAGAACTTTCGCGCAATACATGAAGGATATCGTTACTATCAGGATGCGACGCGATGAGGGGGTTTACGGGTTTTACGATAGATTATCGGCACTCGTCTCAGGGGCAAGGATAGCGCTGCAGGAAACGCATCCGACTGGGGCGGAAATAATGATAATTCCGGTTAGGGAAAGTGCCCTTGAGGGGTTCGTGCGGGGGTTACCGGACGAAATGATGCGAGAAATAGAAGCGCGTGCGCCAAAAGATCTAGATGCAGCCGTAGGAATTGCGGCACAAATAGAACACCGAATGAAGGCGTCCAGAAACACGGGTTTGGAGTCGGCGAGACTGCTCGTATCGCGCAGAGAGGAGGAAGTGCCGTCGCGTACTCCTTCACCCCGACCGCTTAGCCCTTACGACCAGCGGGCAGCGGGACCGTCTCACGAACATCTGGGAGCGTCTGCTAGTATATTAAAATCGCCGCCTTTGAGTTCGCATCATTCGGGTTTGCCACCGACGGGTTACTATCCGCCGCCGAACGCACTGTACCCGCCGACACCGTACGCTGCGCCGTGCACTTGTCAATGTGCCGCACAACGCTTGACGCCGCCCCGCGCCATGTCGCCAGAACGCCAGTATCGCTATGGAACTAACCGCCCGGGAAATAACCGCGATTACGAACCAATGCGACGAAATGACTCTCCGCCACCTTCGCGATCACCACCGCGATGGCAACCACCGCCAAGGCGTGAACAAGCGTCACCTGAATTGACTAGGGAACCAGATTTAAACTCTCGAGGAGCTCGTCGGTCGGACGCGCCGCCGAGCCCGCACAGCACGGAGCGTCGAGCAACCGTGAGGTTTCTGGAGGAAAACCCGCAGTAATACGCTTCGAGTCAAACCGAGATTCACCGCAGGTTAAAATGCACGCGGTAGAATTGCGACGGGAATTTGCCTACTTTTTAATCGATACTGGAGCAGATGTAAATATAATAAAGTTAAAAGCTCTCGGGGAAGACGTGTCTGTCGCGCTAGACGAATCAGTAATTATAACAGGGATTACTATGGAGCAAACCGAAACTCTAGGCACAACCACTTTAACCTTGCTCGGGCAAGTAGTAAAATTCCACGTAGTACGATCTAACTTTCCAATACGAAGCGACGGAATTCTCGGTAAAGAATACCTGCGACAAGAACGTGCAGAGATTTCGTTTGCACACAACACTTTAGTAACACAAAGCGATCCGATAAGACCAATGCGATTCGTCGGAGAATCCGAACCGAACAGCGCGCGACGCAGCTCGCCAGCGACGCGAGTATACCACCTGCAGCCGCGCGCGCGACAAGTACTTAGGATCGACGTGGATGAAGGGAGAGATTTAACGGAGGGCTATTTGCCGCGAATGAGCATTGCAGACGGTATCTATATCGGTGAAGCAGCCGTCTCAGTCAATCAGGGCGCGTGCCACGTGCTGGCGATTAACACCTTAGATAAGCGTGTGGAAATTGAGATTCCGCCACAAAACATAGTGCCGTTCGAGTACCATAATTTTCCCGAAGAACAGGAATATTTCGATACAGACTCCGAACGCGCGGAAAAACCGGTGACGACTGATCGGGTGAGTGAGGTGCTCTCTCGCTTGCGGCTCGGACACCTTAACGCCGAAGAACGCGAGCACGTAATCGATTTGATAGAGGAATACCCTAAAACCTTCCATCTACCGGGTGACAGACTACAATCGACACCGTGCATCACTCACACAATACCGACGACAGACGACTTACCGATTAATACACGTCAATACAGATTTCCACCGATACATAAAGAAGAGATCGCGCGGCAAATCTCCTTGAAATTAACGGATAATATTATAACACCATCAAGCTCACCATACAATTCGCCACTCTGGATTGTACCGAAGAAACCAGATTCCCACGGGAATAAACGCTGGCGTATGGTGATAGATTTTAGGAAGTTAAATGAGAAGACGATCGGGGACGCGTATCCATTGCCCAATATCACAGATATCATGGATCACCTAGGCGAGGCGCGTTATTTCTCAGTATTTGATTTGGCAAGCGGGTTTCAGCAAATCGGCATGGAACCGAAAGATCGCGCGAAAACTGCATTCACGACACCGAACGGTCATTACGAATATGTACGAATGCCGGAAGGGCTTAAGAACGCGCCGGCGACCTTCCAACGATTAATGGATCAGGTGTTGCGTGGATTGCAAGGAGTAGAAGTTTTCGTTTACTTAGATGACATAGTCGTATACGCCAAATCTCTGGAAGAACACCGGAGGAAAGTACAACGGTTATTTAATAGACTACGCGACGCGAAACTTACATTGCAACCGGATAAGTGCGACTTCCTGCGTACGGAAGTAGCTTACCTAGGACATGTAATAGGTCGAAACGGGGTACGCCCAGACCCAGGTAAAATAAGCGCTGTGAAGAATTTTCCGTATCCACAGACACAGCGCAATGTTCGGGAGTTCCTAGGCTTAGTAGGCTACTATCGTCGCTTTATAGAGAATTTCGCCGCGATCGCAAAACCGTTGACTGAACTATTAAAGAAAAACGCGAAGTTTGATTGGAACGCGGAACATACTAAGAGTTTTAAAATATTACGCGGAGCATTGTGCAAGTCTCCTATTTTACAGTTTCCTAATTTTAATGAGCCCTTTACTTTAACAACTGACGCCTCTGACGTTGCGATAGGCGCAGTACTCAGTCAGAATACCAACGGCAACGATCTGCCCGTTGCGTACTTGTCGCGAAACTTAACAAAACCAGAACAGAATTATACTACCACTGAGAAGGAGTGTTTAGCCGTTCTCTATGCAGTGCTACATTTCAGACCATACTTATACGGTAGAAAGTTCACGCTCTTCAGTGATCACGAACCATTAAAATGGATAGATTCTGTAAAAGATCCGGGACAACGACTTGTACGTTGGAGACTGAAACTGAGGGACTATGAATATGAGTTCGTGCACAAACCGGGAAAGCTCAACACTAATGCCGACGCGTTGTCGCGTAATCCAGTCAAACCAAGTATACTAAGTTCCGACGAGGAAAGTAAGGAGCGTTCAGAAATGAAGGTGTTACCGTTGAGACAAGGGACCGCGGAATCAGGCTCGGATAACCCACGCGTGTCAACAAGCGATTCTTCTCCACCGGAGGAAAGAACGGGTAGAGTTCGAGTAAATCCGAGGTTGCCAAATCCTTTAGATACAAGCGCGGTAGCATCAAGAACGCGTAATCGTGCTCCGGTTGTACCGTCGACACAGACAGAGGCGACAGCAGACAGCGATGACCCGTCATCAGACGCTTCCGATACGCCAATATTCGTTGAACGTAGAAGTGTGTTGCCTAGTGTAAAACCGAGACTACCGAGTCGACCGCCGCCGGAGACAGACAAAATACCAGAAACAGAACCGGGCGCGAGCGAAGAGGTGGAGGCGCCGGGAAGCGCACTACCCACCATGGAGGTTCCCACCCGGCACCACTACGCGACCGATGAGGGCGAATCTTCTAGTGAAGAATCGGAAGGGCCGATTACGCTGGAGGAGTTGTCCGACTCGATCGTACGTTTTCACGACGCTCTATTCAGACATGACCAACGGACTGACGACGAAAGCGCGGACGAACTGCCGCATGACGACAGCAGCGCGAATAAACAAAATTCAACACTCTTTGACGACTTACATGAACGAGAACCGGTAGAGGAAGTGGGGGAAATCTTAGTGCCGGACAGGTCGGGAAATGCGTTAGACACAATGGAGTTCCCCACCCGTCCTGCCCGTGCCGGGACTATCGCGCGTCCCTCTACAGGGCCTTTAACACCTATCAAGGAAACCGAGGAAGCGCCGGGGAAAATTAACGATACTATAATTTCGAAACCGATACGACGATCGTTTATACCGACGCCTATTCCCGCGACGCGACCATTGGCACTTTCGACACCGAACCCTCCGACAAAGGAAACATTACCGAGAGACGTACCGTCACGACGACTATACGCTGACCGAGCACCGAACACAACTATCGTCGGGATTCCCGTGAGCGAGAGTGTGCCTCGCGAGCTTGATCAGCCTCGTCCACAGAGCCTACCACGAGATAACCTAAGGAGCGGAGTAAAGCCTGTACGATATTCGCGCGAGAATCTAACAGCGCGACGGGGGAACATAGCCCATTTCATAACAGCCGATTGCGAATTCGACAATACGGTATCGCGGTTGTTAACGGAATTGCGTGCAATTAACATCGAGGACATGAAGTCCGTTAATCCAAAAGAAGGAAAAATTTTAGTTACACGCTACAAGAAACATTTTATTTACAGCATAGTGGTAGCAAAGAGATTTTACGATACCCCCACCGTTGCTGAATTCAGGGACGGATTGACTAGATTACGGGACGTTTTAACCAGCTACGGGCAAACATCGTGCGGGCTATCACTGAAAGGAGATATCACGGAAAAACTGTCGTGCGGAATTTATCCGGACTTATTAAACGAAATATTCGAAGATTCCGGAGTAACTATTACCTTGTTCACCGGGAACGTTTCGATACCAGCTGAGGCGTTGCGACCAAGGATAATATCCGAATTACATGCGGGCCGTATGGGTGGTCACAAAGGTGTGACAAAGACTTATCATCGTATTCGCGAACGATATTATTGGCCGGGTATGAAGAACGAGATTCAAAATTTTATTCGGACTTGCACGGGATGCTTAGAGAAAAAGTTAGTCCGCGCGAGAACGCGCGAGCCAATGATCATAACGGATACGCCAATTGAGCCTTTTGTTAAAATATCCTTAGACACTGTCGGGCCGCTTCCCACAACACCGGAAGGGAACAAACACATATTGACAATGCAAGACAACCTCACTAAATATTGCATTGCAGTGCCCGTACCGGATATAAAAGCAGAAACAATAGCCCATGCGATGGTTACAAATCTCATACTACAATTCGGAGCGCCGCGAACGATATTAACAGATAGAGGCACTAGCTTTATAAATAGAGTAATTAGGGAAATCGCGCGACTTTTTGATATCGATCATGTGACGACGTCAGGATACCGCCCTCAGTCTAATGGTGCGTTAGAACGCAGCCACATCGTGCTTACAGAATACATAAAGCATTACTTAGACGAATATGACGACTGGGATAGGCTGGTACCGTTTGCAATGTTCTCGTATAACACCTCGGTACACGAAGCTACGAATTTTACACCGTACGAGCTCGTGTATGGTAGAATCGCGCGATACCCAAGCTCGATCTGCGTGGACGAGAGGAGTGATACGTACTCCGCGTATCTACGGGAGCTTATCCCCCACCTTTCGGAAATGCAGGTCGCGGCAGTGGAAAATCTATTGAAAGCGAAGCAGAAATCCAAAGTGCACTACGACGCGCGCGCGCGGCCGCTTGAGGCGAAAGAAGGCGACCAGGTGCGGGTCCTTATCGAGCCCAAGAAGGGCAAATTTGGCAGTCGATATCGGGGTCCCTACCGCGTCGTGAAAAGGCTGGAGGGAAATACCGTGTTGCTGGAGACGGAGGAGGGTAAACGTCTCCTCAAGCACGCGGACAAAATCTTACCGATGACCTAAGTATCTCTCCCTCTGAGCGAGAAACAAGCCTCACACATTCGTCACGGGCGTGTCTACCGATAGTGACCTTTACAGCCAGCTTCCCGCGAATGCCGATCTCCCCGTGGAAAAGCGACGGCATGAGATGATGTGTGTATGCTCTACTATAATTATAATTATGTACTTTAACACAACAAGTTAAGGAAAATGAAGCCGGAGAATCTCGAGATAAACCGAGTATTCGTCGCCCGGTTGGCCACCAACACGAGGAAGGACCAGCTCCTGGAGGCGTTCCGGTCCATGGGAGCCACCCACGCGGTGGTGCGGCGCGGCCACTCTGGCGCTACCGGGTTTGTGACCTTCCGCACGGCCGAGGAGGCGCGAGCCGCGGTGGAGGCAGCACAAGAAAACCCGATTACGCTACGCAAGAGGGTGTTGGGGGTCAGGATGGCCGACGCCTGGCATTATCGGGGGCCGTCAACATCCGCCGCCGAGGACGTCCCCGCTATGCATCCGTTCGACGGGCTCGGGTACTGGGAAGAGAGCGGGCCAGCGCTCCCGGTGGAGGTAGTGGCGCTGCTCGTGCCCTACCTCGCCTTTAAGGACCTAGCCCGAATGGAGCGGGTAAACCGGGTATGGCGGGAAGGAGTGAGGCGCGCGTTGACCAAGGAGAAGGTAATTAGCGCAGAGGATTGGCGGTGGCCGATATACCGTAGCGAGCCGGCGCTTACCAACGACTCCTACAATTGGCTAATTCAACGTTGCGCTCGTGGGCTCCGAGCAGTGCACCTGTCGGACCAATGTGCGTGCAGGGCACTGCGGCCTCAGATCTTAACAATAACAGCGGGGTGGGCTGAGGGCTTAGAGGACTTAGATGTATCCGGTCTTAGTATTCTCCCATCCGGCCTGCGCGCGGTGTCCTATGCGTGTAAAAACCTGAAGCGTCTCACCGTAGGGGTGTGCGAGGGTCCGGTGGATTATGAGCTAAAATGGGTGTTCGCGGGGCATAGCCTACAAACATTTACCGCGGTAGGAACAAGAATGACGGGGGCATCTATGGCAGCGTTAAGTTCGGGCCTCGAGAGCCTTAGTATCACAGACACCAGCATACGTCCGGAACACCTAGCAGCCTACTTGGGAAAAGCGGTGAAATTGAGGGCGATCGTGATCGACCGACCGAGATTTTTCCATGACAGCGTACTGGGCGCGCTGGGGCTCAATGCGGCACTGGGAGCGGTGACGGAAACCATGATGTTCCGGTATTGCGACCCGCGGAACGAGGCCCTTGAGCGAGAATTAGATGAAGCGGCGGAGCTAGGAGACGTGGCCGACTTCATGGAATTGGGGTATGGATCAGTGACTGAGGCCTTGCGTATACCATCGCGCTACACCAGGGTAAGGGACCTAACCCTCGTGGGGAATGCCTGGGTGGAGGTGTCCTTTATCTACGAGCTAGGGAACCACATGGTTAACCTCGAGCGCCTGGACATCACTGGATGCACTAACATCCGTGGGCAATTTGCGCTGGAGCCGCTGGGTGACCTGCCAAGGCTGAAGTACCTCAACATGAGCCTGATGCATCCCAGCGTAGGCGCGCAGTTTTTATCGGAGTTGCGCACGCTCGAGATGCTGGAGTGCAGAGACAATCAGGGGGTAACGGATGAGGACATCTGCGGGCTGATCCGTCACTGTACGGTCATCGCGGAGGTGGACGTGGAGGGATGCCTGGAAGTGCGCAGGCCCGTCATAGACTGTGTATTAGAGGTGTTCAGGGGAGATACGAGGGGGGTGAGGTTCGAACTCAGGGTAGGGGGTACCAATGCCGTGCCTCACCGGCGTGACAGGCGTATGCTGCACGTTATCATACGATACCACCGGAGATCGCTTAACCCCTACGTGTGAGACTAGGGCGCGACACATCATCGGGGACGATGATGATTCCAAGGGGGGGAGGATGTTACGTCCCAGCGTAACTTTTTGATTTTTCTTTCTCTTTTATTATCTTTCGTGTTAAACTCTCTTTCCTTTCCTTCACTCCGGCCGCCGGATTACGAATTACTCATATAACGGCTTAGGCTCATCGCGTCCGGTGCGCTGTTAGAGTATTAGTTGTAAAATCATGATTATTCTATTTTTCCTCCAGGCCACGTATGCGAATTATTCGTATCATGGCTTAGGCTCGTCGTATACGTGGTGCTGTCGAGCAGTAATGTGTAGTGGAATTCCCTCACCGTGGAATCATATTCGTCCCATCGTATATATATAAGTAGATGTAAGTAGTTATAAGCGTGCGAGCGGGTATGAATGCGTGTGAGCAGAGTATGAGTGTGTGCGTGCGGTATGAGTGTGTGCGTGTATAGGCTAAGGAAAAAGCGATGAGGTTCCGCGTGTTAATTTTTAGTTTCTCTCTCTCTCAAAAGTAAATTATTATTTTCGTGGCAATAAGGCATTGCCCAGATATCAACCTGATTCTGTTCAAGCATATAAGTGAGGAGCGTGCACTGCTAAAGTTTTGGATAGCTGAGTCAAGGCAATCATATTTTATTTGCAATAAAACTGGATAATTGAAAGAGGATAAATGAGCAACCAAAAGTCTCTTGCTGAACATCGAGCGAGCATAGTAACAGAATATTTGTACACTGAATCGACCGCTGATCGACCGTTTCCATGGTTAAGGTATGAAAAACTGGCCAAGAGCGAGCCCAGGAGCCGTCTCGCGACGGATTTCTCTGGGCAGTTGGCTGTAAAGTCGTGAGGTACGTGGTCGATTGTCCGAGGGTATCCTAGATATCATTAATTTCCGAGTCTAAAAGTGCATATTCTTCTTGCAGTGTGCTACTAACGAACTCAATTATCCTCGTAAAAGCTTTAGTTTATAAATTCAGTTTAAGTGAGACACAGACTCAGTTTTCTTTAATTTAGCGGAAGTGCGAAAGTGTGCGCGTTGCGTTTTGCACGTGGCCGACAAATCGCGTCGGACACGTTAGCTTAAGTTTCCTTTTGATTTCATTTACATTACTTTTTCTTTATTCTTTAACTTGAACGGAACGCGGAAAGGTTGTTCCTCGCTCGTATGGCGATTAAAGTCGGGATTAATTATCGAGATATTTGAATAGAAGCACTATCTTCCTGACTTGCCGAACCTTGTAACGGACTAGTTCCCGGCTCAATTATCACCGAGCATAGGCAAATCGAGGAAGTTCACAGTACTAAAATTACGTTTCGATTCGAAGGTACTATCATCGTTTTTCCATCGAAAACCTTTGAAAACTCCACCGACGATACGCCAGAGAGAGAGAAAGAAGGATAGAGCGAGTAGCGAAGGAGACAGAGAGAGAGAGAGAGACAAAGCGAGTAAGAGCGCGAACGTAGCCGAAGCGACTCGAACGTAGCCGAAGACCAGCGACACGGTAGGAACCTCCAGTCGCGAAACACGACGACAATTACCATCTTATTGTATGATCATACCCGAGCTTAGGCCACGGCGGGATCCCACGGGCACGGTCATTTGACCGTGCAAGATTCCTTGTTAACTTGTCGATTGTAAAGGCGTAATTACTGATATCCGAAAGCGCTCGTGTTAAGGCGCATCATTGTCGCGCACTACACATGAACTTTTCTCAATACTGCGATAATATCTCTTGCAGTAATTCTTACATAGTTAGCGAATTCGTAACACATCTGTTCTACTTTTCTCTCTATATATATATATATTCTATCTTTTCTTTATACGATTATTTTCAATTGAATATAACTACTTTTGTTTTCCCCTTATATTACTCTCTTTAATTTAATCTGTGTTGTGACGTCACACCTCATATACCATAGCATTGTACACCGGCCGAAACATAACCTCGCGAGAACAATTGGGGACCTGTACGGGTCTTGAGAAGACACACGAATCCTATTAGTCCTGCAAACAACTAAACGCGATATTAGATTTTTAACTTAACTTCTCCGTTTAGCTTGTACCAAATAAACTAGAAAATCCCTCCTCTTCCAGGAAGGGATTAGAATACCGCAATGATGATCTTCAGTTAGATTGCCGTTGATTTATTGTAATTAAATTAACAAAAATATTCAAGCGTTACGACCGGTCGCACGGCAGGCCGCTCGCGGATTTCTCATCGACCGTCTTGACAAACATCAAAGTCGTGATAAGCCTCGCCCGGACGTAACATATGCAACAATAAGAGTCAAAAACGGGACAAATTCAAAAAACGAAATTGACAATTCAGAAAGTGAAGAAGAAGAGAATGAAGAGCAACAGGAGAGGATTCAAGAGAATGAAGAGCCACAGGAGAGGATCCAAGAGACTGAAAGGAAACTGAGAGATAGGAGTCAGTTGAAAGCTCTAATTAGATTTAGCGATTACTGGACCACTCTAACGATAATAAGCGAAGAAAATGAACCTGAAACCTATGAAGAAGCGATGAAATGTGAAAATGCCAGAAAACGGAGACATGCAATGGAAGAAGAATATGCAGCATTAATGAAGAATGGGACTTGGACGCTAGAGAAATTGCCGCAACGAGCAACGCTGATCGACAGTAAATGGGTTTATCAAACAAAACGAAATTTAGATGGAGCTACAGTAAATTATAGAGCACGGTTGGTGGCCAGAAGCTTTCACAGAAGCCTGGGATCGACAACATGGAAACATTTAGCCCAACGATTCCTTTTGAATCAATAAGAATGATGCTCGCTCTTGCAGCAGCCGGCAACATGTAAATACAGCATTTCTCTACGCAGGCCTCCATGAACTAATATATATGAAGCTGATAAAAGGGTTTGAAGACGATTCCGACAAAGTATGTAAACTTAAAAGAGGGCTATATGGACTCAAGCAAGCTTCTCGATGCTGGAATAATCGTTTCACTAAATTCCTAAGTAAAATTCGTATGACTGTAAGTACAGCAGATCCTTGTATATTTATAAGTAATAACAATACAGAAAGACTGATATTAGCTTTGTATGTGGATGACGGATTCATTTTAGGTGAAACCAAAAGTGCAATTAATATGTTATTAACAAATTTACAAAAGGAATTTGACATTAAAATTGGGAATTTGAGCTTATTTTAGGAATGCAAATAGAGAGACTGCCGAATCGATGTATTTTTGTTAGTCAAAATCAGTATGCAAATAATATTGTAAGACGGTTTAATTTAGAGCAAGCAAATGAAGTAGGCACTCCAATAAATAATGACCAGAATTTATGTTTATATAAGACAGAAGAAGTAAAAAAACAGTCTATTCCTTATAGAGAAGCTATTTTGAGCCTTATGTATTTATCAGCCTTAACACAACCAGATATTAGCTATGCAGTGAACAATCTTAGTCAATATGTTGAGAATCCAAGTAAAATATATTTTGGAGCTATAAAAAGAATAATAAAATACGTTAAAGGGACTGCAGATTATGGAATTTTGTTTAGTTGTAATAATGATTTGAATTTATATGCATATAGTGATGCAGATTTTGCAGGAGATACCAAAACCAAGAAATCAACAATAGGATTCATTATAAAATTAGGCGAATCGACAAGAATATGGGGATCGCAGAAACAAAAGTCAGTAGCATTATCCACAACTGAATCCTAGTACATGGCTGCAAGTCAAACAGCAAAAGAACTGATATGGACCAAACGACTACTATATGAGCTGATCCGAAAAAGTAAGATAAAATCGACTTTTTACATGGACAACCAGAGCGCGATCAAGTTTGTGAAGAATCCAGAATTTCACAAAAGAAGCAAACATATCGATGTCAAATATAATTTCATAAGAGAGTTATATGAGTAAAATGCGTTTAGTTTAGTTTATATAGAGAGTGAGAATCAAATAGCTGATATACTAACCAAGGCACTACCAAAATGCAGATACGTAAAATTAAGAAATATGTTAGCGATCAAACAGCAAATGTAAAATGTGTTAAGATCAACCATGTCGATTCAAAGTGGGAATGTTGCGAATTCAAGCTTATGGTTGAAGCGACATGGATGATATCTGAATAGTATATAGTTCATGGTCATGCGGGAGCTGTTCCCTTTGCCGTGTGGTATTGTTCGTCTGTAAGCCACCGGCAAAGGAGAAACATGGTGGGTACAGAAAAAAATAAAACAGATATATAGCTTATGAATGACATATATTTATATGTAGCCACACTTTGTTATTTCGCCTCTAATTAAAAAAAATACGTAACACGGCGCAGCAAGATGATTGGAGACCAAAAAAGGGTCAGAATGGCAAAGGAGAGAACAAGGAGCGAAACAAGCTGTTATAACTCTGGAAAAAGGGTGATTTATCAAGTGAATCCTGGATTTATGGTACATGCATTTGATTGGACCTATAAGTCCAACATCATAAGGTGGTAAGAGGTACGTGTTTACTATAATCGATGACTACTCAAGGGTGTTCTTTGCCAAGATACTGAAAGAAAAAAGCAAGGCAGCAAAAGAATTAAAAAAGCTGATAATACTGTTACGTCCGGGCGTCGCGATAAGTCGATCTTTCTAATAGTCGATCTAAAGTTTGTCAACGATGGAAAGGTATATTCGAGCGGTCGACCGTTCCGTCCGGGAGTAACGCGTGAATACTTAAAACTAGGGATATAAACCGAAAAGATGATTATAGGTTTATATAGCGATGACCGAAAAGAATAATAACGAGAAACGGAATTAATCTGCTCGATCTGCAGGACTTATAGAATTTCCCCTCCACTAAACCCGTACAGGTTCTGAATTGTTAAGTTTTTGTATTCGAGTATAGATAATGTTATTTATAAAAGCATGCAAAGAAAATAAAAGGATAGAGCGGATACAGTGTGAAAAGCAAAAGTGTATATTCTGTAATAGATTGATCTGGTGCGTGTATAAAGGTGTCGACATGCGCTACCGTCCAGAGGTGTTTCGGTGGTTAACAAAGCAAAGCCATTATTGAGTACATTTGATTCGAACGCAGATTTCTGACACCAATTCCCTGCTTCTAACAGTGAGTACAACGTTTGGTCGAGAATCGGAATACTTGTATAATGAGAAAACAAAAAAGGCTAACTATTACGCAATATTCGGTAGTACAATTCGCTGGTATGCTACGCGTGGTATATCTTGGTTAAAAAGACGCAGCTCGTATTGCGCTACTGCTCGCGATATAATCGGTACAAAAGTATTCGTGTGGATAAAGTATAATACAATTTCGTTCGCCTGGCGCTCGGAGTACTCGGTTATGAGTTCGCCCTTACGACTGTTGCCCTAGCTTCCCCGTAATACTAGTATTAGGGGCAAGAGTCGGGCCAGCAATCATGATCGAGGTAGATAGTTGGAATATTCTTACCGTGTCGCTGGAAACGCTCAGACAAATTCTCTTTCTCTCTCTCTCTCTCTCTCTCTCGCACGCTCGCTCGGTGTAGATCGCTCGCTGTGCTACTTTCTCTCTCTCCCTCTTAGATTGGCGGTATCTCGGTGGAAATTCGCACGTGTAACAACGATGAGTACCTTCGAATCGTAAATGTGTATTAATATTACGATTAGGCTTGAAATCGCCTAAGCTCAGATGTTATGTGAGCTGTACAAGTTACTCGCGACGAAACTCCTTAGACCGGTATAGATGTTTCAAGTCAGTCTAAATTCAATACCAATTCCTCACCCAGAGAATACTTATTCCGTTAACTACTAAATTATAATAATACAATGCTCTTTAAAATGAAACTTAAGAACTAACGGGTTCGGCGCAATTCGCCGACCACGTGCCGGAAGTTAACGCGGATCGCACTTTCGCACTCTAGACAAAATTCACAACCAAAAAGAAATATGAGTCCTTGCTCTTATTAATAACTAGATTTTAGGACTACGATTTAACGAGGATTAATGAGTGTCTGATTAAACTGTAAGAATAACCGCATGGCTATGTACAGCGAGACATTGGTTTCGCTCGTTAGTCTCTCTCTCTAATTAACGAATTTTATTGTGAGTGCGACGTGATCCATGCACGTAGAGACTTAGTATCTCTCAAACGCACGCTTCGGTTGAAATAATAATAACGAAAAATAGTCTTACGCCGTAGCGATTCCTAACAGAGGCGCAGTTAATAAACGAAAAGAGAGTGAGAAAGATAAACAATATTCTTAAGCGGAAACCCTTCGCTAGCCTTAAGTCTATATACACACACATGCATACCGCGTACACGCATTCGTTCCTTATACTAGTTCATAGTGATTACATGTATATATATATATATATGTAAGTCGCCATGTTGGGTAGGGACGACGATGATTTCAAGGCGAGAGATATTCTACTTGAAGTTACCGCTCAACGGTACCGCGCATGCGCTAGGCATAGGCCGAAATATACAAGTATAGGCGCATACGAAGCCCGGCGTGAAATGAAATGATATGATTTTAACTCTAATACTCTAACGGCACGCCGGCTGCGATAGGCATACGCCGAAATATACAAGTATAGGCGCAACCGGAGATCGGAGTAGCAAAAATAGGAAAAATACTAGGTAAATAAATTAAAAGTTACGCTGGGACGTAACAATACTAAAGGAGAACCAATTTGGAAAATGACTGAAAGCAATACGCTCAGACAATGTAGGAGAGTTCATTGGGACAGATTTAAGGATTTGTTTAGAGAACAAAGGAATTAAACATGAACTAAGCCCGGCAAGAACGCCCCAGTGTAATGAAATAGCTGAGAGAGGAAACAGGTTGTTAGTTTTGTACTCGGGGTTAAACTCGCCATTCATTAGGACTAATTTTAATTACAGATTACTCCGATTTGCAACGGCCCTTTTAACACTCCGTGTTCACACCACATGCTCCACGCTGCGCTCGTCTTCTTTTCCTTTTCTCCCCCTTCCGTCGCGTATCCGCGGAGCGCTCATTACTAGATTGTCAACAACATACTTCCTTGTGTTCGCTCTGCGGGCACGCCACTTGTTATCCGGGATCACAACACAGGTCATTGATTGAAATTACGAGATCAATGATGTCGGACTCCCAGGTGTCTATGAATTTTTGGGTTGAAGCAGACTGTAGGTCTGCGCACATAAAACACCGGATAAAGACGAGAGTACATGGAAAAACACCATATGAAGTGTGGAATGAAAGGAAGCCAAATGTTAAGTATATGAAAAGATTTGGATGCGTTGCATATGTCTTGAACAAAGGCGGTATGAAAAATAAATTTAAACCAAAAACACTAAAAGGAATTTTTATAGGTGTTACGTCCTCCAGCTCGCCTCGGATCAAAATACCCCAATTCGACACTACGCGGCGTCCGTCTCTATCAATCTCTCGCAAGTGGCTCATTCCAAGTCTCATTCTTATATATAAGTTTTAATTCCTCCTACTCCTATGCGTCTGGGGCAGGTTTTCGGCTAGCAAAGTTACACTCTGCCCAGGGCCTTAGGGACCTAGTAGCATGGGCAGATGACGGGAATGCGCGGCGACCCACAATATTGTTACGTCCCAGCGTAACTTTTTGATTTTTCCTTTTCTTTTAGCATAATTTCTCACTTAAACTCTCTTTTCTTTCCTTTATTCCGGCCGCCGGATACGAATTACTTGTATCACGGCTTAGCCTCATCGCATCCGGTGCGCTGTTAGAGTATTAGTTGTAAAATCATGATTATTCTATTTTTCCTCCAGGCCGCGTATACGAATTACTTGTATCACGGCTTAGCCTCATCGTATATGTGGTGCTGTCGAGTTGTAATATGTAGTGGAATTCCCTCACCGTGGAATCATATTCGTCCCATCGTACATATATAAGTAGATGTAAGTATAGATATAAGCATGCGAGCGGGTATGAATGCGTGTGAATATAGAATGAGTGTGTGTGTGCGGTATGGATGTATGTGTGTATAGGCTAAGGAAAAGCGATGAGGTTCCGCGTGTTAATTTTTAGTTTCTCTCTCTCTCAAAGGTAAATTATTATTTTCGTGGCAATAAGGCATTGCCCAGATATCAACCTAATTCTGTTCAAGCATAGAAATCAGGAGCGTGCGCTACTGAAGTTTTAGATGGCTGAGTCAATGCAATCATATTTTATTTGCAATAATACTAAATAATTGGAAGAGGATAGATGAGCAAACGAAAGACTCTCGCTGAACATCGAGCGAGCATAGTAACACGATATTTGTACACTGAATCGACCGCTGATCGACCGTTTCCATGGTTAACGTATGAAAAACTGGCCTAGAGCGAGCCCAGGAGCCGTCTCGCGACGGATTTCTCTGGGCAGTTGGCTGTAAAGTCGTGAGGTACGTGGTCGCTGTCCGAGGATATCTTAGATATCTTTAATTTTCTGAGCCTAAAGTGCATATTCTTTTCGCAGTGTGCTACGATACGGACTCAATAATCCTCTTTAAAGCCTTAGTGTTTAACTTCCAATTATTATTTGAGATATAGACTCAGTTTCTTTGATTTAGTGAAAGTGCGAAGGTGTGCGCGTTCAATTTGCACGTGGCCGACAAATTGCGTCGGACACGTTATCTTTAAGTTTCCTTTTGATTTCATTCACATTATTCTTTTCTTATTACTTAAACTTGAACAGAACGCGAGAGGTTGTTCCTCGCTCGTGTGGCGAACAAAGTCGGAATTAACTAACGAAACTAATGAATAGAAGCACTAACTTCCTGTCTTGCCGAACCTTGTAACCGGCTACATCCCGGCTCAATTATAACAGAGCATAGGCAAATCAAGGAAGTTCAAAGTACTAAAATTATATTTCGATTCGAAGGTACTATCATCGATTTAAAACATCTAAATCCTGAAAATTCCACCGACCTACGCCAGAGGAAGAGCGATAGAGCGAAAGAGAGAGAGAGAGCGAAGGATAGAGAGATCGAGGAGAAAGAGCGCGTGCGCAGAGCGAATCTATCCGAACGTAGCCGAAGACCAGCGACACGGTAGGAACCTCCAGTCGCGATATACGACAACTTAACATCCTATTGTATAATCATGCCCGAGTTCAAGTCATGGAGAGATCCCGCGGGCACGGTATGATGACCGTGCACGTTCCTGTTTAACTGTCGATTGTAAAGGCGCAACCTGTAAAATTACCGAGAGCGCATCCTCACCTTCTGTAAAGAGCGCTCGAATTAAGGCGCATCATTGTCGCGCACTATTCATGAGCTATCCTCAATACTGCGAATAATATCTACTGCAGTAATTCTTTCATTGTTTGGCGAATTCGAAAGCATATCTATTCTATTTTCTTTATACTACTATTTTCCAATAGAATATAACTATTTTTGTTTTCCCCTTATACTATTTTTCTTGATTTGATCTGTGTTGTGACGTCACACCTCGTATACCATAGGATCGTACACCGGCCGAAAACATAACCTCGCGCGAACAATTGGGGACCTGTACGGGTCTTATGAAGACACACGAATCCTATTAGTCCTGCATATAACTAAACGCGATATTAGATTTCAACCTTAACTTCTCCGTTTAGCTTATACCGAATAAACTAGAAAATCCCACCTCTTCCAGGAAGGGATTAGAATCTTGCAATATTGATCCTTAGTTAGATTACCGTTATCTATTGTAACTGGATAGCAAAAATATTCAAGCGTTACGCCCGGTCGCACGGCAGGCCGCTCGCGGATTTCTCATCGACCGTCTTGACAAGCATAAAGTCGTGAAAAGCCTCGTCCGGACGTAACAGCTGAATTGGTGTCAGAAGTGGGATTTTTGTGTCTTCCACCAATTCTATCTCTTTATTTTCTAATTCTCATTATATACTAGGTTCTTTCTTTTATATCCTCTTCTGAATTGATGTCAGATTTGAGTTCTTCCACCAATTCTATTCTTCTATATTCCATATTCTTTTTATATCCTATATTTTTATTTTATATATATATATATTCATATTTACGTTCATCTCTTTTCCACCTTTGAGGTTATATTTCTGATTAACGGTGTGACGAATCAAGACAGATTAATAGTTTATTTTTGGTTATGTGCATATCGTTTTGAATTCGATAAACGCCTAGATTAGCCTTGTCCTTTGCGGTCGATATAACACAGGAGCGCTGCACGTATTTAGACACGAGCGCCCCGGTATCGACTAGCCAAAATGAGTCAGACAAACGAATCAACCGCGAACAACACCACGCGTAGATCGGGTGCAGATCCCGATGCATCGACCTCTATGATGGCAGAAATATATGCCCTCCAGCAGGGGTTGGTCGGGATACCCAGTTATGACGGATCAAACATACCATTGAGCGAATTTGTTAGGAGAGTACGCGGAGGCGCGGCTCTCGTACCGCCGGCTTGGGAGGACGCATTCGTGCGCGGAGTGATAAACAAACTTGAGGGTCGGGCGGGAGTAAGCACTTATGAAAAGGATTTTTCCACCGTCGACTCGTTAATTAAACATCTGAAGACTCGTTTCGGGGGCCATAGAACCTTCGCGCAGTATTTAAAGGATATTGTTACGATCCGAATGCGACGCGATGAGGGGGTATACGGGTTCTATGATAGGTTATCGGCACTCGTCTCAGGTGCTAAAGTGGCACTGCAAGAAACACACTCTGTCGGAATAGACGTGATGATGGTACCGGTCAGGGAAAGTGCCCTCGAGGGGTTCGTACGCGGATTGCCAGATGATATGATGCGAGAAGTAGAAGCGCGTGCGCCGGTAGACTTGGACGCGGCCGTCGGATATGCGGCGCATATAGAGCACCGAATGAAAGCATCCAGGAACACGAGTTTAGAGTCGGCGCGACTGCTAGTATCGCGCAGAGAAGAGAATGTGCCGTCGCGCACTCCTCCTCGACCGCTGAGCCCGTACGATCACCATGCCGCTGGACCGTCCCACGAACATCCGAGAGCGTCTACTGGCATATTAAAATCGCCGCCTCTGAGTTCGCATCATTCGGGTTTGCCGCCGCCGGGTTATTATCCGCCGCCGAACGTACTATACCCGCCGACACCGTACGCTGCGCCGTGCACTTGCCAATGTGGCGCGCAACGCTTGACACCGCCCCGCGCCATGTCGCCAGAGCGCCCGTATCGATACGGGAACAACCGCGTCTACGAACCGCAACCTGAAACGATGCGACGAATCGATTCTCCACCACCTCCGCGATCACCGCCGCGATGGCAACCACCGCCAAGACGTGAACAAGCGTCGCCTGAATTAACCGGAGAAAATGATTTAAACTCACGAGGAGCTCGTCGGTCGGACGCGCCGCCGAGCCCGCACAGCACGGAGCGTCGAGCGACAGTAAGGTTTCTGGAACGAAACCAACAATAGTGCGCTTCGAGTCGAAACGAGATTCGCCGCAGGTTAAAATGCACGCGGTAGAATTGCGACGGGAATTTGCCTACTTTCTAATCGATACCGGAGCAGATGTAAACATAATCAAATTAAAAGCTCTCGGCGAGGACGTATCCGTAGCCTTAGATGAATCAGTAATTATAACAGGAATTACCATGCAGCAAACCGAAACTCTAGGCACGACCACTTTAATCTTGCTCGGGCAAGTAGTCAAATTTCACGTAGTACGATCCAACTTTCCATACGAAGTGATGGAATCCTCGGGAAAGAATACCTTCGACAAGAACGTGCAGAGATCTCTTTTGCTCACAATACTTTAGTAACACAAAGCGATCCGATAAGACCGATGCGATTCGTCGGAGAATCCGAACCGAACAGCGCGCGACGCAGCTCGCCAGCGACGCGAATATACCATCTGCAGCCGCGCGCGCGACAAGTAATTAGGATCGACGTGAACGAAGGGAGAGATTTAACTGAGGGCTATTTGCCGCGAATGAGCATTGCAGACGGTATATATATCGGTGAAGCAGCCGTCTCAGTCAGTCAGGGCGCGTGTCACGTGCTTGCGCTTAACACGTTAGACGAGCGCGTGGAAATTGAGATTCCGCCACAAAACATAGTGCCGTTCGAGTATCATAATTTTCCCGAAGAGCAGGAATACTTCGATACAGATTCCGAGCGCGCGGAAAAGCCGGTGACGACTGATCGGGTGAGTGAGGTGCTCTCTCGCTTGCGGCTCGGACACCTTAACGCCGAAGAACGCGAGCACGTAATCGATTTGATAGAAGAATACCCTAAAACCTTCCATCTACCGGGTGACAAACTACAATCGACACCGTGCATCACTCACACAATACCGACGACAGACGACCTACCGATTAATACGCGTCAATACAGATTTCCAGCGATACATAAAGAAGAGATCGCGCGGCAAATCTCCTTGAAATTAACCGACAATATAATAACACCATCGAGCTCACCATACAGCTCGCCACTCTGGATAGTACCGAAGAAACCAGATTCCCACGGGAATAAACGCTGGCGTATGGTGATAGATTTTAGGAAATTAAACGAGAAAACGATCGGGGACGCGTATCCATTGCCCAATATCACAGATATCATGGATCACCTAGGCGAGGCGCGTTATTTCTCCGTATTTGACTTGGCAAGCGGGTTTCAGCAGATCGAGATGGAACCGAAAGACCGCGCGAAAACCGCGTTCACGACACCGAACGGACATTATGAATATATACGAATGCCAGAAGGGCTTAAAAACGCACCGGCGACTTTCCAACGATTAATGGATCAGGTGTTGCGTGGATTGCAGGGAGTAGAAGTTTTCGTTTATTTAGACGACATAGTCGTGTATGCCAAATCCCTGGAAGAACATAGGAGAAAAGTACAACGGTTATTCAATAGACTACGCGACGCGAAACTTACGCTGCAACCGGATAAGTGCGACTTTCTGCGTACGGAAGTAGCTTACTTAGGACACATAATAGGTCGAAACGGGGTACGCCCAGACCCAGGTAAAATAAGCGCTGTGAAGAATTTTCCTTACCCACAGACACAGCGCAATGTTCGGGAGTTCCTGGGCTTAGTAGGCTACTATCGTCGCTTTATAGAGAATTTCGCCGCGATCGCGAAACCGTTGACCGAACTATTAAAGAAAAACGCGAAGTTTAATTGGAACGCAAAACACACTAAGAGTTTTAAAATATTACGCGGAGCATTGTGCAAGTCTCCTATTTTACAGTTTCCTAATTTTAATGAGCCCTTTACTTTAACGACTGACGCCTCAGACGTTGCGATAGGCGCAGTACTCAGTCAGAATACGAACGGTAATGATCTGCCCGTTGCGTACTTGTCGCGAAACTTAACAAAACCGGAACAGAATTATACTACCACTGAAAAGGAGTGCTTAGCCGTTCTTTACGCGGTACTGCATTTCAGACCATACTTATACGGTAGGAAGTTCACGCTCTTTAGTGATCACGAACCATTAAAATGGATAGATTCTGTAAAAGATCCGGGACAACGTCTTGTACGTTGGAGACTGAAACTGAGGGACTATGAATATGAGTTCGTGCACAAACCGGGAAAGCTCAATACTAATGCCGACGCGCTGTCGCGTAATCCGATCAAAACAAGTATACTCAGTTCCGACGAGGAGGTTAAAGAGCGTTTAGAAAAGAAGGTGTTACCGTTGCGACAAGGGACCGCGGAATCGAGCTCGGATAACCCACGCGTATCAACAAGCGATTCTTCTCCGCCGGAGGAAAGAACGGGGAGAGTTCGAGTAAATCCGAGGTTGCCAAATCCTTTAGATACGAGCGCGGTAGCATCAAGAACGCGTAATCGTGCTCCGGTTGTACCGTCGATGCAAACAGAGGCGACAATAGACAGCGACGACCCGTCATCAGACGCTTCCGATACGCCAATATTCGTTGAACGTAGAAGCGTGTTACCTAGTATAAAACCAAGACAACCGAGTCGACCGCCGCCGGAGACGAACAAAATACCAGAGACAGAACCGGGCGCCAGTGAAGTGGTGGAAGCGCCGGGAAGCGCATTAACCACCATGGAAGTTCCCACCCGGCACCACAACGCGACCGACGAAGGTGAATCTTCTGGTGAGGAATCGGAAGGGCCGATTACGCTGGAGGATTTATCTGACTCGATTGTACGATTCCATGACGCTCTATTCAGACACGACCAACGGACTGACGACGAAAGCGCGGACGAACTGCCGCATGACGACGGCAGCGCGAACAGACAAGACTTAACATTCTTTGACGACTTACATGAACGGGATCCGGTAGAGAAAGTGGGAGAAATTTTAGAGCCGGACAGGTCGGGAAACGCGTCAGACACAATGGAGTTCCCCACCCGTCCTGCCCGTGCCGGGACTAGCGCGCGTCCCTCTATAGGACCTTTAACGCCTATCGCGGAAACCGAGGAAGCGCCGGGGAAAATTAACGATACTATAATTTCCAAACCGATACGACGATCGTTTATACCGACGCCTATTCCCGCGACGCGACCACTGGCACTTTCGACACCGAATCCTCCGACAAAAGCGACATTACCGAAAGACGGACCGCCACGACGACCATACGCCAACCGACCATTGAGCACAACTATCGTCGGGATTCCCGTGAGCAAGAGTGTGCCTTGCGAGCCTGATCAGCCTCTCCCACAGAGCTTACCAGGAAATAAAATAAGGAACGGAGTGAAGCCTGTACGATATTCGCGCGAGAATTTAACAGCACGACGGGGAAATATAGCTCATTTCATAACAGCTGATTGCGAATTCGACAATACGGTATCGCGCTTGTTAACAGAACTGCGTGCGATTAACATCGAAGATATGAAGTCCGTTAATCCAACAGCAGGGGAAGTTTTAGTTACGCGCTACAAGAAACATTTTATTTACAGCATAGTAGTAGCAAAAAGATTCTACGATACCCCCACTGTCACTGAATTCAGAGACGGATTGATTAACCCTCGGACTCCCACGATGGGTCACTTTTTCGGCGCCTAAAGAGCGGCAACCCTTCATACACAGCATTCTATAATGTTGCACGCCACAGGAGTCAATGTGACGACACAGTTTCGAAACTGTAAAGCGACGGTTACCGACTCGGCGTCACCACTGATACACTTCTCGACGTATATGAAATGATGAATTTTTTGCTTATATTATTTCTGTAAAATCTTGCATAGCCGATATCAGAAATGCGACACGGTAATCAAGATGGGTCAATTGAACTCGAAGCCTGAAGATTGTCAACCCATTTTTTTTAGCAAAGTTAACATTTTTGCCTACGTGCATTTTAGCGATGTTAGAATGTATGTTAGACGTTGACAATTTGTTTATAAATAGTTTACAACATATTGAACAAAATAAAAATTTTTGCTTATTTTCTGGCTACATACATATTTACATTCTTCGTGGTGTTTTGAATTTGTTTATAAATTGTTTACAAAATGTTTCGAACAAATTTTAAATTTTCGCCCACGAACATTTGCACGACGTTGCAAAGTATTTTACACATTGTCAACAATTTGTTTATAAATTGTTTATAACATTTTTTGAACAATTTATAAACAAATCGTTAATAATGTGTAAAATACTTTGCAACGTCGTGGAAATGTTCGTGGGCGAAAATTTATAATTTGTTCGAAACATTTTGTAAACAATTTATAAACAAATTCAAAACACCACGAAGAATGTAAATATGTATGTAGCCAGAAAATAAGATTTTCATGCAATAAATAATATAAATGTAACCATTGCTTTATACATTTATTTTCATGCCCTTTCAGTCATCACTTTTCGCTTCAATGGTAACGTCGAGTAAAAAGTAGTTTTGTCACGAGTGGCATTACCGGCTGCATGTCGGGTTGCCTATGTGCAGGCCGGGCCGAATTAGCCCATCGCGGGAGTGCGTGTCTCATTTTTAGTCGGGAGTCCGAGGGTTAAGACCGAAAAAAGGCGGGTGGAGGACGTAGGACGTAACACAGCCCTTTAAATGTGAAAAATGTGGGAAAACTGATATTTTGAATTTCCCCCGTGACTACCCTCCCGATTGAGATAGAGGGTTGAAACTAGGTATACAATGTTTTTTTTTTGGTAAGCTATCGATCGATGCTTTGCGAAGTAAAAACGGTTCAAGCGCAGTTTTGGGCATTTTATCGTGCTACGCTATACCCTTTGTTCCGTGATTCTTTTCATAATTATGTATAAATAAACTAATATTTTTTTCGACTGAAAAACTATTTAGATAAATACTAACATCAATAATTCATCATATACCCTTCAATTACACGTTGACCAATATTATCGATATCGAGCACTGTTTACGATCGCACCGCGATAGACCGCGTAAGGAACGTTCTTTTCCAATTACCGTTAACGTACCGTGTCAACAGCGCATCTGCAATGTGTCAGGTGTGCATCACAACAGGTCACCTTTCCCCGAATCGCGCCGCTAATGAGCCAATTAGAGTAGGAGAGTGCGGAGGTTAGATCTTCGGCTTCCGCCCTTGAGGATTTTTGGAACTAACGGTCTGTCGCTCCTTGTACGCCTTTACGAGCGTTTCACCTCCGTGCATGTCGAATAAGTCTCGCTGTGCATTTTACTCTTAGTAACGGTACCTAATTTTAACCGTTTTCGTCTCAAAGAAAGTTGCCTTCCTTCCTGTGCCTTGCGGTGGCGTATCCCCGCGTGCACACCTTTGCAGGCACCTCGATCCTCACCTATCTTCTAGTGCTAGGCCGTGCGTAGCACGCCAAGGTTACGCAACTCCGTCACTCCGAGGTTCCGCCGCGATAGCGGACCTCTACCTTCCTTCCCCTTCCACGGTACGCTATTGCCTAAGCCTAGAGTAACGCAAAATCGTGTGACGAATGTACAAGTGTGCGGCCGCAAATAAAGAGCGCCTTTTTAACACCAGGACTGTCTCTCCCTCCCGAGATACTCCCCAGTATTCTCCAGCGCTTCACGCCTACCTTAGATGCATACAAGCACGAACGCGTCGACGAGCGACGACGAGTGCGACAAGTCAATCCAAACTCTCGTGGATTCACTATCCATCATTTTCTCAATCCGCGATCGTATTCTGCTGAAGGCAGTGATGCCCGATTTCACTTTGGCCAGCAAAAACCCAATGTTACGTGCGGTGCCCGATGTGAAATCTGGCACCACTGGCTTAAGCTGTATGCGGAACAAAGACGGACGCCACGCCAGCATGCGGAGCGAAGATGGGACGCGTGATGTCGGTGGAAAGGAGACTCGGCCTAGCTCTGTCCTTTCTTATTTTGCGTTCAAGCGATGACGTCACACGACGTTGGTGGAAATGAGACGGAGCTTAGTTTCGTCCTTCTCTTCACGCAGCTCTCATAGACAGGGTACGCATATTTACACGTATCCGCACTGCCGCGGCAGCAATAGTGCTCAGGCGCTACTTCTGGCCACACTGGTTCAAGGCAATGATTTTTTTATTTGTGGAGTACACGTGGATGACATGGTTGCTGTTTCAAGTGGAAAAGAGATATCTCATTTCTCATATCTCAATAGAGAAGGAGATAGACATGACAAATTTAGGAGGAGCAAAGAATATTTTGGGAATGCAGAGGGAGTAGGAGAAAGGAAAAATTGACGTTCACCTGAGGGATTATATTGAAAAATTGTTACATATGCAAGGAATGAAATATTGTAATACAACCACATTGCCGATTAACGTTAATATGAAATGGACAATGACGAAGCAAGTCAAGAGTGCAATATAGAAGAGTACCAAGAGCTGTTAGGAACACTTATGTAGCATTTACGTGAGACGACATATATCATTTGCAGTGAGCTGTTTGTCACAATTCAACAAAAATCCAAAAGTGATGCATATGACGAGTTTGAAGCGAATACTAAGGTACCTGCAAGCAACGCTTAACTACTGTCTGGTGTTCAGTAATAGAAACGGTAAAAAGGAAGTCATGTGTGAGACGATCGCATCGTGGGACAGCACCAAGGACGCAAAAACCTTCACTGCATTATTGCTGTACAAGAATGGAGATTTAATTCACTGGAGAAGTAGAAAACAATCAACGGTTGCATTGTCATCAACAGAAAGCGAACTTCATGTGACGTTAGAGGGTGTGAAAGAAGTAATATGGTGCTATAGGCTGTCAGATGAGATAGGATTGGGAAGCGCAGTAAAAAGGGTGATGAAATGCGATAATTTGAATGTGGTATATTTAGCGAATGGGGGAAATTTCAAAACAAAGTCGAAATTGCTAAATAGAAAGTGTCATTATATAAGGGAAACTGTAGTTAAGGAAAATTTAGGGATATCTCATGTACCGGGAAACAAAATGACGGAATGGACCGGGCTTGTTGAATAATGTTAAGAAAATTTTGGAGACTGAAAATCAGTAAAAATTAGAGTGGTGATTGTCTGGTTATTTTTACTCATAAGAGTTGGTAACAATGAAAGAGGAAGTAGGGGTGGGGACAACGCGCCCGGTAACCGGTAGAAAGTATGTAATGGCCGAAGTGGCTACACCTGCAGAGCTGTGTGTATTCTGAACAATTAATAAAATGTATTAAGTGAACTGAGAAGAGTTGATTTGAATCAGTGGCTTGGACCAATTAATCCCTACATACGAAACGGCATTAAAGAATGAAAGAAAATAGATTATTAATGGAAAAATGAGTGTATATTGAAAGCAACTAGACGATACTGCAATTATATATATAGAAGAACATCATAATTTATTCGCCACAGATGGCGGTAGTTTCGGAATTAAAAAGCGATTTTTAGCCGACGGCTTTACCATAATTGGAAAGTTCGGAATGCTGGGATTCGGATTGCCACGTGCTTCGGGAATGCGCTTCGTCCACGCCGCGCTATTACATACGACTCGATCGTGATTCTGTAGGGATAGTCCCATAACATTTGACTATTGCACAACAAGATCGTAGCGACAATTTGCATACATGGATCGTAAGAATGCTGGACAGATCTTACCGTACGCTGGACTTCCCTCATTCTCTCTCCCCCCACTCTCTCTCCCTCTCTCTATCTATCTATCTATCTGTTCGCTCTTTTGACTCCGCTCGCTTTGTCTCTTTTTCTCTTTCTCGCTGGTGTAAAATCGGCAGTTAAGTTATAGCATTACTTGAGCCTTAGGGAATGACATTAGTATTGTAAAATAAAGTTATCGGCTCTTACGCACTCTCGATGATCCGAACGCGAGAGAATAAAGTACTAAATAAAAGCGAAACGCGAGAGAATAAAGTACTAAATAAAAGCGAAATTCGGAAGCATTGTAGTGGAAATTAAGTAGTTATAAAGGAAAGATACTATAATTCGCGAGCTGGTTCCTGCGCTCACACGGGATAGTTCCATGCACATTTTCGCGGTACAAGCCAAATGGCGGTCAACTCTATATACAAACAGTTCGTAGGTGCGCAGATGGTTTCGTCCGGTATACTTGTTAAATTAAATGTAAAGCATTTACATCTATTTATAACGATGATTACTATTTCCTATATAGAACTTTATTGGTTTACTTAAGTGCATTCTCGGTCCTCCACCCGCCTTTTTCAAAGGACTAACTACTTATTTATTCTCGTAGCCGCTCGCTGCGTGCTTCCTCGTTTAATACTACTTAAGATTTGCTACGAATTACTTTAGGAATTAACTTCCTTCCCCGTCTAGCGGAAGAGTACGTCACGCGAAGACGACCTTCAGACGACGAACGTGTAACCTATACCCTGCTGACTGCTTAAGATGACACAGCCAATATCGCCAAAAGCAACTAAAATACCGAAATGTGAAATTCCTCCACGCGATGCCAGACTGTCCAAACAACGCATGTAGTAACCGAATCTAGGAAGATAAGTCACGTAGCGCTGATTCCCGAAAAGAACATCTGCCGCACTGAGCCGAGCAAAAACTGCTGACACCGAGTCAGCAGCAAGGACGACACTCAGCGGAGCAAGGCAGATATATAGGCTAGTGGCAGCAGTTCAAGATCAGTAGATCAGTAGTTCAATAGTTCCTCTTTGACCATGTAACAAAAAACAGCCAGTATTAGGCAATTAAGTAATTACTGTAAAGCAGTTAAGTGTACTTCAAGATATTACACCTTACACCAAACCTAAGCCAATTAAGTGTCTACAGTTCCTCACCATCCTACTTCCCGGGTGTTCTCTGCGTCTAACCCAGCGGCGTGTTACGTGCGCTCACTTTTCCACAGTGACCCCCCGGGGAACCGAAACCACCGTGCGCAAGCACGGGCGTCCATCTGCCCTCACCGTAGAGCGCTCGTTCAGGTTGTCACTGGGCATTTATCTGCCCGGTGCCAGGCATCCATCTGCCTCCTCGCACGATAGTTCGGTCCCAAGGTCAGTAATTACTCCCATAGACGATAGCGTCTTCCACCAAAATCACACACAGGAGCCGTAACCCTGTGGACGCCTCCCTTCTCATTCTACGATACGCCAATGAGCCGCTCCGCTGACGGATCGAACTCGTTTGTTGGTGCGATCCCTTCCGTCCGTCCTCCATCCCTGGTATATCCGGTGCACGCAGGGTGCCGAAAACGGAGGACGTAACAGTCCTTTTCCGCAATCCGCTTCTAGGCGGTGTTAAAATTATAATTGAAATTAAAGTAAAAGAGAGATGGTAACAGTACTCTCGCAGTTTTCGGCATGATTTCATTCCGTCGAATTCTCACTCACACACACACACGTGCGTGCGCGCGCACACACACACACATTCGCTTTCGCACGATCGCTCGCACTCCGCAGGACGATAATGACTCCAAGGTGAAGGAAAACGAGTGCTGATGTTTATTCCTCAAACAGTACTGCGAATGCCAGAAGGATATACCCATAATATAAGATTATATTATCGCATTCGCAGACTGGAGTGTGAAAATGAAAGGAAAACATCGAAAACATGCATCTTCGTATGAGACGAAGGAATTACTCCAAAATGTACAAGTATATTTACACTCATACCAATGCTTAAAAAGTTTTGAAAAATACGTTGGCACGTAACAAAATGAAGCGGTGAAGAAAAGTAGATAACATGCTCACGGATAGGACACATGGTGCGAGGAGGGGTGTAGGGTCAATATTTCATAGGATAGAGAACGAGGGTATCAGAGCAAGGCATAAGATGTATGTATGCATATGTTTATTCGTTCCCTTTCGGGTTACAAGCTCCATTTATACTTTTCGCTTCTCCTCCAACCACCTCCTCCTATAATTCCGCTCTTATTCTACCCTATTCTACTTATACTACTTATACTACTATTTTTTTCGCACGCTTCCCTCTTCCGCTTGCATTTCTCTCTCTCTCTCTCTCCCCGCTCTTTCCTCCACTTTCCTTATCCCTACTCCGCTCGCTTTCCTACCCTTTCCTTAATCTACTTTCATACAACTTACCCACTACCCTTCGCCTCCTCCTTCCTCTGCCCTCCCCTCTCCCCCATGGACTTCCCCTTCCTCCCATTTTCACCTCCTCTCCCTTCCTTCTCCACATCCTTCCTCCCTTTCATTCATTCCCATTCACACCTTCAGTCACACTTGTCCCATTCATTCTTCCCTCATCCTCCCTCTTCCCCACCCTCCCCCTCTCTTTCCTCCCTTTCCCGCCTTGCTCCCTCCAGTACCTTCATCCATTTCTCTCCTCCTCCCACCCCATCCCAAACCTCTTTTACTTTTATCTCCCATCTTTCTTCCCTCCCTTCCATCTTTTCCCATCCCCCACTCCTTTCCCACACGTGCTTCCACGTTTCCTCTTCCTCCCCGCATATTCTGCACCCCCTCTGTGCACAAAGGGCCGGATCAGTAGATTCGCACATAAAACCACACGCAAAACGCAATAGCTTTGCTTCGCTTCTTTATTGTTATGCACGTGGCGTACAAGCGTAGACTGGTCACGCACTTCTTGATCGTCATAAAGGTACCGCTCGCTGCCGACAGTCGGCGCTACGCGGCTTCCGTCTTGTCTCGCTCATCGAGCGCGCATTACAAAATCGGATTTTCTACATCCTCCCACCTTGAGTTCACAGACTCAACCATATTATAAACACACAAACTTAAACTTTACATGTAAGAAAACGAAAATAAACTGTTAATACATACATACTCATGAAATATCTAACCTATCCGGTTTCCTGGACACACGTCCACTTCTCGTAGTTATTTGATTCTCGATTTCATGATTCATGCGAGTTATATTACCTACGTTAAAGCCATCGTCGTCCGGTAGTTCCAACGGATACACTCTTTGCACCGGTCGCATCAGTTCTCCCGACCATGTCTTTAATCGCACCACACGTACATTACCATCCCTACCAGTGATAAGCTCTACGATTCGTGCTAAAGGCCAATCTATGCGCTTCTTATTGTCGCTCCCAATGAGCACTACATCGCCCACCTTTGCACAACTAACGTTTCCTTTTATCTTATTCCCTAGCCTTAAACTACCTAAATATTCTTTTCGGAAACGCGCTCTCAACTCGTCCCGCAAACGTTGCTTGTATCTAAGCCGTTTATCAAAACTCTTACGGTCTATTCCGTCGCATTCCGGAACGCCTATTTCATGAATTTCTTGTAAAAACATAGCTGGTGTCAGCGGACTCAAACTCTCAACATCAGTCGGCACATAAGTGAGCGGTTGGGAATTCATAACAGATTCACAGTCACATAAAACAGTTGTCATTTCCTCATAGGATAAAGAAGCATGACCGAGTACTTTGCGCAACAATTCTTTCATAATTCTAATCAGTCGCTCCCACCAACCGCCCCACCACGCCGCGCTCGGAGGGTTGAATCGCCAGTCTATTCTCTCCGCAGTACTGTATCGCGAAATCGTCTGCCAATTTACGCGACGGAAAACATTGTTCGCTCTGTAACCGTACAGACCGATAGGCCAGGCCACATCATCTACTGGCCAGTATAAAAACGCCTTCGCCGTACGATCACTGTCGAGCATTACGGATATTGCCGAACACGTACACACCAACACCACTTCACCGTCCGTACACCACCGTCACACATTACTCATCGACATGCCGAACACGTACACACCAACACCACTTCACCGTCCGTACACCACCGTCACACATTACTCACCGACATGCCGAACACGTACACACCAACACCACTTCACCGTCCGTACACCACCGTCACACATCACTCACCGACATGCCGAACACGTACACACCAACACCACTAGACTGTCCGCACAACACACTCGAACATCACACACTGACAAATCAAAACAAATATATCTCCATCGATTACACCGATTATATCACCATCATACTCATACAAAAATAAAATGTAACGGGACTATTTCGGCCGCCGAAGGAGAAGCGACTCCCGGCCACCGACCAAAGTCACTCAAGTGGAGCCTTCCCCTTAGCCCATTTGGGTATATAAGGCGCGGGAATGCTCCACTTGAGGCGAGATTTATTTCGAGCTCACAGCTATCGATGCGATCCTACTGAGATCCTCTGGCTATCGAATACAATAGATCATACGCTGTACCTAATACGTCTGAAACGGCGTAGTCCCATACGGACGACCTAGGAAGAATTCGGAGAAACGATCCTTAGGCCGCGTATAAATTCTACGACCGCCCCTTTAGGGCTCGCGAACTAGTGCAAAGGCACTCGCGTGCTTCAGACTATCACAGTAGATCTATAAAGATAAAAACAAAGACCTTCGCCACCAAAATTCACATCCATATTTCACTATCCCTCATTCAAAAGCTTTTGCCGTACGCCTTCCACGCTCTCTGAACCGGACACGGCTGCGATTGCAAATGGTTATACATCTCATACGCTCATAACTTGATCTTTACCGTAAGCTATCACCGCTCTTGGCACCGGTCACGGCTACGTTCTGTAAATTATCATTCATACAGCATCGTAGACTGATGACACCCTTACCGTAAGCTACCACCGCTCTTGGCACCGGTCACGGCTGCGATTTGTAAGTGGAGTCACCATAGAACAGACGACGGTTGCCGTACACCACCCCCGCTCTCTGAACCGGACTTGGTTGCGTGCAATTCGTCAAACACCCTTTCGAACCGTTAACGTACGCTACCTCCCCTCTTGGTACTGGCCATAGCTGCGCTTAATTAGTTCATGAATGACGAATAAACACCCACGACTAAGGATCACGTACGCAATACATAAATCCCAATTACCTGTATTGGCAGCGAAGTCCACTAGATGAATTGCATAAGTCGGCGAAATTATAAAATAAGATTAGACGTAACATTGTATTACTATCATTATTTTTATGGACACTATATTATAACTAGCACATCTACACGCTCTATGACCGCACCGTCCTCAATCCCGTGATTCCCGTATAAGTAAAGAGATCGCGAGAATAAGAAAACGAACCCATCCGCCGAACACTTGGCAATTTCACGCGGCGGACTGCCGGACCGCGAAACACTCACTACTCGCGGCCGTGTATTTCAGAAACGTAACACTGTCGAAAGCGGTACGGTGACAGCTCCCACAAAATTTGTACCATTATCGCTATATAAATAGTTGGTCGTCCGCGCCTCGCGACAAATCTACGAAACGCCTCTAGAAACCCTTTCGTCGATGCCGAACATAATAACTCTAAATGCACCGCTCGGTATACGGCGCATGTATACAAACATATCCACGCTTTTTGTCCGCTGTTGAAGAACACTGGGCCGGCGAGATCCACCCCAGTCACCTCAAAAACCGAGGCCTACTTCACACGATCCTCAGGCAGAGGTGGAGTGATCGTCTCCATTCGTTTGGCACTCAGCTTCTTACATATTACGCATTTTGAAATGACAGCACGAATTCCATTCCGTGCACCTAGCAGCCAGTATCTCTCTCTCATGTGTCCTATCAAAACCTGGACTCCAGCGTGACACATCTTCTCGTGCATTTCTTGAATTAACCTCATAGTAATCACATGTTTCGGATCTGCTACAATTGGACAATGGAAACTATAATTATCGTTACGGTTAAAAATCTTTGTCTTTACCCTAATTAACCCTGCTTTATCCTTATAAACGTGTAGGTTATCCAGACGTGGGTCTTGACCCCCGTTAAACGATTCCTGTTGGACGGCTACCCATATTCGCATCTCGGCCGTCTTCAACTCTCCAATATCTAGATCGCCAGTAGTACGGTTGACTCCAATGGTTCAGCAGTTGTGGACAAAACGCAATATCCACCCCATAAGTCGTACCACCTTATGATACTTAGAAAAGTACCGGCTGAACCATGGCTCCTTCTCGGCGTCTGCGCTGACATGGTCTCTCGTACTCATCGCCGCAACCAATACGGATTTCTTCATTTCTGCTTGTACTTCCTCATCGTTTGGCACAAAATTGAACATAGGCCACATCTCCTCAGGAGGCTTCAAACAATTCGGACCCTCCCACCATCTCGTAGCTAGCAGTTGTTTCACAGTACAACCGCGTGAGGGTATATCTGCCGGATTCATGATCTCCAATCCCGTCAATGCACGGATTTCTTGCACCCGATTCCAGACATAGGTGCTCCACTGCGCATCTCTTTGAATCCACGCGAGCACAGTCGTTGAGTCCGTCCATAGGGTAACCTGGACATCCTCAAGGTCTAGACTCTTAAGTATAAATCTAGTGAGCCTCGCTCCCACCGTCGCAGCCAGCAGCTCCAGACGAGGTATCGTCAACATCTTTATTGGTGCCACTCGACACTTTGCGCCAACCAGATGTACTCTAATACCTTGTGTCGTCTCCAGTCTTATAAATACTGCCGTTGCATATGCGAGTTGACTCGCGTCACAGAATGTATGTAAGCTCACCCTCATGCTTTGTTCATATCCAAAAGACCTAGGGATTTTTACTTCTCCTAGCAAACTAAGTTCTTGTCTCCATTTTAAAAATCCCTCTTGACCCCTTCGTCCACGTCGTCGTCCCAGCTAATATTATACTTCCAAGTTTTTTGCAAAATTATCTTCGGGTACAACGTAAGGGGACACGTAAACCCGATTGGGTCAAAAAGTCGTTGAGCGGTAGCCAAAATAGTCCGCTTAGTTATCATGTTATCTACAACTTTGTCCAGCGCCTTAGTATTTATACTCAGAGAATCCTGTTCCTTGTCCCACAATAAACCCAGCACCGCTGTTTCCGTACCGTGTCCATCTCCAGAATACTCCGAGCCTCTCAGGTCGAAACAAGCAGTTGCCATTACAGACTTCGATTCTCGTATAAAATAATTCAATTCATCTTCGGTACTCACACTGCATACCGCGTTGTCTACATAGAAACCACGCTTTAATTTCTGTATGACGTCCTTGTATCGCTCACAGGATGCGTTCTCCAAAGCCGTGTCTAGGTGGAGCGCTATGACTGCTCCTAGTAACAATGGGCTACACGACACTCCAAACACCACCCTGGCATGCCTATAAATCGTATGTCATCGCGTGTCATCGCTTCCTTTCCACCATAAAAAACGAAGGAAATCACGGTCTCTTCTGCTCAATCCAATTTGCAAAAAAGCCCTTTTAATGTCCGCTACGACGCCTATACAATTCTTTCTAAACTGAATTAGCACAGATGGTATCATCTCCATAATGTTCGGACCAGGTTCTAGACATTTATTTAGCGAGGGAAACTCCCTCTCTCTGGCCGATGCGTCAAAAACTGGACGCAGTTTTGTGGTGCTGCCATGTTTCACCACGGTCGGTGAGGTAGATAATGCCCATATTCTGCAGCTTCGCTATCAGGTACTTTCTCGATAATTCCATCCGAAACCCACTCTGATAGTACTTGGTCGTATTCTTCATAATAACCATCATTTTTCAATTTCCTTGTCGTATTATCCAGTCGTCGACGACCAAGGCTTTCATTCGTGGGGAGTGGAGCACGATCTTCGATCTAAGTCATCGATACCTCGTATCGACCTTCTGCATCCCGTCGTACGGAACGCAAGAAGTCATCTCTAACTTTCTGCTCCTTTTCCTGTTGTGGCACTCTCTGTACAGGATCATCAATGCCAACAACGTCCAGCCTCCATAATTCCGAAACGTCGGCTTCCCTTACGTACATGGACATCGTTGTCAATACTGCATCATTGCGAGTCTCTTTGCTGGGTACCTTTCCCATAATCGTCCAACCTAGCAATGTTTCTAATGCGGTTAATCCGTTTCTAAACGCATACTTACGTCCTGTTAAAAGTTTTCCAGCGACGTCAGCCCCAATAAGTATCGATATGGGCTCATCACTATTGCCCGTATCGGAGAGGACAATATTTGCGTTCTTCAATTCATCCGCCCATTGATGGCAACTAACGGACGGTACATGGTCGCAAATCGTCTTTTGGTCCGTAACTTGAAATTTGCACAAATAGTCTGTATTCATATTTTTCAGGTGCACTACATAGATATTGTGCTTTTCTATGGCTGATTTAATGCCCCCAAACAGGGAATGTTCGATCGACTCTTCCTTGACAGGTACAAGCCCCATATCTACAGCGACGTTCTAGAAAATGTATGATCTTTGCGCGCCTGTATCTAACATCGCGCGAACAATGCGCGTTCCTTTGTCCGTCTTTAAAACCACGCGTAGCGTCAACATATACACTACTGCCCTATCTGCTACTGTTGCCAAACTGTGTACCGCGGCCGGGATCTCCGTATTATGGGCCGGTTCGACTGCCCGGGCCGCCGCCTCGGCCTGTGGCTTGTCCTTTGTCATTTCCGGACACATTATGACCACGTGTTTCTTCGTACACCACGCACATTGCACCGTCGTTCTACATTGACTATAACTATGGCCACCTTTCGGACAATTAAAGCAGCATTTATTCTTCATGACAATATTACGTCTTTTCTCCATCGACATCTTCCGAGCGGTCTCACAATTAGCGATATCGTGGTCGGCCTTGCAAAATATACACGATACGTTTCTATTTGTTTTGGTTAATAAACCCATCGCAGTCGGCACATTTCGTGTTGGTTCGGTCTTGTTCCGAATCCTCTTCTGCCGATCATCCTCCGCATTTAGACCGAATCCTTTGACCACCAGTTCGATTCGCTCCTCACTCTCCACTTCAGATTGGACAAAACGCATGAGTTGCGTGAGTCGGTCTTTGTTCTCGTTGTTCCCGCACGACGTAACCTTCCGTTGCCACACGCGTAGTATTTCCTCGGGCAACGCCGACTCTACTAGTGGAAACAACATGGCCGCACATTTATCGGTCGTCACGCCTAACGTTTCCAATGCTCGTAAATGCGATTCTAGCTTATCATATAGGCTTGCGAGCGCGCTCTTTCCACTAGGTTTCAATGCTTTCTGTAACACTAACATTAAAAGCTCTCGGACATATACTTCGACTAGTAGCTCATCCCTGCCGAAACGGTCTTTTAGACTTGTGATGGCCTTTTCATAATTTTCCCCCGAAGGTGGGAAACTCAGCACAAGCTCGCTCGCACGTGACCCGGGCACCATTGCTTGCATCAAGTATTGGAATTTGTCTTCGGTAACAATATCAGTGTCTTCGTGTATCTTTTTGAACTGTCCCCAGAACTTCAACCATTCTCGAACATCTCCGTTAAATTTAACAAGTTCTATTGTGGGTAACTTAAATTATTTTTTCCGGTCACATGCTCCTGCCATCGTTTCGTCTCTGTTCGCCGTTATATCTGTAGCTTTCAGTTTTAACATAATATACCTCGCTTTGTATCCATCCGCTATGTCGCACTCGTTCTGAATCTCCTCATCACTCGAGCCTATTTCAATCATCATGTTGAGTAAATCTTTCGACGTTTCATTCAATTGGTCCATTTTCTCCTCGAGCATCGTCAAGGCTACAATAATCTCTCGTCGGTCCACGTCCGCCTCTTTCAGCTTATCCTCCATTACGTTCAACGCCTTCGTTATGACGGTACGCTGTGCCGCTCGAACCTTCTTCGCTCGGTCCATATTTACTGAATCACACGCTTTTCACTAATCGAATCACCAACACACCGGTCCTGTCACGGTCGCCGCAAATGTTCACAAAGGGCCGGGTCAGTAGATTCGCACATAAAATCACACGCAAAACGCAATAGCTTTGCTTCGCTTCTTTATTGTTATGCACGTGGCGTACAAGCGTAGACTGGTCACGCACTTCTTGATCGTCATAAAGGTACCGCTCGCTGCCGACAGTCGGCGCTACGCGGCTTCCGTCTTGTCTCGCTCATCGAGCGCGCATTACAAAATCGGATTTTCTACACCCTCTCTTCCACCCCCTCCCAATACCTTCCTCCTCACCTCATTCCCCAGCCTAAATCTGGCCACTCTCCTCACCCTTTCCTCACTCCATCCCTTCTTCAGATATCCTATCCTCCTCTCTCCTACCACCTCCCTATACAATCTATTCGACTTCGACTCCCCTATTCTTCTCCACCTTTCCCTCCTCTGTTCCTCTATGTCCCTCTTCTCCAGTTCCTCATACTCCATCCCTTCCTCCTCCCCCTCCTACATCCCTCTTTCCCTGAAAAACTCCCTTCTCTCCTCCTCCCAATTCCCCACTACTTTTCCCTTCCCCCATCTCTCTCCAACACCTCCCTGCTATCACTCCTACTTTCCCTTCTTCCAATCTCTTTTCGTAACCCCATGCTATCCTTCCTGCCCTCGTCGTCATCTTCCCCCTGGCTGTCTCCTCCCTTACCATATACCTCGGCGATATCCACCTCACTCCCAGTACCAATCTCACACACCTCCCATGCGCTGCTTCCGCTACTACCTTTGTTTCTTTCCATCTCCACACCTCCACTCCATACTCCGCCACCGTCAACACCAGCGTGTCGAATAACCATATCCTCCTTTCCCAATCCTTGCTGCACAACCTCTTTTCCAACACCCACACCTCTCCCATCGCCGCCGCTGCCCTCCTTTCTCTCTCCCTCACATTTTTCTCGCTTCCCTCTCCTTGCTTCACCCAATACAGTCGACCATTCTTTTCCTTCCACCCCCCTTCCTAAACCTTACAATTTTCGTGTTTTCTGTGTTTACCTCTAGTCATTTTCTTTCCATATATCGCTCCAGCTTTGCCATCACCGCCCTCATTTCGCCTTTCTCTCTCGCCATCCGTCGGCGTACGAGAGCGAGTATACTTTCTCTCCCCTTTATCCCCCCCCCCATCCTCCCTTCCTCAATTTCTCCTCCATGTTCGCTAACATCACATTGAACAAGATCGGGCTGAGCGGGCAACCCCCCTTTCTTTATGTCGAGCAGGAAATATTTCAAAGTGAACGGGCACCCTTGCCTCAGCCCTCAGCTGTCCAAAAAGCCTCTCCTTGTCCCTCCCCCACTCTCACCCTGCTCCTCATTTCCCGCATTAGCTCCTCCGCCCTCTTCACCAGACGCTCCCTGACCCCCCTCTGTCTCATTGTCTCTATCACTTTTCTCTTCCCTACCGAGTCAAATGCCGCCCTCAAGTCCAAAAATAATTCCACCATTTTCCCTCCCTTCCTCCCTGTCTCCCTATTTACTATTTAGTTCAGCGCATAAATTTTGTCCCTCGCTCCCATTCCTCTCCTAAACCCCGCCTGTGTCTCCCCAAGAATTCCCTTCCTTTCCACCTCCTCCCCTATCCTATCCGCTAGGACCTTCGGGTACACTTTGTACAGCAAAGGCATTGTCGTAACCCTCTGTATTCCTCCGCTCGCTTCCCTTCTCCCTTCTTAACTATAGGAAACTATTTCTCCCTTGCACCGCTCCTCCGGCCAACCCTCTCCGATTCATATCCTCCTACATATCTCTCCTCCCCATTCCCTCACCTCTACCCCTCCGTATTTGCATACCTCGTTTGGTATCTCATCCCCCCCTATCGCCTTTCCGTCCTTCAGCCGTCCCATCACTCTATTTCCCCCATGCTTAACTCCTCCTCATACCTTTCCCTTCCCCCTGCACTTCCCCCGCAAACCACCTTTCTCTCTACCCCACCCAGCAACCTCATCAAGTGTTTCCTCCATTCCCCTCTCTTTATATCTCCGCAAACCACTTTCCTTCTTTTCCCTTTCCTTCTTACGACTCCCTATACCTCCGTCTCCGTTCTCGCCTCCCGCGCGTCCTTCAGTAACCTCTCCCTCCCTTCTGCCTTTTTCCTATCGCACAACGCTTTATAACTCCTCTTCCTTACCCTATATTCCTCTCCCACCCCTCCCTCAACCCTCTTCCATCTCCTTAGCTCCCTTCTCAGCTCCCATTTCGCCTCCCTACATCCCTTATCCCCCATCCCTACCTCCTTCTCTCTCCCCTCCACTCCCCCACTTCACCTCTTCCAATACTGCCTTTATCTTTTCCCCTACGCCCCTCAACTCCTCTCTAGGCGTTCTTCCCCTCTCTATTTTCCCCTCCCCTCACCTTATCCTCTCTCTAAACATCTCACTCCCTTCTTCGTTCCTCTTCCCCCTGTTCCACCCTATCCTTTCCCCACTCCTCCCTTCCCTACTCCTCCCTTCACCCCTTTCCATTCCCCCCTTTACCCATATAACCACCGGCTGAGGATCTGGGTTCACCTTCTCACCTACTTCCACCCTTCTTACCTTGTCCCTCGTCTTTCTGTCGCCTAACACATAGTCGATTACCGACTTCCCCCTTCCTCCTACGTACGTATACTCTCCCTCCTCGTCTTTTTCCGTCCATCCATTTAGGATCGCCGACCCCCTTTCCTCCACGCACTCTACTAGTGATCGTCCTTCCCTATTTATCATCCCATCTTTAGACCTCCTTCCTTCCTGTTCCCCATCACCCTCTACCCACCCGAATTCCCTTCCTGTCCTCGCGTTAAAATCCCCTATTATAATCGTCATCCTCTCTCCCTCTTCTCCTTCCAGACTTCCCTTTAACCCCTCTATCATCGTCTCTATATCCCCCCTGAATACACCCCTATCACTCGCCATTGCTCTCCCCCCACCCTCATCCCGCGTTCCCATTTCCCCTCTTCCCCCCTTCCCCCCTGCTCATCACCCTTATCATTCCTCCAGCAGCTCTTCCTTTTTTATTCACTCTCCTCGCAAATCTCGCCTCCCATTCAAACTCCTTCGGTAATCTCTCTTTTACTTTCTCCCATCCTTTCTCCTCTACCCATGTCTTCATTCATAATACTACATCCCACTCCAACATCCCCTTCCAGAACTCCCTGTCTTTAATCCCTATCCCCGCGATGTTCCAAAATGCCAGTTTCCATCCCTCTCCTCCGTCTCTCTTCTCCCCCGTCTGCTTTCCCCTACCCTCATTTCTGCTCCCCCTTCCGCACTTTCCCCTTCCTTTCTATCCCCCTTTCTTAACGCCTTCTCCCCCGCCCCCTTCCTTTCCCCTCTCACCCTTCCCTCCTTCCTTTCCACTCTACCAATCTCTCCTCCTCATCCCATCTCCACCACTTCCCTTCAATTCACACCTTCCCGTACCCCACTCAAACTATCCTTCCCTTATTCCTTTCCTCCTTCGCTATCTCCTCTACCTTCCACCTCATTCTCCTCTTCCTCCAAGTCAGATCGTCATCCACTTTTATACTCCTCTCCCTGATCTCTCTCCTACCCAACATCACCTCCTTCTTCTTTTCCCTGTCCTTCAGGTCAAAGATCACCGCCCATCCCTCCCCCCTCGCCATAACTCCTACATCTCCTCCACCTTCATTCCCACCCCCATTTCTCTTAACAACCTTTCCACCTCTTCCCTCCTTTCTACCACTTTTTTCTTTAACCCTCTAATTATCACATTACTTCTCCTTCTTTCTGTCTCGTTCCTTTCCTCCCTTCACTCCATATCCTTTATCATTCTCCCCATTTCCTCAATTTTCCCCTTTCCTCCTTTCCCCACCCTTCTTTCTCCCCTATCTCTACCTCACTTCTCTTCGCTCCCTCTAGCTCCTCTATCCTTTTCTCCAATTCCCTTTTCTCTTTTCTCCACTTCACTTCTCGCTCCCTCAGTTGCTTCCTTAGTTCCTCCATCTCTCCCCTCACCCCCTCTTTCATCTCCGTCACCTCCTCCTTTAGCCCTCCCCCCTGCTGTATCATCATCTCCATCATACCCTTCGTACCCTAGGTTAGCTTCTCCCTCATCTCTCTCATCTCCTTCCTCCCCTTCCTTCCTTCCCCCTCCCTTTCCTGGCGACCTTTGCAGCCTCTTTATAGGCTTCAAGATCATTTCTTCTTCTCTATTTCCCTCTGCCCTGTTTTTCTCCCAACTGTCCCTCTTTCTTTTCAGCGCTTCCTCCCACGCTATCTCGCCTTGTTTCCTCCAGCCCTGCCCTCTCACGGCTTCCTCCGCCATTTCTACCTGTCTTCCCTCTTCCTTACCGGCTCTTCCCTATACCTCTTTCCGCCAGATAGTGGTCTCTCTCTCTCTCTCTCTCTCTCTCTCTCTCTCCCTCTCCCGTCGCCGCCTTCCCGCCTTCCTACCTCGCTGTCTCGTAACCTCTTTCTTGCCCACTCCTTTCCCTTCCCTCTACTTTGCCTCCTACGCTCCCGTTCTCGCCATCCACGCTTCCGTTCTCGCCACCCACGCTCACCCACCTTCCTCTCCCTTTCCTCTACCCTCTCCCACTTCCCTTCTTCTTTCTCTCGCAACTTTCCACACTTCTATTCACCACTCGCACACACTCCTCCTCACTCATTCGCTCCGGAAACGGAAGACGCAAGGAATAATAACAAACGGAGAAAAGTAAGCGTGGAGACAGTCGTTCTGACAACTTAGGACAGAGTGAAAAAGAACATACCAAAACCTAGAAGGGACGAAAGCAACACAACGCATGATACACACGGATGTAGGCTTATGTCTATATTGGCTTATTTGTTCTAAGCCAGGCCTGGGCAACTCATGGCCTGAGTGCCACATTCCCCTTCTTCTTCCACTTCTTACCGACCACTACCTTATTCCGTTTGCGCGCTGACGGAGTGAGAAGAACTAGCGTACCATATATACGGGACCGTCCCCGCTGGTTCCCCTGGCTATGTCAGCGCGCAAACGGAATAAGGTGGGGGTTGGTTAGAAGTGGAAGAAGGAGGGGAATGTGACACTCGGGCCTTGAGTTGCCCAGGCCTGTTCTAAGCGATACTCGAAATGACACGTGTTCACGAACCAGCATGGAAGTAGGTTATAACATGATGGAATATGAGCATGGCAGCGATGGAAAAGTACCAATAAAATACGACTGAACCGCTTTTGAACATAAGTTAAATTAGAAAGGATGCGTGAAAAGTCCCGCGGTTGAAGTAACACTTTTATGGGACGGATTATAGGAAAAAAGAGCATATAAGAGTAAGATATTACAAAATTAAAGGAAAAACCATTTTGTGTTTCATGAAAAAAATAATAACTGTTATCTTGTTTCGATGTCACTGTAGTGCAAAAATGAATTAATCTTCTAGTTGCATCGTTAGAATTGTTATTAATCACCAGTTTGAGTTTCTCTTTCAGGAAATCGATTAATGTGTCTCATTTTGCGTAGTTAAATTAATATCAAAATCACCATCGAGAATGATAGGAATTTTGTTTAAATTCTCATCCGAGAACACAGTCCCATCGACATATGATGCAATACATATAATATATCACCGATTGATGCTTTCATAACAGATCAATTTGTTGCGTGTTTAATTGTCCGCGATAAATAAGATGCAATCAGATTGACACTCTTAATGGAGTTTTGATGAACAATTGCTCGAGCAGCTCTAATCTATGGCCGTTTAAAATGAGCAATACAATTAAAGTTTGGAATTTGTATGTTATGTTCATTATTAATCCCGTTTTCTGGGAGCAGTAGAATATTAGAGCGTTTAAAACAGAATCCGTGATATCCCTAACATCGGCATTTAAACATTTGCAATTTAATAATGATATAGATAAGACATCTTTTCATTTGGAATGTCTTCAGACTCAAAGTGCATTGGGTGCTAATTTACGATCCGTCCAAACAATACCCGTTACTGTTACAGAACACTGTACTTTTACGACATTAGATATATTTTCAATCAATTGATGAGTATTGACAGCTGATGTTTTTTTCGTTTTCGATATTCATGGCATCGTTGAGCCCTACTTTGTTACTATGGCCTATGCTTTGCAGAGGGTATATAGTCAGCATCCCAAGGAGGACGGGCGCTTATTTGCTCTAGTATGACGCAAGATTTAAGAGAGTAAAAGTCAATTCCGAAGACACAGGAGTGAGGTGTAGCAACCCTATCTCGGGGACTGGATCCACCAAGGGTGAGATGTTTGGGTTTTACACTGCCCTATTGTTAGGTTTATACCATCGAATCGTACCGTACCAACCTGTGTAATATACCTGTATATTATTTAGTAATTCCTTCGTCTCATACGAGGACGCATGTTTCAATATTTTCCTTTCATCTTTACACTCTGGTCTGCAGATACGATAATATAATCTTATATTTTGGGAATATCCCTCTCGTCCTCACAGTGCTGTTTGAGGTATAAACATTGTCTCGCGCTTTCCTTCATCTTAGGGTTACCATCGTCCCGCGGAATGCGTGCAAGTGTGTGTGCAATTGGAAAATCACGGAAAGGACTGAGCGCCGAAACTGCGAAGGCTCTGTTATTCTTCTTTTACTTAAATTACAATTAATGTTAAGTTACCGTCCGTGTGTCGATTTCAGCGAATGACACTTTTTATAATAAGTAAACCGCCCGAGATATATGTAAAAAAATAATAGTTATCGTAAAATTAGATCTAAACACTTATACGTTATTTAATAATAATCAAACCAGGATTACTGTGCGAAATCGCCCATGGTTCCTATGAAAGCCTCTGCGCACCTACGGACTATTTGTATTGTTGAGATATGAAGTGCTCGCGTAGGTGTTAAGCGAGAGTGTAGCCCATTTGCGCACAAGACCGATTGCGCACGTGCCGATTGCACACGTTCCAATTGCGCACGTCCCGATTGCACACATCCCGATTGCTCACGTTCCGTTTGCACACAAGACCTATTGCGCACGTCCCTTTTGCGCACAAGACCGATTGCTCACGTTCCGATTGCACACGAGCCGATTGCACACGTCCCGAAGCCGGTGTCCCGTTTGCACACAAGCCCTATTGTGCACGTCCCTTTTGCGCACAAGACCGATTACTCACGTTGCGATTGCACACGGACTGTTTGCGCACAAGACTCATTGCACACGGGCGAGTTGCATAGTAAAGTGCCAATAAAATAGTGGATGGACAGTGCGTATTTACATTGCGGGCTACGTGTCAACGGTGTGACGTTCATGGACGTTAAATGTTACATAAATAGTGCAGAGTTACAGTGCGGGGCGCGTGGAATATCTGCAGAATCGTTCCCGCGCCAGTCTGAACCATTCATATAGAGAATCACTCGTGAAATCGACTTGTAAAGTTTGAAAATACATGTGACACGTAGGAGCATAACCTGATCAAGGCACAATTTCTTCGAAAATCATCCTTGACATGGTTCTAACTCATTCAGAAGAAACTAAGGAGCACGATTGAAAGGTATATATGGATCGAATTAGTTTGTTTTCAGGTAATTTTATAAAATGGCTATGTTATTTTTATAAGTAAAGAGACTCGTCATTAATAAATATAAATCTTTCTATTTCAGATAACATGCTGTATCAACACTGCATTAGCTAATAGTTACTTTAAGGTTTTATGCAAGTGAACTTGAAGACTGGATTATAAAGATGGTTACAGAAGCTATAACGTCTTTGAGTCTACAGGACGCAAAAGATAGCAGTATACAGTTCTAAGCACGTTCAAGATTAATGCGGTGGTGAATGGCAGGGGCCAAATTTAGGGTGACAAATTGCTCTGAATACATCGTGTGTAAGCAACTAATAACAATAGAATTAAAGGGTGTGTATGCAATAACATATGAAATGTAATGTATAATTTCAACTTTATTTTTTTTATTTTACTTATATATACAATTATGTCTCAAAATATATATCCTGTTATGGATTGTAGAAACGACCATTCACTGCCGGTTGAAGCCAACACACCTTCTGATCATAATGAAGTCCTGGACGAGGATAGAGATGTTTGAAGCAATTCTGATTCCGCACTACAAATTTGGAAAATAGTAACATAAAGATATTAATAATAAGATTACTGAGAAGACTGCTATCAGAGTATACATTAATATTTTATAAAGTAATAACGTATTTACGTCCTCAATATATCCATTGCCCCAATGGAAATCTGAATTTACAGGATACAAAAGAATGCTGTATCCAGGACTAAGCAAATGCAAGATGGTTGCGTTGGGGAACAGCAGGAGCCAATTGTTTCTTTTAAAAGAATGAATCCGAGTGGATTGTGACACAAACGATTAATTGTTTCACGTTAAATGTCGAGGATTTCTTGGATATCCATTTAAATCAGTCCTTTTCAGGGCTACAACGTGAATCCAAACGTTGACAACTCTCGTTCAATAAAATTTCCTATGTACACACGTATAATTATTTCAATGGCTTGCATGAAAGTACTGTTGTGCCGGCCTATTGGCATCAACTAGTTTACTTTAAGATACGCAAAATGTAATAGGTGGTAACGAAATCGAGTTCGAAAGTCTTTCAGTTCAAGAGTTTTATTTTAGGACTAACTGACAGAGTGACGGTGTCTATGCCAGGACTGTAGATGGTCTTTTGCGGTCCTGGGTACCTTTATATGTTTCTAAAAGGAGCTTGGAGGTGGAATTTGAAAAAGGACAGAATGTTTTAGAAAGGAAGTATTTTTGGAGTTTGCTCAGGTGTTGATACGTAATCAAAGGGAAATTTTATCATTATGTCAAGGTCAACAATTGAAGGGAATTTTTATGGGTTTATGTTCCTGTTGAGTGTTTGCATACTTTGGCGGAAACTTTGGCAACGGAAAGGTTTATCGGTAGGTTTGTTCAGGAAGGAATTTGTGGAAGTCCGACTAATGTGACGATTGGATTGGAAAATGTGATAGGAAGGCATAACAGTACGTTATTTCCAGAGTTAGATGACTACAATCGGAATGACCGTCTAGGTTTCCATGTAGAAGGGAGACCGTGCGAAATGACAAAATGGGCAAATGACGTAGAAATGTGCAGGATATATGAAAGTTGTGTCCGGCTAAAATCCAAACAATTTGAGATCTCAGGTTGAATCAAATGTTGTATGGGGATGTTCGATTGTCTTCAAGAATCGGTTTTATAAGGTAAACAATGGATTCGTCGAAAAGTCGTGGATAATAATTGTTATGTTGGTTGGTTGCTACGCGCCGTAGAATCGATTTTGTAAGTTAAGTAATCGTTAATAATAAATAGAATGATTGGTTGGTTATTACGTCGAAGATTCTATTTTTTAGAATTATAACATACCTACAAACATTTAATGAAATTTGAAACCTGAAATTGGTTAGTTTTTGAACTTTCACAACTTTCATAAATACCTGCATATTTATACATTATTTGCCCATTTTCTCATATTTCTGGGTCCCTCTTGTATATTCAAACCAAGTATGTCATTCCGCTTGGAGCCATCTAACGCTGACAATAACATACTTCCATATGGCTTCCATGCAAGCCATAGAAATAATCAGGAATATTTTATTGAACGAGAGTTGTCAACATTTGGAATCACTTTGAGGCCCTGAAAAGGGCTGTTTTGAATGGATATCAAGGAAATCCTTGAAACTTGACATCAGAAAACCAGTCGCTTGTCTCCTGCGGCACACAGATTGATTATCTTGAAACCAAGATTTAGATCCAGCTGTTCCCTACCACTTCCACTCTGCGTTTGCTTAGGCCTGCATACAGCTTTCTTTTGTGACCAGTAGACTCCGGTTTCAATTAGGACAGTGGATATGTTGTGGATGAAAAGATGTTATTGCTTCTGTAATCTTCTTTATAATCCAGCCGACGATAGGATTGCAAATAGCACAAAAATCAGCAATCAGAAGTCCACAGAATCTAGTTGCATAGAACCTTAAAGTAACTATATCCACGCAAGTAAAACTCTACAAGAATTCAACATATCCTCGACTATATCAACATGTATACATACATATATACTGACTTAGAATTGTTCGAGAAGCACGCGGGTCTCTCTTTTATAGGGATTTTTGAAAATTACACGTTTTTGTGTCAATTTAATTGATTCGAACCCACGCCCTTTCGGACTGGTGCCTAAAGAACGAAAAGGATACTTGGAGGAACAGGCGAGGACGGAAACAGAAAGGTGCAATCTCTCTCTCCCGGGTTTTTGCACAGTTTCCCCTGGGAGCGACGGGTGAATGCCGGAGACGAGTGCTTCCGACGGCCGTGCAAGCTATCTTGGAATCCACATGCACCCAGATATCATTATTTCCTCCTAATAATTCGGAAGATACCGTACAAACGATTTCGTCCGGAAGAAGGAGCTGGGAGCTGCCTGGAGGTCCATCGCTACCTGAAGATATAGGCATAAAGTATTGTTAAATTAATAGGATAAGAACGTTCAGTCATTTATTCAAAATGAGTCGGAGAAAGAGAAATGCAAAGCGAGCTAGGTAGGTTGGTAAATTATAGATCAGGATTGGAAATTTCAAATGGGTTAGAGGTCGAGGAGGTCCCGTACAAACTTTGCCTAAAAGAAGGGGATTTGAAATAGTAAGTATGGCGCCAGCAGAAGGAAATTCTATTGTGGAAAATCTGCTAAATGAAGGATCTGTCGGGGAAATTGATAGTGCCAGTACTTTTATTGACCCCGCTAAAAACAATCGGAGTTTTATTTCTTTTAAATTCGCAGCGGAATCAATACCCAAATTCGATGAAAATTCATGTTCATTACAAAAATTTATTAGTCAGAGTGAGTTGGCGAATTCGGTCATAAATCCCAGGGAACGAAAAAACCTTTTCCTTTTAATTAAAAATCGGATTGCGGGTTCGAGCTGAGCGGCTAATAGCAAACCGTCAACAGCCCAGGAATCTAGAAGAACTTTTAGACTTATTAAGATCTATTTATTTGCGATCTTTTAATTTAGACCAAATACAAGATAAAATGAAAGAAATCAAGCAGTGTTGAAATGAAAATTTAAAGGATTATTGGTTGAGGATTGAAGATATTCTTAATCAGGGAATAGAAGTCGCAAAAGGAAAATTTTCGAAGGAACAATGCCAGGGAATAACAATGCTCTTGAATAAGACAGCCGTTCGGAATTTTCGTTTAGGTCTTCAAAATAATCTTTTAAGTAATATGCTGATAGATCAAAATCAAAATTTGTTACAGATCATGGACGAAGCACTATTTTGCGAACAGGAAATTACTTATAATCTGTGGACTCACACGTTATACTCTTCAAAACACAAAAATCTATCAAACAATTACAGATTATCGTAAATGCTATCAATGTGAAAAATTATGCCATATACGAAGGAATTGTTCTCAGAATTGAATGAGTCAGCCTCACTCACAGATTTTCAATTGTACCCGTTGCAATATTTGCGGAGACCCGAATCACCCGGGGAACGAGTGCTTTAGAAGTCCGAAAGGAAATTATTGGCCTGTACAAAGAGCGCAGGAACCTGGAGTGCGTAATTCTTTCCAAAAGTCCGATAATTTAAACTGCCACACTGCTCCACGAAATGGCGGACCAGGGAGCAGAAAATTCATTGCACGCCGGAACCCAGCAACTGATTTAAAATAAATGTGAACATCAGTCATATACCCACAATAACCCTTCATGACAAATTATTTAGAGGAGGAATTTCGAAATTTCTAATGGACACAGGCTCTCAAGTAAATATAATAAAAAGGGGGGAATTAATTAACAATGTGAATATGAATACAGATGTTTGCTATAAGCTTACCGGTATTGGTCCTGAGATAGTCTGCACAAATGGGGAAACATCCATTCATATTTGTGGTGTGAAAGTGAAATTCCAATTTGTTGCAGATTAGTTTCTGAAAAGGAAATTCTGCAGCACGGTAAGTACGCTTAACCTGAACTATAACTAATATGTACAATGGTACTGCAAGTGCAGTTCTTAAAGTTTACAGGCGGAATTTACAGCTTGGTAACGTACGCTTCACGCTTTAGATGAATCTAACACAAATTAACAATGCAGGAATATCGAAAAGTACTTCAGAGAATAAGCAAAGGTTTAATAGCGAAGAATTGAATGAAATTATGTGAGAAATGATATAATAGAATCGTAACAGTGTCTGTCTTGCTAGATTATGTCGGTGTGAGCTGCCAGGCCCTCGGAAAATTCTCGGAAATGGTACTAACCGTCCTATTATCATGCCGGAACTCGGAAAAAATTGAACGTGCGGAAAGCCGGGCTGTTAGCAGGCAGTACCGTCTACTACGTTGGAATGCGGATAATCCGCTGCTTACTCTCTAACACTTTCCCATTGCAGTAGCGGGTATCCTGGGAATACGGTTTCTGTAAAATCAGAATGCAATAGTTAAATTGAATAATTCTAATCCAAATTCTATTCAGATCTTGATAATACAATTCCTGTAAAGAATAAAGGAATCAAATCGGGTTATGTAAGAAATTTTAATGTTAATCCAGAAGCTTACGTAGGTGAAGCTTTGGTTACGCACATAAATGGCTTTGCAAAATTATTTGCCATAAATACCACTTCAGACCAAATTAAGTTTTCCTTACCTCCGGTAGAACTAGAAGAGTTTGAGGTTATGCCTCCAGCACCATGATCAGCAAGTTGGAAATTTTAATAATGCTCAGGCCAAAGCAGATGCGCAGAGTTTTTCTAAAATTGTTGAATCATTACATTTACAACGTCTTAATAATTTGGAGGTAACAAGCCTTCTCAAACTAATATATATGAATTTTCATATCAATTTCATCTTCCAAATGATAAGTTACAGGCAACAAAGCTCGCAAAACATTCAATAATTACCACTGATGAAGTCCCAAGAAGTGCAAAACAATATCGCTTTCCATGTATACATAAGCAGGAGATAAAAGAACAAGTAGATTCTTTGCTTGAGGATGATATTATTCAACCATCCTCATCTGCATTCAATTCTCCCTTATGGATTGTTCCAAAAAAACCTGATGCTACTGGAAAGCCTCAGTGACGGATGGTTATTGATTATCGGAAGTTGAACGAGAAAACCATCAGCGACTCATATCCTATTCCAAACATAGTGGACATTTTAGATCAGCTTTGTGGTGCCAAGTATTTTAGTATTCTTGATTTGGCTTCAGGGTTCCATCAAACACCAATGGACCCCGAATCCAAGTCAACGACAGCGTTCCCAACTATCAATGGACACTACAACATTTCAACAGTGCATGGACTTATTATTATCTGGGTTACAGGGAATTGAAATGTTTATTTATATGGATGATATTGTTATTTATGCAAGCTCATTGGCAGAACATTCCCAGAGATTAAAACATATTTTAGCACGTGGACAAAATGCTGGACTCACCTTATAACCTGGAAAGTGCCAATTCCTTCGTCGTGAAATAACATATTTGGGGCATCTTATAACATTGAAGGGTGTAAAACCTGATCCAGGCAAAGTCAAGGCTAGCGCCTGATGGCTCTGAGGGTGATAAGGGGATACCGAACCGTCTCCTTGGAGGCGGCGAGGACTCTCGCGGGCGTCGTGCCCATAGATCTTATGGCGCGCGAACTCGCGGCGGCTCATCGGCGACGAGTCGAGCTGCGAGAGCGACGAATCGATCCGGTGGTTGCGGCGAACACCATCCGGGTCGAGCGCAGTGAGGGGAGAAGAAGGTCGATCGGCACATGGCGCGATCGGCTGACGGATCTCCCCAACGGTAAGAGCCGGACGCTCGTCGAGGCGCTGCTCCCCATCTTCGAAGATTGGGTCAGCAGATCGCGGGGCGCGCTTAGCTTCAGGATGACGCAGGTGCTCACCGGACACGGATGTTTCGGGGTGTACCTGTGTCGCCTAGGGAGGGAACTGTCCGAGCAGTGCCATCACTGCGGGGAGGGTAGGGACACGGCGGCGCACACCGTCGAGGAGTGCCCGGCGTGGGCACGGGAACGCCGTGTCCTTCGTAGCGTTTGCGGCTGGGACCTCTCTCTTCGGTGCATTCTCCCCGAGATGCTCCGGAGCGACCGGTCCTGGAGTGCGTTCGCCTCCTTCTGCGAGGACGTCATGTCCGAGAAGGAGGCTGCCGAGCGAGAGCGGGAACGCGATCCCGACTCGCTCCGCGTGCGGCGTCCGAGGAGGCTTCCGCCTCCCTTCCTCCGTCCCGCTGTGCGAGGGGATGGGGGATAACCGCGTGGGCGACCGTCGGGAGCTGCCCTCTCTGCGGTCGCCGCATCACCGGTGGCCGACGGTTTCGGATTCGTAGCCGCCGTCGGCCGGGTAGTTTCACAGGGCTCCTCGCGCGCGTCGAGCCAGGGCGCTCCCTCTGAGCGCCCTCGGGAGTTTTGGCCGCTCGGCAGATGCCTGGTCGAGCGGCCTTATCTACGCGAGTAGTAGGGTAGATTTCTAAATTCAATGAGTGATCGTCACTCTATTGCATTGTAGAGCCTTTTGGCAATTTATTTGATGAGCGGCTCGGCGCCGCTTCGCGGCGCCGAGTCTGTAACCTAGCCGTTTCGGGGGCCGCTTCGCGGCCTCCAAGGTATTGGGCGCTTCACGCCATCCTCGGGTGCGTCGCGGACGTAATTCGCGCGCGAAATTTCCGTAACGCACCCACTCTCGAGCAGGGATGTGGCATCGGGGAGGTTTTAGCCGGTGGAAATCCGGCACTACCTCGCGTCCCCTTCGTTGGGCCGCGGGGTGTCTTTGAAAGATTTCCTCCTCGACAAAAAAAAAAAAAAAAAAAAAAAGGCAAAGTCAAGGCTGTCAAGAACTTCCCAATACCTAAAAATAACAAAAGTTTAAAACAATTCTAAGGCCTTGTTGGTTATTACAGGAGATTTATGGATGGAATGGCCAAAATAGCAAAGCTACAGTAAATTCTGTCACATTGTCACTACTGGAGCTCCAGTCACATTGTCAATGGGCTGCGTCTGCGCCCATGTATGCGTCATTCCTACGCCTATGTTACCTCGAGCGGAGTCAGTCAAGCGTGTGATGTTTATGAGGCGTGAAGCGACGCGGCTCCTTTGTCGAGAGTTCGCGGTTTGGTTTTTTATAATACAATCACAACTTTTCAAATTTTGCTTTTTTTTTTATCTAAAATAGTGGTTAAGATATTGATGAGATTTTTCCGCGTAAAATGAAATCAAACATGATATTAATCGGACCATATTTACTTATTTATTACTGTGACGTTCTATTTTCATATACGCTGCATATATACATTATTAAATTTGTACGAATAATAAATAAAAAAGAATCGAATAAAAATACATAAATCGATGACGAGGACGAGTTAAAAATAATAAAAAACAACAACAAATAAAATAAATAAATCTACGAACATTTCCTAATTTATTTACCGGGCTTGTCTGCTTATCTTCCTAATAATATAAATCCTGGACGATAGGACACCAGTCACAATTTAAAATACATATCTAAAATCTCAGTTTCGCATGTTCCGCGTCACATTTATTTATAATATTCTATCCCGGTCGTGGAGATATAACATTAATATATATTTAAAATATAGGGCTTAGTCCTTATCGCTACTCGGCTCTACTCTTACTCGCATACTCTTTTACATTGCCAGTGAGCTGAGATCCGTAGTATGACAACGTGAGAGAGACGGACGCGAGGCGCGAAAACCGTGTCCTTCTCTGTCACATTGTCATACTACGGTTTTCAGCTCACTGACAATGTGAGAGAGTATACTACGATCCGTAAATGTGATCTCAATTACACCATGTTTGATCTCATTTTTATCCCAATAATTTCATGATTACGTTATACAATTTTTCATACAGGAAAATGTAATAATAAAAAGCGATAAGAATCGTCTTTAATATAGCATTTGGTACGCTAAGTTTTCTTTTCTTCGTTCGGCGAACTACAAAGGCGGGTCGCGAGGCTCGAAAACCGTGTCTACTATCACCAAGTGGTCCGAACCATTGAACTATATACTACCTGGAATGAGAACATCCATATGTAAAGTCGCCGAAAAGCGGGACAGAGAGAGTATGATTCCAGGGATACCTGTCCTTTGTTAACTGTACGATCCGTTTCAAAAATATCGGTGTAGCAGACGAGAGTCCAGTCAAGAAATTAAACCGCGTAAATCGGTGGATTACAAACAAGTGAAAACGTGCAAACCAGTTGAATCAAGGCATTTTATCCAAGCGGCAGAAACATGGTTATGTCGTGTTGTATTAAAAATTGCAAAAGCGTGTGGACGAAGAATGGGAATATTACTTTTCACAGGTAATTAGGAATAAAAGTAAAACTGCGTAGCATATATGAGGAATAGTGTCAGCATATGGAGCTCTGAACACCATTCGTGTCGGCCTTGATTGGACCTAAGCTGTGCGCATCGCACACAGACTGACAGACGCGCACGTACACTGCGACACAAATGGTGTTTAGAGCTCCATATGCTGACACTGATGAGGAAAAGCATTTTTTATTCCCAATTAATTATATCCAAATTGTCTTTATTTACAGCTTTCCCAAGGATCCGGCATCATTTGGAGAATTTGTAACGGCAATACCGCCGACATTCGTAAAAAAAGTTACGAAGTACAGCACCATTTGCAGTAAACATTTTATATATGATTCATTTCAGGTAACACCATCTGGACAGAACCGCCTAAAGAAGAGAGCAATACCCACATTGTTTGACTACGATGTGGATTATTCAATAGCAAGTAGTTCAACAAATGTGGTATGTAAATATCTATATCGTGCATATTACTTAAACTTTAGTAAATGTATCATTCTAGTGAAACTTATCGCCTCGGATACCCACGATGGGTCAATTTGACCCGAAGCCTGAAGATCGTCAACCCATTTTTTGAGCAAAATAAAAATGTTCGCCTACGTACATTTTCGCGACGTTGCAATATATTTTAAACGTTGACAATTTGTTTATAAATTGTTTATAAAATATTTTACAAAATTAAAATTTTTGCTTACGTGCATTATAGCGACGTTGCAATGTATTTTACGATTGTTGATAATTTGTTTATAAATTGTTCACAACTTCTTTCGAGCAACATTTATAACATTTTCTGCGACATGGTCGTCAGTATTTTATAACGCGTTGAATTTACTTTGCGGTTCTCGTCTCACATAAATCTATACAAATAAAATATCGGGTTGCCGTCCTGCAGGATTGGTCAGAATAACCCATCGTGGGATTGCGTGTCTCCTTTTTTCAGTCGGGTGTCCGAGAGTTAAAGTGTTTCAAATATGTTAACGATGTAAGTACAATTGTATTATTACTTTAATCACAAGGCACCATGATTGATTTAGGTTCAACCTTCAACGAGTACAGGGATCATACAAAATTTGCATGCAGGACCCAGCAAATATTCAACAAATATTGAGGATACCGATAACGAAATGGTAGGTTGTATGACATACTAAATAGGACCGCGCCAGTAATATAAGGCATGTGTGTTTATAAGTGTAAATTGAGAAACTGTTATAAATTTATATTATATTATAGATAATAGAAGCTGCAAATACCAGCTGTGATACAAATGTCACACTTCACCAGAAATGCTCTTCTAATGATGATGTGTTGCATGCTGAAAAGTTACATGTATGTTATTATGTTTTGTTTTATGATCTTTCATTCATATTTTGTAAAATGTTAATAGTATCAAGTATGTCATATTGAAGGTAGAATTTATCTTTACAGTCAGGACCTGCAATCAACAGAAGATCACAGGACATTGGCACACAAACATCATCCCGGATTTTAAGCAGACAGGATAAAATGGTAACTTTGCGTAAAAAAGTAAGAGTGCTACAGAAGCGGTTGCAGCGACGCAACAATAGATTAAAAACGATGAAAGACTTGGTTCGGCATTTAAAAGCCAACGGTAAATGCACAGATGCCGTAGAAGATGTTTTAAAAAATCGTTTTACTGGTTTCTCGTTGCATGTTTTGAAAAATGAACTAAAAAATTCCTCCGTTTCTTGTGGAAACCGGTACAGCGACGATATAAAAAGTTTCGCCTTAACATTATATTTTTATTCTCCAAAGGCATATAACTTTATCCGAACCAAGTGACACCTTCCTCACAAATCCATGCTGCGTAAATGGCTGAGTAGGTACAATTGCGAACCAGGCTTCATAAGCGAAGTACTAGAATTTCTAAAAGAGGAAGTAAAAACAAATTCCTGTATCAAGGACGTAGCATTAATTTTGGATTCAATGGCTATTCGTAGCCAAATTGTTTATGATAAAAAACAAGACAAGAATCGCGGATATGTAGATTACGGTGCTCACGTAGATTCTGAAGAATTAGCAAAGGAAGCTCTGGTTCTTCAAATTGTAACCTACACAAAAAAATTCAAGATCCCTATTGCCTTTTTTTTCGTAAATAAAATAATAGCCGATTTACAGTGTCAAATCCTCAATCACGCTTTAATTTTATTAAAAAGTACTGGCGTTACCGTACGATCTATAACATGCGATGGCTGTGCCACAAATTTAAAAACTTTAACATTATTGGGCTGCGATTTCTCCAAGGCAGATTTGGTCACTTCCTTCAAACACCCATCTGCGGACAGTCAAGTCTACTGTATATTAGACGCTTGCCATATGGTCAAACTGTGCCGCAATGCATTTGCTGAGGAAGTGATTACATCACCGATGGGGGAAATATCTTTTAAATTTATTAAAAAATTGCATGACTTGCAAGAAGCAGAGGATTTGGAACTGGGAAATCGATTGTCATCTATGCATGTAAATTTTTATAACAAAAAAATGAACGTTCGTTTAGCTGCTCAACTCATCAGTAGCGCTGTTGCGGATTCACTGGATTTTTTACGACTACGCGGTGATCCAAATTTTGCAGGGAGTGAAGCCACGGTTGAATTTTTAAGAATATTCGATAAATTATTCGACATAATGAATAGCCGAAACTCATTTGGAAAAGGTTTCAAATCTCCCATCTACTTACATAAAATTGACTTAAAAAATGAATTCTTTTTGAAAGTTAGAACATATATAACAAATCTTAAAATAAATGGTGTGAATATTTTACAACACAAGAGAAAAACATTTTCCTTGGGTTTCTTCATGAACACTTACAGTTTTATTGGGTTGGCAAATGATCTTTTGACTGACCCCGATAGTCCTTTGAAATACTTGTTGACCTACAAATGTTCTCAGGACCACTTAGAATTATTTTTTTCGTGTGTTCGGTCTCGTGGAGGGTGGAATGACAACCCAAATTGCTCTCAATTTATATGGGCATTGCGAAAAATGCTTTTCCGCAACAATGTTACAGCGAGTATAAATAGCAATTGTTTGGACGATTTATCGGAAACATTGCCCATTTTTCAGTTTCGTGCCCCAAAACGGTCTTTGGTAGATAATTCCCATCAAGATTTAGATAAAGACGACGAAAATTTAAACAGATTAATTGCATGGATGGATAGCACGTCTTTGAGTTGTTTACAAGAAAATATATTGTACTATATTTCTGGAGTTGTAGTAAACAAAATTTTGGCAAAATTATCGTGCCTTTATTGTAAGGATTTTTTACTCACTGAGAAAATCAACAGTGATCATCAATACACTGTTGATGTAAAAAAATATTGTAGTTTTACTGCATTTGTAAACAGAGGGAAGTTGTGTTTCCCCTCGAAGGCAGTATTTGATATTATTAAATGCGCGGAAAAACCTTTTCGAGCTGAAATTCAGCTTGGATACATGAATAAGAAAAACTTCAAAAGAAACATATCTTCAGTAGTACTTGAGAAATACTGTGGTACAATTGTTTCCTTGTTTACACCGCCGCATCCGGTGTTGGAAACTAATGGATTATGTGAACTGCATGAAATTCAAATTGTTAAATTAATAATAAGTATATACGCAAATATTAGAATATTTACGTATACGAAGGAAGCTACGGAGCGGTACTTAGGTGATCGTGCGAGTATCAGGCAAAAGCTACATAAAAGTATACTGTTTGCAAATGTTTGATTCACAGCCCTGATACAAGAATTCTGATCACTTATGTCCCGTGTCTGTACCTTTCTTCACCACATGTATATAATATTAAAGAATCCAATGTTAAATGTTATGTAAATAAAAGTTTTAAACTGGAGGCGTGCCCGAGATGGCGCGAGTCGTACATGCACGCATGTATGTTATTATTAGTTCAATGCATGTACGAGGCTGCGATCATTCCGGACAGGTCGGTAGCGACATTGTGCAAGTGGCGCGGACCGACCAAGCGGCGCGGTTCATACAATACACTGCAGTAAACGCTGTAGTTCGCGCGTGAGGTTCCGAACCTCCTCCTAGTATATCAGATATTAGGGGGAGGATGTAGGAGATACCGCTACCGGCCGGAGAGCCCGGAGCTATTCCTTGTAGTAACTCGTAATCGTTTGTCCGGGGAATAGTAGTAGGGTGGAATCGGCGGGATAAAAAAAAAAAAAAATCTTTCATGTTTAGAGAATGTTAATTTTTGCACGTATTATATTTTATATATTTGTATCGTGTGTTAATATTTTGTGGAAAAGGTTTATATTAATTCATAATTAACTATTGCATGTAAGTCACTGTTTTTCTACTTATTTTAAGTTGATAACGTTATATATTAATTACAGTTTTTATATTTCAGATCTATTTGGAGATGGGCAAAATTACATGTTTTGGCAAAACACGAGTGAAGACTAAAAAAAACATCTCTAAGGATCTGAAGGGGCTATTCGATGAACGTTAGAAAATGTATTATATAAACTGACTGCTATTATTATAATCGTAGAGAATAGTTTCTGTAATATTAATAAAAATTATAATAAAATTTATATTTAAAAAAACGCTAATAGGATGACAAAGTACATTACATCCACGTTAAACCCCTAAATTAAATTAAATCCCCGTAATCATATATACACTACGCCCAGATTTATAATATAACCGTATTACCAGTTCAACAATAATTGGAAGGAGGAACTCTTTTCGAACCGACCATACAAACGTGGAACTTTCACTTTTAACGTGCATGCGACTATATGTTCAGACCGCACGTGTGTAAGAGTGAGACAGACATCCCTGGATTTCACCTCTCTCTTTCTAACAAAATGGGCCGTTTTCTGTTTCCCAGTTTCCCACAGTTCCCATTCCAGGTAGTATATAGTTCAATGGTCCGAACACGATTCCGAGCTGACTGACAATGTGACAGAATATACTGTACTTACCCAATTATTAGAAAATGACATACCCTTTATTTGGAATGAGGATACTCCATTGAACTATAGAATATCTGGAATGCGCACGGCCGTATGTAGAGCTGCAGTCGAGCCGCGCCGAGAGAGAAAGAAGATATTTTGGTATTTTGTCCTTTGTTACCTGTACTACCCTTTCAATAATGTTGTGTACGCCGTTAAAATATACGGAACTGAACTATCTTTGCTGTACTATCCTTTTGTTGCTTCTATGACAAAAGGGTTTATGGTAAGTCGTAATAAAAGCAGAATGTGTTTGAAGAAAAACTGTTCCCATACAATAAATATAGACTATATATGTTTCATAATTTGCAATTTGTATACAGAGAGATAATTCCAAATGTGTATAATCAATCAGGCATCTATTACAATTTCTGACTGTGGCAATAGCATGTGAAACTTGTTAATTACCAGTATATATATTATTTCATTCCTAAAATGTTAATGGGTGAATCTGTACGAGGAAACACTACTTTCAAACGCATAGAAAACTTAAAAAAAAGTAACACCGACTTCAAAAATCGAACATTATTTTATATTGTTCAGTGCATTTTTGAAGTCTGTTAAATAGGATACTTTCTCAAACAAAATTAATAATATCAATCAAAATTATTGTAATATTTATTTTATTTATTGTCTATGTCTATTTGGAAAAAAAAACATAAAATGAGCAAATAATTATATTTTTACATCCAGCATGAACAATTCCCAAAGGAAAGCAATTTCGATACGTATTAACAATTAACCTTCACTACCTCTAAAACAAAAAATCATGTGTAATTTTAATGCTTTTGATAATATTTTTTACTTTGTTTTGTGATCATATACATTAATTTCTGTGACATGCTGACATCACCTACTGAAATATCTAAACAGAAGAGTGCAACTCTTTTCGAACCGGTCATATCTAGTCAAATCTCTGTGGAACTTACGTCGAAAGGCGCAAATCGACTGTATGTCCCAAAGTTTCAGTGGTAAGAGTGAGACAGATGTTACGACCCGGCGAGGAGTCCCGTAGGGAATTTGAAAGAATTCCCTTCTTACGGATTTCTATGACTCCTCGGTCACCGGATTTTGTCGTAACCGTTGTTATTGTGGATTCGCCTGTCGGAGGTTAGGAGCTGAAGCTCGCAGAAGCGTCGAGAATAATCGATTCTGCCGTTGTCGATTCTCGAAGGTGTCGGCAAGACGTTTAAAATAGGCGGCAATTCAAAAGGATGATCCACCCGATTCGCTCTGAGTTTGTATTGGATTCTATACCTTTTTAGCCGTGTGTAGTGGAGACATTGATGATGTTGATGGTGCGTTATATAAGTATATATTTTGGATAAAATATATATATTTCCTTATTCTAACAATACAGTTATGTGTATCGGGTGATACTAACAGGTATAATAGTATGTTCTTACTTTCTCCTTGTTTTCGCTGAGTTGATGTTTTAACGATTCGAATCGCGACTTTGACTCTATACACTGTTTTTCACGTAAGTACGGATAGTTTTACCGTACTCTCTCTGGTCAGAGGACTGTACTGAGGACTGATCTGTAGACTGCACTTTTGTAACTCACTGTTGTAACTGGACTTTGACTAAACTACACAGCTTACGAAGCTGATCGAGGACTACGGACTGCTCTTTCCTAAATGACTCTTGTAACTGAACTTGGAGCAACGCAGGCTCCCTTTTTATACCAATATTAGAGCGCAACAAGCTCATAAGTTAGTCGTTTGTCGGCGTGAAACGATGGGTATTGCGCGGACCCCTGACAGTTCTCGCGAATAGGTGACAGTTTTAGGAGATAGAAGTAGAGTGAAGGATGCATAAATCCCTTTTGCCGGTGACCCGAGACGTTTGCGCGAGATCAAGGTTACCGGTATTCTCTATCGGGAGTCATTCGGCGCGCTATGCCGACAGTAGCCTTGAGTGCTCTCCCCTTGGTGTCTCCGCAGAAGTTATGGCGGAGCCGTGTGGGTTGACGCTGCTTGCTTGTTCCCTTTTTTTCCTGACCTCGGTCCGAGGTGGTCTAATCTTCTCCCTCCTTCCTTGGTGGGCGGTGCTGGTGTTCTCATTGCCTCGCCTCCATGGGGGTTTGGCGGCTGGGCTTGTCTCGCTGCTTGCGTCGGCGTTTCCTTGTCGGCATCGTCCCGACCTGCAAGCGGTCGATAAAGCCGATGCGCTTCCGTGCTGTTCGCCGTGCCTGATGCGATGGCGCTGGTGATGCTGATTGCGTGCGTCCTACTCCCTCGTTCTCGTGATCCGTGACGGGCGCGGTGTTAGGGCTGTAACACAGAATACAAAAATGTCTTTCTTCTCTCTCTACAAGCGAGGCGCGGCTGTTCCTGCATCCGTGCGCATTCCAGGTGGTATATATAGTTCAATGGTAAATACTCACTGTCCATCCACTATTTTCTGGCTATTTTCTGACTATTATGCGGCTATTCTACCTGTCCTACATTGCACTATGCACCGTGAATGTCAATTTTTGCTAGTCAATATCTCTCGTAGATTCTTGCAGGATGGATTTTTTATTTCGATGTTTTAACAGGATCAACAGTATTTATCATTCTTGAAATCGATTCTTTACTAAAAAATATCTATTTCTGCGAAAGACTGATTCGAGCGCATGTAATACATAAACACACAATAAAATACCCACGTTGACCTACTATTTATGTACATAATCTTATATCAATTATAAGCATAACAGCAGGTACATGTTGGAGATAGGTAAAATAGAAAAGTGCGCAAAAACAGGAAAAAATATATTACATACTAAGAAAAACCAACTCCGTCTTGACTCGAACCATCAATCATACAATTAGCAATATAAGACCGTACCATGTACTATTCACTCCGCTAACACACTAACAATATGATACATGCTACCTATATTGTAAGATACGTAAACTTAACATATATTGCAAAATAAAATAATACCCCATGTTGATTGGGAATATGGCAGGAGTCTTCCTGTAATATTGCCACATGAAGGACAAAGACGCAATATTGCGCCAACATTGCAATGAAATATTAGTGTTGTAGGAAGGTTTCGTGGAATTGGCAAAGGAATAAAGGAGTCGGATTCTAAGGAACAGAAGCAACATATTTTTCGCATCAGATACAACGAGGTTTACAGGTAAGTCAAGTTACTCCTTGTTAACTCAGTGGGCTAGCAACGAACTATTGACAACTGCGTTTTACAAGGCCGACCGTCCCTGTTGAGAGTCCGGCTTTTTCTAAAACCCTACTTCCCAATAAGGGTCAAGATTTTCGCAGCTCGGTTTTCTCTCACGCATAATCTCGGATCTCTGGAAACTTCTCGAGGCTTCTGGAAGATTCTGGAGCTTTCGCGATGCTCCTGGAAGATTCTGGAACTTTCGCGAGGCTTCGCTCGCGGTGCCGCGGGGCATTGACCTTGCGTCAATCAGATGTTTTGGTCGGTCAGATGGAAAAATTTAACGGCTTAATCGATCCATGTATCGTCTCGTTACAGCCTAATGTTTATTTTTCATTTGTCTATTCTGGTTTCTTAATAACTGAAATAACGATTATAAGGTTCAGTTGAGAATAAAAAGTAATTTAATTTAGGAACATATATGTTTTTAGCCCTCAAGGAGATGTTGTATCGAGGTGACTGGAATTTCATGATATCGACTTCATTATATTATTTACACACCCTCTATGTTACGAAAATTTCAAAGCGCGAGTAAGGAGGATTTGGACATACATAAGAAAATCGCAGAAGTTCTTGAAATTTTTATGTATGATGCATTTTAATGTAATAAAAGGAGCATACCAAATTTCAGAAATCTATATAAGACGTAGTTTAGAAGACAATAATTTAATAATTTGACACGTTCCCAGATAGCACAGGGACGTACTAAGGATGTCCCCAGGATGTCCAAAATGGATATTGCGGACATCCTGAGGACGTCCAGATTTGATCCTGGGACGTTCTCAGGACGTCCTGAGGATGGCGAAAAAACGCCCAATAACTAATCCTCAGGACGTCCCGCGGATATCCTGTCGGACGGCCTTAGGATATCCGTCGGACAGCCGCAGGACGTCCAATCGGACAGTCTGAGGATGTCCCGCCGGACATCCTCGGGACGTCCAATCGGACAGTCTGAGGATGTCCCGCCGGACATCCTCGGGACGTCCAATCGGACAGTCTGAGGATGTCCCGCCGGACATCCTCGGGACGTCCTACTGAACTACAGGATGTCCTCATTTTTAGGGATTTGAGGGGAAAGATTTTGTCAAATCTATTAATTATAATGTATTTTTAATATAAAATATATTTGCTTAAAAACAACCATAAATTATATAAATATCAAAACAATAATAAAATAATTTAGTCTAAAAAACAACATTTTACTTAATATATCTTATATTTATATTTTAACTCTAAATCACACTATTTATTTTCTGGATTATTAGATGTACCGGCACCGGTACCCCTGTTCATTTGTACTCTGTAACAAAAAATATGAAAATTAATGCTGATAAGTGATTCAATCGAATAAATACATTCAATTCTAACATTTTTTAAAACTTACCGTGTTTTCTTTTCATATCGTTTATTTGCATGACGTAACCATGATTTGATTGGTTCCGCAATAACAGGTTCAGTAACGTTAGGAAAATTTATTCTTACGGCCCCTATATTGAACAAATTATTTCAATTGATAAATTAGTATTGCAATTAAAAGTGACACTATGGTTATATATGCTTACCAAATACAATTTTCCTAAGTTCGAGTGTGTAAAACGTTCGTTTTTTTTTCCCTCCAACATAACTAAATGACCGTGCCACCTGGTCCGAAAATATCATACGCAAGATATTAAAAACTGCTTTTCTGACGTCACTCCCACCTATGCGTGCCAAATCTTTAATCTGGAACAATATGTACAAGTATTACATATAAGCAAACGAGCGCGTACATGGACATAGTTGACTCCAAGTTTCATAGTTCTTACTAATTTTTGACAATTAATTTTCTCATCCAGTAATAATTTTTCGTAATTATCTAAATCTTGTACGTCATCGAATGGGAATAATTGCAGAGCGTTGTCATTATTATTATTATCTTGAGTATCATGAGATGCTTGTAATTGCAGATTTTCATTCATTGTCTGCAGTTTTGTATTTGTTATACGCAATTCGTTCTCTAATGAACGCAATTCAAAACCTATGTCCAAAAGCTTTCTTATAACGAAGCGTTCAAAATTGGAACCTCCTAGAATAAAAGACAAAATACATTGCTACATTGTAATAAAAAAAAATCGTTCGTTTATAAAATATAGGTCAATGGTTACCTGAGCGACTACCCGTTCCAATATGACTATTATCTGCAGGTTCGTTATCCAAATCAATATGTGAACAGGCTACAACCGAATACATAAATGTATATTTCAAATGAAGCAATCCACAGTAACCCCAAACCAAGTATATTACATTTATATTGTTGAACAAAAACATATTTTATGGTGTAATATTATTATTAGTCCATGTTTATGTTGTTTGTTGCTTATTAATTACAAATTATCTATAATTACCAGCAATGACATCGGCATCATTTAATCCCTTACTGGTGCATGCATTTAGAGCATCATCCGACTTTTTATGTTTTTCCGAAGCTGTAGTAACAGTGTTTTCTGTGTATTAATTAATGTAGTAATAATTAGTTTTCGTTTTACATGTACCGTATATGAATATATATACAACTTGTGTCAGGCTTACTAGAAAACTGTTTTCTGGAGCTATCAACACATTTGTTGTTTGATTTCCCTGGAAATTTCGGATATTTTAGGTCCTGAACATTTTCGTCATCGCTTTCATTATCTTCATCGGATGAAACAATCTTCTTTGCTCTCTGCTTACGAGTTTTTTTAAAATGTTCAAGGTCATCGGTCTCTGAATTTATGTCTGACCAAATTTCTGCCTTCTTCAATTTTAACAACCCATTCTCATATGTATCTAAATGAAAAGTGTAATTAATGTTTAATACGTATGACAGGAATAACAATATTGTAACAAATATTCAAGATACACAAATATCTGAACGGTAAATAATAAGAGTTCTGCATTATATATTTTGGAAGTAACTTACTTGAAGTAGCTAATATGTTTTTGATTTGGCATAACGACCAAGTACTTTCATGTCCGGTACATTTTTGGACAGCTTTCATAAACTGGAAACGTGAGGAAAACACTGGCCAGTACGCTGCAGTTTTGTTTTCAGTTACCCAGCAAGTGGGAATCAATTCCACACCATCTTCGAATTCCACAATGGACCATAATGCTTCCATACTCTACAGTATAAAGCTGCAACAATCTATTGTATATTCAAGTTTATAAATGCAGCAATGGAAAAACTACATATTTATCATTGTATGTTAGCTTAACATATTTCATTTTAATGTCCTTTATTGGCCATATCTTCAAGTCCGATATACCATTTACAACAAATATTCCCAGAAGAGATGAAGGACATGGTTTATGATATAAATCAGCTTTGTGGACAAATTCATGGCCTATGATATAATGTGTATTTAGCTCTGTATGGTAAGTTATATTCTTCACTTCAATAATACTTCCATCGCTTAAACCACAGCAATTATCTCCTACAGTATCTGTACGTATGGTTGCATTTGATGACCTTAGTATGTAATACTGTGGATTACAGCAGCCTTCAAGTAAAGGACCTTTATTATGAATAGATTTTCTGTCTATTTCATATTCTGATACTATTGTTTGCAATCCAGGTGATCTCTCAATATTCTTCTGTTCAATGTATCTTCGAACAACCTGTTGTAAAGGTTGATTGGGCTTTTTTAATAACTTTTTCAAAGTTTGTAAGTAATTTTCATACTTAAAAGAACTGAAGGTATCCAGTGCACCAAAAGTTTTTGCATCTTGTGCTAAATGAGTAAGACCATGCACATTATGTGAAATGTTATAAGTACCATACAGAATCTTGAAGTTTGACACAAAATATTGTAGGAGCTCCTGAGCATATTCAACATACTCTTCAAGTAGTGAGGTGCTACACAAGATCCTAATTGCAACATGCAACATAAGGAAATGATTGTATAGATCCTTTCGAAGCAGTTTAAAAACTATACAGCCTGTGTATAATAGTATATTTCGATATTCCGTTGCCTTCCACAGTTTAACAAACGCGAGTGACCTTGGTTTTCGTACAAATTCGCATGGCATATACACTCTTAATACATTTTCCAATTGCAATGACATTTCTTCAACTTTCCTGTGTTGTAAGCGCACTCTATGCTCTCCAGATAACCACATATATATTAACTTGCGCATGACTCCTAAACATACTAAATGCATGTAGTCCAATGGTACGTTATCCACAACATTAAAATGTGGTAACTTTAAAAGAGCTGAATCACCAGTATGAAAATTTTCATCTTTCCTAGAACGAAAATCTTCATTTGTGCGTAGTGGCATATTTGTTTCTGGAAAACACATTCTGCCATTAATGTGTGTGCCTTCAATTACACATTTTGTGCAGCTAGAATAGCCACTGTGTCCTTTGACTTGCAACATAAATGATTTTGCCGGTGCATCACATATAATACAGTGCAATGTACATGGTACATTTTTGTCATTAATAATAATTCCTTCTGTGATTAATGTATTTGCTTCTTCTACAAATTGGGCAAGGAACTCATTTGAATTTACAGGTTTTTGTTTCCCGTAATAAAGCCCAATAATAAAAACCTCTTTTGATATGGATATGGATCCCAAAATTGGCCAAAATTGCTGCTGTGATGACTTTGATAATGGCAACCCATCAACATTCACTGATATTTTGATGTCAGTAATATCTTGTGAATTGGATGGTATAATATTTAGTATCCCTTGTCGCAAGCCAAAATGGTAATATTCACCACCAGCACATTCCTCTACATTAGTACATCTAGGAGTATGCATAAGTGTTCTTGGGTCAGATGGTATATTAGAACTACACTCTTTGCATGTATAAGTCTTTATTCCCTTTAAAAGCGAGTGTAATGCTGATTGGGAAATACATTCTTTAGAAGCCCATTTACTTAAAAATGTTTTGAAATCCATATTGTCATTTGGTGCAGTATGTATACCATCATTTTCCACCATAACATTGGTGTAGTCATGCAAGACTCTGACATTATCATCATAAGACTCATCTTCACTTATTATTAAATGGTCATCAGATTCAGTACTTGATTCATGACGCACATTTTTACTTTGTAGTATCTTCTCAGAAAATGTTGATGGAACATTTTCCATAGATGCAATTATAACATCTGCTTCCATTTTTATAATTTTTGAACGGTATGAATGGGTGATTTTATCTTTATATAAGGTTCTTTTCCCCGACATATTATATTTCTGTTTTTCAGCTTTGTGCTAATATAATCTGATACGCACCTATACTATTAGAAATGTAGTCACAACCGATCCCTTGTGAACACCTGTTTCTCACACCCGTCACTACGTAACAATGCTGCAACATAAAATAAGAATAATAATTATTATCTACATCTGCTTACACACTGGTAACAAATTGTTAAACAATTTGATGTTGTTCTACATTTTCAGCAATTGATATTGAAGCAGAAATTGATAGAACATTTTTAAGCAATGTTATTGCCCGACATGTTAAATTTATATTTTTCAAACTCATGTGTTACAATCAATTCACGCGTTCGCAATTAGTGCCTTAAGTCGTTTGTGAATTTACAACTACTGAATTCTGTGGAAACAACTCGGCGTACGCTGTTAGAAGAAAAAGTTGACGCACTGCTAGTCGTTTTACTTTCGGCTGACTGCCCCGCTTAGCAACGCACTCAGTTCAATAGTAGGACCGACTGTCATTTGTTTGTCTCATGCCGGCATACGAGCAACCACGTGCGCGTACGACACAAAGACGGAAAAATGCCTACATAAAAAAGTAATGTACACACCTTGCAGTGCGCGTGCAGTCCAAATTTATACACTTTCTTTTTATCAATCCGCAAATTCAACACATACGGCTTTAGGGAATCTGACGTCTTCATTGCTTAGCTTTAGCTGATCAAGCAAGCCAAACGTGCGTAATTGGGACGCGTCGTAATAGTGAATGCTTTACTTACATGACAGACATATATGTATAGAAACAATAATAGTAATATTTATTGAATAAATATTACTTACCAAATTATATGATGATAAATGTGTTTTTCAACGTCTGCCTTTCACTTTATTTCCCGTGGGTACTCGCTCGTCACTCGTCTTGCCTCAAACTGAAACTGCGCAGCCCAGTGGTCTCAGATTTGGCCCGTTTGCACCATCGGTGCCCGCGGGAGTGGGGATACGGAAAAGTGTGCGTGCCCTGTCCGTGAGAGCTGCGCGCGCCGTTTCTCGCCGAATCGCGCTCGGCGTGGAGAGAAGGACGGAAATATGCTGCGTCTCTCTTCCACCAACGTCGCGTGACGTCACGTATCGTGACGACACATAAGAAGGACAGAACTATGCTCCGTCTCCTTTCAACCAACATCGCGCGTTGCGTCTTTGTTCGACATGCAGTCGCGGCGTCGCGTCTTCGTTCCGCACATAGGCCGGTGACAGTGGTGCCAGATTTCGCATAAGGCATCGCACGTACCATTGCGTTCTTTCAGCCGGAAGGCAATTCGGGCACCACCGCGTTGAGCAGAGCGCGATCCAGCGAAAAGTGAATCCAGGAGAGTTTGGGATTGACTCGTCGTCGCCCGTCGACGCGTTCGAGTTCTTTTTTATGTAGGATCGTGCCCAGCCATGGTTCAATTTTTTTTCACAGAATAATTTGTTTTTTAAATATTCATCGCACTGCAACAAACGATATTCATTTAAAAATACTTTAGTACTTCCTACGAATAGTTTTTAATATTTCGTCAGCGGAATAGATGTGTCGTATTGGCTTATAATAGATATGGGAAAAATATATATTTCATAAATTTTGGTTTCAGTAACATTCATCTTTCTGTGGTAGTCATAAATAAGAAAGTATACAATAAATGCCAATTATTGCGTATTATGCATTAACTGTGAAACAAGTAACAGGAGCTTCTTGCACTAGAACATTCTGAGGGATCGTACTAACACGCGATTTCAACACACGACAGCGTACGTCAGGAAGAATTTGCTTGACACAACGCGACGACGGTGCAAATGTTTCTATGAGTTGTTTTCTATGATTTATTCTGCATGATTTCTTTTATAAATAGAAGGTGATCAAATTGTGTATATATTCTAACAGTTCTCAGCAAGTCCCATCACATAGATTTGAAACGTTTTTCTTACTTCGCACGTTTAGTTTAAGAACGCTCTCCCCATTTCGTGAAAGAAAAAGTTTTTCGGTTGAAAGTAATTCACCGTTCATACTGTAATCCATATGTACGTCCATTAGTCGCATTCTGCCCACGAAATGTCGCAACGTGCGTATTGTCAAAGAAGGCATGATAAAACACGACAATAATAACGAAATCCCTGTGAATTGAAAACCGAAACTTTCATTGTGCCGCTCCCGACCGACCGCGGGTTGGACTAATTGAAATATCTGAAAAGTCTAACCATTCTTAGCACGTATTTCACGTAGGTACTAGAAATGATTCCCCCGGGACTGTAACCGACTTTTCCAATGTCATTTATTCATCATTATGTACGATATGTATTACATTTAAATGCACATGTACAGGGTGCACAGGTTGTGATAGTCAGCTTTGTTCCTGTAAACGGTAAGTATTACACAAAATTATAGAGGAAAGGGTTCGATGGGATCGTAATATCTATATTCTACGAGACTTCATTCAATTCAAAAGTGCAACGCTGCAACCGACAAATGCAAATACGTATGTAAAGTTTTTGTTTATAAAATTTAAGATACGTGGACTTCCACGCCACCCATGAGGTGCCACGACTAGCGCGTTCGGTTTTTTAACGTGGACCGTCGCCTATAGCCCTATTGTACCACATTTTATGATAATCATACAGCGTGGGGCAATAACTCTGTCCACCTTCAATATCTCCGTCGTTCAAAGTGGACAGAGGTATTGCCGCACGCTGTATGATTATCATAAAATGTGGTACAATAGGGCTATAGGCGATGGTCTACGTTAAAAAACCGAACGCGCTAGTCGTGGCACCTCATGGGTGGCGTGGAAGTCCACGTATCTGAAATTATATAAACTACAACCTTACATACGCACTTGCATTTGTCGGGTGCAGCGCTGCACTTTTCAATAGAATGAAGTCTCGTAGAAGATAGATATTACGATCCCATTGAACCCTTTCCTCTATAATTTTGTCTAATACTTACCGTTTACAGGAAAAAAGCTGACTAGCGCAACCTGTGGACCCTGTACATGTGCATTTAAAAGTAATATATATCGTACAATTGGTTGCAAAATAATGATGACAAAATGACATTGGAAAAGTCAGTTAGAGTCCCGGGGATATAATTTGCAGTAGGTACGTAAAACACGCGCTCAGAATAGTTTGACTTTTCAGATATTTCAATTAGTCCAACCGCGACCCGCGGTCGGTCGGGAGCGGCACAATGTGAGTTTCGGTTTTCTATTGACAGGGTTTTTGCTATTATTGTCGTCTTTTATCATGCCTTCTTCGACAATACGCACGTTGCGACATTTCGTGGGCAGATTGCGACAATGGACGTACATATTGATTACAGTATGCATGGTGCATTGCCAAAGAAGGAGCACCTTCTTCATTCTCGAAATGGGGATAGCGTTGTTAAACTAAACGTGCGTAGTAAGAAAAAGGTTTCAAATCAATGTGATGGGACTTGATGAGAACTGTTAGAATATATGCACAATTTGGTCACCTTCTATTTAGAAAACAAATCATAAAGAACAACACATAGAAACATTCCCACCGTCGTCGCATCGGGTCAAGAAAATTCTTCCTGACGTATGCTGTCGTGTGTTGAAATCGCGTGTTCGTACGATCCCTCAGAAAGTTTTAGTGCAAGAAGCTCCTGTTACTTGTTTCACGGTTAATGCATAATACGCAATAATTGGCATTTATTATATACTTTCTTATTTATTACTACCACAGAAAGATTAATGTTACTGAAACCAAAATTTATGAAATATATGTTTTGCCCATATCTATTATAAGCCAATACGACACATCTATTCCGCTGACAAAATATTAAAAACTATACGTAGTAAGTACTAAAATATTTTTAAATGAATATCGTTTGTTGCCGTGTGATGAATATTTAAAAAAAAAAATTATTCTGTGAAAAAAATTTGAACCATGGCTGGGCACGAAACTACGTAAAAAGAAACTCGAACGCGTCGACGGGCGACGACGAGTCAATCCCAAACTCTCCTGGATTCACTTTTCGCTGGATCGCGCTCTGCTCACGGCGGTGGTGCCCGATTTGCCTTCCGGCTGAAAGAACGCAATGGTACGTGCGATGCCTTATGCGAAATCTGGCACCACTGTCACCGGCCTGTGTGCGGAACGAAGACGCGACGCCGCGACTGCATGTCGAACAAAGACGCAACGCGCGAAGTTGGTTGAAAGGGGACGGATCATAGTTCTGTCCTTCTTATGTGTCGTCCCGATACGTGACGTCACGCGACGTTGGTGGAAGAGAGACGCATCATAGTTCCGTCCTTCTCTCCACACCGAGCGCGATTCGGCCAGAAACGGCGCGCGCAGCGCTCACGGACAGGGCACGCACACTTTTCCGTATCCCCACTCCCGCGGGCACCGATGGTGCAAACGGGCCAAATCTGAGACCACTGGCGCAGCCCGTATTCTCCCGTAATTCGCCACGCTGTTTTCGCGCATGCGCGGCGCATCAACAGAAAAACCCAGTGACGGTGCGTGAGGATACTACTAAGTAATTTTGCAAAAAAAAATATTTTTGTTAAATGTAGATATGATTTCAAAATTATGTGAATGCCTTTTCTCTCCATATTATTCGATTATTACGATAACATTGTATAATGTTACTAAGCAAATCGTCAAATCGTAATAACCTAAGCAAATCGTCAAACCATTATTTATGAAACTGTTAATTATTTATTTATAATTTATTAACTTAAAAATTAAAATTTCATATTAGTTTTAATATTTCACCAGAGGGCCTAAAGAACCCTTTTCCTTATGAGTTTAACACGTACCTTAAACAAGAACCGATCGCACACGCACGGCGCCCCGCTGATCAAGCCGTTGGCAACTGTTAACAACAGCATAGCGATCTCGTCGCAGCGTTTGGCGCAAAAGACAAAACACGCCGTGAGCGAGGCCCATATATGAGTTAAAGAAACAAAAAAATAGGAATTGCACGAAAGAAAACCACATCGGCTATTGCTTTTTTAACCCATTTCATTGACGTTTTGTAGACCCTATACAAGCCGTACTGTCCGAACCCGTAAATGTGCTGCTGGCAGTAATGTGTGATGCCATGATATGTGAAATGTGTCCAGGATGTCTTGGAGACATTTCTGGGATGTACTCAGCACATCCTATGACACGCCTTCGCACATCAATAGCAGATTTATACGTTATGATTTTTTTAAAAATTGTGAAATTACTTCAAGTATTTCATCATGATTAATATCAAATATACACGTAAAATATTTATAATAACGGAATTCAATATCCTGAAAACGTCCCGGGACATCCTGAATCATCCCTGAAATGTCCTATAATGCCCTGGACTATCCAGGATCAAACAGGATCTATTTAGGATGATCCTGAAATGGTCCGAAGACATCCTGGACGCTCCAGGACTATGTAGGACCTATTGAGGATGATCCTCAGGACGTCCTGTGCTATCTGGGTTCTCTTATGGAGAGATCGCAATTAAAGCTCGCCGAGCAGAAAGGAATATTGCATGAATATTGTAGGAACATTACACGGAATACACACTACATATGATGCTGTGATTTCTTAGACCAGATGGGTTTTGAGCAAAAAATATACTGGATTAAACATTGCAGCCACTGATAACACTGTCCAACACGTATTTTATTCCGTAATATGTGTTAGGTGATTCTTATAGATTTCGATGCTCTAAACCCGAATCTGAAATCCGTTCCGTTCCAGCACCCTCAGTTTTTGAAAAAATGAAATTTCTGAAAAACAGATTTCTGAAATTTGGTTTGCTCCTTTTATTACATTAAAATGCATCATCCATACAAATTTCAAGAACATCTGCGATTTTCTTATGTATGTACAAATCCTCCTTACTCGCGCTTTGAAATTTTCGTTATATAGAGGGTGTGTAAATAATATAATGAAGTCGACATCGTGAAATTCCAGTCACCTCGGAACATCTCCTTGAAGGCTAAAAACATATATGTTCCTAAATTAAATTACTTTTTATTCTCACCTGAACCATATAATCGTTATTTCAGTTATTAAGAAATTAGAATAGATAAATGAAAAATAAATATTAGACTGTAACGAGACGATACATGGAGCGATCAAGCCGTAAAATTTTTCCATCTGACCGACCATAACATCAGATTGACGCGAGGTCAATACCCCGCGGCACCGCGAGCGAAGCCTCGCCAAAGTTCCAGAATCTTCCAGAAGCCTCGCGAAAGTTCCAGAATCTTCTAGAAGCCTCGAGAAGTTTCCAGAAAACGCGAGATTATGCGAGAGAGAAAACCGAGCTGCGAAAATCTTGACCCCTATTGAATTGTATGATTGATTGTTCGAGTCCAGCACGGTTGGTTTTTCTTAGTATGTAATATATTTTTTCCTGTTTTTGCGCGTCTTTTCTATTTCACATATCTCCAACGCCGGGACGGACACGGACGGTAAATGTGGCATTAATAGTGCAGATAAGTGCCATTCATATTGAGAATAAATTGTAAAATGTCCCTGTAAAGTGTGAAAACATATGTGACGGCGTGGCAGCATAACCTGATCCAAGTTGGAGAAAATCATTTGTCGTTCGGGGCAGGGCGAAATTTCTCCTAAAATCATCCTTGAGATGTCTCTAACTTATCGAAACGAACATAAGGAGTACGTTGAAAGGTAAATTTAGAACAAATTAGTTAGTTTTCACGTTACTTTCTAAAATGGGTACGCTATTGTTACTAGCAAAGAGACTTTTGGTTAATAAATGTAAATATTTTTATTTCAGAAGTTATGCTGTATCAACACTGCATTAGCTATTAGATACTTTAAAGTTCTATGCAACTGGAGCCTTGGAAGTTGTGATCTGTGATTTTTGTGACACTAGCAACTTTATCGTGGGCTGGTTTATTAACAAGTTTATAGAAGCAATAACGTCTACATCCACAACATATCCAGTGCCCTAATTGAAATCGGCATCTAGAGGACATAAAAGAAAGCTGTGTGCAGGACTAAGCACACTCAGGATGGATGCGGTAGGAAACAGCAGGAACCAAATGTTTGTTTTAAAAGATTGAATCTCTGTGGAACGAGAGGAAAGCGACTGATTGTTGTTAAATTTCAAGGATATCCTTGATATCCATTCAAACCAGCCCTTTTCGGGGCTACAAAGTGAATCAAAACGTTGACAACTCCCTTTCAATAAAATTTCATATGTAAAGAAGTATGATTATTTCTGTATGGCTTGGATGAAGGTACATTATTGTCAGAGTTAGATGGCTGCCAACAGAATTACTGAGTAGGTTTCCATACAAAAGAGAGACCCGGGGCAATGAGGTAAGGGGCAAATGATTTTGTAATGTGCCAGTATTTAAGTAAGGTGTGTAAGTCGAGAAGCCAAACAGTTTGAGATTGCAGATTGATTTGTTCTATAACCTATCATAAATCAATACATTATATATATTCCATGCACAAAATATTAGCAGCGACCCGTAGATAGAACAATTTATCACCAGAACATGTAAATAATAATTAAACAAATATTAATTTCATAAAAAATAATTAGCCTTTTGCGAGGGGCGAACCGACGGTAAAGAAGCCTTGATTCCGCCAGTCGCAAACCCTTCTCCACTACACTAGCTGTGATGCTAAGAAGAAACTTTAATACTTTAGATGCTGTGGGGCATATGTACCTGCAAATAATTGAATTAACTTACAAGGAGCCTGTCACAATGTGTAATCGTGGATTTGGAAAATTTTTATAGCAGGATAAAATGGTCAAAAGTGCCCTATGGTTTACAGTAGCGAGATGCGGACACGACTATTATGCTCCATTTTTTTAATATTTTTAACTCTGGGACGCCATGTTCAAAAAAATTAAGAACTAATATTTTCAAGGTATTTCGTGCGAAATTTTGGTGAATACTATAAATTCTTGCTTTCCATTTATAGCGTTTCAATACTGAAAGTTGTAATATTATATATCCAAATATTAAAAAAATTCTTAACATCGCCACTGGCGTAGCAGGAACGTTTCAGTCTGTGGAACCGATGGAAAGTTTTTCTTCGCAGTTTCGAACCCAGCAATGGATATGTTTTTTTTTAAAGGATAATTTTTTTTTAATTATTCTGCCATAAACGATATTAATTTAAAAATATTTTAGTACTTACAAGGGGTAGTTTTTAATATTTTGTCAACGGAATAGATGTGATATTGGTATACGATAGATATGGACAAAATATATATTTCACGTTATGCCAAAGATGGCATATATGCTCGGATAGGTACAGAATTATTTAGCTTCTTTTGTGCAACTGATGTATACGTATCTTTAATTAAAAATAGTTATCACCAATAGCCGGCACAAGTGACGAGAACTAAAACTGTAAGAGGCGTACTCATCATGACAGTAATGGTTAAAAGTTTTCTTAAAATAAAGATACGAATTCTGCGAGTACATGTGCCATCTTTGCCATTACGTGAAATATATATTTTGTCCATATCTATCATATACCAATACGACACATCTAATCCGCTGACAAAATATTAAAAAATATCCGTAGTAAGTATTAAAATATTTTTAGATTAATATCGTTTATTCCGTGTGATAATTAATTAAAAAAAAATTATCCTACAAAAAAAAATTGAACCATTGCTGGGCTCGAAATTACGAAGAAAAAGTCTCCAGCGTTTCCGCAGTCGGAAACCTTACTAGTACGCTAGCGACGATGTTAAAATGTTCTTTAATATTTCTACATATATATTCCCATAACTTTGAGTTAATTAAAATAACCTAATTTCCTTTATTCATAGACCACCCTAGCAAACGCAGGGTATTAAAAATTCCATAATTCACTCACTGTATAAATGAAAAGCAAGAATTTATAGTATTCACCAATATTTCGCATGAAATACCTTGAAAATATGGGTTTTTAATTTATTTGAACATGGCACCCCAGAGGTAAAAATATGAAAAAAATGGAGCATATTAGTCGTGCCCGCGACTAGCTACTGTAAAAAGGAAAATCTAGTCACTCGAAAACATCAACCCAAAACATGCATTTTTCGTCATTTTTTGTTTTTGATTTTTCACACTTGGGATTAACTCGAAAAAATCTGAAAAAAAATCACAACCATAAAGATCCGTCTCTGCAATGTTCTAGATTTTTTCAGAATTTTTCCAATAATTTAATAGGAAAAATGTGGGAAAAAACGATATTTTTAATTTACCCCGTAACTACCCTCCTGATCAAGGTAGAGGGTTGGAACTTGGTACACAACGGTTTTTTTATGTAAGCTATCGACCGGTGCTCTGCGATGTAACATCGGTTCAAGGGCACTTTTGACCATTTTATCCTGCTATACCATTTTTCAAATCCAGGATTACACATTGTGACAGACTCCTTGTAAGTTAATTCAATTATTTGCAAGTGCATATGCCGTGCATCTACCAAAGTATTAAAATTGTTTCCAAATATCACAGCTAGTGTAGTGGACAAGGAATGCGACCGGCGGAATCAAGGCTTCTTTGCCGTCGTTTCGCGCCCCGCAAAAGGTTGATTATTTTTTTTTAAATTATTACTTTTTTAATTATTATTTACATGCTCTGGTCATAAATTGTTCTATCTACGGGTAGCTGCTAATATTTTGTGCATGGAATATATATATACATATATTGTATTGATTTATGATAGGTTATAGAACAAATCAATCTGCAATCTCAAACTGTTTGGCTTCTCGACTTACACATCTTACTTAAATACTGGCACATTACAAAATTATTTACCCACTACCTCATTGCCCTGGGTCTCTCTTTTGTATGGAAAGCTACTCAGTAATTCCGCTGGTAGTCATCTATCCCTGAAAAGAATGTACTTTCATTGAAGCCATAGAAATAATCATACTTGTGTATTTAGGAAAGTTTATTGAACGAGAGTTGTGAACATTTGGATTCACGTTGTGGCCCTGAAAAGGGCTGGTTTAAATGGATATCAAAGAGATCCTTGAAAATTAATGTGAAGCAACTAATCATTTGTCTCACGTTTCATTCAGATCCATTATCTTAAAACAAACATTTGCATGGCTCCTGCCATTCGCCGCCGCAACAACTTTGCATTTGATTAGACCTGCATACAGTATTCTTTTGTGTCCTGTAGATATTAGAAGCATGTATTTAGTTAATTTGAATGGCGCGCTTTATGTATGAGGTGAGCGTCTCCACCCGTGCCGTGGACACTGAGAGCATGTGTGATGTGCGTTTGTTTTCTGACTGCGGATGGTGGAGCCAGTCGCGTCTCTGGTTGTGTTGCGTGAAGACGTAAAAATAAAGAGTCAATCCATTCTTTTCGTAGTAAAAGCGTAACAGGTTATGGGCCCAGCACGCTTCCACTGCGCAGGGTATTAGTTTGTGGATTGTCTCGTTGGTTGAGTTGGTTTTTTTGGCTCGTGTGTTAAAGTCGGTACCGTAAAATTGTGTATACGGTGTAAGTTGAAATGGCGCAAAACGAAACGACGTGTACGCTGACCAAACTCGATGGCACAAATTTTCCGTTGTGGAAATATGGCGTCTCTTTCTTGCTCGAAGCGCAGGAATTGATGGTGTTTGTCGAGGGAGAGGATGAGGAGCCCGATAAAGAGCAGAAGCTGAAAGAATGGAAGGAATGGAAGAGAGGTAAATCGAGAGCGTCAGTAATTTTGCTTAGTTCCGTGGAGGAGGCTCTTGACGCAAACCTAATAAATTGCGCAACGCCAAATGCGATTTGGAATAAGTTGCATGTATTGTATGGAGATGCAAGCGAGGATGCGAAACAGCGGTACTGGCAGCAGTTTTATGAATTTCGTATACAAAATGGTGAATCCGTGGCAATACAAGTGGTAAGATTTGAAACGATTTGTAAAAAGCTGAGTGATGCAGGCGAAAAACCGTCGGAAGCGGCCATGATGTCGAAACTCCTAAGCAGTTTACCATCAAAATTCTCCGCATTTACAATGGCGTGGGAATGTACGACAAAAGAAGATCGAACAAAAGAAAAATTGATTGCCCGGATCATTCGTGAAGACAAGCGCTTGACTACCGCGGAGGAAGAAATGCTGCCGCTTGCTTTGCAGGTAAGAGATCTTCAAATGAGACTTGAAAAACAGCAGAAATCAGATGCGGACAGTGAGTCGGTTAAGAAGAAAACGTTTAGAGCAAAGGAGATAGAAGAGCTAAAGAAAAAATATCCGTGTAGTTACTGCCACGTAACAGGTCATTGGTATCGAGAATGTAGAAAACGGATTGCGGATGGTCATAGCTCGGGTCAAAATAAGAACACGAATGAAACGACTGGCACTGCCTTTACATGCGATGTTTCGGCGTTCTTCTCTCAGACCGGTGAGGGGGATGACGCAGTCTGGTTGGCGGATTCTGGTGCAAGCATGCACATGACTTTTCGGCGCGAATACTTCGAAGTTTTGAAACCGGTGGGAACTATACGTTTCGTGAAGGTTGCAGGAGATAGGCTGCTTCCCGTTACCGGCACTGGTGTAATTAATCTCAAAGTATGTGTTGATGGTCAGATGGTACAGAAACAGATGACAGACGTGCTCCTGGTGCCTGAGTTGAAGCGGAATTTATTCTCAGTGGGAGCAATAACTGAAAAGGGGTTCTCTTTTCACACTTATGGAAACTACTGTGAGGTACGAGAGGCCAATGGTGTCCTGGCTGCAGAAGGAGTGCGTTATGGTCATCTGTTCCGCATGAAATTTAATGTCAAGGAGTCACCAGAATGTAATGTGGCGCTGGATCATTCTCTAAAGTCATGGCATGAGAGGTTGGGACACATTAATGTCAAGGCGATCAAGGAGACAGAGAACAATCAAGCTGTAATGGGTATGAAACTTGCTGATAAATCCGAATTTTTTTGTGAGGTCTGTACTCTAGGTAAGCAGGCTCAGAAACCACATGGGTCAAGTAAGCGAGAGAAAGCCAATAAAGCAGGTGAGATGATACATTCAGATGTGTGTGGGCCAATAAATGTGGAATCTCTACGTGGATCCAAATATTTTGTTCTATTCAAGGATGATTGCACTGGCTACAGAAAAGTATATGTTCTACGTCATAAAGCAGAGGTATTTGACAAATTCAAAGAATATGAAGCACTGGTAACTAAACAAACTGGAAATAGAATAAAGATTCTTCGGTCAGACAATGGCACAGAGTATTTATCCAAGCAATTTAACGAGTTTCTTAAGGTGAATGGAATTGTGCATGAACGATCAACTCCGTATGTTCCTCAGCAAAATGGACGGGCAGAAAGAGAAATGCGTACTTTGGTAGAAAGTGCTCGATCAATGCTGCTCGGAAGGAACGTACCAAATATGTTATGGGCAGAGGCAATTCAGACAGCAGTTTATGCCCTAAATAGAACTCTTTCGAAGCAGGTAGAAGGTAGAACATCTTACGAAAATTGGTTTAATCGAAAACCAGAAGTTGATCATATGCGAATTTTTGGCTGTGATGCATATATAAACATACCGAAAAATACTAGAAAGAAGCTTGATCAGAAAAGCAAGAAAATGGTCTTTGTAGGGTATGAAGGAGAGTCAAAGAACTATAGACTATGGGATAGCAAAACTAGACAAATACACGTGAGTTGCAATGTGACGTTCAATGAGAAAATTCAAGTTTCTGCACAAAGTCAAGAAAGTCGTAGACAAGAGGTTCAGTTTAAAATAAACTTTGGAGATGTTAAGGAGGCTGAGGAAGTGGGTGAGGGACAGACAGCGGTACGGGTAGAACCAGTTGATCAATGGGAAAATGGTCAAGAAGGTCAGGTTGGACAAGAAGTTGATCACTGGGAAGATTGTCAAGAAAATCAGGCCGTAGAAAGTGAAAATTGTTCAGGAGCAGTACCATTGGTTAGCAGACAGTTACGAGATAGGAGCAAATTATGTGAGCCGGATCGGTACAGCGAGTATGGGTACGCATTTACAGTAGAATCGGTACCACTCACATATGAAAGCGCCCTTGCGAGTGCAGAAGCTGACCAGTGGAAGGCGGCAATGAATGAGGAAGTAGCTGCATTAAGGGAAAACGAAACCTGGACATTAGAAGAACCAGCAGGTCAGAGGAAAATTATAGGTTCCAAGTGGGTGTTTAATAAAAAGATGGACTCGAATGGTAATGTACAACGGTATAAGGCGAGACTTGTTGCGAGAGGCTTTGCGCAGAGAGAAGGTGTAGATTATTTTGAGACTTATGCACCTGTAGTTCGATATGAATCAGTTAGAATGCTTTTGGCTGTTGCTGCCGAAAAAGACATGGAGATTGCCCAATTCGATGTTAAAACGGCGTTTCTGTATGGTGAATTGAAAGAAGAGATTTTCTTGCAACAGCCAAAAGGATTCCAGGACAAAAATTTACCAGATGCAGTATGTAGGTTAAGAAAAAGTTTATATGGTCTTAAGCAAGCACCACGGTGCTGGAATTCTAAATTCGTTAATTTTCTAACCCGTTATAATTTCCGTCAAACAGAAAGTGATCATTGTGTTTTCACAGGAGAGGTGAATCATGAAGGTGTGTTTCTGGCATTGTATGTCGATGATGGACTGGTATTGTCAATGTCACAGTCAGCGATTGAGAGAGTATTGCAGTGTTTGAGGGAGAGTTTTAAAATTACGATTGGAGATGCAAAACAGTTTGTAGGCATTGAAATTGAACGGGATCGGGTAAAGCGTACTGTAAAAATTAAGCAAAGCGCGTACATTAGAAGGATGCTCCAGAAATTCCGAATGGAAGAGGCTAATCCGGTAAATGCTCCTGCTGAGCCTGGTCTGCATCTAATGCAACCAAGGAAGGATGAATTGGAACCAGCAGGGGAAGAACTGGAGGTACCATACCGTGAAGCTGTTGGCTCACTTTTGTTTGCGGCTAGGGTTAGTAGGCCAGATATAGAGTATGCAGTCAATCAAGCAAGCCAATTCTTAAGTAGCTACACGGGGGAGCATTGGCAGGCTGTTAAGCGCATATTGAGGTATCTAAATGGTACAATAGATTTCGGCATAGTTTATGGAAACAGTGGGAGTAAATCTGACTTAAAGGGATACACAGATGCCGATTATGCTGGATGTGTAGAAACGCGTAAATCAACCAGTGGTTTTGTGTTTACATTGAACAATGGAGCAATATCGTGGGCAAGTCAGCGACAACGAGTAGTAGCCGTGTCCACAACTGAGGCAGAGTATATAGCGTTAGCTACCGGCACGAAAGAGGCAATGTGGTTAAGTCAGATGTACTCGGAGTTAGGTTATAAGCGCGATGCAGTAATTGTACACGTAGACAATCAATCTGCAATTAATTTGGCAAAAAACGCGGAATACCACAAGCGAACAAAGCATATAGATATAAGATTCCATTTTGTAAGAGATGTGTATGAGCGAGGCGTTATTAATATTAAGTATGTTGAGACGAAAAAGCAGCTGGCGGATATTTTTACAAAGCCCTTGAGTGGCAATAAGTTTGTTTATCTCAGAAGCGGAATGGGCGTGATTAAATAGTACTAAATAAGTGGGAGTATTAGAAGCATGTATTTAGTTAATTTGTATGGCGCGCTTTATGTATGAGGTGAGCGTCTCCACCCGTGCCGTGGACACTGAGAGCATGTGTGATGTGCGTTTGTTTTCTGACTGCGGATGGTGGAGCCAGTCGCGTCTCTGGTTGTGTTGCGTGAAGACGTAAAAATAAAGAGTCAATCCATTCTTTTCGTAGTAAAAGCGTAACAGTAGACTTCCACTGCAATTAAGACAACTGATATTGCGTACGTAGAGATGTTATTACTTCTGTAACCTTCTTTATAATTCAGCTCATGATATGATTCCAAATACCACAAAACTCAGAGACCGCAATTTCAAACGGTGCGTTCGCTGAGAACCGTAAAGTAACTAATAACTAATGAAGGGTTGATGCAGCATAATTTCTGAAATAAAAATATATTTAGTAATAACGAGTCTCTTTACTTGTAACAATAGCATACTGATTTTATAAAATAACCTGAAAACAAACTAATTCGATCAATATTTACCTTTCAGTCGCGCTCCTTATTTTCTTTTCAATGAGTTAGAAACATCTCAAGGATGATTTTAGGAGAAATTTCGCCCTGCCCCGAACGGCAAACGATTTCCTCCACTTTGGATGAGGTTATGCTGCCAGGAGTGCCACGCCGTCACATATGTTTTCACACTTTACAAAGCCATTTTACAATTTATTCTCAATATGAATGGCAGTCATCTGCACTATTAATGCCACATTTACCGTCGTTGACACGTAGCCTTCGATGTAAATACACACTGTACATCCTCTACTTTTTGAGCAGATTTCAGTACCCATTTCTGTTCTTAAAGTCCCAAACTATTGCAGGGACTATATATTCTGCGGCTATTCCGCCTGTCCCACATTGCACTCTGCACCGTAAATATCAATTTTTGCATGTCAATCTCTTGCAGATTCTCGCAGAATTGCTTTTTATTCCGATGTTTTATGAGATTCTACAATATTTATTATTCTTGAACTCCATTCTTTACTATAAATATCCAATTTTGCGGTGGACCAATTCGACTGCGGGTAAAACATAAACACATAATAACCGTGACAGCAAGGAATATTGCTGCAATGTTGCATAAACGTTATTTTCCGATGCTTAACCTTGCAGCCTTGCGGGTGACATTGTCGGAGTATTGCAGGAACACAGCTGCAATATTCCTATGTCCGCCTTGTCGTAACTTGCGGGAATATTGCAGGTATATTACACGGAATACACACACTACATATATATATGATGCTGGGATTTCCAGATCACATGGGTTTTGACAAAATAGTATTTGAAAAATTAGAGAGATCATCCTGAAAGCATCAAAATCTATGGACTATTAGAAAAACGGAATTAAAAATAATTTGGGCCATAGGAAATCGACCCCGGGGATCCAGGATATCCGTAGTCGCTCACCTTACGACCGAAGCCACAGCGGCTCATTGCCTCATTCGCATTGGATGCTACATTACCCAGATAACCAAGCGTTACTTAATCACGTTATGGCAAAGCTTTGCGAAAAAGGTTTGCTTCAGTTTTAATAACAATTGTATGGCAAGTGCCTGTTGCGCTTTATCTTGATTAAAAGTTTTGAGCAATTTTGCGGCAAGCCTTTGCAATCATATGATGCTGTAAATAACAGAAAAAGGCTTGTCCGTAAATTTTTCGCAAAGGAAGAGCATTAAATAACGCTATTCACAATGCAGCATAAACTTGATGTCAATATGGCAGCAAATCGGTTTATGCACGGTATAAAGGCAAGTTGTTATCAAAATTGAGCATATCATGCCCGAACGGTTAAGATAGTAAATTTGCGTAAAGAACAGAACAATGTTTGCCTTAGAACGACAATGTAAAAAGTTTATGCAAATAACACAGACAAAAATTTGTTATACACGTTAAAATAACAACTTTATGGCAAGAACAGAGTAAACTTTGCCATGCGCGGCATGACGACAAGCTTGTCGCAAGATCACAGCAAACCTTGCCGTGCACGGGGTGATGGCAAATTTGTAACAAGATTAGAGCAAACTTTGTCGTGTGCGGCATGATGGCAACGTGGAAGTAATGAACAAATCGAATATACAAAATTTGAATTATATAAATTAATATTGTGGAATATTTCTAAGCGGGTATTGTAGACTGCGACCTATGCGTGATATGTGTGTATATATGTGTGCGTCTGTGCACCCAAAGAATTGATAATTAAATCGGAGGAGGAAGGAAGGGGGAGAGAGAGACAGGGAGAGAGCGAGAGAGAGAGAGAGAGAGAGAGAGACATTGTCGTGTGAAATTGAGATTATAGAATCGTACAAGTCGTATAAATAATGTGTTGTTTAAATATATGCACTATCCGTATTTGAAACCGTTACCTCTGATTATTTGCCTAATCCTGAACCCTACTCCGAACATCTGCAAACTCCTGTGTATGTAGCATTCAATCTGAAACGTTAATTTTGCTTAAAAATAATAACACGTCATAGGAATCTCATCATCTCGATGTTAAAAACATAGTAAAGTCGTTGGTAGACGTTGGCTATTGGGGCATTTAAATAAATTTTCCTAAAGTCGAGACCTACTGCAGTTAAATAATACTGTTCAACACGTATTTTACTTCGTAATATCTGTTAGTTGATTCGTATAGATTTCGATACTCTAAAACCGAATCTAAAACCCGTTACTTTCCATCATCCTCAGTTTTTAAACAATGAATTTTGAAATAACCAACTTTTTTTCAACTTTGAACAACAATTCTGTTGAAACTATTATTGTTAAGAACTCAATGAGTGTGGATGAACCACGTCCACTTAAAGATATGGTTCTCGTTCAGATTTCGTTTGGGATTAGATAGTTTATTTTATGAGGTGTACAATATCTGTTTGCGTCGGTTGGATACAAGAGAAGCTTCTCGAATGATCCGGAATGATCGATATGGTATCGATCATTCCGGATCATTCTAGAAGCGTCTCTCACCGACGCTAACAGATATTGGTACACGAATAATGGTATTGGTGAAAAATGGGATCGTATGAGTGTGTTGGATGTGTAAGATTTGGGCGTGAGGTGGAGTCTCCACCGTTGAGAGAGTCTTGCCGACGAAAACAGACACATTCCTAAGAAAAGCGTCTGGAAGCAGGTGCTTGTTTTTCCATAGAGCATTTGATTCTTTAACGAATTGCGCTAACAATGCCATTGACACAGAGAAGCGCATGGCAACAGCCTTCTGCCCGTTGATGTGTGTGACGCGAAAATGCGATACAAACTAATGAAATAATGATCGCGTCGCAACAACTATAAAAGATAGACAGATTCTATCAGACGCAAAACATTCAGCAGACATTTCTGCATAAATTGGTATGAATCGTTTTTGCAATATCAATTTACAAAACTGTTTAAATAATAGTTGAATTGGGCAAGACATGTTTTGCGCGTCTATTTTGGGAAACTTTTTTCAAATTTTTGTAAAAATGGTGTGTCTAGCATGAATTCCAATTTCACTGGGGGATAGAGCAGACATTTTTCTATGCGGATCCATCATCACATTTTGCGAAATACGTTTTGGCTTCGCACAGGAAAATGAAATAGTCGTGCGTCTCACGCAACGATCGCAGGGGTTCTCCGATATTACCGGGGGACTTGGATCGCGTGTGAGCGCTAAGCCTCTCGGGCTACTCCGCAACGGAGGGCGGCCAATCCGGGAATGTCGGAGAATCCCTGCACTCGTTGCGTGACACGCACGACTATTTCATATTCCTGTGCGAAGCCAAAACGTATTTCGGAAAATCTGATGATGGATCACCATAGAAAAATGACTGCTCCATCGCTCAGTGTAATTGGAATTCACGCTATAGTCGCACCATTTTTATTAAAACTCAAAGAAAGGGTCCCAAAATAGACGCCCAAAACCTGTCTCGCCCAATTCTACTATCATTTAAACATCTTTGTTAGTTGATATTGCAAAAACGATTCCGACCAATGTATGCAGAAATGTCTGCTGAATTTTTTGCGACTAATAGAATTTGTCTATCTTTTATAGTGTCAACAGAATTGTTGTTTAAAGTTGAAAAAAGTTTTTTTTTTCAAAGTTCATTTTTTCAAAAACTGAGGGTGCTGGAAAGGAACGGATTTCAGATTCGGGTTTAGAGCATCGAAATCTATAAGAATCACCGAACAGATAATACGGAATAAAATACGTGTTGGACAGTGTTATCAGTGGCTGCAATGTTTAATCCAGTACATTTTGCTCAAAACCCATCTGGCCTAAGAAATCACTGCATCCTATGTACTGTGTATTCCGTGTAATGTTCCTACAATATTCATGCAATATTCCTTTCTGTTCGGCGAGCTTTAATTGCAATTCATAAGAGAACGTGTGAAATTATTAAGTTATTGTCTTCTAAACTACGTAGTAGGGATTTCTGAAATTTGGTATGCTCCTTTTATTCCATTAAAATGCATCATCCATACAAATTTCAAGAACTTCTGCGATTTTCTTATGTATGTCCAAATCCTCCTTACTCGCGCTTTGAAATTTTCGTTATATAGAGGGTGTGTAAATAATATAATGAAGTCGATATCGTGAAATTCCAGTCACCTCGAAACAACATCTCCTTGAAGGCTAAAACATATATGTTCCTAAATTAAATTACTTTTTATTCTCACCTGAACCATATAATCGTTATTTCAGTTATTAAGAAATTAGAATAGATAAATGAAAAATAAATATTAGACTGTAACGAGACGATACATGGAGCGATCAAGCCGTAAAATTTTTCCATCTGACCGACCATAACATCAGATTGACGCGAGGTCAATACCCCGCGGCACCGCGAGCGAAGCCTCGCCAAAGTTCCAGAATCTTCTAGAAGCCTCGCGAAAGTTCCAGAATCTTCCAGAAGCCTCGCGAAAGTTCCAGAATCTTCCAGAAGCCTCGCGAAAGTTCCAGAATCTTCCAGAAGCCTCGAGGAGTTTCCAGAAAACGCGAGATTATGCGAGAGAGAAAACCGAGCTGCGAAAATCATGACCCCTATTCGGAAGCAGGGTTTTAGAAAAAGCCGGACACTCAACAGGGACAGTCGGCCTTGTAAAACGCAGTTGTCAATAGTTCGTTGCTAGCCCACTCAGTTAACAAGGAGTAACTTGACTTACCTGTAAACCTCGTTGTATCTGATGCGAAAAATATGTTGCTTCTGTTCCTTAGAATCCGACTCCTTTATTCCTTTGCCAATTCCACGAAACCTTCCTACAACACTAATATTTCATTGCAATGTTGGCGCAATATTGCGTCTTTGTCCTTCATGTGGCAATATTACAGGAAGACTCCTGCCATATTCCCAATCAACATGGGGTATTATTTTATTTTGCAATATATGTTAAGTTTACGTATCCTACAATATAGGTAGCATGTATCATATTGTTAGTGTGTTAGCGGAGTGAATAGTACATGGTACGGTCTTATATTGCTAATTGTATGATTGATGGTTCGAGTCAAGACGGAGTTGGTTTTTCTTAGTATGTAATATATTTTTTCCTGTTTTTGCGCACTTTTCTATTTTACCTATCTCCAACATGTACCTGCTGTTATGCTTATAATTGATATAAGATTATGTACATAAATAGTAGGTCAACGTGGGTATTTTATTGTGTGTTTATGTATTACATGCGCTCGAATCAGTCTTTCGCAGAAATAGATATTTTTTAGTAAAGAATCGATTTCAAGAATGATAAATACTGTTGATCCTGTTAAAACATCGAAATAAAAAATCCATCCTGCAAGAATCTACGAGAGATATTGACTAGCAAAAATTGACATTCACGGTGCATAGTGCAATGTAGGACAGGTAGAATAGCCGCATAATAGTCAGAAAATAGCCAGAAAATAGTGGATGGACAGTGAGTATTTACCATTGAACTATATATACCACCTGGAATGCGCACGGATGCAGGAACAGCCGCGCCTCGCTTGTAGAGAGAGAAGAAAGACATTTTTGTATTCTGTCTCACTCTTACCACTGAAACTTTGGGACATACAGTCGATTTGCGCCTTTCGACGTAAGTTCCACAGAGATTTGACTAGATATGACCGGTTCGAAAAGAGTTGCACTCTTCTGTTTAGATATTTCAGTAGGTGATGTCAGCATGTCACAGAAATTAATGTATATGATCACAAAACAAAGTAAAAAATATTATCAAAAGCATTAAAATTACACATGATTTTTTGTTTTAGAGGTAGTGAAGGTTAATTGTTAATACGTATCGAAATTGCTTTCCTTTGGGAATTGTTCATGCTGGATGTAAAAATATAATTATTTGCTCATTTTATGTTTTTTTTTCCAAATAGACATAGACAATAAATAAAATAAATATTACAATAATTTTGATTGATATTATTAATTTTGTTTGAGAAAGTATCCTATTTAACAGACTTCAAAAATGCACTGAACAATATAAAATAATGTTCGATTTTTGAAGTCGGTGTTACTTTTTTTTAAGTTTTCTATGCGTTTGAAAGTAGTGTTTCCTCGTACAGATTCACCCATTAACATTTTAGGAATGAAATAATATATATACTGGTAATTAACAAGTTTCACATGCTATTGCCACAGTCAGAAATTGTAATAGATGCCTGATTGATTATACACATTTGGAATTATCTCTCTGTATACAAATTGCAAATTATGAAACATATATAGTCTATATTTATTGTATGGGAACAGTTTTTCTTCAAACACATTCTGTTTTTATTACGACTTACCATAAACCCTTTTGTCATAGAAGCAACAAAAGGATAGTACAGCAAAGATAGTTCAGTTCCGTATATTTTAACGGCGTACACAACATTATTGAAAGGGTAGTACAGGTAACAAAGGACAAAATACCAAAATATCTTCTTTCTCTCTCGGCGCGGCTCGACTGCAGCTCTACATACGGCCGTGCGCATTCCAGATATTCTATAGTTCAATGGAGTATCCTCATTCCAAATAAAGGGTATGTCATTTTCTAATAATTGGGTAAGTACAGTATATTCTGTCACATTGTCAGTCAGCTCGGAATCGTGTTCGGACCATTGAACTATATACTACCTGGAATGGGAACTGTGGGAAACTGGGAAACAGAAAACGGCCCATTTTGTTAGAAAGAGAGAGGTGAAATCCAGGGATGTCTGTCTCACTCTTACACACGTGCGGTCTGAACATATAGTCGCATGCACGTTAAAAGTGAAAGTTCCACGTTTGTATGGTCGGTTCGAAAAGAGTTCCTCCTTCCAATTATTGTTGAACTGGTAATACGGTTATATTATAAATCTGGGCGTAGTGTATATATGATTACGGGGATTTAATTTAATTTAGGGGTTTAACGTGGATGTAATGTACTTTGTCATCCTATTAGCGTTTTTTTAAATATAAATTTTATTATAATTTTTATTAATATTACAGAAACTATTCTCTACGATTATAATAATAGCAGTCAGTTTATATAATACATTTTCTAACGTTCATCGAATAGCCCCTTCAGATCCTTAGAGATGTTTTTTTTAGTCTTCACTCGTGTTTTGCCAAAACATGTAATTTTGCCCATCTCCAAATAGATCTGAAATATAAAAACTGTAATTAATATATAACGTTATCAACTTAAAATAAGTAGAAAAACAGTGACTTACATGCAATAGTTGATTATGAATTAATATAAACCTTTTCCACAAAATATTAACACACGATACAAATATATAAAATATAATACGTGCAAAAATTAACATTCTCTAAACATGAAAGATTTTTTTTTTTTTTTATCCCGCCGATTCCACCCTACTACTATTCCCCGGACAAACGATTACGAGTTACTACAAGGAATAGCTCCGGGCTCTCCGGCCGGTAGCGGTATCTCCTACATCCTCCCCCTAATATCTGATATACTAGGAGGAGGTTCGGAACCTCACGCGCGAACTACAGCGTTTACTGCAGTGTATTGTATGAACCGCGCCGCTTGGTCGGTCCGCGCCACTTGCACAATGTCGCTACCGACCTGTCCGGAATGATCGCAGCCTCGTACATGCATTGAACTAATAATAACATACATGCGTGCATGTACGACTCGCGCCATCTCGGGCACGCCTCCAGTTTAAAACTTTTATTTACATAACATTTAACATTGGATTCTTTAATATTATATACATGTGGTGAAGAAAGGTACAGACACGGGACATAAGTGATCAGAATTCTTGTATCAGGGCTGTGAATCAAACATTTGCAAACAGTATACTTTTATGTAGCTTTTGCCTGATACTCGCACGATCACCTAAGTACCGCTCCGTAGCTTCCTTCGTATACGTAAATATTCTAATATTTGCGTATATACTTATTATTAATTTAACAATTTGAATTTCATGCAGTTCACATAATCCATTAGTTTCCAACACCGGATGCGGCGGTGTAAACAAGGAAACAATTGTACCACAGTATTTCTCAAGTACTACTGAAGATATGTTTCTTTTGAAGTTTTTCTTATTCATGTATCCAAGCTGAATTTCAGCTCGAAAAGGTTTTTCCGCGCATTTAATAATATCAAATACTGCCTTCGAGGGGAAACACAACTTCCCTCTGTTTACAAATGCAGTAAAACTACAATATTTTTTTACATCAACAGTGTATTGATGATCACTGTTGATTTTCTCAGTGAGTAAAAAATCCTTACAATAAAGGCACGATAATTTTGCCAAAATTTTGTTTACTACAACTCCAGAAATATAGTACAATATATTTTCTTGTAAACAACTCAAAGACGTGCTATCCATCCATGCAATTAATCTGTTTAAATTTTCGTCGTCTTTATCTAAATCTTGATGGGAATTATCTACCAAAGACCGTTTTGGGGCACGAAACTGAAAAATGGGCAATGTTTCCGATAAATCGTCCAAACAATTGCTATTTATACTCGCTGTAACATTGTTGCGGAAAAGCATTTTTCGCAATGCCCATATAAATTGAGAGCAATTTGGGTTGTCATTCCACCCTCCACGAGACCGAACACACGAAAAAAATAATTCTAAGTGGTCCTGAGAACATTTGTAGGTCAACAAGTATTTCAAAGGACTATCGGGGTCAGTCAAAAGATCATTTGCCAACCCAATAAAACTGTAAGTGTTCATGAAGAAACCCAAGGAAAATGTTTTTCTCTTGTGTTGTAAAATATTCACACCATTTATTTTAAGATTTGTTATATATGTTCTAACTTTCAAAAAGAATTCATTTTTTAAGTCAATTTTATGTAAGTAGATGGGAGATTTGAAACCTTTTCCAAATGAGTTTCGGCTATTCATTATGTCGAATAATTTATCAAATATTCTTAAAAATTCAACCGTGGCTTCACTCCCTGCAAAATTTGGATCACCGCTTAGTCGTAAAAAATCCAGTGAATCCGCAACAGCGCTACTGATGAGTTGAGCAGCTAAACGAACGTTCATTTTTTTGTTATAAAAATTTACATGCATAGATGACAATCGATTTCCCAGTTCCAAATCCTCTGCTTCTTGCAAGTCATGCAATTTTTTAATAAATTTAAAAGATATTTCCCCCATCGGTGATGTAATCACTTCCTCAGCAAATGCATTGCGGCACAGTTTGACCATATGGCAAGCGTCTAATATACAGTAGACTTGACTGTCCGCAGATGGGTGTTTGAAGGAAGTGACCAAATCTGCCTTGGAGAAATCGCAGCCCAATAATGTTAAAGTTTTTAAATTTGTGGCACAGCCATCGCATGTTATAGATCGTACGGTAACGCCAGTACTTTTTAATAAAATTAAAGCGTGATTGAGGATTTGACACTGTAAATCGGCTATTATTTTATTTACGAAAAAAAAGGCAATAGGGATCTTGAATTTTTTTGTGTAGGTTACAATTTGAAGAACCAGAGCTTCCTTTGCTAATTCTTCAGAATCTACGTGAGCACCGTAATCTACATATCCGCGATTCTTGTCTTGTTTTTTATCATAAACAATTTGGCTACGAATAGCCATTGAATCCAAAATTAATGCTACGTCCTTGATACAGGAATTTGTTTTTACTTCCTCTTTTAGAAATTCTAGTACTTCGCTTATGAAGCCTGGTTCGCAATTGTACCTACTCAGCCATTTACGCAGCATGGATTTGTGAGGAAGGTGTCACTTGGTTCGGATAAAGTTATATGCCTTTGGAGAATAAAAATATAATGTTAAGGCGAAACTTTTTATATCGTCGCTGTACCGGTTTCCACAAGAAACGGAGGAATTTTTTAGTTCATTTTTCAAAACATGCAACGAGAAACCAGTAAAACGATTTTTTAAAACATCTTCTACGGCATCTGTGCATTTACCGTTGGCTTTTAAATGCCGAACCAAGTCTTTCATCGTTTTTAATCTATTGTTGCGTCGCTGCAACCGCTTCTGTAGCACTCTTACTTTTTTACGCAAAGTTACCATTTTATCCTGTCTGCTTAAAATCCGGGATGATGTTTGTGTGCCAATGTCCTGTGATCTTCTGTTGATTGCAGGTCCTGACTGTAAAGATAAATTCTACCTTCAATATGACATACTTGATACTATTAACATTTTACAAAATATGAATGAAAGATCATAAAACAAAACATAATAACATACATGTAACTTTTCAGCATGCAACACATCATCATTAGAAGAGCATTTCTGGTGAAGTGTGACATTTGTATCACAGCTGGTATTTGCAGCTTCTATTATCTATAATATAATATAAATTTATAACAGTTTCTCAATTTACACTTATAAACACACATGCCTTATATTACTGGCGCGGTCCTATTTAGTATGTCATACAACCTACCATTTCGTTATCGGTATCCTCAATATTTGTTGAATATTTGCTGGGTCCTGCATGCAAATTTTGTATGATCCCTGTACTCGTTGAAGGTTGAACCTAAATCAATCATGGTGCCTTGTGATTAAAGTAATAATACAATTGTACTTACATCGTTAACATATTTGAAACACTTTAACTCTCGGACACCCGACTGAAAAAAGGAGACACGCAATCCCACGATGGGTTATTCTGACCAATCCTGCAGGACGGCAACCCGATATTTTATTTGTATAGATTTATGTGAGACGAGAACCGCAAAGTAAATTCAACGCGTTATAAAATACTGACGACCATGTCGCAGAAAATGTTATAAATGTTGCTCGAAAGAAGTTGTGAACAATTTATAAACAAATTATCAACAATCGTAAAATACATTGCAACGTCGCTATAATGCACGTAAGCAAAAATTTTAATTTTGTAAAATATTTTATAAACAATTTATAAACAAATTGTCAACGTTTAAAATATATTGCAACGTCGCGAAAATGTACGTAGGCGAACATTTTTATTTTGCTCAAAAAATGGGTTGACGATCTTCAGGCTTCGGGTCAAATTGACCCATCGTGGGTATCCGAGGCGATAAGTTTCACTAGAATGATACATTTACTAAAGTTTAAGTAATATGCACGATATAGATATTTACATACCACATTTGTTGAACTACTTGCTATTGAATAATCCACATCGTAGTCAAACAATGTGGGTATTGCTCTCTTCTTTAGGCGGTTCTGTCCAGATGGTGTTACCTGAAATGAATCATATATAAAATGTTTACTGCAAATGGTGCTGTACTTCGTAACTTTTTTTACGAATGTCGGCGGTATTGCCGTTACAAATTCTCCAAATGATGCCGGATCCTTGGGAAAGCTGTAAATAAAGACAATTTGGATATAATTAATTGGGAATAAAAAATGCTTTTCCTCATCAGTGTCAGCATATGGAGCTCTAAACACCATTTGTGTCGCAGTGTACGTGCGCGTCTGTCAGTCTGTGTGCGATGCGCACAGCTTAGGTCCAATCAAGGCCGACACGAATGGTGTTCAGAGCTCCATATGCTGACACTATTCCTCATATATGCTACGCAGTTTTACTTTTATTCCTAATTACCTGTGAAAAGTAATATTCCCATTCTTCGTCCACACGCTTTTGCAATTTTTAATACAACACGACATAACCATGTTTCTGCCGCTTGGATAAAATGCCTTGATTCAACTGGTTTGCACGTTTTCACTTGTTTGTAATCCACCGATTTACGCGGTTTAATTTCTTGACTGGACTCTCGTCTGCTACACCGATATTTTTGAAACGGATCGTACAGTTAACAAAGGACAGGTATCCCTGGAATCATACTCTCTCTGTCCCGCTTTTCGGCGACTTTACATATGGATGTTCTCATTCCAGGTAGTATATAGTTCAATGGTTCGGACCACTTGGTGATAGTAGACACGGTTTTCGAGCCTCGCGACCCGCCTTTGTAGTTCGCCGAACGAAGAAAAGAAAACTTAGCGTACCAAATGCTATATTAAAGACGATTCTTATCGCTTTTTATTATTACATTTTCCTGTATGAAAAATTGTATAACGTAATCATGAAATTATTGGGATAAAAATGAGATCAAACATGGTGTAATTGAGATCACATTTACGGATCGTAGTATACTCTCTCACATTGTCAGTGAGCTGAAAACCGTAGTATGACAATGTGACAGAGAAGGACACGGTTTTCGCGCCTCGCGTCCGTCTCTCTCACGTTGTCATACTACGGATCTCAGCTCACTGGCAATGTAAAAGAGTATGCGAGTAAGAGTAGAGCCGAGTAGCGATAAGGACTAAGCCCTATATTTTAAATATATATTAATGTTATATCTCCACGACCGGGATAGAATATTATAAATAAATGTGACGCGGAACATGCGAAACTGAGATTTTAGATATGTATTTTAAATTGTGACTGGTGTCCTATCGTCCAGGATTTATATTATTAGGAAGATAAGCAGACAAGCCCGGTAAATAAATTAGGAAATGTTCGTAGATTTATTTATTTTATTTGTTGTTGTTTTTTATTATTTTTAACTCGTCCTCGTCATCGATTTATGTATTTTTATTCGATTCTTTTTTATTTATTATTCGTACAAATTTAATAATGTATATATGCAGCGTATATGAAAATAGAACGTCACAGTAATAAATAAGTAAATATGGTCCGATTAATATCATGTTTGATTTCATTTTACGCGGAAAAATCTCATCAATATCTTAACCACTATTTTAGATAAAAAAAAAAGCAAAATTTGAAAAGTTGTGATTGTATTATAAAAAACCAAACCGCGAACTCTCGACAAAGGAGCCGCGTCGCTTCACGCCTCATAAACATCACACGCTTGACTGACTCCGCTCGAGGTAACATAGGCGTAGGAATGACGCATACATGGGCGCAGACGCAGCCCATTGACAATGTGACTGGAGCTCCAGTAGTGACAATGTGACAGAATTTACTGTAGCTTTGCTATTTTGGCCATTCCATCCATAAATCTCCTGTAATAACCAACAAGGCCTTAGAATTGTTTTAAACTTTTGTTATTTTTAGGTATTGGGAAGTTCTTGACAGCCTTGACTTTGCCTTTTTTTTTTTTTTTTTTTTTTTGTCGAGGAGGAAATCTTTCAAAGACACCCCGCGGCCCAACGAAGGGGACGCGAGGTAGTGCCGGATTTCCACCGGCTAAAACCTCCCCGATGCCACATCCCTGCTCGAGAGTGGGTGCGTTACGGAAATTTCGCGCGCGAATTACGTCCGCGACGCACCCGAGGATGGCGTGAAGCGCCCAATACCTTGGAGGCCGCGAAGCGGCCCCCGAAACGGCTAGGTTACAGACTCGGCGCCGCGAAGCGGCGCCGAGCCGCTCATCAAATAAATTGCCAAAAGGCTCTACAATGCAATAGAGTGACGATCACTCATTGAATTTAGAAATCTACCCTACTACTCGCGTAGATAAGGCCGCTCGACCAGGCATCTGCCGAGCGGCCAAAACTCCCGAGGGCGCTCAGAGGGAGCGCCCTGGCTCGACGCGCGCGAGGAGCCCTGTGAAACTACCCGGCCGACGGCGGCTACGAATCCGAAACCGTCGGCCACCGGTGATGCGGCGACCGCAGAGAGGGCAGCTCCCGACGGTCGCCCACGCGGTTATCCCCCATCCCCTCGCACAGCGGGACGGAGGAAGGGAGGCGGAAGCCTCCTCGGACGCCGCACGCGGAGCGAGTCGGGATCGCGTTCCCGCTCTCGCTCGGCAGCCTCCTTCTCGGACATGACGTCCTCGCAGAAGGAGGCGAACGCACTCCAGGACCGGTCGCTCCGGAGCATCTCGGGGAGAATGCACCGAAGAGAGAGGTCCCAGCCGCAAACGCTACGAAGGACACGGCGTTCCCGTGCCCACGCCGGGCACTCCTCGACGGTGTGCGCCGCCGTGTCCCTACCCTCCCCGCAGTGATGGCACTGCTCGGACAGTTCCCTCCCTAGGCGACACAGGTACACCCCGAAACATCCGTGTCCGGTGAGCACCTGCGTCATCCTGAAGCTAAGCGCGCCCCGCGATCTGCTGACCCAATCTTCGAAGATGGGGAGCAGCGCCTCGACGAGCGTCCGGCTCTTACCGTTGGGGAGATCCGTCAGCCGATCGCGCCATGTGCCGATCGACCTTCTTCTCCCCTCACTGCGCTCGACCCGGATGGTGTTCGCCGCAACCACCGGATCGATTCGTCGCTCTCGCAGCTCGACTCGTCGCCGATGAGCCGCCGCGAGTTCGCGCGCCATAAGATCTATGGGCACGACGCCCGCGAGAGTCCTCGCCGCCTCCAAGGAGACGGTTCGGTATCCCCTTATCACCCTCAGAGCCATCAGGCGCTAGCCTTGACTTTGCCTGGATCAGGTTTTACACCCTTCAATGTTATAAGATGCCCCAAATATGTTATTTCACGACGAAGGAATTGGCACTTTCCAGGTTATAAGGTGAGTCCAGCATTTTGTCCACGTGCTAAAATATGTTTTAATCTCTGGGAATGTTCTGCCAATGAGCTTGCATAAATAACAATATCATCCATATAAATAAACATTTCAATTCCCTGTAACCCAGATAATAATAAGTCCATGCACTGTTGAAATGTTGTAGTGTCCATTGATAGTTGGGAACGCTGTCGTTGACTTGGATTCGGGGTCCATTGGTGTTTGATGGAACCCTGAAGCCAAATCAAGAATACTAAAATACTTGGCACCACAAAGCTGATCTAAAATGTCCACTATGTTTGGAATAGGATATGAGTCGCTGATGGTTTTCTCGTTCAACTTCCGATAATCAATAACCATCCGTCACTGAGGCTTTCCAGTAGCATCAGGTTTTTTTGGAACAATCCATAAGGGAGAATTGAATGCAGATGAGGATGGTTGAATAATATCATCCTCAAGCAAAGAATCTACTTGTTCTTTTATCTCCTGCTTATGTATACATGGAAAGCGATATTGTTTTGCACTTCTTGGGACTTCATCAGTGGTAATTATTGAATGTTTTGCGAGCTTTGTTGCCTGTAACTTATCATTTGGAAGATGAAATTGATATGAAAATTCATATATATTAGTTTGAGAAGGCTTGTTATCTCCAAATTATTAAGACGTTGTAAATGTAATGATTCAACAATTTTAGAAAAACTCTGCGCATCTGCTTTGGCCTGAGCATTATTAAAATTTCCAACTTGCTGATCATGGTGCTGGAGGCATAACCTCAAACTCTTCTAGTTCTACCGGAGGTAAGGAAAACTTAATTTGGTCTGAAGTGGTATTTATGGCAAATAATTTTGCAAAGCCATTTATGTGCGTAACCAAAGCTTCACCTACGTAAGCTTCTGGATTAACATTAAAATTTCTTACATAACCCGATTTGATTCCTTTATTCTTTACAGGAATTGTATTATCAAGATCTGAATAGAATTTGGATTAGAATTATTCAATTTAACTATTGCATTCTGATTTTACAGAAACCGTATTCCCAGGATACCCGCTACTGCAATGGGAAAGTGTTAGAGAGTAAGCAGCGGATTATCCGCATTCCAACGTAGTAGACGGTACTGCCTGCTAACAGCCCGGCTTTCCGCACGTTCAATTTTTTCCGAGTTCCGGCATGATAATAGGACGGTTAGTACCATTTCCGAGAATTTTCCGAGGGCCTGGCAGCTCACACCGACATAATCTAGCAAGACAGACACTGTTACGATTCTATTATATCATTTCTCACATAATTTCATTCAATTCTTCGCTATTAAACCTTTGCTTATTCTCTGAAGTACTTTTCGATATTCCTGCATTGTTAATTTGTGTTAGATTCATCTAAAGCGTGAAGCGTACGTTACCAAGCTGTAAATTCCGCCTGTAAACTTTAAGAACTGCACTTGCAGTACCATTGTACATATTAGTTATAGTTCAGGTTAAGCGTACTTACCGTGCTGCAGAATTTCCTTTTCAGAAACTAATCTGCAACAAATTGGAATTTCACTTTCACACCACAAATATGAATGGATGTTTCCCCATTTGTGCAGACTATCTCAGGACCAATACCGGTAAGCTTATAGCAAACATCTGTATTCATATTCACATTGTTAATTAATTCCCCCCTTTTTATTATATTTACTTGAGAGCCTGTGTCCATTAGAAATTTCGAAATTCCTCCTCTAAATAATTTGTCATGAAGGGTTATTGTGGGTATATGACTGATGTTCACATTTATTTTAAATCAGTTGCTGGGTTCCGGCGTGCAATGAATTTTCTGCTCCCTGGTCCGCCATTTCGTGGAGCAGTGTGGCAGTTTAAATTATCGGACTTTTGGAAAGAATTACGCACTCCAGGTTCCTGCGCTCTTTGTACAGGCCAATAATTTCCTTTCGGACTTCTAAAGCACTCGTTCCCCGGGTGATTCGGGTCTCCGCAAATATTGCAACGGGTACAATTGAAAATCTGTGAGTGAGGCTGACTCATTCAATTCTGAGAACAATTCCTTCGTATATGGCATAATTTTTCACATTGATAGCATTTACGATAATCTGTAATTGTTTGATAGATTTTTGTGTTTTGAAGAGTATAACGTGTGAGTCCACAGATTATAAGTAATTTCCTGTTCGCAAAATAGTGCTTCGTCCATGATCTGTAACAAATTTTGATTTTGATCTATCAGCATATTACTTAAAAGATTATTTTGAAGACCTAAACGAAAATTCCGAACGGCTGTCTTATTCAAGAGCATTGTTATTCCCTGGCATTGTTCCTTCGAAAATTTTCCTTTTGCGACTTCTATTCCCTGATTAAGAATATCTTCAATCCTCAACCAATAATCCTTTAAATTTTCATTTCAACACTGCTTGATTTCTTTCATTTTATCTTGTATTTGGTCTAAATTAAAAGATCGCAAATAAATAGATCTTAATAAGTCTAAAAGTTCTTCTAGATTCCTGGGCTGTTGACGGTTTGCTATTAGCCGCTCAGCTCGAACCCGCAATCCGATTTTTAATTAAAAGGAAAAGGTTTTTTCGTTCCCTGGGATTTATGACCGAATTCGCCAACTCACTCTGACTAATAAATTTTTGTAATGAACATGAATTTTCATCGAATTTGGGTATTGATTCCGCTGCGAATTTAAAAGAAATAAAACTCCGATTGTTTTTAGCGGGGTCAATAAAAGTACTGGCACTATCAATTTCCCCGACAGATCCTTCATTTAGCAGATTTTCCACAATAGAATTTCCTTCTGCTGGCGCCATACTTACTATTTCAAATCCCCTTCTTTTAGGCAAAGTTTGTACGGGACCTCCTCGACCTCTAACCCATTTGAAATTTCCAATCCTGATCTATAATTTACCAACCTACCTAGCTCGCTTTGCATTTCTCTTTCTCCGACTCATTTTGAATAAATGACTGAACGTTCTTATCCTATTAATTTAACAATACTTTATGCCTATATCTTCAGGTAGCGATGGACCTCCAGGCAGCTCCCAGCTCCTTCTTCCGGACGAAATCGTTTGTACGGTATCTTCCGAATTATTAGGAGGAAATAATGATATCTGGGTGCATGTGGATTCCAAGATAGCTTGCACGGCCGTCGGAAGCACTCGTCTCCGGCATTCACCCGTCGCTCCCAGGGGAAACTGTGCAAAAACCCGGGAGAGAGAGATTGCACCTTTCTGTTTCCGTCCTCGCCTGTTCCTCCAAGTATCCTTTTCGTTCTTTAGGCACCAGTCCGAAAGGGCGTGGGTTCGAATCAATTAAATTGACACAAAAACGTGTAATTTTCAAAAATCCCTATAAAAGAGAGACCCGCGTGCTTCTCGAACAATTCTAAGTCAGTATATATGTATGTATACATGTTGATATAGTCGAGGATATGTTGAATTCTTGTAGAGTTTTACTTGCGTGGATATAGTTACTTTAAGGTTCTATGCAACTAGATTCTGTGGACTTCTGATTGCTGATTTTTGTGCTATTTGCAATCCTATCGTCGGCTGGATTATAAAGAAGATTACAGAAGCAATAACATCTTTTCATCCACAACATATCCACTGTCCTAATTGAAACCGGAGTCTACTGGTCACAAAAGAAAGCTGTATGCAGGCCTAAGCAAACGCAGAGTGGAAGTGGTAGGGAACAGCTGGATCTAAATCTTGGTTTCAAGATAATCAATCTGTGTGCCGCAGGAGACAAGCGACTGGTTTTCTGATGTCAAGTTTCAAGGATTTCCTTGATATCCATTCAAAACAGCCCTTTTCAGGGCCTCAAAGTGATTCCAAATGTTGACAACTCTCGTTCAATAAAATATTCCTGATTATTTCTATGGCTTGCATGGAAGCCATATGGAAGTATGTTATTGTCAGCGTTAGATGGCTCCAAGCGGAATGACATACTTGGTTTGAATATACAAGAGGGACCCAGAAATATGAGAAAATGGGCAAATAATGTATAAATATGCAGGTATTTATGAAAGTTGTGAAAGTTCAAAAACTAACCAATTTCAGGTTTCAAATTTCATTAAATGTTTGTAGGTATGTTATAATTCTAAAAAATAGAATCTTCGACGTAATAACCAACCAATCATTCTATTTATTATTAACGATTACTTAACTTACAAAATCGATTCTACGGCGCGTAGCAACCAACCAACATAACAATTATTATCCACGACTTTTCGACGAATCCATTGTTTACCTTATAAAACCGATTCTTGAAGACAATCGAACATCCCCATACAACATTTGATTCAACCTGAGATCTCAAATTGTTTGGATTTTAGCCGGACACAACTTTCATATATCCTGCACATTTCTACGTCATTTGCCCATTTTGTCATTTCGCACGGTCTCCCTTCTACATGGAAACCTAGACGGTCATTCCGATTGTAGTCATCTAACTCTGGAAATAACGTACTGTTATGCCTTCCTATCACATTTTCCAATCCAATCGTCACATTAGTCGGACTTCCACAAATTCCTTCCTGAACAAACCTACCGATAAACCTTTCCGTTGCCAAAGTTTCCGCCAAAGTATGCAAACACTCAACAGGAACATAAACCCATAAAAATTCCCTTCAATTGTTGACCTTGACATAATGATAAAATTTCCCTTTGATTACGTATCAACACCTGAGCAAACTCCAAAAATACTTCCTTTCTAAAACATTCTGTCCTTTTTCAAATTCCACCTCCAAGCTCCTTTTAGAAACATATAAAGGTACCCAGGACCGCAAAAGACCATCTCCAGTCCTGGCATAGACACCGTCACTCTGTCAGTTAGTCCTAAAATAAAACTCTTGAACTGAAAGACTTTCGAACTCGATTTCGTTACCACCTATTACATTTTGCGTATCTTAAAGTAAACTAGTTGATGCCAATAGGCCGGCACAACAGTACTTTCATGCAAGCCATTGAAATAATTATACGTGTGTACATAGGAAATTTTATTGAACGAGAGTTGTCAACGTTTGGATTCACGTTGTAGCCCTGAAAAGGACTGATTTAAATGGATATCCAAGAAATCCTCGACATTTAACGTGAAACAATTAATCGTTTGTGTCACAATCCACTCGGATTCATTCTTTTAAAAGAAACAATTGGCTCCTGCTGTTCCCCAACGCAACCATCTTGCATTTGCTTAGTCCTGGATACAGCATTCTTTTGTATCCTGTAAATTCAGATTTCCATTGGGGCAATGGATATATTGAGGATGTAAATACGTTATTACTTTATAAAATATTAATGTATACTCTGATAGCAGTCTTCTCAGTAATCTTATTATTAATATCTTTATGTTACTATTTTCCAAATTTGTAGTGCGGAATCAGAATTGCTTCAAACATCTCTATCCTCGTCCAGGACTTCATTATGATCAGAAGGTGTGTTGGCTTCAACCGGCAGTGAATGGTCGTTTCTACAATCCATAACAGGATATATATTTTGAGACATAATTGTATATATAAGTAAAATAAAAAAAATAAAGTTGAAATTATACATTACATTTCATATGTTATTGCATACACACCCTTTAATTCTATTGTTATTAGTTGCTTACACACGATGTATTCAGAGCAATTTGTCACCCTAAATTTGGCCCCTGCCATTCACCACCGCATTAATCTTGAACGTGCTTAGAACTGTATACTGCTATCTTTTGCGTCCTGTAGACTCAAAGACGTTATAGCTTCTGTAACCATCTTTATAATCCAGTCTTCAAGTTCACTTGCATAAAACCTTAAAGTAACTATTAGCTAATGCAGTGTTGATACAGCATGTTATCTGAAATAGAAAGATTTATATTTATTAATGACGAGTCTCTTTACTTATAAAAATAACATAGCCATTTTATAAAATTACCTGAAAACAAACTAATTCGATCCATATATACCTTTCAATCGTGCTCCTTAGTTTCTTCTGAATGAGTTAGAACCATGTCAAGGATGATTTTCGAAGAAATTGTGCCTTGATCAGGTTATGCTCCTACGTGTCACATGTATTTTCAAACTTTACAAGTCGATTTCACGAGTGATTCTCTATATGAATGGTTCAGACTGGCGCGGGAACGATTCTGCAGATATTCCACGCGCCCCGCACTGTAACTCTGCACTATTTATGTAACATTTAACGTCCATGAACGTCACACCGTTGACACGTAGCCCGCAATGTAAATACGCACTGTCCATCCACTATTTTATTGGCACTTTACTATGCAACTCGCCCGTGTGCAATGAGTCTTGTGCGCAAACAGTCCGTGTGCAATCGCAACGTGAGTAATCGGTCTTGTGCGCAAAAGGGACGTGCACAATAGGGCTTGTGTGCAAACGGGACACCGGCTTCGGGACGTGTGCAATCGGCTCGTGTGCAATCGGAACGTGAGCAATCGGTCTTGTGCGCAAAAGGGACGTGCGCAATAGGTCTTGTGTGCAAACGGAACGTGAGCAATCGGGATGTGTGCAATCGGGACGTGCGCAATTGGAACGTGTGCAATCGGCACGTGCGCAATCGGTCTTGTGCGCAAATGGGCTACACTCTGCAAATACATACACTCATATCAATGTGACAGGATTCTGCCTCATCATACCTTTTCCAGGACGTCCAAATGCACAAGTTTCGGGTGGCATTATTTGCCGAAACCGACTCTCTTTGATTCAGGTCGAATCATAAGCCGGAGCATCCAGAATTGCCATTGTCGTCCAATGATGTAGATTGAAATATCTTTACTCCTATCAATTTGACGGATTCTGCCTCAGCATACCCTGTCCAGGGGGTCCAAATGTACAAGATTTGTGCGGTGGCACTTGTCCAAAGCGACTCTCTTTGGCCTCCGGTCGAATCATACGCCGGAGCATCCAGAATTGCCAATGTGGTCAAATGATATAGATGCAAATATCCTCACTCCTATCAATTTGACGGGATTCTGTCTCAGCATACCCTGTCCAGGGGGTCCAAATGTACAAGATTTGTGCGGTGGCACTTGTCCAAAGCGACTCTCTTTGGCCTCCGGTCGAATCATACGCCGGAGCATCCAGAATTGCCAATGTGGTCCAATGATATAGATGCAAATATCTTCACTCCAATCAATCTGACAGGATTCTGTTTCATCATACCCTGTTCCGGAGGATCAAATGTACATGGTTTGTGCGGTAGCACTTGCCGAAAGCGACTTTATTAGGCCTCCGGTCGAATCATACGCCGGAGCATCCAGAATTGCCAATGTCGTCCAATGATATAGATGCAAATGTAGGATCGGAAAAAGTAAACTGTATCGGGCGGACTCGAACCGCGTCCTTTGGATCCGCAGGCAGGCGCGCTACACACTGCGCCACCGACACCTTACGTCTTAAATGCGCCTTTCGGCTTCTTAAGCCGCTCGCGCGCGCTCCTTTGTTTCCTCTCCGATCCACACCGTTCTTTATAGGGGACTCCGTCCCCACACCCGACCCCCCTGCGACGACATTTGCCCTCAAATGTCCCTGCACGAATCCACTAATCGTCCGCCAACTTACGGTCGCGTCTTTCGTCCTTTCGCGCCTCAGACCATTTGGGACATACACCGTGTATGCCGCCCAGGAGCTTTTCGAGGCGGTGAACGGAGGAGCCCCTATCCCGGACGAGCCCCCAAATGTAGGATCGGAAAAAGTAAACTGTATCGGGCGGACTCGAACCGCGTCCTTTGGATCCGCAGGCAGGCGCGCTACACACTGCGCCACCGACACCTTACGTCTTAAATGCGCCTTTCGGCTTCTTAAGCCGCTCGCGCGCGCTCCTTTGTTTCCTCTCCGATCCCCACCGTTCTTTATAGGGGACTCCGTCCCCACACAAATATCTTTACTCCCATCAATTTGATAGGATTCTGCCTTATCGTATATTGACCAGGTGGTCCAAATGTACAAGACTTGTGCGGTAGCACTTGTACAATGCGACTCTCTTTGGCCTCCGGCCGAATCGTACGCCGGAGCATCCAGAATTGCCAATGTGGTCCAATGATATAGATGCAAATATCTTCACTCCAATCAATCTGACAGGATTCTGTTTCATCATACCCTGTTCCGGAGGATCAAATGTACATGGTTTGTGCGGTAGCACTTGCCGAAAGCGACTTTATTAGGCCTCCGGTCGAATCATACGCCGGAGCATCCAGAATTGCCAATGTCGTCCAATGATATAGATGCAAATATCTTTACTCCCATCAATTTGATAGGATTCTGCCTTATCGTATATTGACCAGGTGGTCCAAATGTACAAGACTTGTGCGGTAGCACTTGTACAATGCGACTCTCTTTGGCCTCCGGCCGAATCGTACGCCGGAGCATCCAGAATTGCCAATGTGGTCCAATGATATAGATGCAAATATCTTCACTCCTATCAATTTGACAGGATTCTGTCTCATCGTACCCTGTGCCGGATGTTCAAATGTACAAGGTTTGTGTGGTAGCACTTGTCCAAAACGGCTCTCTTTGGATTCAGGTCGAATCATAAGCAGGAGCATCCAGAATTGCCAATATCGTCATATGATATAGATGCAAATATCTTTACTCCCATCATTTTGACAAGATTCTGCCTCATCGTATATTGTCCAGGGGGTCCAAATGTACAATTCTTGTGTGGTAGCACTTGTACAAATGCGACTCTCTTTGGCCTCCGAACGAATCATACGCCGGAGCATCCAGAATTGCCAATGTGGTCCAATGATATAGATGCAAATATCTTCACTCCTATCAATTTGACAGGATTCTGTTTCATCGTACCCTGTGCCGGATGTTCAAATGTACAAGGTTTGTGTGGTAGCACTTGTCCAAAACGACTCTCTTTGGACTCAGGTCGAATCATAAACCGGAGCATCCAGCAATGCCAATGCCGTCTAATGATATAGATGCAAATATCTTCACTCCTATCAATTTGACAGGATTCTGGCTCATCGTGTCATGTCCAGGAGGATCAAGTGTACAAGATTTGTGCGGTAGCACTAGACAAAAGCGAAACTCTTTGGACTCAGGTCGATCCATAAGCCGAATCATCCAGAATTGCCAATGTCGTGCAATGATGTAGATGCAAATATCTTCACTCCTATCAATGTAACGGGATTCTGGCTCATCGTATCTTGTCCAGGGGGTCCAAATGCACAAGTTTTTGGCGGCAGCATTTGCCCAAACCGACTCTCTTTGGATTTAGGTCGAATCATAAGCCGGAGCTTCCAGAATTGCCAATGTCGTCCAATGATATAGATGCAAATATCTTTACTCCCATCAATTTGATAGGATTCTGCCTTATCGTATATTGTCCAGGGGGTCCAAATGTACAATTCTTGTGTGGTAGCACTTGTACAAATGCGACTCTCTTTGGCCTCCGGCCGAATCGTACGCCGGAGCATCCAGAATTGCCAATGTGGTCCAATGATATAGATGCAAATATCTTCACTCCTATCAATTTAACGGGATTCTGGCTCATCGTATCTTGTCCAGGGGGTCCAAATGTACACGATTTGTGCGGTAGCACTTGTCCAGATCGACTCTCTTTGGACTCAGGTCGAATCATATGCCGGATCCCCAAGATTGCCAATGTCGTCCAATGATATAGATGCAAATATCTTTACTCCTGTCAATTTGACAGGATTCTGCTTCGTCGTATCTTGTCCATGGGGTCCAAATGTACAAGATTTTTGCGGTAGCACTTGTACAAAGTGACTCGCTTTGGCCTCCGGTCGAATCATATGTCGGAGCATTCAGAATTGCCAATGTCGTCCAATAATATAGATGCAGATATCTTCACTCCTTTCAATTTGACAGGATTCTGTCTCATCGTATCTTGTCCAGGAGGTACACATATAAAAGATTGTGCGGTAGCTCTTGACAAAAGCGAATCTCTTTGGAACCAGGTCGATCCATAAGCAGAAACATCCAGAATTGCCAATGTCGTCCAATGATATAGATGCCAATATCTTCCCTCATATCAATTTGACAGGATTCTGCCTCATCGTATCTTGTCCTAGGGGTCCACATGTACAAGATTTGGGCGGCAGCATTTGTCCAAAGCGATTTTCTTTGAACTCAGGTCGATCCATATTCCGAAGTATCCAGAATTGCCAATGTCGTCCAATGATATAGATGCAAATATCTTTACTCCGATCAATTCTACAGGATTCTGCCTTATCGTATCTTTTCCAAGTGGTCTATATGTACAAGATTTGACCGGTAGCACTTGTCTAAAGCGACTCTCTTTGGCCTCCGGCCGAATCATGTGTCGCAGCATCCAGAATTGCCAATGTCGTCCAATGATATAGATGCAAATATTCTCACTCCCATCACTTTTACAGCATTCTGCCGCATCTTATCTTGTCCAGGAGGTTCAAATGTACACGATTTGTGCGGTAGCACTTGTCCAGATCGACTCTCTTTGGATTCAGGCCGAATCATAAGCCGGATCCCCGGATTGCCAATGTCACCCAATGATATAGATGCAAATATCTTCACTCCTATCAATTTGACAGGATTCTGCCTTATCATATCTTGTCCAGGAGGTCCGAATGTACAATATTTGTGGGGTAGCACTTGACAAAAGCGTATCTCTTTGGACTCAGGTGGATCCATAGCTGAAGTATCCAGAATTGCCAATGTCGTCCAATGATATGTTTCGACCTGAGTCCAAAGACAGTCGCTTTGGACAAATGCTGCCACCCAAATCTTGTCCATTTGGACCTCTTGGACATGGTATGTTTAGGCAGAATCCTGGTAAATTGATAGGAGTAAAGATATTTGTATCTATATCATTGGACGACATTGGCAATTCTGGATGCTTCGGCTTATGGATCGACCTGAGTCCAAATAGACTCGCTTTTGTCAAGTGTTACTGCACAAATCTTGTACATTTGAACCTGGTGGACAATATACCATGAGGCTGAATCCTGTCAAATTGATAGGAGTGAAGATATTTGCATGCATATCATTGGACGACATTGGCAATTCTGGATGCATTCGTTTGTGGATCGACCTGAGGCCAAAGAGTTTCGATTTTATCAAGTGCTAACGCACAAATCTTGTACATTTGAACCTCCTGGGCAAGGTATGATGAGCCAGAATCCTATCACATTGATAGGAGTGATGATTTTTGCATCTGTATCATTGGACGACATGGCAATTCTGGATGCTTCGGCATATGAATCGACCTGAGTCCAAAGAGATTCGCTTTTGTGACGTCCTAACGCACAAATCTTGTACATTTTGACCTACTGGACAAGGTATGATAAGGCAGAATCCTGTCAAATTAATAGGAGGAAAGATATTTGCATCTATATCAATGGACGTCATTGGCAATTCTGGATGCCCCGGCTTATGATTCGACCTGAGTCCAGAGAGAGTCGCTTTGGACAAGGGCTCCCGCACAAATCTTGTACAGTTGTACCTCCGGAACAAGGTGTGATGAGGCAGAATCCTGTCAAATTGATAGGAGTAAAGATATTTGCATCTATATCATTGGAGGACTTTGGCCTTCCTGGATGCTCGGCATATGATTCGAACTGAGTCCAAAGAGTTTGGCTTTTGTCAAGTGCTACCGCACAAATCTTGTACATTTGAACCTCATGGACAAGATACGATGAGGCAGAATCCTGTCAAATTGATAGGAGTGAAGATGTTTGCATCTATATCACCTTCTACGACATTGGCAATTCTGGATACTCCGGTTTATGATTCGACCTGAGTCCAAAGAGAGTCGCTTTGGACAAGTGCTACCGCACAAACCTTGTACATTTAAACCTAGGAACGAGGTATGTTGAGGCAGAATCCTATCACATTGATAGGAGTGAAGATGTTTGCATCTATATCATTGGACGACATTGGCAATTCTGGATGCTCGGCTTATGATTCGACCTGAGTTCAAAGAGAGTCGCTTTGGGTGAATGCTGCCGCCCAAATCTTGTCCATTTGGACCTCCTGGCCAAGATTCGATGAGGCAGAATCCTGTCAAATCGATAGCAGTAAAGATATTTGCATCTATACCATTGCACGACATTGGCAATTCTTGATGCTCCGGCCTATGGATCGACCTGAGTCCAAAGAGTTTCGTTTTGGACAAGTGCTACCGCACAAATCTTGTACATTTGAACCTCGTGGACAAGATACGATGAGGCAGAATCCGGTCAAATAGATAGGAGTGAAGATGTTTGCATCTATATCATTGGACGACATTGGCAATTCTGGATGATCCGGCTCATGATTCGACCTGAGCCCAAAGAGAATCGCTTTGGTTAAGTGCGACCGCACAAATCTCGTCCATTTGGACCTCCTGGCCAAGATTCGATGAGGCAGAATCCTGTCAAATTGATAGCAGTAAAGATATTTGCATCTATACCATTGCACGACATTGGCAATTCTTGATGCTCCGGCCTATGGATCGACCTCTGTCCAAAGAGTTTCGCTTTGGACAAGTGCTACCGCACAAATCTTGTACATTTGAACCTCGTGGACAAGATACGATGAGGCAGAATCCGGTCAAATTGATAGGAGTGAAGATGTTTGCATCTATATCATTGGACGACATTGGCAATTCTGGCTGCTCGGCTTATGATTCGAACTGAGTTCAAAGAGAGTCGCTTTGGACAAATGCTGCCGCACAAATCTTGTAAATGTGAACCTCCGGGACAGTGTATGCTGAGACAGAATCCCGTCAAATTGATAGGAGTGAGGATATTTGCATCTATATCATTGGACGACATTGGCAATTCTGGATGCTCCGGCTCATGATTCGACCTGAGCCCAAAGAGAATCGCTTTGGATAAGTGCGACCGCACAAATCTCGTACATTTGAACCTCCTGGACAAGATACGATGAGGCAGAATCCTATCACATTGATAGGAGTGAAGATGATTGCATCTATATAATTGGGCGACATTGGCAATTCTGGATGCCCCGGCTCATGATTCGACCTGAGTCCAAAGAGAGTCGGTTTGGACAAGGGCTCCCGCACAAATCTTGTACATTTGTACCTCCGGAACAAGGTATGATGAGGCAGAATCCTATCATATTGATAGGAGTAAAGATATTTTCATCTATATCATTGGACGACATTGGCAATTCTGGATGCTCCGGCTTATGATTCGACCTGAATCCAAAGAGAGCCGCTTTGGACAAGTGCAACCGCACAAATCTTGTACATTTGAACCTCGTGGACCAGGTATGATGAGGCAGAATCCTGGCATATCCTTGCATCCATATCATTGGACCACATTGGCAATTCTGGATGCTCCGGCGTATGATTCGACCGGAGGCCAAAGAGAGTCGCTTTCGGCAAGTGCTACCACAAAAACCATGTACATTTGAACCTCCGGAACAGGGTATGATGAAACAGAATCCTGTCCAATTGATTGGAGTGAAGATATTTGCATCTATATCATTGGACGACATCGGCAATTCTGGATGCTCAGGCTTATGATTCGACCTGAGTCAAAAGAGAGTCGCTTCGGACAAGTGCTACCGGAATAATTCTTGTACATTTGGACCTCCTGTACAAGGTATGATAAAGCAGAATCCTCTCACATTCATAGGAGTGATGATATTTGCATCTACATCATTGGACGACAATGGCAATTCTGGATGCTCCGGCTTATGATTCGACCTGAATCAAAGAGAGTCGGTTTCGGCAAATAATGCCACCCAAAACTTGTGCATGTGGACGTCCTGGAAAAGGTATGATGAGGCAGAATCCTGTCACATTGATAGGAGTGTAGATATTTGCATCTATATCATTGGACGACATTGGCAATTCTGGATGCTCAGGCTTATGATTCGACCTGAGTCCGAGAAGAGTCGCTTTGGACAAGTACTACAGCACAAATCCTGTACATTTGAACCTCCGGAACAAGGTATGATGAGGCAGAATCGAATCACATTGGTAGGAGTAAAGATATTTGCATCTATATCATTGGTCAACATCAGCAGTTCTGGATGGTCCGGCTTATGATTCGACCTGAATCCAAAGAGAGTTGCTTTGGACAAGTGCTACCGTACAAATCTTGTACATTTGAACCTCGTGGTCAAGATACGATGAGGCAGAATCCGGTCAAATAGATAGGAGTGAAGATGTTTGCACCTATATCAGTGGACGACATTGGCAATTCTGGATGCTCCGGTATATGATTCGACCTGAATCCAAAGAGAGTCGCTTTGGACAAGTGCTACCGCACAAATCTTGTACATTTGAACCTCCTGGACCAGGTATGATGAGGCAGAATCCTATTACATTGATAGGAGTAAAGATATTTGCATCTATATCATTGGACGACATTGGCAATTCTGGATGCTCCGGCATATGATTCGACCTGAGTCCAAAGAGATTCGCTTTTGTGAAGTGGTAACGCACAAATCTTGTACATTTGAACCTTCTGGACAAGACACGACGAAGCAGAATCCTGTCAAATTGATAGGAGTAAAGATATTTGCATATATCATTGTACGACATTGGCATTCCTGGATGCTCGGCATATGTTTCGACCTGAGTCCAAAGAGTTTCGCTTCTGGCTAGTGCTACCGCACAAATCTTGTACACTTGATCCTCCTGGACAAGACACGATGAGCCAGAATCCTGTCAAAATGATTGGAGTGAAGATATTTGTATCTATATCGTGGACGACATTGGCAATTCTGGATACTTCGGCTTATGATTCGATCTGAATCAAAGAGAGTCGGTTTCGGCAAATAATGCCACCCAAAAGTTGTGCATTTGGACGTCCTGGAAAAGGTATGATAAGGCAGAATCCTGTCATATTGATAGGAGTGTAGATATTTGCATCTATATCATTGGACGACATTGGTAATTCTGGATGCTCAGGCTTATGATTCGACCTGAGTCCAAGGAGAGTCGGTTTGGACAAGTACTACAGCACAAATCCTGTACATTTGAACCTCCGAAACAAGGTATGATGAGGCAGAATCCTGGCATATTGATAGGAGTAAAGATATTTGCATCTATATCGTGGACGACATTGGCAATTCTGGATACTTCGGCTTATGATTCGATCTGAGTCCAAAGAGAGTCGCTTTCGACAAGTGCTACCTTACAAAGCGTGTACATTTGAACCTCCTGGACAAGATATGATGAGGCAGAATCCTGTCAAATTGATATTTGTAAAGATATTTGCATCTATATTAATGGACATCATTGGCAATTCTGGATGCTCCGGCTTATGATTCGACCTGAATCCAAAGACAGTCGCTTTGGACAAGTAAAACCGCACAAATCTTATACAGTTGAACCTAGGAACAAGTTATGATGGGGTAGAATCCTCTCACATTGATAGGAGTGAAGATGATTGCATCTATATAATTGGACGACATTGGCAATTCTGGATGCTCCGGCATATGATTCGACCTGAGTCCAAAGATATTCGCTTGTGTGAAGCGCTAACGCACACATCTTGTACATTTGAACCTCCTGGACAAGATACGATGAGGCAGAATCCTATCACATTCATAGGAGTGATGATATTTGCATCTGTATCATTGGACGACATTGGCAATTCTGGATAATTCGGCTTATGATTCGATCTGAGTCCAAAGAGAGTCGCTTTGGACAAGTGCTACCGCACAAATCTTGTACAGTTGAACCTCCTGGACAAGATATGATGAGGCAGAATCCTGTCAAATTGATAGGAGGGAAGATATTTGCATCTTGATCAATGGACGTCATTGGCAATTCTGGATGCCCCGGCTTATGATTCGACCTGAGTCCAGAGAGAGTCGCTTTGGACAAGTGCTACCGCACAAATCTTGTACATTTGAACCTCGTGGACCAGATACGATGAAGCAGAATCCTGCCAAATTGATAGGAGGAAAGATATTTGCATGTATATCAATGGACGTCATTGGCAATTCTGGATGCCCCGGCATATGATTCGACCTGAGTCCAAAGCTATTCGCTTTTATCACGTGCTACCCCAAAAATCTTGTACATATGGACCTCCTGGGCAAGGTATGATGAGGCAGAATCCTATCATGTTGATAGCAGTATAGATATTTGCATCTATATCATTGGACGACATTGGCATTTTTGGATGCTTCGGCTAATGGATCGACCTGAGTTGAAAGAGAATCGTCTTGCATAAATTCTTCGGGACAAATCTTGTACATTTGGACCTCCTGGACAAGATACGGTGAGGCAGAATCCTGTCAAATTGATAGGAGTGAAGATGTTTGCATCTATATCATTGGACGACATTGGCAATTCTGGATGCTCGGCTTATGATTCGACCTGAGTTCAAAGGGAGTCGCTTTGGATAAATGCTGCCGCACAAATCTGGTACATGTGAACCTCCGGGACAGGGTATGCTGAGACAGAATCCCGTCAAATTGATAGGAGTGAGGATATTTGCATCTATATAATTGGGCGACATTGGCAATTCTGGATGCTCGGCTTATGATTCGACCTGAGTTCAAAGAGAGTCGCTTTGGACGAATGCTGCCGCCCAAATCTTGTCCATTTGGACCTCCTGGACAAGATATGATGAGGCAGAATCCTGTCAAATTGATATGAGTGAACATGTTTGCATCTATATCATTGGACGACATTGGCAATTCTGGATGCTCCGGCACATGATTCGACCTGAGTCCAAAGAGAATCGCTTTGGATAGGTGCGACCGCATAAATCTCGTACATTTAGACCCCCTTGACAAGATACGATGAGGCAGAATCCTGTACAATTGATAGGAGTAAAGATATATGCATCTATATCATTGGACGACATTGGCATTTCTGGATGATTCGGCTTATGATTAGACCTGAGTCCAAAGAGAGTCGCTTTGGACAAGTGCTGCCGCCCAAATCTTGTCCATTTGGACCTCCTGGACAAGGTATGATGAGGTAGAATCCTGCCAAATTGATAGGAGTAAAGATATTTGCATCTATATCATTGGACGACATTGGCAATTCTGGATGCTCCGGCTTATGATTCGACCTGAGTCCAAAGAGAGTCGCTTTGGACAAGTGCTACCGCACAAATCGTGTACATTTGGACCTCCTGTACAAGGTATGATGAGGCAGAAACGAATCACATTGGTAGGAGTAAAGATATTTGCATCTATATCATTGGACGACATTGGCAATTCTGGATGCTTCGGCATATGGATCGACCTGAGTCCAAAGGGATTCGCTTTTGTCACGTGCTACCCCAAAATCTTGTACATTTGGACCTCCTGGACAAGATACTATGAGGCAGAATCCTGTCAAATTGATAGGAGTGAATATATTTGCATCTATATCATTGGACGACAAGGCAATTTTTGTTACTTCGGCATATGGATCGACCTGAGTCCATAGAGAGTCGGTTTGGACAAATGCTGCCACCAAATTCTTGTGCATTTGGACCACCTGGAAAAGGTATGATGAGGCAGAATCCTGTGACATTGATAGGAGTAAAGATATTTGCATCTATATCATTGGGCGACATTGGCAATCCTGGTGATCGGCATATGATTCGACCTGAGTCAAAGACATTGACTTTTGTCAAGTTCTACCGCACAAGTCTTGTACATTTGGACCTCCTGGACAAGATATGATGAGGCAGAATCCTGTCAAATTGATAGGAGTGAAGATATTTGCATCTATATCATTGGTCAACATCGGCAGTTCTGGATGTTCCGGCTTATGATTCGACCTGAATCCAAAGAGAGTCGCTTTGGACAAGCGCAACCGCACAAATCTTGTACATTTGAACATCGTGGACAAGATACGTTGAGGCAGAATCCGGTCAAATAGATAGGAGTGAAGATATTTGCATCTATATCATTGGACGACATTGGCAATTCTGGATGCTCGCCATATGATTCGACCTGAGTTCAAGGAGAGTCGCTTCGGACAAGTGTTACCGCAACAAGTCTTGTACATTTGGACCTCCTGTACAAGGTATGATGAGGCAGAATTCTATCACATTCATAGGAGTGATGATATTTGCATCTATATCACTAGACGACATTGGCAATTCTGGATGCTCCGGCATATGATTCAACCGGAGGGCAAAGAGAGTCGCTTTGGACACGTGCTACCGCACAAATCTTGTACATTTGGACCTCCTGGACCAGGTATGATGAGGCAGAATCCTATTACATTGATAGGAGTAAAGATATTTGCATCTATATCATTAGACGGCATTGGCAATTCTGGATGCTCAGGCTTATGATTCGACCTGAGTCCAAGGAGAGTCGCTTTGGACACTAACTACAGCACAAATCCTGTACATTTGAACCTCCGGAAGAAGGTATGATGAGGCAGAATCCTGGCATATTGATAGGAGTAAAGATATTTGCATCTATATCATGGACGACATTGGCAATTCTGGATGCTCGGCTTATGATTCGACCTGAGTTCAAAGAGAGTCGCTTTGGACAAATGCTGCCGCACAAATCTTGTACATGTGAACCTCCGGGACAGGGTATGCTGAGACAGAATCCCGTCAAATTGATAGGAGTGAGGATATTTGCATCTATATCATTGGACCACATTGGCAATTCTGGATGCTCCAGCGTATGATTCGACCTGAGTTCCAAGAGAGTCGCTTTGGACAAATGCTGCCGCCCAAATCTTGTCCATTTCGACCTCCTGGACAAGATATGATGAGGCAGAATCCTGTCAAATTTATAGGAGTGAAGATGTTTGCATCTATATCATTGGACGACATTGGCAATTCTGGATGATCCGGCTCATGATTCGACCTGAGTCCAAAGAGAAACGCTTTGGATAATTGCGACCGCACAAATCTCGTACATTTGAACCTCCCGGACAAGATACGATGAGGCAGAATCCTGTCAAATTGATAGGAGTAAAGATATTTGCATCTATATCATTGGTCAACATCGGCAGTTCTGGATGTTCCGGCTTATGATTCGACCTGAATCCAAAAAGAGTCGCTTTGGACAAGTGCTACCGCACAAATCTTGTACATTTGAACCTCGTGGACAAGATACGATGAGGCAGAATCCGGTCAAATAGATAGGAGTGAAGATGTTTGCACCTATAACAGTGGACGACATTGGCAATTCTGGATGCTCCGGTATATGATTCGACCTGAATCCAAAGAGAGTCGCTTTGGACAAATGCTGCCGCCCAAATCTTGTCCATTTCGACCTCCTGGACAAGATATGATGAGGCAGAATCCTGTCAAATTGATAGGAGTGAAGATGTTTGCATCTATATCATTGGACGACATTGGCAATTCTGGATGCTCGGCTTATGATTCGACCTGAGTTCAAAGAGAGTCGCTTTGGACAAATGCTGCCGCACAAATCTTGTACATGTGAACCTCCGGGACAGGGCATGCTGAGACAGAATCCCGTCAAATTGATAGGAGTGAGGATATTTGCATCTATATCATTGGACCACATTGGCATTTCTGGATGCTCCAGCGTATGATTCGACCTGAGTTCCAAGAGAGTCGCTTTGGACAAATGCTGCCGCCCAAATCTTGTCCATTTGGACCTCCTGGACAGGATATGATGAGGCAGAATCCTGTCAAATTGATAGGAGTGAAGATGTTTGCATCTATATCATTGGACGACATTGGCAATTCTGGATGCTCCGGCATATGATTCGACCGGAGGCAAAAGTCGGTCGCTTTGGACACGTGCTACCGCACAAATCTTATACATTTGGACCCCCTGGACAAGATACGATGAGGCAGAATCCCGTCAAATTGATAGCAGTAAAGATATTTGCATCTATATCATTGCACGACATTGGCAATTCTGGTTGCTTCGGCTTATGGATCGACCTGAGTCCAAAGAGTTTCGCTTTTGGCTAGTGCTACCGCACAAATCTTGTACACTTGATCCTCCTGGACAAGACACGATGAGCCAGAATCCTGTCAAATTGATTGGTGTGAAGATATTTGCATCTATATCATTGGACGACATTGGTAATTCTGGATGCCCCGGCTTATGATTCGACCTGATTCCAAAGAGAGTTGCTTTGGACAAGGGCTGCCGCACAAATCTTGTACATGTGAACCTCCGGGACAGGGTATGCTTGTACAGAATCCCGTCAAATTGATAGGAGTAAAGATATTTGCATCTATATCATTGGACGACATTGGAAATTCTGGATGCTCGGCTTATGATTCGACCTGAGTTCGAAGAGAGTCGCTTTGGACAAATGCTGCCGCCCAAATCTTGTCCATTTGGACCTCCTGGACAAGATATGATGAGGCAGAATCCTGTCAAATTGATAGGAGTGTAGATATTTGCATCTATATCATTGGACGACATTGGCAATTCTGGATGCTCGGCATATGATTCGACCTGAGTTCAAAGAGAGTCGCTTTGGACAAATGCTGCCGCCCAAATCTTGTCCATTTGGTCCTCTTGGACAAGATATGATTAGGCAGAATCCTGTCAAATTGATAGGAGTGATGATATTTGCATCTATATAATTGGACGACATTGGCAATTCTGGATGCTCCGGTTTATTATTCGACCTGAGTCCAAAGAGAGTCGCTTTGGACAAGTGCTACAGCAGAAATCTTGTACATTTGGACCTCCTGGACCAGGTATGATGAGGCAGAATCCTATTACATTGATAGGAGTAAAGATATTTGCATCTATATCATTGGACGACATTGGCAATTCTGGATGCTCGGCTTATGATTCGACCTGAGTTCAAAGAGAGTCGCTTCGCACAAATGCTGCCGCCCAAATCGTGTCCATCTGGACCTCCTGGACAAGATATAATGAGGCAGAATCCTGTCAAATTGATAGGAGTGAAGATATTTGCATCTATATCAATGGATATCATTGGAAATTCTAGATGCTCCGGCATATGATTCGACCTGAATCCCAAGAGACTCGCTCTGGACAAGTACTGCAGCACAAATCTTGTACATTTAGACCCCCTGGCCAAGATTCGATGAGGCAGAATCCTGTCAAATTGATAGCAGTAAAGATATTTGCATCTATACCATTGCACGACATTGGCAATTCTGGATGCTCCGGCATATGATTCGACCTGAGTCCAAAGAGTTTGGCTTTTGTCAAGTGCTACCGCACAAATCTTGTACATTTGAACCTCCTCGACAAGATAGGATGAGGCAGAATCCTGTCAAATTGTTAGGAGGAAAGATATTTGCATCTATATCAATGGACGTCATTGGCAATTCCGGATGCCCCGGCATATGATTCGACCTGAGTCCAAAGCTATTCGCTTTTATCACGTGCTACCCCAAAAATCTTGTACATATGGACCTCCTGGGCAAGGTATGATGAGGCAGAATCCTATCATGTTGATAGCAGTATAGATATTTGCATCTATATCATTGGACGACATTGGCATTTTTGGATGCTTCGGCTAATGGATCGACCTGAGATGAAAGAGAATCGTCTTGCATAAGTTCTTCGGGACAAATCTTGTACATTTGGACCTCCTGGACAAGATACGGTGAGGCAGAATCCAGTCACATTGATACGAGTAAAGATATTTGCATCTATATAATTGTACGACATTGGCAATTCTGGATGCCCCAGCTTATGATTCGACCTGAGTCCAAAGAGAATCGGCCTGGACAAGTGCTACCGCACAAATATTGTACATTTGATCTTCCAGGACAAGATACGATGAGGCAGAATCCTGCCAAATTGAAAGGTGTGAGGATATTTGCATCTATATCATTGGACGACATTGGCAATTCTGGATGCTCCGCATATGATTCGACCAGAGGCCAAAGAGTTTGGCTTTTGTCAAGTGCTACCGCACAAATCTTGTACATTTGAACCTCATGGACAAGATACGATGAGGCAGAATCCTGTCAAATTGATAGGAGTAAAGATATTTGCATCTATATCATTGGACGACATTGGCAATCCTGGATGCCCCGGCATATGATTCGACCTGAGTCCAAAGAGAGTCGCTTTGGACAAGTGCTACCGCACAAATCTTGTATGTGTGGACCTCCTGTACAAGGTATGATGAGCCAGAATCCTACCACATTGATATGAGTAAAGATATTTGCGTCTATATCATTTGACGACATTGGAAATTCTGGATGCTCGGCTTATGATTCGACCTGAGTTCAAAGAGAGTCGCTTTAGGCAAGTGCTACCGCACAAATCGTGTACATTTGGACCTCCTGTACAAGATATGGTGAGGCAGAATCCTATCACATTGATAGGAGTAAAGATATTTGCATTTATATCATTGCACGACATTGGCAATTCTTGATGCTCCGGCTTATGATTCGACCTGAATCCAAAGAGAATCGCTTTGGACAAGTGCTACCGCACAAATCTTGTACAGTTGAACCTCCTGGACAAGATATGATGAGGCAGAATCCTGTCAAATTGATAGGAGGAAAGATATTTGCATCTTGATCAATGGACGTCATTGGCAATTCTGGATGCCCCGGCTTATGATTCGACCTGAGTCCAGAGAGAGTCGCTTTGGACAAGGGCTCCCGCACAAATCTTGCACATTTGAACCTCCGGAACAAGGTAAGATTAGGCAGAATCCTATCACATTGATAGGAGTAAATATATTTGCATCTATATCATTGGACGACATTGGCAATTCTGGATGCTCCGGCTTATGATTCGACCTGAGTCCAAAGAGACTCGCTTTGGACAAGTGCTATCGCACAAATCGTGTACATTTGGACCTCCTGTACAAGGTATGATGAGGCAGAATCGAATCACATTGGTAGGAGTAAAGATATTTGCATCTATATCATTGGACGACATTGGAAATTCTGGATGCTCGGCTTATGATTCGACCTGAGTTCGAAGAGAGTCGCTTTGGACAAATGCTGCCGCCCAAATCTTGTCCATTTGGACCTCCTGGACAAGATATGATGAGGCAGAATCCTATCACATTGATAGGAGTAAAGATATTTGCATCTATATCACTGGGCGACATTGTCAATTCTGGATGCTCCGGCATATGATTCGACCGGAGGCCAAAGACGGTCGCTTTGGACACGTGCTACCGCACAAATCTTGTACATTTAGACCCCCTGGCCAAGATTCGATGAGGCAGAATCCTGTCAAATTGATAGCAGTAAAGATATTTGCATCTATACCATTGCACGACATTGGCAATTCTTGATGCTCCGGCTTATGGATCGACCTGAGTCCAAAGAGTTTCGCTTTGCACAAGTGCTACCGCACAAATCTTGTACATTTGAACCTCGTGGACAAGATACGATGAGGCAGAATCCGGTCAAATAGATAGGAGTGAAGATGTTTGCATCTATAACATTGGACGACATTGGCAATTCTGGATGCTCGGCTTATGATTCGACCTGAATCCAAGGAGAGTCGGTTTAGGGAAATGCTGCCGCCCAAAGCTTGTGCATTTGGACCTCCTGGAAAAGGTATGATGAGGCAGAATCCTGTCAATTGATAGGATTGAAGATATTTGCATCTATATCATTGGACGACATTGGCAATTCTGGATGCTTTGGCATATGGATCGACCTGAGTCCAAAGAGATACGCTTTTGTCAAGTGCTACCTTACAAATCTTGTACATTTGAACCTCCTGGACAAGATATGATGAGGCAGAATCCTATCACATTCATAGGAGTGATGATATTTGCATCTGTATCATTGGACGACATTGGCAATTCTGGATGCTCGGCATTTGATTCGACCTGAGTCCAAAGAGAGTTGCTTCGGACAAGTGCTACCGCACAAATCTCGTACATTTGAACCTCCTGGACAAGATACCTTGAGGCAGAATCCTGTCAAATTGATAGGAGTAAAGATGTTTGCATCTATATCATTGAACGACATTGGCAATTCTGGATGCTCAGGCTTATGATTCAGACTGAGTCCAAGGAGAGTCGCTTTGGACAAGTACTACAGCACAAATCCTGTACATTTGAACCTCCGGAATAAGGTATGATGAGGCAGAATCCTGGCATATTGATAGGAGTAAAGATATTTGCATCTATATCGTGGACGACATTGGCAATGCTGGATACTTCGGCTTATGATTCGATCTGAGTCCAAAGAGAGTCGCTTTGGACAAGTGCTACTGCACAAATCTTGTACAGTTGAACCTAGAAACAAGTTATGATGGGGTAGAATCCTATCACATTGATAGGAGTGAAGATGATTGCATCTATTTAATTGGACGACTTTGGCAATTCTGGATGCTCCGGCATATGATTCGACCTGAGTCCAAAGAGATTCGCTTGTGTGAAGTGCTAACGCACACATCTTGTACATTTGGACCCCCTGGACAAGATAAGTTGAGGCAGAATCCTGTCAAATTGATAGGTGTGTGACATATTTGCATCTATATCATTGGACGACATTGGCAATTCTGGATGCTCCGGCATATGTTTCGACCTGTGTCCAAAGACAGTCGCTTTGGACAAATGCTGCTACCCAAATCTTGTCCATTTGGACCTCTTGGACAAGGTATGTTTAGGCAGAATCCTGGTAAATTGATAGGAGTAAAGATATTTATATCTATATCATTGGACGACTTTGGCAATTCTGGATGCTTCGGCTTATGGATCGACCTGAGTCCAAATAGACTCGCTTTTGCCAAGTGTTACTGCACAAATCTTGTACATTTGAACCTGGTGGACAATATACCATGAGGCTGAATCCTGTCAAATTGATAGGAGTGAAGATATTTGCATGTATATCATTGGGCGACATTGGCAATTCTGGATGCTCGGCTTATGATTCGACCTAAGTCTAAAGAGATTCGCTTTGGACAAATGCTGCCGCCCAAATCTTGTCCATGCGGACCTCCTGGAAAATGTATGATGGGGCAGAATCCTGAACAATTCATAAGAGTAAAGATATTTGCATCTATATCATTGGACGACATTGGCAATTCTGGATGATCCGGCTCATGATTCGACCTGAGTCCAAAGAGAATCGCTTTGGACAAATGCTGCCGCACAAATCTTGTACATGTGAACCTCCGGGACAGGGCATGCTGAGACAGAATCCCGTCAAATTGATAGGAGTGAGGATATTTGCATCTATATCATTGGACCACATTGGCATTTCTGGATGCTCCAGCGTATGATTCGACCTGAGTTCCAAGAGAGTCGCTTTGGACAAATGCTGCCGCCCAAATCTTGTCCACTTGGACCTCCTGGACAAGATATGATGAGGCAGAATCCTGTCAAATTGATAGGAGTGAAGATGTTTGCATCTATATCATTGGACGACATTGGTAATTCTGGATGCTCCGGCATATGATTCGACCGGAGGCCAAAGTCGGTCGCTTTGGACACGTGCTACCGCACAAATCTTATATATTTGGACCCCCTGGACAAGATACGATGAGGCAGAATCCCGTCAAATTGATAGCAGTAAAGATATTTGCATCTATATCATTGCACGACATTGGCAATTCTGGTTGCTTCGGCTTATGGATCGACCTGAGTCCAAAGAGTTTCGCTTTTGGCTAGTGCTACCGCACAAATCTTGTACACTTGATCCTCCTGGACAAGACACGATGAGCCAGAATCCTGTCAAATTGATTGGAGTGAAGATATTTGCATCTATATCATTGGACGACATTGGCAATTCTGGATGCCCCGGCTTATGATTCGACCTGAGTCCAAAGAGAGTTGCTTTGGACAAGGGCTGCCGCACAAATCTTGTACATGTGAACCTCCGGCACAGGGCATGCTTGTACAGAATCCCGTCAAATTGATAGGAGTAAAGATATTTGCATCTATATCATTGGATGACATTGGAAATTCTCGATGCTCGGCTTATGATTCGACCTGAGTTCGAAGAGAGCCGCTTTGGACAAATGCTGCCGCCCAAATCTTGTCCATTTGGACCTCCTGGACAAGATATGATGAGGCAGAATCCTGTCAAATTGATAGGAGTGTAGATATTTGCATCTATATCATTGGACGACATTGGCAATTCTGGATGCTGGGCTTATGATTCGACCTGAGTTCAAAGAGAGTCGCTTTGGACAAATGCTGCCGCACAAATCTTGTACATGTGAACCTCCGGGACAGGGCATGCTGAGACAGAATCCCGTCAAATTGATAGGAGTGAGGATATTTGCATCTATATCATTGGACCACATTGGCATTTCTGGATGCTCCAGCGTATGATTCGACCTGAGTTCCAAGAGAGTCGCTTTGGACAAATGCTGCCCCCCAAATCTTGTCCATTTGGACCTCCTGGACAGGATATGATGAGGCAGAATCCTGTCAAATTGATAGGAGTGAAGATGTTTGCATCTATATCATTGGACGACATTGGCAATTCTGGATGCTCCGGCATATGATTCGACCGGAGGCAAAAGTCGGTCGCTTTGGACACGTGCTACCGCACAAATCTTATACATTTGGACCCCCTGGACAAGATACGATGAGGCAGAATCCCGTCAAATTGATAGCAGTAAAGATATTTGCATCTATATCATTGCACGACATTGGCAATTCTGGTTGCTTCGGCTTATGGATCGACCTGAGTCCAAAGAGTTTCGCTTTTGGCTAGTGCTACCGCACCAATCTTGTACACTTGATCCTCCTCGACAAGACACGATGAGCCAGAATCCTGTCAAATTGATTGGTGTGAAGATATTTGCATCTATATCATTGGACGACATTGGTAATTCTGGATGCCCCGGCTTATGATTCGACCTGATTCCAAAGAGAGTTGCTTTGGACAAGGGCTGCCGCACAAATCTTGTACATGTGAACCTCCGGGACAGGGTATGCTTGTACAGAATCCCGTCAAATTGATAGGAGTAAAGATATTTGCATCTATATCATTGGACGACATTGGAAATTCTGGATGCTCGGCTTATGATTCGACCTGAGTTCGAAGAGAGTCGCTTTGGACAAATGCTGCCGCCCAAATCTTGTCCATTTGGACCTCCTGGACAAGATATGATGAGGCAGAATCCTGTCAAATTGATAGGAGTGTAGATATTTGCATCTATATCATTGGACGACATTGGCAATTCTGGATGCTCGGCATATGATTCGACCTGAGTTCAAAGAGAGTCGCTTTGGACAAATGCTGCCGCCCAAATCTTGTCCATTTGGTCCTCTTGGACAAGATATGATTAGGCAGAATCCTGTCAAATTGATAGGAGTGATGATATTTGCATCTATATAATTGGACGACATTGGCAATTCTGGATGCTCCGGTTTATTATTCGACCTGAGTCCAAAGAGAGTCGCTTTGGACAAGTGCTACAGCAGAAATCTTGTACATTTGGACCTCCTGGACCAGGTATGATGAGGCAGAATCCTATTACATTGATAGGAGTAAAGATATTTGCATCTATATCATTGGACGACATTGGCAATTCTGGATGCTCGGCTTATGATTCGACCTGAGTTCAAAGAGAGTCGCTTCGCACAAATGCTGCCGCCCAAATCGTGTCCATCTGGACCTCCTGGACAAGATATAATGAGGCAGAATCCTGTCAAATTGATAGGAGTGATGATATTTGCATCTATATCAATGGATATCATTGGAAATTCTAGATGCTCCGGCATATGATTCGACCTGAATCCCAAGAGAGTCGCTCTGGACAAGTACTGCAGCACAAATCTTGTACATTTAGACCCCCTGGCCAAGATTCGATGAGGCAGAATCCTGTCAAATTGATAGCAGTAAAGATATTTGCATCTATACCATTGCACGACATTGGCAATTCTGGATGCTCCGGCATATGATTCGACCTGAGTCCAAAGAGATTCGCTTTTGTGAAGTGCTAACGCACAAATCTTGTACATTTGAACCTTCTGGACAAGATACGATGAAGCAGAATCCTGTCAAATTGATAGGAGTAAAGATATTTGCATATATCATTGTACGACATTGGCATTCCTGGATGCTCGGCATATGATTCGACCTGAGTCCAAAGAGTTTGGCTTTTGTCAAGTGCTACCGCACAAATCTTGTACATTTGAACCTCCTCGACAAGATAGGATGAGGCAGAATCCTGTCAAATTGTTAGGAGGAAAGATATTTGCATCTATATCAATGGACGTCATTGGCAATTCCGGATGCCCCGGCATATGATTCGACCTGAGTCCAAAGCTATTCGCTTTTATCACGTGCTACCCCAAAAATCTTGTACATATGGACCTCCTGGGCAAGGTATGATGAGGCAGAATCCTATCATGTTGATAGCAGTATAGATATTTGCATCTATATCATTGGACGACATTGGCATTTTTGGATGCTTCGGCTAATGGATCGACCTGAGATGAAAGAGAATCGTCTTGCATAAGTTCTTCGGGACAAATCTTGTACATTTGGACCTCCTGGACAAGATACGGTGAGGCAGAATCCAGTCACATTGATACGAGTAAAGATATTTGCATCTATATAATTGTACGACATTGGCAATTCTGGATGCCCCAGCTTATGATTCGACCTGAGTCCAAAGAGAATCGGCCTGGACAAGTGCTACCGCACAAATATTGTACATTTGATCTTCCAGGACAAGATACGATGAGGCAGAATCCTGCCAAATTGATAGGTGTGAGGATATTTGCATCTATATCATTGGACGACATTGGCAATTCTGGATGCTCCGCATATGATTCGACCAGAGGCCAAAGAGTTTGGCTTTTGTCAAGTGCTACCGCACAAATCTTGTACATTTGAACCTCATGGACAAGATACGATGAGGCAGAATCCTGTCAAATTGATAGGAGTAAAGATATTTGCATCTATATCATTGGACGACATTGGCAATCCTGGATGCCCCGGCATATGATTCGACCTGAGTCCAAAGAGAGTCGCTTTGGACAAGTGCTACCGCACAAATCTTGTATGTGTGGACCTCCTGTACAAGGTATGATGAGCCAGAATCCTACCACATTGATATGAGTAAAGATATTTGCGTCTATATCATTTGACGACATTGGAAATTCTGGATGCTCGGCTTATGATTCGACCTGAGTTCAAAGAGAGTCGCTTTGGGCAAGTGCTACCGCACAAATCGTGTACATTTGGACCTCCTGTACAAGATATGGTGAGGCAGAATCCTATCACATTGATAGGAGTAAAGATATTTGCATTTATATCATTGCACGACATTGGCAATTCTTGATGCTCCGGCTTATGATTCGACCTGAATCCAAAGAGAATCGCTTTGGACAAGTGCTACCGCACAAATCTTGTACAGTTGAACCTCCTGGACAAGATATGATGAGGCAGAATCCTGTCAAATTGATAGGAGGAAAGATATTTGCATCTTGATCAATGGACGTCATTGGCAATTCTGGATGCCCCGGCTTATGATTCGACCTGAGTCCAGAGAGAGTCGCTTTGGACAAGGGCTCCCGCACAAATCTTGCACATTTGAACCTCCGGAACAAGGTAAGATTAGGCAGAATCCTATCACATTGATAGGAGTAAATATATTTGCATCTATATCATTGGACGACATTGGCAATTCTGGATGCTCCGGCTTATGATTCGACCTGAGTCCAAAGAGACTCGCTTTGGACAAGTGCTATCGCACAAATCGTGTACATTTGGACCTCCTGTACAAGGTATGATGAGGCAGAATCGAATCACATTGGTAGGAGTAAAGATATTTGCATCTATATCATTGGACGACATTGGAAATTCTGGATGCTCGGCTTATGATTCGACCTGAGTTCGAAGAGAGTCGCTTTGGACAAATGCTGCCGCCCAAATCTTGTCCATTTGGACCTCCTGGACAAGATATGATGAGGCAGAATCCTATCACATTGATAGGAGTAAAGATATTTGCATCTATATCACTGGGCGACATTGTCAATTCTGGATGCTCCGGCATATGATTCGACCGGAGGCCAAAGACGGTCGCTTTGGACACGTGCTACCGCACAAATCTTGTACATTTAGACCCCCTGGCCAAGATTCGATGAGGCAGAATCCTGTCAAATTGATAGCAGTAAAGATATTTGCATCTATACCATTGCACGACATTGGCAATTCTTGATGCTCCGGCTTATGGATCGACCTGAGTCCAAAGAGTTTCGCTTTGCACAAGTGCTACCGCACAAATCTTGTACATTTGAACCTCGTGGACAAGATACGATGAGGCAGAATCCGGTCAAATAGATAGGAGTGAAGATGTTTGCATCTATATCATTGGACGACATTGGCAATTCTGGATGCTCGGCTTATGATTCGACCTGAATCCAAGGAGAGTCGGTTTAGGGAAATGCTGCCGCCCAAAGCTTGTGCATTTGGACCTCCTGGAAAAGGTATGATGAGGCAGAATCCTGTCAATTGATAGGATTGAAGATATTTGCATCTATATCATTGGACGACATTGGCAATTCTGGATGCTTTGGCATATGGATCGACCTGAGTAGAAAGAGATACGCTTTTGTCAAGTGCTACCTTACAAATCTTGTACATTTGAACCTCCTGGACAAGATATGATGAGGCAGAATCCTATCACATTCATAGGAGTGATGATATTTGCATCTGTATCATTGGACGACATTGGCAATTCTGGATGCTCGGCATTTGATTCGACCTGAGTCCAAAGAGAGTTGCTTCGGACAAGTGCTACCGCACAAATCTCGTACATTTGAACCTCCTGGACAAGATACCTTGAGGCAGAATCCTGTCAAATTGATAGGAGTAAAGATGTTTGCATCTATATCATTGAACGACATTGGCAATTCTGGATGCTCAGGCTTATGATTCAGACTGAGTCCAAGGAGAGTCGCTTTGGACAAGTGCTACAGCACAAATCCTGTACATTTGAACCACCGGAATAAGGTATGATGAGGCAGAATCCTGGCATATTGATAGGAGGAAAGATATTTGCATCTATATCGTGGACGACATTGGCAATGCTGGATACTTCGGCTTATGATTCGATCTGAGTCCAAAGAGAGTCGCTTTGGACAAGTGCTACTGCACAAATCTTGTACAGTTGAACCTAGAAACAAGTTATGATGGGGTAGAATCCTATCACATTGATAGGAGTGAAGATGATTGCATCTATTTAATTGGACGACTTTGGCAATTCTGGATGCTCCGGCATATGATTCGACCTGAGTCCAAAGAGATTCGCTTGTGTGAAGTGCTAACGCACACATCTTGTACATTTGGACCCCCTGGACAAGATAAGTTGAGGCAGAATCCTGTCAAATTGATAGGTGTGTGACATATTTGCATCTATATCATTGGACGACATTGGCAATTCTGGATGCTCCGGCATATGTTTCGACCTGTGTCCAAAGACAGTCGCTTTGGACAAATGCTGCTACCCAAATCTTGTCCATTTGGACCTCTTGGACAAGGTATGTTTAGGCAGAATCCTGGTAAATTGATAGGAGTAAAGATATTTATATCTATATCATTGGACGACTTTGGCAATTCTGGATGCTTCGGCTTATGGATCGACCTGAGTCCAAATAGACTCGCTTTTGCCAAGTGTTACTGCACAAATCTTGTACATTTGAACCTGGTGGACAATATACCATGAGGCTGAATCCTGTCAAATTGATAGGAGTGAAGATATTTGCATGTATATCATTGGGCGACATTGGCAATTCTGGATGCTCGGCTTATGATTCGACCTAAGTCTAAAGAGATTCGCTTTGGACAAATGCTGCCGCCCAAATCTTGTCCATGCGGACCTCCTGGAAAATGTATGATGGGGCAGAATCCTGAACAATTCATAAGAGTAAAGATATTTGCATCTATATCATTGGACGACATTGGCATGTCTGGATGCTCCGGCTTATTATGCGACCTGAGTCCAAAGAAAGTCGCATTGGACAAGTGCTACCGCACAAATCTTGTACATTCGGACCCCCTGGAGAAGATACGATGAGGCAGAATCCTGTCAAATTGATAGGAGTAAAGATATTTGCATCTATATTATTGGACAACATTGGCAATTCTGGATGCTCCGGTATTTGATTCGACCTGAATCCAAAGAGTGTCGGTTTGGGCAAATGCTGCCGCCCAAAACTTGTGCATTTGGAGCTCCTGGAAAAGGTATGATGAGGCAGAATCCTGTCATATTGATAGGAGTGAAGATATTTGCATCTATATCATTAGACGGCATTGGCAATTCTGGATGCTCAGGCTTATGTTTCGACCTGAGTCCAAAGAGAGTCGCTGTGGACAAGTGCTACCGCACAAATCTTGTCCATTTGGACCTCCTGGACAAGGTATGATGAGGCAGAATCCTGGCAAATTGATAGGAATTAAGATATTTGCATCTATATCATTTGGGTAACATCGGCAATTTTTGTTACTTCGGCATACGGATCGACCTGAGTCCAAAGAGAGTCGGTCTGGACAAATGCTGCCGCCCAAAACTTGTGCATTTGGACCACCTGGAAAAGTGTGATAAGGCAGAATCCTGTCAAATTGATAGGAGTAAAGATATTTGCACCTATATCATTGGACGATATTGGCAATTCTGGATGCTCCGGTTTATGATTCGACCTGAATCAAAGGGAGTCGGTTTCGGCAAATAATGCCACCCAAAACTTGTGCATTTGGACGTCCTGGAAAAGGTATGATGAGGCAGAATCCTGTCACATTGATAGGAGTGTAGATATTTGCATCTATATCATTGGACGACTTTGGCAATTCTGGATGCTCGGCATATGATTCGACCTGAGTTCAAAGAGAGTCGCTTCGGACAATTGCTACCGCAACAAGTCTTGTACATTTGGACCTCCTGTACAAGGTATGATGAGGCAGAATTCTATCACATTCATAGGAGTGATGATATTTTCTTTTAAGATCAAAGAACTTATGATGGCTACTATATATGCAAGTGGGTGTATTTCTATGTTATTGTTTTATCATAAAAGAACTTGTGATAGCTACTATAAATGCAAATATAAGTATTTTCTATTTTATTCTAATATTTGAGAGTACTTAAAATAATATAACCTAGAAAATATTGTTTTATTGTAAAAGAACTTATGATGGCTGCTATATGTGCAAGTAGAAGTATTTGTATGTTATTGTTTTAAGATCAAAGAACTTATGATGGCTACTTTATATGCAAGTAGTAGTATTTTCTATATTATTCTAATATTTGAGAATCCTTAAAATACTCTAACCTAGAAAATATAGTTTTACTATAAAAGAACTTGTGATGGCTACTATATTGCAAGTAGAAGTATTTCTATGTTATTGTTTTAAGATCAAATAACTTATGATGGCTCCTATATATGCAAGTAGATGTATTTCTATATTAATGTTTTATTATAAAAGGACTTATGATGGCTACTATATGTGCAAGTAGAAGCATTTCTATATTAATGTTTTATTATAAAAGAACTTATGATGGCTACTATATGTGCAAGTAGAAGTACTTCTATATTGTTGTTTTATTATAAAAGAACTTACGATGGCTACTTTATATGCAAGTAGAAGCATTACTATATTAATGTTTTATTATAAAAGAACTTGTGATGGCTATTATATGTGCAAGTAGAAGTATTTTCTATATTATTCTAATATTTGAGAGTACTTAAAATACTCTAACCTAGAAAAAATAGTTTTATTATAAAAGAACTTGTGATTGCTACTATATATGCAAGTAGTAGTATTTTCTATATTATTCTAATATTTGAGAGTCCTTAAAATACTCTATCCTTGAAAATATATTTTTACTATAAAAGAACTTGTGATGGCTACTATATGGCAAGTAGAAGTATTCTCTATATTATTCTAATATTTAAGAGTACTTAAAATACTGTAGCCTAGAAAATATTGTTTTATTGTAAAAGAACTTATGGTGGCTACTATATGTGCAAGTAGAAGTATTTTTATGTAATGCTTTACTATAACAGAACTTATGATGGCTACTATATATGCAAGTAGAAGCATTTCTACATTAATGTTTTATTATAAAAGAACTTATGATGGCTACTATATGTGCAAGTAGAAGTATTTTCTATATTATTCTAATATTTGAGAGTACTTAAAATACTCATACCTAGAAAATATAGTTTTATTTTAAAAGAACTTGTGATGGCTACTATTTTTGCAAGTAGAAGTATTTTTATGTATTGCTTTACTATAACAGAACTTATGATGGTTACTATATATGCAAGTAGAAGTGTTTCCTATTTTAATCTAATATTTGAGAGTACTTAAAATACTCTAACCTAGAAGATATAGTTTTATTATAAAAGAACTTGTGATGGCTACTATATGGCAAGTAGAAGTATTCTCTATATTATTCTAATATTTAAGAGTACTTAAAATACCCTAACCTAGAAAATATTGTTTTATTGTAAAAGAACTTATGATGACTACTATATGTACAAGTAGAAGTATTTCTATGTTATTGTTTTAAGATCAAAGGACTTATGATGGCTACTATATATGCAAGTAGAAGTATTTTCTATATTATTCTAATATTTGAGAGTACTTAAAATACACTTCCTTTGAAAATATTTTTTATTATAAAATAACTTATGATAGCTACCATATGTGCAAGTAGAAGTATTTCTATGTTATTATTTTATCATAAAAGAACTTGTCATAGCTACTATAAATGCGAGTATAAGTATTTTCTATTTTATTCTAATATTTGAGAGTACTTAAAATAATCTAACCTAGAAAATATTGTTTTATTGTAAAAGAACTTATGATGGCTGCTATATGTGCAAGTAGAAGTATTTGTATGTTATTGTTTTAAGATCAAAGAACTTATGATGGCTACTATATGTGCAAGTAGAAGTATTTCTATGTTATTACTTTATTATAAAAGAACTTATGATGGCTACAGTATATGCAAGTAGAAGTACTTCTATATTGTTGTAACGTACCGCGCCGCCGACCAGCGCCGAGCGCCGCCGAGCACCGCCGAGCGCCGCCGACCAGCGCTGCGGCCCATGACATCGTGCCTGCCTGCCTGCCTGCCTGCCGTGACGTCAGCATGCAGCGTCCAAATAGTGACGTACCCATAGTGACGCGCTCCCCCACAGTGACGCGCCCGACTCTACCGACGCGCTCGCGTAAGCGCCAGATTCAAATCAGGCAACTGCATAGTAACTGCATAGCGACGCGCTCGCGCAAGCGCTATATTCGAACCGAGCGACTGCATGGTAACGGCATAGCAACGGCATAGCGGCGGCCGAGCGACGACATGGCAATCACGTGCACAGCGAGTGCAAAGGGACGGTTGGGAACGTGCGATTCCCCGAAAAACATGCCCCACCACGGTGCCCTATTTTCCTTACATCTCAGTACCCCTTGCCTTAGGTCTATCTGTATAAAAGAGCGCTCATCCAGGGCTCATCAGTTCAGTCAACTACAGAAGAGACCGTGCAAGGGTCTGCATTAGAAATTCCCGAGCGTTACGTACAGTGTGTAAAAGTGTATCCAGGATCACTTAGAGTCTTTTCGTTGGCTGTTCTCGTTGCAAGGAACATCCTGTGCGTGTTCCGCGCGTTATTAGTTTAGCTCAAATTCAGAGTCCGGCAGCTGCAGGAAAGACTGTCTTTCCGCTGTCCGCGACTCATAGCAAGGAATAAATTAGAGTATTCCGAGCAGTTTTAGTGTTAGTCGTTTTGCCACACAAGAAGTGTGTAGTTTTAGTTCTCTATGATCGCTCAAATTCCCTCAAAACCAAAGAACACAGTCTAGTCAAAGATCGTTTTTGTAAATGTATACGCGTCGTACTTTAGTCATATTATTTGAAGTAATAGTTAAATTATCGTTGTGCGTTTTATATTTAACTGCTTTTTCTGTACTTATTTTATTCAATATAATCATTTTACTTGTTTTCCATACTTCTTTGCCGTCTCGTTATTCAATCGCCTAGTACTCGAATTTCACGAACAAGGTTCCCCTTTACCGCTCGAGGGAACCACCGAGCCTAAAAAAAAAGATACCAAATCCACTCTCCTCAAAGTTGGTCAAGGGGTGCAGCCGTGAAAAATCGGACGAGGCCCTTGTCAGCTATCCTCTCGAGTTTGCTTACCCAGGGTGCAGCCGCGAAAAATCGGACGAGGCCTGGGGTAGTGACTCAAAAACCGAATTGGGCGAAGGGTGCAGCCGTGAAAAACCGGCCGAGGCCGGAGACAATTATCCTAACCTCCTCTCTCCTTCTTTCGACCAGCAAGACGTATTTCCGCAAGGGGATACGAGGAGCTGTGAGAGAGGCATCACTAAGAGTGGCGACGGCAGGGTGCAGCCGTGAAAAATCGGACGAGGCCTGTTCTTAGCCACTCACTCCTCTCACTGATAATTCTTTTCCTATCGGCACTGGCAAATAATCCTCACCACGCCAGGACCGTGGCTCGTAACATTGTTGTTTTATTATAGAAAAACTTATGGTGGCTACTATATGTGCAAGTAGAAGTATTTTCTATATTATTCTAATATTTGAGAGTACTTAAAATACACTTCCATTGAAAATATATTTTATTATAAAATAACTTATGATGGCTACTTTATATGCAAGTAGAAGTATTTCTATGTTATTGTTTTATCATAAAAGAACTTGTGATAGCTACTACAAATGCAAGTATAAGTATTTTCTATTTTATTCTAATATTTGAGTGTACTTAAAATAATCTAACCTAGAAAATATTGTTTTATTGTAAAAGAACTTATGATGGCTGCTATATGTGCAAGTAGAAGTATTTGTATGTTATTCTTTTAAGATCAAAGAACTTATGATGGCTACTATATATGCAAGTAGAAGCATTTCTACATTAATGTTTTATTATAAAAGAACTAATGATGGCTACTATATATGCAAGTAGGAGTATTTCTATATTATTGTTTTATTATAGAAAAATTTATGGTAGCTACTATATGTGCAAGTAGGAGTATTTTCTATATTATTCTAATATTTGACAGTACTTAAAATACTCTAACCTAGAAAATATAGTTTTATTATAAAAGAACTTGTGATTGCTACTATATATGCAAGTAGTAGTATTTTCTATATTATTCTAATATTTGAGAGTCCCTAAAATACTCTAACATTGAAAATATATTTTTACTATAAAAGAACTTGTGATGGCTACTATATGGCAAGTAGAAGTATTCTCTATATTATTCTATTGTTTAAGAGTACTTAAAATACTGAAACCCAGAAAATATTGTTTTATTGTAAAAGAACTTATGGTGGCTACTATATGTGCAATTAGAAGTATTTTTATGTATTGCTTTACTATAACAGAACTTATGATGGCTACTATATATGCAAGTAGAAGCATTTCTACATTAATGTTTTATTATAAAAGAACTTATGATGGCTACTATATGTGCAAGTAGAAGTATTTCTATGTTATTACTTTATTATAAAAGAACTTATGATGGCTACAGTATATACAAGTAGAAGTACTTCTATATTGTTGTTTTATTATAGAAAAACTTATGGTAGCTACTATATGTGCAAGTAGAAGTATTTTCTATATTATTCTAATATTTGAGAGTACTTAAAATACACTTCCTTTGAAAATATTTTTTATTATAAAATAACTTATGATAGCTACCATATGTGCAAGTAGAAGTATTTCTATGTTATTATTTTATCATAAAAGAACTTGTGATAGCTACTATAAATGCAAGTATAAGTATTTTCTATTTCATTCTAATATTTGAGAGTACTTAAAATAATCTAACCTAGAAAATATTGTTTTATTGTAAAAGAACTTATGATGGCTGCTATATGTGCAAGTAGAAGTATTTGTATGTTATTGTTTTAAGATCAAAGAACATATGATGGCTACTATATTTGCAAGTAGAAGTGTTTCCTATTTTAATCTAATATTTGAGAGTACTTAAAATACTCTAACCTAGAAGATATAGTTTTATTATAAAAGAACTTGTGATGGCTACTATATGGCAAGTAGAAGTATTCTCTATTTTATTCTAATATTTGAGAGTACTTAAAATACCCTAACCTAGAAAATATTGTTTTATTGTAAAAGAACTTATGATGACTACTATATGTACAAGTAGAAGTATTTCTATGTTATTGTTTTAAGATCAAAGGACTTATGATGGCTACTATATATGCAAGTAGAAGTATTTTCTATATTATTCTAATATTTGAGAGTACTTAAAATACACTTCCTTTGAAAATATTTTTTATTATAAAATAACTTATGATAGCTACCATATGTGCAAGTAGAAGTATTTCTATGTTATTATTTTATCATAAAAGAACTTGTCATAGCTACTATAAATGCAAGTATAAGTATTTTCTATTTTATTCTAATATTTGAGAGTACTTAAAATAATCTAACCTAGAAAATATTGTTTTATTGTAAAAGAACTTATGATGGCTGCTATATGTGCAAGTAGAAGTATTTGTATGTTTTGTTTTAAGATCAAAGAACTTATGATGGCTATTATATTTGCAAGTAGAAGTATTTTTTTGTATTGCTTTACTATAACAGAACTTATGATGGTTACTATATATGCAAGTAGAAGTGTTTCCTATTTTAATCTAATATTTGAGAGTACTTAAAATACTCTAACCTAGAAGATATAGTTTTATTTTAAAAGAACTTGTGATGGCTACTATATGGCAAGTAGAAGTATTCTCTATATTATTCTAATATTTAAGAGTACTTAAAATACCCTAACCTAAAAATATTGTTTTATTGTAAAATAACTTATGATAGCTACCATATGTGCAAGTAGAAGTATTTCTATGTTATTGTTTTATCATAAAAGAACTTGTGATAGCTACTATAAATGCAAGTATAAGTATTTTCTATTTTATTTTAATATTTGAGAGTACTTAAAATAATCTAATCTAAAAAATAATGTTTTAATGTAAAAGAACTTATGATGGCTGCTATATGTGCAAGTAGAAGTATTTGTATGTTATTGTTTTAAGATCAAAGGACTTATGATGGCTACTATATATGCAAGTAGAAGCATTTCTATATTAATGTTTTATTATAAAAGAACTTGTGATTGCTACTATATATGCAAGTAGTAGTATTTTCTATATTATTCTAATATTTGAGAGTCCTTAAAATACTCTAACCTTGAAAATATATTTTTACTATAAAAGAATTTGTGATGGCTACTATATGGCAAGTTGAAGTATTCTCTATATTATTCTAATATTTAAGAGTACTTAAAATACTGTAACCTAGAAAATATTGTTTTATTGTAAAAAACTTATGGTGGCTACTATATGTGCAAGTAGAAGTATTTTTATGTATTGCTTTACTATAACAGAACTTATGATGGCTACTATATATGCAAGTAGAAGCATTTCTACATTAATGTTTTATTATAAAAGAACTTATGATGGCTACTATATGTGCAAGTAGAAGTATTTCTATGTTATTACTTTATTATAAAAGAACTTATGATGGCTACAGTATATGCAAGTAGAAGTACTTCTATATTGTTGTTTTATTATAGAAAAACTTATGGTAGCTACTATATGTGCAAGTAGAAGTATTTTCTATATTATTCTAATATTTGAGAGTACTTAAAATACTCTTCCATTGAAAATATTTTTTATTATAAAATAACTTATGATAGCTACCATATGTGCAAGTAGAAGTGTTTCTATGTTATTGTTTTATCATAAAAGATCTTGTGATAGCTACTATAAATGCAAGTGTAAGTATTTTCTATTTTATTCTAATATTTGAGAGTACTTAAAATAATCTAACCTAGAAAATATTGTTTTATTGTAAAAGAACTTATGATGGCTGCTATATGTGCAAGTAGAAGTATTTGTATGTTATTGTTTTAAGATCAAAGAACTTATGATGGCTATTATATTTGCAAGTAGAAGTATTTTTTTGTATTGCTTTACTATAACAGAACTTATGATGGTTACTATATATGCAAGTAGAAGTGTTTCCTATTTTAATCTAATATTTGAGAGTACTTAAAATACTCTAACCTAGAAGATATAGTTTTATTTTAAAAGAACTTGTGATGGCTACTATATGGCAAGTAGAAGTATTCTCTATATTATTCTAATATTTAAGAGTACTTAAAATACCCTAACCTAAAAATATTGTTTTATTGTAAAATAACTTATGACAGCTACCATATGTGCAAGTAGAAGTATTTCTATGTTATTGTTTTAAGATCAAAGGACTTATGATGGCTACTATATATGCAAGTAGGAGTATTTCTATATTATTGTTTTATTATAAAAGAGAAATGGCCGAGATACGCCGTATTACACTTCCGGACGTTGAATTCGTTCAATTCGTTCAAGAAGTCACGTATCTCGGACATCCGCGAGTGTTTCGCGTCGAAAACGTGGTCCCCGTCTGTTTTAGACGCTAAAAACGCGTATGACACTTGATTCGCACGAATTCGTTGAGAAATGGCCGAGATACGCCGTGTTACACTTCCGGCCGATGAATTCGTCCAATTCGTTCAAGAACTCACGTATCTCGGACATCCGCGAGTGTTTCGCGTCGAAAACGTGGTCCCCGTCTGTTTTAGACGCTAAAAACGCGTATGACACTTGATTCGCACGAATCCGTTGGGAAATGACCGAGATACGCCGTGATACACTTTCGGACGATGAAATCTTGCTAGTTATCACGTTTTGCAAGCGAAACGCACGATGCACCACGTTTCGTTTAATTCGTGCAAGAACTCTCGTATCTCGGACATCCGCGAGTGTTTCGCGTCGAAAATGTGGTCCCCGTCTGTTTTAGACGCTAAAAACGCGTATGACACTTGATTCGCACGAATCCGTTGAGAAATGGCTGGGATACGCCGTGTTACACTTCCGGACGATGAAATCTTGCTAGTTCTCACGTTTTGCAAGCGACACGCACGACGCACCACGTTTCGTACAATTCGTCCAAGAACTCTCGTATCTCGGATATCCGCGAGTGTTTCGCATCGAAAACGTGGTCCCCGTCTGTTTTAGACGCTAAAAACGCGTATGACACTTGATTCGCACGAATCCGTTGAGAAATGGCCGAGATACGCCGTGTTGCGCTTCCGGACGATGAATTCGTTCAATTCGTTCAAGAACTCTCGTATCTCGGATATCCGCGAGTGTTTCGCGTCGAAAACGTGGTCCCCGTCTGATTTAGACGCTAAAAACGCGTAAGACACTTGATTCGCACGAATCCGTTGAGAAATGGCCGAGATACGCCGTGTTACACTTCCGGACGATGAAATCTTGCTAGTTCTCACGTTTTGCAAGCGAAACGCACGATGCACCGCGTTTCGTTCAATTCGTTCAAGAACTCTCGTATCTCGGACATCTGCGAGTGTTTCGCGTCGAAAACGTAGTCCCCGTCTGTTTTAGACGCTAAAAACGCGTATGACACTTAATTCGCTCGAATCCATTGAGAAATGGCCGACATACGCCGTGTTACACTTCCGGACGATGAAATCTTGCTTGTTCTCACGTTTTGCAAGCGAACCGCACAATGCACCGCATTTCGTTCAAATCGTTCGAGAACACTCGTATCTCGGACATCCGCGAGTGTTTCGCGTCGAAAACATGGTCCCCGTCTGTTTTAGACGCTAAGAACGCGTATGACACTTGATTCGCACGAATTCGTTGAGAAATGGCCGAGATACGCCGTGTTACACTTCCGGACGATGAATTCGTTCAATTCGTTCAAGAACTCTCGTATCTCGGACATCCGCGAGTGTTTCGCGTCGAAAACGTGGTCCCCGTCTGTTTTAGACGCTAAAAACGCGTATGACACTTGATTCGCACCAATCCGTTGAGAAATGGCCGAGATACGCCGTGTTACACTTCCGGACGATGAAATCTTGCTAGTTGTCACGTTTTGCAAACGAAACGCACGATGCACCGCGTTTCGTTCAATTCGTTCAAGAACTCTCGTATATCGGACATCCGCGAGTGTTTCGCGTCGAAAACGTGGTCCCCGTGGGTTTTAGACGCTAAAAACGCGTATGAGACTCGATTCGCACCAATCCGTTGAGAAATGGCCGAGATACGCAGTGTTACACTTCCGGACGATGAAATCTTGCTAGTTCTCACGTCTTGCAAGCGAAACACACGATGCACCGCGTTTCGTTCAATTCGTTCAAGAACTCTCGTATCTCAGACATCCGCGAGTATTTCGCGTCGAAAACGTGGTCCCCGTCTGTTTTAGACGCTAAAAACGCGTATGACACTTGATTCGCACGAATCCGTTGAGAAATGGCCGAGATACGCCGTGTTGCACTTCCGGACGATGAATTCGTTCAATTCGTTCAAGAACTCTCGTATCTCGGACATCCGCGAGTGTTTCGCGTCGAAAACGTGGTCCCCGTCTGTTTTAGACGCTAAAAACGCGTATGACAATTGATTCGCACCAATCCGTTGAGAAATGGCCGAGATACACCGTGTTACACTTACGGACGATGAAATCTTGCTTGTTCTCACGTTTTGCAAGCGAACCGCACAATGCACCGCATTTCGTTCAATTCGTTCAAGAACTCTCGTATCTCGGACATCCGCGAGTGTTTCGCGTCGAAAACGTGGTCCCCGTCTGTTTTAGACGCTAAAAACGCGTATGACACTTGATTCGCACGAATCCGTTGAGAAATGGCCGAGATACGTCGTGTTACACTTCCACACGATGAAATCTTGCTAGTTCTCACGTTTTGCAAGCGAAACACACGATGCACCGCATTTCGTTCAAATCGTTCGAGAACACTCGTATCTCGGACATCCGCGAGTGTTTCGCGTCGAAAACGTGGTCCCCGTCTGTTTTAGACGCTAAAAACGCGTACGACACTTGATTCGCACAAATCCGTTGAGAAATGGCCGAGATACGCCGTGTTGCACTTCCGGACGATGAATTCGTTCAATTCGTTCAAGAACTCTCGTATCTCGGACATCCGCGAGTGTTTCGCGTCGAAAACGTGGTCCCCGTCTGTTTTAGACGCTAAAAACGCGTATGACACTTGATTCGCACGAATCCGTTGAGAAATGGCCGAGATACGCCGTGTTGCACTTCCGGACGATGAATTCGTTCAATTCGTTCAAGAACTCTCGTATCTCGGACATCCGCAATGGTTTCGCGTCGAAAACGCGGTCCCCGTCTGTTTTAGACGCTAAAAACGCGTATGACACTTGATTCGCACGAATCCGTTGAGAAATGGCCGAGATACGCCGTGTTGCACTTCCGGACGATGAATTCGTTCAATTCGTTCAAGAACTCTCGTATCTCGGACATCCGCAATGGTTTCGCGTCGAAAACGCGGTCCCCGTCTGTTTTAGACGCTAAAAACGCGTATGACACTTGATTCGCACGAATCCGTTGAGAAATGGCCGAGATACGCCGTGTTACACTTCCGGACGATGAAATCTTGCTAGATCTCACGTTTTGCAAGCGAAACGCACGATGCACCGCGTTTCGTTCAATTCGTTCAAGAAATCTCGTATCTCGGACATCCGCGAGTGTTTCGCGTTGAAAAGGTGGTCCCCGTCTCTTTTAGACGCTAAAAACGCGTATGACACTTGATTCGCACGAATCCGTTGAGAAATGGCCGACATTCGCCGTGTTACACTTCCGGACGATGAAATCTTGCTAATTATCACGTTTTACAAGCGAAACGCACGATGCACCGCGTTTCGTTCAATTCGTTCAAGAACTCTCGTATCTCGGACATCCGCGAGTGTTTCGCGACGAAAACGTGGTCCCCGTCTGTTTTAGACGCTAAAAACGCGTATGACACTTGATCCGCACGAATCCGTTGAGAAATGGCCGAGATACGCCGTGTTACACTTCCGGACGATGAAATCTTGCTAGTTCTCACGTTTTGCAAGCGAAACGCACGATGCACCGCGTTTCGTTCAATTCGTTCAAGAACTCTCGTATCTCGGACATCCGCGAGTGTTTCGCGTCGAAAACGTGGTCCCCGTGGGTTTTAGACGCTAAAAACGCGTATGACACTTGATTCGCACGAATTCGTTAAGAAATGGCCGAGATACGCCGTGTTACACTTCCGGACGATGAAATCTTGCTAGTTCTCACGTTTTGCAAGCGAAACGCACGATGCACCGCGTTTCGTTCAATTCGTTCAAGAACTCTCGTATCTCGAACATCCGCGAGTGTTTTGCGTCGAAAACGTGGTCCCCGTGCGTTTTAGACGCTAAAAACGCGTATGACACTTGATTCGCACGAATCCGTTGAGAAATGGCGGAGATACGTTGTGTTACACTTCCGGACGATGAATTCGTTCAATTCGTTCAAGAACTCTCGTATCTCGGACATCCGTGAGTGTTTCGCGTCGAAAACGTGGTCCCCGTCTGTTTTAAACGCTAAAAACGCGTATGAGACTTGATTCGCACGAATCCGTTGAGAAATGGCCGAGATACGTCGTGTTACACTTCCGGACGATGAAATCTTGCTAGTTCTCACGTTTTGCAAGCGAAACGCACGATGCACCGCGTTTCGTTCAATTCGTCCAAGAAATCTCGTATCTCGGACATCCGCGAGTGTTTCGCGTCGAAAACGTAGTCCCCGTCTGTTTTAGACGCTAGAAACGCGTATGACACTTGATTCGCACGAATCCGTTGAGAAATTGCCGAGATACGCCGTGTTACACTTCCAGACGATGAAATCTTGCTAGTTCTCACGTTTTGCAAGCGAAACGCACGATGCACCGCGTTTCGTACAATTCGTTCAAGAACACTCGTATCTCGGACACATGCGAGTGTTTCGCGTCGAAAACGTGGTCCCCGTCTGTTTTAGACGCTAAAAACGCGTATGACACTTGATGCGCACGAATCCGTTGAGAAATGGCCGAGATACGTCGTGTTACACTTCCGGACGATGCAATCTTGCTAGTTCTCACGTTTTGCAAGCGAAACGCACGATGCACCGCGTTTCGTTCAATTCGTTCAAGAACTCTCGTATCTCGGACATCCGCGAGTGTTTCGCGTCGAAAACGTGGTCCCCGTCTGTTTTAGACGCTAAAAACGCGTATGACACTTGATTCGCACGAATCCGTTGAGAAATGGCCGAGATACGCCGTGTTACACTTCCGGACGATGAAATCTTGCTAGTTCTCACGTTTTGCAAGCGAAACGCACGATGCACCGCGTTTCGTTCAATTCGTTCAAGAACTCTCGTATCTCGGACATCCGCGAGTGTTTCGCGTCGATAACGTGGTCCCCATGCGTTTTAGACGCTAAAAACGTGTATGTCACTTGATACGCACGAATCCGTTGAGAAATGGCCGAGATACGTCGTGTTACACTTCCGGACGAAGAAATCTTGCTAGTTCTCACGTTTTGCAAGCGAAACACACGATGCACCGTGTTTCGTTCAATTCGTTCATGAACTCTCGTATCTTGGACATCCGCGAGTGTTTCGCGTCGAAAACGTGGTCCCCGTCTGCTTTAGACGCTAAAAACGCGTATGACACTAGATTCGCACCAATCCGTTGAGAAATGGCCGAGATACGCCGTGTTACACTTCCGGACGATGAAATCTTGCTAGTTCTCACGTTTTGCAAGCGAAACGCACGATGCACCGCGTTTCGTTCAATTCGTTCAAGAACTCTCGTATCTCGGACATCCGCGAGTGTTTCGCGTCGAAAACGTGGTCCCCGTGGGTTTTAGACGCTAAAAACGAGTATGACACTTGATTCGCACGAATTCGTTAAGAAATGGCCGAGATACGCCGTGTTACACTTCCGGACGATGAATTCGTTCAATTCGTTCAAGAACTCTCGTATCTCGGACATCCGCGAGTGTTTCGCGTCGAAAACGTGGTCCCCGTCTTTTTTAGACGCTAAAAACGCGTATGACACTTGATTCGCACGAATCCGTTGAGAAATGGCCGAGATATGCCGTGTTGCACTTCCGGACGATGAATTCGTTCAATTCGTTCAAGAACTCTCGTATCTCGGACATCCGCGAGTGTTTCGCGTCGAAAACGTGGTCCCCGCCTGTTTTACATGCTAAAAACGCGTATGACACTTGATTCGCACGGATCCGTTGAGAAATGGCCGAGATACGCCGTGTTACACTTCCGGACGATGAAATCTTGCTAGTTCTCACGTTTTGCAAGCGAAAAGCACGATGCACCGTGTTTCGTTCAATACGTTCAAGAACTCTCGTATCTCGGACATCCGCGAGTGTTTCGCGACGAAAACGTGGTCCCCGTCTGTTTTAGACGCTAAAAACGCGTATGATACTTGTTTCGCACGAATCCGTTGAGAAATGGCCGGGATACGCCGTGTCACACTTTCGGACGATGAAATCTTGCTAGTTCTCACGTTTTGCAAGCGAAACGCACGATGCACCGCGTTTCGTTCAATTCGTTCAAGAACTCTCGTATCTCGAACATCCGCGAGTGTTTCGCGTCGAAAACGTGGTCCCCGTGCGTTTTAGACGCTAAAAACGCGTATGAGACTTGATTCGCACGAATCCGTTGAGAAATGGCCCAGATACGTCGTGTTACACTTCCGGACGATGAATTCGTTCAATTCGTTCAAGAACTCTCGTATCTCGGACATCCGTGAGTGTTTCGCGTCGAAAACGTGGTCCCCGTGCGTTTTAGACGCTAAAAACGCGTATGAGACTTGATTCGCACGAATCCGTTGAGAAATGGCCGAGATACGTCGTGTTACACTTCCGGACGATGAAATCTTGCTAGTTCTCACGTTTTGCAAGCGAAACACACGATGCACCGCGTTTCGTTCAATTCGTTCAAGAACTCTCGTATCTCGGACATCCGCGAGTGTTTCGCGTCGAAAACGTGGTCCCCGTGGGTTTTAGACGCTAAAAACGAGTATGACACTTGATTCGCACGAATTCGTTAAGAAATGGCCGAGATACGCCGTGTTACACTTCCGGACGATGAATTCGTTCAATTCGTTCAAGAACTCTCGTATCTCGGACATCCGCGAGTGTTTCGCGTCGAAAACGTGGTCCCCGCCTGTTTTACATGCTAAAAACGCGTATGACACTTGATTCGCACGGATCCGTTGAGAAATGGCCGAGATACGCCGTGTTACACTTCCGGACGATGAAATCTTGCTAGTTCTCACGTTTTGCAAGCGAAAAGCACGATGCACCGTGTTTCGTTCAATACGTTCAAGAACTCTCGTATCTCGGACATCCGCGAGTGTTTCGCGACGAAAACGTGGTCCCCGTCTGTTTTAGACGCTAAAAACGCGTATGACACTTGTTTCGCACGAATCCGTTGAGAAATGGCCGGGATACGCCGTGTCACACTTTCGGACGATGAAATCTTGCTAGTTCTCACGTTTTGCAAGCGAAACGCACGATGCACCGCGTTTCGTTCAATTCGTTCAAGAACTCTCGTATCTCGAACATCCGCGAGTGTTTCGCGTCGAAAACGTGGTCCCCGTGCGTTTTAGACGCTAAAAACGCGTATGAGACTTGATTCGCACGAATCCGTTAAGAAATGGCCCAGATACGTCGTGTTACACTTCCGGACGATGAATTCGTTCAATTCGTTCAAGAACTCTCGTATCTCGGACATCCGTGAGTGTTTCGCGTCGAAAACGTGGTCCCCGTGCGTTTTAGACGCTAAAAACGCGTATGAGACTTGATTCGCACGAATCCGTTGAGAAATGGCCGAGATACGTCGTGTTACACTTCCGGACGATGAAATCTTGCTAGTTCTCACGTTTTGCAAGCGAAACACACGATGCACCGCGTTTCGTTCAATTCGTTCAACAACTCTCGTATCTCGGACATCCGCGAGTGTTTCGCGTCGAAAACGTGGTCCCCGTCTGTTTTAGACGCTAGAAACGCGTATGACACTTGATTCGCACCAATCCGTTGAGAAATGGCCGAGATACGCCGTGTTACACTTCCGGACGATGAAATCTTGCTAGTTCTCACGTTTTGCAAGCGAAACGCACGATGCACCGCGTTTCGTTCAATTCGATCAAGAACTCTCGTATCTTGGACATCCGCGAGTGTTTCGCGTCGAAAACGTGGTCCCCGTGCGTTTTAGACGCTAAAAACGCGTATGACACTTGATTCGCAGGAATCCGTTGAGAAATGGCCGAGATACGCCGTGTTACACTTCCGGACGATGAAATCTTGCTAGTTCTCACGTTTTGCAAGCGAAACGCACGATGCACCACGTTTCGTTCAATTCGTTCAAGAACTCTCGTATCTCGAACATCCGCGAGTGTTTCGCGTCGAAAACGTGGTCCCCGTGCGTTTTAGACGCTAAAAACGCGTATGAGACTTGATTCGCACGAATCCGTTGAGAAATGGCCCAGATACGTCGTGTTACACTTCCGGACGATGAATTCGTTCAATTCGTTCAAGAACTCTCGTATCTCGGACATCCGTGAGTGTTTCGCGTCGAAAACGTGGTCCCCGTGCGTTTTAGACGCTAAAAACGCGTATGAGACTTGATTCGCACGAATCCGTTGAGAAATGGCCGAGATACGTCGTGTTACACTTCCGGACGATGAAATCTTGCTAGTTCTCACGTTTTGCAAGCGAAACACACGATGCACCGCGTTTCGTTCAATTCGTTCAAGAACTCTCGTATCTCGAACATCCGCGAGTGTTTCGCGTCGAAAACGTGGTCCCCGTGCGTTTTAGACGCTAAAAACGCGTATGAGACTTGATTCGCACGAATCCGCTGAGAAACGGCCGAGATACGCCGTGTTACTCTTCCGGACCATGAAATCTTGCTAGTTCTCACGTTATGCAAACGAAACGCACGCTGCACCGCGTTTCGTTCAATTCGTTCAAGAACTCTCGTATTTTGGACACCCGCGAGTGTTTCGCGTCGAAAACGTGGTCCCCGTCTGTTTTAGACGCTAAAAACGCGTATGACACTTGATTCGCACGATTCCGTTCAGAAATGGCCGAGTTACGCCGTGTTACACTTCCGGACGATGAATTTGTACAATTCGTTCAAGAACTCTCGTATCTCGGACATCCGCGAGTGTTTCGCGTCGAAAACGTGGTCCCCGTCTGATTTAGACGCTAAAAACGCGTATGACACTTGATTCGCACGAATCCGTTGAGAAATAGCCGAGTAACGCCGTGTTACACTTCCGGACGATGAATTTGTTCAATTCGTTCAAGAACTCTCGTATCTCGGACATCCGCGAGTGTTTCGCAGTCGAAAACGTGGTCCCCGACTGTTTTAGACGCTAAAAACGCGTATGACACTTGATTCGCACGAATCCGTTGAGAAATGGCCGAGATACGCCGTGTTACACTTCCGGACGATGAAATCTTGCTGGTTCTCACGTTTTGCAAGCGACACGCACGATGCACCGCGTTTCGTTCAATTCGTTCAAGAACTCTCGTATCTCGGACATCCGCGAGTGTTTCGCGTCGAAAACGTGGTCCCCGTCTGTTTCAGACGCTAAAAACGCCTATGACACTTGATTCGCACGAATCCGTTGAGAAATGGCCGAGATACGCCGTGTTACACTTCCGGACGATGAAATCTTGCTAGTTCTCATGTTTTGCAAGCCAAAAGCACGATGCACCGCGTTTCGTTCAATTCGTTCAAGAACTATCGTATCTCGGACATCCGCGAGTGTTTCGCGTCGAAAACGTGGTCCCCGTTTGTTTTAGACGCCAAAAACGCGTATGACACTTGATTCGCACGAATCCGTTGAGAAATGGCCGAGATACGCCGTGTTACACTTCCGGACGATGAATTCGTGCAATTCGTTCAAGAACTCTCGTATCTCGGGCATCCGCGAGTGTTTCGCGTCGAAAACGTGGTCCCCGTCTGTTTTAGACGCTAAAAACGCGTATGACACTAGATTCGCACCAATCCGTTGAGAAATGGCCGAGATACGCCGTGTTACACTTCCGGACGATGAAATCTTGCTAGTTCTCACGTTTTGCAAGCGAAACGCACGATGCACCGCGTTTCGTTCAATTCGTTCAAGAACTCTCGTATCTCGGACATCCGCGAGTGTTTCGCGTCGAAAACGTGGTCCCCGTGGGTTTTAGACGCTAAAAACGAGTATGACACTTGATTCGCACGAATTCGTTAAGAAATGGCCGAGATACGCCGTGTTACACTTCCGGACGATGAATTCGTTCAATTCGTTCAAGAACTCTCGTATCTCGGACATCCGCGAGTGTTTCGCGTCGAAAACGTGGTCCCCGTCTTTTTTAGACGCTAAAAACGCGTATGACACTTGATTCGCACGAATCCGTTGAGAAATGGCCGAGATATGCCGTGTTGCACTTCCGGACGATGAATTCGTTCAATTCGTTCAAGAACTCTCGTATCTCGGACATCCGCGAGTGTTTCGCGTCGAAAACGTGGTCCCCGCCTGTTTTACATGCTAAAAACGCGTATGACACTTGATTCGCACGGATCCGTTGAGAAATGGCCGAGATACGCCGTGTTACACTTCCGGACGATGAAATCTTGCTAGTTCTCACGTTTGCAAGCGAAAAGCACGATGCACCGTGTTTCGTTCAATACGTTCAAGAACTCTCGTATCTCGGACATCCGCGAGTGTTTCGCGACGAAAACGTGGTCCCCGTCTGTTTTAGACGCTAAAAACGCGTATGACACTTGTTTCGCACGAATCCGTTGAGAAATGGCCGGGATACGCCGTGTCACACTTTCGGACGATGAAATCTTGCTAGTTCTCACGTTTTGCAAGCGAAACGCACGATGCACCGCGTTTCGTTCAATTCGTTCAAGAACTCTCGTATCTCGAACATCCGCGAGTGTTTCGCGTCGAAAACGTGGTCCCCGTGCGTTTTAGACGCTAAAAACGCGTATGAGACTTGATTCGCACGAATCCGTTGAGAAATGGCCCAGATACGTCGTGTTACACTTCCGGACGATGAATTCGTTCAATTCGTTCAAGAACTGTCGTATCTCGGACATCCGTGAGTGTTTCGCGTCGAAAACGTGGTCCCCGTGCGTTTTAGACGCTAAAAACGCGTATGAGACTTGATTCGCACGAATCCGTTGAGAAATGGCCGAGATACGTCGTGTTACACTTCCGGACGATGAAATCTTGCTAGTTCTCACGTTTTGCAAGCGAAACACACGATGCACCGCGTTTCGTTCAATTCGTTCAACAACTCTCGTATCTCGGACATCCGCGAGTGTTTCGCGTCGAAAACGTGGTCCCCGTCTGTTTT